>JAPWDS010000003.1:0-1238945 GCA_028828255.1 Penicillium fimorum | reverse complement strand
GGTATCTCTCCTATCAAGTTCGTTAAATCTCATGAAAAAAGGCAGATGCATAATGTAACTGGAACCCCCATCATCTCAAGGCCCAACTCAATATTCCTCCCAAATATCCGCAGCATAAGCCTCGGTTAGCTTAGCATCATTGCCATACTTTTGCTGCCACTCCACAAACCCACCCTCGAGCACAAATACTTGCTGCTTCTGGCTTTCCTCACCACCAAGCGTGCTCTCGCGCTCGCGCGCATAGCGAAGAGCAGCAGAGGGACCACGTTGCTGGCTGAGTGCACAATGGAACACTACCATTTTTTTGTCTTTGAGGGTGCGAATAAGCTCGGGCATGCGCACATCCAGCGTTGAGCTAGGGACCCAAGTTGATGAGTGGATATGGCCACCAATATGGTCTGTTTCAACTGTTAGTTGATAGCCCGCAAGTATATGGTGGAAGAATAGCTGCTCACCTGAGTCTCGGACGTCAACGATCGCTAAATTGCTTGGTTCGCCGGTTGAGAGCAGGGCCGCTAGGACATCGCGGCCCATGCGGGGGAGAGTTGCGATTGAGATGGATGACATTCCTTTTTTGGCGCAATTTTATGAACCCTATGTGTCAAGAGGGCTATTCAAATTAAAATGAGAGAGATATTTGTCAGTTCAAGAGATTTGCAGGTGTGATATTCGAGATCTCTAGCAAATGCCCCAAAAGCATATGGCACGTGACCTATAATTTCCTTTCCAATCGGGGGAAGATGATTTTCCGTTACGGCAACTTCGAGCACCTCCGACGACCCTGCGCGCCCACCTCGATCAATATTTCCCTCACAAGCTCAGGAGACAGCCCAATTTACCCCATATACCTGCTCCTTTACACAAGCGAGTCCAAACAAAATGGACTTCCGCCTCCTGGCCCGCAGCCTCCGGGCCAGGCCAACACCATGGCTCCAACAGCAGACCCAGCTGCACCGCGTCGCCTTCCTCACCAACGGTGTCCGCTACAATTCCTCCACCTCGTCACCAATCCCACCTTTTAAACCTACATCCCCCACCGATCAGCCAAGCACAGCCCCCGAGGCCGCGAAGCAAGCCGAAAAGCCGATCTCCAACCCCGACAAGCCAACCAAAGTTGCCCCCGAGGCTACTCCCCGGGCCGCACAACAGGCCCGCAAGCCGGTGTCCGACTTTGATGACATCCTTAGCAGACTCGATCTCAACAAGCCCCGAGAAGCACCCAGCAGCCAGCGCCGGATCTTCTCAGACTCGCTTTCCCGGGCTGTCGGCGAAGGCGCACAAAGCAGCTACCGGGCGCGGTCTCGGGTGCCCCTTCCTGCACGCAAGGTCGAGCTGAAGCTCGGACCGACACTTGGTCGTCAGGCTCTTGTTGAACCCGAGCGTGGTACTGACCTGGGTGGTGCGTTGCGCAAGCTTCAGGCTACTCTTTCGCAGAATAGTGTTCGACATGATGCTCACAGTCAAAAGTTCCATGTGCGGAAGGGTATGGTGCGCAAGCAGAAGAAGATGGCGCGGTGGAAGAAGCTGTTCAAGTTCTCGTTCCAGGGAACTGTGAAGAAGATTCAGCGTATGCAGGCGCAGGGTTGGTAATTTTATGCCCGCTCCTTTGCTTTAGGCTTTTCTGCTGCGGCTTGTCTACTCGGCTTGTATGTATATACTGAAGAGGCTGGTGTGGGTGATGGACTGAGTGGGCATGATGGCATTGGCCTGAAAATCGGTGTTTTCTTTTGTTACTTGTACAACTATTATCTAGGTACTTGATTTTTCTGTTGAATTTGGCTCTTGCATTAGATATGGAATGCATCGGATTTGTTTGACTTGGTCTTTGGGACATAGCATCATGATATGTCCATGGTAGAGCACCAGCTTTTTGCTAGTGGCCAATTCTGCCTCTCAATTTAGGTACACTGTACACGTCGTAGACGCCACTCTATACCCAGGATATACACGCATTCCTCTCAGTACTCCATATCAATCCCTCTTCCCACTTGAGAACCCATATCCACTTCCAACACCGTTCCCATTCCCATTGCTATTAGGAGAGCCAGAGTAACCACCATACCCATTATTCTTCCCCCCCATTGCCAAAGACAACACCGGTACCCTTTGCTCCACGTACGGGAGTCCCACCCAAAAGCCCATCTCCATGCCAAGTGGTCCGCCCACGCCCACCTTTGCGCTCCCAGAACAATGCAACCAAAGCGCCAACAGAAGCTGCCATAACAAAGAACACCAGCTTAGAAAAGAACGACCCAGAGCTCTTCCCAGACCCAGTCGCCAAGGCCAGCCACGACTCCATAGCAGGCCGCACCGGCCACCCAATACTGGCACCACCTTCTAGCCACGCAACGTGGAAAGAGAAGGTAAGTGGTTCTCCACGCACAACCTTAGTGCCATGTCCAGCAGTCCAAGGCTCGCGCGCCGCCTGAGCAAGAGCAACAGACTCCTCGTCCTCGTCGAGCTTGACATTCTTACCGGTATTGTCGAACTCGGGAGTCGAGTATGCAATACCGCCAACCACGAAACCGGGCTGTCCAGATTGACCGGCTCTGGTCTTGATGTTTTGTTCTGCGGCAGCGTCCGAGGCCATGTTGTGCATGACAACGTTCATATCCGTCCAAATGTGCAAGTGGCTCAGCTGGAGCGTGCCCTGCAGCGCTATTGTGAGCGGCGTGAAGGGTGGCCCATTGTCAGCTAGTGTAGAGAGGGTGTCTGCTTCTCCTGGCTTCTGGTCTGAGTCCTTGTCCGTGTGTGCTGCTGTGCCGGCGGATGGTGTTAGCGGCGCTGTTGGCACGCGGCAGGTCATTGGCACGTCTGAGTGGACGTAGAACTCAAGGAGGTGGTATAGCTCATCGGAGAGAGAGTCGATGGTGCATGTTATTGTTTCGGAGATGCCGTAGTGGAGAGAGAGAGGGCGGGCAGTTTCGTTGCAAGTCACGAAGGGGACGTATTGGAGTTTACCGAGATTGTCGGTGACCTGGATGTTTTCGCAGTTGCTATTAGCTTTGTGGTCTTTTGTGGTCTGCGCTATTGTCTTCGTCTCAGGAGACGACAGACAGGCTGGTGGCGCTTACATGTTCCCCTTCCCTGCAGTGTAGAACAAGCAATGGTTAGCCGTGCTCTAAAGGTTAATTGTAGAACTATCTCACATCGTTCGGTTCAGACATGACACTGGGATGTCTTCCCTCAGTTTATATCCCTCGCTGTTGTCATTTGTGTTCCCCGCAAGTGCGCTGGTTGGCCACAATGCGCCTGTTAAAGACAGCAGCGCCACTGCTGCAGAAGACGAGCTCAATTGGCGTGTAGGAGACATTGTTGCTTTTTTTTTTTGTTTCGATAGTAGGAGAGTAGCCGCCCCACGCCGGCAAGTTTCCTAGAATTCGAGGATGGCACAGGAGTCAAGGACGGAGTTCTACCGCGTTGCGGAGTTGCGGACAACAAAGCGGGTTTCCCCTTGCTGTTAATTCCAACCACCTCGGTACTTCCACTTGCATGTCGAAGATCAATCTCTATTCTACTTTCCAAGGATTGACTCGCGATACGATTACTTGACAACATATTTTGAGAATAATTCATTTCTTTTCAAACCAAGAGAGATATGTGGAAAATCGTCGCTCGTCAAAACTACACATCCCATGGTCCTTCCTATAAGACTAAACCGCTTTAAGACAGATTGGCCTTCTGCTTGAAAGCAAGCAACAACCCACTGGTTGAGCTGTCGTGGTTAGCACCCTCGCCTGCGGTCTCAAGCTCGCTCTGGATGTTCTTAGCAAGGGCCTTGCCCAACTCGACACCCCACTGGTCGAACGAGTTGATGTTCCAAACAGCACCCTCGGTAAAGGTGACGTGCTCGTAGTAGGTGATCAGAGCACCCAGGGTGGAGGGGGTGATCTTCTGAGCCAAAATAGATGTGGTGGGACGGTTGCCCAAGAAAGTCTTGTGAGCAACAAGCTCCTCGGCGGCACCCTCGGCCTTGACCTGGGCAGGGGTCTTTCCAACCATCAGAGCCTCGGACTGAGCGAGGAAGTTAGCAGCCAGCATACGTTGGTGCTTGCCACCCTCGACGGGGTTGTGCGACTCAGCCGCCATCAAGAAATCAGCGGGGATGAGCTTGGTGCCTTGGTGCAGAAGCTGGAAGAAGCTGTGCTGGGCGTTGGTGGCAGGCTCACCGAACAGGATGGGTCCGGTGGTGTACTTGACGTATTCACCAGTGCGAGTGATGGCCTTTCCGTTGCTCTCCATGGACAGCTGCTGCAGGTAGGCGGGGAAGCGGTGCAGGTACTGATCGAAGGGAGCAACCAAGTGGGTCTGGGCACCGAAGAAGTCGCTGTACCAAACACTCAGCAAACCACCAAGAGCAGGGATGTTCTTCTCGAGGGGAGTTTCCCGGAAGTGCTTGTCCATGGCCTGGGCACCAGCCAGGAACTGGTGGAAGTTGTCGTAACCGATGTACAGAGCGACAGACAGGCCAATGGCACTCCATACGGAGTAACGTCCACCCACCCACGACTCAAATCCAAACATGTTCTTGGCATCGATGCCAAACTTGGTGACCTCGGACTCGTTGGTCGACAAAGCCACGAAGTGCTTAGCAATGTGTGAATCTTCCTTGGCAGACTTAAGGAACCAAGACTTGGCGGTGTTGGCGTTGGTGCAGGTCTCTGCGGTAGTGAAGGTTTTGGAGGCAATCAGGAAAAGGGTGGTCTCCGGGTCGGAGTCCTTGAGCGCTTCAGCGATGTGAGTTCCGTCAATGTTGGAGACAAAGTGGAGCTTAATGTCGGGGTGGCCGTAAGGCTTGAGGGCCTCAGTGACCATTACAGGGCCGCTAGTTGCACATGTCAGCTACGATTTCTGCTTAACCAAAGACAAGAAAGCTTACAGATCGGAACCACCGATACCAATGTTGATGATGGTGTTGATCTTCTTGCCGGTGTAACCCTTCCACTCGCCGCTGCGGACCTGCTCAGAGAACTCCTTCATGTGCTCCAGCACGGAGTTGACTTCCTCAACCACGCTCTGGCCATCAACCTGCATGGGCTCATTGGCAACATTACGCAGAGCAGCGTGGTAGACAGCACGGTCCTCGGTGAAGTTGATGTGGTCGCCACGGAACATGGCATCGCGGAGCTCCTCAACGTTGGCCTCCTTGGCGAGCTGGACCAGAAGAGAGACAGTCTCCTGGGTTAGGAAGTTCTTGGAGAAATCGAAGAGGATCTCCGTGTTATCTACTGTGTTGGCGAACTTGTGGCTGAAGTTCTCGAAGCGCTTAGGGTCCTTCTGGAACTGATCCTTGAGGACTAGGTTGCGTCCCAAGGTAGTGTGGTGCTCCTGGAGCTCCTTCCAGGCAGGAAGGTCGCTGGTTTGCGAAAAGCCGGGCATGATGACGATGAGGGGTTCTATGGTGGAGTGTCAGTGCGGGGCAAGCAGGGGGATGAAGGCAATGAGGAAAGTGAAGTTCAAGATATAGAAGAAAGACACGAAACGTACAGAGGTGAATGTGTTGATAGAAGAGAGTTAAGAAACAAAAAAAGAAAAGCGAATGGCGTCAGTCGCATCCGGCGCGTTGAGGTCCGAAGGGTCGTGGGGCAACATCATCATTGCCGCATTCGGCTTATTTCACTGATTTCAGCCATTTCAGCCATTTTACTTGTTTTGATTGTTTTACTATGATTATTCTTATTGGAGCCTTTCAATTTATTATTTTCTCCTTTTATTCTCCGAAAGGTACTGAAATCTGTATACCGGTATACCAATTGGGCTATTTGTAATCTTGTAGGCTATTGCTTTTACTATTCTAGGCCTGCGCCAATTCGATTCCAGAACCTTGTCTCGTATAGCGGGGCATTGGAAATTGAACGGCTATAGCCATTTTCAGTTGAAATGGGCATATTCTCAAGAAGCCAATGCATTAAACCGCTTCTCAAGATATTGGCTACTGTAAGTGTATGTTGTACATACATTGTGAGATTCCTTCTGACCCTCTTTAGTGTTAAACATATGAGGATTCCTGATATTATGTTGATTATTTTTTTGAGTAAACAGAGCCTTTCAGGTATCAAGCACAAGACAAGTACACAAGGTACACATGTGTATTATCCTAAGCAAGGTACTGGACATTCGCAGTATGGCCCGTGCACGTGCCGCATTTCTAGATGTTCGGGACAATTCACCGCGGATCTCACCGCCCGTGTTTTTTGGCAATCTTTGAATTGAGCCTTGATCAACCTCACTATCTCAGTACGACTTGACGCTATGTACAATCCTTACCAAGGTGAGCAATGGTTTCTTCTTGACCTTTGATGAGGCCATGATGGTCTGAAGATACTAACCTCTTATATAGCTCCGGGTCTTTATGGCCGCGCTCCTGACTATGGTGCCTATGGTGCGCCTCCGGGCATGGGTGAGTTCGCTCCTTTCCGATGGTTTCATTTTCAATTTAGGCTGACTAGCTCCAGCACCCCCTCCAGGGATGGCTGCTCCAGGTACTGCTGCTCCTCCCGGCATGCAGCAAGCAAATACCCATCCAGGAAGCTTCCCCCCCAACTTCCAGCCGCCTGCGAATATGCCAAACATCAATTTCTCTGCACCGGTGATTCGCTTGGGTACCTCGGGCCCAGCCAAACCCGCAGCTCAAGAAAGTGGCCGGGAACGGGGATCCGATGCTCCTGGGCGCCGCGGTGGTCTGGGGTCAATGGGAATGGATACCCAGCGCCATCATGGTCGCGATACCATGATGCAGCTCCAGCCGCCTACTCGTGATGAGATCGTGCGCACGCTTTTTATCGGCGGTATTACAGAAGGCGCAGGTGGTGATGATGGCATTGAGCGTATTCTACGATCTACTGGTATCTTGCGTCGCTGGATTCGCGCCACCGATGCTGATGAGAAACCTTGCCGTTTTGGCTTTGCCGAGTATGATGACCCAGAGAGTCTTGAGGTCGCAGTTGAAACCTTGAAGAACGTGGAAGTGCCGGTCAAGAGACAGACACCCCGTGCAGAGGGTGAGGAGGAACAAGAGGTCGAAAAGAGCATGCTTCTGGTGCGTATAAATTGTCTACCCTGTCCTCACATATGTCTTCTAACTTGTTTAATAGGTCGTCGTCGATGAAGGTACCCTCACCTACCTAGAGCAATTCGAGTCTAGCCGTGCAGAACAAGATCCAGAGGAACGCCAGGCACGTTTTACCGCTGCCCGTAAAAACCTCGATAATGTATTGTCGAGTCTTTTCCACCCCGTGGCCCCCCTTCCAAAGGAGGAGATTTCAGCCCTTGATCGGGAAGGCGATAGTGAAATGAAGGATGCCGAGCTTGCGAAGGATGGGGAAGTGGTCACCATTCCCATTACAATTGAAGATGAGCTAGCTGATATCCCCCCTGAGATGCGCGCCAATGTGGCCAAGGAGATCTCAGCTTTCCGTGAACGAAGCACCCGCCGCGACATCGAACGTATGAAACGCGAGGAAGAGATCGAGTCAATGGAGCGTGCACGCAATACTGGGTCTCGGATCAATCGACTTGCTTCGCCTCCGGTGTCTGCTCCCAGCGGCCCTGCTGCCGGTATTAATGGTATTCCATTGGGCCCGCGGGATCGCAATGTGTTGAACGCACCTTCTGGTCCGAAGGCGTTCGGTGTGCAGATTCCCAAGGATTACCAGAAGGGAGTTTCTTTTGTCAATGGTGGAGCGCTCAATGGAGTCTCCATTGACCGTGAAGGCGAGGATTCCGATGCCAGTGACGAGGAAATCGAACGCCGCAGACAGGATCGGCTTAAGGCCGAGCAAGAGAAGCAATTCTCAGACCAAGAGCGCCGCTGGCTTAGCCGTGAGCGTAGCCGAACCGCTGCCCTGGAACGCGAGAAGAAGCGCGAGGATGAGGAAGACGGAAAATTGCAAGCTGCGCACGATGAGATGGAAGCACGACTTGCCGCTTGGAACGACGATATCGAGGAAAGCCGGAAGGCGGTCGACTACTACGCAGACCGTGGTGCCTGGCTCCGGAACCGTGCAAGCTTCCGTGCTCGTGAGGCCAACATTGACGATGCCGATCACGCTGCTGAGGATCGCGAACGCGTGCAATCTGCTAAGCAGCAAGAGCAGGCTCGCGGTATGGCCGATGACTTCCTCGCCCGCCAGGCAAAGGAGCTCGAGACACGTCCCCAGGAGGCACCGCGCGAACCCCAACGCTTCAAGCTCTCTCTTGGAGCCGCTGCGCAGAAGGCCCAGGCCGCAACCAGCCGCCGCGCAATGGCCGATGTGGAAGGTTTGCTGGAGGACGAGGAAGAGCCCGTTGCTACAACCCGTCGCCCACTTATTCCGATCAAATTCGATTCTGCGGCCGAAGCTGCCGGTCTCACGGACGAGGAACGTGCTCAGGCGGCCCGTCAACTCGCCGCAGAGATTCCCGCCGAGAAGGAAGGCCTGTGGAACTGGGCGGTCAAGTGGGAATTTGTGGATGACGCTGTCATCACCGACCAGCTCAAGCCGTTCGTCGAGAAGAAGATCGTCGAATATCTTGGTGTACAGGAGCAAATGTTGGTTGATGTGGTGGAGGAACATGTGCGGAAGCATGGATCGCCTCAGGAGTTAGTGGAACAGCTGGCCGAAGTGAGTATTTATCCCTTCTTTGTGAGACAAGTAACTGACCACAGTTCCCTACCTATAGGCATTGGACGAAGAGGCCGAAGTCCTTGTTCGCAAGCTTTGGCGGATGATCATTTTCTGTTCCGAGAGCGAGAAACGAGGCCTATCCTCTTGATAGGGTTGCATATCCATGACAGGGCGCTATGCCTGGTGTCTCTAAGCTTCACTGAAATCCAACGTGTACACAATTATGTTCCATTTAAAATCGCATGTCCTCCGAGGCTTTTCCAATATAATCTCGTCCAGTCTGCATGTAGATGCAACCTTCCACGTAGCATAGGGTAAATCACGGAACAGCTCCGATCATACTACCTGCGCTGTCATTGGTGGAATAACGTAATTTCCCGGCATCTACAATCCTCCACCAATGATAACGCGTCAACGGCAAATGACCGAACATAGTGGAGGGGCGCGGGATAAACTAGAGATGGCGCGGGGGAAATATATTTTGCTGTATATACGGGGTGGAATCCTGCTTGGTCTTTGAAATCTTTTCTCGATATTTCTCATCTTCTCTACTCTTCTCTGTCTTTGAGCTGCCAAAAAAAGTTTGAAATCGAGCTCTCACTCTATACCCCGGATCTATACCCCCCGCATTTCTAGATTGACCATCGTGTTTCTCTAGAACTGACTGCCAGCACTATTGGTAGCCATTGACCGAAGTACAATCTATTCTTACCACAAATAACTATTCACAATGGTCAAAATCACTGGCTTCACCACGCGGGACGTGCGGTTCCCGGTACGTCAATCTTACCTCAGATACCCAAGGTACTCAATACTGACAAGCCCGCTATAGACGTCACTTGACAAGACTGGCTCAGATGCTATGAACGCAGCAGGTGACTACTCTTCCGCATACTGCATCATCACCACAGACTCAGAATACACTGGACATGGCATGGTACGTGACACCACATTACCCACACGCAACACTCCAATTAACCTAATCTCCTACAGACCTTCACAATCGGTCGTGGCAATGAGATTGTTTGCGCAGCAATCTCTCTGCTCGCCCCAATGGTAGTTGGCAAAGATCTGGATGAGATGACGGCAGACTGGGGCAAGACCTGGCGCTACCTCGTCTCGGACAGCCAGTTGCGCTGGATTGGCCCCGAAAAGGGTGTGATGCATCTCGCCCTCGGTGCTGTCGTCAATGCCCTCTGGGATCTGTGGGCCAAGACCCTCGGCAAGCCCGTCTGGCGCATTGTTGCGGACATGACCCCCGAGGAGTTCGTCCGTTGCATTGATTTCCGCTACATCACCGATGCCATCACCCCCGAGGAGGCCATCAGCCTTTTGAAGGAGGTTGAGTCTGGCAAGCAGGAGCGTATTAAGGAGGCTGAGGCTAGCAAGGCTGTCCCTGCTTATACTACCAGTGCCGGATGGCTGGGATACAGCAAGGATAAGCTCAAGTCGTTGCTGCAGCAGAGTGTTGAGCAGGGATATAGACACTTCAAGCTTAAGGTTGGAGGTGATCTGGAAGATGACAAGACTCGCTTGCGTATTGCACGTGAGGCTATTGGATATGACAAGGGTAATATTTTGATGGTTGATGCCAACCAGGTACGATATTCTTCCCGAGACTGATTCCATTACACATTCGAGTTAGACTGACACTGGGTGAAATGAATAGGTCTGGTCCGTCCCCGAGGCTATCACCTGGATGCAAGAACTTGCCGAGTTCAAGCCCTGGTTCATCGAAGAGCCCACCTCCCCCGATGACATTCTCGGCCACGCCGCCATCCGCAAGGCCCTCGCCGATACCCCCTACGGACCTGTTGGCGTCGCCACAGGCGAGATGTGCCAGAACCGCGTGATCTTCAAGCAGCTTCTGCAAGCCGGTGCCTTGACTGTCCTTCAGCCCGACGCCTGCCGTGTTGGTGGTGTTAACGAGGTCCTGGCTATTCTCCTGCTGGCACGTAAGTTCGGTGTCCCTATCGTGCCACACTCCGGCGGTGTCGGTCTGCCAGAGTACACTCAGCACCTGAGCACGATCGATTATGTTGTCGTTACTGGTAAGAAGAGTGTCCTCGAGTATGTTGATCACCTCCACGAGCACTTCATCCACCCATCCAGCGTTAAGGATGGTTACTATTCTACCCCCTTGGAGCCTGGATACAGTGTTGAGATGAAGGCTGAGAGTATGGATGCTTTCGAATACCCCGGTCAGGAGGGCAAGAGTTGGTGGAGAACGGAGGAGGCTAAGACCATTATTGATGGGCCCAGAGTTGTATAGATTTGGTGATGGGCTTGAGTGTGTGGCTTGTTTTAGACGATCATGTGTTTATGTGTATCCGTGTCAATAGCTTTCAAAATTTGTTTTACATACAGTATTCACTTGATCTGGTTTGAGTAAATATAGCTACACGGCTGTCTTACACTAGGCTAGTATGGCAGAGTTGCTCCTTGAATATGGAGCCCTTGTAAATTCATCAACAGATATGGATCCTTAGGATCAATTCGAATTTGTTGGGTAAATGTGGGACAACTAGTGCAGTTAAGTTATAATCCCAAAAAAAGCTATGGTACATGTTACAGGTCATCAGAAGAGCCTGAATGGACTGCCAGTGGCCTGGTCCTAGAAAATACAAGGGAAGCGTCTTGTCCAAACTGGTACAGACCAGCCTAGATCGAGAGCCTAGATCGAGCGCCAAGAACAAAAGTTCCGAGGCCATGAATGTTCAAATGCTCATTGCAGATGAAGGCGTGGAACCTATGTAGTGTGGTTGGAGGTGGGGTATAATGAGAAGTTGGCATCATTGCCAGATCAGCGCCACTGTATACCAAAAAGCTTTAAGGCGCTAGTCACATTAGCCTTCTCTGAGGCTTTCTCGAGGACGATGCGAGAGTGTCCCTTCACATCTAACGCGAGAAGCTGGTACTCGAAATTGCTCTTATCCAGAGGCTTCATCATGTGCACGACGACTACGCCGGAGTTGAGAGGACCCTCCACCTAGAAACTAGGGTTAGTATATGCATCGCAAAATTGACCAGAAAGGGTATCGTACATGGAAATGCATGCGAAGGTGCTCACGACCCAACCGATCCTTTTCGGTTGATGATCTAGTCCTTGTCAGCATTTCGGTTATATAGCATAGAAGAAGTATGCAGGACGATAGAACCTACGCAATAGGCTTGTTCCGTGCCCACCGGCTCGAGGTCTGCTCGCCATATGCCTTGATCTCTCTTCGATCACCGAGTAATTTTATGCACTCGGGGTCATCTTTAATGCGCCCTACCGCAGTTTCAAATTGCCATGTCTTGCTGTTTGGTGACAAAACTTCTTGATAGAAAAGTACACAGACTCCGCCCTAATAAGGTGATGTAGTCAGCAACTATTTGCTATATCCTCGTGAATGAATGCAGTTCATACCGTCAGTACTGCTCCAACCAAGACAATAACAAAGTTGAAGGATTGTTGTGTTGTCCGCGCAACCTTCTCTCCACGACTCAAATCGCCCCACTTAACTCTACCATCATCGGACAAGACTGTGATGGCTTTTTTCCTTGGCGAAAGGATGTGAGGTCCGTTGCCTGTGTTGTTTTGCGTGGCGTAGAGCCGAGTGATCTGTGTCTGTATGCGGGGAGAGGGGCGGAGAACAAGATATGTCGGCGACAGTCGGGGAAGAGCGCGTAGCTGGAAAGAACTCATTGTGAAGGATTAAAACCGAGCGTCTTGGAACTTGTTGGAGTATTTCAAGTCGAATACTGAACTCGATCTGTTTCCAGCCTTGAAAGGTTGCTATCGATCTTCATTATCGGCAGCACGTGACTATATTACGGTAATACAATACAGCCGATAGCAGAAGATGTCCCGCTCAAATAGGAGGCGTTGTATGACGATTACACCAGGCACAGGGTCTCTCGATTGAGTCCACGTTCGCCGTTCCCGACTCGGGATGCTTTTTGCCTTACCTGAGCCCTCACATTCTCGCCCAAACCCCCATTTTCTTTTTCTCTTTCTCTTTCCCATTGATCTCCCCTCGGTACCATCATGAGTGCCACAAAGGCGCAGTCTCAAAAGATCTTTGAGAAGGCCAAGCTGAAGCCCGCGAACAAGGTGCGCACCCCCACCCCGTACGCTGTGTGATTGTGGCACTCGATTCTGATGTTTTTGCTTTCAGGTGTGCTTCGACTGCGGCTCTAAGAACCCGACATGGTCTTCAGTTCCATTCGGTATCTACCTATGCCTTGATTGTTCGGCTCACCACCGTAATCTCGGTGTGCACATCTCCTTTGTTCGATCAACAAACCTCGACCGTACGTGCCTTGCCACACAATCTCTCTACACGCCAAATATGCCGATAGCTCAAGACTGACATTTATACAGAATGGCAATGGGAGCAACTGCGAATAATGAAGGTTGGCGGAAATGAGTCTGCGACCAAGTATTTCCAATCGCACGGAGGTTCCGCTGCGCTGGCGAGCAAGGACACCAAGGTCAAATACACATGCAATGCAGCTGTCAAGTATAAGGAGGAGCTCAAGAGGCGCGCTGCGCTGGATGCGCAACAGTTAGTGGAGTCGATCCCGGTGGAACTGGCACAACGTGCTAACCAGTGTTAATGTTTCATTTAGGTACCCTGGAGAAGTCGTCATCACAGATGTCCCCGCTGGCACTCCTTCCGATGGCTCAAGCACCCCTGCTGGCGACGGTGAGGACGATTTCTTTTCCTCCTGGGACAAGCCCTCGATCAAGCGCCCGAGCAACCCCCCATCGCGCACCAGCACGCCCCCCGTCGTCAGCCGGAACAGCTCTCCTTTCCTGAACGCTGGTGCCAGCGCAAACGGATCCCGCTCGAAATCTCCTCTTTCTTCTTCGGAAGAAAAGAGCGCCTCTCCCGCGCCATCTGCTATTCGACCCACCAGTGTTACTCGGAAGACCTCTACAGCTAGTGCTGCAAAGAAGGGCAGTGTCCTGGGTGCCAAGAAGGCCCCCAAGCTCGGAGCTAAGAAGATTGCCGCTGCGGATATTATTGATTTCGAGGAGGCAGAGCGCAAGGCCAAGGAAGAGGCTGAGCGTATTGAAAAGCTTGGCTACGACCCTGAGGCTGAGCAGGCGGAAGCCGAGGCCAAGAAGGCCGCTACTGCTGCTGCTGTCCCAATCGCTTCTCCTATCCCAGTCAGCCCTGCTGGCAAGGCTAATGATAGAAACTCGGGTGATGTGGAGCGACTAGGCATGGGTGTGAGCAGACTCGGTTTTGGCCAGGTGTCGAAGCCCGCTGCCCCCAAGAAGCCAACCTTCGGTTCTGTTGGCCCTGCCAAACCCAGCCCTGCTGATGGTAAATCACCCTTGGTTGTACAATATATGAAAGATAAGCTGACACTCGACACAGAGGCGGAACTCACCCAGACCAGAACCCGATTCGGCACCCAGAAGGGTATCTCGTCCGATGAATTCTTCGGACGGGATCGTTTCGATCCCGCTGCCCAGTCGGAGGCCAAGGATCGTCTCCGCCAATTTGATAGCGCTACATCTATTTCCAGCAACTCCTACTTCGGCCGGCCCGAGGATGAGGTCAGCTCCCTTGACGATGGTTATGGTGATATGGAGGTTGCCGCTAAAGATTTCATTCGCCGCTTCGGTATCACGGCTGGAGATGATATTGAGAACCTGTCGCATCTTGTTGGCGAAGGTGCAACTAAGCTACAAGGTGAGCAATTCTTTGTTTGGCCATGTAGCCGCTTTTCGCTAACTAAATATCACCAGGTGCTATCCGCAACTATCTGAACAACTAGGCTAGTCGCCCATGTTCATCAGATATTACGCCTTCACCCCAAGTACCTTAGCAAGCAACATTGTTCCCTGGCTGCCCCACTCCTGTCCTCGTGCGCGACGTATATTGTGTCTCCCCTGCCCACCTCGCCCCCTGACAATATTTGTTTACCTAGAAAACCGTTGCGATCAGCAGTCGGCCAAAAATTTGGGTTTCATACCATTCTGGTTTGCAATATGGCGTGCGATTGACGATTTTTGTTTTTTCCTTTGCCTCTTCGCATTCCTACATAGTAACATAGGATGATCGAGGAGGCCTTTTATTTTATTTTGCTCATTGCTTTGTTATGGTTAGGATACTCGAGAAATTCATGATTTGATTATTGATAGACAAGAACTTTTGACAAAAGCACAACTTCAATCTCTTAGTCGTGCACCGCTCAACCAAAACTCCATGATGAATGAAGAGAACATAGTAGTACATGTAGTACAAGTCACACCCAAGTGTTGAATTTGTATTCAAAGCCCCCATATACAAAGCAGCAGGGCATACGATAAGTGACGCAACGGTCAGAACTCAATCAACGCGGTAAATCGCATCTGCAACCTTCGTCACCTGCCACATCTCATGGACATCATGAACACGAACAATATCCGCCCCACCAGCCACACTGGCAGAGACAGTAGCAGCAGTACCCCAAACGCGTTCTTGTGGCGTTTTTACCCCAGTAAGATGACCAATGAACCTCTTTCGACTAGGTCCCATCAACCAAGGGAAGCACTCAAGCCCGGGCATCGCGCGCAGCCTCGGCAGCTCGCGCAAGATCTCCAGGTCATGCGGCTGGATCTTCGCAAAGCCGAGACCGGGATCGAGGATGATGCGCCAGCGCCTGATCCCTGCATCTTCGGCAGCTGCGATACGCTCGCCCAGCTCAGCAGCCACAGAGGGGATAACACCGGAAGGATAGTCGTGCAGGGTTGTCATGGTCTGTGGCGTGCCGCGCATGTGCATCAAGATCACGGACTTGCCGATTCGCGCTACTGTTGGCAGCATTTCTGGGTCGAGGAGACCGGCTGAGATGTCGTTGATGATGTCTGCGCCGGCAGCGCAAGCGGCTTCTGCTACGCTGGCGCGGTAGGTGTCGATGCTGATGGCGATGTTGGCGGCTTCTGGGATGGCGGTTCGGATGTGTTTGATTGCTGGCACAACGCGGGCGATCTCTTCGGCGGCGCCGACTGGTGTTGAGCCTGGGCGGGTGCTTTCGCCGCCGATGTCGATGATTGTTGCTCCAGAGGCGATGAAGTTGCGGACTGTTTCTGTTATGTAGGTTAGGTCTGTTGGGGAGTGTTTGCCGCCGTCGGAGAAGGAGTCCGGCGTTAGGTTAAGAATTGCCATGATGTGGGTGCTGCGCTTAGGGTCGGTTGCGCGCAGGGATGGGAATAGTGGTGAGATCGGAGTCGTCGACATTGGTGTTGGTTCTGGTGGTGGGAGAGCCTTTAGATGTGCGCTGTATGTTTGCGTGTCCTTTCCTGGTAGTGGAGGATATTCATTGGCGATTAATCTAGATTCAGACGGTTAGTTTTCTTTTAGTATGCCGGTATGGCATATTTAAAGTCATTGGGGCGTACTGGCTGAGAGGTCGCAATACAAAGTCTCGCTCCAGCATCAGATTATGTGGGATATTGAGACGCTCGTGAGAGACGATCTCCTGATCATATAGTAGGATGTCCAAGTCAATAGAGCGTGGGCCTTTGTCAATGAGCTTCTTTCTGCCCATCTCAATTTCAATGGATTGAATAGTATCCAAAAGATCCAGAGGCGCCAGCGTGGTTTCCACCTGAGAGGAATTAACAATCGAGTTACCAGATTTGGACTTCAGCTTCGCTAACATACCTCGCATACACCATTGATGAATGGATCTTGATCAAGCACATACATCGGTGCGGTCTCGAACAATGAACTTGTTCTTTTCACTTTGATCCCAACTCGGTCCATTTCAAGACAAGCTTGCTCAATCATTTCTACACGATCGCCGACATTGCTTCCCAGGGCAATAAAAGCCCGGTGGATGTCCGGACTGGGGACCTTCAAATTCATCTTGGAGTTAACTGCTTGCGCAGTGGAGAAATTCCTCACACGCGGGGTCAAATGCAACGACGTTATTGAACGTCGTGATAGACCATTTCTGGTGAAAAGACCGGATGCCTCTTGGGCTGTATATATCAATTGGAATTTATAAGATGATCCTATTGAATATTAGTCTTGTTAGATTAAAGCGCAGCAAATCAGAAAAAGAAAAAGAAAATGCGGGACACGCATATTTCCCCATTGGGATGATACGCCGATAACGGACGAGGGGCTGCTTCATGAGGGGCTGCTATGAAGCAGCCAAGTACATACCCAGGCTCTGCTGTGAGGATATTCTGTAACTATAAGATGTCGTCAGGTTTCCCACACCCAATTGATTACTTGGGGTTTTACCTTGTATGCAACGGTCGATGAGAAGTCCTTGGCGCCGAAGCTGCAACCAGTGGCGCAAGTCTTGGTGACCTCCAAATTAGCTGCGATTGAGGGATTAGGGACGCCGACGGAGAAGCTCTCCGGATTGCACTAGCACTCATTCTGATTTGAAAAGGGAGGCAAACGCATGAACAATCCCGAGAGAGCTTCGAGTCAGTTCTGATAAGCTTCACGTGTTTGCCTTGCTTCTTGGCGTTGACGTATTCATGCCTTGACACCTTGATGCCTTGATGCCTTACCTTGTTTCATCCGCGAGTCGGCCACACAAGCGAGCCGGTCACCCAAAAACACGTACTTACGCTGTAGAAACCATGCCTTGGAATGAACTTCCACCCAGTATCTTTCACGATGAATCATGGTATACACCATGGCGTTCATCAGAGTTTCTACTCGAAGAAACACACCACGAGCGTTATCACCGACAGCATGCAAGACCAGAGTGGAAGTCGAAGTCCGTACAACACTTCTTAGACTATCAGTCTAGTCAACCTGGAGGGTGGCTATGGGGCTGGACAGTCTATCGTACCACCTATGCAAACACATCCGACGAAGACTGGGCTAAAGCTATCGAAAAACTTGACCAGGCCTGTTTGGCTGACCTTGAGTTTAGTACTGGTGGTCCAAATCTGGGATCAAATATGCCGAAATGATCCGCGCAGGCTATCGGAATGTTACGTATCTGTGGCCCCAATGAATATTGTTCAAGTAAATGGTGTTGATCTTGATTTAAGAAAAAGTTTAGTTCAGTTCCTGCTTAATGATATCTGCCGCCTTCTCAGCAACCGCAAACACAGTCGCCTGAATATTACCCCTCGGCTCTAAGGGGAAGATACTGGCATCTACAACACGGATATTAGCCGAACCATACACCTTTAGGTGAGAATCCACAACACCGCCATCTTCTAGCGGCATCATCACACAGGTACCGCTGACATGGTACATAGACAAGACGAGCTCTCTGCATAGTTCCTTTGCCTTCTCGAGGTCTGTCAGAGGCTCCGGTGTGTGGAGACGCTCGCCACCCTTCTTCAGCAGCAATGCCATCGGCGCCGTCTCAGCAATCTTCTCCATCCACATACTATGCCGGGCATGTAGCTCGACATCAATTGGGTGACGGAGAATGCCGTGATCAATGAGAGGTGCAGCTCTAGGATTGGAAGATTGGATATGAACGGATCCCCGTGAGAGAGGGTAGCTAAGCAGAGAAACAAGACTGATAAAGAAACCCGGGTGCCCGAGACCAAAAAGACGTTTGGGGTGTTCTCCCTCGCGGGGCAGAAGCTGGAATGGCGCTAGAATGAATTGGGTGCTAGGCTCGTCGGGATTCTTGAGTAGGGTGTGCAATGCTTCATATTGCTTCTTGTGTGTCCGCGAGATGTCAGGGCTCTCCACTGCAGCTTGAAGCTCCTGGAGCAATTGAGTCCGCTCGTCCTCCGGAGTGTCTACAAGCGGCATGAATGCAGAGACCAGTGGCACCATGCCAAGAGGACCCGATCCATCCTTCTGATAAGCGGCCATGGCAGCACCGGCAACGGCGGGGTCCCGAGCCATGTCGCCCGATGGCATACCCTCTGCGACTTCATATCCAAATGAGACAATACCGTGATCTTGCAGGTTCTCGCCAACACTGGGGTTGTTGATGATTGTCGGGATTCCGTGGGACTGGAGGAGTGCTTCATCTCCAACACCTGATAGCTCTAGGATCTGAGAGGATTGGGTTGTTCCGGCGGCAAGAATAACCTCTTTCACGACCGAAACGATATATATATCCGAGTTCTTGGTGAATCGAACACCAGTAGCAACGACATTATCACCGTCGCTTCCCTTTTCCATGATAATCTTTTCAACCCAGGCTCCAGTCACGACCCGGAGGTTCGAGCGAGCTTGTACTTCCGGCCCTAGATACGCAGCTGCAGCATGGCTTCTGGTGTGGGTGGCGGGATCCACAGCACCGGGGGATACAAAGGGACCTGTACAGGCGCCATTGATTGGATCATCATCTTGCGGGTATCCAAGGGTCTTGAAGCTGTCCATCCAGGCCGCATGGTATGGCATATACTGATCTCCAAATGAGACCTGAACAGGACCTGTGTTACCCTGATCCTGCTGGTCGTATTTCATCCCCTTGAAGAACTCACGGTTGTCATCTGATGGAGGCGCAGCCGTGTGAAACTTGCGAATATACGGGGACAGGCCATCCCATCCCCAGCCGGGGTTGCCCAAAGTTTCCCAGGCATTTAATCCAGAGCGAGAGGGATAGATGACCATTCCCAGGTTGATCGCCGATGAGCCTCCCAAAGTGCGACCTTTGTTGGCTAAGAGCTTGCGGCCATTGAGTTGTTCCTATTTATATGGGTAAGGCCAATGGCAATTATTACGGGGTTTGAGTAGACAATAGCGAACCTGGGGACAAGAACGGAAATTCCAATCGAAATCTTCGTCTTCAAAGGTCGCCGGTCCTAAGCCGGGAACAATAATTCGAGGGTCATTGAGACGGTTTGTTCCGGCTTCCAGGACGAGTACGCTAATGTTGGGGTTTTCGGTCAGTCGGTTGGCGACCACGAGGCCAGCAGTACCTCCTCCGACAATCACAAAGTCATAAGCTGCATTCTCAAGTCCTGTGGAGGACTCAGTGTCAAAAGATGCCATGGCCAATTACGTTAATGTGAGTGATGTGCGACCTGCATGAACCAACATCGAATAAAAAAAAACAAATAATTGGGAGTGCTCTCAGGAGGGCATGGACGATAGAGGGGTTTTCAATTGAGGGGCATCTAGCTACTCTATCTTCATTATTGGTATAAAATAATACAGTATATGCATAATCCATTGAACTGAGCCCCTGAATCTCTCAAAATTCGGTCTAGAACCAACACAAACTGACCATTATCTGATCATGGTTTCGCGAGACCAACGTGGCGACAGGGGGCCGCGCTATGCACGGGGAAAGTGCAGAGCGAGTTAGAGTTAGCCTGCATGTGCAACAGAGGAATTGTACTGTGATTGTTAGGGATGTATGTGCCAAGTCCTCGGTTAGGGTAATTTGACAACTGCCTTGTTCCTTCAGGAAACGTGCAGGGGTTAAGAGCTGGGCATAAGTAGTGCATATTTTGCCGGATTTTTCCTCGTGCTTTGTTGAAAGTATTAAATCTCATATTGATGAGTATAATACTCGGTTCTGAATGCGTATATACTCCCCTCAGGAGATCATTTTCCCCATTCAATTGAAAAGAGCACTTGGTCAAGCACCTTGGGACCGGGAGGGGCCGGTGCGGGCTTGACTCCACATCTTTAACTTTAATCGAAGGGGATTGGTTCCACCAACCTGATACGCTAACTTGAAATGGTATGTGTCAAGTTCTAGAGTGTAGCGTGTTTTAGTGAAGGTTTAGCGTATATTAGTGTGGATTGGATAGGAAAATGGATCTTGATGTTACATCTTCCATGTCTACTCTTTTTCTATTTGATAACGAAGTTGGCAACAGGCACCGTATCAGACTGGAAAGGAAACTCACAATGGGCGACTATGGACTGAAGGCAAAGGAGGGCAGGGAGATCGTGATCGTGATGCTTATATTTGGGGCGATCTCCCTGAGTTCCACGATTCTTCGGATCCTGTCACGGAGGATGAGAGATATCAGGTTAGGCTTGGATGATTATTGCATGATCAGTGCGACGGTATGCTAATCAAACCGTATTTCTGGCATGGAGCGAGACTAATGAAGCCTGCAGCTGTTGATTATGGCATGTACTGTGGTTGTGATATTGAGTATGACCTTTGTTCCAGAATGGATCAAGAGGCAGTGCTAACGGGTATATCACTCAGTGGTGACAATGGGGGGCGTTGGTCTACATGCAACTACGGGCGAAGTTGCCTTCACGGACATTGAATTTAACCTCAAGGTATGTGAAGTATAATGGCCCATCTAGCCGGTATATGAAGCTTACCACAGCGCGGAGCAGATGATTATCGTCTGCCAGGTTCTCTACGGAATCGGCCTCTCTCTTGTCAAAACATCGATGATGGTCCTCTATCACAAGCTTTTTGGTACCAAAGCCAGCATACGGATTGCCATTTATCTCACTGGTGCTATAGTATGGGCGTGGGGGCTGAGTATCGTCCTCGAATCCTTTCTTATTTGCCACCCTGTCGCGTTCAACTGGAATCCGACGCTACCGGGGGGCGGATGTGGAAACCGCAATGCAGCCTTCGTGGTAGCCGGGGTACTCAACATGGTGACCGATTTCATGGTCATGATACTTCCAATCCCATATATTTGGAAGCTCCAGCTACGAGTGGGCCGGAAGATTGGTTTGTCGGTGGCATTTTCTTTAGGCCTGTTGTAAGTGAATCCGTGGATCTGCTCTGGTATCTATTTGCACAGTCAATGGCTAAACTTTGTTGAATCATAGTGTCAGCGCAATCAGCATGGTCCGTGTTGTCAGTCTCATGAACATCGACTTCAACGACCTCACATATACCCTCCCCATCCCATTGATGTGGAGTGTTATCGAACAGCAGCTCGCTCTCATCGCGGCTAATCTCCCCCTTCTCCGTCGCGTGTTCTCAGAGGTGCTTCCTAAAGGTTGGCTGGGCTCATCATCTCGCGGGACGGGAACCCCATCGGGGGAGCTCAGTGCGAACAAGCGCTCGGTACAGGAATATTCTCTCACATGCATGAATGCAGGTGCCAATCAGAGTAAGATAACTTCAGATACTCCCAAAGCTGCGACACACAATATCCAGACGAGGTGGAGTGACGATGACGGGCAATCGGATACGGAGTTGACGGTGAATGCAATGCCACCAGATGGGATTCAGATATGGAAGGATTTTCGGGTTGACTCGACTAGATACCTAGAATCGATATCTGATAGAAAATAATACGAAGCCACGCATGTTATGATCACCTGTCCCTCCCCACGACACACCCGCTTGTAATCATAATGGCCACAAATTATGGGTATACCCACATAGGCGTTCACTTTACATAGCTATAGCTTCAAAAGGTATGGCGGGAGGCGTATGTTTTCGTCAATTAAGCAATTGTAAATTCACAAGTGAGAGAAAAGATATGAGGAAATGAGGGAAATGTCAAAGAATTTAGGTTCTAGTGAAGGAAATAGGGCTACGAACTATAATGACGTGTAACATAGTGGTAGGGATAATATCGTAGTAGTAAATCACCTTAAAATGTGGCGATACATAAATTTGTATTATACAAAAAGCATCATTTTATTGGTTCACTAGACTAATCTTTTGGTGTAAAGCACGGTATAAATTCAGGTCAAATACAGGCATTCGGGTAATAAACTGGGTGCATCCGACCCTAAGTGCTCTATATCTCTTCGTACAAGCTGATGTGCAGACCTACTCCTTTCTTTTCTCACATCTTTATCTCTTACACAAACACGTCTCTTTCTTTTGCTCTTTCATTAATTTATATGACATCAGCCCACCCTCTAAGGGCTTCTGCCCTTCTTTTTTATCCAAATTAAGGCCATGGCTTTGGTACTCCACCCCCTAGACTTGACGATTATAGCACCGCGAAAGCATATTTTACGGTATACTATACCTGGTTTATGTTCTCGGGTATTATCGTTCACCACATTGTGAACCTTAGTTGATGCGCTTGGAGATAAATAAGAGTTCATTATCATATCCAATGTTAGAAATCAGCGCCTGTAAGCTATTAGATACTAGTTAGGCTCTAATGGGCTCATAAACCTCTGATTGGTTGACGAATCGAGCTATTATGGATGAGGTAGTTTATATATTACAGCTTGCTAAAGGCTATGATACATCCATCTGCAATATCAAAATATGTGTTGAATGTCCTGAGGCTCAGCTTCATCAAAAGCCTAATATTTGACCTTTATGCCCGTTTAATTTGATATCTCTCATTTCAAGAAGACTTTGGGCAGAGTAACCCATTGTTATTCCACGAGTAGGGCAGCGGGTCAACAGTCCGAACCTCCCAGTCCTCAGCACCAACGGCAGTCAAAGCAAAGAAAAGACCAGTTGGGTCATACTTCTGCTTGAGAGCGTAAAGACGAGGGTAATTGGCGCCATGGAAGGCTTCTTGGAGATTCGGCTCGATGAGATCGGCCTCACTCATGTAGGCGCCTGAGTCTGGGGCAATCTCACGTAGAACGTCCATCCACTCAGTCACGAAGAGCGAGGTGCTCTTCACCACATCCCAGGAGGAGGTGGAGTTCCATTGGGAACCGACAATAACGTGCGATAGGGCATCTCGCCATGCGGGGAGCACGGAATTGTCTGTGGGGGGCTTAGCGGCAATGCCGGTGCCGCTGATATGGAAGCCGGCAATGAAGAGACCCTATAATATGTCAGACACCACTCAAAAAGAGAAATTGGGGGGGATATTGCTATATCTGTGTATACATATAGGACGTACCTTATTGACGGCATCCCTGTATGCAGCCCAGGTTTGGTTGCGGAGATCATCGCTCTGGAAGACACCACGGGGGAGCAGGCGAGAAGCAGTCTTGACGACATCAGTTCCGACAAATTCCTGCGGGAAGGCCACTTCCCAGGCATCATGGCTGGAAGAAAGTATTAGCTGGGATATAGATGCACAGATTCCAGAAATAAACGGGGAGACTTTAGACGCACAAGTTATCCGCGTGGTTGTACCACGGATTGTAGGAGATGCCCAGGCTTTTCAGAGTATCAAACCATGGAGCTAGGAGTGCCTTGGTCTGGGCAACATTCATGTTTGGTGCGACGAAGGAGTGCATACGGAAGTAGAGGTTAGGATCACCGGCGTATGCCGTACCAATCATGGCCTCGGAAGCACCAATGTAGAAGTAACCGTAGGTGCCAGCATCAACGAAGGTCTCAAAATGGTCGAGATAGGACCCAACAGCAGCCCAGAAGGCGTCTGGACCAGGAGTGTCGTTGATGGTGAAATTGAAGGTCACAGTAGTGGTTTCCAATTGAGGTAAGGCCTTGACTGTTAAAGAAGTGACAACTCCAATGGTGCTGCCACCGCCGCCGCGAAGCATCCAGAAAACATCCGAGTTCTGAGTGGAGCTGGCAGTGATGAACCTACCATCAGCCAGAACAACTAAGCAGAATTATTAGGGAGGCACTTCGAGAAAATCCGATATTATAGAGGGCCCTACCTTGCATGGCCAGAACCTGATCAGCCGCCATACCGTACATGCTGGAAAGGGGAGAATGACCACCACCGGCAGTGTAACCACCACCCAGACCGACGGTGACGGCTTCTCCTCCGACAACGGAGTGGCCGTGGGCTTTAGCGAACTCATAAGCCTCCCAGACCTGGGTACCCGAGCCGAACTTAATGGCCGGACCGACGTAACCATTGGCAGCCTTAAAATTCGGGAGATACTCCTTGTCCTTGAGGTGGTGGGTCCAAATGGAGAGGGCACCCTTGCCGGCGGCCTTACCATTGAAATCATGTCCGGTATTCTTGACCACTAGTCGCAAATTCAAGTTACGAGCAAAATTGACCGCTAGCTGGATCTGAGCCACGGTGGATACGTTCACGGCATAAGTGGGATAGGCGCCCTGCGTGCAGCTGGCAGTATAGTTAAACGGTGATGGTAGACATGAGCGGCCCTCGTACAGCGGCAGCATGATTGAGGCAGGATCAGCCATGTGCAGGTTCGAGTTAAGCCAGTTAGCCGAGACGCTTGCGCACTTATCGGCATTGTACTGTGGCCAGTCCGGATAGCAGTAGGACGCCAGCGGCACCGTCTTGATCAGGCTGCCGCCGAGCAAGATATCGAAGACGTCCCAGATCAGATCCACGGGCCACCAGGAATCCCCAGGCATCACCTTGCAGCTATGAGGGACACTCCTCTTGGGCACCGTGGATTCGCTCGCAAATGCGAACATGTTGGCGACAGTGCTATTCTGCAAGGCCGCCGACACATCAGAGAGCACACTTTCGGTTAACTGCACCTTCTCATTTTGGAACAACGAAGGTGCCGAATCAGCCGTGACAGTCACCGTAGTTGCTGCTTCTGTGAGTGATGTAGTCGATATCGCACCAACGAGCGAAGCGCTCGCGATGAGAGTAACTCCCCACATGCCCTTCATCCTGGAGAATATGCACCAACACAATTCCAAGAACACGAAAGCAAAAAGAGAAATAAAGGGCTGATGAGCACTTAAGATAGATAGAAGGTATGGCCAAGCCCCTATGAACAATGTGGACAGGGGTGGTATTTAAATATACCCGCCGTAGTCCCTAAGCAAACGTTCCGGGCCAACCGACCGACGCACCACGGAGCTAGAAGTTTTCGCGCCTATTGGTGCTATATTTTAATTAGAATTCCTTGGTATATTTATTCTTTGGGGCTATAGCCGACAGGATAAAAGCCATGTGCACACTAGTTGACTAGTTGCATGCGTTAGCTAACTAAGCGTGTTTGTATTCCTAAAGTAATAGCCACCATCAAGCTTCGCACAAAGCACAACTGTTACTAAATCGTACTCTAATTCCGGCGGCTTTCCCATTTTATCTTAAGATAATACATTATACGGAGTACAAGCAATGCGTTATACTTCGTATCGTCCCATCCAATTTCGGACACCCCCCAGATCCACTTTTAAGTGCTCCGATATCCCGATTATAGCCCCCAACTTAGTGCCCTAACCCCAATCTAGTCTCATACTGAAACGGGACTCGGTCATATTAGTGTCAATCAAGGATTCCAGCCGCCATTAGACATGCAATTTTAAAAGACGGCCAATTGAGATCATAATTAGTCTAGGCCTTATCCTGGGCTCTCAGTAAAACTCGCAAGTCCGGGAAGAAAGGGGGTGCTCCAAACGCCACTTTATCGGAGGATATTCCGTCCAATTTTAGCGGGGTGTAATCGCAGAGGCCCCGGATCTCACGGCTTGATTGATATTTATGTAACCCTGGGGTGCTGCCCAGCCCTGGAGGCGAGTCGAATTTTTCCTGTCAAAACTACAAATGACAGACGCGGTTTGTTTGGATAGAAGACGAATACCCTGGGAGATATGGGCTCGAGTGACAATTTACAGCCGCAGGCCATCGGCCTGATCCTTGCCTTTCCATGCTTCGCGAGCGTGGCTGTGGCTCTGCGGCTATATAGCCGCATGTTGATGAAGTCGTTTGCCGCAGGTCAGTTCCAATTCCTCTTTTCTCGTATACTTTATGGATCTAATGGACAATAGATGACTGGGTAATTTGTGTCGCGATAGTGAGTACTGCGGCCATTCTAAGAACGAGGCTAGAGGATTGACAGAGATTGGCAGATCATGTATTGGGCGGAGACATTTACGTCTTATAAAGGTAAGACTGGAACGGCAAGAATAGTCTAAACAGTCTTTGGTTCATGAAATTAATCATCCCTCAGTGATCATTTACACGTACATCGGATATAATGTGTGGGAGATACCCGATGGCTATCCTGCCATTCTTGGTGGCAAATATACCTACGCGGTGAGCAGAACATATTCTTTCTCGCCTCACTCATTCATGATTGCTAACAAAACAGACCGAGCTCATCTACAATCCCATTTTGGCTCTCGTCAAGACCTCCATCCTACTATTCCTACTACGTCTGACCGGCCAAAAAAAGGATGTGCGCCTGGCCATCTGGGGACTCTTAATCCTCAACGGTGTCGCCGCTATCATCACGTTTTTCCTCACTGTTTTCCGATGTGTACCCGTCGCCGCTAATTGGGATTTGGCTTCGTATCCCAATGCGAAATGTCTTAACTTTGCAGATTTCGTCACCGGCACGGGCTCAATCTCCATTCTCACTGACGTCCTTGCTTTAATGCTGCCTACCTGGATCGTATATCGCCTACAGATGCAACGGAATCAAAAGTTGATGCTGATTGGGATTTTGTCCTTGGGTCTTTTGTGAGTAGCTCAGCTAAACGTCTTCTTTCCCCATCAATCCGATACTGATAAATGAAGAACTGTGGTAGCTGGTATTGTTCGCCTTATCCTACTTGACGATTTCGACCGTCATATGCCGGAGAATTACACGCACTCAGTCCTCTTTTGTGTGTCCACCATCGAAGTTGGCTTATCGTTCGTCGCTGCGTGCGCTCCCTCGTTCAAGCCACTCGTTACTCGGCTCGTCCCGAAGCTCTTCGGGTCGACCCGCACCGGGCCGTATAACGGCTCTACCAACCGCAGCGGCCGCACCCGGCTGGGCTACAAACTCGAGGAAATGTCGAACTTTACAAACCGCACACAGGATCAGACTGTCACTACCGTTGAAGCTGGCGAGGGCGAGCTCAGCTACGGCCCCGTGAAATTGAAAGACAATAATATGATCACCATGACCACGAAATTAGAGGTTACTTGGGGTCAGACCAATTCCGAGGAGCAGCATACTAGCAGTACAGAGAGTCTTGTCTATGGAGGAGGGACCAACAGACGTTCTAAATAATTTTGAAAAGAGGATTACTTTGTTCATTTCATAACTAGCTATGTATTTAACCTTCAAAGACAACATCCGAAAGGATCTAAGCCTAATGAACCCTTCCCGTCTAAGTCAGTTTGAAAGAGGTTAGCTGCGCAGCGTATAACAATATCCAAATATTACTAGATAATATATAATCATAAAGGGGAGCTGGATAAGTTTATATAACTTCATTGCCTCGCGCCGGTAGCAGAATTGACTTGTAGTTGTGGTTACATTTTCTTGAAAATTCTTCGAAGAACAAAGGAACTGAATCTTGATCTAAATCGTATTTAGGTTATTGCTAGGGAGAATTTACTTAAGCTGTTGCAAGATTTCGATATGGTCCTAGGCTCTAGAGATATTTTGTAGGAGCCTGATTTGTATAGTATTTCCAATTGTAGGTCTGTGTAGATACCTAGAGATCGACTCACGACAAGTTGTGTAATCAACCAATTATATATAACTTTTCACACACGTCATGTAGACGAATGTTTGCTCCTGGAATCAGAGCGGATGTCAAACTCGCGTGTACAGTAAATTCGATCTCCAAGAGGCATCTCTGTCCTGTGATCCTGTTGTTCAAACTTTGCGATGGATTCCTGGATCACGAGGTTTTCAAAATCGGTGCCACGTTCGTTGCCCTTACCCCAAACCGGGAGTGGAATATTATCCACGCGATCTAGCTCCTCCACGATCCCACCTGCAGACTGATTTATCGCCTCTTGGCTAGAGTGTACTGCATTGCTGTGCTCAGTGAGTGCAGTGCCCTTTGCCGAGCTCCGGAAACTGGATCGAGAGAGACGAAAAGGGCAGTTTAATGAGAATGATGAACGAGACTGCGAGCCAGCGGACTTCAAGTAGGGTTTGATTTCCTTGTTGTTGGTACCCCGGGATGGTCGACCAGCGCTGCTGTGGGACTGGAAGGCTCTCACACCAAACAGCTTCCTGAGAAGCGGCCACCAGCACATCATATTGGCGACAAAGATGGCAGTGCTTGCCTCACGTATATACCAGATCTGGTACACGGTGGTCATGGGAGAGGCAAAGTTGAAGTATTTATTCAGGATGGCGGCAACGGCCGTGAAAAGACCGAGGCTCATGATGCAGATTATCAGAATCTTCCGGTGCAGTGGAAGCCTCGCCTTGACGATGAGCGGTACCGGAATGGCAAACATAAAGGCGTCCGATGAGATGTTGAAAACGGCCTGTGTAATTGAATAGTGTTGGTACGTGGCGCACTGCAAATTTGAAACTGGAAACGCCCAATATTGCGAGAAGGGTCTGCAGTACACGGCGTAGTAGGTGACCATTATGACGACGAAACCAAGCGCCACATAAGCGGCGAGAATCTTGACATAGAGGTTCGAGGGCAGGCTCTTGGTGATCCGCCAGTAGAGTATCAACATGCAGACTTTCACCCCCCAGGCTACAAAGAGCATACACTGTTCCAGCAGAATGACAATTTTGCTTCCAAGGATGCGCTCGTGAACTTGTTGGGGGTCGGAGAGGACCTCATCGTACTCGCTCGGATCCATCAGATTCGTCGCGTATCTTGCCGAGATTTGAGTCAAGATCAGCAAGGATGTATACATTATCTATCGGAATTGGATAGGCTGTTAGTCAAAGATAAGTATTGGGCCACAGCAGGGGACTCACAAAAGTTGCCGTCATCACATAATCGTCCCCTGGAATATACGATTGAGCTGGTGAGTAATGGCTAGTCAAGCGAAAGGAAGCAATTATGCGCACATGATATCCCCTGGATTGATATATTTGCCATTAACCGGGAGGCTCTATTCATGAAGTCAGTGTCTTCCCGGGCTCTCATCAATACTTGGGCGCAGCTAGTTCGCACATACATTCGGCCAATGTAGAGTACCAGTCCGATACTCCAAAATACCACCGCTTCAACCAACAGTTCGTGGGGCGTGGGCGATACGCTCCCCATTCTGACGGGAGGATGGCCGTCGTTGCAAATCTATCTCACAAGGTCGCAGGAGTAAACATCGAGCCTGCCATGGACGGCCCTCAGGAATGGAATTGGACTCGGAATAATCGGAGAATTTTCAGCCCACCAAAAGATCGATAGATTTCCGATCTGAGATAGGAGAAATATTATTGGAAGGGGGCGATATTAAAATTTCATGGAATCCATCTTAGGCTGTGCGCAAGCTATTGAGGACCCCGATCTAGGAGAAACATTCCCCACACACCCCACCCCCAACCCCCCGAGAGATCTTACAGCGCGGAACAAGAAGACTACAGGAGAAACGAGGCACACAATCTTTGAGGAGAGTGTTGTCCTTGGATCACACAGCTCTGTCCTGGGCCGAGAAAAATTGTGTATGTTTTTCAAGCATTTGGTACAGATCAGCGGGCCGCGAACGCCGCTGCCGTAGGAAAGCCCCACATGGGTTGTCGGAACCAATAGGAGCCCCCGATTTAATCCCGACCCTCTTTGTATTCCGAGCTAGATCGTGGAGGCCATCTTGCCGCGTGGCTGATGCACGTTCTGTTTCTGTGTAGTTTATCCATAGGATAACTTAGTATATGTTAAAGTACGTACTTTCTCACTTATTTCCCCCGGAGTTCTGGACCGTCATACGGCCCAATATTGTTACCTAGAATCGAACCCTAAGCCCACCCGTCGTCCCTGAACGCTAATAAAAATGGGCCACTACAGTGGGTTTTCATTTATGTTAGATTGGGCTGTGGCCCGTTAGTTTCGACTAACTTGAGGTCATGCCCCAGCTAGAATAGGGGCGAATATTTTGAACGATTGGGATTGCATCGCACTTTCATGATCATCGTGTTGTATCCACCGGCCTCGACGAATGGGGAAGCTTTTGTACCAAATTTCTGGGAGACTAGCGGAGCATCGCGTCTTCCCATTTTCCCCTTCTCTCTTTCAATTCCTATCTCACTCCGTTCCTGACTCACCCTTGCTCTCCTTGTTGACTTTTTGATATTATTTGACAGATGACACTATGGTGGTCACCGAGAAGCAAACTGCCGAGGTCGGCGAGACTAGGCTGAGAAACAGCACGGAGATAGACACGGTGCGCCAGGAGGCTGCTCTGGGTCACAAACAAGAACTGGTTCGAAATTTCGGGCTCTGGAGTGTGACAAGCTTGGGGATTGTGATTGCCAAGTCAGTAATTCAAATCATTTCTGTCCGTGGCCTCAATTAACTTAGATATGTATTAGTTCGTGGGCCGCAACTGGTGGCACAATTGTGACTGCACTCATGAACGGAGGTCCAATGGCTCTTCTCTATGGCTTGATTCTCGTGAGCATCTTCTATACCGCAATTTCGGCCTCATTGGCCGAATTGGCGTCTTCCATGCCCTCTGCAGGGGGAGTATATTACTGGTCCACGGTGCTAAGTGGCAAACATGGCCGCGCAGCCGGTTTCTTCACGGGTTATCTCAATGCTTGTGCCTGGCTCCTGTCAGCCTCATCGATGAGTTCCATGTTAGGCAATGAAGCGGTGGCTATGTATTTGCTTCGGCATTCTGACGTCACCTGGCAGTCATGGCAGGTGTTTATTGTGTTCCAACTTGTCAACTGGAGCTGCTGTGCAATCGTATGTCTAGGGAACCGATTTATCCCTATGGTTAATCGAGTCGCACTGATCCTATCAATGACCGGACTCTTTGCAACCGTGGTGGTCCTTGCGGCGATGCCAAGGACACACGCAAGCACTTCGCAAGTCTGGACACAATACTATAACATGACTGGCGGCTGGTCCGATGGAGTGTGTTTTATTACGGGGCTGCTTAATGCTGCCTTCGCCGTGGGAGTTCCTGATTGTATCAGTCATCTATCTGAAGAAGGTATGTTAAATGCTTCAAATGCCGGGCATTTCGTCCTAATTTTCAAATAAAGATAAATAGATTCTAATTGGTGATATTATTTTAGTTCCTAGGCCACAGGTCAAGGTCCCTCAGGGCATCATGATACAGATGTTGACGGCCTTCACCACCTCCTTCGTTTATCTGATCGCTCTTTTCTATTCAATCCAGGACATCGATGCAGTTTTCAACACTAACGTGGGCTACTTTCCTACCGCTGAAATCTACCGACAAGCTACGGGATCCACCACCGGTGCTATTGGACTCATTGCAGTGCTATTTCTGGCTACCTTCCCAACCCTGATCGGCACGTTTGTGACAGGAGGACGGATGTGGTGGAGCTTGGCTCGGGACAACGCAACGCCTTTCTCGAGCTATTTTGCCGAGGTTCATCCTACATTGAACGCCCCCGTCCGTGCCACCGTCGCTATGAGTGCATTAGTTACCTGTATCGGCTGTATTTACGTCGGCAGCACAACGGCATTTCAGGCCCTCATCTCATCCTTCATCGTGCTAAGCACTCTATCTTATTTCGGAGCTATCCTCCCCCATGTGTTGACTGGACGTCGGAACATAGTTCCTGGGCCGTTCTATATGGGCAAGAGCCTAGGAATGGTGGTGAACATCGTCTCGTTGGTCTATATCATAGTCACCGTGATATTCTTTTGCTTCCCATTCGTCATGCCTGCCACTGTCGAAAGCATGAATTATACGAGCGTCATCACTGTCGGTTTGATGACATTGACTGCATTGTGGTGGTTCGTTCGCGGGAGGACCGAGTACCGAGGCCCACACTACAGCTTCGAGGTTGCCAAGCAATTAACGTCTGTTCAAGCAGGTAAGGAGTGTGACAGTCCTGTGGTTGTGTCCATGGAGAAGTCCACGGCAGCTGCCATTGACGAGCGTGGGCGGGTGGAATGAATTTTACTTCTGCGATGAGCATGAGGAAAATGGGACCCCTAAGGGGTAGCCCCAACGAGGCTCTGAGCCCGTCTCATACAGTGGTACGTGAGATATGTGCCATGGCCGAGACTTTGCTGTTTGGTGGGTCCTCAAGATTGAAGTATCTGTTTCAATTTGTAAATGAAAACGTATATAATGCATTGAACCTTCAAGAGGAAGGGTGCACAACAGAACCCAAAAAAATATAGCATAATACTATTTATCTTTGAGAGGAATGCAAATTCTTCTATAGCATTCATACGATGAATTATCTCCCAAAAAGGGAATTTTGTTCATCGATAAAAGAAAAAGAGGATGACCTATCTGAATTTCTAGGTCCTGACTATAGGCCATCCGACAATCCTATTCCTAATGACTTTCCTCAGAAAGTGTCGTTTTATCGGGGTGCTTGGATCCTAGGAAGGACATGACAAGGACAGCGAGGATGAGATATAGAAGACCTTCCAGGATTAGCGGTGTGAGACAGGGGGGCATTGAAAGACTTACTCCATGTCCAACTCATATAGTCGTAACCAACCATTTCCTTCAGATAGCCGCCAATAACCGGACCAATTGTCATGCCAAGGGAAGCAGCGACCTCCATCATAGAAAATACACGGGACAAGCCGCCTTTGGGTCCAAAGATACCTGGGTTCTTTTCTTGGTGGGTTTTGACCGCGACCGCAATAAAGAATCAATACAGCTGGAGTTATCACAGAAAATCAACACTTACCAGTCAATTCAGTGGGTCCTATGTCGGTCATAAATGGTCTCGTTGCACCAATAGCCATGATAGAAGCTATATAGATGGTTTCTCCCCAACTTTGAGCACTAGCCCAGGAGAAACGATTGCTCCCAGCAATACCCAGTAGGCCTTGTAGTACTGCTTGAAGGATTAAAGCAACCACAGCAGGGGGTCGTATTCCAACACGATCGCGGATCCAGCCAGCGAGGGGTTCGAGTAGGAGGCCAGGGGCAATTAAACAGGAGAATAAGAACCCAGTCTTTCCTGGACCTCATCCAAAAGTCTCTCGTACGTGTAGAGGAAGTGTCGCATGAAAACTTGTACCCACAGTCGTGCCCGAGATGATGACAAGTAGAACTGTCAATACACGGGCATCACATAGCATAATACGCCAAAAGTTGACTGCAATGCTTGGACTTTGAGAGACTTGGCGTGGTGGAAGCAGACTTGTTGTCTCTGAGGTCTCCAATGTCTCCTCCACGTCTGCCTCTGGTTGAGATGAGGGCTTAGGCTGACAGGAGGAATCCTTCGGCGTGCTCTCAATGGGGCCGAGCTCTCAAGAATCACTAGACGTGCGATGAGGTCCACCGTCAGAATCAGGAGTGGTGTCAGCCATGTTACCCAGTATACTGTAGCCTCCAAGAGCAAACTGGATATAACTGGATATAGCAGGCCCTCTTAGCAATTGACATCGTCAAGCCCATCACCGTCCCGATATTGGCTTCGTCCCCAGTATCTGCAATGGTTGTAAATCCGACAATCCATATCGCAGAGGCTGCAATGCCCTGCATCACACGGCCTATAAAGAGTATAGGGACCGAAGGAGCGCCAGCAATCATCACAGTGTATATGATACATGCGAGGAGAGATAGCAGCAATGGGGTCTTGCGATTCGAGCTCTTATCAGCAAAATGGCCGATGATAGGGCCCGAGATGGTAGAGACAGCGCCATGAAGAGCGAGGAGTTATGCATACAAAGGCTGCTGGAAGATCTTCTCGACCTATACCATGGCAAGGATGTCGTGGTATCGGCAGAATTCGCAAAGTATGTGCGACACTGCCGTGACCATGAGTCTGAGGCGTTTGGGTTCTGGAAAAGCCTTCTCATGGGCGCCGACATGACACCGCCCATACTTCCCAAGGAACTCTCTGTCACCTGCGAGCCATCTATCATTGAATCCGTACAGCAGGTACCTTCCATAGCCTTGGCCCCTGGAATTACAATGGAAACAGTTGTTAAGGCAACGTGAGCTATGGTGCAGTTCCAGTTCCATAAGACCAATGATGTCGTATTTGGCCAGCTCGTCGTGAGCCGGAACACGGACGTCGACGAGTTGGACCAAGTGGTCGGCCCGTGTATCAACCGCATTCCCGTGTGTGTCCAGATGGTCGCAGGGAAGTCGCCCCTTCGATTCCTGGAGAGAATCCAGCAGCGACACGCAGACTCGTTGCAGTTTGACAGGCCATAGCCAAGGACTGTACCGATGGGTGGTCCCTAGATACTATGTTTGGATCGTCCATTAATCACATACCAAAGGACTCCACCCATGATGTGTTCGAATCTAGAGACTTGGCTTGCAGACTAGACGCCTGGACCAACAATACACCTCCTCCAAACATCCGGTTGACCTCGACCGAGGGAGAAATGCTGAAGATCAGGATCAACGCTTCCAGTGAGATCTCAACTAAGGCCCATCTGGATGAACTCAACGCTAGGGTTTGTAAAATAACCTTGGACTTGTTGCAAGATGTGCATACTCCATTTGTCCGATTCTGATCTGTTGATTATTTATTTACTTAGTTTCCACCGTTTGGTCTTCGTGTATGCGGCATTCGTTGGTTTCTGTCACATTTTGCATAGATTATCTATATTTAAAGCTTCATTTGTTGCTAATTTAGCCCTTTTAAACTTGGTGTTGTATGTAGGGTATGGAAGAAGAATATGATGCGTAGGGAAGGAAGTACGTGGTTGAGTGGTCGTGCGTGAGCCGCTTACAATTGACCTCGGGAAGGAGTGCCGCATGACGTAAGGTAAAATACATTTGATGCCTGGGGCTCGAATTATATGCAAACCCTGCAAACCTCTCAGGGGACATTTTTTTCAAGGTCACGTGCACCCCATCTGGAATTTCTTGAGCCATTGATCCTCCACCTTATCTCGTGTCACCGCTGGGTTTATTGCCATTTACAAATCCTCGACCTTTACGACTCTCGCGCCTTTCACACCTGATCTCGTCCCGGTGATCCGCCTTTTCCTCCCGACTCTCCTCCCGTCCACTTCATTCACACATCATGGATCACACGCGCGATCCTTGTCCTTGGGTTGCCCTGAGTGACTTTGGCGGTGCCTTCGCCATGGGTGCTATTGGTGGTGCTGTCTGGCACGGTGTTAAGGGGTTCCGCAATAGTCCTTACGGCGAGCGCCGGATAGGTGCGCTCACAGCAATCAAGGCGCGCGCCCCCGTTCTCGGCGGTAACTTCGGCTGCTGGGGAGGTCTTTTCAGTATTTACGACTGTTCAATTAAGGGTATCCGCAAGAAGGAAGATCCCTATAACGCTATCATTGCTGGTTTCTTTACCGGTGGTTCTCTTGCTATCCGTGGTGGTTACAAGGCCGCCCGCAACTCCGCTATTATGTGTGCTGTCTTCCTCGCTGTCATCGAGGGTGTCGGTATTGGTTTCCAGCGCATGATGGCCGATAACACAAAGCTCGAGGTATGTCGAATCTATCACCTTCGAATTGGTCCGTATGCAGTTAGACTGTTTGCTAACCATGAACGTTATTAGCTTCCTCCCCTTCCTCCGTCGGAGCAGAAGGCCCATGCTTGAATTCTCTCCTTTCGGTCCATATCCTCCTTCGATCGCCGTCAACCTATCCTCCCTTCTATCTCTGTCTTCATATAACAACATCTTCACATCAAGTCTCTCTTCTCAGGCGTTCGGTTGATGTCATTATTCCAAAACAACATAGCACAGAGGCTCCCGTTTTGTTCCTACTTTCCCCCTCGCTTTTAATACCGCCTCCTACGGCCTGTGTCGAAGCATTGTACATTAAAGACGGCGAATTCATCATCATGGCTGGTTCTAAGACCGGTGTATGTCTTTTCATGGCCTCATGGCTAAACCACAAAAATTATGATGACATTTCTTTTCTTCTTCCCTTATAACTTATGAAATTGACAACGAAAGGCGCATATTGCATGGAATCCCGCCGATGACGTGTGATCTTAATAGAGCTTACAGGCTCCAATGATTATGTAGTCTATCCTCCGCTCCCCCCTCGAGAAGCTCTCGAACCCTACCATGTAGATCGGGATGCCGACTGTATATAGCCTATGGACCCACTTACAAGATGTGCGATTGTGCTCTAAGGCTGAGGTCGCAAGGCTCTTCTCCGGCTCGTCGAAGCTGGTCCCCTACAGTACTTTAATATTGCAATCGAATTTGAGATACACTATGGTATAATCAGCGACACAGCACGCACTAGCGGGTGCGGGAAATACAACAGGCACCGGAATTTATTAACGATCCGTCCGCCTCGATCTTAGAAAAAGGCCTCGTTAGGCAATGTGAACGATATCATTGTTCCCTTCTATATTTTACTGAAGACTTACCTCCAGCTCTAGTTGATACATGAGGGGAAAGTATGACCGGATCATACCAGATAAGAATCGGTCTATGAGAGGCTAATAGCAAAGTAAAAGCAGGCTACCAGAATATTAGTGAGTATTCGAACTGTAGGAACAAGATTTCAACTTATTTTGCTTGGAAATTCTGGGGGTGATGAAGGTGAGAGTTGTTCAGTATCTCGCCGACACCTCACATCCGGTCTACGACCCTGAACATATTCCAGCTTTCATCTCTTTAGACATTAAGAGTCAAATGTTATACATGGAAAAATCGGTTTGCACATTCCAAGCCGTTTTTATGGCCTGGATTTTAGGTACTAAGAACGGGAAGAAACATCCACAAGAAAAATTACCCCTAAGGAAATATCTGAGAAGACATCTAAAAAGACTACCCAAAAGACTTGACAAGGACTATTCTTGTATTTGACCTCGGGATATCAAAGTGCCTAGTCAGCCTTGCTTATATAAAGAACTAGTTCCAGCCCAAGAACCAAGGTTGCCTCTCCTGGGGGTCAGCTCAACAGCTACCAGAACCTAAGGAAGGATCTTACAACTATCACAACGATCACAACGATCACAACGATCACAACGATCACAACTATCAAGCATCTATTCTCCATAGAACCCGTCAGCTTTGCTGTCGGAATTGTAGGACTCGCAGGTCTCTTTAGTACTTGCTTAGACGCCGTTACAATATTCGATTCATGGAAAGAGTACGATTCTGAGTTTGGTTCTCTCGTTGCCCAATTTAAAGCCCAAAAGCTTCGACTGATAATATGGGGTTTGGCCGTGGGCCTCGAAGATGATGAAATCGCATATGAGCACAACACCCTTCTTGACGATCCAAAGATTGAGTCGACTGTTAAAAATATCCTCTCCGCAATCAATTCTGTTTGCCGTGATGAGGATAAAACGTTTTTGAAGCCGATGCTGGGGAAAGATGAAAAACCCATCAAAGATCAACAATTTCCTCGCCATGCTCCCCGTGAATCCAAACGCCAGAAATTTGGATGGGTGCTGAGAACCAAAGCTAAGCGAGTCGCCCAAGTTGACCATTTCTCCAAATTGGTGGAAATACTTCATGACTTGATACCAATCGACGATCCAAAGGGACACAAGGGCAGAAAGCCCACTGGTGGTAATTTGCCATGCACCACTGTCTGGAACTCTTGTAAGCCTCATCAACTTTTCTTTTCTTAGACAGAGCGTTGGAGGCAGATGCATGGCAAACTGAGCCCAAGACTCTGTTAAAGAGCATAGAAACTCAGATAGAAGGTTGTCCCTACCCCTGTTTTGATTCATATTTATTAGCTCACAATTTTTGCTTTTAGATGAGTATAGACGAGATTTACATGCATGGCTGCTCGGCTCTACCTCTACGAACGATCTGTATGGGATATTTCCTAAGAGGAAGATTGAGGGCACCTGCGAGTGGGTTTTGGGTCAACCCTGGTTCCTCGACTGGACCTCCCAGACTTCCCAACTGGACGTGCTAAGATCCTTTGGCTTAACGGGCCTGCGAGCTTTGGGAAGTCAATAATATGTGCGAGAATCATTGACTATCTTTCCTCCAATTCAAAGGATCCTGTTGCCCATTTCTTCTTCTCATCCGATTTTGAAAGCAGAAGGGACCCATTTATCGCGGTCAGATCATGGCTATCCCAGTCGATACGTCACCCTGCATTTTTTTCTCTCGCCCGCGAAAGATTGACAACACAACAAGGACAAAAAGCAACCCGTGGTGACACACTAAAGCTTTTGCGTGAGCTCGTCATGGAGATTCCCCGATGCCCTCTCGTTATAGACGGTCTCGATGAATGTAGGTGGGCCGGACATGACAATAACTCCAATGATGGCGCTTCGATCGTTGAATTTCTGGAAGCATTGAGACAATCGGTCGCTGGTACATCCACTCGCATTCTGATTGCCAGTCGGAATGAGCCAGAGATCTAGACTTACCTTTTCAATGAGGCCTATATCAATGAGGCCATTGTCACCTAGCACAGCATAACACCTGAGGACGTCCGGTCTGATCTTCAGATGTTTTCTCGAAGCATAGTGAACAAAAAGCTACCAACAAAGACAGAGGCGATAAAGGAGGATATTACCCAGAAACTGGCCGAACGCTGTAACGGACAGTTTCTCTGGGTCAAGATGCAGGAGGGTCAGCTGCGCGATGGGAGAAGTCAAAAACAACTTGAAAAACAATCAATTCCACTCCTCCTGGTCTTGAGAAATCCTACGACCGAGAATGGATGGGAATCTCGCATTTATCGGAGGATGATCGGGAACGAGCTATCTCCTTACTACGGTGGACCGCGTTTGCCCTTCGGCCGCTTTCAGTCCGTGAGATGGCCGGCGCTCTGTTGGTCAGTGCAGATTGTGATGAGGTCAGATTTGATGGGGTCCCCGACAGCATCAACGAGGGATATATCAAAACAGAAATAATGGGACTCTGTGGGTCATTGATTGACATTCGAAGCCCCCAGGCAGACTGTGATCTTGGGTTGAGAACGATACATTTGGCGCATTTCTCTGTCAAGGAATACTTGCTATGCAACCTTCCAATGCAAGGAAGACTACTCCAACTCAACTCGAGCTTGAAATTCCCTACTGAAGGAATGGAGAATATATTAGCTGCCAAGATGTGTCTTTGTTATGTGGACTGCCAAGAGGTTTGGCAAGAGACGGAGGGAATAAATCAGATCCTAGGCCCTTTCCGAGATTATGCTGCCAGCTCATGGTATCAACACGCCTCTTTTGTTCATCTTCGGATGACGATGAGTCTGAATCATCTGTGAACTTGAAACATGGTATCCCTTGTGACTCATCGTTTGAGTCAAACCACTTTTTCCATGAGGCCCAGTTTGGATTTTCAATATCAAACAGTTGGTTCACAAATTTCACTAGCCCCGAGTCACGAACATCTCCAAGAGACAGACAGCACAGACGATTCAGACCTATCGGTCTCTGAAGGCGGACAAAGTACGCAAACGATTTCCATGAGTCCTTTGTACTACGCAACATGGCTTGGTTTGACTGATAGTATGGACATTCTCCTGCGAAGCAAGTTATACTCTATTGACGAGCAAGGAACCTTTGGAAGGACACCATTAGCAGCAGCCTGCGAAAGAGGAAACCTGGAGGCAGTCAAGAAGCTCTTAGACAATGACGCGGATTTTGAGATCGCCGGTGATAATGAGCAGGCCCCTCTTCACGCTGCCGCGTGCAATGGGCATGTCGAAATACTAAAGCTTCTTCTTGAAAAGGGCGCCAAGATCCACAGTGGATACGATGGATCAAAAACGCCGCTTTAGTGTGCCTCCATGAACGGTCATTTTCAGGTAGCCGAAACGATCCTTCAATGGGAACCTGATATGATTGTTGCAAACGGGGAGTTCATACCTCTAGTTGCTGCTTCAAAAGGCGGGTTTCTAGACATTGTTATGCTTCTTATCGAGAGAGGAGCAGATATCAACGTCTCTGGCCGGAATAGGGTGACGCCTCTCCATAGTGCTTGCTACAGCGGCCATATCGAGGTTGTGTGCCTACTTCTTGACAAAGGGACAGACATCCACAATCAGAATCAACATGGATGGACGCCATTACAAGTCTCCTTATGTAAAGGGTTTTCGGATATTGTTATGCTTCTTATTGAGAGAGGAGCAGAAGTAGATATCAACCTCCCGGACCGGGATGGGGACACGCCTCTCCATAATTCTTGCAACAATGGTCATGTTGAAGTTGCCACAAAGCTTATTGCAAAGGGAGCAGACCTTGAAATTGCGAATAAATATGGGATGACACCGCTATACATCGCTTCCCTAAGAGGTCTTTTGGACATCGTTACTGTACTGCTCGAGAAGGGGGCAAACATTGCCGGTGCGTCCGGCGATGGTTACACGCCTCTAAATGCTGCTTCATTTAAGTGCTCTATAGAAGTTGTCCATATTTTACTCGAGAAGGGGGCAAACATTGCTACTGTGGCCGAAGGTGGTATCACACCTTTACATAATGCTTCATTCGGTGGCTCCGTAGAAGTTGTCAGTCTTTTTCTCGAGAAAGGGGCATTTCTCAAAAGCGTGGCGAAAGGTGGTGTCACCCCTTTACATTCTGCTTCATTGAATAACTCGCTGGACGTCGTCAACCTGTTACTCGACAAAGGAGCGGCGATCGAAAGTATAGATGACCGTTTGGGGACCCCACTACATACAGCTTCAGCTTCTGGGCATCTGGGTGTTGTGAATCTGCTGCTAGAGAGGGGCGCGGCCATTGAGAGAGGGAATTTTGATGACAGGACACTCTTACGTTATGTGTCCCCACCTAGCCAACTAGAAGTCATCAACAATCTCCTTCGTTTTAGAAAGCTCGGGATTGACATTCAGATTGAAAGAGGCTACACGCCACTGTTCTATGTTGTTGCACAAGGCCCCAGCAAAGTGGTGAAGCTTCTTCTTCTTCCGCCCTTCCCTGCAAATGCGAAGGATCGGTATAGCATGATGCGACTATTAGCCTCTGCGAGAAGCGTATATGAAGAGGCCATCGAACAGTTGATCATGTCAGCAGGGCTGAAATCGAACCTGGACGGATTTGGTCGAGACTTGATGTGGTGGGCGATAGGACCTGGGCTTGGTCGGATCCTTGATCTGATACGCCAGCGGTGCTACACACAAAACTTGGGTGATCGAGTCCCTCAAGCTAGCGAAGATAAGCTATGGTCTTTGGTCGGTTTGGATCTGGAGCGGATTTGCGATGTGTGCGCTCGGCCTATACTGATTGATACTTCATATCGCAAATGTGAAGATTGCAACAATTTCAACATTTGCTTACATTGTGTGGGATTCAAGGTGACATGTTTGGGTACCGCTCATGAGTGGTCCTCCTGTAGGCCTGGCGGTTCTGTTAACAGTGAGAAGGATGAGAGGGGTGAGAGTGGGGACATCAAATAAGGGCTTCATTCATCCTTTATATAATGATTTGTTTCTAGCGCCGTTCAGACATGATATGTGAAAGCTTTCTTGACAAAATTCCCTTAATGAAGATTCTGCATCACGATCCCCTTCGTAAAAGCAAATCTTTCGCCTAGGACCTCAGATGTTGGAGATGACCAGTCCTGAATGAGGGCAGCTCTATCTGTGAGTTCCAACAGAGATTGCAATAGAGCGGTTGTGAAGAATATAGCTGCCGAGAGCGGCATAGAGGTAGCAGGCATTTGTTCCGAGTTTAACATAAAGGGCAGGCTGATGTAAATCCCCTGTAACAGGGTCGAAATTGTCTCATATGACTGGTCATGTTGTTGTTTGAAATTATCAACTGGCAACATTGGTGGTGACAGTATGTCGAAATTGTCGATGATTATCCGGTTGGCTAGAATGCGGGCTAAACGGTAGTGATTCCACATTCTAGCATACCAAACGTCCTGATAAATGTATTGTGGTCCTTTGGGAAGCTCGTGATAAATCCACGATGCAGGAAGTGAAGTTGCCCAGTTTTGGAGGGCTTGATCACTTTGTATAGCCAGTTCAACTAGCTGGCTAGGTGGAGAAAAGCTCTGAGTTGCCAAGTCACGAATATTCACTAAGGTGCCCATGATAGCAAAGAGTCTCATTGCTGATAATAATGGATCCTCGTCGCCTTGTGAGGCATTTGACGACGCTCCAAAGCGACCTGGTAATTCCAGTAAGAAGCGCGGGACTGTTTTGCCACTGATAAGACACGCAAGTGTCTGTAAAATATGAGTAATCAGTATGATTTCTTTTCTTTAATGACATGCCAACGTACTGTAGTATAGCAGATCTCTATAATTTCTTTCACCGGTGAGACTGGCAGACCATTGGCAGAACACAAATAGCCTAAGAACGCAGCGGCTCCATGGACATGCTTTTGCCAGGCATTTGAAGAGGATTTGTTATCGCATGTTATCATCTGAAACATCAGCTATCTGTTAGTCCGGTGATCAAATTTGAATCGGCGGGATATCAGAGCACAGAACCTCGAAGATAGACAAGATAAAACTTCCAGCGATAGATTGCTCAATTCTAGAGCCCTGGTGGGCAACAATTGCTTTATTCAGAACCCTTATAGCAAAGGTATATTTTCTTCGCGCCAGATCCATTATATCGGGATCTTTGTGGACAACGGCGAGTGCAGCGAGACCGACAGAGGTCAAGCTGATAGTGGCGGAAGATGGATGCTCCGCACCGGAATCCATCCAAAGCTTACACTTATCTCCCAAGATTCCACCAAAGCTATCGGAAAATACTTTTTGTGCAAGTTCTTCGATATTGAAAGTGGGTGTCATTGCGACTACACTCCAACAAGCGGCATCCTTGTTAGCCGCAGTCACCCTGCTACTTGAAGCATGTAACTTTCGAATTGTCGACTTGGTCTGATCTCGAAAAAGTAGATCAGACTGAGACCTATAACCAGTGCAGTCTAAACCGGCTCGAGCGCACTGGCTGCATCTTGGTCTGAGGAGATTGCACTTCCGAGGGTTAGTATGGTCAACAAGGCCGACCGTAGTTTTGTGGAAATTAAAATCTAACCTTGATTCTCCTAGACCTGCAGTTCCCACAAGCCGGGCTAGCTCTGACAAATGCCATGGACGGTGCGGTGTGGGTTTTCGAGATAGTCCAGTCAAAGAACGTTGCAATAGGAGTAACACTGCTGCTTGGGCACCAAAATTCCGTCTCTGGGCAGCTGGCAAAAGGTCTCATAGTGTATTCATTTTTGTGGCCACCTAGGTAATGGAGATATGGTCGTAGATCCTGTGAGCTTGGAGTTGCCCCAGGTGAGTGGGGAGAAGACATCTGTAAACGGTTTCTCATTGGTTCATATCGCGGCGCTAATCCACGAGTGACTTACCCAAATGGGAATAGCGCGAACATAGATGCTGATTTGCAGACGATCCCCGACACAGCCATATAAGTGGGATTGCAAGGCACTATACCACGACGGACTTGTCTAATTTGGATTAGAGCTTACGGTGCCGTCAAATACATGCTATCTCATGAATGAGTTGCCTAATGTAGATACCGCTGGTGATCTCATATAGGACCATATATTCCATCATATTTCTATATATAAGAGACCAGGCTGTCTTCGTTATTGTTATCTCATTCAAAACGTATATATTTGTTTTTCAACTTACTTCAGTACCACACCATCATTCTCCTTGTGTTCCTTCTTATACACTTTGCTTTCAAACATCACGCCCATCTATTATGGAGCCTATCCGAAACGTCGCACTCTTGGGGGTTAGTTGACTGGCAATAAAATGGCTATGTTTGTTATACTAATATGTGGTTAACAGAAAGGATGGCTGGGATCCACAATCCTGGACCAGCTTGTGAATACTGGCTTCCAAGTCACTGTGCTGAGTCGCACAGCTGGCTCAGTGGACGAACCCTATTCTAGCGTCAAGACTGTGCAAGTCGATTATTCGTCTACCGACAGTCTTGTAGCTGCTCTCAAGGGCCAGGATGCTGTGGTGTCGACCGTCGGTACGCCCGGTATCAGCGCGCAGAAAACGGTCATCGATGCCAGCATTCAGGCTGGCGTCCGGCGCTTCATCCCTTCCGATTTTGGAGCGCTCACGACCAGGCCTGGAGCAGAGTCCCTTCCGCTGAACGCTTTATGGATAGACATCCAGAATTATCTCAAAGAAAAAGCGCTTAGTGGACAAATCGAGTACACACTCTTTGCTGTTGGGCCCTTCTTGGAATTTGTCATGTCGATGCCGTTTTTAACCGACCTACAGACTCAGACTGTCACACTATATGACAATGGTGTGCATACTTTCAGCACAACTAGTGTGTCAAGTGTCGGAAAAGCGGTTGCTGGTGCTTTGAAGAATGCGGCAGAGACCAAAAACCGGTTGGTTAGCGTTCACGACATTGTTCTGACTCAGAACAAAGTTTTGGGTCTGGCAAAGAAGTACTCGGAACCTGATGTCAAATGGATCGAGAGTCCAGTGGACGCAGCGGCCGAGCTTGAAACAATTCTCGAAAACACCAACCAGGGCGACCTGGACCTCCTCAAAACACTTGCGCTGCTGAAATCTGCACTCTTGGGTGGCAAGTTTGAAGCCGAGTTCAAGATTTTGGATAATGACCTTGTCGGAGTGAGCCTTCTTTCAGATGATGAATTTGAGAAGATCTTTGCCGCGGCTTTCAAGTCAAGCCAGATGATTGCACGGGAGGACCTTCAGGCAAACATTGAAGGGATTCAAGGCGAAGCTTAACAATAAGATAACAACCTGTTGCAGTCGATGTGGTTACATTGTGTCTTTTATTTTATCTGTGTTTCCTGTTCATGGAGTGTTCCTGAGAGAATTTAATTTGTCATTATTTTCAATTGACACAGCCAGCTAATAATCCCGATTTTGATCAATGTAGCGAGTAATTCTTTGGGTTATTAGGGTAAACAAGAAAGGTGAGGCGGGAAAGAAAGTCATTACAGTAAATCCCGAAACTGGCGCGATCTACACTTTTTGAATAACTTTCTAGCTATATAGGGAGTTTTCCCAAAGTACCCCTGTAAGTTGCCTGTGTATTGCTTCGTTTGTAAATTGTTTAGGAATTTCAGGCATATATTCGCTTGTTAATTCAGTACAACACCTCTAAAACAGACTTTTATCAGGAGGCACACTTAACGATCAATCAGTGGTCCCGCCAAAAATGGCTCCAAACCTAGCTCCTTCCACGCATGAGCTTATCCGTTATATGCTCCATAGTGGCGAACTATCTATAAATGAGATAGCACACGAGTACTATCTTAAGGATCTCTTATAATATACGGATATTTGGTCAAAGTACCGCCAAATAAAGGCGGACGACCCTGTAGTATCACTCCAGTCATGCTCGAGGCTTTGTGCCACCATCTGCTCGAGAAGCCTGCCTTGTATCTGGAGGAGATGGCGGTTTTTCTGTGTGACGAATTTGCCCTTCAAGCAACGAAATCGAGCATCAGCCGCGCCATTAAGTCCAAAGGCTGGTTAAAAAGATCAAAGCTCGAGAACGCAACCTGGACCTTCGGGATGAATACTATCATTTTATCTTGGACTTCAAGTCTTACCACCTTGTCTATGTGGATGAATCTGAATGTACCAATTGCTGTACTAATGACACCAGGAGCTGGAAATTAGGCCAATAATATAGTACTATCGAATAGAGAAGAATATATATTTTGTATACGTGTAGGCGATTGGAAAGTATCTTGCTGAGGTCAATGCACTGACTTGAGAGAGAAGATAAGAACAGGGAAAAGGTTAAAAAACGGACAGAAAACGGAAAAGGAAAAAGGAAAGATGAGGGCCTTGCATCCTGCGACTCTAGTATAGAGTGTTTAAAAATAGCAAATGCGATTTGGCCAGCTAATCTGCCTCTAGTCTTACCCCTCACTCAGAACTTCTTCTTCCACAAACTGCAATTCATCTTGAATGTTTACGCCAAAACAATCATCACAGAATTACAACATGCCCGGCGAGAAGCGCAAAAGGTCGAAATTTGAATCTCGAGCAATGAAACAACCCAGACAATCACAGTCTCCAGGGTCACCACATGAGACTACAGACGAGCCAAGTTCTGAAGAACGAGAAACCATATCTGCTGAAAGCATCACGATTGCTATTTTTTGTGCATTGGCATATGAGGCGGTCGCAGTCAGATACACCCTGGATGAGGAATATGAATGTCGCCTGAAGAGAGGAGGACCCAGAAAATATGTATACTCTTATGGGAAAATTGCAAAACACAATGTGGTGATAGCTCGGCCCCATCAGATGGGAACGGTGGAGGCTGCCCATTGTGCAACCGCGGTGAGCCAACAGTTCCCAAATGTCCGACTCGCGTTGATGGTCGGAATCGGCGCGGGGATCCCAGGCCTCCCTAAGCGAGATATCCGCCTAGGCGATCTTGCAGTCAGCATTCCTCAAGATGGACATCCTGGTGTTATTCAATACGACTTTGTCATGTATGAACAAGGAAGAGTGATCTTGAAAGGATGTCTGAATAAGCCTCCCAAATTCTGATCAGTGCGGATGGGTAATTACAGGAAGAGGAGTTGATGAAGAGACACCCACTGAAAAGGATTCTACGGAGTATCACCAAGAATCAGAAGTTCGCACGTCCACATAAAGATGATATCCTCTTCGATGAAAGCTTCTTCCATGTCAACAAAGGGCCCGGTTGCAGTGGGTGCGAGGCTGCCGGTAGTGATCATGTTCTACCCCGTGAACCACGGCGCGATCACCAACCTGTTGTCCATCGAGGCCTCATTATGTCGGGAAATGGAGCTGTGAAGAATCCCCAGGACCGACGCAGCTTACAACGAGACCAAACCGACGCAATATGCTTTGAAATGGAGGCAGCAGGGATTATGGATGAAATTCCCTGTCTGATAGTGCGAGGCATTTGTGCTTACGCTGACACTCACAAACAAGACAGCTGGAATTATTATGCGGCAGCTGTTGCAGCTGCCTATTGCAAAGCTCTCCTGCGAAAAGTTGATAGCCAAGAGGTGGGAGAGACAAGAAGTATAAAGGAGGTGATTGAAGATATCAAGAGTTTGAGTGTGAGAATTGATGACATACATGACGAACAGCGGTATGATATATCCCGAACTACCTGAAGACAATAAAATATCCTAATGATCTCAAGATATACTCAAGATTTCGTCAATGATATAGATCAGAATATGATACTTGAAAATCTCAAGCCACTTGAAGGAGCATCGTTTGACTCCTATGCCAATCAACATGAGGATTTCTGCCTTCAAAATACTAGAACGGACCTTCTTTGCCAGATCCTGCAGTGGTCTCAATCGGAAGGTCAATTCATTTTCTGGTTGAATGGAATGGCGGGCACTGGAAAGTCCACCATTGCAAGGACAGTCGCTCGATCTCTCCAAAAGGAAGAGCTACTTGGTGCCACATTCTTTTTCAAGCGAGGCGAAGCCGACCGTGGCAATGCGAGACGTTTCATATCAACTATCACAATGGAACTGGTAACCAAATATCGGCGATTAGTACCTGCTGTCCTGGATGCTATTCGGATTGATCCGAATATTGCGTCCAAATCCCTTGGTGAACAGTTTAACAAGCTTCTTTATCAGCCTCTTACGACGCTGAATTCAGAAAAATCTACAGTAATTGTGGTTGTTATTGACGCCTTGGATGAATGTGATGGAGAAAATGATATACGGGTGATACTTGAACTCTTGTTTAAGTTACAAGAAATCCGATCTGTACATCTGCGAGTGTTCCTGACCAGCCGACCTGAACTTCCGATCCGCCTTGGCTTTGAGAAGGAAAAAAACCATCAGGACTTGATCCTCCATGAGCTTCCTCGGCCAGTGATTGAACATGATATCCGCGTCTTTCTAGAGCAAAAGCTTTCGGAAATACAGCATGAACATTCTCTTCCCAAGGGTTGGCCGGGGAGTAACAATAGAGAAAAGCTAGTCCAGATGGCTGTTCCATTGTTTATTTTTGCGGCCACTCTGTGCCGCTTCATTGGGGATAAAGACTGGCTTCCAAATGATCGTCTTGAAGCGGTTCTTCAAGATGAAGCAGCAACAGCTGCATCTGAAATGGATAGGACATACATCCCTGTATTAAATCAACTCCTTGCTTTTAAGAATCGAAGAGATTCCAAGCAACTCTTGCAGGAATTTCAAGAAATTATCGGTGTGATTATTCTTCTTGCTACTCCTCTTTCAGTGGCAGCTCTTGCGCAGTTGACTTCAATACGGAAGGAGAAAATCAGCAATCGATTGAAGAGATTCCATGCTGTTATTCATGTACCAGAGGATCTCGAAGCGCCGGTCCGCATTCAGCACCAATCATTTCGAGTTTTTTTAGTGAGTACGGAAAGCGACTTCCACATCAATGAGCAAGAAACGCATGCGCATATAGCGTCACATTGTCTACGGCTTATGAATGATTGGCTCAAACATAACGTCTGTGATCTGGTAAGATATGGAACGCAACGCGAGGAAATCGAGCCTCAGATCATTCGTCAACACCTCACCCCTGATGTACAATACGCCTGCCGCTACTGGGTACATCATCTATAGGAGAGCAACGGTCGTATATCAGACTCCCGAATACTTGCTTTCCTTAAAAAACGGTTTCTTCATTGGCTGGAGGCACTGGCTTGGATTGGAAGTACATCAGAAGCGGTGAAGATGTTGAATATATTATTCTCAAGAACAAGGGTAAATTTTGTTATTTCAATATTGGTATAGAGGTTAACTTAAATTACAGAAAGGAACCTGTCCTGAACTTTCAAAATTCGTTCATGATGCAAAGCGATTTCTCCTGCAAAACAGCCAAATTGTTAGCATGGCTCCACTCCAAATTTACTGTTCCGGACTGGCGTTTGCACCTGCGCAAAGTATCATAAGGACGAATTTTCTTGATGAAGCATCAAAACATATCACGACATTACCAAAGGTGGAAGATTCATGGAGCTGCAATCTGCAGACGCTCGAGGGCCATAGTGGCCTTCTCACCTGACGGGCAGACGCTGGCGTCTGGCTCGTGGGACAACACCGTCAAGCTCTGGGGCGCGACCACCGGAATGCCGTGCCAAACGCAGCATTCAGATGATCCCATTTCAGTCCTGCAAAGGCCTGGTTTGATCCTCTAGCCAAGATATCTTCATCTAATGGTTGGATTACTCTTGGAGACGAGGATATATTACGGCTTCCTGCTGATCATCATGAATTTACGTGTCATGCGATTCAACACACCAAACTTGCTCTTGGGCTTAGAAGCGGTCGGGTCACTATTACGGAATTTTCTAGGTTATAAAATTAAATTGTTCACCTTTAGTTTAGATCTCTTCTTTTCTAATCTCTATATTAAAGGAGGGCCTGGGGTATCTGATCCTTATAAATTATTCTTCAATACACCGAGTACTCTCAAGTGGTTTCTAGATACTTTTGTTAATACATTGGCTCGCCACACAATGTCTGTCTAGATGTTTCTCTGCAATAGGAGATCATATTATTATCTGTTATTACAGTACGCTTCCATAGTCCAGAAAACTCATATTCCTTTCCACTCTTTTGTTCCTTTCTACTCCAACTTAAGCTTAGCGCTGTTTCATCTTGGGGTTGCTGGAAATTCAAGGGGGCAAGTGGTGACATCAGTATCCAGAAGCAGTATAGAGGTGTTTATTTGCCTCAAAAATATAATCAATATATAAAATGTAGCTCAGTAGTTGCAAATGTCTCCTTCCACACAGATTCTTCACTCACGGTGGCCATTGAGGACAAGCGCCCTTCGGCAAGCTCTGAGCAAAGTACAGTGCCTGCAAATAAAAATTGGAATGTTTTACACAGCTCTCTTGTTTTTGTACCGACAATATGACCCTCGAAACAAATTACGATTCATCGGAACTCATACTAAGGGAGAAATGTAGCATACCAGTAAAGGCAGTTCTCTAATCACACTCTATACACAAAACATCTAAAGTAAATGACTATTTCGCTGCAAGCTACTTTTTTACGTCGTTTCACCCAAAGACCGATATCGCGGACGAATCGCCGGACGGCACCTACATTCACGCCGTGCCGTGCTTGACAAAGAAACTTGGATCTTGATCCTCATAGACCTGTATAACGTCGAGACAATTTTCGAGGGTCACATCACGTGCTTTATTGATGTTATCACTGAAAGTCTCGTTGCTTACTCGTGATTGTTGCCATTCGGTATATTCCTCCATGGTGACATCAAGCAGCACGTCAACCATGATTGATTCAGTACAGCCGGGCCTTGTGGGAATGGCATTATCGGCAGAAGTTGGTATAGATTGTTGAGATGATCCCGCCGGGAGAACATTGATACTGATCGGAGGGCACATTGAACCCAATATCGAGGTATCTGCGGCATTCTTTCTTTTGTCCAGTCGCTGGTTCTCTTTAGTATAGGGCTGCTCGCAGATACTGTCAGGAACGTCATCGGGGTCTCAAGAACTCTACCTTACTCTACGTATTTCATAAGGGCCTTCAGATAGTGTGCCTTCAATTTATAGTACCTTTGTCCACCTAGATCTTTCCAGCAATATTGTCATTCGTGGCGACATAGAGGCCCGGGACATCGTATAACACGATATATATCGTGCTGGATAGATTGGTGTGCGGAGACCCGGTATATCAATCCGAGCATCTCAGTCAGTAAGCATCTAGGAGGTGACCGATAACTTGCCTCTCTTATTGGTACTAGAAGGAAGAGGCCCACTGTCTTCTATGTAGTTGATCGATATTTGAAGCCAGATCTCCTTGCCACGTTGGAATAGATACGTCCACGCTAGCAGCTATTTCTCCACAGCTTCCCAGTCAACACTAGTGCCTTCAAAGTGCTTATCAATATTTCGTTGGGAGCTCACCGATAACACCATGTCAGTATCGTCAAGCCTCACCCTTCGGCCACGGGCTGTCTTACGTCGTAGGATATTAATAGCGTTCTATTTTATCTATTCACAGTACGATCTAGGCGGCTAAGTCAGGTCTTATTATGTATCCTTAACCACAACTCGATTGTTCATCCCATGCATTTCCATCCAAACATTCAACCACATGATAAAAACTCAGCCGGTCAGATGGGTGCTGATAAAAGGAAGGTGAAGATCCCTCGAACTTGGGGGAAGGGCAGATTACAGATAGCGTCCATTCGCGGCCTAGGTAACCGGGAGGGCATACAAGGGAGTCCGTTCCAAAAGATCAGGAAGTCCAATTTGGTAGGTATCATAATCGTTGAAAGGAGTGTAAGTCATCCCCATTAGGCAGAACCTGCCTCTGAGAGTCTGTTAACATGGCTGTTAGCTTCCACCAAGGTTATAACAACACGTCAAGTAGAGAAAGCTGTGGCTAACAGGCTGAGTATGATGACAAGCAGGCTTATAGGTGAAATATATATTCTGCAAGTGAGCAAGTAATACAAGTCAGTGTTTGTAAGGCCTAGTACTCAGTAAGCCCCCCAGACTGTCACTTGGACATGTGAGGGTGAAGTGACACGCTGCGGGGTTATCGAAACATTCCCCCAGCTCTTGCGTTTGACTTGTTTGCATTAGTATAGAAATTTCTAATTTCCTTGGAACGCCAATATAATTGCGAGACAAAACATCATATTTTAGTGTCAGTAAGTCATGGCATTGAGACTAGAGCAGGAATATTGATGTTCCATTTTATCCTGATACATACTAGCGTGTCTTGGCAGTGGGGCTAGAAAGTTATTCGAAGAGAGGTGGTCGCGCCAGTTCTGGGACGTACTGTCTCCGACCGAACCCGAGCTTGACCGAAGGAGGCAAACTACTCCGCTTGCTCTTCTAATATTATTGAACAAGACAAGACTTAAGGGGCTGTGAAAAAAAAGCCCCAGTTAATCGTTCTAGGGCTTTCCGTCAAAATGACAGGCCCACAGAATATCGTGGCAAAAATGTGTGGCTGAGTTGGTGGATTATAGAGCAGATTTGGAGCCTTGAAATGGATAGAATCTGTATGCTAAACAGAACTTAAATATTGAACTACAAAAAATAAGACTTCACCTCTTGGCGATAAATCATTTGACTCCTAGATGCTAAATATCATCCCAGAGTCATTGTCATCAGCATTTATTCGTTGTAGACTTCTCTATTCCAACCATGCCAAGTGAAAAAGGTCCACAGAAATCTGACGTAGAATGAAAGTCCCAGATGCTGACACCTATGGGTCCAGGTGAACAATCTTGGAAGAGATCGTAAAGAACTGATGTCATCCATTATATTTTCGTATTGCGGATGGACAGTAAAATGTTTCATTCGAGAACCAAACTAGTTGAATGCCTGGATCGAACTGAACTTCCACGATGGAAATTCTAGAAAGGTAAGTTACACTCGCAAGCTGATGACGAGGTCTGACGAGGTGTTCGAGCCCAGCTGTGGAAATTTCAGCCGCATATTCTGATTGGTTGTGATCATCGGAAGTTAACCTTAATTGACTGAATCCCCACATCTATACCCACATCTATAGTTGTAGTTGGACTTTATCCGTTCTCACCTTTTGGTCTTGAGAGTTCCATCCTTATCCGGGCGAACTCCACCAAGTACAATAAATAGATGAACATCCGCAGATATGGCTTTCTCTTTCTTTTTTTTCTTCAAACACATTCTTTGAACTTCAAGTCACTCTTTTTCTTGAAGTCATTCATTCTTTAGAGGTTGATCCTCAATTACTGTCTCTGTAGTATCTCTGTTAACCAGAAGATCATATTATCCCACTACTTTCATTCACTCAATTTACAATCTTCCATCATGATGACTTTCAACGTCTTCCTTACCAGCCTTCTCGCTGCCACCGCTGCGGCCCTCCCCCACTCAGCCCGATCCGGCGAATCCGGTACCGTTGAGACCCGCGATTCTAACGGCGGAGGCGGTCTTCAGATTGTCAACAACATGGGTTCCGACCTCTATGTCTGGACCATCACCGACAACCCAGGCGAGATGAAGACCCTCAGCGCCGGAGGTGACTTTAGTGAGAAGTGGACCACAAACGACAACGGTGGTGGTGTTTCCATCAAGATCTCTGCCAGCGAAGACCGGGACAGCGTTCTTCAGTTCGAATATACCCAGGATGATGATACTCTCTACTGGGATATGTCCTCCATCGATCTTGACGAGACTTCCCCATTTGTCAAGTCAGGCTTCACCGTTCAGCCCAGTGACACAAGCTGCCGTACCGTCTCTTGTGCCCCTGGCGACGTCAACTGCAAGGATGCTTACCAGCTCCCCGATGACGTGAACACCTACTCTTGCTCATTGAGCTCCGGTTTCACTCTCACTCTGGGATAAGCTTCCTGGCATGAATTTTCTTTTTTCTTCTTGGCACCGGCTGGACCGATGGAATTTTGTACCTTTTCATGATTCGCAGAACATTAATGCGTCCCTGTGATACACACTCGGATATGTATATAAGCTTCTGCAGAAGTGTTATTGTTTAGTATTTAGCAGTGAGCTAGCTTACCAAGTACCACTGACAAATACATTCTAGAATGTGTTGAAACAAAAACCTCTCCCAACTATCTAGACGTAGGTATAATTTGGTCTTTGTATAATTTGCCGTTTGCATCTCAACTGGGTTTTTTGTTATTGTAATTAAGTTATTAAGGGTGTAAATTTGGATTTCATGACATCACGAGACATATGAAGCTCCTAACTCGAGTTGTTGCTGTTGAGGCTCTACCTTCGGGATATACTATATATAACCTTGGTCCTATCCTCTCTTATCCATGACTGGTATCTTCTCCCTTCTCCTTTCCATCAGCAGATAGATCAATTTACGCATTTTCCCTTGGTAGAAACAGGTTGGATGACACTGCCGGTGGGATTAAGAAACGGAAATTCTAACCTGGATGAAAAGAAGCTGGACCGGTGGGCTGGTGGGCCCAGGCAGACAAGGCCATTCTGTAGATACGTAGTTTTCTCCGAGTCTCTCCTTGTTTCTTCCTTCTTTGTCTAGTTATGTGATGCAGTTTGTTAATGGCATCAGCCCACTCCTGAAACTCAAGTATGTGAAATATGGCTGCCAAAAGTGACCTTTTGGTCCTAAGAAGCAGTGAGCTCGATCGCTTTTTCTTTCTGCAAAAAAAGCTGTATCGGGCGATCCAGCCCAGTCGTAAAGCCCGGGGAGAATGTAAATACCAGAAATCCCTTGCTGCGTTACGCATGGTATCTATCCGATTTGATCACTTTGTCGATGTGGTGTACATAGCTGGTTGTACTAGTATCAACACAACTATTTTATAGGGAATTAGGTAGTACTGATTCAAATGACAGGATATCCCCAATGACGTTGTACAGAAGTCGTGAGCGAAATCCGCATGCATCCAAGGGAAACCTCACGTGCAATTCCTGCCTCAGGTGTCAACCCGAAACCCCGCTGTTCCCCCAGACCTTGTGACTAATCTCTCGGCCAAATCGTGGGCCGAGGCTCATGGCGAGTCTGTGAACCACCGAGGTTGCTTTGCTTTATAGGTTGCCTGCACCCCATCTGTACCTCCTTTTCCCCAGGTTTTCTTTTTCCATCACCTTCACTCCACATATCTTCATAATGGCTTCTCCTCGTAAGTGATTCCCCTATGTTTACTTCCCTATGGTTACTTTGCCCATGCCCATTATTATCATGTGATCCACTCCTTTATAGCCGATGGGTACACGTGCATGGCCTGAGCATCGATGTTAACCACCGCTGAACAGAGCAAATCCGTACTCCGATCACCGATCTTCTCAAGATCAACCACCCCGTCCTGCTGGCAGGCATGAACGTGGCTGCGGGGCCCAAGCTGGCTGCCGCTGTCACCAACGCCGGTGGTCTCGGAGTGATTGGTGGCCTTGGTTATACCCCCGAGATGCTCCGCGAACAAATCACTGAACTCAAGAGCTACTTGAACGATAAGAACGCTCCTTTCGGTGTCGACCTTCTCCTTCCCCAGGTTGGCGGCAATGCCCGCAAGACTAAGTAAGAAGCCTCGATCGCTGAGATACATTTTCCATTGTGGACACCTTGCTAATCGCGTTTTGTTTCGGTAAATAGCTACGACTACACCAAGGGCAAGCTCGGTGAGCTCGTCGATACTATCATCCAGGAGAAGACTACCCTTTTCGTCTCCGCCGTCGGTGTACCCCCCAAGGCTATTGTCGATAAGCTCCACAGTGCCGGCATCCTCTGCATGAACATGATCGGTCACCCCAAGCACGTCCAGAAGGCTCTGGATGTCGGCGTCGATATCATCTGCGCCCAGGGTGGTGAGGGTGGTGGCCACACCGGTGATGTCCCCACCACCGTCCTCATCCCCGCCGTTGCCAAGTTGGTCGAGGGCAAGAAGAGCCCTCTAACCGGTCAGCCCGTGCAGGTCATTGCGGCTGGTGGTTTGTACAGCGGCAGCTCCGTTGCTGCTGCTCTCATGCTCGGCGCCTCTGCTGTCTGGATTGGTACCCGTTTCATCCTGTGTGATGAGGCCGGTGCCTCCACCGCTCACCAAGAGGCTGTCCGTACTTCCGGCTTCGAGGATAACATCCGTACCATTATCTTCACTGTATGTATTCCCTGGCTGTGTTATTATCCAAAAAAAAAAAAAAAAAAAGCCCACATTTCTAACAAATGGTATAGGGTCGTCCCCTCCGTGTTCGCAAGAACCCCTACATCGTCGACTGGGAGGAGAACCGCCACGAGGAGATCAAGCAGCTCACCTCCAAGGGTATCATCCCCGTCGAGCACGATATGGAGAACTTGCCCGATGATGCCGATGAAGAGACACTGGATAATGCCCGTCCTTTCTTGATGGGCAAGGTTGCCGCCGTTGTCAACGAGAAGAAGTCTGCCAAGGCTATCGTTGATGAGCTCGTCGATGATGCCGCTGCTCTGCTCAAGAATGGCAACAAGATGGTTGCTAAGCTGTAAATAAACTATTCCCACTATATCTCTATCTCTATAGTCATATTCAGCGTTGAAATAATCAAACTCGACTGGTGATATTCCCGGCCGATTTTTGGAACTTGCTTGGAATTTGCTCAATATCCAATAATTTACGGAGTAGCTACCCCTCGTATGATCCCCTCTCAAGACCTCTGCGGAATTACCCCTGTTATGTCCGAAAACCTTCCTTCCAAAAAAAGCTCTTAAGCGCCTGGGTGGGTACTCGATCACCAACCACGGCTCCGTATTCCACGTGGAGATCACATCCATAGTCTCTGTTACCGGCATTAGCTAGGTCAATTTCTGATATAAATAGATTGTCTATCCTTGGTTTACCTCATGTTAATTGAAATATCCATCAACATTCAACTCGGATTGTTCTATCGCCGTCAAAGATCTGGTTGTGGATGTGATTGAAAGTGGCTGAAATATATGTATGAACAGACGTTGAGTGATATCCCTGCAGGAAAATCTACAACTGAATCCTTCATCCTCGCACGGACTGCCACGGTGGAGATGACCCCAATGAACGACCACACGCGAGAAATGGGTAGCATGTAATTGGATCTCGGCATGCGTCCGCTGTGACCCGACGATATGTTCAAGCTACGCACATTTCCAAGGTTGCACAACCAGTGAAATGAGTCCAATGGTATCAGAGTTTGATAACAAAAAGCCTGGTGTTCAACCTTGGAAGACATCCAAGGTTCATCCAAAAGTAGACCATCTAATGATTACGTCCTGATTAGGAAGGAACCTGAGAGACGGAAGTGACTATCTAAGTACGTCCATCCATATCAAAATCAGTAGTTCGTAACAGCCCCCCAGGGCTCCGGATGCTGGAGAAACAGTCAAATGCACTAATAATATTTTTTCAGTATGATTCGCGCTTGGGTCAACAGCGCGAGGTCAGATCTTAACTATATAATTTTCCCAATTCCGCGACTCAAGACACCCATCTAATTGTTGTACATCTAGATAACTATCTCTCACTTGATTATTTCAAGGTTGGCTCCTGCACATAACCCCTTAACGGGCTCCACGAAGACGGAAACAGTTGCTAGGTCTTTAAGCCTCCTAAAACGCCTCGATAACACATCTGCTTACCTAGATATGGAGTTATCTAACTACAAGTCACGCACACCCCGTCACGTACCAAATTGAGCCTGAAATTTTACCACCGAGTACTCCATTCCCACATGATGAGGTGCTTCCTGTATGTGTTGCAGCTGTGCCGCCATGCAGGACTACGGAGAGATTCTGGCCAATGATGCAGAAGTATATCTGAGTTTGGAGTACTTTTGTCACTGTAGGCATGGGGTTGAGCTGTGGAGATGAAAAATGCCTGCCAGTCTTCGGGATAGATTCGAAGGGCATCGTGATATCAATATCCCTCGCGGCGTTTAAGCAAGGCCCTCGGCGGGGCCAGTCTGAGAGCCCTAGAGAGACCAGCAAGTCGGTTATTATGTCTGCTTTTTTGATGTGTTGTTTGTATGCAAATAATGGCCGTCTATCAATATATGGTGGCCGGCGCCGGTCCGGTCTCCATTGTGAACCACGGGAAGTAAACATTTGGGCAACCCCCAAGGTTTGTTTAGGTAGACGGCAGGTAGATTTTAGTGATGTTGAAGTTCAATGGATGTAGACATCAATTGATCTGGTACGGTTTCTTACTGTTGGGTGTTGATGTGGCCTGACTCGGTCGTATGTTGGGCCGCCGTTCTTACCCGAGTATACCGCCGACTGGGACTGGGTGAGATACACGCCTGACACACGTCACCAAGATACCAAGCAGTCTATTCCAATTGGATAGGATGAGAGTCAAGTCAGTTTGTATTACACCTCAATTTTAACATTATCACATCCAAAGTAGCATATCAGGAGTACTAAAATAAAAAGATAAAGGTCATGAGGTGTATATATAGCCTCGCAGAGAGAGCATCGGCCTCGGGGACCTCAAAACGATGCCTCTAGGTGTATAGAGTATCAACTCACTATCTCGATGATTTCTCCTTTTCAGGCACTCGTAGCGAGGTATTCGGAATACTCTTAGGCCCTATATAACTCTAAATAAAGCACTGCAAGCGCCGTGGCGGGGAATGAATTGACGTGACAGAGCCCGAGGACCAATCACGAATTCTCCCACGCGATAGACCAGATTTAAATTCCAGAACCCCCCCCCCCCCGCACTGGACAGACGCCTGTGTGATGGATCATCCCAATTCAAAAATGAATTAAAAGTCAATGAAAATAATTTGGTGACTGTCACAATATTGATTTCAAAAACTGCCCACTCACACAGGCTCGGCACTATGAAACCCCTTCTGTGAGATCCTATTGAACGAGAGGTGCATAATTACCTGCAGCAAAGCGGGTTATTTGCTCCCCTTTCTCTCGGTCAAAGTAGCCTTTCTAGTTACATCTGTTGCCCCTGCCCCTCGATCCCTCTGGTTCTATGATTTGGTCTCTTTGCTTTTTTGATTTAATTTTCTTTTCTCTTGACATCTCTCTTTTCTTTTTTGTTCTTCCCTATCCCCGCTAACCCTGGCAAATCCTTCTGGGGGTCCAAGTTGCTGGGTCACCCCTCATATCTCCACTATCCAACAAAGGAGGTTAAACCAATTCTCCCATCTAATATCGAGTTCTATAAATACATTTCAACAGATATCCCTTCGTTTGGGATATCGCTTTCGGGATTACTCGACCTCAACCCGTATTCCTCCCCGTTTCCGCCCCCATCAGATTGTTCTTGGCCCCTTTATCAAGCCCTAAGGTTTTTTCGTCACACCGACTGTGCTCTTGGTCATTGGCGCCGATCATATTACTCGCGCTTTCCCGGCTTTGCGCTGGTGGGCGACAAACTGGCTGATACGAAATTATTATTGTGCCCTAGAGTGTTGGACGGAAAGTGCTAGCAAAGTCTTTCCCCAATCTATATCATCTAGGCACAGGAGACCCCGAATAATATTTGGTTGAATTCTGGGAAAATGTCGCTCAAACAAGTAAGTATATGGTGTCTCGGAATATTCATCATACTGACCTTCCGGCCGAAAAAGGAAATCGAAACATGGGTGCAGGCCCTGGATGCATACGACAATCAAGATTTTGAAACATCCCTACGATGCTTCGATCAGATTGCCGATACATCAAAGATTTGGTTCAATTGCGGGGTGATCTACGCAACGCTGGGTGAACATCATAAAGCAGTAAGTGAATTCATGAGCTGTTCTTTCCCGACAGCTAATTGATTTTTGTACAGGTAGAATGCTACCAACATGCTGTCAGCCTAGACCAGTATCTGGCAATCGCTTACTTCCAGCAAGGTGTATCTAATTTCTTGCTTGGGGACTTTGAAGAGGCGTTGGCCAATTTTAATGACACTTTGCTGTATCTGCGAGGGAATACCTCCATCGATTATGAACAGCTTGGTCTTCTGTTCCGCCTCTTTTCATGCGAGGTCTTGTTCAATCGGGGTCTGTGCTATATCTACCTCCGGCAGATGAATCCAGGCATCCAAGACCTCGAATATGCAGCCAAGGAAAAGGTTACCGCGGACCACGATGTGATTGACGATGCGATTCGTGAGAATGCAGACGTATGTAGATTCAACTAATCGGCTGCAATACAAGCTAATCCCGATATAGGGCTATACTGTCTTCTCAATTCCCGTGGGGGTTCTCTATCGTCCCAACGCAGCTAAAGTCAAGAATCTCAAGACAAAAGACTACCTGGGCAAGGCTCGGCTGGTTGCCGCATCGGACCGCAATCAATCATCAGATCACCAATGGAATCCAATAGCTGTTAATAAAGAAGACTTCCAAGGTCGCGAGGGAGTCTCCTTTGCCGCATCCCACTTAGTCCGCCAAAACCTCACCAGCCGCACTCGTCAACAATCCGAGCCACCACTGAACCGCAACGTATTCCCCCCAACACCACCACCAGACGACCGCTCAGTCAGTACAGCATCTGGATCAGGAAGCCAATCTGGACACCACCGAGCATCATCTCTCCGAAATGTCCGCCCACCACGTCTAGACCTAGATCGTGCAGGTGCCAGCCTAGACCGCCGACCCTGCCAACAAGAACAAGCATTGCCACCCGCCGAGAAACCACGGATAGGCACGACGCGAACAGCATCAGAGCCGCGCGGGCCATCCACACGGCAAAACAATATGCGTGGATATCAACCGGAAAGCAGCCGAAGCGCCTTGACCCGCGAACAAGCCGGCCACCGCAGAAACCTCAGCGACACAAACACAAACCAGAGCTACCCCTCAGAACAAGACTACGGCCACTCAGATCCATACGACCCCTACTCAAGCCAACGCAACCTAGCAAACACAGGCTGGGGCCGCGGATCCCGCCATCGACCACCCCAATACATCGACGAAGAGGAAGAATATGCCAGTGACGCCTGCGACGCAACAACCCTCAACGACGGCGCCTTCGAGCTCATCGCTGCGCCACAGGATGGTCCGAGCTATTCAGCCCAACAACGTCGTACTCGTTCTCCAGCGCGATATTCTCGCCATGCGAACCCACGAAGACCGGAGATTCAGAAATTTAGAACGAAAGTACACGCCCCTGATGATACCAGGTATATCATGATTGGGCCGAAAATTGAGTTTGGCGAATTTGAAAATCGTATTCGTGAAAAGTTCGGCTTTAAGTGTCCCCTGAAGATGAAGGTGCAGGATGATGGAGACATGATTACCATGGTAGATCAGGAAGATCTGGATTTGCTGGTTAGTTCGGCCAAGGAGGTCGCTCAGCGGGAAGGAAGTGAGATGGGGAAGATTGAGGTGAGTCTATCATTTATACTTGTTTTTGAGAACAACTCCTGACTAGTGTCGTCTTTAGATTTGGGTGGAAGAACGTGCAATGATTTGATGCATGGCGACTGGATTTCTTGTTGATATTAGCATCGTGATTTTGTCTATACCCTGTTTTGCGTATTTAGCATGGAGATGTCAATGCATGAGAAATACTAATATAATTCTTTTTCAATATGGGTCTGAATGTAAGATAACATTCCAGGTACTGCGCCTGCTCGAGTCCAGCCAAAATATCACTAGTAGTACCTAATCGGGAGGAGAGGGTATAAAACATGTAACTGGTTATGGCTGTGAGAAAACCCTGATAAATCAGATATACAAGGTTTATAATGGGCTCATTTTCCCTCATTGGCCCAATATTCATTGGACAATCAAGAATAAATACTAAGAAACACTGCCGCAATTGGCTTGCAAACAAAAGCCTGGGGCCCGTGGGTTGCAGGCATCAACGTCGCTGGCCGCGCCTTGGTATATGCTACGCCATGGTCTACTAATAATCATTCACCTTGGTGGTAACAGGAAAATGCATGGACTTGATTCTTGTTTACAAGTACATTTAAAATAGCATGGTTCGCTTAGCAGGACATGCACTGAGCGAATGTCTCCGTTGTTTTCGCATATCTTGCTCGTTTTCCAACAATATCTTCTGCACACAACGGCTTCCACTGGGGTTATGCTTCATTCGGTCGTCATTTAGGATGTTTGTGAGAGTTGCTTTGACTTGGTGGTGGTAATCTCGGAGTTGGTCATTTGATGCATCGGTGGCGTTACCAAAGCTCGACACTAGAGGGTCTTTTTGGCGAGGTATGGAGTATGATGTGAGTGACCGTTTGAGGGAAGGGGACCGGTGTAGAGTTGGTAATTCAGTAGATGTTGCTGCTGGATACTTGTTTTGAGATGGGCGAGCCATTTTTTATGCGTGTATGACGGAAGTGGTAGGTTTGAAAAAACCGTTAGAAATGGAGGCGAGGTCGCTTTTAAGCAAGATATATATCTCATACAATCCCAGCAAGCGACCAGGCTATGTCACGAAGGTGACGTCTGGCCGGCATATCTGAAACCTGGCTAATTCCTTGTCCGCCATAAAACGATACGTTTAACGTTATAGGTATAGACATGGTTGTTTCGGCCAATCGCAAGCTGATCAGTGATTGACATTTGTCTAGAACTTCAGATCCTTGTCAAAGGACATATCTATGACCTATCAAGTATGTGGTGCTGGTCTAGCGTGTAGGTTTGTCGCCACTCGCGGACTTGTACAGTTACAAGGATGGGCTATATCAAACTCAAGTTTTGTGGCTAAAGCCTCTAGTAATCATCTCTTATGATACTCTAGACTCGGAAGTAAACAGGCAAGTAATAAATCGATACGTGTCAATATGTGAGATTTGTTTCAATTCAGACTTGCTAAAGGCGCTGGTTAGATGTTCATAACACCCACCCCATTTCTCTCCAATCTCTATCTCTACCAAGTTCGGGCTCCTCGATCTTTACTTTCCCACTCTCTTCTCGGTCTCAAACTTGGCAGTGCCTCCAATCCAACAGCCAACGACCTCATTCCCCCATTTCCTAAACCTTAAATTAATCTCACCACGACGGTCCCTGGTCCAACCCTGCCTAATCCTAAGTGTCCAATGAGGGTCGGGGAAGTCGTTTAGCAACAGCATAAAAGCCAAAGCAGTCGCACTATCCTCCCAATGTCCATACTCTTTAGGGACCTCCCTTGCTTCGTACATCTGTAGTTCGCGATTTATGACGACATACGCGTAAAAACCAGTGCTTTTAATATTGTCACATAGCTTCTTGGTGCGACGATAGTCCAACTTCATATCATTCAATTTCTCGATCGATCTGAGCGGAAGCAGTGTCTTCACATTGCTCATGCCAGCATTCTGAATTCTTAATTCAGGTGCCAGTTCATCCCTCGAAATATCCAGATCAGACAGCACGGCGTCAGCGTGTCCCTTACTCACATTACCCATGACTGTAACTTTTGGGTGGGAGGTGTCAACTCAGATATCCCAGGTAGCACCCTTTGTGCTGTCTGTATTCACAACAGCCTTCGTGCTCCTTGCATCCATAAGACCACACTTGGTCAGGATGCGGAGGTTGTCCTGTAGCGTCACTCCAAGCTTCGACAGTAGCCACACAGTTCCGATCATGACATGGCTGCACCTCACTAACTCACACTGTGGAGTCCAAAAGCGGATCTCATAGTGGCAGAACTCGAAGCCTACCGGTGTGGGGAAGACGAACCCGCTCATGTGGCCTTGCCTCAAGGCAACTTCTCTCATTTCTTGATTAGGCATGTCTTTAGCATTTAGCATGACTGCGATAGTATCCTCGCCTTCTGGAGATGGGGGAGAGACCCGTAAAACGTGGACCTTGGCTTCCTTCATTGTAGATGGATGTGATGTAGGTTATGCAGCTAGATAGACGGGTTATTTCTATGTGAATATAATACCACTCAAGAATTGATGAGCTGCATGATATAAAGTAAGAGAAGCAAATTACCAACCCACTTTTATATCGTTGGTGACATTCTTGATCTCATCTCCGCCCAAGTATGAACAAATGCGGGGTGCGGGATAGACCATCCGCGCAGTGACGTGAATGTTGATCGCCAAGTGTACAGTTGTATAGCAACACTACACACATTTCAGACCATGCCACACCCACAATGACCGATCTAACACCAACCCTCAACAAGCTGCTTTCAAAGCAAGGCTCGTCTCTCCCCCAAACAAGGAAGCCCTGTACAGAAACCGCCGATGAGTTCCTAAAGGAGGCATACCGAATCGTAAGCCAGCCCTCCGCACTCACACCCATTATCCCGAACCCCAACAAGGCAGAAAGAGAATCTAACAAAAAACCCACCAGAATTCACACATCCACTCCCTCCTCCAATATCTCCAATCAATCCGGCACGCCTACCTCTCAACAACGCAACCACAACGCCGCAACCAAAACACAAGAACACCTACCCCAAACCCAAAAAATGCACCCCCAACGCCACCCGCACAAGCAAATCTCACAGACCCCGAACGTGACGCAGTGGACACATCAACAGCCCTCCTCCTCCGCGACCTAGCAACCTCAATCGCAAACCTCTCCTCCGCCGAATCCCTCCGCCAAGAAACCTCCTCCACCCTCCTCCACAAGAAATACGGCCACTCCGCCACCGGTGCCCTCCTCTGGCGCTGGGCCGGTGGTAGCGGCGCCCTAGACAGCGCCAGCGCCGATGAGGGCAAATCCGCCGAGCAGATGCGTGCAGAGGAGAGCGCACGGTCGATAGCGACGATCCGCGAGAGTGTGCTTTGGTTCCTGCGGCGCGGGCTTGAGAGCGCCGTTAGTGTGCAGCGGAGGATGGTTGAGAAGAGGATTGAGAGGGTGCGGGAGAAGGAGAAGAGTGTCCTTTATAAGGCTAGTGCGGGGACGGCTGCTGGTGGTGGGAATGGGGCTCGGAAGGGGTCTGTTTCTGTGTCGGAGAGGACTGGAGCTGGGGGTGGAGGATTCGATCCTACCTTCCAGGCTCCTGATGCGGCGGTTCTGAGTGAGGCGGATACGGCGCGGATCGAGGCGCAGCTTTCGCCGGAGCAGTTGCAGCTCTTTGCTGAAGAGAATGATTCTATGCTTAGGCATTATGAGGATACGTTGGGGAAGGTCCAGTATGTTTCTCTCTTTTTGACGTTTCTAGCAGGGTTTGGGCTAATGTGTGTGTGCTCTTTTAGAAACGCCGAGAAATCTCTCCTTGAGATATCCTCTTTACAGGAAACATTGGTCTCGCACCTTGCTACGCAAGAGGAGCATATTTCTCAGCTTATCTCGGATGTGGATACGACGCAGACGAATGTTGGGCAGGGAAATCGGGAGTTGAAGCGTGCTACTGAGCGACGGAGTACGGCTCAGGCTGTCTTCTGGGGTACTGTTGGGTTGTGTACCTGGCTTGTAGTTTGGGATTTGGTCTTTTAGTCCCGACACTGGTGAACAGGTTTTATTCAGATGCTTTCATGGAAAGCCATCTTATACGATACCATTATGTCTATGTCATTGAAATGTAGCATATTATCAAGATCACTTTCTCAATTATAACGCGGTGGGGGCTGTATACCTCCCACAGACCTTACCATTGACAGTCCAGTCTGTCCAAATCGAGATTATATCTTCCAATGCGAGGCGAGTGAGGTGCCAACTCTACTGGCTTACTGCACAGTCCATTGAACAAAACAATCCAACAATTCCAATGCCGCGTTGTTACGTCTAAAATTTACATGTGATGCATGTGATATTTAATACAGACCCACAATTAGGGGGTATATAAAGAAGAAATGTGAAATCAAGACCGAAATCTTAGAGTACTATGGTAAATTAATGCATCATGAAAGTCCTTTGAACTTCCACAAAGGAAAAAAGTACATTCTTTTGAAAAGCAAATAGAACGCCAAACAAAAAACTACTCGAGTGTTTCCACTCTATTTGAGACCGGGGTATCAGGTAGGTATCACAACTTAGCAGATTCACGAACAACACTATCAACCGCCTCAGCGAAGTAGTCGATGTTATTTGTGTTCAAGCCGGCCATTGAGATACGGCCGTTCTTTGTCTAGTAGCGGAAAAAGAGTTAGCAACCGAAATTCTAGACGAGGTATACACCACCTCGAAAGAAAAGAAAAACATACCATGTAGACATGCCACTTGGAGCGCAGCGTCATAACCTGCTCCTCGGACAGACCGGTGAAACTAAACATTCCAATCTGCGAAGTAATATGATCCCATGAACCAGGGGTACCACGCTGTTCAAGACGATCTCGCAACCCCTTCCTCATCTCCAAAATACGCCCACTCATCGTGCGCAGATCCGCCTCCCACTCCTTGAAGAGCTGAGGATCATTCAGCACACGACTAGCAATGCGCGCGCCATAAGCAGGCGGGTTCGAAATCTCCGATCGCTGCAAGATAGCCAACTGGGAAGCGATGTGGGCCGAAGCAGCAGCAGCGTCTGGACCGGGAGCCGAGACGAAGTGGAAAGCGCCCGTGCGCTCACCGTACAGACCGAAGTTCTTAGCGAAGGACTGCGCGACGCACAGCTCGAAGCCCTGCTCGACGAAGTAGCGGATGGCCCATGAGTCACGGACCAGATCCCCAGATGCGAAGCCTTGGTAGGCTGTGTCAAAGAAGGGGAAGTGCGAGCGGGAGCGCATCAACTCTGCGATTTGCTTCCATTGGTCTTCGGTGGGATCAACACCTGTGGGGTTGTGTGCACAGGCGTGCAGGAGGATGACGGAGCCTTGGGGTGCGGCTTCTAGGGCTGCGATCATGCCGGTGAAGTCAAGGCCTTTTGTCTTCACGGAGAAGTAGGGGTACTTGGCGAGGGTGAGGCCAACGTTTGAGAAGATTTGGTTGTGGTTTGCCCATGTTGGATTTGAGAGGTAGACTGTGGGCTTATGGGGGTGGAATTTGGAGAGGAAGAGGCCGCCGAGGTGGACGGCGCCGGTGCCTGAGATTGTTTGCAAGGAGCAGATCTAGTGAGGGAGGGAGGTTAGTTGGGGTCTAAAGGGGGGCTATTGTGGGTGGTATATGCGAGTAGAGGGTACGTACTCGCTTTTCGCGAATGGCGGGGCTGTCTGCGCCGACAATCAGTTTCTGGGCAGCGGAGGTGAACTCGGCGAGACCACCGATAGAGAGGTATTCGTGGTTGAGGCTGGGATCATTATGGATGGCATCGTCAGCCTATAGATGTAGATGTCAGATATCTGCATGTAAAGTAAGTTAAAAAAAATATAGATATTACCTTCTTCACGACAGGGAGAATCCAGGGCTTCGCGTTGTTGTCACGGTAGGCACCAATGCCGAGATCGACCTTCTTATCGGAGGGGTCTTCGCGATACGCCTTCATAAGACCAAACAAAGGATCTTCAGGGGCGGCGGCGACAGTGGCCGCAGTAAATACTGAAGGACTAGAGGAACCCATGATGTGTGATGATAGAGAGGAAAGACGATCCCTCGCAGATTGAATCGACATGGTGAATATATAAACCAAAAATACTGGTACGTATGTTTCCCCGGAATCTGACACCGAAACGGGATATTCCTGCTTGCGTTCACCGGATGAGGGGGTGGAGCAAGGGTGAATCAGCGCACACTGTTTGTAATCGGAGAAAAATAATGGAAGATATAGTATGGGGTCTTTTTCCATTCTCTTATATCTTCATCTATATACCCTCGGCGCACAAGATACCGAGGGACTTTCCCGTATCTTTCTCGTTTTAATGACCGAGTTCACATGCTAGTATATCAACAGTAGAATTAGATATCTACAAATTATATGGGGTATTATTCTGAGTGATACAAGAGTCCTCCAAACATCTGATTGAAATCTCCAATTCCCCCTCTCCGACAGGCTACATGCGCCGACCAGAAACCGTGTGTCATACAACTCCGACGAAAGAAAAAAAAAAAAGACGCACTGTGGAGACCCTTCTGGAAGAAGGTCATTGCATGATAAAGTCTCGGCAGAGAGATTTGGTTACGGCTACACTCTTTAGTACAGCATACTATATTTCATTTACACTCGGATTTCGGTATATCCTACAACATACATATTGCCGGTTGAATTCTGCAGTGCGGAGACACTTTCCTCTTCCCCAAATCAAGTCTCCATGGGTATGTCACTCCCCCACACTGACTAAAATAACTCACCAGGAGGATCCCGGGTCTCCGGAGAATTACAAAAAAAGAAGGGGATTATCAGGGCGGACTTGGTCCGATTTTATTCCCCACAGAGCGGATAATAAACCGATATTAGAGTCTCAAAGGTAGGTCGTGGATGTATCCTAATATTTTGATGGTTTTACAAGGTAAACCTAATTTAATATGTATGTATAATATACCCCTCACATACTCCAAATACGCAGAACGGTGTATATGGACAAACCGGTGAAAAAAGGTGAAACCAGATTTGTGTCAGCCGCTGATGCAATAGCACCTGGGCATCAGCCAATCCCTATGGCTAGAAGATGACTCGCCGTGCCTGGCGATCGTAACATCATTATGGGTACCCGTGGACCCTGCTATATTTTAGTAAGGCCACCTATATCCCTGCCTGGGCACCTGGGCATGCCTAGGTTGATGCCGTAATGACAAAGATATCAAATCTGATATTGGTTGGTTTAAACATGTATCATCCATGGTACTGCTCCCTGCTGACCTGCCACAACCTTTCTTAACGGGGAAGATGCCATGTGGATGATGCGGATATCTGGGTCTAGACCTCCAGGTCCTCGTGGTTATCTTTCATATTTGCATAACCTCAAATGTATGTAAATTGAAATGTATGTGACCCTATGTCCATGATATACAAAAAAGTATATGTAGAGAAAACAAACAGATACAAGTCGAGAAACACCAGTCTCTCTTTTCCTCCAATCCCGTTAAAAACGCCAATGCTCTTTCAAATCCATAAACAAAAACAAGAAGGAAAAAAAACGCCATATAGCCTCCTACCGGGGACCTGAGATCATCTGAATCGTAAATCGAAATATATGCAAAACGTAAAGGAGTGAGATGGGAAGGAATAAATCATGCTATCATGCAGTAGACGGCGGAAGGTGGACGGCCGCCGGAGCTGCCGGAGAAGGCGCAGCATCGGCGTCAGATGTCTCACCCTCGGCACCGTGAGCACGCGTTCGGATGCGGAAGCGATCGCGTAGTCGGGTGGTTAGACCGCGGTGTGGTCCTTCTTCGGGCGCAGAGTCGCCCTGGTTTGCTTCGCGGACGCGTCGCAGCGCGGCGAGGCGCTCCTCGACGGTAGCATCGCGCATTCGTCGGGCGTTGAGGGGTCCGTGCAGGTAATTGGTCAGACGGCGATGCGTGTGGCGGGCTTGCTGACGGGCTTGCTGGCGGGCCTCTTCCGTTGTTAGGACTGCGCCTTCTGGTCGTGGTTGGTCGGGTTGGTCGGCATTTTCTTCAGTTTCCTCTGGGTTTTCGGGCTGGGGTGGGTTGAGGTCGATGCGACTGGGATATGGTTAGGGTGGTTCATGCTTAGGAGTTGATATCAATATCAATATCAAATAGAACGTACCAAAGGGGACAGGTGCCAGACACATTCATCAACCACGGATCAATGCATTCCATGTGGAATTGGTGGTTACAGGGCAGTACCCGTAGGTCTTGGCCCTTGATGAAGTCATCTGTGCAAATCGGACACGAAAAGTTACCTGCATCGGGCATCTCGGTCTTGGCTTCGGGGGCTGTGGGAGTGGGCCGCTCGTTATCTGGGGTTGACATTTCGGACTCGCGGGGGGTCGACGCCCCAGTGGTGTTTCCATCGGCCTGGGGGAAGTCGCGAGCAGCGTCATCACCCATAGACATCTCGACGTCTCTTTTAGCGGCCTCCACGTCATCGTTTTTGTCATCAAACTTGACGACCGGTATGGTATCTAACATGGCTCGAGCTATACCCCGGGCTCGGCTTTGTCGAACTCGTCCGGCAATCCGGCGAGGGCCATATCGCTCTGGATGGCGATGGGCCCGGACTGCACCTGTGATGATGATTCCTAGGAACAGGGCAGTGATGATGCCTGTGATACTGTACAGGATGATCATGGCTAGGGGAAAGTCAACAGACTGAAGGTAGAGGAAAGCCGGGATACGAACCAGTGTTTGGACTGTTACCCGTGCTACCGGAATCCTCATCGGTAGGAACACCTGCGATATAGTTGGACATTGAGGCGATGCTGATAGTTGTTGGTTGATCGAAAGCACGGAGTAGTGCAGGATAGCCAGTTCGGCTTGTGAATGTGAAGATATTGGGAAAGCGTTCAGCAGTCTGATCATCGGAAGTGAAATTACAGCCAATAGCTGTTTTGCTGTATAGCAGAATGACAGAAGCGGATTGAGCAGAGGTGACGTATTCAATTGTCTTGTCAACTCGGATATTTCCGGTATAGTCGTCTTGGTCGCAAGATATACAAGCGATTTGCGACCTCTGTAAGTTGAGAGAATTGCTTGGGATGACTTGAGTGGCAGTGCCAGAAATATTAAATGTCTGAGATGTCAGCAGTGCCCATTCGAACAAATGGGAGCGTAAAGCACCTTGAGTTTGACCGTAGTCGATTCAATCAGCGACTGGGTCAAGGGCACAAGCTTCTGGCCAGTCAGAGTGGCTCCCTCAATACGAAATCCAGTGGATTGGATGTGGATGTCAGTCGTATTTGATGGCAACGAAACTACCACTGCATTCACTGAAATGAACAAGAGAAAGAAAAGAGACAGCCCCATGACGGGAGACGGCGGATGGAATAATGTGGGGGTCACATTAGTCAAATGCATAAAAAAGAAAGAGAAACCGGGAAAGCCGAAAAAGTGAGGGGAGAGGATCGGCCCTAAATCTCCTTTGGCGGAGGGATCAAAGCGGAGAGATTGGTTACTATTTCCCATTTATTCCTATATTATAAATTGCATTGTTACTTTGCTTACTTTTATTATCTTTCATTTCAATTATTTCAATTATTCGTTTGAAGTTGATATATAGATGTATGCGATACTACCTAGGTACTACCTAATTTCCGTACTTGACTATATGCATCCACCTTTATAATCGACGATCACTGGACAATTCATATTAACGTCATCGCTGAACCTACTCCATAATATTATTCACATCGCTCTCGTATTCGTTTCTATAAACTCGCCCAACTTGCCCGTTTCACCGGACTTCCGGTTTTCTTTTTTTCATGCGCTTCCACCCCCAGGCCCCGAGATGTTTAATCTGATCATCCCCATGGTCTGATATGGATGAATTTCTTCAGCTCTAGGATTATTGTTGCACGATCAACGCTCCCCTGCAGATCCAACATAGTCGGATTGAACATTGAGTCGATGCAACCCCGTGTACTGTGGCTCACAAAGGGAAAGAGAGAGAGAGAGAGAGAGAGAGAGAGAGAGAGAGAGAGAGAAGAAAAAGCAAAGAAGAGGGGGATGAGCTCTCAAAATGGACTAAAAACTAAAACTTGAATCAGGTTCTTTGATGTGTCTCTGTCTCTAATCCTTCTGCAGACCGAGAATGAAACCTGGAGACGCGAACACCCGGGGAGGGGAGTGTTTTAAGTAAAGTGTCCAGAACTAGTCCCAGTCCCCGCTTTATACAAAGTAGACCTAATAAACTGATGTATACTCTTGAACTTGTACTTATTATATTCTAACTATATATAATTTACAACTTATACCTTAATCCTATATACCATATTCCATTCCGTACCAAATGTTCAAAATGTTCAAATGTTCAAATGTTCATTTTCCCTGGAGGGCCTCGGCTCTCATCAGGCCCGTACATTTTAGTACTGTGGGAAAACCAAAAAAAACAAAAAAAAACAAAAACAAAAACAAAAAAAACGCAGAAAGGGAAAAAAAACAGTAAAGTGAAATAAACTTAGATAAGACATGCTCTAGATCACCTTTGACGGGAAAAAAAAAGATACAAGGAAAAAAAAAAGTATTAATAGTAACATCTTTCTCTCTCTTTTAGCTTTTTAGCTCCCCCTCTCTCTTTCTCTCTAAGCGGTAAAACCCGCCTTCCTTCTTTTCCATCATTCTCTTCCATTTTCATCCTTTTTGGGACATGTCGTGAAAGAAACAACTGCTTTGTCTTTATCAAGTGGCATCATGCCTGAGACTGCCAGGGCCTGGCAACACCGCTTTGACGGGAAGCCAATCTCGACGTAAGCCATAGACTTCGTGGCATAGTACCCCTAGTGGCTTCTCTAACTCCCGTATTCCCCCAGAATCCCCGCCATCGCTGAACTCGATATCGAACGGAATGAGTTGGCCCACACCTGGAAACGGTTTATCAGCCTCCTTCTACCCCAGGATCAGGTCCAATGGGAGGAGCGGCCACAGACAGTACTCGATGTCCAGACCTTACTCGGTAATATCAAAGCATTCTGGATGGCCCGTCCCCGACAACGGGTCTTTAGCGACTCCATGGACTTGTGTGATCGACTCCTTCCGACTGTCGACACTCACGCGACCCTCCTGTCTACCCTTCCGGACCCTATGACCTATACCCCATTATTCTACGGAGTCTTGCAATCGGTGATCAAGGTGCGTGGAGGATCGGTACACAGTTCTAGTCGCATCGCTAACATACGGCTCAGGCATCATCCCATTACCCACGGGTAATGGAGGGCCTAGCCACTGCCCTGCTAAATATTCACGATGCTCTAGGTCTTCCTAGCGATTCGACCATACTCTCAAACGCCGTCGAACATATTACGAAAACCTACGCTCTAATATTCTTCTTTCTGACCGAATTCATGGACTGGTATGTTCGGAGGTCCACGTGCCAGTTGCTGAATATGCATAGCCAGGATGTGTACTCGGAATTTCATCACCTGGTCCTCTATATACAACTGCAAGCACAGCACCTTCCATGGCAGCATGTGGTAATGGATGTCGACGATGAGGAGGAGGAGGACCCGGAGAGCCCTCGGGCACTTTGGGAGAAGTCCCGACTCAGCCAAGTAGGACGCCGGGGGAAGGACCGTCGGATAGCGGCACAAAATACCATCACCCGACGGCTCATTTGGGAGATCCAGCAAGACGCAGAGGAGCGTATTCGGTATAGGGAGGGTCGGGACCAGTTGTTGGCAGAGACATTGAGCTCTGTGCGCGAGCAACTGGAGCCAGTCAGTGAACAGAGTGACGGCATTGTTTGCATAACCACGCCTCCAGCTCCAAATATAGGTACGATGTCAATACGCAATTTGCAAACTCGCACCCATCTAACGCGACTTGATAGACACATCCTCTTTCGAATGGTCGAGGGGATCCAAGCGCCGTCTCGCACGACTCGAAATCCAAAGCTCATCCAAACACCTCCAGGACTTCTTCGATAGTGACGATCAGATTTGCGACTACGAACCCGATGTTAAGGTCCTTGCCGAGGGTAGTATCGTTGCATCTCTACAGCAGTGGGCTACCAGTTCGCGATCTCAGGCCCTAGCCGTGGGCGGGACTCAGCCTACTGCCTCTCTCGACCCGGTCGCTCTAATTTCAGCTTGCTACGCCTCCTTCGCACGTCAAGCTCGATTGCCTGTCGTCTCTCATTTCTGCGCCCTTCCTGACCAGGAAGTCAAAGGGCCGAGTCTACAGGAGCAAGGATTAGTCGCCCTCACCTACAGTATAATCCGGCAATTAATCAACTGGCTCCCTCCTTTAGTCGACAGTGATGCTGTACTAGATCTCAGTGCCGAGCGGTTCCGCCAACTAGACGGAACTCTTACCAGCTGGAAAGCCGCTCTATCGCTAGTCGACACCCTCCTACAATCCGCCCCACCACTCCTGGTCTTTATAATCGACGGTCTAGACGCCATCCACAATCCGTCTACGGACGGCGCAATCCGCGACCTCGTCCGCGTGCTGCTCACACACACCCGGCGCCAACCACAAGGCGGTCTCAACGGCCAAGGCCCTACTCTCCTCCTGAAGGTCCTCTTCACCGTTACCGGAAGACCGAGTGCCCTGCTCGAGACCATGTCGGAACACACTCTCATCCTCGCTGATACGCAAACCAACCAACCCACACCGTCCGAATCTGTCCTCGCCTCGGACCTCGGAGCGGTCATGATGAATGCATGAATTGCCACGGGTGGCCCAGTGGCCCAGTCACGCACCGTTTACGAAATTATTTTCTGCTCCTGCTTTTCTGTTCTGGTTAAAAAAGACGTTTGATTTTGAAATTCAAGCATAGATTTGCGTGGGTTGGGATTATTTGGATCTTATGAAACAGGCACACACACACGGATGCCATTTATTTTATGCATGAGCTTTGTTTGGTCTTTTTTACGAGACATGAAGGCTTTCCTGCGCGGCGTTCTCCTGTTGCTTTTTTGGCGTCCGGGAGGACTGAATGGTTTATTTGGCTTTTTTTTTGTGCTTCAGTGGTAGCGGTAGACCTGTACTATACTGCTTGATAGCTGTGATACCCATCTAGGTCTAGAAGTCTTTTGCTAGTCTTATTTTCGACCTCAATTTTTTTTTCACGGAGACCTTTTTCCGAGTCCCGACTTCAGTATCCAGTATCACCGAGACTCCGACCTGAAATGCGGGGAGCCGATGGACATTAATTTCCGCCCTAAATATATTTAAACGGTGAACCGGAGGCACTGGGATAACAAATATTTTCCCCTAATATATGTTGGGTACAGAAGTACGATATAAGCAATCATGAACAGCCACGAAGTTTCCTCCCGTCTCTACTCCCCCTCCACCCCTCAACTCTCCGAATTCAAAGACATCTGCTCGCAAACCACAAACCCAGAAACCTACCCACTAGCCAGCGAAGTTCATTCCAACATCCCCATCTACGACCTCGCCGCCCTCGAATCCACAGGCCTAACAGTAGACCTAATCAACCGCCTCCAAGATGAATGGCACCACATTCTCCACACAGGCCCAGGCGTCTACGTGCTACGATCAATGTACGCACCTACAAAATACGAACCAATCCTAAACAACACAAACACCGCCTTCAACGCGATCATCGCCCGCGAAGCCGCACAAACAGACACCAAGAAGGGTGACCACTTCGCCGTAGGCGGCACAAATGATCGCATCTGGAACTCCTTCTCAAAACACGCCTTGCAGGACCCATCCTCCTTCATCGACTACTACTCAAACCCCTGGCTAGCAGCAGTCGCCGAGTCCTGGCTGGGTCCCGCCTACCGCGTCACAGCCCAAGTCAATGCCGTGCACCCGGGCGGCGCTGCACAGGAAGCACATCGCGACTACCACCTTGGTTTCCAGGAAGAAGTTGCCTGCAAACGCTACCCGGCTGCGACGCAGCTCACATCGCAGTTCCTGACGTTACAGGGCGCTGTCGCGCATAGCGATATGCCCATCGAGAGCGGGCCAACTCGTTTCCTGCCTTTCAGTCAGACGTACAGACCTGGATATTTGGCGTGGCGCAAACCTGAGTTCCGCGCTTTCTTCCAGGAGAGTTATGTTGCGCTTCCGTTGAAGTTTGGAGATGGATTGTTTTTTAATCCCGCGCTTTTCCATGCTGCTGGTGAGAATCAGATGAATCCCGAGGATGGGGGGTTCCGACGTGTTGCGAATTTGCTGCAGATTAGTAGTGCGTTTGGAAAGCCTATGGAGACGGTTGATTCGGTGCCGCTTGTTGATGCTACTTGGGATTTGCTCGTTGAGCGGTTCCAGGCTGCTGGGTGTTTAGCGGGACAGGAACTTGATCCCGAGACGCATTCGATGCAGCAGAGGGAAATTAGGGCTTTTGTGCAGGCTGTTGCGGAGGGGTATCCTTTCCCTACGAATTTGGATCAGAGGCCGCCGGGGCTGGGTGGTATGGCGCCGGAGAGTGAGCAGGATATTGTTGTACGGGGGTTGGAAGGTGGCTGGGATAGGAAGCAGGTTGTTGCTGCGCTGGAGAAGATGCATGTTGACTCGCAGGCATAAAGTCTTAAAGCAGGGGTTTTATCTCCCCTGCGCACCATAAAATATATTTTAATGTGCGATGCATCTAGAATGTGCTTCTCGTTGGCTAGCTGAATACTCCGTAGACTCGTTTGATCTCAAGCCACCCGCTGATTGAGGCTGTTTATTGGATGATCAGACAAATCGAGATGTGGGGTCATAGTGGACCTGCATCCATGTTGGCATTCGCGTTCACCATCCTGTTTGGGGGACTGGATAGATTGTAAATGCGAGATGGGGAACTCCATATAAGGCGGAAATGGAGTAAGTCCTGATCTAGAGTCGATCGGGAATAAAGACATGGACTAAAAGAAGGGACAACGAATGATGAGGCTGGAAGGATTCCACAGGGGGGAAGAAGGCGGTCTCACATTTCTGTCCGTTCCCCCCCAACGGGTCCTGCTGAAACACGGCATGTCCGATGAATCCATGGGTTCGTGTTTTCTACTTTAAGTCTTTGGTCTCTGCTTCAAGTCTTTGGTCTTTCTCTCTCTCTCTCTCTTGCACACACACTCTCTTGGGATTCAGTCATTCGTTTTACTGTACATACATTTGCAGTCTTTGGATCACCTTACACTCATAACGCATCCAATTCGCCGATCCGCATCTCCACAAACTTGTTGACCATTGACATTGGACGATCGACTCCCGAAGTCCACACACACTGGTCCGGCAATCATAGCCACTCATAACCGGTAGCTATCACGAGAAAAAAAAAAGTGCGACCGCGGAGTTTTTTGGTTTATCCGGCGAGGGGGAGGCGAAAAACGTCAGGGCTACGAACCGTTGTGTGCTATAGTACTATTTTTTTCCGCGTGTCTCCACCATAGACACGAAGGCCCCATCCCCAATCTAAACCGTCGGTTTTAGGGGCAGATCTGTACCGACACAATAAAGGCCCTGCCTGCCCTCCGAGCTCCTTGCGATGGGAAGCCCGACTCTTTCTACCAGGCGACTGACGGCTCATCGATTTGAGCAACTACATGATATGCCGGATCATGGCAATGGGATGTTGAATCCCAACGACGTGACCATTGATATCCCGTTAACGGAGACCACCTCCCGTGGTCAGACGGGTGCCCGTAAATGGAACACCAATACCAGCCCTCATAATGGTACCTCGCACACCACAGAGAAGGGACCTATTGTTGGTCACCACCATCATCGTGGTCCTGGCGGCAGACGTCGTACGGATACCGATATCAATGAATTATCCGGAAAGCCTGCTGTGGCACCCGAGGACGGCACCATCAACCGTATGGGTCGTTTCTACCAAGCTGTTCTGAATTACTCCCTCATCACTCGTTACCTGATTTATGTTATTCCCATTGCAATTTTGATCGCCATTCCAATCATTGTGGGCGCTACCGCTGCGCCGAATGCCAAAATTGGCGGTGTTCATATTTACTGGTTCTTTACTTGGATTGAGATCGTCTGGTTCAGTCTGTGGACGTCCAAGATCTTCGCCCGTTATATTCCTTATTTCTTCCAGTTCTTGTGCGGCATCGTCAGCTCTGGTACCCGCAAGTATGCGCTTATTCTGCGCGCCCTCGAGACCCCCATTGCACTTTTGATCTGGGCTATCATTTCCCTCGTGACTTTCTTGCCGGTTATGACTTTAACTCCTGGTAAAAAGGCATCCGGAGATACGGATACCAAACCATGGGAGAAGAGTATTAAGAATATTTTGTTTGCGCTGCTCATCTGCAGTCTCATCTACCTGGCCGAGAAAGCTCTTGTGCAGCTCATCTCGATCAGTTACCACCGCAAGCAGTTTGATTCCAAGATCCAGACCTCCAAGCGCAATGTGCACTTGGTCGGTCTCCTCTTCGAGGCTTCGCGCAACATGTTCCCCGTGTACTGCCCTGAATTCAAGGAGGAGGACTCTCTCATTTTCGACTCCATCTTGGCTCAGGCTGGCAGCAAGAGTGGCAAGCGGTCTTCCGCTATGCCGCTTCGTATGCTCCGTCAGGTCGGCAAGAATGTCGGACGTGTTGGTGACAAGGTCACCGCCGCCTTTGGACACGTGGCGTCGGAGCTTACTGGTAAGCAAGTGTTTAACCCGACTGCGACCCACACTATAGTTATTGATGCCCTTGAACACAAGCACAATGCTGCTGCCCTGGCCCGCCGTATCTGGATGTCATTCGTGGTCGAGGGTCGTGACGCCCTGTTCATGGATGACATCGTTGAGGTCTTGGGTGCTGAGCACGAGGCTGAGGCCGAGGAGTGCTTCATGGCTCTTGACAAGGATGGTAACGGTGATATCAGTCTTGATGAGATGGTCCTGACGATCACTGAGTTTGGACGCATGAGAAAGGCCTTGAACCATAGCATGCACGATGTCGACCAGGCTATCCGTGTGCTGGACAACCTGCTCATGTGTGTCGCTGGTCTGGTTGGTGTTCTTGTCTTCATTTCTTTCGTCACCACTGGATTCGGTACCGTCATTGCAGCCGGCGCCACCTCGCTGCTCTCCCTGAGTTTCGTCTTCTCCGTTACCGCCCAAGAAGTCCTCGGTTCTTGTATCTTCCTCTTCGTCAAGCATCCCTTCGACATCGGCGATCGTGTCGAGGTCAGCGATGTGCCTTTCGTTGTTGAGCGTATTTCGCTTCTTTTCACTGTCTTCCGCAATGTTAAAGATGCCCGCGTCACGCAGGTGCCTAACAATATTCTGAACAGTCTCTGGGTTGACAACTTCACTCGCGCCAATGCTATGCATGAACAGCTTGTCATCCCCGTAGCCTTCGACACTACCTTCGCCGAGGTTCAATTGCTGCGCCAGGAGATGGAGAACTTCGTTCGCGACAAGGAGAACTGCCGTGACTTCCAGCGGGATATCGACATTGAGCTGGATGGCGTCGGCGATATGGACAAGCTCCAGCTGCGTGTTGACATCCGTCACAAGTCCAACTGGTCTAACGAGACTATTCGCGCTGCCCGGCGATCCAAGTTCCTGTGTGCTTTGGTCCTAGCTGTCCGCAAGGTCCAGGTTCGCGGTCCGGGTGTTGAGGCTCCCACAGAAGAGACTGCCGACGCCGCAGATGGCGATGACAAAGGTGACGATGCTGGCGCCGGTGCAGGCGCAGGTCGCCGCAAGTCTACCCAGGGTGGCGGTGTCGACTCCACCAAGCCCGACCCCGCTGTCGCTGCTGCTGCTGCAGGTATCCTCAACTACGAGAACACAGCCCAATCGACAGGATATGACCAGGCCCGTTCAGGAACAGTCACCCACCGTGGATCCACCCACACCAACGCCGAGCGCGAAGCCGCCATTGTAGAAATGCTCAACGCTCGCTCCCCAACCGCCGACACCAGCCGTGACCACAACGGCAGCTACGAGAACGCTCTTTACCGCACTACTACCAACACCTCCAACCAAGGCACCCAGCTAAACATGCACACCGGAGGCGAAGGTCTCAACCGCGGCCTGTCAACCGGCCACCGCAAGGCCGGCGATCGCGTCTCTTACAACGAGCAGGATATCCACCCCGCTCACAGAAATGCCCCCCTCTCCCCAGTCCCCGCCGGCATGACCCCATCCTCAAGCCAAGTGCCCATCCTCGAGACCCCCAAGCCAGGCTCCCGCGGCAGCGCCCGCTACGAGCCCCGTCCTCACTCAGGCCATGACCAAAACCTAAGCACCGTCCAGATGGTGGGCTCCCCAGATCCCAATCCCTTCAACGGCTACTACGCCCAAGACACGGGGTACAATCAGATTCCGGTCGGTGGCTATAGCGCCCAGAACACACCGGGGCGTGATCGTCGCGGGTCGGACCCCAACATCTCCGGGGTGACGGCGAGCAGCAACTACCAGCTCTCTGATCCCTATGACCCCATCTCGCCGCCGTCTATCTACTCCCCGCCCCACCCGACGGGCCCACAGCAGGTTGCGAGTACCTACAACACTCCTCCGCCGAGGAAGAAGGATAATTCTCCTTATGGAGGGCATAAGGCTTGATTGTTTTCTTCCGTTTTTTTTGTGTTACTGATTCTCCTTGATTACCTATTCTTGGCTACTTAACCTTTTTCTTTCTTCTTCACTTGTTCATATTATGTGTGTGATGTCGATAGGTTCTCTTCTCTGCGTGTTTTTGAGCCGCATAAAAATGTCCGCCCTTCGTGGTGTGCGGCTACGAAGATATGCTATTCCCCATTTTTGGGGGTTTAAAATCAAATCTACTTTCTTTTTTTCCCCCTTCACTCTTCTGCTATGATGTTTTTTTACTATTCATATCAAAGAGGGCAGTGACATTGTAGTTGATAATGGTTGAGCTATCTCAATGAAATTAGCGAGCAGAGAAACAGATAATATTCCCATATCAAACACATATCGAATGCAAATTTATATAATACAAAGCCTGGATAAAGGCCAAAGCTCAGCCATCATCCAACGTTCCTAACGAGCCTATTTACCTCCACTCTCCTTCCATGGATATCCAACAGGATCATCCTTCCGCGTCCAAATCTTAGTCTTCCTTTTATTAACCACATGCTCAACAAACACCTCACGCGTATACTTGGCCTTGTACTTGCGGATCCAGCGCGGATCCCACAATTCGCTCGCAATGCCTAGATCCTTGCAGCAGCGCACGAGCGCATTCGATCGGCATCCTTCTGTAGCGGTGGGGATTCCGTCCGGGGAGAAGTAGTCCTGTTCGCCGCGGGCGACGGAGACGAGGCTGTAGTGAGAAATGTGTTAGCTGAGAGTTCTTGTTCTAGTTTCCCAATACAAGCTGGGCGAAATAGAAATCCAAGTCTGGTAGACAACAATTCGAAATTGTAACCAAAAGAAAGGGGAAATGTAAATGTGCTTACCGTCCATTACAAACAAGAGCATACTCCCTCGTCACCGTCTTCGGCGTAACGATACTCTCACTGCGCGGCACGAGACCCCACCCACCAGGACCAAACGCGCGGTTGAGAATCCGTCGGTATTTGATCTCTGGTAGGTAGAGGATTCCATCGGGCTTGATCTCGACCTCGTCCGGGTCCATCTCCGCCAGCAGGATATCAGCCGCTTCTTTGGGGAACGGTGTGGCAGATAAGCCGTGGAATGAACGCGTCCAGTCAATTTTATCTTCGACAGGGTTGTCGAGCTCAAGGGGCTTGTCTGATAGGCCCGTTTTGGAAATGTTCTCGGTTGTTGCGCGGCTGGGGGTTGAGTTTGGGATGCGAGATGCGGGGACACCAGTGGGGATAGGTGTTGAAGCTGAGGGAACGGGCTTTGTGGCGGGGGATGCTGGTGAGGGTTTGGCGGTGGATTGATTGGTCTGGTTTTTAGTGGTGTAGCTGATTGCTCTCTTGGTCATGGGGTTGGAGAGCTGGTTGGTTCGTAAACTGGGCGCTTTTGAGGAGCGCAAAAGCTGTGTCGCATTTTGGAGAGACTCAATTGTCCGCCAGGACCGGATACGAAGAGGAGCTGACATCGTGGCTTGTATTGTTGATAGTGGAAGGAGCAGGGAAGTCTTGCAACGAGGCGAATATAGCAGGTCACGTGATATTATGTTGATAGCTTCGTTCTCGTCAATGCTGGGCTAATCGGGAAAAAATTGAGTGGGATTGATTGGAAGAGACTATTTGAACATGGTATTATGGAAGAGTAGAGTACATTATGCGTCTTTGGTCTGTGTTCGCTGGTCGTTGCCCTGGCGCTTCCAGCACTCGCGGAAAGCTTCCATCTGTGTTGACCAGAGTCAGTATGATATAGATAATCGAAGCTGTTTGCTATTCCTTCAGATCGTTGGACTTTGAAGAAGTGGTATGATGATCATTGTAAAACTGGCCCTCCAATGGCTCCAGGTGGAATGATGTATGTTCAGTTTGGTGGATATTATAGCTCACCTCTTTTTTACATTCGCGCCAGTCCTTCTTTGCGAAGTAGCAGTCATTCATCTTATCCTGCTCAGCTGATAGTTGTTAGTATGACACTCGTGACTCGAATTGAGTACCACTTACTATGGCAGCCTGTGCTGAAGATCCGCTTGTCCCTGCCATGGTAGTTAGCACCGCGCAGATTATACAACTGAAAAAGGCCTCACCAATCATCAGGCTCATCGTCATCATCCGGAATAACAGTTGTCTTCTCCACGTTGTTCGACATGGCTGAGGTATGGTAAGGAAAGTTGGAGAAAGGCGGTTGGCCTCGGCGGATGGAACTATCTTATCGCACCGATTTCCCTTTGCAACGAAACAACAATGGCAACGCCAACGGGCAACAACGCCAATTTCGCTGGCAAAAAGCTCAATGTTCTACTTTACTCCGGTTCGCTCACTTCCTGCGCCTAGCAGTCCGGCTGTTTTCTGACCGACAACTTCTCTACAGGAAATGGAACCACTGTCGACTCAGTCCGGCACTGTCTTTACACCCTCCGCCGCCTGCTCGATCACCACTATGCCGTCATCCCTGTGACGGGCGATATGCTCCTCAAAGAGCCATGGATGGCTACGTGTGCTATGCTGGTCATGCCCGGCGGCGCGGATATGGGATACTGTACCACACTCAATGGTGCGGGGAACCGGCGCATCGCGCAATTTGTCCGCAATGGCGGGCGATACCTCGGTCTATGTGCTGGTGGCTACTACGGAAGCAAGAGTTGCGAGTTCGAGGTCGGTGACAAGACAATGGAGGTTGTTGGAGACCGCGAATTGGCTTTCTATCCGGGCATATGTCGAGGCGGGGCATTCCCGGGCTTCGTTTACCACAGCGAGGAGGGGGCACGCGCTGCAGGACTAGAAGTGGCCAAGGATGCTTTGAGCATTGGCAAAGAACCAGCCAACTTCAAGTCGTACTACAATGGTGGTGGTGTCTTTGTTGATGCGCCTTTGCTCGCAGACAAAGGGGTAGAGGTTCTTGCGAGCTATACTGAAAAGCTGAATGTTGACGCAGGGGAGGGCGCAGCGGCTGTCGTCTATTGCAAAGTCGGTAGTGGAGCAGCGGTATTGACCGGACCCCACCCTGAGTATGTTTTGGATTTCAATTGGCAGGGTTGAGTCACTGACCTGTGAACTAGATTTGCGGCTGCTAATCTGGACCCAAAGGCGGGTGGGCCTGAATATGCGGACATGGTTGCGGCTCTCGCTGCCGACGACAAGGAACGGACGGACTTTTTGAAAGCCTGTCTGTCCAAACTTGGACTTGAGGTCACACAGGGCACTACAACAGTGCCTTCACTGTCGTCCTTGCACATGTCTGGAATCGATGCTGATGGTCCCATGGATATCTTGTCGGGCCTTGGAGCTGCATTCACCCAAGAGGGTCAGACAGAGTATCTCAAGGACGACCACGATACGTTCCGCATTGAACGCCCTGGAACATGGAATCTCGGTGAACTAGAAGAATCGCTTCCCGCAGCATCCTCGGAGTCCAGCGATGGTATTGTTGATTACCAGGCAATCATCAAGCGTCTTGTGTTCCACGATGATATCCCGTCTTCGAAACTGACCCCATACTTCAACCATCATTCATTCTATGCTCACCTCCTCCAATACCAATCCGAGTCCAAGGGCGAGGCTACAACATTTGGCTCCAATCTTTTATATGGAGAGGTAGTGACTAGCACGAACACAGTTCTTGAAAAGTAAGCAGCTCGTTCGGTAAGTCTAGTCTTAATCGGCTCTAACAAGCAACAGGAACATAAAGCTGCTTCGTCAGTTACCACAGGGATTTACAGCCACGGCCACAGCACAAATTGCTGGACGGGGACGCGGGTCCAATGTCTGGGTCTCACCAGCAGGTTCTCTCATCTTTTCAACTGTGGTGCGACACCCAATCGACAAGATTCAGTCCGCACCGGTTCAGTTCCTTCAATACCTATCAGCCATGGCGGTAGTCAGGGGAATCAAGAATTATGCCAAAGGCTACGAGACGATCCCAGTCAAACTAAAATGGCCGAACGATATTTGTACGTGCCGGGAGGCTTATTTTCTTCATTTATAACTATGGATGGTTTACTAACAAGCAATCTCTACAGATGCACTGGATCCAGATGACCCCGAACAGAAACGATACACGAAGATCTGCGGCATCCTTATCAACTCCCATTTCATGTCAAACGAGTACATCTCCGTCGTCGGTATCGGTGTCAATGCCACCAACGCTTCTCCGACAACCGCTTTGACTACCCTCGCGGCGCGCTACGCATCCCCGGGAGCTGCAGCCGCTTCACCTGTCACGCTTGAGAGGCTCTTGGCTCGTATTTTGACTACCTTTGAAGCCTTGTATACTCGTTTCTTGCGCACAGGATTCGATAGAGGCTTCGAGGCTATGTATTATGAAGACTGGCTACACATGCACCAGATTGTCACGCTTGAGGAGGAAGGCGGCGCTCGCGCTCGCATTCAGGGTATCACCCGTGACTTTGGTCTTTTGCTGGCTGAGGAGTTGGGGTGGAATGATCGTCCAACGGGACGTGTGTGGCAGTTGCAAAGTGATAGTAACAGCTTCGATTTCTTCCGTGGACTGTTAAAGCGAAAAGTATAGATCACACTAAAATAGATAAATAGCTCAAAATATCCATGTCTATAACTGCTGGTCTATCCTGAGTTTCATCGCTAACATCCTAGATAATTTATTTGGTAGACATTCGACTGCTCACTCTGATATCAATGTGTGTTAACGTAGGCCCCGAGCTATCGTGATTGTAGATCAAGTGTTGGTTTTAGCAGCTAACATCTCCGTTTGACATTAACTCGTCGAGTATGTAGTCCCACGGACCCTCATCGGCGCTTTTGATCGCCTTGCGAAAGCCATAACCTTCCAGGGCGATAAACAACACATGTACCACGAAAACCTGTGTGAGATACGGATTCGCAACTGCTTCTGGTGATTGTCGTGGGAACCAGGAACCAGGAAAGAAATCCGGGGGAAAGGTTCAATATCAACAAGCGCACCCAGACGAAACTGGCAAGCACGGATTTGACAGAAATCACTTAGCCAGGTAGAATTACTGTCATTAAGTAACAGTCGCAGGTCATGGGTCGATTCTCTTGAGAGGAATCAAGACCAAATATGGCTAGGGTGTCAAATTCATAACACCAGTATGTTTGATTGCACATGCATCCCATGAAAATGCATTCCGTTGTGGACATAAAGATATGCCCACATAGCTCTCCGCAAGATACACGGTTTCTGGTCCGAATTGGTGATCTTGATAGTACCCGGTTCTGATCTCCCATTTAGGGTCAGGTAAAGGCCCCATTCATCATTTGAAGTGTTTACGGATGGTTTACACCTGACATCCAAATGTCTTCAATACAAGCCGCCTCCTTTCCTAGATAGCTCCCCATTCGTGGTTTGATATATAGAATTATCATATATAACCCAAAAGAATTTTCGAAATGAGTATACAGGATGCGGTGTCAAGTCATTGACTCGGCCCAGGAGACCCATCGTCGAATACACTCATCCACCCTTTTTAGAGATTCCTTCGCCGCCTCGACCTCAAACCACTCCCGATGCTCCTTTCCACACTCAGGACACTGTCCTAAGTCTCGCACCCGCAGAGCCGCCAGCTCCAGATGAATGAGTCGTTCCACGCGATGTACATGCGGGACTTTTCTTCCTGGTACCAAAGAGGCCGAAGGGGCCCTATTCCGGCTTTTATGGGACGGTGGCACCCTAGCAGGGGAAGATGAAGAAGATGACGATGGTGTATAAGGGTAGTAACGGATCAAAGTCAAATCGTAGGAGCACTGTTTACTCCATTCAGCGAGTCGACGGTGCACGTTGCTCGTGCGTCCGATTTTCAGCCTGAGCGTTCCGGGCGTGGTTGATGTTGGGTTGGAAGTGAGGGCATTAAGGTCTTGTGCTGCACGGATTGCGTCGCTGACGCTGTGTGGCTGGGTGGGTGGGCGGAGGTGGTTGCTACTTTGTGGGGCTTGGGGTAGTAGAGAAGATGCAATGTCACGCGGTACTGCGGTTTCGGCGCTCCGTGGTGTGGTAGTTGTTGGGGGTGTCACCCAGAACATATAGATATAGCCTTCATCGTCGGCGCTGGAGATGGGTTTGGCCAGTTCTGTGATAAGAATAGATGTTGTCTGTGGGGAAAGTGTGGACGGGATCCACGATAACAAGGCTTGTGTTTGCGAGGAAGAAGGATTCCCCGTGTTCGACAAAGATGGCCGGGATGTTTGAGGAGTGGGTGACACTCCTGCATGTTGCGGCTTTCCGGCTGAGGCAGGCAATTTAATCTTTTGGTTCGAAACGCCATTTGTTGGGCGAGGGGGTTTGGGTCGTTGAACTGAGGCGGGCCTATCATCTTCGCCGCTGTCCTCAACGATCTGGAAACAACAGAAAGTGGTCTTTTTCTTCGGTCGACGCTTCTCACTCGGCCGACTTTGGTCTGTCCGCCGTTTCTGGGGAGGCTTTGGTTTTGGTGAGACTGGATCATCGTTTATTTCGAGCACACCCAGTCGATCCATTAATGTGTCGATGCTTGTCCTCGTCTTGGCCGGAGTGATAACTGTCGTGTATGAATTCGACGAAGAATCTTGATCCTTGTGCTGCCAGCAATACAAGGATGCCACATCTATAGCTTCTTGGCGAGGATCCTTCTTTCGAGGGGTAGAAGCAGCCGATGGATTTGGAGAGGCTAAAGAGCGGCGGCAGGGCCGGCCTTGGGCAGTTATGCCTCTACATGTTGTCGCTGGGTTTCGAGAATCTGAGCGGGGAAGCAAAGATTCTGGAGTATTTGAAATCTGAGGCATATGTACAAGTGACCAAACGAAAAAATGGTATAGATTGTTGTGATGTGAACTTATTAAGGAGGAAGCTATTCAAGGCAAAAAAAAAGACGCTAGGCCGCCTAAACTGCGGTGGACTTCCAGAATGCAGTCTAGAGGGCTACATATTCTCCACTTGGAACTTGGACCACGTCAGTGGGACGGGCAGGAGAAGGGAGATTTTGTTGTTTTGATGGTCAATTGCACCGCCACCGTGAGGCGTTATACGTGGCTGTGTTAATTCTCCCAGCCCCACAACCACGGGCGACAAAGTACGAGGACGCGCCCCGTAAAATATGTCAGACTACCGGGTTACAACCATTGAAACGCTGGTATTTCAACTCTAAATTTCTCCTAGATGACCATTATGTATCAGGTACGTGACCTTAGAAATAGTAAGCTTTACGGAATGGATTAACTCCGCCAAATCGGGCAAAATGATGTGAGCTACCTTCCAAATGTTTCGTGATGTACCTATACGCACTAGGGCCTGTCTATGTCTTTTGTCTCTTGGTGGGTCTGCTGCTCTCGGAAGCCCTGAATTCCTTCTTCCAAGATCCATCCTTGACTTTGGCATCATCGCCATGGAGACTAAAACTAAACGCATGCTTCATGGCATCCAAGCAAATCCGTCGCCTTTCGTCAAAGTTGAACATAGGTTTCGGATAGGTGTTGTCGGTATCACCAGAGCGAGAAGATGAAGTTCCATCTCCAGTGACTCTGCACCCCCATTTCTTCTGGTCGGCAATAGGCGCTTTCCATGGCTCGTATATGTGCTTTTTATCGAACTTCGCAAGTTCAGGGCAGTACCGTCTAATCAAATTTCCCTCCGGGTCCCACTTCTTACCAAATGATATTGGTGAGTAGCAGCGGTAAAACATCGCGTAAAAAGCGGTGCAAGAGAGCCATTGCCAATTACCGATGTTACATGCGGTTTCATCTAGAATGTTGTGAGTTGATGTCGGAAAAATTAGACTAAGAATACTTACGGTCAATCAAAAGCTCCTCAAACACTTCTGCACCTCTCTCCCATGATACGTAGCAGCCGCCTCGAGTCAGAAAGCAAGCAACGCTATGTCTACCAAGATGATGAATCCACCCCTCTTGTCTAAGCTGGCGCATCAATGCATCAATCCAAGGGAACCCCGTTCGCCCCTCCTTCCACCGCTGAAACCATTCCTCTGCCTCCTGCGAATCCACTTCATACGATCCGTCAACCGACCCATTCTTGTCTGGGGGGCTTGATTGCAGATGCCAATCGATAAACCTAACGATTTCATTCCCATGCGTGCGAGCGAATCGATGGCCGAGGGATGCCTGGGCACAAAAATACATATCTCTAAACAGCAACTGGCCTGAGAGGTTTGTGGGTACAGACGCAACGGGCTTTTTGGCCTTTCTTTGGTTCTCCATCACGGCATGAACATCCCACCAGAACTTCCGCACAGATAGCGAACCGAAATGAAGATGAGGTGATAATAGCGTGGTTGATTGAGGCTCGAAGGCTGCTGGGGATGTCTGAGGCTTCTCGAACTGTGCAATGTATTCTTCGTTTTTGATGCATTCTCCCAATACCCTCAATGCTTCGGCCTCACCACCCCGGTGGGGCGTAGCTGCTTGGGATAAATCAATTCCAATGTCATCCCACGGAACAGCGAAGTCATTCTTCGGCCCCATGATATTCGAATACTGCTCATCCTTCTGAGTGCGATGTTCGGCATTCAAGTCCGGTTGGTTATCAATCGAGTCATGCTCAAGACTGCTGAGGTCCATCCTTTCTTCATCCCATGGATCTGGAATGCTGCTAGGGGGATCAATTGGTTTGTCCGGGTTACCGTTATTAATCTTCACGGCGGCTTTTTCCACTTGTGTGATGCTCATTGTTGGTTTTCCGTTGTTCTTTTGAATCAACTCGTCGGGGTCAAATAAAGTCCTACCCATTCTTATTATGACCTGGACTCCAGCCTTCTCAGCCATGGCAATAACGGCAGTATCTCGATCTTGAGCATATGCATCTGTGTCTTTCTCAAACACGAGATGTGTGACCCCTCAATGTTTCCAAAGCTTGGGAAGAATAGTCTGTGGACCTTCTCTCACAACCCAGAGTTTTTGTTTTGAGTTGAGGTTTTCATATGCATCTGACAGCTGACTCTGACATTCAAGGAGGAATTTCCACCGATTCGGGCCCACGCGTGCTTTGTATACATAATGAGGGTCCCATGTCCATACTGGAATGAATACCAAGGGCTTCAATGCCAGAGCAGCATGCAGAGCTGGTGAGTCGTGAAGTCGCAAATCTGTCCTGAAACCAGCATATTAGCTAGCACCGATATGTAGGAGACTCGGCGAACTGACCGGTGCCAATAGAGGACGACTGGATTCGACACATGTCCAGTCTTCATTTTCTGCGTGATATAGCTGATAACGATCAATTACTCCAGACCAGAGATAGTCGATTGAATCTTTCAGGGGTTCAGGCAAGGGTTAGATCGGGAACTGCGATCGTGATGAGGTGACGTCACTAGAGTCGAGAGCGATCCGATCTTTCTATATAAAATGAAGCATTTCAAGTAATTAATACTAAACTAGACATACTTCTTTTAATAATGAAGAGATTTCATAAAGTTCTCTTTACCGGTACATATGTAGTACTCTGTACTTGATTCCTACTTTGGATTCGCATTCTCTTACATCCAGTATGTCCTTCAATTCATTGAACTCAATATAAAACTTCAAGTTGGCTCCAATCCGTCAATACTTTTCAAACCAGGCCATTGCCTGATCCTCCGCTTCATTTGCCTGTTTATTCGCATCGTCCAGAACAAGATCGGCCCTGACACAAAAGCCATGGCCGGCGCCCTCATAAACCACCACCTCTCCTTTCCCAGCACCGGAAGCGCTGGCGAAGACTTGTTTGATACGCTCAATTTGTGGGGGTTTCAAAACCATATCTTTGTCCCCAAGCGCAAAACTAACAGGAATCTTGATCTTCTCAATCTCGCTAGGGATCTCGAGAGCACTCGGATGGCCCGTAAACCCAGCATCAAGCAGTGGTTTTCCATTTGAGGCAATGTCCACCCCCGCAGCTAGACTGACGATATGCTTTCCGCCCCAGCAGAAACCAGCACCGTAGATGGGAAGTTCGGCACCTTCGTTCTCGCGTACGGACTTGAAGAAATCTCTGACGATAGGCCATGAAACCTCGAACGTATTATAGTACTTGAAGGGCAGAATTTTGGTCATGGTTGAGACTAGATAGTATCTGTAGCTTGAATTAGTAGGTGTTTTATGTGAGCATGGTCCGGGCGGTGTTGTTTTATCGACTTACGGCTTCATAAGCCAAGTTGCAAGCCCGCTCGTTTTAAGCAACTCCTTCGTGGAAGACATCATAGCGACTGGGGCCGCATGTCCTAATATCACACTTAGCGAGTTATACTTGGAGATCTCTAAACAGACTAGGACATACCGTTCATGAATTCAGGAAGGTAAATGAGGTACTTCCCCTTTTCGGCGTAGTTGTCGGCTAGGATTCGATTGTTCACAAACTCCCAGCCGAACGCGTCGGGCACTATGATAATAATGCCCCGGTGAGGTACATCGTTTAGAGGTTTGGTTGTATAGGCCAGTAAGCCATGCAGAGAGGTGACTTCGCCACGCGGGGTGCCTTGGTGGACATGGCCACTAAAACAATCCGGGCACGACATATTGAAAGATGTTGATAATCGTAGGCTGTGAACCCTGTGCAAGAGACTTACTCTAAATGTTTTTACATTATGAGTCAGTACATTGTGAGTCAGATAGAATTTACTTATTTAGGACGCCGCTTATCTTTTGGCGTACCTTTGGCTGCTTATTCGCATATTGACATGTGGCTTACCTAGCTGAGGACGGGATCTTTCCTGTTTTTTTTACCTCTTTCCATTTATGGCCTATTCATTTTCCTGGTCTCTTCTTCCATCGCTTTGCCGTCTTTACACAATCTGGGGGGACATCGTGAAAAGCTCTTTGCCATACCACCTCGCCTACAGCCGCATGTGGGGTTTTCTTGGGATAACCTTTTACAAAGCCTGGAAGAAGCCACTCATGTCGCTCATAATAGGAATCGCTTTGGCACGGCACATTTCTCTACAAGACACCACGTTATTGAAAATTACCCGGTCGATTCGGAAGATGAGCACGAAGACCAGGACAGTTTCGGATCGGATAGACGCTAGGCCATCCAACCTTTACTTCGTAGATTTTAAAAACAAACCCATCGCTTTGAGAAGTTGTCTCGAATGAGAAAGCAATAGCCCTGAAGGGTAAGGTAGACGCTCAGATTCTTCAACAATATAGATTCAAGCAAGGACGACGAGTACACGAAACCGGGAGAGTAAAGCGACGATGAGTCCAGTGGAGATGATCACCCTATACAGCTTGACGACGATGATGGTGATGAAATTGGGCTTGCCAATCACCCAGTTCAACTTGATGAGGAGGATAAAATTGCTTTTGCTGGGCGTGAAGAGATCGAGCAAGCCCGTGACATCGAGCGATGGCACAAAGCCAAGACATAAGAACAGTTTGCCAAGAAGGCCAAGCCCAGTGACAAAGACCGCCACAGAATGGCTCTTTTGAGCTTACCCCATGGCAAGGAGTGGTAAATAGAAGACCTTAATGATCCCAAGGTTTTCATGCTTACTCTGCGATTGGTGTATAATGGTATCCGTGGCGTGAACGTGCTACACCTTGGCACCAGCATTCACAATCAAAAGGGACTTTCCTATGTATATATATACCAGGGACAGAAACGTAACATTTCTATAGTTATAGCTTGGTAATATATAGCTTGGTAAAATCTGTATTTCTATGTAATGTACTTCATAAGCCCATTTATAGCTTGGTACCCATATTCACATGAACCGCCTTAGTCTGGCTATATGCCTCCAGACCTGCCTCTCCCAACTCACGTCCAATACCACTCTGCTTCACGCCACCGAAAGGAATGCGCGGATCACAATCTTGGCTTGAGTTAATCCAGACCATACCGGACTCAATCTCAGCGGCCACACGGTGAGCACGCTCCAGATCCCGCGTGAAGACAGACGCACCAAGGCCGTAGGTAGTATCGTTGGCCCGACGAATAGCTTCTTCTTCATCATCGAAGGGGAAGATCACCACCACGGGACCAAACACTTCTTCGCGGGCAATGCGCATCGAATCCGTCGCGTTGACAATAACAGTAGGTTGAATAAAGTACCCATTCTTATTCTTCTCCTCAGTTGGCGTGTAGGCAGCACCGCCAGTAAGAATAGTAGCTCCCTCGCTCTTAGCGATTTCAAAGTAGGAGAGGACACGATCGTATTGCGCGCGTGTCACCTGCGGTCCGTGGAAGACCGACTCATCCCACTGGTCGCCGATCTTCACACTCTCAACTGCCGTCTTGTAACTAGCGGTGAAGTCTTCGATGATATCGCGGTGAACGAAGATCCGCGAAGTCGCGGTACAAATCTCGCCCTTGTTGGACATAATGCCACCATGCGACCACTTGATGGCCTGCTCCATATCCGCATCCGGGAAAACCAGCAAGGGGGACTTGCCGCCGGTTTCGAGCGTGATGTTCTTGAGTGTGCCAGCGGCCATCTTCATAATCTCCCGGGCGGTCACTGTGGATCCTGTGAATGCGACCTTATCGATTAATGGGTGCGAAACGAGCGCGGCGCCGGCCTCGCGCCCGTAGCCGTTGACGATATTTACCACACCTGGGGGGAATCCAGCCTTCTTAATTAATGTACCAAGGATGAGAGCGCTGAGAGGGGTTTGCTCGGCAGGCTTCAGGACAACTGTGTTTCCGCATGCTAGTGCAGGGCCAAGCTTCCAGGTGGCCATTGAAAGGGGATAGTTCCATGGAATGATCTGGCCAACTACACCGATGGGCTGGCGAATTGTGTAGGCGAACTTTTGGGGAGTTGTGTTGATGGTCTGGCCGTAAGTCTTATCGGCCCACCCACTATAATAGCGAATTGTCGAGATTGCCTCGGTAAGATCTTCATCAAGGGCGACGTGGTAGGGTTTTCCTGACTTGAATGAGCAAATTGTCTTTTTTTTTAAAATTATTTTCAGACCATACCATTATCCCAAGCTTCAATAGATGCGAACAGCTCTCTGTTCTCCTCCATGAGATCAGCGAGTCGTGCCATTAACTGGCCCCGCTCTGTGGCGGGAAGTAATTTCCATGAGGGGTGGACCAGGGCGGCTTTGGCAGCCTTCACAGCACGGTCAACATCTTCGGTGCTGGCTGCTTGGACGGTGGCAATGGGCTTGTCGGTACTAGGCAGTAGTTAGTGGGGGTGTATATAACAGGCCTGATAATGACATACGCGGGGTCAAGAGACGTAATGGTCTGGCCTCCTGTGGCGGGTACAATCTCGTTGTTAATGAAGAGACCGGTAGGCTGCTTGTAGCTGTGCCCATTGGGGGTAACGATATCGATGAAGAGGTCCATTTTGTTTTGACTGAGAGAAATTCCAACTCTTGCAGCGCGTGGGGTATAATATACATCTCTCCAATTAGGTTAAGCTCCTTCAGGCAAGTCCTTCCGATATACTGTCCGATATACTCCCCGCAAATGTTAGTGATTTTAGTGGATAGAATATTTCCTCGTTATAATCTGAACATTCTTGGCTTATCCACGACCAATTAGTCCACGTAAACAGAAGATTTCAATCTGGTTATTCAGACATGCTCTGGACACACTCTTGAGGTCATTTCGGGTTAAGGTACGCGCTTCCCTTTTTTTTAGCCACGTGCCCAGCCTTATCGTGTCGCTGTGTACTTTTTCTCCCTCAAGCTCTAATTAGCTAAAGATATTTATTGCAAGAATTGAATATGCTACAAATATAATATGAAAGTAGAGAGTGTAAAAAGAAAAGAAGAGTAGACGGCCGCACATGCGGCCTTGTGATGTCTTTTTGGTAGTCTTTTCTGTGGTTTTTTCAAGTTGTCTATTTTCTCCCCCTTGTCGGTTTTATATGTAGACGGTAGAAAAAGGCAGAAATAAAAGCATACTTTGTGTAAGAGACATTTTTTGACTAGCGCAGAAGTCGAGGCGTATATGCTGGATATCCCTTCGTCTCCTTGAGGGACACAAGATGAGACCTATATGAGTATCAATTCCGGTCCCCGAAACTATGTCTATCAAGTAGACCTTCTGAATGAACACAAAATTAGAGGAGAAAAAGCCAGAGAAGGAAGAGACCTTCATTCTGATAATGGTGATGCATCCTAAATAGGAAACCCGTCCCGATAAGGCAAGTCACTCCTCTACAAGAATGAATACAAAGTAGAATCATGAATATAGAAACAGCAAGAGACTCCATAAGTAGCCCAACTATATCTATATCACGGCCACTTCGTCCAATTCTACGATACTCACCATTTCTCCCAACCAAACAACCAAAGCATTTCTCCCTCTCTCATTCTATACTGTATACCTCTCCATAACATCCAAAATGGCCTCCCTCCACGGAATCATGGTAGCCCTCATCACCCCCTTCACAGACGACAAGACTGCAATCGATGAAGGCCGTCTCCAAGCACACATCGAGCACCTTATCACAGCAGGCGTGCATGGTCTCGTCCCAGGCGGCAGCACAGGCGAATTCACCACAATGACAACCGCCGAGCGCAAGCAGCTAACAGAGCTCTGTGTGAAGTTTGCCGCTGGTCGGGTTCCCGTCGTCGCTGGCACAGGCAGCCTCTCATCCACTGAGGCAATCGAGCTCTCCGTTCACGCAGCCCAAGCAGGTGCCGCCGCCATAATGGTCGTGCCCCCGTTCTACGACCCCCTCAATCTGGAGCAGCTGCACGAGCTGCTCTCAGAGATCCATACTGCCTCGGGTCTACCGATTGTCTTCTATAATATTCCTGCTGCATCTGGGATGACGCTGTCCCCCGCTGAGATTGCGGGTCTGTCTAAGGTCGGCGTCAAGTATCTAAAGGATACTTCTGGCAATGCGACAGCGCTGACGGAGCTTATCTTTGGTCTGTCCGATCAGATTATCTCGTTTAATGGGTGGGATACTTTGACTTTCTATGGTCTTGCCGCTGGCGCGCCGGGTGGGATCTGGGGTGCGGCCAATATTATTCCCGAGTTGGCGGTGGAGCTTTATGAGGCGGTTTCTGTGAAGGGGGATCTGAAGCGTGGGCGTGAGATTTGGGCTAAGGCTTGGCCTATTTGCAACTTCCTTGAGTCGCATAGCTATTCGGCTGCTGTTAAGACTGGCGTTGAGTTGATTGGGCAGCCTACTGGTGGCTTGCGCAAGCCCTTTGCTCTTCTCAATCCGGAGTTGACGGCGGAACTTAGGCAATTGTTGCAGAATGCCGGGGTTAAAACTGTTTGACATTTTCTATTGTGCATTTGATTATTTGGTGCTTAAATGTCGGAATGAGAATACATAACTTTAGAATCTTCTTATCCATTGTGTTATAAAAGTGCACAATACAAATCGTAGAATAATATAATAAGAAAGGGACCAGCCAGTTGGGTCAACAGAACAAGGGCCATATTTGTCCTTGCTTTACAACATCAACCCATGATGGCATCGATTCACCACGGTTCGCAGTCATATGCTCATCCTGCTTCCGCCACACTTCGGTGATAATATTCCTGGCCGTTCCAAAAGCGGCAAGTCCGCACACTGAGCTCGCCTTATCCAACATGCCGGTGATCGCCTCTCGCCTTGCGGTTGACATTGCCTCACATCCTGCAATAAACAACGGCCACGCCGTCCCGGGCCCGGTTGGAGCATCTGGGGTCAATGTCGCGCTGCACGCCTGAAGTGCTGCAATAACACTGTCAACATGACCCTGCAAAGCAGCAGGGTGGGTCTGTCGGATTCTTTTGTAAAAGAAAATTACTAGAGCTGCATTCAGTGCCTCCACCATATGACCGTGCGGTTTTGAATCGGCGTGGAGCTCCAGGACTCCGGCTCTTGTTCGGCCTAGGCTGAAAGAGCAGATCATGTTTTCAAGGCGTGTGCTACGTCGCTGTAGTGTTTCCCATGCTTCAAGGTTCGCAGTCTGTCCCGCCTCACGAGCAATACGGAATGTCTCTAAAACGTTGGCTAATCTCGTTGTTTGCGAGACAAGGCTAAGCCAGGTTTCTGGGATGCCATAAATTTGCTTGTATAGTGTTTCTGGATAACTTCGCGAGTCCTGGAGGTGGATGTCATGAAGTCCCGAAGTTTGGTCCTTGGGTTCATCGATATTCAAATCACTATCTGAGTTTTGTGTTTCAAGGCGGAGGAAATCGTCCAGCCGAGGATTTGGCTCAGTGTTTCCCATTTCTTTTGAGCTCGATGTGCATTGTGATTTAAATCGACAACCAAGTGCTTCAAAGGAGGGGGGAGAGAGATTCTCTTCATGTAGAACAAATGTGCTCTCGCCGACTATTCTTAGCCAGGTGTAGACGTGATGCAAAAGCCGTGCCTTTTTCGAGATTCGGGTCTTTGAGAGTCCTCGAAGACGTAGTAGCCGCTCTGCATCAATCATAAAACATCGGGCATGTTGTTGTTGGCCGGACATGATCTGTGAAAGTCAGAGTCATATAATTAATGTCAAATGTAAAACTCACCGTGTACTGTATGAGAATGCATACAGCCATCAGTTGGTCTTTATATTTTGCTTTATTTAAACCCTTGGTTTCTGAATGTAGAGATGTTTGCATATGGTCCTTGGCTTGTAGGTATGCATGGTTAGCAACCTTCCACCAATACTCAGGCGACTTTGTCGATATTGTCGAGGGATTTAAAACAAGATGAATAGCAGAGCAGGCGAGCAAGCCATACAAATTTGCAAGTTTGGCCTGACTGACCCTTTCCGTCCTAAGAAAGGTAGAGTCACCGTATGTAACCACCGCCGCCGGCACATTCAAAATCCTCCAGGGCGACTTCTGTCGACAGGGAATGGCCATTATATGCGGAATTACAATATCCTGGAAATGTCTCAGCAGGGCCGGGGCATCTCGCAGCGCATCCATATCAGCAGAAATAAGTTCTGCTGGTGCTTGTTGTGTTAGGAAAGATTGCAGGAGATCATCGCTGTAATTTAAGTCGACGGGTAGCAACCCCATCTCTTGGCCCATATCAAATAATAAATCATTCGGCATGCTCAAAGCACCATTTGTTGCAAATTCTGTCTGGTTCGGGTCTAAACTCAATAGATCGGACCAATGGAGGAAGTCGTCAATATGAGACAATGAATCAAATATTGGGGAAGGACTATGCTCTGGCAGTTTCTCGGGAGCCACAGTCTCAGTCGCATCAACTGCAGAAATCATATCAGGCTTGACGGGCCCAACTTCGTGCACTAACTCTTGCTCCGGCTTTTGTGTTGCTGAAGAAAAATCGAGAACCGCAAAGGGTCCGATGACGATGTCATTATCGAGCGACCTTCCAGGGTCTCGTAGTCTTGAGTCAACCTCTGCCAGTGACGCATCAATAGAGCCTGATACAAGATCAGACCCCAGCGCAGTGCTCATAGAAAGTCTGGATTGCTCTAGAACATGGGTTAATATCAACGAGTTCAATTTGTCTCATACTGTCAGGGCGATGTACCTGAATAAAGATAACGGCGAGTCCCACGAGGTACATTAGTACTCTCGGGCTTTTCACTATCAGTGCGCATCCACAAGACCTGATCAGAATATCCCTCGCATTTGACGCCTGAGGCCTGGCATGTCCGACAAACGGGACGTTTCTGATCGCATTTGATATGCCTGTGCCTACAATTGTTACACCCTCCCAGCACATGGGATCGGCGAGGTCTTGATCGCTTAGAGGTCACCATTTCCGTAGTTATATATAGATTAGAAGGTAGAACGTAGAAAGTCGAGGATATGGCCAACCCCGCCAAATATCGGAATCGCCTTCCTAAATGGGATCTCTTATCGGCTATCTCCTCGGAATCATCTGCCCTTCCAAACCCTATTGTCTTTCCCTTTGGGCGTTCCTTTTAACATACACAATTGCATTCCAGCTCGCTTGAAATCATCTATCTGTGCATAAGTGGGACAACCAAACCAGAATTTAGGCGGTTAGGCGAAAATAAAACTGTCGACAACCCGTTTCGCCCAATTCTATTCCGTGGTGGATGATGTCGTGACTTCTTTGGCACCCTTAAAATCGGATGTGGCCATAAATCATAACACGATGCTCGCTTCAGATACCTAGACCACAGTCCTGGGCTGCATAAGCAACTCTTCTCTTTTTGTAGAGCCTTTACTTACCAGGCTTGAACCCAGCACATTTTGCTAGCTCACGCGCAATATTCTCAACGCTCTTATATGACTAGCTCTGGTGCAATTCTTGTATAGATCGTAACTAGTGATTTGGTAAAATCTCGTGCGACTAAATATCCTTAACCTGTGACCGTGACACCGTCTACGGAATCTCAATCTGGCAAGCGACTCCGATGGAGCGTCCTCCGCGATAGGAAGTCAACCCTAGAAACTCCGTCTATAGCAAAGAGGAACTGATTATGTACATCTCAATCCGGCAATGGAAAATGACCTCGGAGGGGGAGAGGCCATCGAGAATCCTTCTTATTTGAACTACACCACCCTAGAATTGTTCTATCCATTTTTCTTATACAATTTCTATAATCACACCCCAACGCGCACGATATAAGCATGGCTCACCGCGGAGAGACCCTTCACAAAGATGTATGCTGCATTGCTGACCTGAAGAGAATGGGGAGCAGCCGGCTGACTCCGATGGTCAGAGGTGAGTGCCATCAATAGTTTACATTATACCCAGCGCTAATATCAATAGACTACTACAACGGGGGAGCTATGGATTTAATCACGTATGGAATTTCAAAATGCAGCAAATAGTCTACATCTCCTTTAACGTTTGTCTAGTCTTAACGAGAACGAAACAGCCTTCGACCGCTACAAAATCCGTCCCCGGATCTTAATCAACGTCGACAAAATCGACACAAGTACCGAGTTCCTCAGTAGCAAGGTACGTTGTCCTCCCACTTTCCCATAAAACGAATACACCAGTATCAACCCTAATAATTAATAGGTCTCGCTCCCATTCGGCTTCAGTCCCGCCGCATCAATGAAACTCGCCCACCCAGATGGCGAGCTCGCGACCTCGCGCGCAGCCGCAAAATACGGCCTCTGCATGGGTCTATCCTCGTACTCGAATTATCCCCTCGAGGACGTCGCCGCACAGGGCACCGGGAATCCGTACGTGATGCAGATGTGTGTACTGCGGGATCGGGCAATTACGCTTCAGTTGTTGGAGCGGGCGGAGAGTATGTCGTATTTTGAACTGTTATTTTTCATAGTTTCATCTACTGGGTCAAACTAACATCCTTTTCAGAAGCGGGGTACAAAGCGCTGTTCCTATCTGTTGATGTACCCATGTTAGGCAAACGGATCAACGAATACCGGAATGAGTATACCATCCCGGATGATATGTCGTGGCCGAATATCCTTAGTCACGGGGGGATCACTCGGATCGCACTGAGTACGGTATGTTGTGCGGCGAGATTGATATATGAAGTTGGTGTAGAAATGCTAATGTTTTGCAGACCCCAGTTTGGATTGGGAGAACACCATTCCGTGGTTGAGACAGCATACATCTATGAGGATCTGGCTTAAGGGTAGTATGTTGTGTGTGTTATCGAGTGAATCGTGCAATGCAGCTCACAGTTCTGGCAGTAACCTCTCCCGAAGATGTAGAGCTGGCCATCAGACATGGCATCGACGGTGTCGTTATCTCGAACCACGGTGGGCGACAACTAGATGGCATGCCATCCACAGTGGATGCGCTGCGGGTCTGTGCCCCTATAGCCAAGGATCGAATTCCGATTGCGGTGGATGGGGGTATCCGACGAGGCTCTGATATCTTCAAGGCTTTGGCATTGGGGGCTAGCTTCTGTTTTGTAGGGAGGATCCCATTCTGGGGATTGGCTGTAAGTGTTTCTTCGGTGTTTACTTTTTTTTTTTTTACTTACAACTAATCGATACAGTACAACGGACAAGAAGGTGTCGAATTGGCGATTCGGATCCTCCGTCAAGAGCTGCAGATCACCATGGCATTGGCCGGGTAAGCGATCGCACTCTTCTGGAATGCATAAAAATAATAAAAATTCTAATCGGAAGCAGGTGCCGGACGATCAGCGAAATTCAAAAATGCTATCTTTCTGTTTTGCAGCCGGATGGGATCCTCTCGAAGCTGTGAGTATTTTACTATACACTCATGGCTTCTATTATACACGTGATATACAGCCCAACTTTCCAAGAAATGTGCAAAACGAGTTCCAACCTTCCAACCTTCCAACTTTCCAAGGTTGGTTCACTCATGCATATGTCAGCTGCCACAATACGGTTACCCATGCAATACAAGTTTGCCAAGACCTTGGCAACCTGCCCAGGTGGTCTCGCAGGGCTGAACTAATTTTTTGATTTTCACCGTTCCATGGCTTTGAAGAACAAGCTCCAAGAGGCTGTGCAAATCCATGGATAACATATGTATCTAGGCACGTATCTACTATACATAGCCACAGTTCTAGAAGCAAATTTAGAATGGAAAAGTATTAGAAAACCATGGAACACCTACGTATACTGCAAAGCCTCACTGGTGGTCCCAGGCAGAATCATTCTGATTAGTCCAGCTATACTTAGCAACGCGTACCTCTGATTATGGGTAATCTCCTTCGGGCGCTAGTTGTTTCATTACTTACCTCATTTTCAGCCGATCCTCCACATTATTGAAAAAAAAAACTACATATAGTGGCCCGTTCTCTTTTCTCTTGTTTCTCCTCTCCATTCTTCCTTTGTTCTCTTATCCAAAATACACCAACCCTATACATCCCTATACACATAGACCGACTACCACAATGTTCAACTTCAACTTCTTCAAATCCGCCCCAGCCACTGAGCCCGCTACTGACGGCTGGAACGCCAACACCGTCACCATGCAGCCCACTAGCCCCGCTCCCCCTTCAAGCAACCAAAACGTCATTTCTGAGCAGCCGGTATGTTGATAACCCATAGCAGAAGGAACTTATATTTCCTGAACAAAAATTAACATCTATCGCATTTAGGCCAGCCAAGAACAAATGCAGCTGCGCGGTGGTGGCGGCGGTGGTATCTGCTGCGGAGTGTACGTCCTCCCAATCCAAGCCGACCAGAAACATATTCGGTCATGCGCGCAATGAATAAAAGTCCAGAAACTAACTTATCCCAGTTGCGCCGGTATTGCTTGCTTCGAGTGCTGTGAGATCTGCTGCTAGACGACCAGACGAGATCGGGACGTGGCTACCGATACGCCCATGCGACGACGCTGTTGATGGATTCGGTCTAGCTCAGGTTAACTCTTAGAACCTTGCTTAGGAGCCATCGTCTACCGCGTAGCCTCGGCGGTCATGGATGTGATTTGTGTTGATGTGACTTTATGGACTTCGTGTTTTTTTTTTTGCTATACTGGTTCTTTCTACGCTATACCCCAGAATAATGCCAGTGATGGAGTTCAATTTTTAAATTCTTGTGTTCGATTTGACTCGCTTTGATATATGTAGATGGCCATTCCGTTCGTGGCTCGTGTAGTTATTATATCCATGGGAAAGGTCAGTTGTCAGTCTTGTGTTTTGGCTAGCTAAAAGGCCGACGGGAAATCGCCGATCGCAATGCGGCATCTACATCCCATACTCGGAATCCTGGCGCGCGGCCGAGAATTCTGAGGTTTGCAAGGAGCACTGGATTCATGTCAGTGATATGGACAGAAACACAAGGAGAAAACGCATCGACGGTTAACTCACAGTCAAAGAAACACTCAACATCCAGAGTATACGACGACGAAGTCGAGGATTCAGACCCATTCCTATCAGCAGATGAAGCATAGAGGCTAGAAACAGTCGAGCGGTCCGGCGAGAATCCATACAAATCCCCAACCAAAGCCTCAGGAACACCAAGCCTCACGGCCGACCCATCAAGCACGAGACCCCGATGCTCCAGATACCCCTGTACATCATGACAATCAAACCACTCACCATCAAGCTCAAGTGAACGAATCCTCTCCTCCTTGCTCATCGGCACCTGCGTCTCAGCTACCAATCCCTCCAAAGTAACAGCAACAGGCTCCCGCTCCCCACTCCAATCCTCGTCCCAATCCTGGATCCCGCCCCGCTGCAAAATCCGCACCATCCGCCGCAGAATATTCCCGGGTCTCCGGCTGTTCTCCGGGTACACGGGGTTTCCGTCAACGTCCGCGCGCGGGAAGTGCTTCCCCGCCCCGCCAAGCGTGTAGAACGGCATCTTGACGAATTCAAGCTCGCTCCCGATCTCGGATTGCAGCGTGCGCCGGAAATTGCGTATTATGCCTGGCATGTCGTGGATGCAGGGGACTAGTCCGAAGACGCGGCTTAGGAGGGCGGGCTCGGTGCGTGGGTCTGTTAGCCAGCGGTAGGTGTGCTCAAGGCTGAATCTGTGCAGGCGGCGAGAGAGGCTGGATTCTTGATGGCTGTATGTGTATATTGTAGCTGTTGGGAGGATGCGGTTTATCAGTGGGGATGGGGAGCGGGCTCGGTTGTATCGTGGGTATTGAGAGGGGATGGTGGAGTTCTCCTTCTGCGGACGCGTGAGGGACACTTTGTAGCCGAATGTGCCCCTGCCCCTCGATGCACCGTTGGTCTGCTCGAGTTGGAGATCATTCTCGTTTGGGAAGGTAAATCGCGTCTTGTTTATTTCTGTTAGAATGAGTTCTCGTGTGCGAGCGAGATAGTCTACGCTGGGCTGGAGGGTCGCATCGCCATTGAAACTATCGGTTGCGTCGCGATGGGCTCCGCCTAGGAGATCTGATACATTCTGTAATGTCTGCTCTAGAACATTGACGCGAGACTGGAGAGTTTGGATGGTATTCTCCTTTTTGAGACGATATGTGCGTTGCGCCCGTCGTATCTGCAGACGTCGTTCCTGTAGAGCGGGTCAACAATGTTTCTATCGCAGGTGGGCCCAGATCTACCTCAATGGCAGTGGCATCTTTAGCCATATCCAATCTCGGTCGGCCTCTTTTCCGTACGGGAAGATCCGGGGCCGAGTTTCTGTCTTGGTCGGGGATCCCCGGTGCCTGGGCTGTAGGTCCCTTTCGGGACCTTAGGCGACGATCGGACTCAGCTTTGACCTCGGGGCTTAATTCCCTGGAGGTGTTTGTTGATATTTCTGCTTCTTGTGACAGCTCCAGGTAGGATCTTGACGATAGCATGTCCAATAGTATGGGAGAATTCCCAGATCCCTGCATCTGCAATTTTGAGCAGGAATGTCCAATTTGACCGGATGATTAGAAAGATGTTGATGTGTTGAGGTTGAGGTTGACATTGACATTAATGACCTCGGGATAATTACTTGATCACTCATCCACTAATGTTGGGGGAGCCTCGGCCTAGTGAACGCTAATGCGAAGACAGGGATTCCCCACTGCACCGCTCTGCAGATATTTGTTTCTGCAAAGTACTCCGTACTGACTTCTCCATAGAAGATATGAAGTTATGAAGTTATGAAATTATGAAATTATGAAATTATGAAATAGTGCCAGTCAGACAAGAAACCCGTTATCTCATTCTGCCAGCTGAACACACAGGCCTCCGTGGCTTCTCTCTTCCGATTCGTGTCCCCGCTAGGGCCTCAAGCGTCGGGCGATACATTAGGATTGTGTGGTAGCTGAAACTGGAGATTATTCCTGGGAATATGGGACCTACACAAGAAACTACGGTGAACTCCGCAACTTCTGATCCAACTCCACAGACCAACAGCTCCGAGATCCAAATCCGAACTGCCGATCGAATATGAACTCCACTACTGCTGTTATTGGCTACGGCTGTTATTTGTTATTGGTCCTTGGCTGGCTGGCGATCATACCTACCCCTTCTTATGGAGTATCCCCCCACTAAAGCTTGGACCTGGGGCTGCATTCTTATAAAGTCAACTTGATTTTTTACATTCACTCTGGAAATCTCCAAACTCTCCAACAGAAATGGCTCTATCATTCATCTTGGGTTTCGCGGCCGCAGCCCTCGTGCTGCAAGTCATCCGTGTGGCATTCAACTCATGGCAACACTCGCGCAATGCAAAGCGTCTAGGCTGTGGCAGTTTGCCAATGTATCCGGGCAAGGATCCTTTTGGAATCGACAACCTGAGACAGTCCCTGCTGGCAGACAAGGCCAAACTGATACCTGAATTGGCCGAGAAGCGCTTCAAGGTCATCGGTGATCAGGAAAAGCGTATCGTCACGACACACTGCTTCCGCAACCTCGGTCGAACCCACATATCCACCGGTAGCTTTCCTAATCTTAGTTCTTTTCGTATTTGATGAACTAATAGGGAATATATTATAGTCGATCCGAAGAACGTCCAGGCTATTTTAGCTACACAGTTCAAGGACTTCGACCTTGGTCCTGTCCGTCAGATTAGCATGCATCCGCTGCTGGGCACTGGTATTGTGAGTTGTTATCCCTTGTGTACCCTCTGTCTCCAATCTGGGTATTGACTGTTTATAGTTCACCGCCGACGGAGAGGAATGGAGCCGCTCCCGTAGCCTACTTCGGCCTCAGTTCACCCGCGAGCAAATCAGTCAATTGGAATTGGAAGAGAATCATGTACAAAAGGCCTTCCAGGCTCTACCCGTCGCGGCCAACGGATGGACTGTCATAACTGACATCCAGTCCATCTTCTTCCGTTTGACCATCGATTCTGCGACAGAATTCCTATTCGGTGAAAGCGTCGAGAGTCAGCTCGGCGCTCTGAACGGCTTGGACAGACCTGAAGACTCCTTCGCCACCTACTTCGACAAGTCCCAATGGGTCTGCGCGCAGCGACTCCGCCTCGAGAAACTTTCCTTTCTCGTTGAGAACAAGGAAACCAGGTTCTCCGATAAGCAAGTGCACTCCTTCGTCGACAGAGTCGTCTCAAAGGCCCTGGCAGCCCCCCAATTCGAAAAGAAAGCCTCCCCCAACGAAAAAACACCCTACATCTTCCTCGAAGCCCTCCTCGAAGTAACCCGAGACCCAATCGAGCTCCGCTCCCAACTCCTCAACATCCTCCTCGCCGGCCGCGACACAACAGCCTCCCTCCTAAGCTGGACATTCCTCATGCTCGCCCGTCACCCACACGTCTTCACCAAACTCCGCAAAATCATCATCTCAAACTTCGGCACCTACTCCAACCCCCAAAATATCACCTTTACCACCATGAAATCCTGCCAATACCTGCAGCACGTGATGAACGAAGTGCTACGTCTGTACCCAGTGGTCCCCTTCAACCGCCGCACCGCAACCCGCGACACGACCATCCCGCGTGGCGGCGGCCCAGACGGCCAAGATCCCGTCTACGTCCGTAAGGGACAGACAGTCATCTACACGACGCATGTTATGCATCGACGAAAGGACCTATGGGGCCCTGACGCAGACCAGTTCAAACCTGAGCGCTGGATGGAATGTAGGGCTGGCTGGGAGTATATTCCCTTCAATGGTGGGCCGCGAATCTGCATTGGACAGCAGTTTGCACTTACCGAGGCTGGATATGTTATTGTGAGGCTTCTGCAGCGCTTTGATAAGATTGAGGATGTTTATCCCGATCAGCGGATTCGATATGGTTTTACTTTGACTAGTGCGCCTGCTGACCTGGTTACTGTGCGCTTGCACCAGGCTGAGGATGCTTGAGGTGGTTGGGTTGCCTTTTGATCTGTCCCATGGGTTTTTTTTCAGTTCTTGGATTATATTTCTGCAGTTCTTTGAGATCTTGGGGTTTCCTGGGTACTGGGATCTGCTTTGGTGCGTTGATTTGGGTTGGTTTCTTGCTAGCAGAGTTACTGTTTAGGGTATATACCTTTGATGACGATAATGACCTAGTTATGAATACACTTTTGTGCTTTCACAATTCACGGGATGTATGACGGGCTTATTGGTAGCCTATTAAGCTTTGCTATACATTTCCAAGCAGGAAATTCCTATGTAAACATTGTAGATCGAAGGATACATAGGCATAGAAACACTATATTTCTATCAATGGAAAAGATGTGTCAAGAGCAAGGTTTTATCTACCCTAGTTTGAATATGAAGTATATACTAAGCAAAAAAGAAAAAAGAAAGGGAAAGCACAAATCCACCCCCAATGGTACACAGTACCAGCTTCCCAGCGGGTATGGGGCACCGCTTCCTTGCTGCCTACCCACCTAGGTAGGTCCGGACATGGCCAGGTATGCGCGTGCCCCAGCCACTGGGACATCGGGATTGATTTGTGCATTGGGAACTTTCTTGGCCTAACCTCTTTCCTAATTGGGGCATATCTACTCAGAGCTCGATTCCTCCACGGGGCTTGCTTTTATTTTATTGACACTACATTCAAGGCCCCTTGGAATTCAGAGTACCACCCTCATGAGGTCGTACTTAAGTTATCTTCAACGTTGGGGGGGAGTATTCATTAGTTTCACATAGATGCTAGCCTGAGGTTCACATCCAAATAATATATACCTGAGGCATGGACATGTTGCTGAACTCAGGCAACAAGGCACTGCCTGCTTTCTTGTGAGTCAGATCTCTTTCCCCCTGAAACATACAAGGAGCTTTACAGTAGTAGATCACGGTCATCAATGCACGGTCTCTCTTGATCTCCTTCTAGCCTTCTATTGCACGTTTCATCAAATCAAAAGGAAAATTAGTCTTCTGGTGGCAGGAAGACGAACGTTGCATATGTTCTTTGTCATGCGTCCACATCCAGACTAGGTAGATGCGAATAAGACACAAAAATATTTTCCAGAAACCACAGTTGTTCCTAGAAATATGAGAATCTGGTTCTATAACTACAACTACAAGGTTTGGAAAAGAACATACGGTATTTGTAACACAATAGAATTGAAATTTATATAGTATAATCGAACTAAATCGAGAAGAAAGTAATGTATAAGAAGTAGTGTAAACAACAGTCAACCCTGAAAGAAAACGCTTACACCAAACCACCCTGTGAATAAAATCTCCCCATTTTCCTTGATCTATGAGATGAATCCCTTAGTTGGCGCTAACGCACTGGGAGTAGTAAGGGTTCCATTCGCGGCAGGTGGTGCCGGTCTCGCAAACAGTGGGGCCTGTCCAGTTGATGCCACCGCACTGGTAGTAGTGCTTAGCAACGTTTCCAGTAGAGGGGGTGCCAGTGGGTACCTGAGCATTGGTAGATGCGGTGACGAGGGTAGTCGGGGCGGCAGTGGTGGTAGTGGGCACCTTCACGAGGGTAGTGGTGGGGACGGGGGCAACAACGGCGGCAGTAGTAGTCTGAACAGGAGCCGTGGTGGTTGAGCTGGAGGTGGCGCTGGGGACCTGGACGTTGGGGTTGGCGGTGGTGGTAACCTTGACATCGGCGGTGGTGGTGGTCTTGGCAGCAGTCTTGGTGGTGGTCTGGGCGGTGGTAGTGGTGGTCTTAGCGGCGGTCTTGGTGGATGAAGTAGAAGAGGAGGTAGGGGGGAGGCAGTTCCGTCGACAAAGTACTTCTCAAGGATGGGGAGGTAGGTGGCGTAAGCTGGGCCATCAGCAGGCTCCAAGCTGTACATGTAAGATCCCCACCAGGGACCGGCAGCCCACCACTCGGCACCCATCCAGACGTCGCTGTTGTCAGACATGTAGGAAAGCATGTTCTCAACGGCAGACTCGCAGACGCTGTTCACACCACCAGCGAACTCGCCGATGAAGCCCTTCTTGTGGTTCTCCTGCAACCAGGCGGTGGCAGACTCGAGGCGCTCCTTTCCGATGGTGGCGCTGACGCAGGACTCGGAGGTGCCGGAGCTGTCGCCATCAAGGTACTGGTGCATTTCGTAGACGATCTTGTCCTCGGAGTCAGTAAGGGCCTTCAGGTTGTCGTTGTTAGCGGTCCAGGAGTGGGCACCGCTCCAGGAGTTGCCTTCGACGAAGATGTACTGGCTAGTGGCGCCAGCGGCACGGATAGCATCAATGGCAGCCTGATTCAGGTCCAAAACGAGGGTCTGGTCAAGATCGTGGTACTCGTTGTCTAGGGAGAATGGTGTTAGTGGATGGTTTGATGGCGTGAGTTTGACTACGAATGGCTTACTGGTGTCGAAGACGACCTTCTCGTTGGAGACGAACTCCTTAGCAACGGTCTTCCAGAAGGCCTTGAAATCGGAGGTAGAGGTGATGATGTTGCCACCGCTGTAGATGGAGCGTTAATACCATATCAATAACGGTGGGCAGTTCTGGTTCTGGTGCACTTACTATCTTCCGTAGTTGTGGGGATCGAGGACGGCATAAGCGCCGCTGTCGGTGATGAACTTGACAGTCTATAGAACGGAGACATGTTAGACCTTGGGGGACAATCAGCAGCGACAGATATATCACGTACGGACTTGAGGGCGGCCAAGTAAGTGGCATCCGGGGAGCCAGTCATGCTGGAGGGCACCAGGCGCTCCATCAGGAAGGGGACACGGAAGATGTTCATGCCGGCATCTCTCAGAATCTTAATCTGGGAGGTCTTGGGCCAGGTGTAATCCTTTTCCAGAGTGCCGGGGGTGTTGCCGGGGCCAAACTCGGCACCGGACTCGCTGACACCGACCCAAGTGAAACCACCAGCGCGCTTCTTGATATCAGAAGTCTGCTTGGTGGGAATAACGTCCCGTCCGCGGGGGTAGGCGCAGGCCACGGTAGCGGCGCTGGCAGCCAGAACAATGTTGGTGAACTTCATAGTGAAATGTAAAAGAGAGTGAGTGTCAAGTTCGACAGTAAAGAATGTGAGAGAAGGAAAAGAATGGAAATCAAGAAACCAGTCTCGAAGCCTGAATGAAAATGAATGAATGTAATGTATGAAGCAAGAGCCAGACCTACGGATGTCGTCTGTTATATAGCCATGCCCTGGCTTGGAGGCGTCAAATGGCGCTTAGTGTGGATTAACAGGCAATCCTAAACAGAGTGGATTCATCATCCGAGACCTTTCCTATAGCCACTCGGAAGATCATTCGGCTTAATTATGACCGGGATACCGGGAAGCGCTAACCCTGACGGCTGCAGCAGATGTCTCTTCTAGACGGTGGAACTCTCCACCACCGAAGTGTCCGGATAAATAGTCAAATCAATCAAAAGCCACTAGATCAAGCGCGAGCGACTAGGAATGGTCCAGATGTGTGTAAAGTCGAATGTTATCCATCAACCCAATCTATCGGAGATTGCCAGTTAACGCCTGGCTCCATGATCTGATGATATGTGGAGATGAGACTATTAAACGGTGTAAAAATCACTAGTTATCAGCTTCCAGTTAGTTATTTGGCTAGTTTAGACGAGGCCTCGCCCTCAGAAAGAGGTAATTTAAAGGAAATTGTTCTGATACACTTGCGGGATCGACTAACCCTTCTTGGGTGTAGCGGCCGAAAATGATGCGCCAAAGAAAATCAGGGAAGATGAGAGATGCTCAAGATGAAACATGATGTGGCGTTTAGGTTGACAACCGTTTAAGATCTCCGGCATAATTTGCCAAAATGAACTCGGAAGCTCCTTTGCAGGTTGAGGCAGCCTCATAAAACTATGTGATTAGTTATCCACTTAATTAGTCCCGGATATAATTTTGAATCCGAACAGAAATATAGGGTCTTTTTTTGGGGGGGGAGTGGGCTCACCTTCATATTGGAAGCAGTCACATATGCTCTTTATGTTTTCAGGGGTGAATGGCATAAATACGTCTACAGTACCTTCTATTCCGTACCTTGATTTATTATGAGGCTCAATAATAGTTAGCTGCAGATATCAGATCATTAAAGTTCCGGCTTAGTATCATTTTGATTGGCGATTTAATAAAAAGCCCTTTAACCGGCGGCAGAATAAAAGAGCGGTGTCCTACGAAATATACCTGGAGGCTTTGTAGATCTATAAAATAATAATCAGATTCGTGGACGTGTTTCGTACTCCGATTAAGTTGTAAATAAGGGAGTGATTGAAACACACTGTAACTCGGCACCCTATCCCGATCAATCCGGCCCGGTACGGCGGGGGGAAGACAAAAGACACTGGAAGTTTAGGAAGGGTACATAGCATCTTTTAATCACTTTGGGATGTCCACTAGGGACAATATGCCAATCTTCGACCTTTTTCGATGCAAAACGACAAGGTGCAGAGTTGAAGCTATCGAGAGCACTCGCCGATTCTGGATTCAAATTGCGTTTTCGTGCTACACGGGATTCGAACACCCGTTGGTATCCGCACGTGACTTTCCCAAAAGCGTAATATAAATAAAAAAAGCTTTGGTAAAAAGAAAGCCACACATCCCATCTCCATTACAAAAGACCTGTAAGGAAAAAAAAATAGGTAGCTTCTCTTTGATTGAGCGTGTCATCCTTAGTGCAGGGGCCATGCTAATCTTCTCTGTATATTTTCATTTGACCATATGCCCCGAAGGGCGAGAGTAAGTTCCTTAAAGTTCAACATAACCACTGTTTTTGGCAGAAACATACCGCCTTCTTGTTTAAGTTTGCCAATAGCTAGGACTATGATTGGATGTCTCCAGGTGGTCACGGGTAGCTTACTTATCACCTGAAGCTGGAGGTTTTGGTCTGAAGTTCTCGAGTATGCATCCATTAATCAGTTATAGGGTCTAAGCGTATCCAAGCTCATAAGCTACTCTGTGATGTTGAATTCAAATGAATGATCGCCTTGCCCGACCGGCACAGCCTTCGCATCATTGTCATACAGCGTTCTTTCAAAGTATCGCACCCGTCCATCCGGTCGTGCCAGGAGAATAGTTTGTTTCTGTGTCCCATATGATCCACAGGTATAACTCTGATCAGGGGGTCCAGTTGTTGGGACGTCAGTCTCATCCTCTACCCGAGCTGCAGCAGTTCTCTCTGCAGCTCTATCATGATCATTTGCAGCACCGATGAGAGGAATGAAGATGCTCTTGCGCAGATGATCGATGTATGTATCAATTGTGGAATTCTCCTCTGGCAGTCGTGGCAGGGTATCAGTATTGAGAACCTCCAGCAGACGATCAATTAATGCATCCTCCTCCCCATCTCCCTTTTGCACATGCTCGTCAATAGCAGCCTCCATCAACTGCTCTCCGTCGATAATCTTTGACCAGGTTCTGTCATCAAAGCATGTGTTGCTGAGTCCACGCGTCTGGTTCTTCCCCGTTGCGACCCAGGTGATCTGGTCCATGTCTTCGGAGCGGTTGGAGACAATGGCCAGGGGCTCGTTGATATGCCCACACACCAGACTGAAACCCCCAACCTGCTTTGCTTCTGGGCTGGCCACGATGCCTTGTACAAATTCCCTGGTATCCTCTGACTTGTCGGTGGACCCGATCAACCAACTGTTGACGATGACGCCCCGGCTGTAGACTCCGATGGCTGCGCTGGTCGAGTCCTCGCGATAGTTGGTAAGAACTGCCACCTTGCCATGTTTGGTGACCCCCATCCAAGTGCCATGTGTAGATCGGGCTAGGTCTCTTGAGCCGAGGACATGTGTGGCTGGCTCTGGCCACCAGTCTGGGGATGACGTTGGACGATGGAGGAATTCCTAGATATGATAAGCTTGAGATTCCACTCAGCCCACTAAGAGGAGTACTTACATCTCTGTTGTTGATTATGATCAATGAGTATTCCGGGTGGGCAGTTGAGATCAATGCGATACACATGGTTTGAGTTCCGAGGTCCAGGGATGGTTGAAGTGGAGGATAATAATGCAGGGTTCATGGGTTTAAGAATGGTGTTTATAGGATGGAATAGAAGCAAGGGCTCTTGAAGAAAAAGGAAATCTTGGAAGAGAAAGAGGAACGGGCCATAGAAAGGAACTAGTTAAGGCATCTCGGGTGATTGGGCCCCCTCAACCTGTACCTCGTCGGGCTTGTACCTCTTGTACCATATTCATAGCATGATATTTGGAGTCTTCAAAAAAAAAAACCAAAGATCTCAAAAGATCTCAATATTAAGATATATATGTCTTAAAAATACGAATGACTGAATCTTTAACAATGCACTTGATCAAAAAGTGTCTCGCGTGACGTCAAGACACATCCGTTGATTTTGAGGAAATGCAGGTCACGTCTCTTGGTTATCGTGAAATGATTTTGTGTCTACTATTTTTTTACAGTTCCTACTGTTTTATTTCTGCTTTCAATCATCATATACCCCTGAACTATCTTTGTTGCCTTGTTCACTCTTTTTTTTTGTCCCATTTAGGTGTTCGTCTCAGATCAGCGGGGCTGACTGAAGACTAAAAATCCCCAGGAATTTCTTCTCTCACTTCAATTCACCCAGGCTTCATCATGTTTGGAATCGTTGCGGACTTGCTGTCGTAAGTTCAAATCATCATACGCCTCGGAATGGCCCCGCAAGCTAACCCAGATCTATCTTATAGCTCGGTCATCACGATCTTCTTCCCCGTCTTCGCTTCCTACAAGGCTCTGCGTTCCTCTGACCCCTCACAACTCGCACCATGGCTGATGTATTGGGTGGTGCTTTCGGTCATTTTGCTGGCTGAATCCTGGACGGTATTTATCATCGGATGGTATAGTTCAACCCGCTCCGCTCAATAGGACCACAAGCTAATCGTAACGTGATAATTATTCAGGTTCCCATTCTACAGCTGGATCCGTCTCGGCTTCATGTGTTATCTCGTCCTTCCCCAGACGCAAGGGGCTCGCTTATTGTACCAAGACTATGTGGACCCGTTCTTGACACACCATGAGCGGGAGATCGAAGAGATGATCGGCCACACTCATGAGCGGGCCAAGACACTGGGTCTTCAATACTTCTACCAAGCCATCGATTTGATCCGGCAGAAAGTCTTGGGTCTACCCCCGCAGCGCCCCACGACACCCCCACAGCCAGGTGCCGCTTCCTACGCACAGTCGTTGCTATCGCGGTTCAACATCCCCATTGCCGGAGCAGGAGCAGCTGGGGCGTCTGCTAACACAAATGATTGGTATTCTATGCTCAGTGCCGCCGTGGGCTCGGTTACATCTGGAAAGTCTCGGGAAGCGCGGGACGAGGAGCTTTCAGCCAGTGGCAATCTCCTCCAGCGCCAAATGCAGTCGATGTCTGGAGCCGAGAAAGCTCACTTTATTTCCTCGCAGCGAGAGCTGCTAGATCACCTCCGGTCAACCCTAGCACAGGAGGAACAGAGTAGCCCTCGGGGTGGGCTTGAGGTTGATGACCTTGCCTATGGCGTGCCGTTGCGCAAGAATCGCAGTGAGAACTCCTTCGAGGTGGTTGATGATGAGGATCTAGGACGTCGCCCGGAACGAAAGACTAGTGGTGGATGGGCATCTGGTTGGTTCGGCAATGAGCAAGATTCTTCGAGTTCATCTGGTGCTGACTTCGCGGCACGGGCTGTCGATGAGATTGCCCGGTCGCGCGCAACTGGACACGACCGATCTTGAGTCATGCGGAGATATTCCGCTTTTAACAGGGGGGGGGGTTAGAGTAGAACAAGAAAACCAAAATAGAAATTCCACTTGGTCTTGCTAGGAGGGGATGGGAGGAGGGAGGTATTGCTAAATAACATTTAAATCAAAGTTGAATTGAATGCCAGGTCAAATACAAGTGAGAACGGCCGAGGATGTCAAGCCGAATCTCTCCGGTCGGAGGAATAGCCTTGCATAAAAGAGATTCACGCAGATGCACTGCAACGGGGGAGATGGAAGTATTCGATAGCGCTGTACTCTGTACCTTGATGTCTACTATTAAGTATTGGATTAGGGTGCATTTAGAAGAGGATGGAGATACAATAGGACTCGTTTACCTAGAATATAATATAGCAGTGTACTTTTGTAAGTATGTTGTATATATCATGTATAGAGTAGATGTTGGATGATATAGTATGGGGTCACCATAGTGGCAAACGGGGAAAATGGGGCATTTGGGGGGGACATTTGGGTCTATCAGGTTCCAGATGAATAAAGAAGACTCGAAGTCATACTAGTAGAGCCATAGCTATTTTATTTAATATTATAAGTTCATTTTATGTACATTTATGTAGACTAATCAGTCATTCAACACGGGAGTACTACACCTGTAGATTCTTTGTAACATGTGAGTGGCGTAGGTCGACATACCACTTCTCGATCTTTATTATATTTCACTCTCACTTCTCTTTCGGAAATTTCTTTAATTTCATTGTTTTTCAGAGATTCTCAAGAGAATCCATCCAAAACACATTCAAAAGGTACGTTGGTCGGAAAACCCAACTCTCTCTCTCTCGTTCTGCCCGTTTTCCACAAACCCGAATATTTTTTTCCCTTGAATTTTTTCCCTCCCACCATCCATCCACCCTTTAAACCAAACCCTTTTAAAACATAACACTGTCGACCAAAACGCTGCTCTTGCTGCGTACCTGGTCTTCTGTGTATTTGGAAACTCGTTTCCTTTCTTTTTTCATCTCATCCCTTTAACAACCTGCGCAGTTAGGTTTGGATGTGGCCTTGTTACGCCTCCGCGTACTGACATCACCTTCGTCTTTTTTTTTCACGAACCTTCTCCCTCGCCCTCTTCGCGCGTTTAGACGTACAACCTGTCTAATGAGCTCGAACCCTCCTCAGTCGGGCAACCAAGGACAAAGCACCGCTATCCCCGCCGCTTCGACCCAGCCCGCATCCTCTACCCCCCTGGCTGCCACCCAGGCGCCAGCCAGATCTTACGCCAACGCAACTAAGAAGTCCGCGACGGACTCTACCGCCGCACCCGTCACCGTGGGCGGTTCAGCGCAACATGGGCAGTCGAGCTCCGTATCTGTGAACGGCAAACCCATGCAAAATCAATCTCAACAGTCTGCCTCTTCTGGCGTGACCATTGTCAATGGAGCACCTACTGCTCCGGCTGCTTCTTCCGGCGATCACTCTCGCAAGCCTTCTGTGACGATCACCTCGAGCGGTACCTCTGGCTACATGCCTAACGGCGGTGGCCCGGCCAGTCGGCCCAACAGTCTTCAGTTCGGTTTCCAGCAGAGTTCTCCCAACATGGGTGCTCCTGCTGTGCCTGCCTCCAACCAGGCCCAGGCTGGACTTGGTGCCCCTTCGACCAACCCCCGTGTGACGTCTCCTCAGACTTCTCCTTCGCCTATTCCTCAGCCAGCCTCCAGCGGCGGTCGTCCACCTCCATCGACTTACCAGGCGCAAGGAAATGTGCCGAACTTTGGTAGCTTCGGAGAAGCTGTTGATGTAAGTTTTTTTTTAACATCCTTTCCTCTTGAGTGACCTCGGTTCGCAAATGTATATGGAGCGCGGCACACCTGGCCACCATTTTTCCCCCACCCCCAGTCGTTGGTCCGAACTTTTTTTGCTAACATACGGGGTTCGATTTCACAGCCTGCACACGCTTCTCAGCACTTGCGTCGCGAGTCCTCCCAATCCACTCACAGCGATATGAGCAACCACATGAACAACGGCCCCGGACGCTCAGGCTACCAGGGTGGCCGCGGTCGCGGATACTCCCAGCCCGGCTACCAGGGACAGCAGATTCCCTACTCTCCTAACCCCGGCTTCCGACAGACCCCCAACCAGCCGCGAGGTGGTCCTAACATGGGTCCCCAATTCCACGGCTCGAACCAGGGCCGTCCTTTGGCTCCCTACCCTAACTCGCCTCACCAACCCAACCGCAGCCCTGCCCTTGCCAACGTTAACCCTACTACTCCCCAGATGAACCAGGTTCCGATGGCACACCCTCAGATGCCTCAGCAACCTTACGGTTACGGTCAACACATGGGCCCTCAAGCTGTGAGATCCCCCCCCTTCTCGTTCTTCCCAGGATCCCTGGCGTCGTCCAAAAAGAAACCTTACCAGCTCTTGGAGGCGCAAAGACAATCCTACATACTCTCCCGAGTACACCGTGGATCTTGCGCCTGAAAGTGGTCAGTTCGAACAGATTCTAACAATGGTTAAATTTCAACAGTCTTTCCCCAACGCCTACGATCCCAACTACGCTGGTTATTACAACCCGACCGCTGGTTACTATATGGGACCGCCCTCGCCTCAGCCTCGTGCTGCTGGCATGCCCTACAACCCTCAGTACATGGGACAGCAATTCCCTAACCCCATGCCTCAGGCAACGCCGCTTTCACGCACACCCTCTCAGGTATCTACTGATCGTCCAGGTTCGAGCCTCGGCCAAGGAGCTGCACCCACTGGTCCTGCTGTCGCTAGCCACACCCATTCTGGCAGCCGCGCATCCAACAGCCCCGCTCCCAAACCACACTTCATTATCCCATCTGCCAAGAAGAGCCCGATCATTATCAAGGACCCTAACAGCGGTTCAGTCAAGACCTTCGAAAAGAACCCCGCATCCCCTGCTCGTGCCACCCCTTCGCCCGTGAAGTTCACTCCTCCTCCCACATCCACTCCCCCTCCTCGCACTGCCAGCGCGTCTGAGCACACTCGTACCGAGAGCAAGGCGAATGCCACCAAGACCGACGAGGAGAAGAAGCAGGAGTTGAAGGACGCCGTTCGCATGAAGATCCAGCAGGACGAGGCTGCCCAAAAGCAGCGTCTGGCTGACGAGGCCTCTCGCAAGGCCACTGAGACTGTGTCGACCGATGCCAAGAAGGACGAGACTGAGTCTGCCCGGGCTGCTATTGAAGAACTTAGTATCAAGGATAAGGCTGCACCCGTTGAGGAGCCCAAGAAGACTGAGGCTGTTGAGGCATCGAAGGAAGCTGCCCCTGCTGAAGAGCCCAAGAAGGCTCCAGCTCCAGCTCCAGCGCCCGCTCCCGCTCCTGCTCCTGCTCCTGTGGACGACGAGCCTGACTATGATGCCATCGAGCGTGAAATGGCCGAGATTGAAGCCAAGGAGCGCGCCGCGGAGGAAGATTACAACCGCGCAAAGCAAGCTAAGTTGGAGGAAGAGAAACGCAAGGAGCGCGAGGAGCTTGAGAACTACGAGGCCAACATGAAGAAGGCCGAAGCTGAGGCTGAGGCTCGCGAGATTGCCCGCGAGAACGCCGCTCGTGGCGGTGAAGGTGTCGCCCAGGACGACGGCAGCAAGGATATGTTCGCTTCGCTCAAGAAGGGCGGATACAGTGCCACCGAGTCCTCTACGCCTGGCGACAGCGGTGCTGCTACCCCTGTTTCATCCGACATGGGCCCGCCAGCCAAGCCTACCGGTGCTGCCCCCAAGAAGCCCGCTGGCCTCAAGCTTGATACCCCCAAGCCCACTGAGCCCCTGCAAGCAACCCCAGGCATGAAGTCTCTACAGAATGCCAAGTTCTTGGAAGACCTCAGCAAGGTCACTTACCCACCGTCCATCACCCCTCCCGACGCCGCTATGAACACTGCTGCGCCTGAAGGCCGCAAGTTCCACTACGACCGGGACTTCTTGCTCCAATTCCAGGCCGTATTCAAGGATAAAATCTCTGTGGACTGGGACGCCCGTCTGCGGGACACAGTTGGTGACCCCACCGACTCTTCCCGTCCCCAGTCTGCCCGCACTCCTAGCATGGGTAGCCGTGCTGGCTCTCGCAACAGCGCCATGGGTGCCCCCTTCAGTGGATCCAACGCCATGGGTAGCTTCATCAACGCCCCAACTGGCCGACCTGGTCAAATGCCCCCTATGGGCAGCGGACCAATGGGCAGCCGCAATGCGTCCGGCTTCGGATTCCCACGGGGTGGCCCTGGTGGCATGGGTCCTATTGGAAATATTCGCCAGCATTCTGCCGGTGTTCCTCCTCGTGGCAGCTCGGGCAAGGGTACCCGCACCGACAGCCGACAGAGCAAGAAGCACGGTGGACGACAGGACGTCGCGCAAGACAAGTCGATGCCTCTTACCGCTGGCATGGATCTAAAGGCAATTCAAACCACCGCGACTGGCTGGAAGCCTCGCAGTGTTGGACAAAATGCCGGTGCTGGTCCCGCCCCTGGTGGTGACGGCTACTTGGCACCCGATGTCGTGCAGCGCAAGGTCAAGGCTGCTCTTAACAAGATGACCCCGGAGAAGTTCGACCGTATCTCTGGTCAGATCCTCGACATTGTCTCCCAATCCAAGGACGAGTCCGATGGTCGTACCCTGCGCCAAGTCATTCAACTCACATTCGAGAAGGCGACTGATGAGGCTCACTGGGCTCCCATGTACGCCAAGTTCTGTAAGAGTATGTTGGAGAGCATGAGTGCAGAAATCAAGGATGAGAACATCCGTGACAGAAATGGCACTGTTGTTGCTGGTGGAAGTCTATTCCGCAAGTACCTGCTCAATCGCTGCCAAGAAGAGTTCGAGCGTGGCTGGAAGACTAACCTGCCTGATAAGCCCGAGGGCGAAACTGAAGAGGTATGTCGATCTCCGCCCAAAACATTTATTTTCCCCCTGTACTAATAATCGACTACAGGTTAAAATGCTGTCTGACGAATACTATATCGCTGCCGCCGCTAAGCGTCGTGGTCTTGGTCTTGTCAAGTTCATTGGTGAATTGTACAAGCTCGGCATGCTTACAGAACGTATCATGCACGAGTGTGTTAAGAAGCTTGTGGACTACGAGGGTATCCCTGATGAAGCCGAGGTCGAGAGTTTGACCAGTCTGCTGCGCACCATCGGTGCCAGTCTCGATGCCTCCGAGAAGGGACCTGCCATGATGGACGCCTACTTTGCTCGCATTAACATGATGATTGAGACACCCAACCTGCCCAGTCGTCTTCGCTTCATGCTTCTGGTAAGTTTCTCTCTAGCTCTTCGTCTTTTGAAGGGGAAGGAAAGAAAACTAACATGGGTTCTAGGATATTATTGATCTGCGTGCCGCACGCTGGAACTCCAAGGATTCTGACAAGGGTCCTCAGACCATTGTTGAGATTCGTGAGGCTGTAAGTAACCTTCATCGCCATGATCCCCTATATCTCATCTCTAATCTTTGAAATAGGCTGCCCGTGCCCAGCAAGCAGCTGAAGCCGAGCGCCAACGCCAGTCCAGCAACCGCGGAGGCGGTGGCCGCATCCCCATGGGTCGTGGTGACGCCCGCGGATTCGGATACGGAAACCAGGCCCCTCCCCCTGATTACGCCTCTAGCAAGGTTGGTAACGACGATCTCCGTCGTCTGCGTGCGACTCGCAACGCCAACCAGCCCATGTCATTCGGTCCGTCCAGCCTTCTCGGCTCGCGCACCAACAGCGGCCGCAAGAACCTCGGTCCCGGCGGTAGCCTTGTCCGTGGTAGCGATGACAGCGCCGCCAGCAGTCGCACTGGCACTCCCACCGGTAGCAAGAAGGAAGATAACTCCTCTATGAACGCTTTCAGGTACGCATTCCCCAACGTTTTCTCCCTTCGGAACTCCCCATGCTAATGCCCTCCCCAGCGCGCTTGCTGCCCTTGAAGATCGGGATAACATGGCCACCTCGCCACCGTCAAACCCTACTTCCCCGGTACTCACCAAGTCCCAGCCCGCGGCCGCTGAGCGTCGTCCCTCAAAAACCCCGTCTATCAAGGACGGCGAACCCACAGCATAGAGAGAGTCCTTAGGAGTTAATGATCAACGTTTTCCATTTTCTTGGTTCACAAAAAGATTTCTTCATTTTCGTCATTTCCATCTTGTTTTCCCGTGAGGAAAGCCATGCGCCTTTGTTTTTTAATCGGCAGTCCTTTGCATCTTCCGACTGGTCGGTTTTCCCCTAGGACTTCATTTTTCACGCTTTTATCACGCTGGTTTTACTTTTTTTGAACTTCTTTCGGAAAAGAGACCTTCTTCATAGTGTACAATCTTGACATCTTTTTCAATTCTTATTCTTGTTTCTTGTTTTTTTTTTCCATCGGTGGAGAGTTGAATGTGGAGGTGTGTTTGAGAGTAGTAGGACTTCACTTGCAATTGGACTTGCGGAATCACTTCTATTTCATACTCTTTGTCTTCCATATGCAAATATAGTAGGGAGTTTTACCGTGCAAGTGCCAATTATGAAGAGATTGATTATGAGAGGAAGGGGCTGCCGATGCTTAGTGCTTGCTCTGTGCTTTTTTCTTTCTCCCTCGTGTTTTGCATATTCCCCTTGCTCTTGCTTTGCTCTTCCATTGTCCTTGTCCTTGTCCTTTCCTCAATACCTAAAGCACCACTCAGCTTTCATGTGATTGAACGCTTCGCCTTGTGGCTACTTATAATATACTCCTTTATAAGAAATAACATGTTCGATTATAGATTCTGTTCAAATGTACCAAACCTGTCTATGGACTTGTTATATATAGCATGGATCAGATCCATCCATACTTGAAAGCTAGAATAAGATATATACTACGACACCTGGGTAAGAATAGTGACTACGAGTAAAGAAATAATTACAGGATATCTGTCAAGCAACTAATGTCAAGACATCCATGAATATGCATGTATATGCATTCGGTGGATTTTCAGTGTAGACACAAAGAGGAGAGAGAAATACACATGACCAAAACATAAATGTTTAACCATGTCAGAACATAGCTGAGGAAAATAAGTGATGAGGGTATTGAGCGGGGGGGGGGGGGGGGGGTATAACTGTCAGTCTTGTCGCGAGGCGAAGTGATAACTGACGTTTATTCTGTTTGATAGAAAAGACAAGCAATGCTTTCAAGATTCAGATTCCTTCGTGTTGTCGTTTTTATCATCGTTTTCTGAGACTTCAATCATAGGGATAGACACGGGATTTTTGGCCAAGTCCGACTGCTCGTTCGTCTCAACTGACTTTTCGACTTCGGTAGAGGAGTCTGACGCAGGAGAGTCGAAGTGATTAGATGGAGGAGGCGAGACTGCGGTCCTGTCCACCAAAGAAGATGACTGGACACTACCGGTAGTAGCGACACTCTCCTGGGAGCTGTCTGCTGGACTTCCGGTACCCGGACTCGCCATAAGCATTGCATCCAGGGAGTTCCGGGGGTAATTCGTGTCGGAGTCATCGTGGCTAATGCTGCTGCGGTCTGATACCGATAAAGAACTGCGCGAGGCCGCATTCGAGTATGATGCAGGGAGTCCAAGTGCCTCTGCCACTGCAGCCTCCTCGTCTGGCAGCTTCGAAGTGCTGCTATCGGTGCTGGGGCTGGCGCCGAATATCTGACTGCCGCGCTGCTCGCTCATTTCCAGGATATGGTTGTAACTGCGCCGTGTTGGGTCTGCACGGCGCTTTTTCTTTTTCTTTTCGCGCTTCGGCGAAGGTCGAACAACTATTACCGGGATGGGTGATTGCTGGAGGCAGTATTTGGAGACGGAGCCTGGGAGCAGACTGTGCACCCCTTTCAAGTTGCGTCCCCGTGTACCGACTACAAGCATTGCAGGCTCGTATATGCGGATCTAGATGAAGTTAGATTGGTAAAAGGTAGGAATGGGGTTGGAAAGGTTACCATGCGTTGGATGATGTTCTCAACCTTGCCCACGGCAAGTTCCAGGACCAAGCTGATAGCCTTTTCATCCTGACTGTTTTTCTGGATCACCTGCTCAAATAATTTTTCGGCCTCCTCGCGGTACTTTCGCTCTTCGATTCCGACATCACTAGCTATGCGCGAGTCCTTCTCCACTGCTCGAAGACAGACGATCTCGTCCCCGTCATCCACCAGCTCGTCAATGAGCCATTCTAGGGCGAATTCGGAGTAGTCGTTCTGGTCGGTTCCACACAAGAAGGTCCTACTGCGACGTGTGCTCTGGTAACCTTTGTGTTTGTAGTTTAATGTGAGGGAGAAATCGGTAGCATCGAAATTGTCGAATGTGTCGAAAGAGACGCCTCGCTCGTAGGTTCTGCTATATGTTAGTACACGCCATTTGATACTCACAGTCTTTAGGAAGAACGTACTTCGGCGGTGGTGGAGACGGCCCTCGGTTCAATTGGGCAGCTTTGTGTTCCCGTTCCCTCTTTTCCTTTTCTTCCAATTCCCTCGTCGGGGTATCCCCATATGACAGTCGCTTTTCCCTGAAGCTCGGCGAGCGAGTAGGCAACTGAGATTCTGCAGCGTCGACGCTAAATTGGATCGATCTCCGGTGGCTTCTGGGCTGGACCTCACCGGCAACGCTACGGGTGTGGCCGGACCCCGCAGCTGGGATCGTATGATCTCTGAATTCGGACCCTCCTGCAGACTCAGAGGAGCGTCTAGGAGAAGTCGGGGTGGACATTATGAGATTGATCTTCGGCGATGATGCAAATTAAACAGGGGTATAATGGGTCTGTTGGTTTTCCTGGGCCGTGTTGACGTGAATGAGAGGTAGTGAGTAGCACGTATCAGCGGTCACCGGGTTGTCGAGGGTTCCACAGGACCAAGCGTGGTTTTGGTATCATGTTTTGGTATAGTTTCAATGGAAATTAGGAAGATTAATGGTCACGCGTCATCTTGCTCAGGCTGGATATTGACGGATGCAGCGAGGGGTCAGGTTGGTTCAGGGCGGTGATCACTTATCGATAGCGGAAGCTTAACAATGCTTATGTAATACAACTCGGATCCACGGGTCCGATGATTGACACAACCCTATCTAATTGAGCTTCATGTGTCTGAACTAGTTCACATGAAGAAAAATCCTAATGTGCATATTCTTTCTATGTGAAGTCTTAATTGGATAATAGACTCAGAGGGGAGTATCAAACAAGAAATAAATATACCTTCTTCATTATCAGTATATACTTATATCTAATCCGGAAGAAAGAAATGGAAGTAGCTGCTATGAATGATCTAAATACAAGGTACAATGCTAGCACAGTCCAAGTAGAGTCCGAACTACCATAGCATCAATATAATTTTGTCCGGATGCAGGAACATTTTGTTGGGAACAAGAGTAGAAGAAGAACCTCTACCAACTATGTATATAAAGTCAATCGGAGTATATGCCCTGTAGCATTGACTTGAAGCAATAGTAATACGATGTACTCCATACAGATCTATCGACATCTCCAGTCAGATGATACTCCATAGCAAGCCACAATAAAATGACCCACCTCTATGATTATGCATATAATATGACTAACTTCATATTTCAGGGTCTGAGTACATCCGTACATATCCGCAAACTATCAGATAAGCGGACAGTAATGCCAGATAGGGAAATTTCTATTGTAACCAATAACATGACCAATCCAGGGCTAACACCGCAAAGTATGCCCAAAACATCTCAGCCCCCCAGCCTCAAGATTTTCACTCACTAGCCCAATATGTATCCCGCCTTACCTTACCTCTAACAAAGCCAAGACATCCACTCAAAGGAAAAAGAAGCGAAGAAAAAAAAATTTTCCCCCCTTCCATAATTCACTTTCCGTGGAGTGTCCGAACACGTAAAGAATGAAACTAGTAAAACCCTTCAGCTGACTATCACCCATAGCGGCGTCCCATGCCGACCTAGCCGCGGTGATCTTGCACTATCTACCCTTGGCTCTGATCTATCTATCTTATCCGGCGGTGAAGATCATGGCGTGCTGGCGAGCTGCAATTCCATTTGGCTGGGAACGGAGTTTGCGCGCTCGGGGCACGGATCGACAGGTCACATGCCTTTATTCTGCCGGTTTTGGCACTATTTACTGTACTATGTACAGAGCAACTACGCTAAGGCTAAGGAAAAATGTTGGGTATTATAATTTTTTTTATTGAATTGATTTTCTGTGGGGGGAGTGAAGACACTTTGTTTGAACATCGGTTGGGATCACAATGTCTTTCCCCCATTGTTTCAACGCTCTAATGCACAGTCTCGACCTTTTGTAGGGAGAGCTGAACGTTGGGCCGCCATCACCGATAGCCAGAGATGAGAGGAATAATGAATAAAATGCCCATATAACATACGACCAAGAAAGAAAAAAACGCCAGAAAATAGATGATGAGAGATGTCAAATATGGGCTCGCTTGGAAAAAGATATCGTAAAAAGCATCAGGGTATCACGTATGTAGCGCTGGATAATGGTACACAAGGCAGGGAGAGAGACGTAGAGTGTAGTCGGGGTCGTAGTGAAGTATGTAGAATCGCTTAAAAAGCCTCGATGATGGTCTGCTCTTGTGCACCAAAATATCCTTGCTCAAAGAGATGGGGTTGATCAGAGCCTGCCAAGGTAATAGCCGTAGTAGCAGGCTCCTTTTCATCGAATGTCTCCAGCGTAGGCTGAGGTGGGGATGGCGGAGTTGCCTCGTCCTCGGACTCCCCATCTGAATCAGAAAGGAGTTCAGGCGGTGACTGTCGCGAGAATGAGCGAGTCAAGCTCAGCTCTTCTGCATCGTCGTACTCAAAGTCTGAGTCTGTGTCGTCGCCTTCGTCATCCTCCTCTAGTAGGTCCTCATGGTGGAAGTGAACCACGGGTGATGGGGAGCGGCGGCGGACAGGAGTGTTGATGACGAATTCAGTCTCGTCGTAGTCGGAGTCGTCACTATCGCTATCGCTGAGTTCAGAGTCCAGATCAGACGCATCCTCCGGGTCCCAGTCTTCTTCGGGCTCTTCAACTACAGTCGAAGCCCATTGGATGTGTTGACGAGTGGAAGGAGCTGAAGCTTTGGTAGCTCCGCTGACGGTCTGGTTGAACCAGCGTTCTTGTTCCCGCTCGGCATCGGCGAGGTCGTACATCAGCGAGTCGAGGAGATTGGCATGGCCAACGAGCAGGCGCAGGTCGTGGTCTGCCCGGGAAGCTTCACGAGTGAGCTTCTTCCGGGCGGTGTGGGCAAGGTAGTATGTTTGCGTGATGCTCATTTTCTTTTGCTGGCGGCGACGGACGAGAGAGTCGAAGTAGGGAGAGGGTTTGGAGGTATTGGATGTAGTAGAAGAAGAGTCCATGGTGGGCCAAGGGAGGTTTTTGATTATTGGGTATGACTCTTTAGCTTGTGACTCAGTTAGGCGTCATCCAGTCACAGTGGATCGTCGTGGGGCGGTGTGATATAGACGATAAGAAGAGATCAATTTTGTTATACATGAAAGTATATGTTGTAGATAGATCAAGTTTTTTTTTTCCCAGGGGAGCAAGATAAATAGTGTATCGAGGGTTTTTTAAAAAAAAGTATTAGATGAGATATCAGAAAGATCAGAGAGACTTCCAGGAAGAGGTTTATATTATAATCTCACAAGGCTATTTTTTTTTTTTTTTTTCCTTTTTCAGTCCGATCGACCCGAAACGGATTTTACGGATGCTTAGAGATCCACCGGAAATAAATGGAGAAAGGGTATACGCCGAGCCCGAGTTATGAATAATGCACTGTTCGCTTCCAAGGTTCTTTTTTCAAGGTTCCTAGGATTTCTAGTTCACCGCTACGTTGTACGTGATTTAAGGTACTTAGATACAATATCGAAAGTATATAGTCTACAATGTATACTCTGTATCTTCTTCTCCAGTACTCTGTTCTCAGCTCTCAGTGACTCATGGTTATCGGATGACCAATTCGCCGTGCCGTGGTCCGCACCGGAGGATAAAAACTGATCGGATAATCGGTCGCACCAGTTCCGTCTTTTTTTATTTTTTATTTTTTCTTAATTCCTAATTCCTAATTCCATTATTTCCTTTATTGGTTACATTTGATTACTGATAATCTTTAAAATTCTTTTTGGAACCTTGGAAATTCAGCTCTGGATTACTTCGGCACTTCGATTTCCAATCACCTACCAAATCACATCATGTTCGAATAACAATATAGACCTTAGGCTGACAATTGCTTTGACATGTCTACGTGTCGCAATCCAAACCTATCTAGGTATCCAATGAGTTGGCATGTCAGCTTGGAGGCTCTTGGAAACTTGGAAGCCAAGCCCCAGCCGCATTAGGAAGAACTGCTTTACGCGTATCTCCGTATTATGCACTTTTTCGTTACCCCTCGCCTGTGTTGTACCGTACTACTGTACTCCATCCTTGATACTCCCTAGACGAATACGACCAGTGCCCAGCCTTGGCAGGATTGACAGACTAGCATTCCCCAGGAATTCGAGATTGACCAGGAACCAATGCATAAGTAGGCTGTGCGGTGGGAACGCCCAAGCGAATACTAACTCACTATTGGTATGCACAGATCCTCCTGAGGCCATGAGGCAGCGTAATTCCAACATCCCTGTATGAGCCATCACTCCTCGCGTGCTACAGCATTGCCTACGAACGTTCTACGTTGTACATTCCAGTGGGACACAATAATGGGGCATTGGCGGATCGGTCTCCACATGGAATAATGTGCTCAAAGGAGAGAAAGAGTCTCTGCGCCCTGCAAGGGTTAGATTAGGTCTTAACGATACAGGTACAATGTACATTCCTTACTGCATACTCCCATGATAGCGTGTTTGGCATAACGTCACGGACCTCATATGGTAAGCTCCTGTGTTTTTTGTTTCATCTGGATCTGGCGTATTAGTAAGAAAACCCATACGGATATCGCCGAGCCTCTAAGGCTTCCAAGGTTCCCAAGTTGCCCCGTGCCTGGGAGATGACCTAAGCACTTAAAATTCCCATGTGCGCTCGAAGGGCTTGTTCGAAACATCTAATCCCCACTACGTAGCCTTACCGAAACGTTTCGAGCGATGACTATTTAGGCTTCTCTCGAACAATATTCTTCTATAGTTATGCTACATGTACTCAATTATGAAACGATGAGGTCAACGGCGAGATCCCGCCACAGTCCAGAACAATTGGATTCATGATTCAGGGTCTAGACGGAGATAATAATGAAATAGTCATCGGCCAACGACACCATGGCTGGTTGTCGGGCACTTTATTCAACGCCCAATAATCGACATTGGATCCTCGGCCTTTGGCTGTTAATCTCCCGAGATCCACCGTGCTTGATAGGTATGACATCAAGGACTTTGGCCTCGGCCAGCTTGACCGTTGGCCGAGAGATAGTTCAAATGTCTGGGGGTGGGGATTAAAAAATATATTGCCTGATCGGGATAACATGATGTGAAACAATACATTGCATGATGAGCTGAGATTGAGGAAGAATAAACGACAATATATTATCCAACTTATCCAAGGTGACATGGTGTATCTTGAGGCTGATAAACTATGCATAGATTATGCATTTTAATCCCATATTAATAATAACTCACCGAAACATGTAACAACATATCAGATCTAACCTTGCAATGCTTCATACCCTTTTAGGAAGTAGTTCGCACAGATTCCTCCGACCCTCGGCATTAAAACTATCCGTCCAAATCTAGGCAAACTCCGTTCCGGGGTTCCGTGGATCGTGCATTGCACTCTTTATGCATTCCACCTTAGACCCGTTGGAGCTTTCACGCGCTATCACTATCATTTACGGGTGATCGACATGTGCAAAAGACGAACGAGACTCCATCTCGGGACTTTGCGGTGCTCGGGATTGATCGCCGTCCACGGCCAGATCGAGGTTAGATGCGGATATGCGGCACATGGCTACGGGGCTGGTCGGATGAAATTGTCCGTGTGGATTCATTATTACTCACGTTGATACAGAGCTCCTCGTGACTCATATGAGGATATTATTAAGGCTTTTTTGAGTTTGGAGTGCTGTTGAATTTCTGACCTTGCTTACGGAGATCTGTTAAGATCTATTCAACTTAAGCTGCTGCCTGCTAACATGTACCTTGTAACTAAGCAATTTATAGATTATGGCCCTGATCATCCTTAGGCTGCAAGCAAACGAGATGTGCGTGTACTTCGCAGGCAGCTGCGGGGTTGGAATCAAAGCCCGGACACAAAATTTCAGGACAATATCGGCTCTTTGATCAACCTTTGCCCTGTGTGTCCCCGTGGAGATATGCGATAGAAATCACACCACGTGATAACGGCCTCGATATATATCTAGCCGTGTCGCATCGTCTACACCCCCAACATAAATATAAAATAGGTAAAGACCTTGAAAGATAATTGATTCATGCTCAATTGGTCACGTTCAAATTAACAAGTTGATATTCAATTAACACCAAAGGCACCAAATCAACACCAGAGACTCCCAGCAAAAAAAAACCCTTCAAGATTCAGCAGTAAGACATATCACTTCAAGGTCCACATCAAGAAACCTCCCTTCAAGATATCTCACTATATACAAATGGCCTGAGAATCAGTTCATTGCCATGGTGATCAACAAGGGAGACCGAATTATCAGGATCCGACATACGGAGATCAGCATAAGCAAGAGCACGATCAATAGTTATCTCAATGCTGTGCAGGTCGCTGGCATAACCATGGAACCGAAGCTTGTGCAGAACAGCTCTGACCCAGTTGACGCAGTTCTGGGGCGGATAAGCACTCTTAACCGGCAGTTGAACAGACTGAAGAAGCATCTTGATAGTCTCGGGACCGGTTCCATCGTTGACTTCGCCAATTGCCATTCTGATAAGAAGAGAGTCGCACGACTCTGGATGGACGTTGTTCTTGACGCGGTAGGTCCATTGGAAGTCGGGGTTGAGGTCGCGTCGAATCAATGGGTCTGGCGAGGATCCATCAGTCACGTCGTAGGCGTGGTAGCGATTGTACTTGGTATCCAAGACGAGGATCGACCAGTGGTAGGCTGAGAAGCCGAGGCGCTTTCGGTAGTCGCCAAGAGACAGCTCACCCCGATGGTAGAGGGCCAGGAATAGTTGGTAAGTGTCGGTTGCGAGGGAACCTGGGGAGGCTCCGCGATCGACGGGGGCATCGCTGATCTATATGTATACCCTTGTTAATCACTCTTTAGGGCTTCAATTTTGAAAGATAATACTCACGGGATGCTGAGCTGGATACATGGCCATCGTGCTTGAGAATTTGCGCGTGTGGGTGTGGGTGTGGTTTGGTTTAGTCGAAGTCTTGTTTACATGCTTTTCTTCGATCGAAGTCCTGAGCAGGAGCGCTCAGCAACTTCGTTGCCGTTTCTATGCCACCGCCTGGACTTCATTTTCAATGGTAATTCAGTCATTGGCGCCTGCCTAATATAGCGATCTGATACCCACAGCATATGGATGACTGCGACAAATAGAAACGGGGCTATTTGCAAGTTTATATCCCGAGTCTATAGATTTTTTTGAAGCTATACAAATACACGTGCACGGACCACCCTGGCGTATAGTTCGAAGGCGGCCACCCATCACCTCGATTTTCAGCCACAAAGGACTGAAGCTAAGCATAACTAATAGTAAATTAGACCAGACTAATATATCAGAGAAAAGTGACAAATGCCTCAGAGGTTTTGATTTTAATCAAAATGGCGACTGACTCTAGCTAGCGGGTGAACTAGGATGATAGCCTGGTATTTGGAGCACTTGGGCACTTGGGCACAAACACGAAATAACACTTAGGAACTGTATGCTTTCTGACAAATATTATATTGTTATTGTCCTTCCATTGTACTCTTTCAAGTGTTCTGGAATCATGAATATGATGACATGTCTGTGCATCGGTCGAGAATTATTTAATGATGGGAATGACACAAGCGGACTTTTTTCTAGTATTGAGCTTACTGTGTCTAGGAAGGTTACCATATTTGGATATATGAGTCATCTAGGCTATACAAAGAGTCTGCCTAGGCATCTCATTGTGCATCTGTGATCTAGGTTTGCCCTGGAAACCATCTCGCATTGAATATAGACATGAGGATCAAAAATAAAAATAAGCACAACATGGACATGAGAATAATAGATAATCCCCAATATACAGACTGCCGAGAGTAGCTCGATACTTGATGTTCAGCAAGGTGATTCTTGATCACACTTGGTATGCAAGCCTGTTAAACAACTCTGTCCTTATTCATCTCAAGGCAGAGACAAGAACAGCTTCTTCAACTTAGGATAATTAGGTGTGCCCAATCCGGTAGCCGGGTCCCATCTGCGTGGTATGTCAGTAAAAGCCCCATAGCCAAAGTAGAAGATTGTACTCACCCTGGAATAGCACTGAACCCATCCGAATTACATCCAGCACTAGTGCCGTTGGTGATGTCGTTAAGAACCTCTGGGTGAGCGTAAAGTACAGGGTTCACGAAACCAATAGGGCCCTTGCCCTTGGCAAGACGTTCCTCGTTAATCTACCAGGAGATCCATTAGTACAGTAAACAAACCAACCTCAAGTCTCGACTTACCAAAGTCAGGACCGAAGCGAACAACGGCGACGACAAGCTAGCGCCGTAGAAGTGGTGTAGGCTTCCACCATTGTAAGCAGGGAACATGGCGCCGTTAGCCGCCACATCAGGATAAGCACGACCAATACGGTTGAAGAGACCCTCTGTCTTGTTAAGGTCGACTTCCATCTCAGAGTAGTGCGGGTAAGAAAGCTTAGCCTTCTTGAAGTACTTCTCGACAGCATTTTTCTGGTAAAAAGGCTGCGGGAAGTAGTTAGAGAAACCGCCCGCGCTGCTGAAGTTCGCGGCAGTACCGCCCAAGTCAGCGTGCATCACGCTCTCAGCATCCTTGATGGTCTGGTCGGCATAGAGCATGGTGCCTCCGACGGAGGTCACGTAGGGGCAGTTAGAGGGGTATTGCGGGCTGAATATCTTTCCCTCGGGTCCCAGGCACCCACTGGCGGATCCGTCACCAGGGAAGGAGGCGACGCCGTAGTCGCCAGAGGAGAAGAGGATGGAGTGGCCCTGCAGGCCGAGCTTCAGGAATTCTGTGCATTGGCGCTTGGTGTAGGCGATAGGGAGATCGGCTTCGGCTTGTCCGTAGGAGGCGCTGATGACGTTTGTGGGCTTGTATACACCGCATTGAAGCTTGCCTGTTTTGTTTTTGTGTGAACGAGCAGATCAGCCTGATTGGGGGAATGGTATGTTACCTTTGTAGCCACCAGGACGCGGGTTGGGGTAGACTGGATCGATATCAGGGTTGTTGCCTGTTTCACCGAAGGCACTGTACGTGCAGTAAGACTGGGCTTATTAACAAAAATGTATTTGAGTTTCGGGATATTATAACTTACACCATCGAGAGCGTCAAGGAAAGTGTTGAACAGGTTGGTGGTTGCAACCTCTTCAGGTTCATAAAGCTGGTCATCAACCTGGTAAAGAGTCACGGACTGGGGGTAGATAAGCGAATAACTGGCGCCGTTAGCAAAGAACAGAGAAGCAAGTAGAAAAAGCAAATTGTACTTACGCCATGTCAATGTCAATGTTCGATTCACCCTGGTTCAGAGGGCTGTAATCAGGCACCGAGAAATTGGCTCCATCAATCAAGGCAGGAATGGGATAAGTGCCCTGGGGGATCCAAGGAGCATAGGCTTTATAGTAAAGATCAAGATCCGACTTGGCGAAGTAGTCACCCTGCTCGTAGAGACCAAGCGAGTTGCCCTTCTGTGCCTTCGTGGCATCTGGGATATTGTACAAGGCCTTGATGCAGGCCGGAGTCATTCCACTTCCGCAGTTCTGGAGATCCGCAGGAAGTAACTTCGCCTTCTCGGAAATAACAGCGGATTTGAAATTGTCATCGGCTTCTACTGTGCCCTTGGATTGAACCAAGTGCGACATTCGCTTCTGCTTGGTGCTCTTCTTGACGATGGGGCTGAGCTTGACTCCAGGAGTAATATAGTCAATATGCGCCTGGATATGTTCGGGGACATGGTACCTAACACTGTTAAAAGAGTCCAAAATAGTTTGAAAAAAAAGTAGCAAGACTTACTCCTCACAACCGATCTTCATGCTGGAAGTGCTGGCATGCTCATGCTCATAGAACTCAGCCTTGAACAAATCTTCTACTTCCTGTGCATAGGCATCAAAAGCCAACCATCCCTTATTATCGGAGTGTACAATCCGGGACTCATGAATGCCAGAGGATTCAAGCCACCGACGAACAGTGTCGACAGTAGCCTTTGAAGGAGCGAACATATCATGAACTTCCTCTGCAGACCAATACTGCCCATATTTGGCAGAGGCTGGGTCAGAACTATACAAATATTAATTACTGGGACGCAGGCCATGAACGCATACACATAAAACAACTTACACAGCCATGAGATACTCATCACCCTTCTCCAAATTATTCTGAGTAAGACCAATGCGCACAGGCAGCACGGAATCGCGCTTGATGCGATCACCTTTCACCCAATCCACATGCTCGCTTCGCTTTTCATGCAAGACATGCTTCACTGGTGCAGGAACGGCCCCAGAAAGAGCCGCGATCGCTAGAGCAACGCAAACCTGACGTACGAACATCTCGAGAGACAACAGAGATGTGAAAATGCCCGGCCATCCTGCTGGGAGGGGGAATTTCCCCCTTGATATACACGCGGGGGCAGCTAATAATGGTATGATTGTAACCCTAATTTCCCCATCTGCGATGGCGAAAAAGCACCAATTAAGGTGAACAGACCTGATTGGATATAATCCGTAGTATCCGCATGGTCTTTTGAGACGATAAATCCGGGAATCAACGTCCGGCACTAGAGCTCAATATCCCTAGCGGCGGGGGTGTTGAGTTGGATATCTCTCTGCGTGGAATAGCACAAGAGCGCAGTTGGTAAGTCTGGCTGGTACGGAAGGCAGTCACTGCAATTTCCGTGACTTATTATGCCAATTATGCCAATGTTGTGGGCCATTGCTTGGCCATTGCTTCGTCATTGCTTGGTTTTGTTATCTCAGGAGGCCGCTAGTTTGATGAGTACCCCCTCGTTACAGCGGAGCTCCGACGGGGGAAAATACATCAATGTGACAGCGGTTCATTTTGGGTTGAACTTGGGCGAGAAGTCAGGGGATCCTATTGAGGAACATGTGAAGTTGTTCGACATTAGGATCCTTAAATGAAAAAAGAAAACATGCGTCGGTTCTGTGTATCAAACCCTAAATGCGGCATGTAATGTTGGAGGGAAACCAAAGGGAACATTTCTCGGTAGTTATTGAGGCATCGAGGGGTTGAGTATTCAAGGTGCTACTCAAGATATATGTGTATAAATTTATCTAAATCATAAAGGAAAAACCTGACATCATCATCATATCGAACGAATATCCATCACAGTGGAAACCACACAGATAGCATCTCTTTTTTTTTTTACGAGGAAGGAAAAGGGGAATAGAAAAAAAGACACCGAAAGACGACAACCAGTGGAACAATCTAGTGGTGGAAGAGACGGGTGCCCTGCTCGACAAAGGTGATGCCCAGCTTCTCGGCGGTCTCGAAGACAGGGGTATCGTTTTGGCTACCGGTGGGGGCGGCGATGTACTTGACGCCTGAGCGGGCGGCACGGAAGACGTTGTCGATGAAGGGGAACTAGTGGAGACAATTAGCATTTACCAAGGAAGAGAGATTGAAGGGTATCACTTACGAAGGCATCGGACGAGACAGCGACCTCGCCGAGCTTCTCGAGCCAAGACTCACGCTCCTCCTGGGTGAAGGGAGCGGGGACCTCCTCGAAGACACGCTCATACTCGGCGGTCTCGGCGTCAGTGCGGGGAGTCTGACCGGAGCAGAGCAAGTCGATGGCGTTGGACTTATCAGCACGCTTGGTGCCCTGCTTCCACTTGATGCCGATGACACGATCGTGGAAGCGCATCCACCAGTTGTCAGCCTTGTCGCCGGCAAGACGGGTGCAGTGGATACGGCTCTGTTGGCCAGCGCCCAGACCAATGATTTGGCCGTTCAGGGCGTAGCAGACGGAGTTGGACTGGGTGTACTTGAGAGCAATGGTGGCGACAGTCAAGTCACGGAGAGCAGCCTCGGGGAGGGAGGTGGTGTTCTTGGGGGTGATGACGGTGTTGAAGGTCTTGCTGGGGGAGATGACAACGTCGTTGCGGTGCTGGGTCAGCTGGACGCCGTACAGAGTGCGAGTCTCCTCGGGGGCAGGGGTGTAGTCCTCGTCCATCTGGAGGACAAGGTACTTGCCGCCCTTCTTCTTGGAGAGGATGGCCAGGGCCTCGGGCTCGTAGCCAGCGGCGATGACACCGTCAGACACCTCACGCGAGATGATCTTGGCTGTGGGGACATCGACGATGTCACTGAGGGCCAGAATGTCACCGAAGCTGGACATGCGGTCCGCGCCACGGGCACGAGCGTAAGCCTGAGCCAGAGCGGAGGTCTCGATATCCTTAATATCGTCGACCATGTACACCTTGCGCTCCTTCTCGTTGAGGGGAACACCGATAGCGGCACCAGCGGGGGAGACGTGCTTGAAGCTGGCAGCGGCGGGGAAGCCAAGAGCCTGCTTGAGCTCCTTAACCAGGGGCCAGGCGTTCAGGGCATCGAGCAGGTTAACGTAGCCAGGAGATCCGTTGAGGACCTTGAAGGGCAGCTGGCCCTGGGCCATGAAGGCAGAGGCGGGCTTCTGGTGGGGGTTGGTACCGTAGCGCAACGAGATCTGCTGCAGGCCGTTGCCAGCATACTCCTTGCGGAAAAATCCTGAGATAGCAGAGTCGTAGTCGGCAGTCTGCTCGAAGGCCTTGAGGGCGTACTGCTTGCGGCTAGCGTCATTGATCTCGCCGGCCTCGAGCTCCTTGAGGAAATCGGAGTAGTCGCGGGGGTCTGACAGGATGGTCACACGCTTATGGTTCTTGGCCGCGGCGCGGAGTAGAGTCACACCACCAATATCAATCTCCTCCACGGCCTCATCGATGGTGACGTTGACCTTGGCGACGGTCTCCTTGAAGGGGTACAGGTTGCAGACGACGTAGTCAACCTTGGAGATCTTCTGCTCGGCAAGATCCTTCTCGTCGGACTCGATATCACGGGCGAGGATACCACCGTGCACGGCGGGGTGGAGGGTCTTAACACGGCCACCGAGCATCTCGGGGGCGTGAGTGATGGCGGAGACATCCCTGGGAATAATTGTCAGTGCCTGTGATGGATACTGATCCTAGTGCTTCTTCTTGTATTTCGTTGCACCATTGACGTCGGTGACTCACTCGACAGGGAATCCAGCCTCACGAATCATCTTAGCGGTACCGCCAGACGCGAGAAGGCGGACTTCCTGCTTGACCAGGCCCTTGGCCAGGTCAAGCAAACCAGTCTTGTCATAGACGGAGATGATAGCTATTCAATTTAAAAAAAAAGGATGTTAGAATTGACCTTGAATAGCTTGGGATAGATAATATCATAGTCCGGGGAACTAGACATACCGGACTTTTGTTGAGACATGATAAACCACGGGCCGACACTAGATCTGTTAGAGAAAGTCCAAAATGTAACCAATTGAAAGCAATTGATATAATGAATCTGACATACCTAACAAGGAGGGTATACAGAAGAAAAAAAGAAGAAATTGGATGACTCGCGGGGTTGGACCGATTACGGCGGAGGGGCTTGATAGCAAAAAGTATATTACGTGACCACCCCACTATGGTCTTCAGCCAATAAGAGACCATTATTATGCAGAAGGTCTTAGCGTGGCACGTGATATTGGAATATATAAGAGATTTCTCAGAGGCGCCATCTTCTCTTTCTTTTTTTCTTCTTCATGAACAACGCAAAACTCACATTCTACTCAAAAAGCGTTCCTACGAAGACTCGTCTGATGAAGTAAGGAAATCGTATAGAGAATGGAGACCAAGTGCCAACTGGCAAAGGTGTCGATCTTGGGTGCAGTGCCTGCTTGACTTCGGTCATGTAGTAGGGATTGCAATGATTGACTCTACATACTACTCAAAAATAATGAATATTATTGAACTTTCTTTTTTTCATATTTTTCTCCCTTCATATTTTCGCTCGTAGTTGTAGTGAGCCTTGGTTAGATCTCTTTAATGTCCTATTTAACTATAGTTATGACGGAGCCGATTCTATTACAATTCTTTATCAGAGCCATAAATTATTTCAATATACAATAAACCGTTCCATGCCCTCGTATTAGGCAGTTCACCACTAAAGCTCGAGTCCTCAGTCCTAAGCCGAGAAAACTCGAGCGGTTTTCAGGCCTCATGGCTTCATGACATCTCTGACGCCAGCTCCGATGCTAAGCTGACGGCCAACGTTTCCAAAGCACACGCACGCGCAGAAAATGACACTGGCAATCCAAGTGCCGACTGCAATGCTCTCCTGTGTGATGCCTGCACCCAGCACATTCTCCAGTCCTGTTCCATTCAGAAGACTAGTGCCGAATGACGGGCCGGTCGACGCGGGCACAAGCTCTGGCTTGAGGCCAAGAACCGCTGCCATGCCGGTCAAGCCAACGGTGGTCGAGAGGACGAAACCGGTCGTGGTGCGGTCAATCAGGTACCAGAGAACGGGGTTCGCGAGCGCGAGGGTCAACGATGCTTGTGTAGTAGATTCCCAAGGGAGTTTCCGCTGTAAAAAGAGAAAAAAACCGAGATGTTAGCGTTGGCTCATAGAAAGAAAAAGGAAAGTGTAAAAAAACAATATCTGTCCACTTACCATGGCAAATGCAATTCCGACAAACGCCCCAACACTGCGAGCAACAGCAACCCAAGACGGGGTGCGTTCCTCATTCTCCTCATCGGTATTCGCAAGCTTCGGATCAGACTGCTCAAGCTTGTCCTCACGCCAGCCATCCAGCCAAGGAAGCAGATTACCCAGAGCCATACCAGCCAACCCCCAGAAGCCCAGGTACAGCCCCGAATCGTAGTAATGAATGTTCTCCAGCTTGACAGGCGTAATCCAATGGTTATCATGAAGATGAATCGTGATAACACCGTAAGCAACACCAAAGCCAAAGAGCAGCATGCTGCTCAACGCCTGAGGCAAGATCACGCCTCGGAATAACCCGTGACTTAATCGAGACCGAGTCCTCCGCAGCACCATCCGTCGTGGCTCGATGGCGGATTTCTCTGCTGCGCGCTGCAATGGCTCGGGCGGGAACTCTGCCGCTGGGCTGTTGGCTTCCGTACCCCAGGGACTGGACTCGTCGCGGAACCCGTCAAATGCCGTGGGCGAGTAGATCCCGTATAACGTCGACGCGGTCAAGTTCATCACCGATCCTGTGCGGCTCACGCTCGTCGAGTTCGACATAGCGTCTGCGTTCGGGTTCAGGTGTTCGGTGCCTGTTGACTCGGCTGGGGTTGGGGGTCCGGATGACTCCGTAGAAGCGGGCGTTATTTCGAATGGTCGTCTCGGGCGCGGACGCAGGATGCGAGGTTGTTCGGTCATGATGGATGGGTAAATGGGTTCTGGTTTGAGTTGTTGGGTTCAAGAAGACAGAAGAACAGAGTCTCAGCTTGTCGCGACAAAAAGCCAACTCTGGATTTTGCTTGTCCCACGTAATTGGGATCTCTATTTCGTAGGTAGAGTAATATATTGTACAAGATGCTTTGTGCGCGTCTGGCGATGTGTCAGAGGCGAAATGTGTAAATATGGGGAAAGGAGAGAACATTGGGGAGCTGGGGATAGTTATAACGCTTACCAGGGAAAATGAGAAATATAAACTTCCTTGGAGTAATTGAGCAAGGGTTGGTTACCTTGCTATTTATCTCAGGGTTAACTGAGGTGAATTCAAGTTGGGAAAGGGAAAAAGTACAAAAAGATGAAGTCAACAGATTTGTGCCTTAGGAATTCACCCCGTGCTGTTGGCCCACCACTCTAGAGCTTTGTATCCACTCTGAAACCGAAGACCCGTAACTCGTACGAGCTTTTCTGAGTCAATGGGTATAAAATATTGGTAGAATGTAAAGAAACAATCCAAGTCCAAGAAGTGGACAGACGTATAAAAAGAGGAGAAAGAGGGGAATTATCACATGCATATCCAAGTACTACTATAGCCACTTATAGGGCTTGGGTGAAATTGGCTTGAAATACAATTCCGAAAGGGAATGATACGCCGAGAAAACAGGAACAAAGGAAACAGTAGATCGTGATACACAAGATTTCAAAAACAAAACGCCAACCCTATTAGTCTTCCATCACGTCGTCTGCATACCCTTCCCCGCGTGGGCCAGCTAGGCCTTGAGGGGCAGGGGACGAGGCTTCATGTCGTGCGTAACCATTGGCGCCTTCATAGGTAGAGGAATTTTCGTCACCGTCCACGTCGTCTTCATCATCTTGATCGTCAGAGAAATCCCCTTCCTCGTCGGCTCGGAGAGGGGCGCCTCCATCATCTTCTTCACCAGAGACTTCGCCAAGGAGTTCGCGGTCGAGATCGTCCAGCTCCCCCTCCATGTAGTCATCGGGTCCGTGCTCCGGGTCCCAGGTTGGGGTACCCATAGCTGATGGCACAGTTCCCAGACCATCAGGATGACCGTGACTGCCCTTAGCCTGGGACACCGTGGCTTTCTTGGTAGTGCTAGGAGTGCCTGTTACACCCGTAGACTTGCGCTTGGCAGCAGCACTAGGGCGAGGACGTGGACGGGATCGGTTGTTGGAGCTTCGAACGTCAGCTTCCAGGGCCGCCTTGGCCTGGTATCGCTCCTCGCGCTCCCTCTTGCGATCCTTCTTGGGACCGTTGGCTTCGGTGTAATCCCAGCGATCGAGTCGACGGGCAGCTTTTCGCACTACAGAGAGAAAGACGCTTGCACATTCCCCAAAGTCATCCTCTTCTTCCGGGTTCGGGAAGAGACCACCCTTGCCCCACGAAGTTTCTTCGTCATCTGTATCGTAACCCTCGGGCAGACCCTGAAGCAAGCGACCGTAGCGTGCGAAAGGAATCTCGCTCTCACGTTTGGCACGGAGAACGCGGTATGCGTTTGATTTACGTTTAGCTAGTAGATAGTCAATCCTCTGCCGACGATTTTGCTCCACGGCTATCTGGTGCTGTGTGAGTGGCCGCATCCGACGCATAGTGGGTGCTGAAGAAAGCGAAGGCTCGGCAATAAAGCGGTTAAGGACTGGATGGTTGGGGCCCGGAGGAGCGGGGGAAGCATCGGGAGTATGCTCCATCCTTGTTTTCAGGATGAGTCGCTGTTGGCCCACGGCTCGATTGAGTGATGATTCCCGCTTAGCCTGTTTGGGGCGCGGACGAGAGTGACCAGGGGTCATATCATCCTCATCATCATCCAAGCTGCGTTTAGCAGAAGGGTGGAGAGGGGTGGACATAGCAGAGCCACGGCCTCCCATACCAGAGTAGTCTCCTGCGAATGATTCATCGTCAAATCCGTATTCTGCGATTAAAGAAGGTTAGCGTTCCGACAATATGCCTATATATGGTAGATATTCAATATTCCGGGCTCACCTTTCTTCGGTCGCTTGGGAATGCGCGGTAGTGGTTCTTCTTCTTCCAGAATGCCTGCACCCAATGTCAATTAAGCCCCATTTTTCAACATTAGTCAGAACTAGGCACACGTACGCTTGCGTTCTAGTCGTTTGGACTCCCCGTATTCCTGTTCCTCTGGTGTATCCAAATTCTCTTCGTTGGCTTGTTCCTCCGTCAGGATATCAAAGGGAGGTACTTTCAAAGGAAGACCCTCAGCACCCTCGCCTTCCACGCCTGGACCAAACGGATTGTTCAAAGCAGCCTCCCGACTAAAGTCACTCTCTAGATACCACCACATCAGCCAGAGGAATGCCCTAGCGCGACTTTGGCTGCTAAGTGTAGATCTCATGACGAGGTCGAAGAAGTCTCGCGGAGGAAAGAAGTGTGTTTCCGACACTTTGGGAGCGTACTGCGCTAGAACAAAAATCAAGTTCACTGGGTTGGTCCGGGGTATATTCTGTCGCTTAATCTTTTCCAAAGTATTCGGTTGGTCTACATCCTCTGAGGCGCCCTTGAGAATGGACTTGAGACGAGGAGCATCCTGCAGCTGCTTGTAGGCATTGGAATCCTGATGCGCTTGTAGTGAGGGGATCGAGTGGTAGGTTCGGAGTTGAGCACGCATTTCGGGGAAGACTAGAAACCAGAACAATAGCAATTAGCAGGAGGTAGATTATGCTAGGGCATGGCTGCAGGCGTACAATTTAGGGTAGTGTTCATGCGACCGAAATTGACCAACAGACAGACCATAGCCATATTGATAGCTGCAGGTTTGTCATTCTGTAGTTTATCCTTCAGAATCTTGCTAGTCTTGCTGCTCCGGGCCATTGCATTGATGTAGACATCCGCGAAGTCCATTCCCTTCTGCCCGTCGGGATATCGCGTAAAAACAGGCGTCTTGTCCTCAAAGACCAGCTTCAAGAACTGGTACTGGATATCTTTGCGCCATAGAGGTATGCCATCATCTTTCTTCAGATGTCGAATCTTGTTGCCGGAGTAGACAGAGCCAATTGTGCCGTTCGCTTGCCGCCTCGTACCGACCGTCGCGCTGGCGGTCATGCCGTGAGACTCATCCGCAGCTTCGGACACCGCGAAGGATTCATCCATCATGCTGTTTTCGAAATCGGCCATTTTGGGGGGTATTGGAACCGACAGCAGGTCCGCGATCAGATTCTGGGAGAATCGCAGGTTATAAAGTAAATATGCCCCCTAGGAGGCGGCCGATGAAAGAGGCAGAAGTACAGCGAAAAAGAAACGCAAAGAGAAAGGATGAAAGTGAGAAGGAATGCCAAGTAAAAAAGGGAAAAGGGAAAATGAAGTCCAAAGCCGGAAAATCGAGGAAGAAAGCAGAGCCGAACCTATGAAGGTATAGCTGGTGTGATATCTACCCGTATCAGACCTCACCATTGTAAGCACGCATTTATATATGCTGGCGCCTAATGCCACGCACCTGTATTTCAACAAATTACCATTTTTATATATTAACAAATTACTAGTGCATTTATAATCTAGAATCCATATTAATGCTATATGAACCCTATACTTGAATAAAGTACCATTTAGTACCATTTAATATACATTTTTAAAACTACGGTGATTAAGCCTACATGAATCCTATACGCTTACTAGAACAATATAATTGGAAACACTTTTTCGATTTCGAAATTGCATTGGATAAGAGAACTTTCCTTCTCGTGGCCATTGAAACCGAGAATTCTTAAGTATACCCCATTCTTTCGACGACAGCATCCTCCCGAGGTCCGAGAAAAATGATCAGAATAGACAAGGATGAAGCAAAGTGCTCCTATTCGGAGACAATCAGCCTCCACGGACCCGAAAGCAGAGGACATGCAGTTGCAGGTCAAGCCAACGCCATACAGAATGCAAATAATACCATTTTTTGTTTCGAAACATAGCCGCGCCGCGAGGTGAGACGGCGAGATAACCAGTATCCGAAAAATTCCGGAGAAAGAAAGCGCACGTTTTTGTTTTCGAAAGAAAAATCGACTGCAGAACGCACGAGGGCAGCAACAGAAACAAATGTCCGCCATGAGATACCGACGCTGTAAAAAGTCTATGCTGCACATGATGAATGCAGCCATAACAACACCGAGAAGATGAATGTGAAGAGAAAAAGAAAACTTTTCGAGATGATGAAAAGTCATCAATCTCCGCTCGGCGCACGCGCGTCACTCGAACATGTCCCCAGTGGGGATGTTCGAACATAAGGGGTATCTGACGAGAGCGGACATAGGAAAAAAAAGACAACGCATTCTATGATGTTCATGCAGTTTCGATCACAGGTTGCCCGAAGAGAGATGTGGTGTCTCCCAGGAGCAAAAAAAGAAGACCGGACTGCGCGAATGCCTCATATCCAGACAGGGCGATATTGAAAAGCCATGAATGAAAAACAGCTAAGAGAGGCACGAGAGGAACAACAAAGGAAACCAGATTAAAGCATACGCAAACGGGGAAAATATGAATCTAAAAACAAGCATAGGAAAGTCGTGCAGTCATGACAAAGCCGTCCCTGAGAGATAGCACAGGTAGAAAAGAACTCAGGGACTCAATCTGATCGTATCCGTCAACGAGAGACAAAAGAAAATAAAGCAAGGGAGCCAATCAGACCCGAGGGCATCGTCAAAGGACCACGACTGATTTACCACCAGGAAGATGGGCCGGAGGAGCCGGAGGGGTTGCCGTAGCTGCCACCACCGCCACCGTAGCCAGAACCGCCACCGCCACCGTAGGCAGGGGCAGCAGCACCGCCATAGCCACTACCGCCGTAGGAGGGGGCAGCACCACCAGAGCCACCGTAGCCGCCGGCACCGCCGAAGCCACCACCCATGCCGCCGGGGATACGACGCACATCACGAGTGGCAGTAGCGCCACGGCCACGGCCACCACCACCACGGCCACGACCGCTGCTGAATCCGCTACCCTCGCGGGCAATGCTCTCGAGGAAAGCAGGAACCTCCTGGTGGGCCTCCTTCAGGAGCTCGAGCAAGTCGCGAACAACACCACGGTTGCCACGGTTGAAGAAAGCGGTGGCGATACCGGTGTTACCGGCACGACCAGTACGACCAATGCGGTGAACATAGTCATCAATATCAGTAGGGAGATCGTAGTTGATGACGTGAGTCACGTTAGGAATATCGAGACCACGAGCAGCAACGGCAGTGGCAACCAGAATGGGGCAGCGACCGTTACGGAAGAGCTCAAGAGCACGCTCACGCTCGCGTTGGGTGCGATCACCGTGAATGGCTGTCGCAGGGAAACGCTGGTTAATGAGGAAATCGGAGAGCGAGTCGGCCATGCGCTTGGTCTCGACGAAAATCAGTGTGAGACCAGTGCTACCGTGGGTGTGGAGAATGTCCAGCAGGACGGAGCGCTTGTCGGCATCCTCGACGTACTCGACCTTCTGGGTGATGTTCTCCGAAGTACTTCCGACACGACCAACTGACAAGAAGATGTAGTCCTTGAGGAAATCACGAGCAAGCATTTGGATATCGCGGGGGAAGGTGGCCGAGAACATGAGAGTCTGGCGGTCGTCAACACCGGGCATATCCTCACCCTCGACAATGCGGCGAATTTGGGGCTCGAAACCCATGTCCAGCATGCGATCAGCCTCGTCAAGAACGAGGTACTTGATGTTAGCCAGGGAGATACGGCCACGCTCAATCAGATCAACTAGACGACCGGGGGTGGCAACGAGGAGATCGCAACCACGCTCGATCTGACGAAGCTGAGAGCCGATGTCTGCACCACCGTACACAACACAGGGGCGAACCCACGATCGGTAAGCGAACTTGCGGGCCTCCTCGAAGATCTGAGAGACCAATTCACGAGTGGGAGCAAGAATGAGGGAGGTGGGGTAAGCCTTGCGCTGGCGGCCGTAGCTGAACTGACCACCGCCACCACCCTGGACAGGGGCGGCAGAAGGACCGTTCTGGAAAGCCTGGGAAAGGATAGGGAATAGGAAACCACCAGTCTTTCCGGAACCAGTCTGGGCGCAGGCCATAAGATCGCGACCGTTCATGACGATAGGGACGGAGTATTTCTGAACGGGGGTAGGAATGACATAGCTGGCCAGCTTGATGTTGGCAATCAGGTGGTCGTCCAGAGGAGGGTTAGTGAACTGGGTAACGGGTTCTGGGACATCATTTCCGGAGGCCTCGACGGGAATATCATCGTAGTTGGAGAAGTTGATTCCAGTCTGCTGCTTGCTAGGGTCGTTGGGAACACCGAACAGCTCACGCTCTAGGCGAGCATTGGCGGGACCGGGAACGTGCTTGCCGTCGCGCCACTGGCCATCACCGGAGCCACGAGCTTGTGCAGAGCTACCACCACCGCTGTAGCCGCCGCCGCTGCTACCACCGTAAGAGGATCCTGGGTTTCCGTAAGCATTGGGATTGAAGGGCCGGAGTTGTCCGTCAGGGGTCCAGCTGGTCATACCGTTCGCGGGGCCACGAGGGCTGAAGTTGGGAGCATTTGCGTTGGCCCAGTTGCCACCAGCGTCACTAGATACAAAATCAGTTGCCGCTTCATGAAATTCAGTCTTTTGGGTACTGTACCGAGGACCACCAAAGCCAGGTCCAGGGGGAGGAGCATCGGTGCTAGCACTGGGAGCGGGGCCGGGGGCGGGACCAGAACCGGGACCACGCTGGCGAAGGTGAGGAGGAATGTAGGCAGCACGGCCAACAGGGGCGTTACCCTGGGGGGCGTGCTGAGACTCGTTGAGGGAAAGGTTTCCCATTTGCAAACCGTCGGCCATTTTTGCGGTAAATGTCTGTTGCAGAACAGGAGTTAGAAGCTGTCCGATGTCGACCGAAGCAGGGAAGGATATTGCGTACAGTTTTTTTCTGCTTCACTGGGAAAGATTCGTTCGTCGTGATAAAGCGCAAGTGATCTGAAAAAGATACTTGCAGAGAAGAAGAAATCCACGTAAAGTGTACCTTTAGAAAGAAGAGAGAGAGACGGTGAAAAGATCAAATCGCTTTTCTGTTTGACTCGATAAGAAAAAAAAGATCGAGTGACAAGCAAGAAAGCTCAGAAAAAAAACCACAGAGAAGATGGAAAATGCAAATCTCCCGAATCTAAGAACTCTAGAGAAGAAAAGAGAGAGTAGTGAAAAAGGGATGATGGAGAGGGGTTGAATCAAGAGAGAAGAGAACGGGTGGATGAAGTCTGTGGGAAGGAGGCAACAAAAGTTGGAGAGTTGGGGCGCTGTGTGGCTATTATAGGTACCTCCAAGGAACCTAATTTTATGGTGTGACTGCCCGCCTAAAAAAGGTACCTATCAAGTACTTACCGCCACTGAAAAATTTCTACTCGCCAGTTGCTGCTCGCGGGCGGTCTGGATGTCTTGTCTGACTAAGACAAGAGGTGACCCACTTCGGAATCTTATGATCTGACTGGATGATTTCCCAGAGTCCACCAAACTATATCACCACCTACGTGACCAGGGTAACATTATCAAGTTATGATGATGAGAAGTCATCGGAAATGTAAATCTAGGGCTTTAGACAGGGGGGAAGTCCAAAAATAATGTATAATTGATTTAACATCACTTATGCACCGTACTGTTCTTTCTCTTGCTGTTGCTGCTGCTGGCCTCGCCGACGGGCAATCAAGATACCCACAACGGCGACTAGGACGAAGAAAATCACGGCCGGCTGTAGGGAGTAAGATGGCGTGGTGGTTTCGGGAGTATCGGGAGTCTCGGGAACCTCGTCGGTGACACCCGGCTGTTGGTCGAGTTCTTAAGATATCCAACATCAGCCCTTCCGACTAGCAGCAGAGAAAACATCGCGCAGACAGTCACCTGTCTAGAGCTCATCGCGGCTACCTTTGTCCTCAGTCTCGGGCTCAACCTCGAGCTCGCCGCTCTTCACGATCTTAACCACCAGCTTGGGCTTGTCGCCGGGACCCTTGGGAACGTTCTGGATTTTGTCGACAACCTCGTAGCCCTCAAGGACCTCGCCGAAGACGACATGGCGGCCGTCAAGCCAACTGCGTGGTGTCAGTTAGTTAGTGCGCCAAAGGAATCACTGCACGGGATACGAACGAGGTGACAGCGGTGGTGATAAAGAACTGAGAGCCGTTGGTGTCCTTGCCGGCGTTGGCCATGCCTAAAAATAATCAGATGTCTGTGAGTTTGAATCAAAGAAGTTGAAACGCCTACTCAGTTGGCCCTTCTTGGTGTGACGCAGCTTGAAGTTCTCATCCTTAAACTTGTTGCCGTAGATCGACTTTCCGCCAGTGCCTGGGTACACTTAGTACAATGCAATCTAGCACACTTCGGAGTTTTACAAACCATCGCCCTTGGTGAAGTCACCACCCTGAATCATGAAATCCTTGATAACACGGTGGAAGGTAGAGTCTTGGTAGCCAAAGCCCTTCTCGCCAGTGGCCAGAGCGCTAGAAGTGGGTTAGCATATGCAGGATAAATGTTGGAGACGTTGATATAGCAAGTTCACCATACCGGAAGTTCTCAGCGGTCTATACAAAAAAAAACAATGTCAGCAATAGTTCTCAATTGCTCATTATTCCATATGGATATAGTTCAACGAACCGAGGGGACGGTCTTGCCGTACAAGCCCATCACAATGCGACCGAGGGGCTCATCTCCATGCTGAATGTCGAAGTAGACCTATCATCAATAATAAGTACCGCGCGTACATAGACGGACATAAAACATCAATCACCTTAGAAGTAATCTTAGGGCCACGAGGCTCCTTGGACTGTTCGGCCTGAACGAGCGCAAAGCCGACGGCGAAGACCAAGAAAAGAGAAACAAAAAGATTCCGGAAATACATGCTTGTTAATTGCCACTGCTCTGGTAGGATACAGTGATAGGGGAAGATGAAGCAATTGGGAGGGGAAGAAGGCCAGCTTGCAATGGCGTGCGGAGAATAGACGGGTTAGTGCCGTGAAATTCAGGCATCAAACAACTTCGGAAAAACGTTGACATTGGCGGAGGATTTCTCCCGGAGTTCAACGAGAGCAACAAGTGACGGCTCCATACGATTGTCAGGACACCAGCCAGCCAGCACAGTTCAAGATGGTATGATACCTACCGTCAATATATAATATATCCTCCAAAGAAAAGCCGTTAATAAATCTTAGGTTTTCATTCTTGGTGTCAACTTCCCCGAGCGGAACCTGCTCAAGGCAAGCCGACCCTCACGATTGCGCCCGCAACTTCGATATCCCTGCCCAATTGATCCTTAACTAACGTGCATTGAACGCAACAGAAATCCCTCGAGACCTTCTTTGGAATTGGCGCCAACAGCTCTGGCCGCCTCATGTCCCGCTTCAACATCCATCCGACCTGCCGCGTCGGCGAGCTGGCCAACAAGCAGGTCCTCGATCTTACCGCTGTGCTGTCCGATATGAAAATTGAGAACGATCTGCGCAGAGAAGTTCTGAACGATATCAAGCGCATGAAAGAGACCGGAACGTATCGCGGCCGACGTCATGCGCTGGGCCTGCCTGTGAGGGGACAGCGGACACGGACTCAAGTGGGTTTCCCTTTTCTCCCTCGTACCCTCTTGATATGTCAGCTTGTGCTGCTATATTGTAAAGAGACTATGCAAGCTCATGGCTAACGGAACTTCAATAGATCAAAACTCCTGTCAAGCTGAACCGCATGGAGCGCAGACTATAAAGTTGACGGTGTCGTGTTCGATTGTTACTTTTATGGGATTGTCTCACTATTTTGCGTGAGAGGCATGGATTTGGCGTTTTATTGATTCCTGGTACTCGACCTTTGCCAGTTTGTATGTGATGGAACCCCTCTGTGGATGTATTATAGGCTAGACATAAACCCGAGGTGAATGGAAGCTTCAAAACAAAACTACATTACAAGCTATACGCGGAAAAATCGGATTCACAAATTAAGCTATGTATCCTGCATGAAACTGAGAAGGGGGAGAAAATATCTTTAAAAACGACATAAACATAATATCTGAGAAGACCTCCGAAAAGACCACCGAAAAGATATCGCAAGACCGCATAAGCGGCCAACTATTCTTTGTATGTACATATGTATATGTACGGCAAAGTCGTAGTACCTATTAGGTTACAATTTGATATATATCCAATTCCGAGCTAAAGATATACGCGAAGACGGAAAAGTAAGTAGGAAAAAAATATGTGTAAGTCTAAACTTTTGCCCTCAACCAAGTGTTAAACGCCAGGCCCATGTGTGCACTCATGCCTGCGAAGACAGCACGCCTTCGCCGCGGTTGATTTGGATCCGCTTATCCTCACCCGCGCTGACAATGCCCACCGTCTTGTCCCAGCACACGCTGAACACCTTGACACCTTCACCGCCAACCCGCTTGCTATCCGACTTACCCTCCTCCTCGAGGCTCTTCCGGGTAATCGAGTAAACACTCTCGCCAACAACACCTTCCTTGTCGGTCTTGGTGGACCGGATATCCCAAATTCTGCATGTACCGTCGTGGCTACCGCTAATGAGACCATATGTGCTGTGGGGGTCACGGGCCAAGCTCACAACAGCGTTGGTGTGGCCTCGGAGAGTCATGGCAGCCACAGTCGTGGCAGATGCACGGGGATCAATCAGAGTGATATGACGAGCGGCAGTACCGGCAGCCAAGAGGCTGAGTTCGGGGAGGTGCTCCAGCGAGAGGAGCGAGTGCGATGTGGTGCGAGTATCAACCAAAGCACCGGTGACCAAATCCCAGGTCCGTAGGGAGTGATCCCATGAGGTAGAGTAACCAACGGTGGCATCTTTTCCATCGAAAATAGCAGCAGAGACAGGTGCTGTGTGAGCTGACAGAAGGGTCAGAGGACCACGCTGTGGTGTGCTGACGGATGTGTTCAGCTTTCGGCGCTTCGTGTTTCGAGCATTGCTAGAAGGAAGCAAGTTCTCAGGTGCTGCCGGAGCATCAGTCTTCTTAGTTGACCAGAATCCAACATTGTTATCTGCCGAACCAGTCAACAGACGGTTGGACTTGGCGTGAACAGCTAGTGACTCGATCCCAGCCTTGTGACCGTACAGCTCTAGCTGAGGAGAAATTTTTCCAGTGAAACCACCCTCACCCTCGGTATACTTCCACAATCGGACCGTGCGATCAAGACCTGCCGACGCGATCTGGTTCGGGGAAACGAATTTAGCAGCTCTAATAGAGGCGGTGTGACCACCATCGGCGGCGGCAGGAGAGGTTGCGATAGTCTCAGATGACATATTCCAGATCCGAAGCAGACCATCATAACTTCCTGATAGGATTCTTTCCTGGCCCGGGGTGAAAGTCGCACCTGAGGCCCAGGATGCAGCAGGTGAAGTCGTGGAAAGGACGTCTGTTGCGCTAACCCAGTCATCGTGCTGGAACGAGGCGATGTGCAGGGGGGGGAATCAAAGCTCGAACATATTCAATCTCGAGAGTCGTCTCAGCAGAGATACCGTTGTCGACCAAATATTCATCAATCGAGGTCCGCAAAAAAGTTCCATTGATCAAAAACTCAAATGGAATGGGCTTTTCGCTTGAAAGAAGGTTGTTCACAAGTGTCGACAGCGCATATCGTCGAAGCCCTGTTTAAAGGAAGGGTCAGTACTTCATACTACCATTTATGATTTTTGATCGGCAATGGGTCTCTCACCAGTAGGAACAAGAATTGGGCCGGTGCTTTCAGGCAGAGCAATATCCTCCTGTTGGCTGATAAGCTGCACTCGAACTTGTCTCTGCGCAGAATCTGCCGCAGCAGAAGTGACCAAATCTTCACTCATTGTAAAATCGTTCAAATTGCTGCCGATGTTGCAGATGGAATCTTTTGTGGTGGCTGTCGCATTTTCGGCGGGTGAGGAAAAAATACGGTGACCTGTGCGGCACACTTGCGCAGAGCGCGGAGATGGCTCCACTTGGTCTACATAGTTGATTGCAATACAGTGCAACTCTAAGATATATCTGGTGAATAAATTGTATTCCTATTGCATGAATGGCATTTATCCTCTGGGGGCTCTTCGAATCTCCGAAATAGCACGTCGCCGGTGATCAGACTCTGCAAACAAGGCCTCGATCAGATCAATCACTTCCTCAGCAGAGAACTCCAAGCCCAGCTCTCCTTCGAGCCAAAGGAATTTGATATCTGCGAGGGAGCTCTCCAGGATGTTGATCATGTATTGGAAACGGAGCCAGCTCGGAACATATATGGCAGTGACGGGCAATGCCTCGGCATCAGCATCTGTCTCAGGCCTGAAGAGGTCCTCCAATTTTGAGAGTTGGTCACAAAAGGAGACGAGTTGCCGTGACTGATCCTCCGAGATATCACCCAAATCTTCGATGTCGATGACCACCTTGTTGATCACGGTAGACAAGAGAGATCCAGCTGACTGGAGCAGCGCGGAATGAGACAGTATGGGCTGCCATTCCTTGTAAACATCACGAATTCGGTCGACGGTTGCGCTAACAGAATTCTCACAGTCGGCCTGGAATGGCTGCTCAGAGCATTGTGCAAATCCTTGGGCTCCGTCAAGCAGATCTGTGACGATCGTGCGCTGCGTCTGCATCTCTTTGCTATACGCAAGTTTACCAAATTTCTCCAAAGCTTCAACATCGGGCTGAAGCCTCGAGAGATCATGTTCCTCGATTAGTTTCCGGATTTCCTCGGCAAGGTACAGACTATCATTATAAAGGTACATCTGCCCTGAGGTAAGCTTCAGCGAGTAGAACGTGGATGATGTAGCTTTGAACATAGCCAAGATCAAGGTTGGCAGGGCAAGAAGACCAGCACCAGAAGAAGCGACGCGGGAATTGGCATGGCTGAGCTCTAGTTAGTTTGAGGACGAAAAATAAAATGAAGAAAGCATGATTAGGATGGTATGACTTACGCAGGCTGCAAAATATCCTTGGAATCGGTGATTTGCTGCTGAACGACCCCAAGAACAGACTCGGGGATATCGGTGATTGTGAAGACTTCCTTCAAGGTGACCACTTTCGGTGATACAAATCCAGTTGCATCGTTTTTGTCGGTTGATTTTGTCGCTGCTGTATTCTGGGGCTGTGAAGGCTTATTGTCGACTTCATGGTCATCTTCATCCTCATCGCCCCAGCCCCAAGCATCATCAGCGTCATCCTCTTCTGTAGAGGCAGCTGCGTCTGGTTCGGCCTGATCGGGAGTGTCCTCGGTCTCCTCGTCATCAAGACCCCACGCACTGACGTCTTCCTCTTCTTCCTCGAGCTTTGTTGTTTCTGCTTTCTTGGGCTCATCTTTATCGTCATCCCAGTCCGCATCCCAGTCATCATTTCCTTCATTCTCCAATAGAGCACCCTCGGCCTGCGAAACCTTTTCCTTTTCAATTCGTTCGACCTGTTTCGTTGTTCCCTGACTGGCGGCAAGGACTTTGCGAACGCTATCGAGCGAGTCGACTCTACGCCGAGTCAACCACAGGCGTGGAGCTTGGTTGACCCATGAGACGAGTTCTTCTTGGCCAGTCCAACCCCAAGAATCTATCTGCTTGGTGAACTGTAAGACATGGTTCAGGATGTTCTCAAACTCGGCGAGACCACCTAGATCGGTGGGGATAGCAGGGGACAGCCACTCGGATATCGCCTTGGAGGAGATAGTCACAATGAACGATTCAGAGAAAGTTGCGGACACCGATGGTGGTAGATTTTGTCGTAAGTAACCCAACACGCTGGAAATGCGATCCAAAGTCTCCAGTGCAGTTGCCTTGGAGGCCTCGGGCTCAATGCGAATGCTAGTCCCCGTGACCACCACACCATGACTGGTTCCATCAGGGTGAGGTAGCAGGATCGGGTTTACAATCGTAGACAGGAGATCCTTTTGTAGTTTCGCATTAGCAGATGTGAGTATATCCAATCGGGCCAGTGATGTGATAGTGCTCTCAAGAGAATCTGCATCTGCATCTGCGCTGGAGACGTGGAATTCGCCTTGTTGTCGGTCAACTTTCAGTTGATCAGCCCAGCGCGAACGGAGCGCCTCGACAATCTCCGATCGCAGCAGTGACACCTCGTCGAAGAGTATACCCATCACATTTGTATTGGTAAAGAAGGCATCCTTTCCAACAGCTGCGTCGGTAGACTCCAATTGCTCAATGGCGGTGGTGATCTGGCCATTTCGAAGGGCAGCTCGCCCTGCTTCCAGCTGCTGGCACAGACGGTGCACCTCCTCTAGGGTACCCGCTACGGCCTGGTTGAAGGCAATCTCCGTCTCAACCAAAGCGACCTTTGCCCTCGCATCCTCAACTTTCGCCTGCAGGGGTTCGGTATGCTCATGCTGCTCGACTATTTCTCGCGCAGTCAATCTTGAGCGTTCGATGTCGGCGTGAAGTTGTTTCGCTTGGATAATCCAGTCATCCGCATCGAAGGTGGTGTTCTCGCGACTCAAGGAGCTAATCTCATTCTAATCAAGTAAAGCAGCGCTGGTCAGTAATCACCGAAGGGCCTATACTGACATTGGGGACCCCATACCTCTACCTGCTCACGCGCCTTCGATATAAGCTCGAGTTCCCTGGCCAAAGCAGCTGCCGGGAACTTACCAGCAACTACACTCTCCTCGGGATACGTGCCCTCGGTGACAAAGCCTAGCACTGCCTGGCACAGCTCCTCGGTATTTCCTGGCATGATGCCAACTTTTCCAGCTAAAATGAAGCACAAATTATCAGGGAATACAAGCCTCGGAGCCTCGGAAATAGATGGACACGTAAAGGAAGTGTCGAGCTATCAACAACCCGTGACTTTGGGCGTCACCGCCCCCACGTGGTATATACTGTATGCTTCGCTATAGAGCTCTAAATTTACTAGGATTTTGTTACTATAAATCCTTTGAATGTGACTGGTTGCAAATAATTTGAAATCTAATATTTCTCTTCTTTGTTATATAAATTCTTTCACTTGCCCGCTTTGTAAGGAAAACGGGAGATTCCTCCCCAACCTTGAAAACTCCGAGTCCAACACACTTTTGAAGATATCTCAGAATCACCGTGTCTCGAATTCTCCCAAGCTTGAGTCGCACAAGTACGTGTTTCCTGTAAGTCAATGCGAATTGCGTTCTCAGTTCTTATTACCTATAGAGGGGTATCAGTCTTCTATCCCCAAATTTCTGCTCGCCACCCCACCTATGTCACTTATCCTTGGCCATATGTGGCAGGTCTGCTGGATACGTCCTGAAAGACATGATTTGGACAACATCTGCCTGTTGCTGCCTTGGTTCCTGTTCTATTAGAACTCAGCTCGGGGTGAATATTCTTCTCTTGTCCGAGCTGTGGTTGTCGTATTTGTTATCAAACTATTCTTGCATGCTCACGATTGTGTCAAATTTTAATTAAGGGACACGAATTGCTAACGAAAACAACCAGACTGTCAAGCTTACGGCGAAATATCTTCATTGGGTCTACCCCATTGATCAATATGTCGCCCTCGGTGCCGAACAGTCACTTTAAACTACTCCAGCAGTTCAAGCCTGATTACTCGCCGAGCGAGTTCACTCAGTATGAATCACAGCGCACTGGTATGAGAGTGGTCGTTATCGACCAACCGGGACCCAAAGTGAACGGTTACTTTGTGCTTGCTACTGAAATTCACGATGATTCGGGTGCTCCTCATACTCTGGAGCACTTGTGCTTCATGGGTTCCCGCAATTACCGCTACAAGGGCTTCCTGGACAAGCTGGCTACCCGTGTGTACTCCAGCACAAATGCATGGACGGCAACTGATCACACTGCCTACACGCTGGATACCGCAGGCTGGGAAGGCTTTGCTCGTATCCTGCCAGTCTACCTGGAGCATGTGATTGCTCCTACTCTGACTGACGAAGGCTGCTACACTGAGGTTCACCACGTCGATGGCTCTGGAAATGATGCCGGTGTCGTGTATTCCGAGATGCAGGGTGTACAGAACAATGCCGCTGAGCTGATCGACCTGGCGGCCCGGAGATTGACCTACCCCCCTGGTGTGGGCTTCCGCTATGAGACAGGAGGTATGATGGAACAGCTTCGTGTCTTGCCCGCGGAACGAATTCGCGAGTTTCACCGTGAGATGTATCAGCCCAAGAACCTGTGCCTGATCCTCACCGGAGAGGTCGACCAGGAAAACATGCTGGATATCTTGGACAAATTCGAAGACACTATCTTGGATGTCATTCCTAGCCCAGAGGCACCATTCAAGAGACCCTGGGTGGATTCCAAGCAGGCTCCCTACTTGGAGAAGTCCGCTATTCAGAAGGTTGAGTTTCCCGAGGAGGATGAATCATTTGGTGAAATCGAAATTCGATTCATGGGACCCAACTGCACTGATCCCATCCTATGTAAGATTCAAACCCCCAACATTTGGGATAAAATACTTACGGTATCATAGCTGGGGCTCTTAATGTGACACTTTTGTACCTGGCCGGTTCATCTGCAGCTCTGCTAGAGAACATCATTGTTGAGAAAGAACAGCTCGCCAGTGCCGTTTACTATGCAACTGAGGACCACCCTAGCATGGAGGTTCGTTTCACGTTGACCAGCGTGGAAACAAAGAAGCTAGAGAGCGTTGAGAAGAGATTCTTTGAGATCCTCCAAGATGCTATGGCTAAGGAATTGGATCTGAAGTACTTGAAAGAGTGCATCGCCCGACAGCGCCGAACCTGGAAGTTCTCGACTGAGTCTTCTGCCTCTTCATTCGCAGAATACGTTATCTCTGATTTCCTGTTCGGAAAGCGAGATGGCTCGACCTTGATGGATGTCGCAACTCTTAAACAATATGATGTCCTTGAGACCTGGACCGAGGACCAGTGGCGCGCTTTCATCAAGAAATGGATCTCGGATGCGCCCCATGTCACTATCTTGGGTATCCCATCCCAAAAGATGGCTGTCTCATTGAAAAGGGACGAGGAGGACCGGGCCGCTGCACAGAAGGAGCGTCTCGGCGAGACGGGCCTGAAGGAGCTTGCCGACAAACTCGAAAAGGCCAAGGCAGAGAACGACAAGGAGATTCCACAGGAATTGCTCGAAAAATTCGCTATCCCTGGAACTGAGTCAATTCACTTTATGGAGACCAGTACGGCTCGTTCAGGTGCTGCCCTGAAGGCTGGACACCCCGACAACAAGATCCAATCCCTTATTGATGCCGACAAGTCTGACCAGTCCCTTTTCATCCACTTCGAGCATATCCCTAGTAGCTTTGTCCAGCTATCAGTTCTCATCTCAGCTGATTCCGTGCCCGTTCAGTTGCGTCCTTTGCTGTCCATCTACACCGAAGCGTTCTTCAACATTCCAGTGCAGCGTGATGGCAAGGCAATTGACTTTGAGCAGGTCGTGGTTGAATTGGAGAGAGACACTGTCGGATACTCAATGGAGACTGCTCGCGGTCTTGGAAACTCGGAGATGCTCCGCGTATCCTTCCAGGTTGAGCTGGAAAAGTATACTCACGCCGTCGCCTGGCTGCAAGAGCTGTGCTGGAAGTCCGTCTTCGACGTGGAGAGACTCCGGGCTATCAACTCCCGTCTCTTGGCCGATGTGCCCGACTCCAAGCGCAGTGGCGACGACATGCTTGCTGCTGTCCATGTGATGGTTCACTACGCAGACGAGTCGATCACCCGTGCTCGCTCCACTTTGGTGAAGGCTCGCTACCTCAAGCGTGTCAAGCGTCTGCTCGCCGAGAAGCCCGAGGAAATCGTGAGCCGCATGGAGGAGATTCGCAACTCGCTTTTCAATCCCGACAACGTGCGCGTCGTTGTCATTGCCGACCTCGAGAAACTCCAGAACCCCGTCTCGGCCTGGAAGCCCTTCGCTGAGACTCTGGGCAACAGCACTGAGTTGCGGCCTATCACTGACCGACGATCCCGGCTAAGCGATGCCGGCAAGAACATTGGCGGCAAGTCTTACATTGTCCCAATGCCGACTGTCGACTCGTCTTTCGCCTACGCCACCGCCCGTGGTTTGGACTCGTACGATTCCCCGGATCTGCCCGCACTACTCGTCGCGATTTCGTACATGAACGCGGTCGAGGGTCCTCTCTGGGTTGCAGTCCGCGGTACTGGTCTGGCATACGGTACTAACTTCAGTTACAACATCGACACAGGCTTTGTCAACTTCGATGTGTACCGGTCCCCGAACGCCCACAAGGCTTTCGAGTCTAGCAAGCAGATTGTTGAGAACTATCTGTCCGGTGCTACGCCTTTCGATCCTTTGATGCTGGAGGGTGCTATCAGCAGCATCGTGGTCAACTACGCCAATGAGCAGATGACTGCCGCCAATGCTGCCCAGGGCAGTTTCATCCGCCAGGTCATTCGTAACTTGCCCAGCGACTATAAGGAGAAGATGCTCAAGAATGTCCGCGCTATCACCACTGACCAGATCAAGGGTGCTTTACGTGATATCATCTTGCCGTTGTTTGACCCGAAGACTGCAAACATGGTTATCACATGCGCGACTGTATTGGAAGAGGTAAGTTGTTCCCTAATATTTACTTTGCATATATAGATTACTAAATGTTGATTGGGAACAGACTATCAAGCAAGGCTTCGAATATTCCGGCTTTACTCCCACAATTCAGCCTCTTAAGGAATTCGAGGACGACTATGGTTTGAAGGTTGGCGACGAGGAAGAAGATGAGGACGATGACGAAGATGATGATGATGATGATGACGACGAGGACTCCGAGACTGGATCGGAGGATAGCGAGGGCGAAAGCGAGGACGAAAGCGACGACGAGTGATATGTCTGAGGAACGACCTATACATAGGTAGCAAGGAGGATCACATAACCTAGACAGTGATGAATCTACTCATTTACTTGCTACAAACAAGCTGCAACCCAGTATACATCGAGATCTGACTAAAACAAAACAAAGCTGAAAAATTCGCACTATAAATGTAGTCTCACACATCCTCAGGGAGGTAAATATGGTACACGCCAAACAAGACCCGATAGCAACCGTCTTGCCTGAACCCGGATCCAATCTTGAAGACTGTAATAGTTCAAGAATGAATAAGTCGGTGATTGCCCCCTGCTTTATTTCCACCATCGCCATGATACGGTACGGATTCCAATCAATCCAACCCACCCTGGTCTTCTATGGTATAAATCCCGGCTTCTTCCACGCCAACCCCCAAACTATTCAAAGGTCAGACCCGAAACGATTAAAACTACCAACTCAACTCCTTCCGGCCCTTAAGAGTCCTCCGGATGAGAGTCTTGCGCCCATTCCTGTCCTTCTTGCGCGCCAGGTATCCATGGCGGCGCTTTTGGACCCGTCGTGACGGGCGGAACGTCACACGGCGCACGCCTAGGGAGGCACTTGCGGAGAACGAGCGGGACTGCGAGGGTGCCTTCTGGGAGCGGAGTGATGACAGGGGTGAGAAGGCGGAGGCGGTTGCGGTTGTGATTGGCGAGGAGAGGCGGGCGCCGAGTGTTCGCGAGGGCTGAAAGCGGGTTGGCGTGGAGAGGAGGGAGGAGAAGGATCGGTATGAAAGCATTGTGGAGGGTGTGCTTGATTGTTGCGGGATTTGGGCGAATCTGTTGCCGGGTGAGTAAATTGTTAGCTGTCTGGTTGGTTTCAAGGCTGGAAAGGTTACTGGTTTGGGGGCTTTGCGTACCTGTTCATCGGGGTTCGCATGGCCGATGTGGTGGCCCGGAAGGTTGAGGGCACAGCCCTGGCGCGGAGGCAGAACATTTTGAGGACCCTAGCTTTGTTTGGAGGGCGATTGAGGCGGGGGTGGGAGAGCTTTCTGGAGTTGGAGATCGAGTGAGGCCTGGTGGACAAAGACGCGGCGTCGGAAGACAGAAAATTAAGCGCGGAGCCGCTGGCACGGACCCGCCTAGAGATGTATGTCTACAATAATGTACGGTAATTACTTGGGATATATAGAGTACGAAATTGGGTTGGTTTGAGTGTGTAATTTCGACTTACAGCCTATAACTACTATATCACTACGTTTGTTTAGTCAATAAATATCAAACTATAGTCGCAGCGCATCCCGTTAAGAAGACCTACCCGATCGGGACTAGCGTCGCCGAACTTTTTTGATCTCGAGATGCGAAATGCTCAACGTCGCCCGTGCAACTCTCCATCCTGCTTGCCAGTCACACTGAACTCGAGAGAAACCCCCCTTCCAGCTCTGTCTATACCATCAGCAAGCGAATCCACTCTATAATTCCCGCCACCACCGCCCTTCGACCTCAAAAAGCTACCCTCTAAACTCGGCGAAGAATACCAATTCCACCAAAATGGCAACCCAAGGTCCCCAGGCCCTCCCCCCAGTCACAGTGCAAAGCACACAGGTCATTAGCCAGTCCGCGGCGCAGGAATTCCTAGCCGCCTACCTGGACCGCGCCGCGACAGACCCATCGTTGCAACCCAACGCCAGCATCAGCGAGCACGGCCCCGTCTCACGGACAACTGCCGCCGCACCGAATCTGATCCTGCACAACCTGAAGCGCGTGCAAGCGGGTCTAGCTGGCGAACTCCTCGGTCGCGATCTGACTGTCGCGAAGCAGAACCCCGGAGAGGACTATTTGGATGTTGCTGCGGGTATTGTGCAGACCAACAAGCACGATCAGCTGGACGAGAGCAATGATCTTGTCATGAATGACGCTGAGTTTGGCATGGAGGCTGAGGCTTTTGCGAACCAGGAGGCTGGTATTGATAAGGAGGAGCGCAAGCGGAAGAAGAAGGAGAGACGGTTGGCGGAGAAGAAGGGTAAGGCCAAGGCCAAGGCTGAGGAATCTGATTGAGTGTGGTGTGGGTATATATATTTGGTTGTGGGCGTTGCTGCATTGGGTCGGAGTCTCTTTTCTTTCATTCGTTCTATTGCTCTATTACTCTGAGCTCGGTTGGGTTTTGGACGTACAAAAAGTACTGCTCGCATTTCATGTCTGGACAAAAAGTGTCATTTAGAGTTTAGACGGATTGCTACAATCCAATCAATACATAATGGAACATTTCCAAGCCTCGCTTTTGCTGCTCGATATTGGTACCCCAGTATGTCACTGACACAAAAAATCCATAGCCATATCATATGAAAATCGCCAGCATAACACACATCCGGTTTACAGCTCGCGATCTGTGGCCTTGACGGGGGTTTCACTGTCCTCCTCCTTGCTGCTAGTGACCTTGCCACCCTTCCAGCCAAGTGCAGCGAGGCGTTCGGTGAGGATGGGGTGGGAGTAGTGGTAGCTAGCATAAATCGGATCAGCATCCATGGTGCTCAGGTTCTGAATCTGGAGCTTCAGGAGTGAGGAAGCAAGCTTGTCAGAGTAACCAAGGTTCTGGGCAAATGTATCTGTGGAATATTGTTAGTACAATTGAGGGTATATGATAAATTCAGGAACATACCGGCCTCAAATTCGAACTTCCGGCTGAGGATGTTCATGAGAAGCTTCACGACAGCATCCATAGGAGCCAGGGCGTCGGAGAAGAGCAGGAAACCAATCATGATAGGCTGTTCATTCACGAATCCAAACGATTGGTACAGCGACTTGTTGTTGACAAAGACAGAGAAGAGAGCGAAGATGTAGAACATGTGAGCCTGGGTTTCATAGTTAGTAATAATTCGCCAGAAGGGTAACTAGGCAAATCCGTACCTGGGCAATGCCGAACAGCTTGGTGGTGTGGCTGAGGCTCCAGTGACCAAGCTCATGGCCCAGCACGGCAACAACCTCCTCGGGCTCGGTCTTCTCAATCAGAGTATCGTAGATGACAATGTGCTTCTTCCATGGCAGGCCATAAAAGTAGGCATTGCTGTGGGCACTGCGCTTGCTGCCGTCGATAACGTGCAGCTCGGAGAGAGGGAAGTTGAGTCTCTTGGCCAGGTTCTCAACACCGGTCTTGAGTTCACCTGGCTGAAGAGGCGAGAGCTTGTTAAACAGAGGTAAAATCGCAATGGGATAGATAGTAATGGCGAAGACCTGGAGGAAGACACCGAAGAGCCAGAGGTAGTAGTAGAACGAGCTGTCAAACTTCTGAACAATCTTAAGAATAGCAGTGATAATGGGAGTTCCCAAAACAATTCCAAGCATCTGACCTTTGAGCATATCCGTAATCCAAAGCTTGACCGTCTGCTTGTTGAAACCGAACTTCTCCTCGAGCACAAACGTGTTGTAGTACGAGATGGGCAGCGAGAGGATGGTGCTTAGAATGTTGAAACCGAAAAAGAATACCAATGTTTGACAGATTTCACCTTGGAACCGACCGGGAAGGTACCGAGCGAGCACCAGACCACTGAGGCCCCAGATCTTGGGGAGGACATCGCCGTAGATGAATGCAAGGTTTTGAATTTGACCGTAAAGACCGGAGGCGAAGCTGAACTTAGCCTTTGCGCGACCGTATGCCTGTAATGATATTCCAATAAGCATCTGTATATGGTATACTCCGTCGTCGAATTCATACCTGACTCTGGTCAAAGACCTCCTGGGTAACCTCCCCTGCGAGGACCTGGGGAGGCTTTGTTCGTTGCAGAAACTTGTATTGCCGAAGTGAGAGGAAACCCTCAAGGACGAACTGGCCCAGCGAAAAGCCCACAAGCACGTTCTTCCATGGGAAGAGCGGGCGATCGAGCAAGCGCGCCAATTGCTGGGGGGAAACAGTCATTAGCGACGTGTCCACGGAAAAAAGCAAATTCACCATGTAAACATGATAGAATTCCAATCATATCAGCTTACCTCGAGGATATACATGATTCAAATCGCGCAACTAGGCGAAGAAAGGGGACGTTGTTCAAGGCAGAAGATGCTACTTTGTTATTATCGGCAGCCTTAGTCAGATCTCATGCATGATCGGGACTATGGGGCCTGACGCAACGTCAATCTCAGGAATTGGGCCTATTAATTAATTAGGAGTCTTGTCTATTCTCAGATATATCTAAGGTACAAAACGAGAAGTTAATAGGAATTACCTGGATCTTGTCTACTAACATTTAGCTGTAAGTAAGTTGTGCTAGTGTCATTCCTGAAGTCTTCAGGGCTCCCTATAACAGGACAATACTCGAATATTGTATATCTATCTATATTGAGAATCCTAGGATCGTTAGAATCTTTCTAAATATAATAATACCTGGTGGCTTAGGGTGCATAGTCATTCCTTTGCGGGGCGATACGAGTGGTTGTACTCCGTAGTCGTGGAATATATACTTCCATGTTGGACTATATATCTAGTGGGAGCATCGACAAATATATATATTTCATCAGACGAACGGTCCATTAAGTTGATTAAACATGCAGAAGCTCTTAAATTGTGCAGCTCTAATTTCCCTGCATTTTTAACCACAGACCTGTATATCTACATAAGATCTGATGATGCAGACAAAAAATAAGCAATGAATAGGAAACCTCTTGAAAACAACTCCCTCGTACGATGGAAATAAAAAGCACATATCTTATTCGCCGACTTCACCTGCATCCTGTTCGTCGTCCGTCCCTCATATCAAACCCTACCATGCAGTCATGGACCAGATAAATTGGTCGCTGACATGCATAAAGAGGTAAAGCGATCAAGGTGGCGACAATATAAGATTGCATGTCTCCTCCATCTTCTCTATTCAGCCCGGGGAATCAGTTGAATCACGTCTTTAATTTTCCGACTCGTCATGACCATAAACTTTTCTGCAATCATAGATCGCAAGACTCGTGTTCGAGGGTAGGTGGGCTGAGATCGTTGTTCGGGGATATAGTAAGATTTATGTGCAAATCAAATTCTCCGACATAACAGACCTCATTCCCCAAGCTCCCCATTTCGAACTGGGAAATCGTTCAAAGGACTGCTTTACTGCTGCACAGGCTCGAGGGTGTTACCACTGCGAATTGAAATAGTCAGCATTTGTCCCTAGAAGTAATACCACACCAATAACTTACGCAACAATGTTGGCCCATCCAATCAAACGCCAGTGCTTCTCAATTCTGCGGCTGATGGCGATCTTCTCGCCGACTTCGGTACAGGCGGGACTGGTCAAGCTGAGCTTGGCGGCATCGGCCTTGACACCGAGGACCTTAGCACCGGTAGCGGTGGAACCGATGTTGACCATCAGGACTTCATTCTTAGCAAGCTTGGCGACCTTGGCTTGCTTGCCGTCGGCGGTCTTGACACCGAGCAGGCGGCGGAGCAGGAAGTAGTTGACCTCAATCTCAGTGTAGATGGCGGGAAGACGGCCACGGTGACCGAGAACGAAACCGACAAGACGATCGGCACGGCAAAGTGTGGGGTCGACACGGGTACCGACACCGATCAAACCACCAGGCACGGCAAACTTGAGGTCATTGTGCTCAGCGAACAGAGACACAATGCGGGAGAAAATGGGTCGGCACTGGATCTTGCCCTGCTCGTCCTTGGTGACGAGACCGGGGCGGATCTCGATCTCATCGTTCAGCTTTACGACACCGGTGAGGATGGAGCCACCGGCAACACCACCCTTGAGCTCATCGATCTCGGCACCGGGCTTGTTGACATCGAAGGAACGAATGATCATCATGTGAGGGGTAGCCTCGAAGTTGCGGATAGGGATAGGGATCGTGTGGACAAGTGCCTCGTTGACAGCGTCAATGTTGTACTTCAGCTGTGCTGAAATGGGGATAACGGGCGATCCATCAGCAACGGTACCACGGATGAACTTGAGAATCGACTGGTAATGCTCGAGGGCATTATCGCTTCGCATGAGGTCAACTGTTTTATTTTTGATTGTCAGTGCTTCGTTTCACCAACAGTTTGCAGGAACTATGATTTACCCTTATTTTGGAGAATGACAATGTGATTGAGCTTCATGATCTCAATGGCGGCCAAGTGCTCCGAGGTCTGGGGTTGGGGGCAGGTTTCGTTTCCGGCAATCAAGAGGAGAGCAGCATCCTAGTAAAATGATGTTAGCCTATCGCCAATCCCTTAAAAGTTGATTGCTGTAGTGAGGAGTGAAAACCTACCATGACCGCGGCTCCTGAAAGCATAGTGCTCATCTGTGCAAAGCTGGTCAGCATCAACTCTCAAAGAAAAGCCAAATCTCTTAATATGCGCAAGAGAATGAATACTAACCAGAATATCGTGACCTATGGTTGAAAATTAGCAGTGTTCCAACTTTGGACAGAAAGGGATCTAGCAAACGTACCTGGGCAATCAACGAAACTTTTTTTGTGAGATTCAAGGTTAGCTTATTTTCAATGGGGGGACCTCCGGGTTGGGGCATAGATTGGGAATTGATGATACCTGACATGACGCTGTATCAGAAGTTAGATTAGGACTACTTGAGGAAAGGCTCCGAGTTTGGAATTCAGAGGGGAGGTGGCGGGAGTACATACCAGCAACTGGTAACGACCGTTACATCCTTCGCGCTCACATGGCGGGTCGACTTCCTTTTCACTCTTGAAACTCTTGTAACATGTGGGCCGGGGGCACTCGGGGCTGTCGCACTTGTAGATCTTCGCGTTGGCGTAACCAAGCTTAATGGTAATGTTACGCTCAAGTTCGTTCTTGAAACGAACGGTCTGCACCTCAGAAATGGCCTTGACCACGGTGGATTTGCCGCTATAACTATATTAGTATGCCGTGTATGAAAAAAAGGGCGAGAAAAGGTGTCTCACTGAGCGACGTGACCGATCGTGCCTGATAATCCTGTTAGTAAATCGGTTCTCTGGAAAAATGGAATCGAATATATGAAGTGCATTTCCGAACGTAAAACTTTCAAAAACCAACGATCACAATATCACATACCGATGTTCTGAGTAGCTTGCCGGGCAATAATCTCAGGCGAAAGAGGCGACAATTTTGAGAGATCGAGGGTGTCTGGGTTAGGCTGCTCAGGCAGCTCTGGGCGCTTCGGTTGAGGAGCATGGTCAGCCTTCTTCATGGCCGACTTGAGAGGCTTCTCCTCCTGCTCGAGGGGCTCCTGGTCCTCGATCTCTCCGCGAGCATTGTGAGCGTCGAGCAAAGGTGAACCGGGCTGGGATCCCTCATCGGAGAAATCGCCGTTGGAAGCCATAATTGCGAAATAAAATAGAAAATCAACTCGCGATCAGCAGCGTCGTTATATGAAAACAGAAGGTGGTCGGACGAAGTTGGTGGTACGGTAGGAGGTGGAAGGTCGATGAAAATTGCTTCCCGCGGGCGATATGATAATGAAAGAATGTAGGTGGGGGATTGTGTGTAGTGGAGAGCCGGGCGGTGTCTAGATGGCAACTCTACATTTCCTCTACGTTATAACAGTTTTATTAAAATATATTACATGTTAATATATAATTCAATTGACGTTTAAGTCATTCAATACGGTTTTAATGTCGTTTGTCGTGTGTGTGGTTTATTGTGGATGATTCACTTATCCTAACAAAGGTCCCACTAATATATCTACACCATCAGGGTATGCCACACCGGGTTTATAGAGCAGTAATGGTGGTAATATCATTCAGATATTAATTACCGAGTTGAATTTTCTAACTTAAAAGAAATATTTCAAAACATAATCATAATTATTTTCTAGGGCAATAGACTCGGGTCTTCTCATACTCATGATACATTGGTTGCCACTGGGGATCTATTTGACGGTACAAAGGGTATAACAGTTGAGAGCAATGAGACGTTACTCATCGTCGCTATCACTCGACTCCACTTCATCAGAGTCGTCTTCAGAGTCTATCAGTGTAGACGGATCCTCCGCAGGCAACATGACGAAGGAGGCCATGCATGTAATGCGGTTACCAGTTTCATTGGTAGACAAGAGCTTTCCAATCTGAGTGGTATCCTTCTTTTCTTGCCTTGCTGCGGTAACTTCTTTCCCAGCAACCTTCCAAACACGGACGACTCCGTCACTGTTGGCGGTGACGATCAAGAATTCGTTGCGGAATTCCTTTGCTTGACCTTCAAGAGTGAGAATGTCGAAATCCTTGATGCGACCAGGGAACCCAGCTTGCTTTCCACCAACTTGAGCAACAGGGGTACCATGGGTAATCGAGCATTCGGCATCATCCTCCGCTTCTTTCAGTTCTTTAGTCGAATAGAAGATCACTCGGCCATCCTCTGTAGAGACGGCCAAGAAATCTTCCTTTTCACCACCCTTCAAAGGCAAAGAAACATACTTCATCTGGTGAAGTTTGCTTCGGGGAGCAGGAAGAACTCTGCATCTTGGAATCGAGTCCTATGCTAATAGTCAGAAATTTGATCAACGGTATATCATCTAGACAACTTACGATTCCGAACACGACTGCACCCCATTCGAAAGCAACAGCGAACTCCTCTCCTTCAGAGTCCCATGCAATGCGTCGACCTTCTCCAGTGCTCCATCTCGACTCCTTGACACCTTGTAGGATCTCCCTGGTGAAGTTCAACACACCAGCCTTTCTGCCGGTCACAAGATTCCACAATCTCATACATTTCTCTCCTCGCCCAACACTCAGCATCAGCTTCATACTAGGATGCACCGCAAAATGATTTACTCCAGATGGAGCAGCTCCGGGAGGCGCCGTGTCACCGCTTGGGCGACCTTGAATTTTGGGGTTTGGTGCTTTGATAGTTGATACGACGGTCCAGTCACGGGTCTTGGAAACGGAAATTGTGTTGTCCTCTCCGGCTGCAAGCAACTTGGTTCGCGAAGGGAAGTTCAACGAGGTAATACTGGCAGTGTGGTGCAACAATGTTCCTAGCTCACGGTTCCGGGGGTTTTCGAGAATCTGTTTTCCGGCGAAGGTCGGCACAGACGGATAGTCCTCATTCACGGCAGGGGGTGCGGCGGAGATTGAGTACAGGTTGATGCGCTCATCTGTACTACCACTGGCCAGCATCACCTTTTGGGCATCGACCGGGTCGGTGGGTTTAGGTAGTGGTGACAATGCTAGACAACGAATTGCAGATCCATGGGCTTCGAATAAGAAAGTATCCATGCATTGGATGGTCGAAGAGTCAACCTCAGCCTTTGCTTTCAGGCTAGAGGCGGGGATTCCGACTGTGAAGCCATGGAGCACCCGCTCATAAGAGCCTGTGACCACTTGGATAGTGATGGCTGCATCGGGAGTCTCTGAGGGAGTAGGGACGGATTTGGTAACCTTGGGAGGGGTACCAGCCGTCTTGTCCTCCTTAGGGGCATCAGTTCTCTTGCGTTTGACCATGATTGCTCAAATAATGATTGTGGTTTGTGTATTGTAGATGTGAAAGCTTGGAGGGCGGACAACTTTTTTTCTTGATTTTCTGCCGGCTGTTTATCGGCCGCCTTGATAGGGAATTTATGCTTGCGATGCCTTGTAGCCTTATTGCCCTAAATATGGGGTGTTTATATGTGCCTCAGGCCTCACATACGCAAGCGGAGCACTGAATGTTAGAACAATAATACCGTTACCAGTTGATGAGGATTTTTTGAAACACATAAGTCTTTGACCATATTCTAGTTCATTAAGTAGACACTATCTTTCACATCTCCAAGTTGATAAAATATTTTATTTTTCCTTCAAAGGGAATTCTTATGAAGTACCAGGTACCTGGTCAAGCCGTGTATTTTTTATAGAGGGAGCGAGTAACTGGTTGTACCTAAACCAACATCTTTCCCGTTCTTCCACATTTTTCATACCGCCCTGTAACCTCATTTTCACCCCCTTCGAAAAGATCCTGCTCTAGGTGCTTTTCATCGCCTACCACCTCCCACCCATCATTTTCATCTTTTTCGAGCGATTTTTTCCATCTGGATGACCTCGCTCGATCAGTTCCCCTTGTTCCCGCGTTAATCGGATGCTGCGTTCCGAAGCTAGACTCCATGCTCCGTGACGAGCTTCTACGATCTAAAAACGATGAGATCGCGTAAGTATTAATTTTTTTTCGCGATGGGAATTCGATTGGGAAGTCTAGAAAATGATGAATTTATCGCTAATTTGGTGATTAGAAACTGTTTGTCGCGCAGAAAGCGCAAGCTCAGCGCATTGTATCTAGCCACGGTCGGGTTTGGCGCGACCGAGGACGCTCATTACCACCAGAAAGAACAGGCCTTCCTTGACGCCAATGATCTCTCTAAGTAAGTCCCATCGAATTTTTACCCTATTAATGGAATTTACTTTGCATCTTTTTATATTTTGAATTATAATTTCCCGATGCTGATGCTATATTTAGAGGTCGTTATTTCAATGAAGCTACTCTTCCACCGCCAACCCATGCGCGTGCGCGCTCACCGACTCGAAATGCAATTCCCCCAACAGAAGCTGCCACCACTAATGCCAAAACCGTCGCCGGGATTACTGCACCTTTAACAGTCGATGGCGGTGCTCATGCGACCGAGCCTCAACATGACGGAACGCCCCTTCTAGACCAACCCCGGACCGCGACACCTAATCTCCCGCCTACCCCTGTGGATGCAATCGCACCACATCAGCCCTCAGTGACATCCACCAGCCCTAAGTTGCCAAATGATCTCAACGTGCCACCGATTGCTGTGCAGTCACTCGATTCATTGCGCGCCGACCAGAAAGCTAGTGTACCGATAGCGGAACCGCCCCTTAGTGCCTACAAACATGACAGAAACCAAGCAAAGATCTCTCCTCCTGTGTCGAAGCTAGCTGCGACTGGAGTCCCATCACTGGAGATTCCTTCCGACTCCCTTCGAAGGAAACACGAAACACGGCCCCCTCTCAGCTTGGGGCCATCCCTACACGAGCAACCACCATCACCCGCCTCCTCTATTGACCCATACAATAATAATACACCCATTCCAGTTGCCGCATCACCCGACACAAGCCCCGCAGAGGAAGTGACTGAGGATGTCGGGACAATTGATCGTCCAAATCACAAACATGACCGATCTGCCCAAGCTCGGTTGAGCTTGGTTCCCTCGACCCCAGATGAGCAATTGCGCCTAGAAGAAGCTCAGTCGAAACCTGACAAGCCCTTAAATGATGTGATCCCCGACATACCTTCATCGAAAGAAGTGATTCTGGAGAGCGTGGACACCGGGGCTGATGCAGATCGCATGGATATCGATCAGGATCCTGCGCCCGTCCCCTCCGAAGCGAAACTACCACAAGAACCCGAGACGACAAAGCGAGAGTCGTTGTCGCCGACCGCACCTGCCGAAACCGCTGCAGATTCAGCTATCGAGACTCCCACTGCCAAAAAGCTTCCTATTCCAATTACTCAACCTGGCTCAACACAACCAGAGCGCATGACCACTCGAGTATCGTCAGGGGCTATTCGGCACAAGTCTGTTTCCGAGATTCTTGGAGAAACCCCTAAGAGTGCCGCCCATGATAGAAGCCACCCAGCTACCCCGTCTGATCAAGGATCTCCTGACTCTGTCGCAAGAATGCGCCTCAAGGACCGGAAGGAGCGGGAGAAGGAGAGAAGCCGACTTTCGACTGTTGTGTTTCCGAAGCAGCCAGCCCAGCAGGAGAAAGCCGACTCTATGGATTTGACCTATCGAGACACGGATGCGGTTGCCAAGCTGAATGAGGAGCATGACTATCTTTTCACATTATTCCTGAACAGAGCGTACGCCCCTCCCCGGGGAACGAACCTCAATACTCTGCTAGCATCCGCGCACAAAACTTTGAGTACTAGCAATCATCTGCTTGAATACCAAGAACAGATGGATTGCCGTACTCTCCGGCGCATCTATGCTCTTCAAAATGCGAACAGATGGCCATTGCGGCAATTAAAACGCTCCGTTGAACCTCCCCGCCAGGGAACACATTGGGACGTTGTTCTAGATCACATGAAATGGATGCGAACCGACTTTCGGGAGGAGAGAAAGTGGAAGATTGCCGCTGCGAAGAGTTGTGCCGATTGGTGCGCAGAATATGTCAACTGCGACGCGGAACACCGCACCCTACTTCGTGTCCAAGCAAAGATTCCAACGTCAAGTCTCTCAGAAAAGGATTCCTCTAAAGCAGGTCTCAGCCCACCCCCCGACGATGCTGGCGATGAAGTGTTTGGTGTCTGTCATCCCACTCCAGATCTCATGCCATCTGCAGAGGAGGAATCAGTCAGTGATGGGTTCAATGATGAGCCTCGACACGACATTCATGACACAGTCGCCCCTGCTGCTATTTTCTCCCTAGGCTCGGATGAGTTCAATTTCTCAATTGACATGACCCCTGCTGCCGAAAAGCTGTTAGACGAACTGCCGATATATGGACCGCTCCAGATCGCCCCCGGCACGAACGCACCGGTATTCAAAGTCTCCCCTGACACAGTTTGGAAAACGGAACTACTGCCAGTATCCAAATTTGCATCGGCGAAGATCAGCTTCCACGATGACGATCATCCTCGCAAACGGAGCAGATATGACTACTCCCAGTACGGCAATGATTCGGATAATCGCATCACCGAATTGGCACCTGAGCAGACAAACGTCGCACTGTTCCGACCAGAGAACAAGCCCATCCGTGATCGGATTCACCCTGGTCATCAATTCCGGCCCCCGACTGAACACCCGATGCCATCTGTTGGCTTCTTTGAATCACGTTCGTCCTCGCAATGGACTTACGCTGAGGACGATGAACTCCGACGCTTGGTTAAGGAGTACTCTTACAACTGGTCCCTAATTTCCAGCTGTCTTACCCCATCATCACTCTTCACCTCAGGCGCCGAGCGACGGACTCCTTGGGAATGTTTCGAGCGGTGGGTAGGACTGGAAGGTCTTCCTGCAGATATGTCCAAAACTCAATACTTCCGAGCTTATCACCAGAGGCTTGAGACTGCCCAACGCACTGTTTTGGCCCAGCAGCAGGCTGCTCAGCAACAGCAGCAACAACAACAGCAGCAGCAGCAAGGCGCCAACGCTCAGCCCCAGCCACCTGTCCGCCGAAGGACCACTCAGCCTCTTCGAGTTGACCGGAGACGATCTTCGAAACATCTTGCTTTGCTTGATGCCATGCGAAAGCTGGCCAAGAAGCGGGAAACTATGCTTCAGAAACAGCAGCATGGTATGTTTGGAATGGAAGCAGGTCATATCGTGCCAAGAACTCAACTGACATTCCTTTTCTTAGCTTCTCACCTCGCCTCGTTGCGCAAGGCCAATGAGGCCAACCAGCCCAAACCTCCGATATCTTCTCCAGCTGAGTTTAGCCGATTGAAGTACGACAGAGAGATGAAGCTGCAGGAAAGGCAGGAACAGTACCGCCAGCAAATGATTGCGCAGCAAAGAGTGAGTGGTGTTAACGTCCCTACCTGACAGCACTGTGGCTCATCCCCCATATAGGCTAGTCTCGCGGCGCAGCGTTCCGGCCAAGTACCTAACCAGCAGCAAATGATGAACGCGCCGGGGCGTAACAATACCATGCCCCCTACTTCCAACCCTAGCCTACCAGGTGGAACTCCGAATGGAATAACCAACGGCATGCCTCCTAGTGCTGGTGTTAATCAAGGTCGCCCCATTCCAATGCCGAACATGCCTAATGGTGTACAGCCCAGTGGCCAGATGCCTAATGGAATGGCCATGAAGATGATGCCGCAAGCTCAAATGCAGCAAACACCAGGAGCACGACCAGGCCTACCAATGCAAGCCTCTCCTGATAACACGCGTGTGATTCGAGAAGCCAATCGATTGCAGGAGCAGCAGCGTCTTCTCCAGTCTCGGCAACAGCAGCCGCACCCCCCTCAGCAGGGTCAGCAATTCCACAACCCACAATTCGGTTCTCAGGGATCGCCGAACCTGAACATGTCGAACGTTAACGGTGCTCCTAATAACCCTGCTATGATGGCTGCCCTCCAGAACCAAGGGGGAATGCAGAGTCCGTCGTTCCACGGTAGTACGCCGCAAGGAGTCTCAACCCCATCTCCTCGTATGGGCCAGCCCAATCCGCTTTCGAGTGGCGTTGTGCCCCAAATCAGCACTCTCCAAAGTCAGATCCAACGCACGAACCCGAATATGCCCCCGGAGCAAGTGACCAAGCTGGCCACGGATCGACTCAACCAGTATCAGCAACAGCAACAACAGCGCTTGTCCCAACAAGCGGCGATGAATGCTGCTGCAGGTAGCATCAATGCAAATGCCGTTCAGGCTAACTACCAAGTTCCCCACGAGGCTAGTTTCCAGACTCCAAACGGCGGTTCTGGCATACAGGTCCCTCAAAATCAAGGGTTCTCCCCAATGATGCGGGTCCCCCAGCCGGGTCAGCAAAACCGCGTTGGCCCGACTAGCTCGCCGGCCATGAACGGTGCTGCACCCCAGCCTAGCCGCAGCGGCACTCCTCAAAACCAGCGTAGCGGCAGTGCACAAGCTGGCACCGTTCAAGGTTCCAGCAAGAGCCCGCACGCACCGGCAGCTCAGACCGCGACCAGCTAGGAGCTTGCTCAACTTGCACCCCCGCAAAATCTTTGCAAACGATTTTTTCCTCCCACCTTTACGTTCGTCTGTACATACTTACACCCACCCTTACCCTGATTTATTTTCTACACTTTGTCCTTCACCATTGACTTGGATTCTTGTGCTACACCCTACACCTACACTTACACGTACCCCATCTGTTGACCTCTACTGCGTGCTTTGTTTTTTTTTTCTGGTTTGAAAATGTTCACCATTTACTTGAACTTGATATGCACTGGCTCTTTTTACCAGTGTTCTGAATAGGCTTGGGCTTGTATCATTGGGAATAGGCGCTGGGGCGGACGGATTACTCTAGGAATTGATATGAATTGTATGATTAGTTTGGAGTTAGTTTTTCTGTGTGTATTTGTAGACAAATTGGAGGATTCCAAAGTCTTTCCTGGGAATTTGATTGAGCAGCCGCCCTAGGGTTTTCGTAGATCTACCTATCTATTGTAATACTCGGGAAGCTGTGAGGAATGATCCTTTCCTTCTACGATTTATGGCTATCCAATTCCAACCGTCCTGCTACTTATAACACCAAGAAGGGATAAAGACTTTAAAAAAGATATCTAAAAAGGTCCTCAACAAACCGCCGGTTGTCTAGTCTCGCCGTAGACAAACCTATCAATTGGCCCCCTCTAGGAATCTCTAAGCAATGTGATATTAATAATACAAGCGAATGTGAAATTGAAATGGACACAGCCAACTGACCCGACGACTTCACTTGCCCTGTCTGACTAACGGCCAATCCAAAATGCTAGGTGGTCGCTGAAGTGGTTTGTCCTTTTTGGCTTGGCTTCTTTTCATACATCAACCACTCGGACACCGGTTGAATCGAATCAAGTCCAATCTCCCTAGTGAGAATGGCTGGTTTACAGCGCTTCGTCGGGTAGTGATCGTCTACAAAATATGGAAGGCTTCGCTCGTGTCTATGGCCTCCAGAACCATCTGGCATTGCTCCGCTCGAAGTGGCTTGTATGCCGATCAGCCCCGCCAACATCACAGCGTCAAATAATCGCCCTCTTTTTTCAATAACTGTGACTGGCACGGTGATATAGCCCAGGGGGCTTCCTCTGTGTCTATGTGGTGCGACAAAGCCTGATTAACCCTCAACTCCGTGTCCCGTGCCTTGAAGCCCGGCGAGCTTGCCGGAAGGACCTGCTCTGGGTGTAGCAGCTTTCCATCAACATCCCAGAAACAAAAGACCGGCACCCAGCCAGTCAGATTGGTCGGCTTCCCCCGCCTCTTCTGCCTGCTCCAAAAACTCAGTACATCGGGTGATCCGGGGTTGTCGAAGGAAGCAACAAAGTGATTAAGAACCGGATCGATCAAGCTCATCCCCTAGACGAGCTAGCTGAGCAAGCTTCGTCACTAGAAGTCCCCAGTTCTCACGCCCGCCGAGTAAAGTGACCAGCCGGAATCTCGCATACGAGAGCTCAAAAACCTCTTAGATCTGCTCTATCTAATATTGCTTTTTTATGTCATATATCACCACCCTTACATCTTGATATCCAAATACTTATTGATTTCTATTCTGGCTCTGAGCGGCCCAAAAAAGCCCAATATAAACACTTATCACCTCTCAAGAGTAATCACTTGACAAGCCTCCGATCCATTTCACATCCATTCAAAAGCAAATCAGTATTCCCATCTCCCGTAAGAGTTTTGGTCGCCTTCTTGATAAGCCGACCCGGATGATAGATGATCAATATAAGCATGGTAAAACACATTAAAAAGGCATCAAAAACATAGATATATGCCTCCTTGGTGTTGACATCGGTTGTCTGACCGGCTCCAAATTGAATAATTCGCACCAGATTGCGCAGCATCAATGCAAAGCAAGAAATGTAAATCGCCCACATGTATCGCTGCCAGTGTAGATCAGGGTTCTTCTTGAGGAAGGGTGTGGGAATTTGCCGAAGATGTCGATGAAATTTGGCTGCAATCAGAATAAAACAGGCAAAAACAGCCAAAGAGAAGATCAAGCTAGTCAAAACAACCTTTTTGCCAATATCCATCACCTGCTGGTCCCCGGTAGCTTGGACACCCGCACCCCCCAGTTGTGTACAGAAGCAGAGCACATCGTTCATAACAAAGACAAAGGTGAGCCATTTGGGGCGCATGCTTGAAAGATGTTCAGCGCCGAAGGAGCGGACAATGCGGCCGAGGACCATATAGACGGTGGCTGCCACAAGAGGTGGTGCGCATAGAATGAGCATCTCCTGCAAGGCCCATGACTTGATCTCGAATCGAGACTGGTGTGACCATGCTCGGCCGTAGTAGCCGAATGTCTCGCCTAGTTTCGTTCATCGTTAGCTTTAATGGTTCTTCTTCTGTGGAGGGGACTTGTCATCTTACACATTCCGCCTAGTACCAGTGGGATAAAGTAGGCAGCATGGAAGGGAAACATCAACACGATATGGGTAAGGGTTGAAACCCCAAAGATTCCCATAAAGACATACCCAGCCGTGGCAGATGGCGTATAGGGATAGAACTCTACCCAGGGATCAGTTCCATTTTTGCCGGGGTGATAAACAATATCCATATTAGGGATGCCAGCAAGAGGGCAAACAAGAGTGCAAAACAAGAGTGCAAAAAGACGATATGGGATTTAGGGACTTTTAAATGTCTACTGCTGTTACACATCTAGGGCTATTCCTAGATTCCCAATCAGGGAATTTCCGAACGAATATGCCATGATGTGGGGCATCTTCCTGGTCCACTTGGGTTATGCTTCTTTCGCCCTATTATGCTTGTCTATTCGGTATATATTTGGAAATACGACTGTGTATGTAGCGAGGAGAGATGAAAAACCAAGATTCGTGCTACTACTTAGTGCTGTCTCAAGGCTAAATATCTTACAGTCCTGAAGCAAGTGGACTACAAGACGGGACCACGGAGTAACTAGTTTAGTATTAAACTTGTCTTTTGGCCACTCTAGTGGCTCTTACGTAGTCCATCACGCTCGATGTATGTACTCGAATCCCCGAGAAGTGTTAACAAACTTGGGACTAGAGGTTAAAGGGGGAAACATAATTACGAGTACGTCCAAAGTTCCTGATTAGGTCCAGATCATCCGGATGATTCCACCATTTCTTCCTTGCTGCTTATAATTATAGGCTATTGTCTTTGGTTGCTTCGGATGAGTGGAATTCCGATCTCAATAAAGGTCTTGTGTTGGGTGAATGTTTGTGGAGGCATGAAAGGTGGGCTTCATAACGACATTTCACATATTATAATGAGTTATATAGATGTATTGTACATATAGACTGCCCAGACACTCAATCTTTGGCGGAGGACTGTCCAATGAATATTCATGAGTTGTATGTCAAGTTGCAGAGTAGGTAGCTTAGATTACCGCCGTCAGTCGCGCGCTTCCAATTTTGCCACCGCCCATGAGCTCTCAAGTATCAATTGCGCCTCGAGCTCTCTCTTCGCTACTAAGCACCCCGTTCGGTTCAAACTAAGATACTATCGCGATGTCTTCGCGCGACCATAATGAGTGCCGTCAACCGCCGTCCAAACCAATTTCTCTATCTCTATCCAGCTCAAAAGGTCCTTCGAAAAAGACCGGTTTCAACATCCAATCCTCAAATCGCGGCTGTTCCACAAATTCCCCAGCAAACGGCCGGTCATTGCCTCGGCGACCTCACCACCTTGGCGATGACTCTGACGAAGAGGAGGCCCCCCGGCCCACGAGGAAATCTCAGGGTTCGACACCCACACAGGTGCTGCCATTACTGCGGACGGGCAGGTAGTCGCGGACGGAAAGAAGCCTCTGGTCATTCCCGTTACGAGCAAGAACAACTGGCGCGACCGGGCGGGCGTGAAGAAAAGCAAGAATCTGCTGCCCAGCGAAGTGCAGGCTATGCAGGAAGCGCAAAAGAACGGACAAGCACCTCCCGGAGAGTCTACAGTAGAGACAGATATGCCTAGCGTGGCGTACGGGTTGAGCTTTGCACAGCAGTCTGCAGAAAAAGCAGATCGTGGCGCAGCGGTGGACGAAGACCAGGCCATGCCTGATGCGAAACCTATCGCGACCAAGCCTCTCACCGACGACGAGATTGCCATGCAGGCGCTGATTCGGGAAACCACAGGTGAAAACGAACGGAGATCAGACCTTGTGATTGAGTCTGCTAAGCATGGAGGGGAAGGTGACGAGGAAGCGCCAGTCCAATACAACGAGCTTGGATCTTTCCGAACAGATGTGGCATCCCGGCCTGAGCCTGCCAGTTTGGACGCCTACAATGCTATTCCTGTTGAAGAATTCGGAGCCGCGCTGCTACGAGGAATGGGCTGGAAAGATGGTCAAACTATCGGACGAGGCAACTACAGCAGTGCCACAGCTGCAGAGAAAGCTAAAAACCCCCGTGTCCCAGAGCGACGACCTGGGTTCCTCGGCATTGGCGCAAAGGATTCCTCCAGCGGTAAAGGAGCCGAAACCGAGCTTGGAGCTTGGGGAAAAGCGGCTATGCGCAAAGCGTCGAGGAAACAGGGTGATGAGGACGACAAGGCCGAGGGCGTGTACATGCCTATCACGATGCGGAATAAAAAAACCGGCGAGCAACTCACCGAAGCGGAACTCGCTGCTCTACAAAAGGAGGCTAAAGCCAAACCTCCCAAGGAAGACGACTGGCGCGAGCGACGGGATCGCAACCTTGAGAAGAGCGGCCGGGACAAGGATCGAGACCGGGAATACCGCAAACGCGACTACGACGATGAAGAGGGTCGGTCTAGCCGGAAGACAGGGTCCTCACGACGTGACCGCAGTCGGTCTAGTGGCCGCCAATCTTCTAGTCGCTCCTCTCGATATGATGATGATGATAAAAGCAGACGGGACGACCGTTCCTATCGTGATCGAGATCACGACCGGGATCGTCGCCGGGACCGGGATGATTATAAGGACGACCGAAAAAGAGATGGAGATCGAGAGCGGGACAGGGATCGCAGCCATCGGTCTCGAGATGAGAGATACAGCAGCTCGCGGCACTCGTCTCACTCATCTCGGAATGACCGAGACCGCGATCGTGATCGTGATCGCGACTCTCGTCGGAGTCGTCGCGATTAGAGGCCAGATGATTTTGGCTAGGGGATTGAAAGGCATTGATGCCTTTGTACAGGACAAATTGCTGCTTCTTTGGAGCTACATATTCCCTCCGTCTAGTTATTTTACCACGAGACTCAACCAAATAAAGATACCCTGAACAATCAAAATATATCGCTTTGGCCAAAGAACACTTTCCATGATACACTGTTCAATTCTATAAAGAGATGGCTTTTATCCTTCCCACCCATGGTACTCCAAGAACGAAAGCGCCAAATTCAATGTACAAACAAGGTAAAAGACTAAAGCCAGACTATGCTTCCAACATAATAACGTCCTTCTCATGCTCTTCCTCCTCACTGACATCGCCCACAGTCAAATCACGCAGTCCACCGAGTCCAATACCACCATCCATCTCACCGAGAACCCACTCCACCAGGTAGCTGTCATCGACCAGCTCCTCAACTCGGCGGTAGTGTCTTTCGGTGTACGCAGCCAGTGCCTGCAGGATATCCTTCATACCAGCCGCAGCACGACCCTCCTTTCCGCGGACGGACTGGGTCGCAAGCTCCACGAAAGTGGACGCAGGGTAAGAACGGAACAGGGCATACAGGATGCGCTGTGAGACACGCGAAGTGCGTGCATTGGTGTTCCAGTCCCGGAGACGGAGCAGGAGAGTGCGCAGATTAGCAGGGTCCAAGTTCTGCAGGACCTCGTCGATGGACGGGTTACCGGACAGACTGGCTGCAGCACGCTCGCGGTCCTCGGCCGGGACGGTTGGGTCGTCTGCGGCGTTGATGGCGGAGGTGAAGAGCGAGAGCAGTCTACCCGGGTGGTTAAGTTGCAGGGCCAGAGTGATGGCTTCACGGTAGGCACCGGCGCGGATGTAGTTCTGCAGCTCTTGGTCCTGTTCGACGCGAGCAGAGCTTGCGTTGACAGCGGCTGTGTAGGTGGATGATGTAGTATCAGTCCAGAAGGTCACTGTTGCGTCGGCAGAACCAGAGGCAATGGCGTAGGGAGTGGTGTTGAACTTGGAGGAGATTTGCTTCACGTCTGCGCGTGAGCCGGATGGGGTTGGGCTGGCAAGCGCCCAGACTCGGTCGATGTGGTTGTCCAGGGTGGTTTCGAGCTCGCCTGTGTAGGGGGACCAGATCTTGACTAGACCGTCTGCAGCGGCGGAGGCGATAAGGGGTCGGTCCTGGATGGCATTTTTGCGTGCTGTGGCAGCCTCTTCGTCATCTTCCTCGTCGTCGATTTGGCTCGAGACCTGAGGGGGTGGGAGCCAGAGGACTTTGAGAACACTGTTGGTGTGGCCCTCGAAAGTCAAGAGACAGCTGTAGTCAGACAGACTCCATAGTTTGACGGTCTTGTCACCTGAGCCTGTGACTGCTAGGCCACGGCTCGTGCTGGTACGTGAATCCGAGTTGATGATCGGTGTACCCTGTGGGGCAAATCGCACCGACCAAACACCTCGCTTGTGGCCACGGAGGACACCAACTGACGAGCCTTCATCAGCGGCCCAGATCTTCACGGTGCGATCTTGTGACGCTGAGGCAAACAGTTCAGATGTAGAATCGATGTCAATGGCATTAATATCCTTTTCGTGAGCCTTGCGAGTATAGATTGCCTTAGGGTGGTGTGGCTTATCTCCTGTCAGGGGGGCTAACTTGCTTGTATCCCATCGCTTGATTGTGCGATCTTGCGATCCAGTAATTAGGAATGCTGGTGGGTGGTTCACGGGGTCATTATATGCGGCACTGCCAACAGGAGGTGGAACGCGCGGAAGGGCGATTGCTCCCAATGACTCGGCGTGACCAGTGAAAATAGCAAAGCAAGTATAAGAGGATGTCTTCGGGTCAATACGCCAAAGGCGGGCTGTATTGTCTTTAGCGCCAGTTGCTAGCCAGTGTCCTGACCAATCTGCATCAATGCAAATGATAATATCGTCGTGGCCTTCCAGGTGTGTGATATCAGCACCAAAGTACTCCTCTCCTTGAGTTGATGGTCGGTCTTCCGAAGGGGCAACTGAAACTACACGGATGCTCTCGGTGTTGGTGGCCAAAGCAAGCATCGATCGATCAGGCCCAATGTAAGCCAAGTCAATAATCTCGTCGTCATTGCCGGAAATGCGGCGGATAACCGGCAAGGGCTCCAAGGTTGACCCTGGCTTATAATCAGAGAGCGACTCGAGTGAGTGGACCCGGAGAGTCTGATCCGCGTGGACGGTGAGGATGAAAGATAAACCAGGCGAATAGTGGATAGCAACGACACTTTCGAACTCCTCTCCAGCCTCTTGTTCCTCTGTGATCTCGCTTCCACGATTGCAGTCCCAAACTCGCAGTTTGCCATTTTCTCCACCGATAACGCACAGTCCGCTATCCGCAATGAAAGCCGCGGCTTCCACACTCTCCAAAACAGGAATGATTCTGCGAGTCTTCCAAGTACGCGCATCCCAGACGATGACAGTCTTGTCTCTGCTGGCTGAGATCAATGCGTTCTCTGACGGAGAAAAGGACAAACTGCGGACAAGTGAAACGTGTGACTCGAGCGACGCAATGGACTTTCTCTTGTGCAGATCCCATACACGCATTTTGCCATCTTCACTGCCAGATGCTAAGCGGAATCCTGCAGTAGAACCTGTACGGGCAGAGCCCTCCATATCATCATCATCATCCCCCGTAGTCTGTTGCTTAGACTTGTTCTTCTTAGATGACTTGGAATCGCTGTCGGCAGTAGGGACTTCGAAAAAGCACAGCGCAGAAATAACACCACCGTGACCATGGAAAGTGTGAGTGACAAAACCGCCTCTGATGTCCCAGACCTTGATTGATCCATCCGCACCACCAGTGGCGAGTAGTGTGCCAGTAGGGTCAACAGCAATGGTCACAACGGGAGCTGTGTGAGGCTTAAGGGTTCGGAGAAGTTTTGCTTCAATGGTCTGGGAAGTCTCGTCGAAATCTGGGAGGCCGTAGATTCGCATGGACATCGAGCGCGAGCAGACAATGGCATGTGAGGCGAAAGGCGTGACTAGGCAAATTGTCAGTGTTTTATTCTCATTCTCAGGGCATACAATACTTACTAGCCAAACCTGTGACAATTTCTCCATCCTGCAGCGTTCATGTGGTTAGCGCTTTGCAATTGACGAATACTCCAAGGTGACAAAAACATACCCCCTCCAGGCTAGCAAGCTGGTTACCAGTCTCCAAATCAACGATCAAGGCATCTTCGCCCACGCAGCTCAGCAAGATGCGCCCACTGGCATCCAGCGCGGTGCTACCGCCGGTGTAAATGGGGCGGAGCGTGCGGGACGCCTCGAAAGTGGTTTTGACGATAGCTTTCGACATGACTCTATAATATCTCGGCGTAAAAAATTAGAAATTAGCACGCCATTGGCCAGTCGAAGAGCCGTAGAGATTGAACGATCGCAAAAAACGGCAGCTCGAGCGGGCAACTTTTTTTGATGTTTGCACTGTTTGTTTGGTGATAAGATATGGCTCATGCCTCAGGCCAAATAAGCGTGGCCGCATAACCACATGTATCTTCCACCGTCCGGCTTTCGTTTGACTTGTGCTTCGTCTTTTATTACTTTTGAATCCACAGGTTCTGATAGGCTTTGTACTAATGATGCACTAGAAGGTGATATGGCTACACTGCTATTCCAGTGACCTTGAACGATATGGGTCGACAGGCTTATTTGAACCGGCTCGCTTTGGTAAGCTTCATCTTTCTACGCGCGAACTTACACGCGAACTTCCCCCTATATTTGTAGTTAAAAAAATTGGGTCTATGGACTGTGATAATGGATCATGCTTTACCCCGGGAAGCCTAAAGCCTTCTGAAACTGAACCAGTCACCATCTGGCCCTGTCTCATTGTTTCTACCCGGATATACAAACCCACCCCAAACACCTCTTGCCACACATGCCTAATTGAGTTTAGTTACAATCTGGGTAGTATATCATATTAACTGATTTCAAGGGCCGGTCCCCATACGAAGCTCCCGATAATGTGGCTGTTGACCCCTCCAATCCAGTCCGACGGATCTCCAGCGTTTATGCAGACAATTACATGCAGCAATATGATGCTCGAGGCCATCCTGTTAATCCCGAATCCAGAACCCTCGGAAAAGAACTCCGGAGAGCAAAGAATGATATCCTTTCAACAATGGGGATTGTCGTTAGTGGAGAAGATCGAAACTCTGGTATCCCTAATGAGCAGCAAAAGATCAACCAGATTGCGAGTGAAAATGACTTCGGACTCGTCATAACAACTCTCGATCAACTGTTCATCTTTTTTGGTACCTGGTGGACCTCTTCAGTCACTGGTCGAGTACAGGTAAATGCAATACCCGACTACTCTATTGATTGGGCTGACAGTCGAGGCTTGGTGCTCAGACTTATCGGCATTATGCCCATTCCGCATTAGTCAACGTCATACAGTCTGAGAGAGACTCGACAGGCATTCTTAGGTTCTATTTTGCAGGAATTCCTGCCTGGGCAATGTCCAGTGGGTTGGCTATAGCTCGTGAGACCCCGCTGAAACGGGTGTTTGTCTCTCTCCGGGACTATGCTCAGTCTTTGACAGGCGACTCACTCGGGGTTCGTTCTCTGTTCGGGCTTCTATACACAATGTGAGTATATCCATCGTCCGTCCAAATAGACAAGACAATTAATTATGAATAAAGGGCGAGAAATTCTGTGCTCATGTTGTCTATGGAGTTCTACATGTACTCCACACTCCAATCTCTTTCCCTTGTGTCTCCATATGGCATTCCTAGCGCACAATTTCTGCTTCCCTTCGGCAAAGAATCTTTGCTACAGCTGCCACCCTTGCCCGCCGATTTCTCCCCTCACTCACTGGGGACTTCGCTTGTGCAATTGTTGACCTCCCCTGGCGCTTTAGTGTTCCTCTATGGCTACTACTTGCGACCAGAGCTTGAAGAGCGTATTTATCGGTTGATCAGACGGCACCTTCCTAAGCCATCTCTTCCCGATGAACTCTCAGTCCGCGTTGCCTTTGAAGAAAACCTGATAGAGTGGGTAGTGCCTACGCTGGGCCGCAGATCAGACGAGGAATTACACCGCGGCAAACTCACACTATTCGAGGACATCAAGTTTGAACTAGCCATTTTTCGAAGATGGGTATCATCGCTTTTTGGACTGAGATCGAATCAATCGGCAGAGCAGCAAGCTCTCCGGACCTTTAGGGACGAGAGGATTGAAAACCTACGCAATTCTATTGAGTTGTTGCAAAATGAACTTGACGGAATCAACCTTGTTGCTGAAGAAGGACCAAATGATCTCGTGCCTAGATTGCCGGGGATCAACCCCGATGCCCAGGTTGCCACTCTTGCATTGCAAACACGATCAGGGTCACAGGATGCAACTGAATCCACACATTTGACTCAGGCAGAATCAGTTATTGGATTGAACCAGGTGCTTACAAATGAAAATCATATGTCTCAATCGCCGGGGGAAATGAGTAATGACTATTTCTCCGAGATGGCTACTGCTGGACGAACAAGTCGTCTCTCGGCCACCTCAACCCCGCAGGACCAAACAGCCCCTTTGCAAAATGACGAGGATTTGGCTATGGAAATAGAAAACTCACGATCTAATACTCTATTTTCTCCCCCATCGTCACCAGAAACATCACCTCCTACGTCGCCTCGCGTAAGAGCATCCTTGATTCACCAGAGCTCTGACGTTATCACGATGCAGCTTGAGTTGCTGAGCAATCGGAACCGTCATCCACAGATCCAAGCTTCAAGTCCTGCCCAGCTGAATGCACTATCGGGCAGGAATGTGTCAGGATCAAATGCGAATCCAGAGGCTATGGATAGACGATCTATAGCCGAATTCCTCGAAGCTCTGATATTGAGTCAGGCCCAGCGGCAGGAGCAGCAGTCCCTGGCGGCAGCAGATACAGACGGCCTCTCAAGTATCACTGCCGGACAATCCAACATAATGCCCCAGGACTTAGGTGCTCCTGAATTAGACCCTCAAATTCCGGCCCCAGAAACCCAAGCTACCGACGCTCCAACTTTAGAGTCAATCGAGGAAGCACAAGGGTCCATTGTTCCTAATATTCTCCCAGATGGCGTGGAAGAACCAAACGATGGAGAGCCCTCCAATGAACCAAACCCTGTCGCAGATACAGACCATAATGAAGATACCCAGTCTGATACCCTCGTTCAGCCAATTCTACCATCTTCCCTTATTCCCGGACACCCGGCAAACACATTGTCGCAAGTCCACCGCGTCACCCTTCTTTCGGCATACCCAGTGGACTCCCTCGCATCTCACCTTGCTGCAGCAATCAGCGGCATCATACTCGCGCCCCTTGAAGCACTCTACCTTCGCTCATTGACTCGGTCCTGGATCATATCACACCCGTCCTCTGTTATCCGTCTCTCAGATGTACATCCGTTGGGTCTTTGGTTTGGCGGGAGAACTTGGCCAGACATATGTGCCTATTCCTTCCGGCTCGTACTCATGAGAGGAATGCAAGTTGCGATGAGAGCGGGGATTTGGGGATTCCTGGTGGGCTCGTCGATGAGGATAGGGAGGAACTTCTGCGGCTGGGGAACCTTGTGATGAATACTTTTTTGGCCGCATCAATACCTATGTTACTCTATGATGTGTATCTTAACCATTCAGTCAGAATTTCATGAGACTTCTGTACAACCAATCCGTGACTTGCATGTTATGCACTTCCGCAGTTATTGGGTATCACACAGCTAAAGCTACCTAAATTTATTATTTTAGGGCTGTTTGAAGTATGCTATATTGATAAACCGACCCTTAGGCCTTTCGCTTCCTTTCCTCGCTACGGAGCAGAAGACATAGGTCGGTAATAGGTGACGGTAGGCTGATAACCATCTCCTGCTTGTTTTGTAGGTAGATCCTGCTGCTCTAAGGTTCTGGCTGCAAGATATGGGATTATCCAGTACTAGTAGCTAGTAGGTATGTAGGTTATCTTTATATGGTCTTCCCCCCTCTTCTGGTACAACGTCTTGTATGTTTCCTTTAATGATTTCTTTGTTTTACCGTACAGTGGAAGATACCAAAAAAAAAAAAACATAAATTCGTCATTATTTGATGGTACATTGGATGCTCTAAAAGATAAAAGTGTGGAAGACGTAGAAGACAATTGCAAGATCGAAGCTCAAGCTTAGTCCTCAAATGTAACTGTCTTAGATCAAGCACGCTCCTTTCCTTTGTCCCCTGGCACCTTGCGTCGCTCCCAGACCATAAGGTATCCCTCGCGAGTGAAAAGAGTTTCGCTTTCCGTGCGGTTGACGAACAAATCCTGAATCTCAAGCCACTCCGGGCCCTGCTGCTGCTTCTCTGTGGAACCGCTGTTTTTGGCACGAGCGTTCTCGGCCTCCATAGCTTTATCGTGGAGTTGGACAAGCCACGAAACCTTCTTGCTGCCGCCACCTGCTCCGCTGGAGGAACCTCCGGCTCCCGACGCAGAGTTGACGCCCTTGTCCGCAGCGTCATCCATTTCACCGGGTGCAGCGATAGCGGGGTCGAGGATGATGTTTGCGACAAGATCGTAAAGGATTGGATCGCTAGGTGACCAAACATTGGGGTTTGGCTCGACATAAGGGGACATGTCCAAGTTGTGCGGAGAGGGGAATGTGACAATGGTTGGGTTTCGCTCAGAGACAAAGCGGTTCTTGCTGAAGCGCTTGATATGGAAGAAAAGGTACGGAGGAAGAGGGTGGAGGAGGCGGTGTCGGACACGGTGGGCCAGTTTCTCTGATGCCGTGTAGCCGTTATATTTGTTCAATAGGGTAGTCAAGGGAACCTGTGGGATGCTTGACTCCCTACTGGAAGACTGGAAGAGGGGTGTGGGGGGTAGATCCAGTGTGAGGATGAGGAAAGGGGTAACCTGGCTATTGATTGTGGCAGATTCAGTAAATACCAAACGGGCATTTTGGGTATCGGAGTGAGCAGTAATAGCTTGGCTTTCGATCCGCACACGGCCCTGGAACGCTGCGTGAACGACACTTGTGGGTGTTGGTGACGGCTTCTTGGACCCTCCCAAGGCGAGGTGCAGGGTGTTTAGGAACCAAGACAAGAAATCCACGGGATCTGCCTGATTCGTGAGAGTGAACCGTTTCGAGGACCGTACAGCAATCTCCTGTAGTAACTCGTGCGGAGACACATGTGACCGGAACGCCTTAGGGTTCCATAGCTTACGCACCAGCGTGCTGAAACGAAGAATTATCTCTGGTGTTCCAGGCGTAGGGAACTCGTGGAGAAGGAAGAAATTGCGAATTGGCAAAACATGTGCCAGTAGTTGAGCTACTACATTGACATAGTCGTTGGCTTTGATGTTGTTCATGCCAACAAACCCTGGAGAAGAAAATTAGTCAAAAGAGTCCCAATATCATCATGAAAACGGCTCTTACCTGGTCTGTACTTAGACCCAGAAAGGTCCCAGGCATCATGCACTTCCTTATCAAGCTTGACCACTTGGCTTTTTGTGTAGTGTGGATCAACCACGTATTTGATATCCTCCAAACTCTTGTTATTGACTTCATATCCTTCAGGCAAAACGTAAACCTTCTTTGTGCCAATGTTGATGAAGACGTGGTGTCCAACTTCAAGGGCGTGAAAATATGCATGCGATTTGGGACCACGACCCTGGAAGTATTTGCCGCAAACGAGGCATGCATACACATTGACATTTGACAAACTGATGGAGCACAGCTTCTCGAAGTCGAAATCCAGGATTTCACGGTTGATTGTGTCGAGGTAAAGGTCGCCGTAGCCTTCCATGGGAGCGCTTTGCCGCTTTGGGGCGCTGAGCACAGGCGCATCTTCGTCGATATCCAAGAGCCCAGAGGGATCCTTCTCCCCCTCCTCAAGTTCCTCTGCTTCTATTTCAGCTGCTCCTAGGATATCCACATTGCGATCATCCTGTCTCAGCTCTTCGGATTGTAACGCGGGCACTGCGTCGTTGGGAAAATCGGGATTGTTGTCGTCCTCGACGCGCGCCTTTTTCGATACAGGTGAGCTGGAGAAGTCTTGCTCCAAGGGGAGCTCTGCGTGTCTTTTTGACATTGTGAGATGGCTTGAATTGAAAAGTTGGTGATCACGGAGTTCTTGACTTTCCGAGAGCTCGGGATGCGACACTGTTGCAAACAAGTCAAACACCGACCCCAATGCCAAGCGGTGTACGTTCTATACAAAATCCCCTTCATCATTTGAGTGAGTTTATAGGGCTGTATTTGCCTAGTGTTTATTCAACATGTAGGAATCTACTCCTTAATTGACTTCCAAGGTTACTACAGCCTAAATCATGTCGACCGTTCGACTATCTCGGAATCAAAGAAAAACGTCATAAGATGTGATACAACAAACGCCGTGGTATGTCGACCTTCAAGCACTCCGGACCACCTTGTCGTTATCGACGGGAATGATTTCCACACCATCCTTTGTCACAACCTTCACCAGCATCTGTGAATAATTGTGTTAGAATATTGGCATCTGAGGGCGGCTTCCTAAAGAACTTACTCCTTTGTAGTCAATGGGTAGTCTGCGCTTCAGCTCATCTGTGCACAGGGTGAGGAGGGCAAGACCCTCCTCGAGGGAACAGTCGGGATGGTGGTGTTTGTCGAGGATGGAGAGGCAGTAGTATCTAGCAGAATCAGCGTTAGTTATCTCCACCTGGACTTTCGTATCGTCCGTTATGATGAGTTATGAAACATACTGGGCATAGCCGTGGGCAGCATATGGTAGGGGCGCCAGCGACGCAAGATAATCAATCCAGAATAGGTGAGGCTTCTCAGTGACCGGATCTATACCACCTAGAAGCAGGTTTACTGTGTAGGGAGTTCGTGACCGCAAGCTGCGCGCCAATTCTCCCCGGACGAAATTGGCAACGGCAGAAGGGCTGAGCTCGGTGTCATTGCGCATGCTGTAGAGTGCAGCGTTGGCTTGGATGTATTCGGCAAATTGAACTAGCATAGGTATCTCATTAGCATCTTGTTTATCTCGTCGGAGAAGCAGCTACATACCGGTATCTCCAGACTCTCCGGAGAAGGCCATCACTGTGTGCTTGTTCAACTGTCGTGTCTTATCATCTTCAGCCTTGAGAACTGTCGGGCCTCTCATTGCGGCCTTGGATGCAGCAAGAATGACGAAGTCTTTGCCGGCGATACCCAAAAGAACCTCCCTAGCAAGCTGTTAGTGACTATTTGTAGATGTGAGAACACCATAAGCTCACATGTTTGCGGTATGAAAGATAAATAAAGAATTAACAAGCAAGTAGATGATCAGAGAAGACGAAGGGGAGTAGTGATCAAGTGAGGAGGACCGCGCGGTGAGCTTGACGCCTGGAGCTCCTGTGAGGTCAGCTACCTGCTGAGTCAGCCGCCGCTTAGCGCTTTTTTTTTCTGCCAAAAAAAAGTTGAAGTTTCGATCTCCGCAGTCTGAGTCTTTCAAGAACGCCATACATTCGATTTTTTTATACAGAGATCAAGAACGGACAGGCCGCAAAACGTTGCCATGTCGTCCTTTTTCACTGTACCCAATTCCCAGCGCAAGAGGAAGAGAGACGACCGCGCCGGAGCCCCAGGATCAAAAAAACGAGGCGTAGATGCCAAAACCGATGGTGGTCGACGCACCAAAGAGAGAGAAGAATCAATCTCAGGCAGCGACTTGGATGAAGATGCTGCAATAGATACGGCAGAGTCAGACGAAAGTGGATCGGACTCAGAAGACGGCGAAACCGCGGCGGACCGAAGATTGAAACTCGCTGAACGCTACCTGGGTAACATCCAAGAAGAAGTAGACGAAGCTGGATTTGATGCCGCAGATATCGACCGAGACTTGATTGCAGAGCGATTGAAGAAGGACGTCGATGAGTTCAAAGGACGGACGTTCCGTCAAATCGCTGCGAAACTATCCGTTCCCACGGCGCCCCATTCCTTTTTCCGTTCAGATACCCAGTCCAACACTGCTATCGCAGTCCACCCGCCATTTGTCTACATTGTTTCAAAGGATAAGACCTTGACCAAGTGGGAATTAGCTACACCTAGTGTACCAGGCTCTACAGAATCGAACGGCGATAATGATGCTTCCAAGCGGCCTCCGCGCCCCCAGCGCAAGAAGCCCAAGCGTGTGAAGTACGCCCGGGGTATGCGCAAAGTTGGTGAATCAGGCGAGGACCAAGGACACACAGGAAGCATCCTATCTGTTGCTGTCTCACCTTCTGGAAAATTCGTGGCCACCGGTGGAGCAGACAATAAGCTTATCATCTGGGACGCAGAGACTTTGACGCCAAGCAAGACCTTCTTGCACCACAGAGACTCGGTTTGCACCTTGTCTTTCGCACGCCATATCTCAGCGATGAGCTCCGGAGAGCAGCTGTTCTCCGGTTCGTATGATCGTACAATTAAGACATGGTCCATCAGCGGAGCGGGCCACGCCTACGTCGAAACACTCTTCGGCCACCAGGATCACGTCACCGGAATTGCTGCCATGACCATTGACGAATGTGTCAGTGTTGGTGCTCGGGATCGTACCGCCCGTTTGTGGAAGGTTGTCGAGGAAACACAGCTCGTGTTTCGTGGTGGCGCCTCTAGAAATGCTCCTTACCACGAGAGCAACATCGACTGCATTGCCCCCCTTCCACCCACTCACTTCGTCACTGGCTCAGATTCCGGCTCTCTCTGCCTTTGGTCGGTCCACAAGAAGAAGCCACTCTACACCGTCCGTCTTGCCCACGGCTTGGACCCCATCCCCCCTCTGGATGTGTTATCACCCGAGACAGACGAGGCGACTGCCGCCCACAATACGCGCCACATGCGACCCATGCCTCGCTGGATCACCGCTCTCGCTACTCTACCAGGTACCGATGTTGTTCTCAGTGGCAGCTGGGACGGTTTCATCCGCGCATGGCGCGTGTCAGAAGATAAAAAGACACTTATCGCTCTGGGTCCCATCGGTGCAGGCATACCTGGTACCGTGACACCAGATACGCCCTCGCAGCAACTCAACCAGGCTCTTGCTCTTGATGCCGCCCCCGCGCCGGATCAAAAAGAGCCAGAGCCTTTGATCAAGGGCGTCATCAATGATATTGCGGTCTTCGAACGACGCCCTGAATCTGATATGCCTGGTGCAGACAAACACAAGTCTGAGACCGAGCAAGAACCTCGTGGTTTGTCCATCGTCGCCGCTGTCGGCAAGGAGCACCGATTGGCTCGCTGGAAGTGCTTCAACAACAATTTCTATGAGGGCCCCACTTCGGGAGGCCGCAATGGTGCTGTTGTCTTCGAAGTTCCGTTTGTTACTAATGACACTGTGAAGGCTGATGTATAAATTTTGTTCATAATCTTCTGTCTCGATCTTGGTCATTGGCCGAGAGCAAAATGGGGAGCGTTGCTCGGGGTCAGGTGTATTTGGAGTCACATCTGTGTATTTTACTATTTTTGCATATGTACCGGATATCTTCGGTACATTGAAGTATTCAATCATATCCTCTTTCAAGCAATATTGTTCCTCAAGAGTAAACTTCGTGATCACAATAAGCGATTAGAAAAACTGTGTAGGCACACTTTTATTACCTTGCTTCTTTCAATCTCCCAATGTTGTTTCAACAACCAATACCCAAATATTTCTACGCAATCTGGGTCTCCGTCATGTGGATATGTTTGCTGGCTGTCCTCACCGGTTTAATTTGCTTGTAAATAGGGTGCTCACCAGTGATATATACATACATTTGTTTACTTCAAGTGGACTCGCGGACTGTTGTAGGTACATGAATTTATCATTTTAGCAGTAACACTATGAAGCAAAGTAGTATGCTCTACTAGTTCGTGAAAGAATACAATATGGAAAGCAAGCACTTAACATGGTAGAGCCTGGTGGCTTTCTTCATAGATTTGATGATGGATTTTGTGGACACGCTTTATTGAGTGCCAAGAGACTAGGTTCTTCGACTCCACTCGCAAAAGGCGACAAAAGATCAAGATCGAATCAGAGAAGGATAAGTAGGGGTATTCGTAGAGTACGGCTGAGCCGGTAAGAAGCAAGGCATGAAGACAGTATCCAGCCGTTGAAGGCAGTGGAAGAGGAAAAAAGAGAAAAATGTCTTCTTTTTGATATCAAAATGAGGACAAAACGCCAACCATGACCAGTCCTCCTAGCATTACCCAAGCGCCGCGCTGAAGCCAAAACAAAACATTAAGTAGGTCGATAAAATGCGAAAGCAGATACCGCGTCGCGGTTCGAAGATTTTTTTTAATATGGAGAGAATCTGGCACGTCGCCTCTGTGTGGCTCTTCTCACTGGACCAACGGGCTGATCGTCGTCGGAATCATCGAGTGTGATCACATTCTGAGTAGTGGTCCCGTGTTGGATGGGACGGCGTGCACCAACGGATCTCCCAGGCCGAACAGGCGGGGATTCCTCTTCCTCTTCTTCAGATGAGTCAGGAATTTCTATTGGAGGCCTCGCTGAAAGCCATGGAGCATCACTCGGAGCTTGGAACCAGGGGGACTGGCGTGGATATTGTGGATTAGCTCGACGAGGCGGCGCAGTCTGAATTGCGTCTTCGTCAGACTCAGATTCATCCTCCTCTTCATCGACCATCTCTCTATCATCCGATTCCGCCGAGACTTCCTCTTCCGCCTCTTCATCAGAAGCCTCCTCGTCAAAGTAAGGTGTGGTGTTTCTGTAATTGAGCCCAATAGGTAAGGAATTGTGGTCACCCTGAACATCATCCACAACGGTGCCAGTGGAACGATCTGATTCCGATTCCGATTCATAAATATCGCCACTCCCGAGACGATGAACTTGGGTTTCAACGAAGGAACTCGTGGGCGGATGGTCATCTTCAGCATCGATGAACGAGTCTGACTCGTCATACTCATTCTCCTCTTCGTCTTCTTCTTCGTCGTCGTCGTACTCACTGCCGTTGGTGTTACCTGAAGCGAGATAGTTGCCATGATCCACTGGGCCCCCGGGGGCATTCGAATCATGGCAGGTCCGTTACCCATCAAGTTTTCAAGCCGGTCGAAAACTTGATCAGGACCTACACCTGAGGGCCAGTTAGGGCGTGCGGGGAAGGGATGCCTATACCACTGAAGCGCAAAGTTGCCCCAAACGCCATCATGGTCTTCGATGTCGTCGAAGTGGTCAGATCCCCCTGCCTCGCCCTCGTCCTCTTCTCCGTCCTCGTCTATGCCATCATCCAGCGAGTCTAGGTCGGTCTCACTGAAGTCAGCTGATCCACTGTCGTCTGTATCTTCGGAATCCGGCCGGTATCGGTAGCCGCATCCTGCGCAATTGTCCCCTTCAAGTTCCCATGAGCAGAGCGGGCACCGAGCCACTCCGTCCTCAGTGTCAATAACAGGTGTTTTCCGGGGATCTCTTGGCTTGAAAAGACCCCCGAACAGACCTCCTTGGGTTGGATGACTATTGGCTTTGTCCTGGTCCAATCTTTCCGCTTCCTCCCTTTGGTTTTTTGAATGCTCTATAGTCGTTTCTCCTTTGTCTAAAAGCTCAGCTCGGCCTGTGAACATCTGCACAACGGCCCGGACCTGTGACACAAGAGATATGTCAGATACAATGCAAATGATTTAAAATTGTTAAAAAACTCACTAAATAAGCTGGTGCTGGTTGTGTCTTCACAGGTGCTCGGCAATCCGGACATGTTCGCTTTGATCTTCCGCCAGCAAACCATGATGATAGACACTATGTGAGGGATTCTAGTCAGGTACTGGTATTAACGAAAGAGTAAAATAGTATGGAGACTCACTGAGTAGCAGAAAGTGTGTCCGCAAGCGATAGTAAACGGTTCGTAAAGGGGACGGATGCATATACCGCACTGTATCAAAGTGCGAATATCATCAACATGGCCTTGGAGGGTATTGACCAGCTGTATATCACGCGTCAGTCTTTAGTACTCGATAATTTCAATCAGACGCGGGAATTGACTTACCCCCGATGCCTCAGCCCCAGAACCACTTCTAGCCGCCATTTTGACCTTCTGGGGCTTGTCAAGAGCTGTAATTTCCACACTAGGAGCGTGTCGCATCAGCCAGGGTGCGTTTGAGGCGTCTTGGGGTGAATGCGCGAGTGCCGACAGGATGCGGTGGGGGTGTCCCGGAGAGTAAAAGTTTCGCGAAGTGGCAATATGTGATCAACAAGTTTTCGCAGAGACAACTCTAAGAAGTTAAAGAACGCTGCGAGATTAGCGTGACGGTCTGAGACTGAGAGAAAGGCTTAATGAAGTGTAATAATATGATCCGGATTCTTTAAGTGAGAGGGCAGATGTTTTGGTGGCCTCAGGCAAGAAATCACCTAATCATGAGGAAGGGGCTCTAGGGAGCTTTGAACAACTTCAGAAGTGACCCGTCACCTTCTTTCATCGTCCTCGTACAACAGTCACTTGTTATTTTGGATTTGTTGAGCTTGCTCAAAGTTCATGATTGTGGAAATAATCTGCACAGGTGCAACTGTACATCTCTGCTCCGTACGGGTGAGGGACTTGATTCTATAACACAAGATGTTGCTCGCTTTTTGGCCTCCCCTTTTCTTTGATCCTAGAATGAGACCAGGCGAGTCAATAGTGACTTACAGAGTACATGCCTGTTCAATAATATAGCTGATCAAAGCATATTTGACCTCACTTACAAACCATACATCTCTTGACAGACTCTATAACATCCACACAGACCATATGCCGTAACACTTGAGATCTTACAAGGCTTTCCATTGGGCTTGGGGGACTTGGATGTTTCCAGCATCTGTCTAACTTGGGATATTTATTCCTTTTATAACAATATCCGATTGACTGCCTACATACTCTATAGTTATCCCTTCTAAGATACATTAGTCCTAGCTTCCTCTGCCATTTATTGGCGTCGCTTTCCATCTTTGTGCGCAGACCTTGCTACATTGTGCTCGCTGAGTAGAACTGAGCACACCGACATTGACGTTTTTCACCACAACGTATCCATTTTGGAACAATTCATCTCGCCAGTCTCCATGAACTTTGGAATCATCCACGGTAATTTGATTAGCCGTTGGACAAGGCATGGCGCAAAGCTAGATGCAAAATCGAGTGATTTTTGTGAAATAATTCCTGAATCAAGGAATTTGCCTTTGGTCAAAGCACACTTAAATTTTATCTTCGTACGCTTACCCTCTTTATGTATTTAAGCCGTATAGATGTCGGACGGAAGCTGCCACGCCTCAGATAAGCAACACTCGCGCGAGTTTTAAGGTTAAGGTTGACCATTTTTATGAACACCGATAAGCCTTTGACTGCTCTCAATCTCCGCTGCAACTCTCAGCTACTATTGATCATGGCAAGATATAAGTTGAATAGATTCCAGGGCCTTCTTCAGGCTATGTACTGCTTTGTGTTAATCTCAGAGTTCAACATCCTCACAAAATGACAGTCCCTGTTCAGGAAATCGAGTCTCATCGCTTCGACAAATTGTGGAAAGATCTATCATTCAAACAGCTGCACAAAATGCTGGAATGTTCTTTATTGTTACCCAACGGAGCTTCTGCCGTTTCCAGTTCGGGCCAAGGGTTTGAGTATTCAAGCAAGTGGCTGTCTCGCAGGCGGCACTTACTGTCAATATGTTAATCCCATTACACTAGATAACATTAAATTTTACTCCCATATTTTCTACCTGAGAATGCTTATCCTTGGTGTGAGTGCAATTTCTACTACCTTCTCTATACCTCTGGCACTAACACTTCTATAAAGAGGTTGATAATGTATTTCACGTTTCCAGAAACGAAAGAAAAAACTGAAGTTGAGCTCGCCGTTCTTTTCGAGGATCCCAAACTGGATCACGCAGACTCAATAATGCTCGAGGGGTTAGAAGCAGGATTAGATCACCATCCAAAGCTCTGCGAAAAGGGTGCTGTAGTGACCAAAAATGAGGTGTCAAGTTCACTCTGAGGTGAGATATAAGTCTGGAGTGATATACAAGGCTCATGAGATGCTATATATCTTGGTGTGAATTCTGGAATGCACATGTGATAATTCGACTTTAGACACATGAAACAATGAAGCTGCTTCAATACTGCAATCTACTCTATCTCACAACACAAACAATAGCTACTGCAGTATGGCACTCTTGCCAGTCGGATAACAGGCGTTTAATTGGTACGTATAGCTACTTACTACCTTCTTTATGGCGTAGTGAAAGCCAACATACAGCTTCAATTTTCATACGAACAACAATAATCTCTAGGGTCTTTGCGTTTTTTCATGCATCATAAATGAGCAGTCACAGCGTTCAAAAGCGTCAGCATTTTATCCTTTTATCCCATGGCTGTATCAATATAATAGACTCACTCCGCTGCGTATCCTCGCAGTTGACACTGCGCCAGATTGCTCGAATATTCATACTTCGTTCGCACCTCCGGGTTCAAAATCTCCTTTCTCATTTGCTGGATGGCTTCGGCAGAGAACAATGGGAATGGCTCCGGGACACCCACAGGAGAACTCCCTTTGCTGCCAGAGAAGCCCAACTCTTTCGTCGTGTACAGCTTCGAGGGCGGGGTGAACTCCAGATGTTTTGACGCATCAAAAGTGACATGTTCTGGCATTGAGGCAACCTTCTTCGATGGGAAGACCTCTTTATTACTAACCAGCAATGGTCGCTTGCCGAATTGTAACCATGCTGGCGAGGAATATACTGGGGCGGAGAATGTTTCCATTGTCGCCATCTCTGGAGTTGGAGATGTTTCTATGCTGCTTCGAGGCGTGTAATATAAAATGGAAGTGAGCATGTCAAGCATTCGGAACAGCAGACGGCAATGATGGGTTTATAGCTTCGACCTGGTGTTCATCATCCAGTCCAATCTCTACATCTTATCAACAATGACAACACGACAAAGATATCAATCTCCGTGTGATACGAGCATCTATCCGTGACTTCATCAACCTTCGTGCGTGGCTAGATAAGCAGGGGACAAAGCTCATCGGGCTCTATGCATGCACGATTACCATCAGTCATACTTGGAGTTTCTACAGAAATCATCGATCGCTATGGAATTTGTTCCCATATTCGATTTGGCACGATACATAGATCAATGCTCACCCACAACTCCGAACAACGGGGTATGTGACCGGGGACTAGATTCTCATTGGCTGTTACTGCATATAAAACGCCACCCAGGAGAATACTGACATCGTACTAGAATTGATGCTCTGGTATACTATTAAGTTTGAATTTTGACTCGTTTTGGGTATAAACTACCTGCATGGTATGGTAGACATCGCTACTTATCACGGAGACGGCGCTATTTTTCCAGGCTGTCGTGCTTGTTAGCGGCCTTGGTGCCGTTCTTCCATATATGCAGCCTGGGGAGACTGTTGAGGCCCGTGTTTCCATAACTGGTCTCTTCGCATTATTTCCGTTGAAGACCTCCAAACCAATCCATTAGCGCAGTCTCCCGCCAAGTTTATTTTCTTGCCTGAATCAATGCTTCCGGTGCGTATAACTTTTCCAAAGTATGGAAATATCTCACCTCCTCGGGACCTCATACAGTGGTTGAAACTATGCCTGGAATAACATTCTACGGGGAAACAAAGACCGTCAAATAAGCAGAGTCAAGACCATTCGGGCCCCTAAAATTGGATAGCAGCCTTTTTCAATTATTAGAATCTCAAAGGTCGGAAAAGAATAGAAAACAAGCCATGATTACCCGAGTGGCGTCATTGAGAGCTGTCCATCCTCAAAAACCCCCATTTTACTACCAATAGGTGTATATACTTACCCGCCACGTCATATAACGAGTACAGTAGTTCAACACAGCTTTCGCTCTATGATGAACTGTCCGTCGACGCCTTTTTCAGTGACCATGTGATTTTTACACAAAAATGGGGGTTGATACTAGTTAAGCTGAGCAGTGGGGTATTTGGAGAAGGTTCAATGGGTAAGTGCAACAATAATTTTGGTAACAACCTTGGCTGCAGGTGGTCTTGGGCCAATCCCGTGGAATTTTCTATGCTATATGCGTCTCAGTCTGGACTTCCAATATGGGCTGCCACTTGAGCAAGTACTTACGCAGCATCTATGATGCTATCACTGTTTAAGTTAACGTGTTGGTATTAATGGCATTATCTCGGAGCAAACAAAAAGAGTTGGCCGTGGTCTGATGTCTTTCGTAGCCTCCTCAGATATCCATTTCGGGTCTCTTTGAATACATATTTCCTCACCGTTCTCGGTTTTATAGATAGATAGCCAAAAAAAGCGGGGAAAATCTTAAAATGACCAAACAACTTCTCTGTTACAACCTTTGATCTATAGCGTGAGTAATGCTCATGAATATATATATAGATAGACTGAAAAGCTGCTCTGAAATTGGGGTCTCATATTCCAGTAGCTCTACAAACTAGACATATCTAAGGGCTGTACATATGTACTTACGTAGATAATTCCTTCTAGAATTATAGGAAAGCAATATATAAAAACATATTGTGTGGACCTCGGGACTCTGGGGGTTGGCAGATCTCCGCGCCAAGACTGCGCGGGATCTCCAATTCTTCCCGTGTCCAACGCTAACTTCTGCTCCAATCAACCCCCAGACCTCCAATCTGATTTTCAAGAAACGCTTTGGCATTCTATCCTATTTGATCAGATTAGTTGTCTCAATCTATTGCGAACACGGGAGACGTACGAACTCACTGCACCCATGGCATCCGAGTCAACCCAAGCAGACACTCACGACAAAGCGTGGGAGAAAGCGGAGAAGAAGTTCACACAGTATGTTTCAATGTTTCTTCTTTCCACCTCTGTCTGATTTTGTCCATCCCCACAACGTGATATAGTGTTTCTGAAGTCCTCCACGATCGCGGGCGCAGCCCACGGGATCATATCATGTTTATTGGACTATGGAGCCTTGAGAGCCACGCATATCAACACAGGCTAACCCGATGGCTGCATATCCATTGGACTGAATAGAACATGTGTGGCTTTTACCCATACTGATAGCTAACTTGTGCTTTTAGTAAACATGCTAGCGAGTACTACGACCCATGCCAAGACTTCGCGGATCGGAGTCTCAAGTGTATGAGACGGAATGCCTCCGACCGCGAAATGTGCCACGATTATTTCCAGTATGTCAAATACTTTTTCATGTGATATGACCAGTGTTTTGACTTTCTATCTGCCCGACTTACCTGGCTTTCGACCAACTTCTACAATATTGTCATGAATATCATATGCTTGAGCTTTCTTACTGACTGATTACTTTGTCTAGAGCTTATCGTGATTGCAAAAAGAACTGGGTAAGCTGAACGCATAGCGATGTCGTTATAGCCTCGATCTTTTGTCTTGTGCAGGCTTTGTTTGTATCCTGTCCACGAGATCCCTTAACTTTGATTCGATGCGCGTCGGAGTATATTCGGTCGCTAACGAGGCGCAGCTCACCCAGAAGAAAGTTTCCCTGACGCCCCAGCCCAAATAAGCCATCTCTACTATCCCGGACTATTTTTTACCGAAGAGATCGACAGATTTCCCGGCCGCGAGATCCCTGACATCCCCAAAGCAGTTGTTGCATGCCAATGCGCAAGATGTGCTTTTCTATCAATCCGATAATCAGAAGTCTATCAAAGTCAAGCTCTTAGCTTCTTTCATGTGAACCGTTATGTGATGAGCATTCGGACTGCCGTCAGGCATCGCGATCTTGCTCGGCTGGTAAAACACTCCATTTTTGGCAAAAACGTTTCATGGTCCGGTGCTGACCTGCGAGATAAGCGGCTTTCTCTTTTTGGGTTTGCTTTCCTGCGACTTGACTTCTGTATGGCGTATCGGATTATCCTTTGAATGATTTTTTTAGTCTGTATATTAACATTTCCGAACCTTGAGGTCTTATCTATCTTACCCAGGTGTAGTGCTTCTGATATTCACGTTCAGTCGAATACAACCTCCGTGCGTAAATATGGAAGACTACTAAACAAAAACAAAGACTCTTTGATAGATATACGTTAGAATCTTTTGAGGTTGGAAGTAGGTAGCCTCGAAGGTCCCCTAGCAACCATGTCTCAACTTTTTGATATAGGTTATTCATGGGTTTGAAATGTGACTTCTTATCTTGATTAAAACAAAAATAGTAGGCTGCTTATTCAGCCTTGTGGTGTCCTTTTGGTAGTAGTTCTCGATGTTTTCTTAAATGTCTTTTTTTCAGATATTGCCCCCCTCTTTTTCAGTCTTATAGCTACATAACTAAATGGTAGGACAAGGCGGGAAAAGCATAAATCTTAGAGAAGAATTTTCTGCGTATAACCAAGAATATGGATTAAATATAATGCACATGAGAATATAGAGCCATTGATTTAAGCCGTTAGCTGCTCTCTTTTAATCTGTCATCCGTCTTATTTCTATTTCTGAACAATTACATCAATGGCGCATACAACGCATAACTACAACGGGCTTCGAATGTTAGTGTTAGCTTCTTGCCGGCAGAATGGTGCGGGACCACCTGACCGCCTTCCTTTTGGTCTCCTTCCCCGCCAAATAAAAAAGTGACCGGAGTCGATCATTCAACTCCAAACTCACATCATTGACCCTTTTTAGCCCATGCTGTGCTAGACACAGCAATCAGACAATTCTGCGAAAGACGCAATTGAAGAGTTCTCTCCTCATTGTGAAGAACACCCCCACCATGAGCTCCACCAATGACGCGGTGTTTCTGCGTCGCAACAACCAAATTCAAGATGCCATTGACTCGCAGAACATGAAGCAGGCCTTGCAGCTGATCGAGAAGCGCATGAAAAAAGGCGAGAATACGCAGTTTCTGAAGGTGAGTGATTCTTGTTATTGTTCTGAATTTATTATCGTTGCGACGCTGTCAGCTAGCTGTATGGGACCAACTAACACGTGAGATCGCAAGCAAATAGGCCTGGAAAGCGAATGTCCTCTTCAACCACGCAGATGAAACCCATAAAAAGAAAGGAATTGCAGAGACCCTCGCGCTGTGCAACGCCGATCCACCGGTCTCGGATTTGGACTCTCTCGACATACTCCACCGTACGCTACGGAACATGGATGACCATACCGAGCTTCGGAGCGCCATATGGGAGCGAGCTGCCAAGGCAAAGCCACAAGATCATGATCTCCAGATGAGATGGTTCAAATTCGGATATGAGGCTGGTGACTGGAAGTCAGCGCAGAAAGTGAGTTGGGAAGGAACCTATGTGATACCGGCATCGTATCAAGTTCTAAGTTGCTAACGAGTGACTTTGGTCTTATTACAGGCTGCCATGAGTCTTCAAAAGAACTTTCCTCGGGAGCGAAAGTACTATTTCTGGGCTATTTTCCTTTGCTATCGTGTTTCAGATGATGCAGCTAGCTCGGATATGGACCGCAAGTTGTTTGGGACACTTGCCTATCGCTTTGCTCAAAAGGCAGTAGCTGAGGTTCCCTCTAACCCGGTATGTGCCTTTTCCTAAAGACTACATGGCCACTGGAACTGAAGACTGGACATAAATGACTGACTGGACATGACTGAAATGGCTTACTACAGACCGAATTGCTAAGCCCCACGAGAGCCATACAAACCGCCGAGGAACTTCTCTTGGTCCTTCGAATTTTTGAATCACAGAACCGTTGGACAGAGATTGTGCAGGTTCTTAATAGCGAGAATGCTGGCCTTAGCTCTCGGATTGTTAATAACGATAGGACATTCATGTTAGCCAAAGTCATGAGCTTAGGGACTGCTGGACTTTGGGAAGAAGGGCACTCCTACGCCAAAGGCCTGCTTGCAGTGTCCGAAGACGAAACAGAGCGCAACACTCTGCATGAGCGCGATGATTGGAAATACTGGAACTTGCTCATCGCAGCCGTGCGCCATCTTGACAAAAACCCGGGGTAAGCATTCCAATATCTCACTTTTACACCGTTAAACCCTCGACTAACGAATGATTGCCTGATTCGTACATAGGCTGCTCTCCGACACGCAACAGCATATCGAGAACTTCATCAAATTCAGCCCAAAGTCACGCAATGCACACATCGCTCTCATGGACATTACACTAACCGGGTTTAAGCGGGGTGAGCGGACAGAGGATGATCTGGTCGTTGCGTGCCAAAGATACTTTGACCAACACAAGCACAAACTCTATGCTTTCAAAGACTTACGAGGGGTCTTGGAGACTCGTGATGATACTTTGATTCACCGAGTATCTCAACATTGCATGGACAGCGTCGAAGGGAAACCTGTAAGTGAAAATCCAGCTAAACTCAGTTAGTACGAGCTAATCAACTTTCCAGGATGATGCCATTCCATTGATCAATGCGTACAAGATGCACTATTGCGACCGGATTTCAGGCAAGAACGATGCATCGAAATCCACTATTGAGACTCTTGTCCGTAATTGCCTTTACTTTTACGATGCATTCACTCTTTTAGCGAAGACCCAGGATGCAAAGAAAGGAAACCAGCCAGATACTGCTTCTGCGATGGAAAGTCGGCCCACAGACGATTTCTGCATCATTGCCGCAATGGCCCTTCTTCAGCCTAGCTCAGCTGGTCAGGTATCTGAGAACCTCAGCAACACTGCCCTGATCCGCGCGGCCGGGATTCTGGAACGTCTTTTAATCGATTCACCCCATAACTACGAGGCGATTCTTATGTTGATTCGCATTTATCTTCTTCTAGGTGCTGGCTCCATTGCTTTGAGGTGGTTTGGCAAGCTGTCTGTCAAGCAAATGCAGTATGAAAGTGTTGCTCATAACCTCTTCACCCGCTTTGCTACCATTCACCCTCATTCTGCGCCTCCTATCGAGGGCGGAGAATACAAGGACTTTGACCCGCAAGCTACATTCATCGCTGCTCTCGACTTTTATCGTGCTGCAAACTTCACTATCAAGAACTCTTTGATAAAAGGACTTGATGATGGGGTCTATGTCAACCTAGACGATACGATCGAGCTTCAAAAGCGTATTAGGGACAGTATCTGCCGGAGAATGTGGGCCCTGGACTTGCGTCGGATGCAAAGAATCCGCAAAGGAAAACACTTGCCTCTCCATGAAGACACCGGTGAGCAATCCTCAGCTTCTCTATACTCCTGATGTAATTGAATACTAATTACCCTATAGCCCAGGATACATCGGCGGTTCAAGACCAGCGGAAGTATGATGGCTTTATGAACCTGGAACGTTGTGACCAATCTCCATTTGAGCACCGGTTGCGCGCAGGCCCAATTCCTGGGGTAAGCTTTTTTTTTCTTGAGTGACACTGTGGCACTGACTAATGCCAATATAGGAAAACTGGCTGGCATCCGCCCGGCTCACTGATCGACTGTTCAGTGTCCTTGAGAGCATCGGCAGTCAGAAGCCAGTCGCCTTGAAGCTAGAGCTGCCCAACCTTGGCGGATTGTCGCTCTCCCAGACTGATGATGATCATACTGATGCTGAGAAGGATTCGACCAAGATTCATGTAGAATTGTTGAAAGTGGCTATGTTTATGGCTGGGTCCAAGGCCCATACTTCCACCGAAATTGAGACTGCTCTTGGCGAGGTAGAGGATTGGTTGAAGGCCAAGAAAACAGATCTAGCCCTAGAAGACCCCAAGAGGTCCCCTCTTATCATGAGAACGACCATCGAGTTTACTTCAGGCACCCCAGGCGCACCGACATGGGAGTATTTCCATGCCATCTGGGCCCTAGTGGAGACCCTCAAGGCTCTATGGAATATGCTCGAGCTGGATTCTCGAAAGACTCTGAAGACTACCAAACTTCCCGCCGAACAAATGAAGCGACTGGATACCCTTGTTCGTGAGGTTTTCGAGGATGTCCGTTCGAACACCCGAAGTTTGAAACAGAGTCTTGCCGAATCAGCCACTCTCAGTACACTCATCGACATGGTAAAGCTTGGTGATGCAACTGATGAATACGAGAAGCCTCTTCAAGATGTTATGGAAAAGGTCATGGATGAATCTGCGCTCGAATTGTTCTGTGGAGAGCTGAGGGAGAGCTGGGAGGAGGCACTTGATGGAGTGCTGGCTGCCAGGCTTTGATCCCGAACATCGAGAAATTCAAGGAATGAATCATATGTCTATGAAATACATAGTTAGATTATATTGAACCAATCCCAATCAAATCCATAACAGTTGATTTAAACAGGTCAATGCAGTCAGGTCGTAAACGGTCGACCTATAAAAAGAGGGCAAACATATATCACGTGTGTATGCCAAGACATATTGAGTTACATGCCTGAGGTGTCGGGAATCAACGCTAGTCCCAATTAATCCAGCCCTAGCCCTAGTCACTCGCCTACCGCACCAACGCCAAGACCCCATTTTGCGGTTCCAAGGCAAAAGACCAGGCGATTTTCACACGGCTCCCTCACCTCCTCTTCGACAACCTCCGCCAACCCCTTCAGTCAACAACCGTCGAGATGGCCGAACGCTCCGGAATTGTGGTCGGCATTAACGCGGGCCGGGTACGTTCTTACTATCTCTTTGCACCATGTTTTTCGGTCGTTTGAAGGTCTCCCAAGATCTCTTCTTTTCGTTCGGTCTGTTGGTCCATTCAAGACCCGTCGGGTCAAGGTTTATCTCGGAAATACTGGGAATTATCACGGCAAGGAGGATTGCGATTGAATCGTCCGTTGGAAAATATCAGATATTCGCTGGGAAAATTTCGATGTCACGGGAACACTCTTTTTGGATTCGACATTGGCACCGAAGCTAGCACTCGCCTTTCACGCAACCTTGATATGACCGCGCCCTAAACCACACCGATAGACAGACACGATATGCGAAAGAAGAGAATACTGGGACCTGCGGCCGCTTCATGTGACTTCGCGAAACAGACATACTGACTGGGCCTTGATATAGAAAACCACCGCCCTCAACACCCCCAAGACCCGCATCTCGCGCACCAAGGGCAAGTCTTCCCGTCGCACTGCCTTCGTCCGCGAAATCGCCCAGGAGGTCGTTGGTCTCGCTCCCTACGAGCGCCGCATCATTGAGTTGCTGCGCAACGCCCAGGACAAGCGTGCCCGCAAGCTCGCTAAGAAGCGCGTACGTCTACTCTCAATCCTTGTTCCGCTTTTGTCTGGTCGGCTCTGTTTCATGGATCACGTTGAATTTGCGGTTATATGGTTAGGGTCTTGTTGTTTCAGAACGGTATTGTATGGGCCATGCACGTCAATCCTGCGGAGAAAGATTAATTTCAATCTTTGGTTGCGCAAGCCCATGCATTACTATTCTGTTCACCAGCGACCGAGACCTATGACTAAAATCAATACGATTTCCACTAGGATTAGAGCCCGCTCAGTCGATTCATTGAATAGAACACTTTTACTAACATCATTTCCAGCTCGGTACTTTCGGCCGCGGCAAGGCCAAGGTTGAGTCTATGCAGAAGGTTATTGCTGAGTCTCGCCGCACCGCTGCTCACTAAATTTTCCGACCCGTTCCTGTTTTTCTTTCGTTTTAACGACTCGACGCAAAAAAAGCGTGATTCTCGGATCGGAAAGGGGGTTTCGTGGCCATTGGGCGTGCATGAAGGGGAAGGCAAATATGGGATTCCTTCTCTGTCGTATGGAGTGAAACCATAATGAAAACATTTATTCAACCATTTCACGTGTGATATTTGCAATTGAGCCACTTTCTAAATGGAGGTTTACAACGTAGATGGAAAAGCGTACGGTTGCTGGTATGTGCAGTGAAGTCTGACTTATATGTTTGCAAGTCAGCGGCATCTGAATGGCTCTGGATACACCATTCATTTGGTGTTAAGTCTATATTGCTACATTGTCATCGAGGCTATCTACGTAAATGACATTTGAAGGGGATGTGATTCAAGTCTATCCGTACATCTAAGATGTTAATAATGTGTTTGAGTGCTGTGCCATATAGCAAGGTTATGATCATAAGAGCAGCACATGTCGCTCATCTTAACCAAATCCATTCCATTATCCCGATTTCATTTCTTACCCGGTAGTTTGAGCCACTTAGGCATAGCACCACTCTTCCGTGCTCCGCTGGGCTTGTCACCGCCTTGGGCGCTGCTCGGACCTGGCTGTGATAGAGCAGGGGCATCTTCCTTGAGCTCCGGCGGTTGCTCCACCTTGAGTTGTTGAGCCTGGCTCCGAAGCTCGGGGCGTAGGATTTCTGTTCGGCGTTCATGAACAAACGCGGGAGCGTGTTCAGCCCAAGAGAAGTTGACGAGCACACGGCCAGATAGCCCTAGGTCTTTAATCAGGCGCTTCTTATCTGATGGAGGTATGGCGCTTGTATGCTTGGATTTGGACACACCGTGGACAGTGAGATTGAAGTTCTCACTGGCAAACGGCAGAGCAAGGCATCCACGTGCGAATTCATACAACGACTTTCCTGTGTCCGAGACTCCAAATTTGGCAATCACTTGGCTCTGATCTGGGAATCGGATCTTCACATCGACTTGATGAATGGCGGCTCGCCTTGCCGCTTCGGCTTCTGTCTTGGCGGCGATCTCGGCATCCGTTGGCAAGCGCTTTGGGCGAGAGGACTCGTTGAGTAACCGCTGGTGCAGCTTTGCGTGCTCGATGGAGGGTATGTAATCACTCTCATTGTACTCTAGTTTTGCGGACGAAGGAGTGTCTTCCGAAGGAGGGGAGAAGACAGTAATCGTTCGGCCAGAGTCGGTTGTAGAAGTGGCCAGTTCGGAGGCAGGTAGCGGAGCGGCAACTTCCTCCGATGCAGCGGTAACGCCAGAGGGCTCAGGCTGCAATGAGCCAGATATCTCTTGAGGAGGCCCATTGCTTGTGTTGTCAGCGGGAGCTGCCGTGGGCGCTGCATTCTTATTCTGTGCCGAAGGTGCCTCATCCTCTGACTTGAAGAACTCGCCAATCTTGGCCATGGCTTCTTCAATAGGCTCCTCAGTCCGTCGGAAACCTAGGCGAATAAGAACATTGCCACTGTTGAAGCCCAGCTGCGCCAGGGTCTTTTGTAGATCTGTGAAGCTTGATACTTCACGTTCCAAAATCTGAAGGACGGGGATCTCATAGTACAGTCGTCCAGCAACGTCTCCACCCTCGGCAGAGGGGACTGCACGGGAAGTGAGATTCCGTACTGGTCCAGTCCCTGCAACTCCCGCCTCGAACTTCCGTAGTACCATCCATAGTGTAGTTGTACTAGGGAACTTGTCAAGTATGCGGTTATTCGGGGCACCACGAGCCTCTGATTCGGGAAGTTGCAGGCCGACGGTTACGACTGATGGGGAGCGAGAGATTTGAACAAGTTCAAGCTTTGCGCCGGAGATGAGACCGGACAGACGGTAGGAAAGAGAAAGGTCTAACTGCTTGCGATTGTGTCTGTTGCGTATAAAAGATCAGGTTAGTGTTCTCATTGGAGAAATGAACACCAACTCACTTTAATGAGTACTGGCTAGCATTATATCCAAGCTTCGAACATGCCTCCTGTAGGATATCGGTCAAATATTTGGCGGGCGTAGTCTTGATTGTTGCCCGCCTGGCTGTCGCGTCGATCACCACAACGTGGGCACTCATTGTGTATGGAGAACAGTAGCTTTGACAATAAATATCGAAGGTTCAATATCTCAATAAAGAGATTGAAAATAGATAAATCAAAGTGTAGAAGCGAGAAACTCGAATGCGGGGAGAAAGAGGGCGCAGAAAGTAGTCGAAGCATACGAAACAGGCAGCGGTGCGGGCGTCATCTGAGCTCTCTCGCGTACCTCAGAGCTTCCCCGTCATCAACTCGCCTCCATCACCTCTCCCAACCCGCCCCCTTCTCAACCACCTTTTCTCTTCTTTTTTCTTGTGCTTTAGCTCTGGAATATCTCTGTTATATTGAATTGCATCGAAACACTTCAATAATGGTAAGAAAAATGCGCCCTTCGTCCCTATCGTCTACGAATCTCTGGACCTCAAAGCTGACCGACTTCTCCCATCACAGTCCAACCCCTTCGACATCAGTATGCCGGAACCTTGTCCCCAATGAATAAACAACCAAAATACTAACCGTTCTGCAGATGGCGGTGCCTGTGTCGCCATGGTGGGCAAGGACTGCGTCGCCATCGCCTGTGACCTTCGCCTGGGCATGCAGTCCCTGACCATCTCTAACAACTTCCCCAAGATCTTCAACTACGCTCCATCCACCTACCTCGGCCTGACTGGCCTCGCCACCGATGTCAACACCGTCTCCGATCTCTTCCGTTACAAGGTCAACATGTACCGGCTGCGCGAGGAGCGCGACATCGCACCGCAGACCCTCGCCAACCTAGTGAGCTCATCGCTGTATGAGAAGCGCTTCGGTCCCTACTTCGTCAGCCCTGTGCTGGCTGGTATCAACCCAACAACGGGGAAGCCCTTCATCTGCGGTTTTGACAGCATTGGCTGTATCGATTTCGCCAAGGACTTCATTGTCAGCGGAACAGCAAGCGACCAGCTCTTCGGTACTTGCGAGGGTCTGTGGGAGCCTGATCTGGTATGAAATATTGGTCTTATTATATCCCCTACTAGATGCGCTGTCTAACGCATTATCATTACAGGCCCCCGAGGACCTTTTCGAGACTATCTCACAAGCGCTGCTTAGCGCCGTGGACCGAGATGCTCTCTCCGGTTGGGGTGCCCAGGTTTACATTATAGAGAAGGACAAGGTTACCCAGCGGTTATTGAAGGGACGACAGGATTAGATTTGGGGAAGTGGTTGTTTTGGGCTTTCCGTTGTTTTGAGGGCAAATCCCGGCGTCTACGGTCTTCACTGGATGATATGTGCCGTGTACGGTCAATCAATGACGGGATAGCACAAGAGCAACGTGAGAGCGGTCGATACCTGAGCCGAAGGGCGCTTTTTGTTCTTTGACTCCATGTTTCTCTTACTCCTACTCATGATAATAAAAGGCCCTCGTTGTCACGTCACGGCAGTGTTCCAATTGCATCAATTCAACGCATTAACTAAGAAACGGACAAAGTGCGGTTTTCGAGAATCAGTAACTACCCCAATTTGTTGCTTCGACTGACCTTTGTCATTGTTGAACCCTTGTACCTACCTGTTGCCCACCTACAGCAAGCCCAACGTGCTTTTTATACACTTTTTTACTATCAATAAGTCCAACTTCCCAAGAGGTCACTAAACAAACGCAAGACTGATTTGTTCGAGAGGCAGCTTGCATATTCAAACACAAACAATTCGCCCTACAAAGGATAAGTAGGTCGAACGAAAGGGACAACACTAAATACAAACACGGGTTTCCCTTTTTTTTTCAACACAACGATGTTGCTATACATAATTTGCAACCAGAAACCAGGTCATCTCCAAAAGGCCAGTGAGACATTCAATAACCATCTCTGCCGGCTATCACCCCGTAGGCTGGTCCATTGTTCCCTAGGAACCTTTTGATATCAGACGCCAGCAACTCAGGCACCTCCCAGGCCGCAAAATGGCCACCACGATCGTACTCTGTTTCCTGCACAATATTCCCAATAGATCGATACCACGGCATAGGCCACATAAAAATCTCCTCCCGGAACTGCGCGACCGCAAAGCACACATTCGGCGGTGCCCGAGCCCCGAGAACTTGTTCAGTCGACATGTAATTCAGGCCTGCTTTTTCCAGCAGCTCCTCCTGAGCTTCATCCTCAGACACAGCTGCACTTCCACCACGCTTCGGTGCCGAAGCCTCGTAGTAGATCCTCGTTGAAGCCATTGGTCCAGCCGTGGAGAAATAGTATACGCTGACCCAGGTCAGGATCTCTTCATCTGTCCAGGGGTACTTGTCGGACCAACTATGCATTTTGTCATAGATCCAAGCTAGTAATCCGACGGGACTATCATGAAGGCCGTAGCCTAGTGTCTGCGGTCGAGTTTCTTGCTGTTTCATGTATGCGTTGTCGCGGGTCATATATCCCAATGTCCGGGCGATGTAGCCACGATCTTTGGCCGAAAATGGCACAGATAGCAGCGACTTGAGGAACTGGTAGGGATTTCGCCATGGGTATGGCGGTATGACGGGAATGAAGTTCAGGTGGATAGCTTGGGTGTGTTGAGGGTAGTACTGAGACATGGTACGGGCGATCATGCTTCCCCAGTCGCCACCTTGGATCACTGCTTGGGAATTAGTTAACTCCTATTGGTGATGGTAGACTGTGCTTGCCGTATTCCTCGTAGCCTAGGGTGATCATCACTTTGTGTAGAGCTTCCGCGTACTGTGCCAGTCCGAATCCTCTCTAATTTGGTTGTTAGCATGCATTCGAACCACTGCTGATACATATTACTCAACATACCTTATTGACGCCCTGCGAGAATCCAAAATTTGGCAACGAAGGTGCGACAACATCGAATGCCGGGCCATCCCCGTCGGTGTTAGTGAGTAGTGGGAGAAGCTTGGTAGCTTCGAGGAAGCTGCCAGGCCCTGGTATAGGAGTGATGAATTAGCAGGAGTGACGAATATAGTGATTTAGGAAGGACCAGGGGCTAGGTACACCCATGGATAAAAAGCAATGGAATTGCTTTTGAATTTCTGCTCCGATGATGCACGGCATGTATATTCAATTCTTCAAATCCCTCCACTCCTATTTGAACATTGACTTGCTTGAGTTGCTCATTTAGCTTTCGCTCTTGCGCACGCCAGTCAAACTGCTCACGCCACACGGTGATAAGTCTCTTAATCTCATGGAGAGGAACGCCCATATCCCACCCCGAAGCCTCGAGTTCGTCGGGGAATGTGGTATGCTCCAGTTTGTGACGGAGCTGCTGAAGTTTCTCGTCCGGAACGGCGATGTTATATGGGGTGACTGAGGTCATGATTGTAGATCATATCAAGATTGGATTTTGATGAAAATGATTGGAATGGCAAAGCTGGCTGCCATATATGATATAGTCTCCTACGGTAGCGTAACCAGGTTAAAGTGTCTATGTTGTATATGGGCTTATATGTTGTACACATAATCGTCTCTCAAGTTGCAAGGGATGGAGTTGCTTTAGTGATGTAGCCGCGCTCGGGCCATGGAGATTTTGGTTACCTCGGTTTCACAATTAGATGTACATGAGATAGAAATATGAGGTCTTCAATTTGAATGTGCATAACCAAACATAAATACATAATCAGGGACAAAGACACCTTCCTATATATAGAAAAGTCGTACACTTTATGCTTTTTCCTTATATTGTAGAGTGACCAGCCCAGCATATCTTCATCTATAGCTATGTAATGATTATCTCTCTAGCTATAATACCGAGAAGGCAAAAATACCTAACGAAAGACCTCTGAAAAGACCTCCAAAATTACATTTTACATGTATTTTCCAGAACAGAATTGTTCAGTTAACTTTAGCTTTACTACGAGTGTCTGACGTTATATTGTCTAAGGAATCGCCTGACTTACCTTTCCCTAGGTGAGGTAGTTCTTGCCTTGCTATGTTGCCTATGCTGAAATACGCACTCAGAGTTCTCAGTTGTATTCTCGGGGTTTCCTACCCGGTTTCTATGCTCATGTCCCCAGAAAGAGTGTGAACACCCATTTCGGATGTGCCTCCCTGAAGCAGAGTACCCAAAGCCTTCTATGCCAAACCTGCCTTCGGAAACGGTGCACCTAAACTCTTACATGTCGGAGCTGCCTCTAGAACTAGTGGGCTGGATTATTCAACTGCTCTCTATACAGTCTTAAGATTGTTTTGCCTGAGCTGCAGGGCTCTACACAGACGATATCAACGCATTTTTGGCACCGGACAATTCGCCTTCCCCATATATCAATCCCGCGGACGTGGCCTTCCATATCCACTTGCACGAGAAGCTTCCTTCAGGGAGCCACATTTACGCCGCCAACCTCTTTGTCAGCTCCAAGGACCTAGAAGAATTCTACTGCCCATGCCAAAAGTTGCATTTGACCAAAGAGTTTTACCCCCGGGAGAGGAACCGTAGTATTGGGCTAGATCGCATTTGCATGTACCCCGGATTTGTCAACGTCTGTGCCTGCAATCTATTGAATATTCGGGCCATGGCCCAACCGCTGAACGGATGCCAGCATGAATGGACCGAATGGCACCGTTGCCTAGTCAAAGCCCAACCCAAAGTGGTTGCCCACCAGGATATCTACATATCACAAGATGAGACATATCTGGGAGCTCATGTACAACGAGAAAACAAACCCTTGTCCAAATATTGAGCGTTTTTTTCGGCTGACCCCATCAATGTATCCTCCCAGATTACTCAGTATCTGGGAGCATAACCGACCGGAGGAATGCTGTTACTGCCACCTCTATATGCCACTAGGATGAAGTTGACAAAACCAGGTTTTATGTTGAAATTACACGCACTATTGAAGCTGGTGAGATTTTGAGGAGTGGATACTAAGTGGTGCGTTGTTTTATTTGAGATATTGGGAGGTGGAAGGCTTACTGAGCTCGCTATACTTTGTGTTGGGTATAAATGGACTAACGAGTCAATATGGCCATGTGTATGTAGAATGATGTAAACAGACTACTTAACTACTTGAAGACTACTTGAAGACTACTTGAAGACTACTTGAAGACTACTTGAAGACTACTTGAAGACTACTTGAAGACTACTTGAAGACTACTTGAAGACTACTTGAAGACTACTTGAAGACTACTTGAAGACTATTTGAAGACTACTTAAAAGACTACTTTACATGTATGTAGAGAGTAAACACAGATATGTGCTGTAAATAGTACATCAGTACCTGATGCTTCCATAGTAAATACCCGTGTAGTCTAGGTACCGGTACCTGAGGGGTCTAGATCCCGCTGATCCTGACCTCCGTGCACTCGTGGACCTCCGTGCTCTGCAGGATTTGAGAAAAAATAAACACACAAAGAGAAGAACTTTCAAATGGAATAGGAGAGAAACCTCAAACATTTTAGAAATATCAGCTCTATATCCGAATCGATGAGTTTCAAGGTTGATATTCTCCTGTTTTAGGCCACGTCTAGACCGCCCGGCCCCCATCGAACTAACGAAAATCCCCTCCCCTCTTCTGGGCCTCTCTCCAATATTTCATATGGTGGATGTCGAAGTCTCCATCCACCGTACTCTATTCATATAATTAGATGTTATGGTCGTTGCCCTCAGATAAACAAGCCCGAAATCCTCAAACCGACTTCACCTTCACTTGCCACATGGACTATGCCCGACACACCCGAGCCGGATGTCTCTCATGTTGTTCACCCTTGTCCTACCATGCCATTCCCCTCCTGCAAATCCGAGTGCATCACCGGTGATGGATTAAACGTTCATGAAGACGGAGATGTGCAACGCGACCTGGGAACATGGAATGATGGCGCTCAGACCACTGCCATTGAACAGTTGGTTACACTCAAACAGGGGTTGCGGGCATCCGATACCGAGCTGTTCTGGAAACGGCTGATGGAGGACATGACATCTATAACCAAAGCTCAGTATGGGTTTGTTGCGCGGAGGGTGCACGGGAGGGAGCCCATGCCAGAACTAGGTGGGCGGCGCCCGTCGCTTTTCGGTGCGGCTTTCTACTACAACGATGGTTACGAGACCGTTGGTTTGCAGCGAAACAGGTTTTTCGCGGGCGGGAACCCCTTACTGCACATGGACCACGAACGGCCTTGTTTGATCCCCGAGAATCTCAGCTCACTTGTATCGTTCGGCGATGATCACTTACCATTCACCGCCGATGGTTATTTGGCGATTCCCCTCTTTTCGGCTGGAAAGTGCCTGGCGCACCTCGGGTTGATGTGGTCGAAAGATGGTCTTCGGCATAGAAATTTGTCTTGGTCCTTCCTGGAAATGATCCTTCACTCGCTCGAAGACTTGATTGTACAACGACTAGACCCAGGAGAACAAATTCTAGATGAACTGTTAGATTCTCCATCGCCAAATACCTCGGATTTTCATAACCCTCAGACTGCTGCCTTCCATGAAGCCTCTCATTTCAACGCCCACCCGCTCAAACCCTACGCCCGAAGCTTATCCCATGAGTTGAGGACCCCGATGCAGGGTGTGGTGGGCATGCTTGATGTCATGCACGCTACAGTGCGCGAGGCGATGGAGAGTAAAACCCCGGTCAAATCGGGCGGGGTTTTTCAATCTCTCAAGGAGGGGATTGAGATGGTTCAGGACAGCGCGAGACGTGCTGTTGAAGCGGCTGACAATGTCGTTCATGCATACGAGCTCAACATGCAAATCCCCAAAACACCACTCCGCGAGGAGCCCGAGATACTAGGTGGTCTCACAGTCCCATCTACTATACCCGAAGCTCGCCCGAGCATCTTTATCGAAGGAACGAATATCGCTGTAAATCCGTACAAACGGCGGCGCAGCCTACCACCAGAAACGAATACCCGACCAGCACGCAAACAAAGACTCCGTGCGGCATCGTCGCGGCATGAGCTCTCACCTCGCAGCGAAGAAGTCAAGAATGCTGTCCACGAAAGCGACCAGATCGTACATGCTATCCCAGCTCGCCAGTTCGAAGCTGTAATGGCCAACATGGTCGATCCACCCCCGTCTCTCGCAGTTCGACGATCTGCGCCTCACTTACTCCTTGAGGGCATCAATGTGAACATGAGAGGTTCTGCTTTGCGTTTTACCAAACTGCGAGATCTTCTCCGCCTGGTGATTAATGAGTCTCTTCATGTTGGTGGTCGACCGGATTCTGCTGTTAGCAATGCAACGGAGTTTGGTGAAAGGATTGAGATTCGGTCGCGGTCCTCTAATGGCGAATTGTTCACCAAGGTTGTGGACTGGTCTGTAGACCCTTCATTACCGGACACCCTTCTTGCCGATGACCGTGATCTGGCCAAATTGATCTCATGCGTCTTTCTCAATGCGATTAAATTTACCAACAACGGCACCATCACTGTTTGCGCAACCATTGAACCCAAGAAGAATGATGTTCTCATTCTTGTCCGCGATACCGGCCCGGGAATTCCCGCTGCATTCCTACCGAATCTCTTCAAGCCATTTGCTCGTCAGGATGCATCGACCACAAGAAGCAAAGATGGCCTTGGTCTCGGTCTCCTTGTGGCCAAGGGCCTTTCACGGAAAATGGGTGGTGACTTGACCTGTGTGCGTTCGTCGACTTCTGGTCCTGACCGGGGTACTGAATTTCGAATTCGGATCCCCGTAAATCAACGTGAAGCTGAACTTCGCCCTGCAACTCCTGGTGAGGGTGTTTTGACGCCATCTACTACCGACCAAACACGACAGGGCAGTGTCAGCAGCTTTTTGTCTGATCCCTCTTCTTGCTTTAACTCCCCGTTTATCCTCCCCCAAAATTGTCGGCTGCAACAGCCGACCCCGAGTACCACCGATGAAAACATGTCTCAAAGCCCAACACCCCTGCGACCGACCCGTTTGCATCGGACACATATCTCTGGCGATGCATATGACAAGAAGCTGGGGGAGAAATATCCGCTGCGCATTCTCGTTGCCGAAGACAATCGAATCAACCGGCGCGTACTGGTGAATATGCTTCGCAAACTTGGCTACCGCGATGTACTCGAGGCGGCCGATGGCAAAGAAGCTGTCCAGATAGTTCAAGGCATTTTATCCGCGTCAAAGCCCTCCCCTGATATTGGTCCCGATCCAGTAAACGCAATGCAAGGTGTTATCCATGGGCCGCCTCTGGCTACAAAAATAAAACCGATCGATGTCGTCTTGATGGATCTGTGGATGCCTGAAATGGACGGATATGAAGCCACCTCACGAATTCTCCAGATGGTCGACAACTATCGGGGCCAACATGCTGCTTTCGAGCAACCGAACCCCAACAGCCCTGACTCTATGGAAATGGATCCCATCCCCAACACCTTTTGTACGCCACAACCTCCCACGGTTCTTGCGGTGAGTGCCGATGTTAGTGACGAGGCATTGAATCGCGCCTCTAGAGTGGGGATCAAAGGCTATATGACGAAACCCTACAAACTCTCTGACCTTGAACGGTTGATTCTCGAATTCTGCGGCGGTACTGGCAACCCCATTCTCTAAATTCCAGGATGACCACTTGACCCCTGAATATGATATTGCTTTCTTCTTGGACTTTTCCGTCAAGACCATTATATACCCATTGGATGCGGATTTTTTCTTCATGTACAAACCCCCCCCAATTGTTTTTTTCCCCTTTTACCCGGGAACCTCTCAGGTCGGGTATGCACCGACTCGGTGGCCTATTCATTTTCAACTGCCATATACCATAATTGTCATTTTTTCACCCCCCCCCCTTCATGTTTATTATCCCTATTTCGGGTACAATGGTTGATGATACATTGCAAGCGATCACTTCACACTACATAGCGTCATTCAATGAAGATGTTGGCAAAGAGATACCGAGACTCGAGTCCTAGCCGTGATGTTTCCACTCTAGCCTTATAACCGAACTTGTACACTAACACTTAATTCCAGTATGCTTGATCATCGTGTTGTACTATGCTTCTGTTCTATATGAAACTATAGCCATCACCCCCCATATCGACTTAGGCCGCTCTATTCGCAAAGGGTGAAATCGACCAGTCCTTCATCGGGAACAGCCTCATGCGGGAGGCAGAAGTTGACATTTTCTCCTTTCAGATGCGTAAAGACCCGAGAGTACTCAGCCTATTTAGAAGCATTAGCAATCTACCCTTTACATATAGTCCTTTGGGATCGGGAGAACAAACCTGAATGATGTCCACAAATTCATCATAGACGTTCTCTGTCTTCATCTTCTGACGAACGAAATCGGTCACTCCCCCCAGAATTGCAACCACAGTGGTGATCTTGCTGTCCCAAGTAAGAAGTGCAGAAATTCCAGTTCCATCAACACGAGTGGATTCAGTGCTGCCATAGATATCTGATTATTTCAATTAGCATCATACCAACCACACCTCGATAGCTTAAAGGTACCACTGACTCTGCATTTTCTTGCCAACAACCATATTCCTCCACCAGGCGAGTCCGACAGACTTGTCGAACAAGATTGTCGGGAATACACTATACGGCGTAATGATATCTAGTTCCTGGACAGTCTGGTTCGAGATAGAGGGAATACCAGCGTTTGAGATATAGCCGGTTACATCGCCAGTGGAGGGATCGGTGATGTTGTTAATGGAGGCGAACATGCCGGGCAATTTCGTGGCGACTGAGTTGCAAGTCCGAACTCGCTCGGCGTTCTTAAATACGCGACTAAATGGGAAACTGTTAGTATGATACAGTATCTCTGTCTTCTGCTTGAAGTCTCACCGGACAATGTCGATGTCATAATAGGGCATCTGCATTACTTTCCAGGTTTCGTGACTGGAGAACCAAAATCCTGTATCGGAATTTAGTCACTGTCTTTTCATCTTCTTTTGGTATCCACGAACCCTTTTGGACAGTTATAGGCCCATAATCGCCCATTTCGTAGTCCACGCTGACCAACTGGGGTTTCTTGATCTCCCATAAAGCCTGTTTATCGGCTGGCGATAGACCACCGAAGAAATGTAGCCAAAAAGTGAAAATCTCGCCTTCGAAAGGGTCGTCGAGTAGATTCTTCCCCTCACATGGATACGACTGATCTGGGTGATTTACAGGGAGGGACTGATCTTTCATTTCAATGACAGTACAAACCCAGCCATTGCCCTTGTAAAAGATCTCATAGAAGATTAGCGAACTGGTCAAAATTGAGGGTGATATCGTGAAAGATGTACCTTAGCGGCAGTAGTCTTAGTATAGTCCATCCAAACCTGCCATTTTTGCGCGAGCTCCCGATAGTTCTTATTACCAGTATTCTCAAGGGCTTGGATGAAACCATATACAGCCCATACAAGTTCACTAGAAATATATCTATTGTTAACTCATAAACCAGAACGAGCATCAAGAATCCACATACCCGTTATCAAGAGATGGCACGCGGTTGACCCAGTCCGATCTGGGAGTCATGTCTTGAGTATCCGCCGATACCCAGGGTAAGAAGCCTCCGAAGCCTGGGTAAGTTTCATTGAATTTGAGATAAGTCTGCAACTTTTTCTGCATGATAGAAGCAGCGATTTTGGGGGCATCTGCTGTGTTCTCGGGTGAGAGGAACCGAGCAGCCTCCGGGGAGCCAGCAACAGCATGGGTATATAGCATGATTTGAAGGGACTATTAGAATATGAGCTGAGAACTTTCATAGAATGGGGGAAAGATGGACACTGACCTCTTTACTGGCGGCGCTGAACGTGTGCTTGTCTGTTGCTTCTCCGGTTACCCAATCGATGTTAGTGCCATCGTAGGAGATGCCATTGTTGCTGTTGTACGAGATGTTATTCTGGTGGAACTTGCCTTCCCAATATAACATGTCATTGATGAAGGCAGTAGGATCATGAAGAACCTGCTTTTGGGAATAGTGATGGGCGAAACGACACGATGGCTCATTGACATGTCCGGATATATATGGCAGGGCCTTGACCAGTGTTACCCATGTCAAGACATGACCTAATTTCTCGTGGAGACGCATATCGAGACCCCTCAAAGAAAAGGATTGAATAACGAGCTGGACTAGATATCGAGACGGACATTTCGATTGTATAAATACCATATTCCTCCGGTTTGAAGCGCAAAGCGCATATTTGCTGGCTCTTCCATGTCGACGAATTATACCACACCAGGAGTCTCTGGGGTCCCCGCATTCCGGAAGCTTTCCTCTGAAAATTCCGGTAAAATCTGATAATGGGCTGAAGGTGCACGCCAACTATGAAATTTAGCCCGTTTAGCCCGTGACCATGGATATTTATTTCCACTATAGGATGAGATCTTCAACGGGTACTGTCATGGGGGTCAATTACCCGAAGTAATCGGAGAATCGGGGAATTAAAGATTGAGTAGTCTCGGAATGTTCCCCAGCGTTGATCATCTACTTGATTGAGACAATAGTTAGTTAGTTTCTAAGTGAAACATGTTTTTAGAGATTCTTTCATTTATAATGATATTATATAATTCAGTTACTTTAAATACACCAGCTTGACACTTAACAACATGAAGATTTATTCATAACAAACGTCGCAAAGTGTCTGATGCTTTCGAGTCTAAGCGTGTCAGTATATCAAGTAGCACAGACAAATCGTTACGCGCTCGAGCTGATAGAGGGGATGCTTCATGCTGGTCGATAATCTCGAGCAGACAAGCTCCTATGAGTCTGATCTTTTCTACCTAGATGGTCATTAGAATTTTCTCATTTGATACTAGGGACAGTAGAAGGAATGGGATGACTTACACATGGCTCGCCATTAACCTGCAACGCCCAAAAAGGAGCATTGCGAATGACTCTCAGAAGATCACGCGCAATGTCAGTTTTCCGCAGTAGCAGCATTTCATTTGGCGCAGGAGGATAGTAATTGAATTCTTCGAATTTCTGTGTGATTACCATCTTAAGGCAGTGCAACGAGACGTAGACGTTGGCCGCTTGAATGATATGCAGTCTCATGAGTCTCGACAGGCCTTGATTGTCTTTATTGGCGTTTGACATGAGCTGATCATATTGTAAGAAGGGGGGCAAGTCATCAAGAGACGTTGCAAAAAGCACGTAAAGATGGTCAAGCCTGTGACTTTCCTCTGGCGTGGGAGGTTGACGGGGAAGTAAATTCCCATTTTTGTAACTATCCAACAGTCGCATCTCTAAGAGCAAATCGGATGCACTTTGCCAGAGCCGAATGTTTGCATTGAATCCTGCAATGAAGCTCTTTTGAGTACTTTCGTCATCAGGAGCAGCACTTCCTGGTGTCAATATTGTCTCATCTTCAATGCCAGTTGGATAGCCGATGGTGATGCCAGAGTTGAATGAATATTTGTGGATCGTGATCGGTCGATTGTTCAAAATGGCTGCCGATTTATCGCCAATATAGGCAATCCAGAATGCGCGTCGGCGAAACTCCATTTCGAGAGAAGTGAGCCCCTGCAGGGAATCTTCTTCATGCATTTGCATCACTTGGGCCAATCGGGTAGCTTCTCCAAATATGTGCCATGACAGACGCGGTTTGCCAGCAGCATGCATGCAATTGGAATGGAAATATCGAATGGTGACCGAGTTGGCATTTGGATATTCAAGATCAGCTTCTAGATATGTAGCCAGGCAATTTCTGGAGGCTTGTAGAAATGTGTCCGCAATTCCTTCTCCCTCGGGAAATATGTCCTTCGGAAGGAGAAAGGCTGCTTCTGCGCAGACAGCAGTGATCAAAGTGAAAGAAAGATCCGGCCACAGCTCTGGATATTTGAGACTATTCACTCCATATATGAGGCCGTCGGCTCTCGAATTCCTTCCTTGAGTCACGAAGAACCCCAATCCATCTCGAAGACTGGGTTCATGAACAAGTGGGGTCAAGGGATATAGATATTCAAAAAATAACTCGAAGCAATGGTTGATAATACGCTCTATATGTCCTGATGACTTCTGGACGGAAATCACCCGCTCCAAAGCATGCCATCGCTGTAACGCCGAGGTGATTCTCGTTGAGGGGACATCGGAAATAGATGATTGTACTGTATGCACGGTCTCAGGAGATAGAGCAGAATCAAGTACCGAGAGATCAGTATTCCATGAATCTAGCGGGACTGCAATGGGTGTGGTCGAACTGAGATTTTGAGCTATAGAGCCATGTTCTGATACCTGCAATGTTGACGCCAGGGGACTATCTAGGACATTCGGATAAACCACATCATGCGATCTTTGTCGCCTGGACTTGGGCCCGCGCCTGGCGATTGGGACGTCAAATGTGCATTGCGTCCGAGATAGACGGCAGTTGGTGCATATTGACGATTCACCTGAGCAATCGCACTATGGATAATTTAATTTAGACCCGGTAAGACGGGGTTTCGCCTCATACCTTTGCTTTTCTCCGACGGCACCGATCGCATGCTCTAGTTGTTGAGCGCGAACGAGATGCAGGGCTGGCCATCACATCTTCTGTGTCGGGAAAACTCGTCGGTTAGGGCAGTTGGGAAATGGGAACGGGGGCGATGAGCCTCGGTCAAATACTTTGCACATTTCTCCGAATTTCTTGGCTTGGGGTATTCCCGAAGCTTAATTAATTAATTCCTCCACATTTATTAACACGGGATGAATGTCTTTTATATTACGTGTTTGTGGAGCTATACAATGCAGAAGTTTGAAGTAGATTTCGAGGCCAATTGTGTAATATCCTAACTCGTGGCAGTTGTTCACAGTGTGCCCTATACTCATCAGAAGCTGTCTCGTTGCTCTATTGTGAGTCAGAAGTGTTGCCACCCATACGTTCGTCGAACATGCCTTTCAGCAGCAGTGCGGATTGTTTCGGAGTTCTTTTCAGGGTGTCATAATCAGTGAAGGTGACGCCGAAGCGAACCCCGTACCCATCGGACCATTCTGGAAGAAGAAATTAGCAGAGATATACTAGAATATGAAGCAAGATACATACCCAAATTGTCCATTAATGACCACGCAAAGTATCCTTTGATATCAGAGCCATCCTCTGTGCATGCTCTTCCGACCGCATCGAGATGATCGCTAAAGTATTGGATTCGGTAGGTATCGTTGACAGCCTCTTCGCATGTCATCTTCTCCTCACCAGGACATGGGCAGCCGTTCTCTGTGATATAGACGGGCTTGCCATATGTACGATATACTCGCGTCAAGTGCTTTCGGAAAAGCTCCGGGGTTGACCGAAGCCAATGGACACCACTTTTCTCTCCGATTGACACGCCTTGCTTGTTTTCTTGTAGTTCATCCACATTCCCCATGGAGTCCGTCTCAAGCGCAGGCTCGTCACGGTGCCGGGCAAATTGGGAGGTGTAATAGTTCATTCCGTAGAAGTCCATGTCAGCCTCTCGAAGTAGAGCAAAGTCCGACTCTGTGAAGCTAGGGAGTCTCTCGCCAAGTTGCTCTCTCATGCATTCAGGGTAGTCTTGTGCTAGACTGTTAAAGGTGTTAGTAGTCTCCTTCTTTTGTTGCTCTCTGAAAGCCAATAGAAACCTACCAAACGGGGTTCGCAAACCATCCAATATGGAACTGCATCCGTCTCTCAGCAGCTTGCTGGTCGCGCTCATCCTGACTATCCCAGGGTTCATAGTAATCACCATTCAGAGAAATTCCAATCTTGCCTTGTTGAGAAGGTCGGAATTTCCGGTTATACAAAGCGACAGAACGAGCGTGGCTCATGATCAAGGCCTTTCCGACAACCCAAGGCTCCGTAGTAGTATCGCCCTCTGTGGACTGGGGATTTATACTACTTCTCCCGGGCGCATTTCCGCCAGTGGCATATCCCTAAACAATGTGTTAGTTATTGTCTGAAATTGAAAAGATATAGGGGAGTTGGGGAAGCATACAAAGATAGAAACAATCCACGGCTCATTCAGTGTGATCCAGTTCTTGACTCGGTCTCCAAATCTCTCATAACAAATCTCCGCATACCGCTCAAAGTCAAGCTGCGACTCTTCTACATTCAACCAACCTCCATATCGATCATGGATGGCCTGAGGAAGGTCCCAATGGTAGAGAGTGACCCATGGTGTGATGCCCCTGGAAAGCAGGGAATCAATGAGTTTGTTATAAAATGCGATGCCCGATTCGCTGACTGGGTCATTTCTCCCTCCTAGTGGAATGATCCGTGACCAAGAAATTGAGAACCGATATGCATTTGCGCCATACTTGGAGAGAAGATCAAAATCTTCCTCAAATTGGTGGTAGTGGTCGCAAGCTATGTCTCCATTGGCCCCCTTGGTCCGTGTAGGTTCAAGATGGCAGAATGTATCCCATATCGATTTTCCACGCCCACCTTCATTCACAGCTCCTTCGATTTGATATGAAGCTGTTGCAAATCCCCATTCAAAATCGGGAGGGAAGGATCCTGACATACTGCAATGCTCAACACAGAACCACAGAAACAGCGTGAAATGTTTTGAGAGAGAAGAAAATGACAGAACTCACCCAGCAGAATTCAAAGCTATATTCCTCATGGTCGGAAAATTGTGGCGTTGAAGTGGAGGGGGAAGGATAAACGGCAAAATTGACATTTCGCCGATTCCCCGAATCTCCAGACTTTCTCTTCACGTTTTCCCCCACGGGGCAATTCCCCGCAGGATTGCGAAAACAAGATTTCTCTTAGACATTTAGGGCTGTTGGAATGCATAGACTTCATTGTCTCCACCCGGCTGCCTCTTCTATAAGAAGTGCAAGGAAGCTTCCGGGCTATCGCTTCCCATATTTCGATTATAGGAAAGCTCACTCGATTTGCCTCCTCTCAGTTGAAGTCTGCAATCATGGCTCCTGCTGCCGCCCATGCCGCCGAGGGCATTGTCTTGTCCATTGATGTGGACTCTATGCCGCCTTTCTGGCGACGGAAGAATGGAATTCTGCTATACTTTCTGCTCACTTCATCCCTTCTAGCAAGTGCGGCTCTTGGCATTGATGGGGTGAGTTCCAATGTTTCAAGACTGGAGTCCTTCTTACTGACGATACATTGCAGTCCATGACAAACGGCATGCAAGTTTTGGAATCTTGGCAAGATCGATTTGGACATCCAGAAGGCGCTACATTGGGTTTCTTTGGGGCATCCAACGCCATTGGCGGTGTTATCCCATTCATTTTTCTCGGATGGATTGGTGACAAGTACGGTCGTCGTTTACCCACTGCATTAGGTTCTGTCATCATCATTACTGGTGTGATTGTCGAGTTCTTTGCCACATCTTTGAACATGTACATTGGCGGCAAGATCGTCCTAGGCGTCGGATCTTCGCTCATCCAGATGGGTGCACCCGTATTGATCACAGAGCTGTCACATCCCAAGGAACGTGTACAAGTGACTACTTTCTACAACACCTCCATCGTTCTTGGCTATGTGATTGGAGCCTGGGCCACATTTGGCTGTTATAGGATCACCAGTCAGTGGTCATGGCGGCTCCCGACTTTGATTCAGATTATTCCCTCGGCCTACCAATTCTGTCTTATTTGGTTCTGTCCGGAGTCTCCCCGGTGGTTGATTGCAAAGGGTCGTACCCAAGAAGCCCGACAGATTCTCATCAAGTTCCACGGCGAATGTGACCCCAACTCAGAGTTGGTCACCGTAGAGTGCGCCGAAATCCAACAGGCCATCGACAAGGAGGAAGAGAACAACATGAGCTGGAAGGACTTCTTCTCATCTCGTGCCAACCTCAAGCGCCTGTTCCTCTGCTTCGCCACAGCCGTTTTCAGTCAGAGCTCAGGAAACCTACTCGTCTCGAATTACCTGACTCAGATCCTGAAAGACACGGGCCTGAAGACCCAGTCCGAAATCACGCTTATGAACGGAATGGTCACTCTCTGGCAGTATGTTGTCGCGATCTTTGTTGCACTGGTCGTCGATAAATTTCGCCGTCGGTTCTTCTTCCTCACCGGTTCCGGTGGTGTTGTTGTCACATTCGTCGTGTGGACAATTGCTGCACAGCAGTATCTTGAGCACAACTCTTTGGTGGCTGGTCGTGTTGTGATTGCTTGTATCTTCTTCTTCCAGGCATTTTACACTTTCGCGTGGACCAATCTGATTGTGACTTATCCACTGGAAGTTGTGACGCTTCAGATGCGCGCCAAAACATGGGCATTCGTCCTTCTCACCATCCAGGTGGCGTCCATCTTCGGAAGCTATGTTAACCCCATTGGCCTGAAGTCACTTGGCTGGAAGTTTTATATTTACTACTGTGTCTGGGTGCTTGTTGTCTTCCTCGTGGTCTACTTCTTCTTCGTTGAGACGGCCGGTCCTACACTTGAAGAACTAGCTTATCTGTTTGAGGGGGAAGATGTCAAACAAAAAATGGTTGACAAAATCGCAGAGCAGAAGGAACAAGTACATTATGAAGAGCACGTAGAGGCCAAGTCAGTGTGAAATACTGCATCTGCTATAGATAAACCGTGACGACCATGAACATAATTCTTTGAATAAGATACTAATCCCAAACCAACAATATTCATTAGAAATAAAATTAAGCACTTCAAATGATTTCAATTTTGTTAATAGCTTCAATCGAGACTCAGTTAGGCCTTGATTACAGCAGGTTTTTGGTCCTATACAACCCACTTTGTTGTTATCTGCCTTTTTGAAGCTCTTTTCTGGGTTCTTTTGGAATATAACCGCTGATTGTTCCCTAATATAGTTAATGGGAGCACCTTTCTATTTTTATACAAGAGTCTACATATATGTATTAATGTTGATAGTGGCTGGTTAACTTCGGGTCGGTGAAAAACCCCGGTTCGCGTGGTGGACACAAAGACCTGCTGTACTTGGTAAGCTCTTGGGCGGTCATTTTGTGAGGACCTATATTTCTAATGCTATGGTTATGAGCTCTGTTAAAAGCCTAACCATAGCTCGGAGCGATCATTGGACGTAGAATCTCTAACACTATCTATCGCTGTTCACACGGCCCAGGGCTAGGCAGTAGGCAATGTTTAGTGACTGTAGTTGGGGTTGCTATATATCGTTTTTTTTGGAACGATCTACGAAACACAAGACAATAGAAGAGAACCATCATTACATCCATTATCAAGATCGACATCTGACCACGCTCTAAGCAATCCACGCCCTTTTTGCTGAAACACTGGCCGTGTGGGCTAAAGAGTTCACAAAGAGATTTCGGGGATTCGAAATGCCTCCGACCAGAATTTGAAGATCTGCCATTCGCCAGGAAAACACTATAACAACACATGCAAGAACCAATCATCAATATTCAAGTAAACCGGTGTGTGTGACCACAGCAGAGGTGGAAGGAAGATGCAGGGCATAAGAACAGAGAGATGCTGTATGAAATAAGACAACAGGGCATCTAAGTCAACTTCTGCTTGATGAAGAACGACCGCAGGTGAGAGAGCTGCCAGGCGCATGCGGCGGACAAAACGGCAAGCTGAATAAGAGTCCAGCGCACGACACGCGAGTTGGTGGTCTCAGACTGGTCACGGAATTCAGACTCACGTTCCTGTAAAGAAAAGAACAACATTAGTATGCTCGCTTCCATCATCGACTCTAGCCATATCTTGGATATGGGGTAATCCTATAGGGTAATCCTTACCCGCTGGTACACCTGCTCACGACGGATATCGTGCAACCGGCTGTTCAGATCCTTGACCCGCTGCACGATATCCTTCATTTTGTCCTTGTCCTCAGTCTCAATCTTGCTCGTCTCACCAATGGCAATGTCAACGGTGAGCTTGACGGCGCCCAGAGAGTTGGACATCCAGCCAGATGTGGCATCCGTCTCAGGTGTGAAGCAAATTTTGTGCTGGCCGGCATCCGCGGCAGAGAAGTGGAAGCGACCAGAGTGGCTATCCCGCTTGGAAACAACGCGGTGGTCATTGTCAAAGGTCTCGTCAACGGTGATGTGCACCTTCATGTTGTGGTCAATCGCGTAGGTGCCACTCTGGGGGTTGATGATTTCTGTCTCATATCGGCCTATTTATGGTTTAACATTTATGTATTAGTTTGAAATTTCGTTATAAAAGCTGTAGAGATTGGTGCGTACCGGCCACTAGGGTATCCTTAGGTAGGTCCTCGAAGAAGCACTTTGTTTGCCGGCCCTCCATATAGAAGTACAGGGCATTAGTTGGGACGAGGAGAGAAAACAAGGAAAGCAGAGTCAATGCTGATGCCAGCCATGACGAGGATGTCCCAGAGAAAACCATGATGAGGGAATGAGCAATTGGATAGTCGCACGGCCAAGTCCTCTCCGTGAAGGTGTCAACATCAGGGACCAATGGCTCCTCACCGCCTGCCGTCTGCGGAATGTCTCCCTTTCCACCGGGAAGCCTCTGTCGACGTGATCTTCAATTTTGACATTCACTAGTCTTTATTTCATCAAACAAAAGCCGCTTTTATCATTCCGTGGTCGCTTATAAAATATTTAATCGCCAAATACCGAATAAATTGTTCCTTGGCGTCATATCTAGGGAAATCACTACTCCACTCGAACCGCCAATATGGCCGCGGCCGATGTTCGCGACATGCTGGATTTGCCCGCGGAAGGGCAGCCCAGACCACACAAGAAGCAGAAGGTGGTTGAAAAGCGACCAGGTAGGCGTTATGCGCTCTATTAAGAATGAGATAGATTACTGACAGTCTCCGTTGCAGAGGGTATTACTCGTGAATTGTACGCGCTACTGGGCGAAAGGGCGCCACCAATCGCCATTAATGAGAACAAATACAAGGGCCGTCCGAAATGGATGAACAAGCTGCGCGTTAGACCATGGTATGTTGAAGATGCGGCTCTTCGGAGGCCCCGGACACACGCTGACATTGAATCCCATCTAGGAGCATGGCACCGTTCACGAACAATGCCCGTTCTGACGGTCTGGTTTTGAATCACTGGCAGAGAAAACACGAATCAGCGCGACCACCTGCACCCGCGCTCGAAGAGTCCCAAATCGAAGTGGATCAGCCCAAGGAAGAAGGGAAAGAGGACGTACCGAAACTGCCAGAGCAGGAATATGCCTTCGCCAAATACAACGTCAAACCGCGTTTGCCCCAACGATACACAGACGACGAGTACAATCGACATCTTAAAAATGATGACTGGTCGCGCGAGGAAACGGACTATTTGGTGGACCTCGTCACTGATTACGACATTCGCTGGGTGCTCATCGCAGATCGTTATGACTACCAACCACGGATGGACACACAGCCGGATGCGAATGCCCTGGTGCCTGCAAAGCACCACCGGACAATGGAGCAGATGAAGGCCCGATATTATTTTATTGCTGCAACAATGCTCTCACTAGAGCACCCACCCTCAGAGATGTCAGAGGCCGAGTTCGAACTACATGAGAAGATGCTCAAGTTTGACCCCGACCGAGAGCGCGACCGTAAGGAACTAGCCGCTCTTCAGCTCAATCGCACAGCCGACGAGGTTCGCGAGGAGGCAATGCTACTCGAAGAATTGAAGCGCATCACAAGCAACGAGCAGAACTTCATCACCGAGCGCCGCGAACTCTACTCTCGCCTCGAAGTTCCCATCAGCGTCGGCAACACCACAATGTATCAGTCCAGCGCGGGTCTTTCCCAGCTCCTGCAGACTCTGCTACAAGCCGACAAGAGCAAGAAACGCCGCTCCATCCTCGGCGACGGTGCTATCCCAAGTCCTGCTGGTCAGACTCCAAGCACTGCTGGTGGCCTAGGCCGAGCCGAGACCCCCGCCACACAGGCCACAAACAAGAAGGGGTCTATCACAAAGGAAACTGGTCAAATGGTACGCACGCTCACCGCAGCAGAGGAAGCCAAGTACGGTGTCCAGCACCACGAGCGTGTCTCAGCAGGCGTGCAATTCCGTAGTGACCGTGCCCAGCGACTCACGCAAGCCAAGTCCAACGTGCAAACCCAGAAACTGGCCAATGCTTTATCCGAGCTCGAGATCCCGGTGCGCCTGTTCATGCCCACCGAACGCGTATGCAAGGATTTCGAGAAACTCATTCAGTCTGTCAACATGCTTCTTGATGCCCGCAAGGTGTCTGAAAAGGTTGAAAGTGAGATCCGTGTACTTGAAGCCGCGAAGATGGAGCGCGAGCGCAAATCACGAGAAGCTGCTGGTATCTCGGGGCCAAGTGCTGACCCCGATCATCCCCATGTGAAAAAGGAGAATGAAGATGGCGACACCGGCCTTTTGGGCCATTCTACCACACAGAACACACACGGCAATGGTGGCGCGCACCAGTCTCGTAATCAAGAAGGGGATGGCAATCACAAGCGGTCTGCTAGTGTGCTCAGTGGCGCAAGTGACAAGAGCAACAAGCGGCAGAGGAGATAGATGATTTGCTTGCCTACTGGCAAAAACACTACACTCTGATTGTATGGATGTGAGAAGTGTAAGATGTATTAGGGATGAATTACCCATATTTCTGTACGATTAATGACACCCGATTGGGACGCATACTCATAATTCAACCAACTCCATCCCCGCGAGTAACAATAACAGCAAAATAGGCTCCAAAGTCCTCGATAACAGTATTTTTATGCTCGTCCAATCAATACACCCTCGTCAATCTGCCTCCGCCTCCACCAACAGACTTGTTCGGCTCGCCCACCGGCTTCCATAAAAAGCCCCGGGCATCCCAATGCACTCCTGATTCGCATTCGCAAGATCCTCTGCCACATCGCTTCTGGTAGAGTTTGTTCGTCCCAGGTCGGTCGACGGAAGCTCTTGGTACTGTACTGGCGATTCCTGAGATGGTTCCCTTGGAGGGAGGTTCGAACGTCTCTTGCTTTCCCTGTTTCTGGAAAACCTTAGTATCCAATGTCCACTGCGAGAGCGGGAAGGTTCTCCGTTTAACCTGTCTGCACTCATGTCATTCGACGGATCGAAATACACGGATGGCCGGCCGTTCGTTTCATCCATCGAGAAGCGGTGCTCGCCTAGTGAAGGATCTGGAGTGCAGACATTGCGCCCATGGGTCGAATCCTGGTACTTGTCTGACTGTGGTGGTTTGTGTGTGGACCGGCTGGCTTTCGCCCATCGACTTAAGAACGTTTCGTCGACGTCTTCAATATAAAAACTCTTTGCAGAACTCGGGGTTTTTGCCGAAGTTGGTGACTCAATTTGCTGTGTGCGGATTGAGCTTTCACGGCGGGCGTCACCTGCACTCATTCCTTCACCAGCCAAATCCGCTGCCAGCGGTGCATGACTATTACTTCGAACTGAATGGCTTTTCATTTTGGCCCACATCGTTGGTATCAAAATGGGTTCCTTCTTGGCATTGGTAGGACTTTTGTTCATAGGAGACCATTGGCTGTCAGATCTCTTGCAATCACGGTCAGGAGTAGATGGATGGGCTGGTGATGTCAGATCGGTCCAAGGCTCGGTCGATAATTTCAGCCCTTGTCCATTAAAGTCTCCAGACCTGGGTCCCGAAGTGTCTCTGTGCCAATTCCCGTTCGGAAGTCGACTGCTGTTCCCTCCAACGGTTGGTGAGTGATCCTCAGCGTTGTCCACTAAGTTATACCCATAGCCCATTCGTCGGCCCCCGGTCATCCAGCCAGGGCTGACTCTGCGATGTGGACCGCCACTGTTAGCTCCATTGGAAATGCCGTAAAGCTGGGGTGATTCCCAGTTTGCCGCATCAAGTTGCTCAACAAACTTGCTTTTCACAACCTCAGCAACTGGTTCTAGTTCATTTTGGATCGAGCCAGTGTCAGCTACCATTTGTGCATGAATATTGGGTAAGCTATCTATTGCATTTGCAGCATGGGCTCTCAGCGATTGGACGGCAGATGCCCCCCGCGAAGGGTTACTGCTTTGGCGCGAATAGAAAGAGGATGCATCTCGTTGATGATGCATAGCTTCCTTATGGGGCTCGGAGGCCACGAGTGTTGATGTTCCAGATCTCTCGAGGGGTTGAAAGTTCTCTTGCGATGCCATTTGCGGCCCATACCTATCCGCACGTGGCAGTTCTGACATGGATGGATTAGCTGATAGCGGTCCGGACCCCACGCATGTCCCGGCGAGTCTGTGCGAAAGATCTAGATCACCAAGATGCAGTACTCGGGCCTCAGAGTGTGCCCCGGGAGAACTTGTTGGCTGCCGTGTTTTGGAAACCATAATTCCCGGATCGTCCCTGGCCAGCGAGATTGAAGATACAGCACGATAATCATTGGGATTTGATCCCATGTATTGAGCCCAGTTAGCCACAAGATTTTGAAGGTTCTCACCGCTGCTGGTGCCTACAAAGCCTTCTCGAGATTGGAGACGATCTTCGTTTGCGGGAGCCAGCCCTTGACTGGTAGGAAGACTTGGAAGAGATTTTGTAGAGATGTTTTGCCCGCCCGACTGCTCGTTTTTGAATGAAGACACGGACTGGCTACCTGTGCCTTCAGCTCTAGAAGTAGGGTGAGCTGAGCGCCCCCTCTGACTCCCTGGTGACGTGGGTATATAATGCATCCCAAAGGGGGTTCCCGGGGTATCGGATTGGTCATGCGTTTTAGCCCCCGACCACATCTCCAAATCATTTCGCTCACGACTGCGCTCTATTAGATCATGCAACCCCATTCTGCGAAACGCCGGGCTTCTGGGCGATGGTCTCATACGGTCGGCATGCTGAGGACTCCCAATGCACTGGGCATCGCTGTCGTACCCTCGTGCGCTCATTAGGCTGCTTCCCATGTCCCCAACCATTGATAACCCCGGGGTTGCCTTCGGTGCATTTGGCTTTAGTTTGATAGAGAAGGGGAACATGGGGCGGTGGTCGGCGGAATGTCTGGATTCTCTCGAAAATCGATGGCGGAGCCGACGCGAAAGACTTGTAGATCGCCGTCTCGGATATCGAACAGGAGTTGCAGTTGATCCTGGCGAAGGGTCTGTGGTATCTCAAATTAGCCAGGGGCAATCTTGAAATCGAGGACTGGGTTGAGCCTTGCCTTGGTCTTGCTCCCTGGGACCATCCACATTCTCCATTTGACCATCTTGATATGATTGTGCGAAGTTACTGGGGGAGTCGGCTCGATGTCCCCTTCGGAGACGAGGGCATACAAGGAAAAACATTTGACCATGGGACGTTTACAAGATCAACTTCTACATGTTCGTAAATATATTCTTAAGGGAATTTTGAGGAAGGAACTGCCAGCAGATGTTTTGCCTTCCATTCCAGAATATCAGGTCGTTCTTGCCGTTTATTGAGATGAGTTGGATCTATGGATCAGTTTAACGTTATGGTTTTGGCTTCGAGCTTAAAATCTTGGTGTAGAGGCAGAAAGGTATATACATATATACAGCTATGGCCTATACGTAGGGGCACGTATACGCCTCTGTCAATCATCCGGCTGATAGCTGTGCCATGATCCAAAAGTGTGAAAATGCCTAATGCTTTTCCCATTTGCAAAGTCCACACACCTAACGCAGATGGATGCAAATGGCGCAAGATATGATTACAATGTTATAGTATCGATGCATCTGGGTAACATGGGAAGTAAGCCATCTACCCATGAAGACTTAGCCTCTAATGCGCTGGATTTAACATACATTAGAGTTTTCATGATCTTCATGGATTTAATCCAAGTGGGTAACCGTTACCTGATACATACTAGCGTCAGAAGTGGACCAGGCACGGGCCATGTTCATAAACTCAATTTTATAGGTCACGATAGGACTGCCTTGCGCTACAGAGTAAACCACAAGAATCTCAAGGTGTCTATTGCCATATATGGCTAGGAAATCAGAAATCCTGGTCAGAAATGAGAGTATAACCAATAGAACACGGAATAATATAGTACTTGTCTTGTCTTCGCAGTATTTAAATTAGTAGCAGCCAATAGTTATAGCATAGCTGCTACAGTTCAGTTCTAAATACACCTGATTACTCCTTCGAGGTTACAATTAAGCCAAACCGACAAGTTCGAGTTGTTGGCCAAGTTTTCTGAAGTTTCACAGTACTGCATATGCCACAGTGTAGCAGTGTAGCAGAGTTGTGGCGAAATAACCAAATAGACCATGACTGACAGAAGTGTTAAATTATCTTTTAATAATCCTACCTAGAGCTTCTTGCAAGAAATCAGTAAATTAGGCACAACCGGAGTCGCTCTCCTGTCCTGGGGCCCAGGCCCTCCCAGAGCTAGAGTTACCTAAGTATCTATCCATGTATAACTAATATACCTGGGCAATAGATCTCTGCTAATACTAATTCGCTTTGTATCATTACTGAGTGTTACACAGGCTTTCAGTCGCGTGGGAATAGAGTTATGGCGATAGAATTGTTGTGCTTGCACATATACACCAAGAATAGGTTGTTGTCTTTGTATCTGCCAAAGGATCAGAAGCACTTCCACATTCGGGCAATATCTCTACTTACCCTTTGTAAGTTTCGGTTTTCAGCTCATGCACAAATGGTGAAATTGATATACAGCCGGCTTTGCCCGCAAGGACCGCCTGCTCCATCGAGAAGAGAGTTGTGGCCAAAGTCTTTATTTCACTTCGCTTTAGCTGCTGCGCAGCTTCATTCCTTCCCATATCGCCGGCACCTTGGTAACTAGGCGAGACGAGTCGAAATTGGGGTCAATGGTTTGGCAGATAAGATGGAATCCTATAGAACGTAAATTAATATTTATCTTTTTGACGTATAGCCTGAGCGGTACTATCTTACGCTGAGCATTTGTAACCATTGTTTTGGTGCTGTAGGAGTAGTTCGGATTGACCATAACATGGACATTTCCATGAACAGTTTGGACCACCTTGAGGGCTAGTTCGATACCCTAGATCGGTCAGCTTTAAATATTTGCATCACTGAATTTACTTAACACCTACCACCACCTCTACAGCAAGCTCCTCAAGTGTGGTTGTGGCAAACTGTGGGTGGATCGTGGTCGCCAACGCTAGTGATCGCTTCAACAGAGAGCTTCTGTTGGACTTGACAATCTCCGCTTGAATCTCAAACTGTTTTCGTAATTAGCCAACACTAGCACATGGTTATCTAGAATAGATACTTTATTCTCATAACTGATTTCCTGTTGCATCTTGAAATGGTCCGATCTCTTTGGAAGCTGGCATGAAGCCTTCATTAGTCTTCTGCCTAACTCAAGTCAAAAGATTCTCAGCCTTCAGCATCGTACGCGTCAATGTCTACCTGTGTTCGTGAGCGAAGATATTCCAATAGGTCTACAGTCGCCATATTGTCTGTATGATTGAGCGGTTGGTATAACAAACTTGCGTGTGAAATATCGACACTATTAACTTCACGGATTCGGAGAAAGAAAAGAATCAATTTATAGTCGAATTGACGACTCGACCCCATACTTTGATGATTGCAAAGGAAGACCCAATAGATTCCCATTAGGACCTTTGTTTCACCAGTGGCCAAGTTGAATGGCCTCCTGCCTGCAGCTAGTGGACTCAGCCAGGGATCTCAGTCGCACTATCTCCGCGTACGCGCAGTAACATGGAACAATAAATTCACTGGAAACTAGACTACGAATATCGCAAGTATGGTCCATAAAATCCACACGTAGTGTGCGTAGATCGTGTCGCATTCTAACCTTTTGTTGTCATTTCTTTTCGGTTAATGTATGTATCTGGGATAAAGCAGATAAATTGTGACAGAAGGGCCTCGAAACTAGAACTATATACAATAGTACCAACATCGCTGGTCTTCTCGTTGGCCTTGTCCGGATAATATGCTGCAAGGTAATGCTTGTATATACTCAACACAGCAGGCTTGCACGTTGTAGTGGATCGCTGCATGAGGGGTGGGGTGGTCGTATTTTGTTTCAAACCCAATAAGATTGAGAATGAGGCTAGCAGATCAGTCCCAACGCTCAAAATAAACATCCTCGAAGATTTTAGCTCCTTTGGTTATCCTAAAAGTCTTGAGGTTGAAACTTTTAAAAATGCGCCCTGTGATGATGCATGCATAAACGTGACCAGGATGCCTTCCAGTAACATTTAACAAGCGTCAGTAGAGTCGTTGATGCAAGAAGCCGAGACTCGCACTTAACCCCGCCTGTTGTGGTACTATAGAGAGGTATACTTGTGCTCTGGTATTGAAGCTTCAGGCTAAAAGGAGCGTGTTTAGGAATAGCTCTTCTGTAATAGTGCAACCCCCAGCCTTTTCCTAGTCCATCACCATCCGCTAATAAAATCTAGCCAAGATAGGGACAGGAAGCAAAGATCTTTGGAATTGCGCCAATAAAATACATGGGGCACGCGCAGCTATTAGTCGTACTCGGGTTGCTGCGCACTGCGTGGATGTTGATATGGAGAATGACCTCGAGCGAAAATTATATTTGTGGCGCATTATGTATAAAAATGTTTTTTAATTTCTTTGTTTATCTCCAAGAGCGGCATGAAATACACCAAATATGGAAGGCGCGACTCGACAAAGCCGTGATATTAGCTTTTCCTCTCCATGAACGAGTATAAAATTTCTTCTTTTCTCCTATTAATATCTAAAAAAACAACTCCACACATACTAAGGTTACATTCGGATCATCAACATATAATTGGATTCCAAAACCATGTTCACCATCATGGTGGAGTTCATACTCATCAAATAACTCGACCAGTTCAAGTTCATCCCAGTTCTCCTACCTGTAACCAGCCGAGCCTAGCTCATATAAACGGGGAGTCTGAGCCGTACTCAGTTCATGCATTTGCTTGTAATTTTCCATTGGATATACTGTTGACTGGTGTAGCGGGTATCCCGTAGATGGTTGTAGTGACTGCGGAGGATTGTGGCCCATAAATAGTTGCTCTTGTGATAACGAGGGCTGCTTTCGCTTTCGGCGATAGATCCACCACAATATGAGACCTGCAATAAGCGCAATGCCCTTCCCAGTTCTGCAACTGGATATTTGTCGCACGGAAGTCGTCGCGCAATCTTCAAATTATCGTTGACACTGTTATCAAGACCTTGAAGGATATTGCCAGAGAAAATTCCGTGGGCATCGAAGGGATTACCTTAGAAATGCTTTCGGACGTCGTCAACGTGACGGGACCTAAGATTATGACGATCGCGATCATGGACAACCTCGAGCAATTGCTCGGCAGGCCCGTGGATGACCGCGATTATGCACACACTAAACAGCCTAAGCTGGTCGGTGATGTTTTGATCATGCCTGGAGTCGCTTTCGCTGCTCTTCAAAATGGAAACCCGACCGATCAAGGTGATGTTCTTGTGACGCATCATTATGAGGGCTCGTGGAAGAAGGAGGATGCAGAAGCAAAGGAACAGAAAAAGCTAAAGCAAGGACAAAAACAGCAGCAACAGGAAGAGGCATCATCACTACCACCCCCACCACCTCCACCTCCACCTCCACCTCCACCTCCACCTCCACCTCCAGCACCAGCACCACCTGCTGCTGCGGCCTGACCAGAAGTACGATAAGGAGTTAAGAGCAGCGAGGTATATTTCTTTTGTCTTGGGCGTTCTTCTTTACTTCCCCAGGTAAAATGATTTTTCACTAGAATTCCAAAAACGGGATTTGAGATTCAAGAGAACATACTATGTAACTATCATCAGGAGTCTTGTCTATTGCCGGTTTATGTTATTTAGCATGTTATATATTAATCAAGCGTTACATTTTTTCGTTTACCATTTTCAATTCCTCATCCACAGAAATTCAAACGCCTATCCCCTAGAGAGATTACATTGTGACTGACGCCTGTATTCCGTGTAATGTACATGTCCGAACAAGACCGATCACACCGGTATAGGTATTGGTAGCCTTGTATTGTCAAGCTTAGGATTTTAGCCGCCCACGGAGCAGTGCCTCGTGTGCGACGCAAATAGGAATAGAAGCGCCGGTGGCGCTCGAACTAAGTACATAATGGGAGATCGGGATATTGATTTCCCGGGGTCCCGAACAACCTTAGAAACATGGAGAGATTATGAGTGGCCCAAACAGCAAGAGGAACAGCTACAAATTGGCTGCCAACGATAGAGATTTGGCATGACTTATCAGTTCATAACAGTAGGTTCAATTCAGTAGTAAATTAAAATCTAAAAAGAAGTAAGGGCAAGAAACATGCCATCCCCGACCGCCAAATCCTGCCTGAGGCGTGGAATTCACGTGACACCCCTCTACCCTAGGTAAGTCGATAAAAATAGCATGTGGATCAATCATAAAGTTGGATCCTGCCGACTCGGGAGATCGTTTTGATGGTGGAGCTATACTCCACTTGGGAATATTTTACTCCGCTGGAATGACTGCTCATTATCTTAAGCGATACGCCTGTAGTCTCATCACTTTTTTTTTTTAAAAAAACTTGACAATTCTGATAGGCGGATATCGAGACAAACGCAAGGCATGTATAAACACGGCCAGATGTGAAGGCTTCTTCAATGCAGGTATCCGAATACACACTCTGGCCGCTATTAGACACTAATGTACGCGAGGCTTATTCTTAAAGACTTAGCTGTTATCAAGGACCTTGGGAAGATGATATTATGTCTACACGCATCATTTATCCATAATAATTGACTTTACTTATACTTGCAGATACCTATGTTCAATGTACACCTAGTCAAATTCAAGATATCTCTTCAGATTATAGGCGGTCAGATACCCGTGGGCTGCCTCGCTGCTTCCAATTGAGCAATTGGAGGTGGCACGCGCTACATATGTTTCCCTACCTGCGCCCCGTCTGGCTTTCTTTTAATTTCTTCATAAACAACGCGTCGAGTTACACAGAATCCATCACCTTTCCAAGGTTCGGTTCACTAGGTTGGCTATCATCCTCATATTTATGCGTAGCTGTCAATATGACTGACTGGATTGTAGCTAAGATGCGAATTCACCTTTTCCTAGCAGGGATCTCCCTGCTGCTGGCTACTGCCATAACAAGTGTTCCCACAATCGAGATCAAAGTAAGTATTTCTACACTGTTCGGAGGATTCAAGCAACTAATATGTGAATTCCCAGGGATCCAAGTTCTTTTATGCAAATAATGGATCGCAGTTGTGAGTTGATGGACTACTGTAAACCGTTACAAGTTCTAATCCTCCGACTAGTTACATCCGTGGAATTGCTTATCAAGGTATGCATCTCAGAGGATACAGGTCTTCTCATGGCCCTATACTCACCATCATCTAGAGGACTACAATGCTGGAGGAGCCGAAGGTACCGGTCAATCAAATGGTATTCATTACACCGATCCTCTGGCGGATGGTTCGCACTGTGATCGTGATATCCCCTACCTCCGGCAACTTCATGCCAACGTCATTCGGACTTACGCGGTCGACCCAACCAAAGGTCACGATACTTGTATGAAGAAACTGGCCGATGCAGGAATCTATGTTATTGCCGACCTCTCGTCCCCTCAGTTGTCGATTGTCTCCAACTCGCCATCTTGGACCGTTGAATTGTACGATCGATACACTGCTGTGGTTGATGCCTTCCACCAGTATGACAACGTGATTGGGTTTTTTGCTGGCAACGAGGTTGTGGACAAAGTGAACCAGACAATGGGTTCAGCATTTGTCAAAGCAGCGGTTCGCGACATGAAAGCCTATGTCAAAGCTAAGGGATACAGGAAATCCTTGGGCTTTGGTTACGCAACTACCGATCAACCAGAGTTTCGTAACGAGCTGACAGACTATCTCAGCTGCGGAGATCAGTCTACCTCCATTGACTTCTTCGGTTATAATATTTACGAGTGGTGTGGAGAGAACACGTTCCAAGGCTCCGGTTACAAAAGCCTCACCGAGCAGTACAAGGATTACCCTCTCCCGATATTCTTCTCTGAATATGGATGTAATACGATCAGGCCTCGCAAGTTTGGCGACGTCTCTGCAATTTTCGGACCGGACATGGAAAATGTCTGGAGCGGTGGCATAGTCTACATGTACTTTCAAAGTACCAACAACTACGGGCTCGTCTCTGTCGATGGGGACTCTGTCAGCACTCAGCAAGACTTCAGCTATTACTCGAAGGCGATTCAAACTGCCACTCCCAGTGGTGTCAATAGCGGCAGCTACATCCCCATAAACTCTCCACGCGCCTGTCCCACCGTTGATAAAAGGTGGTTGGCAAAGTCCAGTCCCCTACCACCTTCTCCGAACAAAGAATTGTGTTCATGTATGGTTGACAGTCTGTTGTGTGTAGCCAGTCAATCTCTGCATGCAGGCCAATACGGCGACTTGTTTGGTACAGTCTGCGGAAGCGACAAGAGCGCTTGCGATGGAATTTCCCAGAACACAACCACGGGGCAATACGGTGGCTACAGTATCTGCGCCAATAAGGATAAACTCTCTTACGTCTTTGACCGCTACTACCAGGACCAAAAGAAGGACAAGTCAGCGTGCGATTTCAAAGGGGCAGCGTCTATCCAGTCTGCCAGGGATCCATCTGGAAGTTGCAAGTCACTTCTCAACCAGGCTACCATATCTGGAATGGGCCACATCCCAGTGGTAACAGCACCCCCATCTAAGGGAGAATGTACCTGTCAGAAGGAACCATTTGATAACAACCGCCGCTCATGGATTTCATGGTTGTTCTTGATTGCGGTATTTTTCGCTATCCAGTACTTGACCGACTACCACATTCCCCTTCATTACGCACGTCGTCATCAACATCATCAGCAATAAGCCATCCGTGTGAGATAGGTATTATTACTAGGAAGAGAAATCGCGTTTTCTCCCGGGGGAATGTTATGGTAGTGAATTCGCAGATGGGATCCATTTTAACTAGTATCCATTAGTCGCAGGAAAGATTAGCTTGCTGAATACTACGCTGCCTGCACCGATTGCTTCCTCGCCATGTGAAATGTATCATCTTGGGAAGTAGGTCCACGTCTCTAGTAGTCGCTCTTAGCCAGTATCATATGTTAGACCATCATATGGATGCTTGATTGCTTACTCGCAGAGTGAGCAGATTGTTTGCTAGACACCAAGGTATAAAAATCCTGCTTTCTCATGGATTCCAATGTTGAATATCAGGGATTTCTTTCTTCTTCCACCATCCCTAGGCACAACCTCATATCCCTCGGAAACCAAAATCGTCGGACGGAGAGTCTCGTGGCCAACGAAGATCAATCGGACGGGTTTCTGATTGACATGGTGGCCGCCCTCTGTATTAGTTTATTTATTGATGGTGGGTAGTACCCAGAGTCCCGCTCGTTTGCGACTCCCATGGTTGAGACCAGATCGATATTCTAATCTTTCCAGATACCTTACGTAGGTGTAGAAGTAGTCCTGATAACAATTCTTTGAGCATGGAGTAAAAGGTTTCAAAGGAGCCCTCGGGCACTCTGTATTTGTATTGAAGACCGTTGGATAAATATTGAATCTCCGCTCATCCATATTTATCATGAAGTTCGCAATTTGATCCCTCTCAGCAAAGGATGATCCAATCCCGTCGTAACAGCTACTGGTCTCCGTCTGTATTTGTATCCAAGAGACACGTATATTTTGGAGAAGAATCTCTTTTCAGAGATACTCCTGCAAGTCCTTTGAGAACCTCTCTATACCTGTCGGTTGAACCCGTTAAATTGCCGAGCGGGATATAGATGTACTTAGTCAGCAGTCCCGCGCCCCACGTGGGGCCTAAGACCGGGGACAATTTTTTTTACAAAAAATTGCAGATCTCACTCACTCCCACTTACCATCGCATTCCCCTTTTTAAACCCTTTCTCTCGTTTCAGACGTCAAGTCAAATACCGCAAAAATGGGCAACGTAAGGAATCCCCCAGCCATACAAACGACAACCCATTCTGAGTTCTTTGTTTTGGCCCCTCAATGTGCAGTGAACTAACAATACTGAATAGGGAGCCAAGGCCAACATGAAGCGCGAGCGCAATGCGAAGGACACCAAGACCGCCAAGTCGCAGACCAAGAGCGTAAGTCAACGTCGTCTCTAACGCCCATATTGTCCCTCCAGTCGCTAACCCACATTCTTATCTAGAACGAGAAAGCCATGACCATCCAGTGCCAAATCTGCAGACAGACATTCCTCCAGACCACCAAGGCCCCTGCGTATGTGATACACACCCGTTCCTTGCGAAAAATTCGTTCCTATCGGTGTAAATAAATTTCTTTGCTAACACATCCGACTATAGTCTCCTCGAGCACGCCTCCAACAAGCACAGCAAGGGTCTTGCAGAGTGCTTCCCCGGTGTCAGCGCATAGACAACAACTCCGGCGGAACCGATACCAATCTTATTTACGATATCACGGGTTAGCATGGCTTTAGGAGTTTTGAAAGCGAAAATATCTAAGAACTAGACTTGGGAGAGCGGACACTCTACGTAGGTGACTACGTAGGTGTGAGGAGATCTTCATGGGGTGTACATGCATGCAGTGGTGGTGTGAAGGCCCCTTATGATTATAGACACAGTCGATCATATGATCTTTCTCTCCCTCTATACTCATTGATCTTTCCCTGTAGTAACAACCGAAGGGGGTGAAACCTCTCCCGATCAAGACCTAGACCTACATTTGCGGGGATTGGATATGGAGCACGGTCGTAGGCCGGCGGGGCGAAGACAGGTTGTACGTTTTGGTATACTAAAACAGATTATACTAGAGAGATCAATCACATAGGATTCGGTGCTCGACTCGTTGCAAAAGTGCAATTCAAGGGGAAGGCAAAGAACGAACAAATAATGGACAAATAATGACACTGTCTACATCAATCGATTTCACTAATGGTGAAACGGATCCTCCAATTAGTTCTTCCTGCGCAGTCTGTATACTTATATACCATCATCCTCCTGCTCAAGCTCACTCTCCGTGATATATGTATCCCACGCCTCACAAGTAGAATTCAAAGTATCATAATCAATCAGTTGCCGCGCCTCCGCATACCTCTCCAAGAACTGAATAGCGAACCCCTCCTCAGTATGCCATCCAATATGACAATGCATCAGCCAAGCTCCGGGGTTGTCAGTCTTGAACGCAACAACAAGGTACCCAGAGCCCGGGAGCATAGCCACATCCCGGCGAGGCGGGTTCGTCAAGCTCGTGATATCAGAGGAGCTGTACGTCCCCGTTCCCTGCGCAAGAATAAAGAAGTCGTGGCCATGTAAGTGGATAGGATGCGGGACAGCCAGGGCGGTTTCGATGACAACGTAGGACCATTCATCTGCGGTTGGTAGCACGACTACGCCACTTTCGTTGGTGAATGTTGTGTCGTTGTTCCAGATTTGCATTAGGGTCGGGTTGTCCCAGTATACTTGCATTGATGTTCCGTTCATCTTCCAGCGGAAGAGACTCTCGGAATTCGTGCCTAGTGTGACTGGCTCGCTGGAATTGTAGTATGGTTCTGATGCGCTCTGGACTAGGTACGGGACGAGATCGGAGAGGTCCATGTCATCACAACTATCGGTATACGAGTATGCGGTTGTGGTGGGCGTAGATGGTGTGCTACCGTAGTAGACGATTCCTTTAATGTTGTCCGTGCTGTCATTGTCGGAACAGGCAGACTGAGGGATCGCGCGCATCCAGAAACTGTCGTTTCCTGTGGATTGATCTGCGTTTACCACAATATCGTACCGTTGACCTGCATGGGAAAAATAGTTAGTAAGGTTACATGTAGCTGGTAGGTAAATGGACGCTTACCCATTCCGATGCTCAATACAGTTGTATTGAATGGCTCAATGGGGACCAAGTCCATTGCCATCACCGTCAGAGTATGATTATCAATTGAGAACTTGAAGTGTGTATCTACCGCAGCGTTCACAAGACGGAACCGATAGGATGTGTCTGCGGTGAATGATGTGTTGAAGCGATAGCCTGTTTGGCTCGTTGAATTGTCGTCTCCATACACATTGGTGCCGTTGATGAGGCCATTATCCAATGTGGGTGGGCCATCGGCCTGGGCAGTGGCGTAGAGCTCGTCGACGGTCTGATGATTCCAATCATTGAGGAACAAAACTCCTTTGTCCACATCATAGTTCTCAGTGGCAGGCCCGTTGATCACGATTCCACCGAAGACACCTTCATAGGCTTGCAGCCCAATGTGAGAATGATACCATGATGTGCCATATTGTGTGGCTCTCCACTTATAGGTTGTCGTATATCCTGGAGCAGTAGGACATTGGGTGATGGATACAACACCATCGTTCGGATTGGTATAGTTCTGGCGGATGCCGTGAAAATGGATGCTGGACCCGTTCTTTGAGGTCAGACTGTTGGTGACATGAACTATAACATTATCGCCCCAGTCGGCCTCGAGGGTAGGGCCTGGGATTGATCCATTGATTGCCATTGCTGCACGAGAGTAGCCATCGGGCGCAACTGTGACATCCTCGATGTTGAGGTAATACTCTCTGGTAATGCCCGTGGTGGGGACGACATCGTAGTAGTTGGTGCTCACGTCCAAGTTGCACCAGCTTTGTCTATCGGTCGCGGTATTTCCAGAGCAGGCATCTCGTTTTAACCTGAGGTGTTTGTTGTGCTGAATTGAGGTTGCCGATGCTACTCCGGCGATGGCCAGAAGAGCGGTCCAGATCTTCATGGCTGCTTGGGGTCGGTCACGAACGCAAGCAATTTGAACTGTATTGGACAAGTACTGAGGAAATACAAGGAAGAACGGAATTATAAATGGAAAGCAGAACAATAACGAACGTAACGTTGTTTGGAAGGAATGGCAAATTATTTGTAGAAAAGTACTGCCTACAAACCAGCTTTTATCAAAATATATCATCCCCCGGTGCTCTGCCATTCTCATACTCTGCAAGAGAAGTCGGAATATATGTCGAGTATGAACAACATTAGCAAGCTAGTGGGACATATGATGTCTAATTGGACAGGCTCATCATATAAGAGTGCGTAAGCTTAGACTTAAGAGGTGCTGATCCGTGTCGATCTAGGGTTGCCTATTTGCGAGGCTAGTTTAAGCTAGTTGGCAACCCCACAAGGATGGCCAGGAATAGAAACCTAATAGACCTGTGGACCTAGAGGTGGGTCTACGGGATTGAAGATCAGGCCCTAATGCAGGCCCCCGTCACGAACTACGCGGCATAGAAGATCTAAGACAGAGCAAAGATAAAGGATAATTTCCAAAGCCCACCACAATGCCCAAATTAAAGGAAAGATGAAATTGTAGACTATCGATATACTTTAGGAGCCATCATCCAGATTGGAATTAACAGACGACCTCCAACCCGAACAAGAAATGTTATTGTAACCTACTTCCTCTTATTTAACACCATGAAACTGCTACATAGACTGAAATGCGGCGCTAGCCAAAGTCCCCGTGCGTTCTTTCAAGCCACCTGACGTCCTTCGGGTACAAACCAGGAACCACCGCGGCACCAACGTCAGCCAACGCGCGGCCCGGACTCGTCTAAAAACCATCTTTTGACAACTATCTAGAGACTGTATTTTGCAATGAGACGTAAGATTGTCTAAACGGCGATTGGTACTGTATTTTAACACTAAACTTTGACTAAGCGGGGTTCTGCCGCCGAGGCCGCAAAAGGATTATGTATATAGAGAATGACAGCAAAATAGTCAGGCTCTTGTAAAATTTCGTGCAAAGTCGAACACCTCTCTCACCATCTGCTATCCGCTATGTTCCGTTTCTCCGTCTTCTACATGGTGCTGTGCCTAGGAGCGTCCGCGTACGCTGCTAGAATCGTCTCGCGGAGCGGTCCCAGCACGGGTGAGCAGTTCGGACTTTATGCATATGGAGAGTCAGTTGGTGGTCTCTCTTTGTTCTACGGAGATGGTAGGGCTTTTATATTCACCGACCACTGTCTAGAATCATGCTGACAAAGTGCTAGGCAAGGCTCTGATTGGCGACCCAGCCAACTCAACTGCTTCGAATGCCTCGAGTATATACTGTCAGTGAAATCTCTCATCCTCCAGTCATGGTTATAGGCTAATATGAGAGATACTAGTCCAACGTACATCTGAGTCCTCAGATAGCACTTGGATCGCCAACCCGAATAGAACCTCAAATGCGAACACCAGCTGGTCCGATGAGATGCTTTACATCCCCAGTTCGTCATCTTCGGACCATGAAATGGGCTTCACATCTACGAATATGTCAAACCAAACGACTACAGGTTTTATCTTCTATGGAAATTGGATGATGGTAGAATCGGATTCTGGCGACATCTCTTCCAGCTTCTACGTCCAAGAGAACTCACAGGGCGAAGGGGTTTACTCATTGCTATGGAATGTTTCCGATGAGACAACTGCTATTCCAGTCTCTTTGCGTTCCGTCAAACCTTCTAGTGCTTGAGATAATAGTTGATAAGAGAACGGGGGCTTTCTGTTGTTACTTGGGCGCCTCCCTTCTAAAGAGCAGTCGATGATCTTGCCAGTGCGGTAGCTGATGAAGTAGATCGCACTAACTGCAAGTTTCTCTGTGGATTAGCCAACAATATAAACCATCATTGTTATTGGCATTGCTGCGACGTAGATTTCCATCGGCACAAGATGTGTATAGCGTGAGCTTATGGAACCTATTGCGTAGACTAAAACAAGATGAGGCTAGATGTGGGTTTGTATCTCTTTTTGCAACTGCCCTATTAGTGATGGTTTGGTGCTCGGGTTGAATAGCATCAATTCCCACAACATAGAGACATAAAATTGACAATATATTGCACAATGGTGCATTCGCTTCTTCAATGTTGCACTACTGATCTCGCAGGATTCAGGATTCCCCCTAGTGTGCGGGGTCTTCGCTTCCCACTATACATATGCCTAATATGAAACATGGCCTGAAGAATTGTTTCCAGGGTGACACGAGAATCACGTCGCACTTTTCACATTAAATTATCCATAATCCTTCTGATAGTTTCGTCCACATAATCACAAGTGAGCAACTTGGATACTAATTTGATGGGACTGGGCCCTATATACTCAAGACAAGGTTGATATTTGATGAAGAAAGGAATCATAGATTGAACTTCAATGCTAATATTCGAAAACTAATACGAAACTGATACGAAACTGTGAAGAATCGGCAAATAACTCGCACGATCCGAGGTATATAAGTAATGTGCATATGCACACCCATGTGGTACTTGGCATCATCCAATCAAAAGCATCAAGATTGCAATGTAATCTGCAGCTTAATTAACCCTTTATTGCCCCTGCATGAGTCCCGATAATAGGCCGACTCCAGGAAATTCAACACGCAGATCTTGTCTGTATACGTTATTTCAACCAGAAGTTTCTCTGGCACCTCCCTAGACTTTAGATGCATATAAAAGGCGAGGAGACCATCTTGTTCCAGATTCTCCACGCATTACACCCTTATCAGAATGACGTCCTTTCTGCGCCTTTTGGGGCTGGCCTGTGCCCTTGGCACTGGTAGTGCATTAAATCCAGGTGCCTCGACCGGCACTTCCACCGCTACCACTTTGGGGTCATCCGATTTGACAGTCGGTGCTTCTTGTGCTTGCAAGAAGCTCTCTACTTCTTACCCGAAGCAATACATTTCTCCCACCTCACCAAACTACAACGAGCAGGCAACACACTACTGGGATGCTCGAGCCGATTTGAGCCCCGCTTGCATCTTTATGCCCACGGATGCCGACCAAGTTGCTGCTGCGGTTAAGGTCTTTGTTCAATGTGATGCCCAATTTGCTGTCCGTGGCGGTGGACACATGAATGCAAGCAATACCCTACTACACTTATACAAGTGGATCTAACACCGATTGTACAGATCCCGGGTTCAAATAACATTGATGGCGGTGTCCTTTTGGCGCTTAATGAAATGACCAAGTACAAAGTCAACAAGGATACAATCGAGGTACAGCCGGGAATGACTTGGTATGATGTGTATTCAGCACTTGACCCGTATGGCCGGACGGCCATCGGTGGTCGTCTGAAAACCATTGGAGTACCAGGTCTCACTCTCATCGGCGGAGTATCTTACTATATCAATAAACATGGCTTCGCTATGGATAACGTCGCCAGTTACGATATTGTACTTGGAAATGGCACTCTAACAACTGCGAGCGCTACCGCAAACCCCGACCTGTTCTGGGCATTGAAGGGAGGTGCCAGCAACTATGGAATTGTGACAAAATTCACTTTGAAGACATATGCTATGCCGCACATCAGCACCACTGTCCAAATCTTTAACGAAACCTCCACACCTGCTTTCAGTCAGGCGATCTGCGATTGGGCAGTCGGTAATAGCGATAGCCCTGTTGCTGCTGGCTCCGTGATTACTATGACTTACAATACGACTACCAAGCAGATGTCTTCCAGTCTTCTTGGCGTTCAAGCTGGAATCAGTAATCCGCCATCTGAGTTCAGGAACTTTACCGCTATTCCCGGAGTTATGAAGACTCACAACGTTACGACTGGGAAGCAATGGGCATCTAATCTAGACACCCCCATGAATATGTTCCGGTGAGTTGCTTTGGAGATCTGACCAATTTGAAGTTTCGTGCGTCTGATCATAGCTATATTTATTGACAGGGTCATGTTTTCACACCACACGATGATACCCGATGCTGATGTCTTCACAACCATGATCGAGACATGGAAAAAAGCTGTTAAAGATATTGCCGATGTTAAAGGTCTCAACCCAACCTTCGTGGCAAACATATCCCCAGCGAGCGCTGCGAGAGTTTCAAAGACCAATGGTATTGGCAATGTGTGGGATCTTGAAGATGAAGCTCTGATATGTAGGACATCCCATATGCTTTTATTTTCAAGACTTTACCCGGACTGGATGATGCTGACCACTAGCTGATAGGGTGGCAACTTAGCACCGGTTGGGAACTGGCCCAGGATGACCTCCGAGTGCAATCTTGGGCTCGTCAATTGACTGAACACCTTCACGAATTGAACAAACACAATGGACTTGCGAGGGACTTTGTCTATATGGGCGACGCAGGCGAGTGGCAGGATATTTTTGCCGGATTGAAGCCTGCCAATGTTCAGCGAATGAAAGAAATCAGAGACGTCTATGATCCCAAGGGAACCTTTTCAAGGCTGAACTGGGGTGGGTTCAAGCTTGGCTACTGATGAGATATCGAGGACTGTTCCTTGCGAGTGAGCCTATATTTTCTCCTAACAAGGTTATCATGCACATATGGGCATAAGACTAAAGTTTTCATATAAAGGAATAACGATACGATTTGATTCGTCCATGGAGGCAGATGAATGACCAGGATAAAGCAGAATTTCTTGTCCTCGGGATACTTAAATTTCAATATTGACATAGGAGATGTCCAACTATAGCTGAAGTTATCTAGCGGTAAAACCACCATCAACTCTAATATCCGCACCATTGATCATGCCGCTCGAATCCTATTGCAAAAGTGAGAAAAAAGAGACGTAGGCCACCAATCCGAGGAAAACATACCTGACAAAGAAACAGCACAGAATCAGCAACCTCCTCTGGAAGCGCAAACTTGCCCGTCGGTATACTTGCCAAGAAGGCCTTGCGAACATTCGCCTCCCCCCAAGCCTTCCTCCCAAGTTCCGTCCACGCCACAGTCGGAGACACAGTGTTAGCCGTGATACCCCGACCAGCCCACTCAGAGGCCATACTGCGTGTCAGACCCAAAAGTCCAGCTTTTGAAGCACAATAAGCGCCATGTCGATGCAGCGCAGCATGTGCCGCCTGGGATGAAATGCTAACGATTCTTCCTGGTGGTGGGGGGTTCGGCGATGATTCGGCCGCCTTGGATGCGGCGAAATAGAGTCGAGCAAACGCTTGAGAGCAGAGCATTGGGCCGTAGATGTTAGTGGTGAGATGTTTCAGCGTTTCTTCAGGAGGCGTTATCTCCATGTCGCTGAGAGATACGTATCCGGCTGTGTTGATCAAGATACTGGGGAAGGTGGTTTCGGATGTAGAGGATGAGGCCGGATCCACTAATTGTTTCTCTAGAGAGTTGAAGGCCGCCTGCACGGAGTCTGGTGAGGTGATATCGCATTCATAGGTGTGGATGTCATCTAGATTGCTGCTCGCACCGTATCCGGATTCGAGAAGCTCATCGCGACGGGCAGCTTCAAATGGTGCATAGAGAATGGCAAGACGGGCGCCTTGTTGTCTTAGCTTTTGGCCTATGCTTGATCCAAGGCCGCCTATAGAGATGTTAGGGTTCGTTGTGTCCGGCGGTATGTTTATCTCGTGTGCATACCGAGGCCACCAGGCATGATGGCTAATCTGCGTGCAAATGCCATATTGTACACCTTCTGTTTTAATGGCAGGGTGTCAATGAGGAAATTGTTCAAAGAGAAGCAAATAGTATGAACTTCAAGCTATCGGACATTCTCCGTTGAGGGGAAGCCGAACGCTTTTGGAAATGATCATCCCAGTATCCACCCCCACACTTATCTTGGTATTGAAAGGACTGGAGAAGGCCTAGAGGGTAGAGAATGCTACTACACATTGATATAAGTCTTATTGGACTACCCGACAAGCTTACTATTTCAAGACTAGCAAACTCAATTCATCAGATCCTCCCCATCAGAGATATATTGCATCAATATCCGCTTTTCTCAGCATTTATTACCTCGGGCCCCATTTACCTGTCTTTCTTCTCTCATGCGTGAATATCAACATCATCCAACACAGCCCGATTCTCCTTCGCTGTCGCAATTCGAATCCTCTTCAGCTTCCTCGTATCAACATCTACCCGCCAGGTAAAAGCCCAAGTAATGAGGTTCATAATAATAGCCATACCAACAAATCCCATCGCAATCCGAAAGGAGGACGTATACCGGGGTGCAAACCGAGAATTAAATAGCAGAGATCCCACAGATCCTCCAATCTGGCCATAACTATTCGCAAATGCGATCGCAAAGGCGGATCCCGTGACACCCTCGGTCGTCACCATGCAGTTAAGAAACCTCCCGCTACAATTGTCGCGGCATATACACCGCCGCTGTTTGGGAAGGCATACAGCACACCGTAGTATGCTAGAATGACAATCATGAACCCAAGCGGGATGGCTGGCTGAGGAATAAGCCCGGTATCTGCGAAGATACCGAATGCTACAGTTAATATTACTGCGAAGACTGTAAATGGAATGTTAAGTAGCTGGGCTTCACCCATAGACCTTTGACCTTTATTGGCGACTGCACTGTGCCCTTCAAATTGGAATGACTCACGTGAATCCAAGATTGGAAATGACGGTTGGTTGGTAGAAATTGAGCCCCGTTGTGCCGATAGTGAAGAATGCCCAACAGGAGAGAAAAAGCCAGATTCGCTTATTCTTCAATGTCGTGATTAGTTCGCGCAGACTGAAGTTAGCTTCCGCCGCTCGAGGAGAGTTGCTAGGTAGGCGGGCTTAAGTGAAGGCTTTTTCTTTTTCGGATAACCAGGATACAGTTGAAGGAACTGTGGAGTTGTTAGTTACGGTTGACACTGGAAGTCTAGATGACTCACAATCTGGCAAGAAGAAATATGTAAAGATTCCTAGTAAGACTGTGAAGATTCCTTCCGTCAGAATGAGCCTAAAAAGCACCATTAGCATCTATTTCATCTTCTCGGGAGGAAATCGAAATACCATTTCCATCCAGATAAACCACCAGCAATGACACCATTGAAAGCAAATGCAAGGACACCACTGAACACAGTGCTAAAGTTTCCTAGTATAGTCACAAGAACTATCCTTGGGGCAACCTCATCTGGTCTATACCAATAACATAACTGTAAGAGTATCCCTGGTCACAGGTCAGCCTCGAATAGTCCGAGGAAGAATCTGACGACATATAAACCCTGCCTGTTTGTCACGGCTCCATGGCAGCAGAGAACGATACCCCAAGATACCTGTAACTATTAGACACAAAATAGCTATAGGGAGAACGGTTTAATATACCACGATCCGAGCTTGCCAAATCGAAGGTCGCACACCCTTCAACAGAAGGTTGGACGGGGCTTCTGCAAGAATGTAAGGGACCAAGGAATTAGTACAACCTTAGAATGACGTTTTTAGCCTAGCTCAGATTATACTGGTCTGAAGTCATTTTCAATTCAGTCAAGATGTTACGGGGTGTGCCTTTATCCATAATCCGGGCATATGAGACCTAGAACATTGTGGTCAGTGATCTTCCACCAACTTTTTCCATGGAGAATCTTACATTGCTAAAGTCCACGCTTTTCACCATATATATCACGGCTAATAGTGGAATCAAATGCCAGTCAATGTGTCGCAGAAGCTTCTTTTCCTCTGCGCTACTGAGCGTGGCACGTGCTCGCATCAGTGTGGCATCATAACCGGGGATGAGCTCTTCATCAAAGGACTCCGGGGTGTCATCTCCATTGCGGTTAACATAATGTACATTTCCTTTCTCCGGTATCGGGGTTTTGACGGGGGAGATACTCCCAATTTGACCCTTCTCTGCTATCTCAGAAGACATAGTGATCGCCGACTAGTGTCTTTTGTGCCTGGCTCACGGGAAAAGTGTAACGCTGGAGCAATAGCAATGATATAGAAGGGCTATTCAGATCATTAAATGGGATCTAAAATTTTGTTCTACTCCACATTCTCAGCAAGTACTGAAAGTTGGTTATCTCTAGTGTGAATTACGCAAGATGAGCAAGGACTCGGCATGGCGTGCATGTAAGGGTTTACCTACCATATTATACCGAGTTTTGGAATATATTTCCCAAGATTATAGCTCGGAATAAAAGCCTCGCCTGAGGTGCGCTGAAAAGCCCCTCGATTTAGAAATCAGGATGTCGCCTATAGTCCATTAAATAGGCCATTATATTATTGTGAAGATTATCTCCTACGAGCCGACATCCAGACTACATAGTTCCCTAGTATCTAATAGTACACTCTCATCAATCAATCTTGATTTTTGTCAATTCACGGAATGAACTTTTATAAATCTGGTTATATGTCGCCCTGGTTAAAATCCAACCGGGTAATGCTTTGAGGTCGACAGAGCACGCAATAATTAACCCACGCTCGGTAAACCCATGCCTTGCAAGTAATCTAGTGAATTTGCCGAGCAAAGATACTGCATGACGCAAGATTCAGTAAAAAAAAACATGTAGTAACGAAAAGAAGTAGGTAGATACTCCAGTGCTACAGTATACGCCTGCGGGGAGATAATCCCTAACCCGCCCCTCTCATTTCACTTCATCCCTTCCCAAGAGTCAATAACATACCTCTTCAGTCCGTAATAGTTACCACACTTCAATAAGCCGAGAAATATGAAGGCGAATTACTTTTTTGCAGTCGCATCTCTAGCAAGATTGGCGTTGGCGTCGAACTTCCAACAACCCTCGAGTGGAAAAGTGATCCACGAGAACTTAAAATCTCCAAGCGTGGACTTGGACAGAATTATTGATGCGTCTCCTCTCTTGTCATTTCACAGAGACATTGTGAAAATTCCATCAATCAGTGAACACGAGCAAAGCGTTGGAAGCTTCCTCTTGGACTTCATCCGCTCACACAACTTCACCGTCGAGAAACAAATCGTCACACCGGGGAGTGACACTGAGCAAGAAAGATTTAATATCTATGCCTACACTGGGGGAGACAGATTTCCCAATGTTCTTCTGACCAGTCACATCGACACTGTCCCACCATTCATTCCTTACTCGCTTCATCCACCAGTCTCGGATAACAAAGAGAATCTGACATTCAATCGGTCAGATCTCATTATCGCTGGCCGTGGCACAGTGGACGCCAAAGCCAGTGTCGCAGCGATATTATTTTCTGCACTGGAAACACTGGAAGCCACCCCCGACGCCTCAATCGGGTTGTTGTTTGACGTCGGCGAGGAAAAAAGTAGCGTTGGAATGAAACACTTCTCAAACTCCGATCTCAACCTAGCACCACCTACATTCCACACAGTCATATTCGGAGAGCCAACAGAGCTTAAGCTTGTCGCGGGACATAAAGGTACCCTTGGGTTCAAGATTGTCGCCGAAGGAAAGGCAGCGCATTCGGGATACCCCTGGCTCGGGAAAAGCGCGATCTCTTCACTTCTTCCTGTTTTATCCTACCTCGATACCCTACAATATGTCTCGCCAGAGAAAGGCGGACTTCTCCGTAGTGAGAAATTTGGTCAATCGACATTGAATATTGGGGTCGTGCGCGCTGGTTTAGCTGGTAATGTCGTTCCTGCGTATGCCGAGGCGACGATTTCCGTTCGTCTAGCGGCTGGAAGTCCAGATGACACGAGGGAGATTGTGAGGAAGGCGGTCGAAGATGTGACTGGTGGTGATGGAAGCGTCTATCTTGACTTTGGGGATACTGAGAACGGCGCTCCTCCACAACATCTTGATTTTGATGTTGACGGGTTTGACGTGATTACTGTGAACTACGGGACTGATATCCCTTCCTTGAAGATCAGTACTGAAGAAGGATTAAAAGTGAAGCGGTATCTCTACGGGCCAGGTAGTATTCAAGTTGCCCATGGCGATGACGAGGCAATCACTGTGGGAGAGCTTGAAGAGGCGGTGCGAGGATACAAAAGGTTGATCTCGGCCGCGCTGGGTGCCCACTAGACGTAATCCTGTTTTTGCCTTTCGAGAATAGATCAATGCTACGACGATAATACTCTACGTTCTCGATCATATCTACGAGCCTACAAGCGGTTTGCTGACCTCACCCACAAGACTTCGGACCACATTGGACCATCAGTCCAGGAGGTCCAGTTGACAAGAGCACGGCCATAGACTGGAGTTGGAGTGCAACACCTGGACCCCCTGTGACTGGGGCTCATGGGGTGGAGTTCAATCCCTGCTCGTGCTTCGGAGCGACATAAAAGCGAGTGATGAGAGGAACGGTTCATCACACACAGCACTTCACGTATGCCTTGGGGGGGGGGGGGCACAGGGCTTCGGCCCAGCTCAACATAGGGTGATTTGGGACCGAGCCTGTCAGTAGCAAACCGCCGATCTATACCCCAAGAGAGGCAGTTAGCAGCATCTACCTTGAGATCAGATCTCCAAGGCATGATACCAAATAGGGAGAGAAGAGGGATGAAGCATGCATGTCCTTTCGCTGGTATTGTCCAGATCAAGTTCTAACGGTAATTTCTCAGAACGAGACTCGCGCTTTTGGAAGACCAAAACCGCAAGACCTCGAACACCCGTCATGCGTGCTGCAGAAAACACACTTACCAAAACCACCCCTATATAGATGCCAGATTCCCACCTCTTCAGATCCCCTTCTTGCAGTCCCCGTGGCAACGAAGAAAGGGAGGGGGACCGTATAACCCCCACTGGTTCAAACGGCAGTCATATCGGGCGAGACATTCGTCTTCTCCTCGGGTCCAATAGAGTGCTCTGTCTCGATATCCGAGTCAACGATTTCGAGATGCTCAAACCAATCACCGTTGGACTTGCGCCACCACTCGACGATTGCAATTATGGTCACACCGCCCATTATCACAATCGCATAATTGAACAAGGTAGAATCCTTGTCAATGGCAGTGTCCGAGTAAGGCGGGGCACACAGAACAGAAAAAGCGAATCCGTTCCACAAGAATGTAACCACTGCGGCGACCACGCCAAACCGCCCCAAATCCCAGAAGCCTGGACGGAACGATTTACGCGTAATGAACGCGCGGCCGATTCCAACCAAGCCGTATGCTGCGAGAGAACCTGCAGCTGAAGTGGAGACCAAGCTGGAGAAAGCCACTTGGGACGGAAGCTGAGTGCAGAGGAGAAGCGCGGCAATCACTGAAATGAAGATGACAGCGTTGTGAGGCTGCTTCGATTTCGATACACGCGACAGCACGTCGCTGAATGGGAAAACACCATCACGTGCCACGGCGAATACAAGTCGTGATACAGCAACCAGGGAAATCGAAGTGTTGAGAATTGCTCCGATCATCGCAACAATGGTCATTACAACGTGCGCATGGGGACCAAGCGCCATCGCGTACATGTTGATGAACGGCTGGGGCACGCTAGTGTCGTAGAACGTCTCAATCGGAGGCATGCAGAAAAGAAACAAGATGATGATCGGGAAGCCGCACAACGCAGACGCAACGGTTGCCCAGAATATACCCTTCGCAGCGGCCTTCTTGGCCGACACGGTCTCTTCGGCGACATGGCCCGAAGCATCCTGCCCCACGAGACAACTGCCGACCAAGTACCAGGATAGAACCCAGTTCAGTCCGGGACTAGTGTCCCCGCCATTGTATGTAGACGTGAACACGTATTCGGCTGACTGAAAGCCGTACGTCCGAGACACGCCAATGGGAAGCCAGATGAAGTTGAGCAGCATATCGATAATAATGACCGTCACACCCGCTCGGAATACCCAGGAGTACATGCGCGGGGGCAGGAAATTGAGCATGGTTGCGATGGCCAGGAAAAGAAGCGAGATGACCCATGCCACGGCGCGCGCTCGGACATCGGCTGTTTCATATGGAAAGCTTGTCTTCGGGTCAAACGCCACGATCTCCGAAATCAGGTAGTTGGCGACACCGAACGAATCACTCGCGAGGAAGGCAGTCCATGCTACCAATGTCCATGCGGCAACTAGGAACGATATGAAGCGCCCAAGTTTACCGCCTCCCCAGGATCGAAAAGCCCAGTAGTAAATCGAACCGGCGGCGGGGTAGCTTGAACAAGCTTCAGCGAGACAGGCGGCCGTGATGACGGACAGTATGCTACCGGAGACCCAGGAGCTCCAGCTGAGGGAGTTATTAGTAATATGATCAATGCAAAAGAGCGGGAACTGCAGGCGGTGGAAAATGGAACACATACATGGCAGCTGGCCCACCTCCACTGAGGGCGATATAGAAAAGCACACGGATTCCTCCAACACAATTCAAGGCCGCGAAGGAGCAGGCAAAATTGTCGAAGGAGCTCCAGCCTCGGGCCAGGACAGACCGGTAGCCAAGCTTTAGGAGGTCGCGATCATCTTCATTGGTCACAGAAACTCCGGAGTTTTGGTGCTGTTCACTGTTTCGGCCATCTTCCGGGTAGTTAGCTGCATCGATGGCAATAGCAGTGCAGGTCATGACTGCTCTTGTTTGTGTCTGAGAGACTTGATACTTGGACAATGGCTTTCTTTTTTCTCCCAAAAAATTGTTTCAATTAACTTTTTCCCATCACGACATCACATCATGTGGGGGCGATCAATTGCTTGGCCCGACACCGGGGGTTCTTAGGTCTTCTGAGTCATTATTATTTTTAGTATTAAGAGAATCATGAAGAATTCACTGGAAATACTAAAGCCATTAATTCCATACTCTATATACAGTACTCTAGACATGTATGTACATATGTAGATATATGTGAGCTTTCAAGTTCTGTTATGCGGGTGAGTAGCGGGGTCAATTGTCAACGTGTCATACTGTTGCCCCGTACTCCCCCTGTTTGCGATTTTTTTTTATATCTCCTTTTTAGTAGCCTTGACCGCTCATCGATAAATTTAAATTTACAAAGATGTACAAGGCCCTTACTGAAAAGTAAAAAAAAAAATTAAGCACAAAATAAAGAACATTAATTGACAACACTTGTAAACAGCTTTTACAGAGGCCTTATCGGCGTCTCAATGGCGTGATCATCCACAGAGGGGACCGATCACGGAGATCATGGGGTATTGGTACTGAAAGTAACAGTAAGTTACACAAGTTCCCAAAGGATCCGCCTAGAGACCCTGGATCACAAGTACACAGGACTGTGTCATGTATCATACTGTATTACTACCCCTCCAACTTGCAGGTGGATCGATTCCTCATTGGGACGAAATCCCCATTCGGCTTAGCGTATGTTTCCTTCCCCTCCATATTTCTTTGAGCATTTCCCGGATCTTTTTCCCTTCTCTTCCTTCACTCTCTCAAAGGCAGCGGATTTGTGAAAATTCTATCCTTGAGACCCCTTTCTTCTTTTCTCCTTTTCACATACCGTCAGAATGGTTCAATCGTATGTTGGCTCGACTCTAAACGATTACAGAACTACTTGCTGATTATTTGGATAGATCTATTCTGGGTTTCCCCCGCATGGGAAGACTCCGTGACCTCAAGAAGGCCACCGAGGCTTACTGGGCTGACAAGATCTCCCGTGATGATCTCCTCGCTGAGGGCAAGCGTCTTCGTTTGGAGCACTGGAAGATCCAGAAGGATGCCGGTGTCGATGTTATTCCCAGCAACGACTTCGCCTTCTACGATCAGGTCCTCGACCACCACCAGCTCTTCGGAACCATCCCCGAGCGTTACTCCAAGTACAACCTCAACCCCCTCGATGAGTACTTCGCCATGGGCCGTGGTCTCCAGAAGGAGGGCATTGATGTCCCCAGTCTGGTATGTGCAATCATTACAATGGACGTGTCCCAATTCGGTATGCTGACTCAATCAACAGGAAATGGTCAAGTGGTTCGACTCTAACTACCACTACGTGAAGCCCACTCTCCAGGACAACCAACAGTTCAAGCTCGCCGCTGAGCCCAAGCCCGTTGCTGAGTTCCTCGAGGCCAAGGCCGCCGGCATCATCACCCGCCCCGTCATTCTTGGTCCCGTCTCCTTCTTGACTCTCGCCAAGGCCGACCGTGACCAGACCGTTGACCCCATCACTTTGCTTGAGAAGCTCCTTCCTCTATACGTTGAGCTTCTGTCCAAGCTCAAGGCCGCTGGCGCCGAGGATGTCCAGATTGATGAGCCCGTCCTCGTCTTCGATCTTGCTGAGAAGTCCAAGGCTGCCTTCAAGCCCGCTTACGAGAAGATCGGTGCTCTCGGTGCTGAGGGTCCCCGCATCACTCTCGCCACCTACTTCGGTGACATCGTCCACAACATTGATGTCCTCGCCGACCTCCAGAACCTCCACTCTATTCACATCGACCTGGTCCGCAACCCTGAGCAGCTCGACACCGTCGTCGCCGCTCTTGGCCCCAAGCAGATTCTCTCCGCCGGTGTTGTCGACGGACGTAACATCTGGAAGACCAACTTCAAGGCCGCCATTGAGAAGGTCGAGAACGCCATCCAGAAGCTCGGCAAGGACCGTGTTATTGTTGCCACTTCCAGCTCCCTCCTTCACGTCCCCCACACTCTCGCCAGCGAGAAGACCCTTGATGCTGAGGTCCAGGACTGGTTCTCCTTCGCTGTTGAGAAGGCCACTGAGGTTGTCGTGATCGCCAAGGCTGTCACCGAGGGCCCCGCCGCTGTTCGTGAACAGCTCGAGGCCAACGCCAAGTCTGTTCAGGCCCGCGCTTCCTCTGCCCGTACCAACGACCCCGCTGTCAAGGCCCGCCAGGCCGCTGTCACCCCTGAGATGCACAACCGCAAGTCTGCCTTCCCCGAGCGTTACGCCGAGCAGACCAAGACTCTCAAGCTCCCTCTCTTCCCCACCACCACCATTGGCTCCTTCCCCCAGACCAAGGAGATCCGCATCCAGCGTAACAAGTTCACCAAGGGTGAGATCACTCCTGCTGAGTACGAGAAGTTCATCGAGAAGGAGATCCAGGAGGTCGTCAAGATCCAGGAGGAGCTCGACCTCGATGTCTTCGTCCACGGTGAGCCCGAGCGTAACGACATGGTGCAGTACTTCGGTGAGCGCCTCACCGGTTACGTCTTCACCACCCACGCCTGGGTTCAGTCTTACGGCTCCCGCTGCGTGCGTCCTCCCATCATTGTCGGTGATATCTCTCGCCCCGCCCCTATGACCGTCAAGGAGTCCAAGTACGCCGCCTCCATCTCCCCCAAGCCCATGAAGGGCATGCTCACTGGTCCCATCACCTGCCTCCGGTGGTCTTTCCCCCGTGACGATGTCCACCAGTCCGTCCAGGCTCAGCAGCTCGCTCTTGCTCTCCGCGATGAGGTTGTTGACCTTGAGGCCGCTGGCATCGCCGTGATCCAGGTCGACGAGCCTGCTCTCCGTGAGGGTCTTCCCCTCCGCACTGGTGAGGCTCGTGCTGCCTACCTCAAGTGGGCTGTTGACTCCTTCAAGCTGTCGACTGCTGGTGTTACCGATGGCACTCAGATCCACTCTCACTTCTGTTACTCTGAGTTCCAGGACTTCTTCTACGCCATCGCCGCTCTCGATGCCGATGTCCTGTCCATTGAGAACAGCAAGTCCGATGCTAAGCTCCTCAAGGTCTTCATCGACGAGGCCTACCCTCGCCACATCGGCCCCGGTGTTTACGACATCCACTCCCCTCGTGTCCCCACCGAGCAGGAGATCAAGGACCGCATCGAAGAGATGCTCGCATACCTTTCTCCCTCCCAGCTTTGGTGCAACCCCGATTGGTACGTCATTCTAACTCGATTTCTAATTTTTTATAATGCTAATATGTCTTTTCTTTTGCAGTGGACTCAAGACTCGTGGCTGGCCCGAGACCAAGGCGGCTCTGACTGCGGTAAGAAATGGCAGTTCCCCTAACAATGACGTTCAAAATGCTGATCAAACACAAACAGATGGTCAACGCTGCCAAGTACTTCCGCCAGAAGTACTCGCAGTAAATTATTTAATTTACAATTAATTTAATGAGGAGGTGACAATCAACCTGTCACCTCGGGAGTGGGGAGTTTTCTTTTCTGATGAGTTACGACGATGATACCAAAAGTTCAACATATGGGTTTCAACGGGTTTTCTAGAGGATACCAAAAGCGGGCCTGGAGTTTCAACATGACTGACGATTTTAAACTGGCGCTGGCCAACATCATGACCTACTTCGGTTATGATCGGCTGGTGCTAGTTTTACCATTTCAACATTGTGTGGTTTTCCACATACAGCAAGCTCTACAACCTTGCTTGATCAAATTCGCATTGTCGAATTTGATCTACTGTTTCTATTATCGTGTAGAATCAGTTGTCAATATTACAATTTACAATACTCTGTGTTTCTTGTAGATGATTGAATATTAACGTAGTACTACTTTGCAGCAGACTTTTAACTGCGACGGTGAGATCTACCCCAATCGATGGCCTATGGACAGAAGCAGTGGGAGCTGGAAACAACCTCCGCACCCACGAAGCGCGGTGCAGGCGCCGAACAAGAAAACGCTACGGCTGTACGAAGGTCTGTCGAAACCACAATGTGCAATTTTGATTCAGATGCGTACAATGCGGATTGGACTTGCACACTTCCTGTTCAAAATCAAGGTAGCGGAGACGGACCGGTGCAGCTGTGATACAGGTTCACAGACGCCAATGCATATTCTAATGCAATCATGAGTCCAAAACAATCGCGTGTCTGGCAAGCCCTTGTGCAGATCCTAAGCTGTCTGCGGTGCATAGACAATATCATAGCGGCCCCGGACAATAGTGGCTATAAGAAAGGAAATTAGATACACTCAACCCATCATATGTATGGACCAGGAGTGACAGATAACTTACTTGGGATACGGCTAATCCTAGTCAAATTATCCTCCTTAAGAATTTGTTCATCCTCCAGGAAACACCCCTTCGCAAAAGTACTGCGTCTTAAGTCTTGCATGGGCAAGCACCCTCGCACGCATCATCTTCGTGCTGAGGAAAGCTATCGTGTTGCGCTCTCAAAGTGTCAAGATTCAGGATTCTTAGGTCTAAAAATACTAATAGGAGCTTCCAGAGGGGGCTGGGGGGTTGAGGGGGGGGATGTTTTGATAGAGGTCAGGGTTAAAAGTAGCATATCATACATTGACGATGATGGAAATGAATGGTTATTGCAAAGCCATCTGAACAGCTAAGAAACGATTGTCTTGAATGCTACAAAGATATAGCTTTTTTTCAAACCACTGGAGCAAGCAATCGGTGCGAGAGTTGACTTGGCGTCTGGCTAGGACTATGGTAGGCCGAGTACAAGCCTTGTCTTGCTCAGACGACGATTGCGCAACAAACAACGATCCAGGACTAAGACAAGCTGGCCCCGTCGGTGTCCAGCGCATCAATCTCATTGGTAGCAACCTCTCCGGGGGTGGTATGGGTTCGTTGGCATAGTTCTTCCCACTCGGGAACGTCCACCGTCGGTACATTCTGGCGCCTATTGGTGATCCACCCCGTTACGGCTCTTCGCTGCTCCGCGGTGGAGATGTGCATACTATATAGTACGGCCTTGAATCTTCCCTCCACCTTCCTCTCTCCTAGAAGTACAGACACAAGTGTGATACTTGATGTGAGTCCGAGGTCACTCATCCATCTCTCATATATCAATAAAGTCTAGACGTGCAACCCTACTTCATATTGCAGGTGTGTCCATGAACCACCAAGCAAATATTATCACTATAGTAAACAGTCTTTCAAGCGGCCTCTAACACTATCAATCTCAAACTTTTTGATGCATTATCACACGTAGATAAAGCCCTTCCGATTCGCGCCAATGAAGTTGTGCACATTTGAGATAACGTGCAAGTCACCATCTGCGGAGATCAGCGCTTCAAGACAACTGATGCTACTACATGCATGCTTGTGGATGAAATTGATCAAGTCCAAGACCTTCATGACTCATATTACTGTAGGAATATCTCTGGATTCAATGCCGTGGACCAATTTCCCCTCCGCTGCTCGTCTTCCTTACTGCCTCACTTGGTTTTCTCTTGGGCTTCTGAGTAGATTACCATCATTGTCTTATTTCATTGCGAAGGATTACTAGGGTGAGAGTAAGACAGTACATGCAGCAATGGAATTCAAAGCAAGTTATTTCCCAACCTTATCTAAGTAATATTAATCTCTCATGGCTAGCTAAGCACCCTGGTCTTGTTCGGAGTCAACGAGAACACTATACGGGGTCGAGTCTATTGGCAGGAACAAGACTAAGAGCCAATATTTATGGCTTGGTAATACTAGAAACCAAGAGAGATGCGGCTCCTATGGAGTTAACAGCAATTAGATTTAGGCCAAGAATCAAATCGCGGCAATCAGGGCTTGTTGTAGTTTTAGTTGGATGCCAAGAATATTAGCCGCCTACCCAGTCTTTTAGCGCTCAGGGTTCAAAACCCAGGGGTTCTTGATGCCTGAATGCCTTATTTAGCGCCGCTCTCCACACCGCTCTATGCATCGTATTGTAATTATTCATACACAATAGATAGCTGCAAATCGTCCAAAAACATGGAACTATTTGTATGCTGATGAAAAGCTCCATTTTTGACACTTGTGAACGCCAGCAGAATTGGGCAGGCTACTTTGATGATTAAGGCATATGTAATAGTAATTCAGGTATCTTAATTTTCTGCCGTTCTAAAATAAGGCATTCAGGCACCAAATCCCCCCTAAAACTAGGTTTTGAACCCTGAGCGTTATAAGACTGGGCCGCCACTAATAATACTCTTGGCGCGTCGCCTAGACAACCACCTCCCAGAATCATGCTTCACTGCACATTGCTGTATGTAGGGATAAAAATCGGTATCCATCCGTATTTCATAGTAGTTACTCTGTGAAAGTATACCTAATGACGATGAAAGATCCTTCTTGTGCTGCATTTAGATCTATCAATTCTCTCCACTCACACCATCCCTCTTGTTCGAATTCTGTTACGAGCCAGTTCTTTTAACAAAGAGTGCATTTAACTGAGAATACTAAGTACAGAGAGGAGAAAGAAAGAGAAGGAAAGCATTGATGGGCTGCTGGGATTTGTGGGTCCAGGACCCCAGCAGTGCAAACCTTACAAACAGACAACTTGCTCGCTTGAGACAGTAACCCCAAACAGGAAGGAAGCAAGTACAAGGAAGCAAGTACGAAGCACGTGGATCGTCACATACTCCCCGACTAAAATAGCATTCAGTCTCTGAATGCTGGTTTATCATCGTCACTGTGGTCTTCAATGAATCGGTCCTCTTCCTCAGCATCGAGCCATTCCTGTAAGCGCATAGGAGGTCCCGGCTTCGTGGGGTACTGCTCGTGAAATTCTTGAATCTTCCTCGGTGCATTCTTGAAATTACTAGCGGGATACCACTGCAAATCGAGGTCGTGCCCAAGCCACTGTACTCGATATTGTAGTCTCCGGTAGTACGTTCTGACGTCAAGGATCTTCTCGACTTCCCACTCGTCTATTTCTCCGATTTTCATTGGTGGCGGAGGGTCAACATGTTGCCCTCGAAGGGGTTCTGTCGTTGCGGCTTTTCGAAGTTTGCTTGGATGGAAGACTGGGTGTACTCGAATCGCCTTCGGGAGTTCCAATTTGTAGGAATTACCCACTTTTTCAATGATCTTGTAGGGTCCGCTGGAAAGGTGAGAGAGCTTCTTACTTGGTCGATCTTGAAGCCAGTCTTTTGTCGTGACGAAAACCGAGTCACCTACACCGAAGTCTTCTTCCCTCCGATGTTTATTTGCTTGTCGGATTTGTAACTGTTGTGACTTCGCAATTTGCTCTTTGGTTTTTATCCAGATATCCTGTAGCTGAGAAAGCATCTGTATTGCTTCATCTTCACTCGGTGTGACTGTCCCTTGATCTCTCCAATCAAATGTCATTGCTGGTTCGTACCCTCTCTCCACGAAGAAAGGTGACTTCTTTGTCGTATCCTGAGGTAAAATTGATGCTGCAAAATCAACCATCGGGAGAACCTCAGACCAGTTATCCTGGTTCTGCTCAACATAAGGACGTAGTCGCTGTGCCATATACTGGTTGGCGATCTCACTCTGTCCATCTGTTTGGGGGTGGTATGCCGTTGACAACTTTCTCCTAATCCCAAGGATCCTACAAAATTCGGCCCAGAACTCAGAGACAAATTGACCGCCTCTATCCGATACAATTGTTTCTGGGATACCTGCCGTCCGAATGACGTTGTCAATGAAAAGCCGTGCCATCTTCTTCGCGTCCGTATCCTTATGACAGGGAATAGATATTGGTCGTTTACTCAGGCGATCGACGACTACAAAGACTGCGTCGAATCCGTGACGATCCTTCGGGAATGAACGGAAGTCCATTGAAATGTGTTGCCAGGGTCTCTCCGGAATAGGAAGTGGACGTAGTAGTCCAGGCGTGCGATCTCTCCATGCCTTGGTTCGTTTACACATTAAGCAATTGTCGACGTATCTTTTCACGTCGGTCATCCATCCAGGCCAATGATACCTATCTGAGATTAACTTCTTCAGTTTCTCGATACCAGGATGTGCGGTCAGTGGCTGTCGATGAATGTCGTCAAGTAAGCGTGCGCGGAGATCTCCTTCGTCGGGAACTTCAAGTCGTCCTTCGAATAACAATAAACCATTGTCTAAAGACCATCCGGAGTTACTTCCATTCGCCGCAATTTGCCGGAACTCATCAAGATCCGTGTTCTCACGATTTGCCTTTTTAATTTGCTCAGTGATTTCTAACATTGACTCCTCTTCCTGTGTTAGCGCCGTCTGGATTGGCGCTAGGCTCACGGGTAAAACTCCTTCCTCGAGACAGTGTTGGGGTAGCATAACAATTTGCCGGCTATCATCTACACAGGGGGATTCCTTTCGTGACAGCACGTCTGCAATGATGTTCCTCTTTCCTGGTCGATATTTGATTTTAAAGTGGAACTGCGAAAGGAATTCACTCCATCTAACTTGTCGTTGATTCATTTGCCGAGTTGTCATAAAATATTCGAGAGACTGATGATCGGTGAGGATTTCGAAACGTTCCTCGCGCGAGAGTCCTTCAAGTTCAGGTCTCCATTCTTGCAAGGCACGTACGATAGCTAAAAGCTCTTTATCCCGTACTTCGTAATTCAGTTCTGCAGATTGCATTGTTTTCGAGTAAAAGGCCACGGGGTGCCAGAAATCATCGTCTTCGTAATACTGGGATAGAACTGCTCCGAGAACTCCATTCGAAGCGTCTGTTTCAAACCGAGTCTGACGCTTTGGATCGTAATGTCGGAGCACTGTCGCACTAACCAGCTTATCCTTTAGGAGTACAAATGCCTCCTCGCAACCGCTTGTCCATTTGAATGGAACGTCTTGTCTTGTCAACCGGTGCAATGGCTTTGAGATAGCACTGTAGTTCTGTATAAAGCGTCGGTAGAAGTTACAGAATCCAAGGAACGACTGAACTCCTTTCACTGTAGTCGGAACTTGCCAGGACTGAATCACTTTAACTTTCTCGGGGTCAACAGCGATGCCATCTATGCTAACAATGAACCCAAGGAACTTTGTTTTCGTAACAGAGAATTCGGATTTATGTAGTGCAACTTGAAGACCTGCTTTCTGTAGCCGCTGAAGCACTTCACGAACTTGTCGCTGATGATCCTCGATGTTCTCACTGTAGATCAAGATATCGTCCACGAAAGCTACAGCGTAATCATCCAAACATTCTCTGAGTACGTCGTTCATGAATCTCTGAAAAGTTGCTGGTCCATTTGTCAATCCGAATGGTGTCACCTTATACTTGAAAGACCCATATCTCGTACGGAATGTAGTGAGGTCTTCTGCTTCTGGGGTTAACCGGATTCGGTGGAAACCTTGCTGGATGTCGAGCTTCGTGTAAATCTTGGCTTTGCTAGTTCGTTGTAGTACCTCATCAATCAAAGGTAGAGGGTAGCAATCCTTCTTCGTAATTGCATTCAACTTCCGAAAGTCGACGCAAAATCGAAGACCTCCACCAGGTTTCCTTGCCATGAGGATTGGGGATGCATATGGTGCTGAGCTCGGGATAATAAATCCTTTCGCGAGATTATCGAGAATGTATTTCTTAGCTGCCTTCAGTTCCTCCAACGACAGCTTATAGAGGGGGCAGTATCCAGGTTGGGCTTCTGCTTCAAGAACGATGTCGTGATCCACTCCAGGTCTATAAGGTGGCAACTCGTCAGACCTCTTCTTCGAAAAGACTTCTGCAAGATCGTGATATTCCTTCGGAAGTGTCTGTAGGATCTCATCAATTTCAGGATCTCTTATCTGGACTGTCTTGATATCGATGATATGGTCAATTTCTTCAAGGGAGGTAGAGAAGGTCTCGATTTCTTTATCGGTTTTACTCCTTTCGCGCAGCCGGTCGAATCCGACGCGTCCGATAGCGCTGATATCAATTGGGACCAGTGCCTCTTTTTTCTTCGTAGTCACTAGTCGTGTTTCATCATTGATATTCCAGGTCATTTTTTGCTGCTCTTCGACCTGCCAATGCCCATACTGTCGTTCTCTAGCATGAGGATAATTCTTCTTCTTCGACTCCTCTTGTACCTCTGCGCTGAAAAGACTGTCTCTCCGATCTGCGTCAGCTTGGTGAATCTGGCTATCCTTTGGTTTCTGAAGAATAGTAGTTGGTGTTGGAACTGCCATCTTGCTTGATACGTCGTCAAAAAGAGTTTGTTCATCCGGCCATATCATTCTATGGCGACGACAGTCGAGTAGAACATCATGTTCTGCGAACCATTTCCGACCTAAGATCAGGTCATACTTTCCAAGGTCCGCTAGGAGCATCGGGACTTGTCTTTGTATTCTCCCGTCCACGCATATAGTGAGAAATGCGACATGGGTAATTGGCTCACCGGGTGTACCATCGAATCTTCGAACTGGGCATTCTTGGCCTAGTCGTTCTACCTGGATTCCGAATCGTTTTCCTAGTAGAACGACTGTTGCTGAGTTGATGAAAATGTAACCATCTGCTCCAGTATCACCAAGTGCTGAAATAGAAAAGGAACGTCCATTGTGTATTAGCTGAGTATTAAAAACTAGGCTATCTCGGGGACCTCCGATCAACTTCTGTAAATCCAGCGAATAAAGTGATACTTTGCGACCACCTAGGCAGGAGACTTCTCCTAGGCACTGGCTTTTCCCTGGTCGGCTTCAAGTTCCTGAACTTCGACAACATGAGGGGTCGGAGCAACTACTGCCACAGTGGCGGTATTTGATTTCTTCTTAGGGCATTCTCGAGTCATGTGTCCTTGTTCCTTACAGTTGAAACATCGACCTTCCTTCATAAGGGTTTCTCGTTCAGTGGTAGATAAACTGGTGAATCCAGAGCTACCTTCACGCTTTACCCGAGGGGTGTAAGCTGAACCGGCCGTAGTTGCTGCTCCAGTGCCACTACTTGCAGAGGGTGCGCTGGTACGGGCACGGAAAGTGGACTTGGACTCCTGCTGAAGGTTGATTTCGTGCGACATACTCTGACAGTTCTGTGTGAAAGTATCAAATAGAACCGAGTCCTGGTTGACTGCCCACATGACTTGACTCTGGAGTAAGTAAGGGAGCTTCGAGTACAAGTCACGCTTTCGGTTTTCCTCGACAACGACAGCTTCTTCAGCGAGTTGCATGAATTCGGCAAGGAAGTCAGTGAAATTATCCTTTGGCTTCATTCTCAGCTTGTGGTATGCAGTGTAAGCTTCGGGACGACGGTTCGGGTTCGCAAAAACTGTCTTCAAATGGGCGATCATATCATCCGCATCAGTATATGGAATACTGGCATCAATTCTTAGACGGGGCGCAATATGGAGCTGGGCTTTCCCTTCGCAACGGCTCTGAACATAGAGCTTACGGTGAACTGGTAAAGGGTAGTGGTCGGCATTCGCTTCGAGTTTCTGCCGGATAACGGTTTCCCATGTTTCGAAACGGACTTCTTTGCCATCGCTGAGCATTGGAGCGTCAGGCATCTTTGTAGACTTTCGGGTAGTCACGGCCTCCATCATTGGTGCGCCGGAACTAGTCACATTCGAGTTCTGTAGATTAACGAGACGAAATGCGAGGTCGCCTCGTTCACGGATTGCGTGGTCACGATGAGCAATTGCTTCATCGCGTTCCTGGGTGAGGGACTCGATAATCATGTTAGTCTCAACTTTATCAGTTTGAAAAACTATGATTTCATCCTGGAGATCCTGGATTGTCATTCGCAACTTCTTATATTGGTTTGCGAGTTCATGGAAACGTTCACGACTTGGGGTCTTCTGCAATCGTTCACGCATAGAGGGTCCTTCACCTCCGTCATCGTCTTCGTTATCTTCATCGGTGTCAACTGGTCTCGGAGGATCAGGGGTCGGGGTCTTCGGATCGAGAGCATCATCTTCATGCTCATGGGTTTCTTCATCGGGCACCGCAACTGCTGGGTGCTTGCCACGGTTAACAGGGGTCTTTCTTGGCGGAGCCATTCTGATTGGTTTGGGTTTCGGTTCAAGTCTTGGCTGTACGATGCCAAGGAACGGGAAGTGGGGGACGAAGCGGGACTGAGATCAATCACAATGATGATCTGTACAGTCGTACTGCTTCTGGAAATGGGAAGGGTACTTAGTATTATGTTACGAGCCAGTTCTTTTAACAAAGAGTGCATTTAACTGAGAATACTAAGTACAGAGAGGAGAAAGAAAGAGAAGGAAAGCATTGATGGGCTGCTGGGATTTGTGGGTCCAGGACCCCAGCAGTGCAAACCTTACAAACAGACAACTTGCTCGCTTGAGACAGTAACCCCAAACAGGAAGGAAGCAAGTACAAGGAAGCAAGTACGAAGCACGTGGATCGTCACAAATTCAAACACTTGCCTGCTCAATCACCTGAGCATTTCACACACCGCAGAGCCTTGCTACAGCTGGAGCGCACTACTGATGAACTTCCAGAGCACATACAGGCACTTCCCAAGTCCCATCTCGAAGAAATGAATATTGATTTCTAGCGCATGACTCTGGATAGAGAAGATTCAGTCTGCAAACCTACCTTCTTCGCGTCATATGCCAGCCTCCCGAAACTCGATGAAGCATAGTTACTCGGGTCCGCTCATGCTTGGAATGTGAGGGTACCTGCTTTACTTACGCGCCCTGCCGACCGGGCACGTCATGCAGGTTGCAGGCCACTGGTCGTACTATATTCCCTACGGGGTGCCGGGAGAGGTTTTGTGGTCCTCGAAAGAGCGAGATTATCACTACTCTGGGATTTTCCACTACTTTAATAGCATATGACCGCTAATAATGAGGGATATGAGAGATAGTGCTAGGGAGTACACTCCTTACAAGGATTTGTATCGACATAAACATCCTGAATTTAGAACTTTTGACTCTTTTTTGGGTGGGTCTGCGCTATCGTTTCCCCACGTTATATGACCCTTTTTTTGTCCAAGCTTCCAAGGTTATTTTGTGCGGTTACATGACGGAGAAATTGTAGTCAAACTCCATGTGCTACAATGTTATAGTGTAATACTTACAGTTTATAGGAATATCATGGGGTATGATCCGTAAACACAGTATGATTACCCTTTAACCAAGCCCGGAAATTAGATTGTCGAGCAAATGGGGCTGAATATTTATAGTAGAAATGGGTATACTCATACAAAAGTACTGGAATGTCGAGCAAAATAGCCGACCTAATATAGAATGTCTTGGCACAAAATATTCTGACGTGATAGCCTTCGAGACAAAGAATTTAGCACGTGAATCACAACTTCACAAAGGACTTCCCTCACACGGTGACTTTTGATTCCAATATGGTACCTCGACTGGATCTCAGAACACCGGGTCAAATTGTCCTAAAATCACTCAATGATCGAACCCTGCGATTTCGAGAAGATGGAACATTTCACATTGGAGTCTTTGAGGACTTGCATTTTGCCGAAGGTATGTGTTGATACCATCTAGGGAGGGGCTATTACTAATTCCTCATAGACGATGAAAAAGACGAGAAGTCCAAAGAAGTGATGTCATATATCCTCTCGGAGGAGGACATTGACTTCGTAGTCATAAACGGCGACTTGGTGTCCGGCGAAAGAACCCAAAAAGCCGACTCGAGCAAATATATCGATTCGGTCGTTTCCCCGCTCGTCGATCAGGGGTACAGGTGGGCATCAACTTACGGCAACCACGACAGCGCGGTTAATCTCAACCCGAAAGATGACATGTTCGAGGCCGAGCACAAATACCCCAACAGCTTGACGCAGAGTAGGGTATCCGGCCACGAAGCTGGAATAACGAATTATTACCTGCCGGTATTTTCACATGGACAGTCGAATACCAGCACACCCGCGCTACTACTATGGTTCTTCGATTCGAAGGGTGGACGATATTATAAAAAGGAAGGAGAAGGCGGGCCTCCTGTTAAGAGACCCAGTTGGATTGATGAATCGGTAGGGGAAAAAAACAATCCCTCGTCATACTACATTGCTACAGAGGAAATGACTAACTGACTACACCCAAGGTCGTTGACTGGTTCACCGAAACCAATTCCAAACTAAAAAAGGAGTATGGCAAAGTTATCCCCTCGCTGGCATTCTACCACATACCGGCCCACGCGATGCTTGAACACCAACAAACCAAAGGCGTAGATCCACATCTGACGCCCGGTGTGAATGGCGAACGGGTTAACCCGCAAGGAACTAACCTATGGAGGTATGACGGCCAGGATGTCAAGTTTATGAACGCGCTCCTTCACACCGAGGGCTTAATCGCAGGATTCAGCGGCCACGACCACCAAAATGACTGGTATGCGCTTCTAACAGAAAACAATCGTGACTTGAATAACTTGAATGCTAATCAAACACCGCAGGTGCTTTAAATGGGACGGGTCGCTTGTCGACCACAATCTAATCGGGAATGGCATCAATATGTGCTACGGTCGGCATACTGGATATGGCGGCTACGGTAATCTAGTCCGCGGTGGACGGCAGATCTTACTCCATGAGGGCAATCTTGCAAACGACACTGAGACGTGGATTCGATTGGAAGATGGGTCCTCCCAGGCTCGCGTGACATTAAACGCAACTTTTGGTCAGGATACTTACCGTGCTGTTTCTAATGATGTTGGGAAGCACGATTCCTATGCACAGGGCTCTTTGCTTCCTTTGGCTTGGTTATGGGTTCCGATTATGATGCTCTCCCGATGGAGCATGTGATGAGTTCTTTTGTCTATAAGATTTAGATGGCTCTGGATTGCTATATTATTTTTAATGAGACAATAATAATCATATTGAGATAGATTATATGAGAACAGGGATATAAATCTCCCGCCTTTCATAGATCTGTTATCACCTTTCGAGGTTTAAATGATGGATTATATACAACTATATCCTCTATATACTGACATGACTCCTCCCAGTTCCTCCGTTTTTGTCATCTTCGAAGCGTCTAATACATGTTGTGAGGGTCTAGGTATGTACAGCCAACAATAACCGTCGGCGTTTACAGGTAGATGTAGCAGAAAGGACCAGAGACTGTGCTCATGAGATCCCGCATGGCAACAGTCTCACCACCAGCATAACCAAGATCAAGGAGCGTGTCAAGGGTAGTGTTAGCCGAAGGAGGGCCGTTCAAGAAAGTAGCAGTGCCCGAAATTGCATTCAGACGCTTGTGGAGGTCCAAATTCTGCCAGATCCACCAAGTGCGATCAATCATACCGTGGTGGAGCCAGAAAGCAGGATCACCGGGGCTAACAAAGACATCACGGGAAGGATCACCACCCATGGAGTAGTGACCACCACCGTGGACACCGATGTTGCCGCTGCCGGGAACACCCTGCATGTTCATCTGGAAGTCGTAGACGTCATCGTGGCGCAGGATCAGGTCCACGATCGCGGTGAAGTTAGCGTAGTCCTGGACGATCTTGGTGCTCAGATCGCGCTTCAGGCAGCGGGGGTTGTATGCGAGCGGGTTGGCTGTGCTCTCGGATTTTCCACCGGGCAGCATCAGCGCGACGGGGCCCAGGTTGACAGAGTAGTCTTTAAAGGGGCCGCTGGTGACGCAGCCACCTCCATTACCGGTGGGAAGGTGGATGACCGGGTAGGTACCCAGGCTCAGCTCGATGTCGCCGACGGATTCGACGTAGGCACCGTTGCCGGACATCGAGGTCTCGCTGCCGTCGAAGACTTGGGATTTCTCCAGGTCGGCGGCGTCGGCACCCCAGTTCCAGTAGCTGTGATCATGTTAGATATTGGGGATTTTGCAATGCACAGGATTGTCAGACTTACGGGTAGTCGCCGGTGTAGCCACACTCGTTGCGCATGGCTTCCTCAAAGTTCCAGATGTAGTACCGGTGCCACGCTAGGAAGGTTCCAGTGTAGTGGATGCCGGTGGTCTGGTTGATGTGAGTACCAACAAAGTCATCGTAACGGGACCGCACACCAGGGGCAAGCTCGGGGGGAGTGAGCGAGGGCAACTTCTGGAGGCAAAGGACGGAACTGATGTAGGACTTCTTCTGTGTTGTAGAGAAAGTCCTCCAATCGCGACGAACGCGGAGGCTGCTCAGCGAACAACCACCGCGCTTCTCAACATCCGAGTCGCTCGAGACACTCTCGATGGTGGCGTCGTATGCCAATCCAGCCAAGTCGTCAAGCTGGGACTCGGCGACCGGCAGGGAGGTGGACGCAGCGGTGGGGGTCGCAACGGCACTCTCCGTGGCAGCGGGCATAGCCAGCGCCTGTGCGAACAATGCTCCCAAAGTGAGAACGGAAATGGCAACCATGGTGGCGAATTGTATATTTGAACCTCTGAAAGATCAGGAAGTTCCACACCAAAAGTTTAGGAGAAGTATTGATCAAGAAGGAATCCGGGCATGATCGTCGATTTAAAGGCTGGGTGCATATGCCAATCACCCCTATCTCGGATTTCGGAGTCGAACTAATGCAACTATCATATTATTTTTCCTGCATATATGTCCCCATGGCCCCCCCTTCGCTGGGACCATTTAGAGCACCGGGCCATGTTCCGCTTTTTCTCCACCGCCGGGAGATGCCGGCAATTTACACAATTTCCATTTCCAAGGGTCCTGCTTTCCCACATCTCTGGATTACGGACCGACCCTTATGATACCCTGGAGATCACCCAACCTTGGACGACACTCATGGCAAACCCTTGAAAATAAATCTGAAGCCACATTGTCAGAAACCAGCCACCTCGTGGTACCCTTGTTCCTTAGCGACTTGGCAACTCCATCTAAGCGACTAACCCAATCACACCTAGATAAATCAACGGTCAGCCAATCTCGGAATGTTACCCCGGTACCCTAACTATGGAAACGCAGACAAACTGCAATCCACCATCGATGGAACCTTCCGTTATATCCGAGGTTCAATTTCCTTGCATTTCTTACCGAAGGTGCCAAGACTGCTCATTGGCCATGTTTCGAATGACTAACTTATATGCTCGGGATGTCGAGTCTGAGGCGTATTCTGGAACGTCTTTTTCTCAGGTTCGGGTAGACAATCTCCTTCCGGCCATTCATAAGGGACAATGGGCATAAAAGTAAAACATAAAGCCATTGTCGACGTCCACGCTAGGCATGAAGAGAGTGCTTTATCCCACTAAAGATAAAATGAGACTCACGCCACATGCATTCCTTAGCTTCAAAAGCCACAACGGTATGGAGTAGAGCTGAATGTAATATTAAAATTATAACCAGGACTATCTGTTAAACCTGCTAGCGCTTTTGACCCTTTCAAATTTGCCCTAGTAAAATCCGTGTCCGATTCTTCTTTCCAATGCATAGCCCTCCATAACTCTTACGACACCCATGTCGGACAGTGCGAATACAGGGGGCGCTAGCCTACAAGATGTTAACCAAGGACCTAGAATTATCATAGCTACGGCTATCACTACGGGCGCCGCACTACTCACTGTTTTGGCTCGGTTCTACGTGCGTGTGTTCCTTATTCGAAATGTCGGGTGGGATGATTATACTATGGCCCTGACGGTGCTGCTATCTGTCTGTGGATTCGCCATTATTGTCCCCGAGGTAAAATATGGTGCAGGCAGACATATGGTCTTTGTCCAAGAAACAGCCGTAACGGCGATGCATTTGAATTATGCCACCCAGGGTATTTACATGTGGGCCATTGGCTTGGTGAAGATATCAATTGGGCTGTTTTTGCTTCGTTTCGCACCCCGCAGAGGGTATAGGATCTTTATCTGGGTTGTCTTGGGTACGTCAAGGCTTTTCTCCTTTTTTTTTTTCTGTGATCCAGCACTGACAAATCCGACTCATTGTAGTCCTCATGGCGCTCTACACTACAATCTGCTTTTTGGTGCATAACTTATCCCCCACATTCGATCGCGAACAACAGTTAACAGCTTATTGCAGACTCTTATCTTTGAGTGTCATGATGTCCGAGCAAATTGGGATCCCGCGGTGAAATCGAAGTGCTTTAGTCGCACACAACTTTTGACTCTGAGCTATACAAACACTGGTGAGATTGACACTACATGGCTATGGTTAAACATTTTCTAACTTGAATAGCACTGAATATTTTGACTGATCTAATCTTCGCGGTTCTACCGGTCTTTATGCTACGGTATGTTTCATGGACATGGCTTTTTTTTTTTAGGTTGAGAGGCTAATACGATCACCGACAGTCATCTTCAAGTCAATCGCCGAGTTAAAGCCTCCCTGGTCTGTATTCTGGGCCTGGGAATTTTGTGGGTTACTTTAGACACAATCATATCTTAAACCATGCTAACTCTTTTACTTCCTCCAGTGCCTGTGCAGCCGCCTTCGTCAAGCTCTCTATCCTACCCAGCTACGGCCGAACCGGCGACTTCCTTTGGGACTATACAAACCTCACAATTTGGGTCGTGTAAGTTATTTATGCCATCCCAAGTACCGGAAACAAAACCATCCTTCAAACCCCATACTAACCAATAACAGCACGGAATGCAACACCGGTATCATCGCCGGCAGCCTCCCAACCCTCAAACCACTCTTCAAGAGAGTCCTCGGCACATACGGCTCGCATACGAAAACCACCCGCGAGTACTTCGGCAGCAAGAAATATAAAATGCAGTCAATGTCTCGATCAAGGGGGCCACCACTGCAATCCCGAGGGCATAAAAGTGGCAATCTCAGTATCATTGAGTTCGACTCTGATCCCAAGACTCAACACTCCCGGATCGGGTCTACAACAAACTCGACCAAGTACTCTGGAAGTCAACGAAGCAATTCCAGTGAGGAGCGGATATTGCCTATTGAGGGCGATGGAATTGTTTGCACAACGGAGGTCATGGTTTCGCGAGAGCAGAATCCTCCACAGCTGCCGCCCAGCGCGCCCACTTTGCCCAAATTGGGCAGGATGGGATCCCTGAGCGGTTTGCGCGTCAATGCGGATGATAGGGTTTAGCTTTGTATGAATTAGAGTTATGTCTAAATGCGAGGTTTATGTATATTAATACCCAAGGAGTACGTGGGCAAGTAATCTGTGTGTAGATGGTAAATTAAAGCGTCTGTTATCAGAACAGCCGCTTTCCAATGGTTGCTGTCGCTCGAGGCACATTCATTGATGGCTTTGTATGCCAAGCCTGCCAAGCTGTCAAGCTGTCAGCAATCGGCAGGGAGGTGCATGCGGCGGTATGCACCGCAGGGCTCACAACGGCACTTTCCGTGGCAGTGAGCCTAGTCCACGCCTCGCAATGCTGACCCAGATCTCACAACAAAGGCATGTATTTCGAGCACTGGTCATGTTCGCATAGGTTGAATCAAATATCTCGTTTAATGTCTAGCAGATCCCCTAGTAATGACATTGTTGTCCTATAATTCTTGTTAGAGTTTGTGTCTTCCTGTAACATGTGTAATAAAAGGGCCAGGGAAGGTTCACTTTGGGTCACAGGCTTGTTACAAAAAGCCTAGCAATATATCTGCCGAACAATACATACGAGATTGCTGCCTCGTGTAGGATTTCACCGTGGAAGTTCTTAGGTGGGTGAAATAATAATATATAGATGATAGATGTAGGGGAATACAAGAGAAAGACTAGAAGGATGAAGTAATAAAAAATGGGTATTCTGGTTAGATGCGGAAAAGAGAAAGAGCAGAAGGGGAGAGAGAGAGTAGGCGTAGATAAAGTGTTTTTTTGGGGTGATTGAAAGGCAAACAGTATTGAATCTTTCACTCAAACTTGGGAATAAAGGTGTCATTGATGTGCATCTACGGAGTAACACTAATTACCAATGGTTCCTTCAAATTTTCCGTAAGCATGCGTTTGCTTCATTGATCTACATCCATCACACATTGATGTTACATTACATTTCTCCATGTCTCGCATTTTGTTAGTATACCAAACGGCCAGCATAGTGTGATAGCTCTGGGCGTTGAGGGCCATCAATACAGATGTAAAACTAATATCCAGCATGGGCAAAGACACAGGCCTTGGGCAAGTCTGTGTGGGGATCCAATGAGTTTTACGATATGGAGCAATCGACAATTACGGTCTTCACAGATGATCTAATGAACAATTCAAGTTCAGCCACACAGAGAGGTAATTCGTATTTGGATATCTTTGTGGTAGATAGGGGTATGCTGCCAATACACAGTAGTATTTCAATTCCACGAATCAGAATATGTTAGCTCATGGTGATAATCAGATACGACAAAGTCCAGAAGCCAGTCATGAAAAATTAAAATTAAAAGAAAAAGGCCACCGGGGGCTCTCTCCGTTTCACATCCACGCACACCCAGGGACAACAGCGCCCCTCCCAGCAACGGCCTTCTCCCCAAACTTGTCAACATACCACTTCCGTCCCCAGCGTGCATGGGGCAACATATTTGTGATCGCATTGGCAACAAACACCACGGCAGGCAAAGGCAGCGGCACAGCGAGCTTACCAGCCACCCACGCAGCAGGCACCAACCAAGGGGCAAGATGCAGCGGGGGAGTGATAGCCACAGAAGATGCCGTGGCAGATGCAGGAAGGGCGGATAATGGGGCAATCGCTGTCCCAAAGAGAGCAAACCCAGTCCACTCGAGCCACTCGAAAATGTAGTGCGGATACAAGATGTATCGGAAGACACCACTGGTAGGTGGGATGACGTAGACCTTGTGGAACTTGTTGTGGCTGCCCCGTGCTTCGCCTCCGGTCAGAGTTGGATCATCTGTCTTTTTGGAAGCCCGTTTTTCGGCTTCTTCGCGTCTGAGTCGGAATAGTGTTGTCTCTGAGTAGATGTTGCCAGCCATTCCGATGGCAAATAAAATTACGCCCACGGTGGGGAGTAGGTCTACCACCCCAGAGCGGGGAGGTAGACCTCCGCTGCTGCTGGCTGTGTAGAAGCTTGGGATGGTCGGCACGGAATATCCGCGCAACCAGCCGGCTAGACAGGCTGAATTGAACCAATTGAAGAGCATGGCGAATGACATGATGGCGATGTGGATTGGGGACATACTGGGGGCGGAGAAGAAAGGGGAGATGATAGCGCGGTTGAAATAGTGAGTGCAGTACAGAGCCACAACAAGGATGTTGGACATAGGGAGATCACTGAATGACGGTGCATACGGCGATGGGGTGACCATGCTATATATCAAGTTGATAGGACCGACAAGCTCCATGGCAGACCAGGCGATATGTCCTGGAATGTTGAAGATGGACTGTGAGGAGGTCTTCCCTGCTGGATGCCAGGACAAAATCCATTGAATTACTGTCATCTAAATGCACCGAGTCAGTCTTGTCACATCCTCTAGAGCTTCAGGGTCCTGACCAGGGGGAAGTATTGGAAGCCGCATATAATAGGTTTATATGCAGCCGGAGTTGGAGGGAAGAGTTCTGCGGTGAAGGGCATAGCTCCCCAACAAGTGGATATAGTCGCACCCATATCGAGAGTTGAAGAGAACCTTGGAAGAAGATTGGAAATCGCGGAGAATAAACAAGAAGCTTAAAAGCTTGGGAGGTGGAAGGCGGTGGGTCCCGGATAAGGACTTACACTTGGCCTGCTTCTTCTTCTGCTTTTACTTTTTGTTTCTGTCTTCTATATCTGATTTCCCCCCCCAAAAAAAGTAAATATTGTCGGGCGTACTGATAAAGAGGACAATTTGGGTAAAATGGTGCGTCAATTGCCAAATTTACAAAGTGTACTACTTTGAAACGGAGAATGTAGAAAGGTCATGCAAACGAAAACCCTACAAATTACACAGATTAAGCAAGTTGGCGACAGGACTAGGTTCATTTGATTCTCTACTCGATAAAAAGTTACATACTATGTAAATAACCCAGGGCATAATTCCACATAAACGGAGTATAGCATTTTGTCCCGTAAACGCCAATGGAAATGCCCTTAAACAAGCAAGCTTGATTTGATCATAAAAAGACACGGCTCCCTAACTCGATGTGTCCATCTGATTCTGATCATGCACCATTTCTCTCCGTTTGCCAGCCAATTTCTCTGTCTTGAACGCCTCGATCTTGGCCTTAAGATCGGTGTCTAGAAAGGGTGGTTAATAGTAGAACAACATGTGGGAAATGAAGTTGCTTACCAGGCAACACATCTTCCATCTTCAACGGGACACGGTTGAATGGATCGTGGGGGTCACTGAGGAGATGCGAGCGAATTGTGGCGCGGTCGATGGAGATCCGCGAGCCGGGAAGGATGACTGGGTCATCCATGAGCGAATACATAAGAGGATCTAAAAAAATTAGCAGCTGTCGAAAAGCGGTATCAAATAGCGGGGACATACCGAGGAACTCTTCGGGGATCTCGCCCATGTCTTCCTCCGCTTGATCATCAGCCTCCTTGGCAGTCTGGACCTTCTTCTGCAGCTGACTCCAGTAACGCAGCTGCTCAGGGGATTTCAGTGACCACTTTCGGATGATGTCAGCCGCCTTCTCGAAATTGGCTGGCTTGTAGGATCGGCCATCACGGGCAACAGCCAAGATGAAGTTCTCCTTGTTGATCAGGTTAAGATAGACGTCAACAATCTCACTTAGAAGAGCGCGGGGGTTGAAGCCATATTCTTGCAGGTTATCCACTCGGAGGTTAGAGCTCTTGGGTCCCACCATTGCATCGAGATTGTAGTCAAGCATGTCTGCGAGTCGCTGCACAATTTCAGGCATTGTGAATGAATCAGCAAGCGCCTCGGTGAACAGTTTGAGCATTGCCACCGTTTGGTTGGTCAATTGCATGTAGCTTTTGGCGCTGCGCTGTGCTGATGACAGATGCTCTTCCCGCTGCTGGCGGGTTGCGGTATCCATTGAGTAGCCCTGTGTATTCAGCTCGGTCTGGGTGTTGTGGATAGTCTTGAAAGCACCAAAAGATTCATCAAGTACGTAGGTCACATCGTTAAGCAAGAGATTGACGAATCGGACGAAGAAATCCAGGTTCTTGTTGGCTTGAAGGGACAACTTCTCCCGATACAGAGTATTAGGCCAGATGCATTTGATGATCTCGAAGATCTCGTAACGGATGTTGAACTTGTCGTAGAATTGTGAATGTGTTCCCGTGAATTCTGCCTCAATGTAGAATTTCATGATCGCATGGAGGAGATGCTCGTTGGCAAATGGCATTGAGTTAAGCAGGTCAACCAAAACACCACTAGCGCCACCAGGGCGTTTCCAGGTGCCTCGGAACAGAATGGAAATCAGTCCAGCCTTCAGGTAGGGGTTCTTAATATAGGCGGAGCTCTCCAGGAATGTGATGCACAGCATTACCAACTCATCGCCCTGGGTGGCGGTAATGATCTGTGGCATGCACCACATGATAAACTTGAAGTTGCTGACAACGTCCTCCAAGAAGTACTCTGGTAGACATTTGAAGACTTCGGGCTGCTCCTCTGGAAGAGGAAGGGTAACCTGCTCCTTGGGGAAGTTCTTTCCCGAGACAAGTCTCAGAAGCCACACGGTAACATACCGCATGAATAGCATGGAACGAGCCTGCCATTGCTCGTCGAACAACACACCCTGCAGACTGTACTTGAGGGCAATACCCAGGTCGAGCTTGTCTTTGTACTTCTTCAGGGCTGTATCGAAGGTGCGCAATTGCACTGGATTGTTGAGCCAGCGAACTCGCTCAAGTTCAAATTTAGTGATTGTACTCTCCATCTGTCGGACATCTTTCTCGAGTTGTTCCATCTTTGACGTCAATGATTCACTACCATAGTGGTGGGCGGCGACAGTCAGGAAAAAGATTTCGGTGATAAAGTTTGAGGTTCCTTCGGCCTTCTTAGAATAGAAAGCGTCGGAGGCGTGCTGATCGGCATTGATCTTAGTCTCATCCCGCATGTCAACGCGAGAATTGCGATGGAGATAATCTGCATCAATTCGGTCGATTTTGGTGAATGCTGCATCCATGAACGGCTCACAAAGCTGGTCGAGGCACGTTGTGATATTAAACATGAAGCCGTCAGACGACACTTGTTCAGGGTCAACCTGCATCGCCCGTCGTTTGTGATTGATATTCATAGCAGTAGCGAACCAATCCAAAACACGATCCCGAGCCTCTTTCGAGGCCCGGATCAGGTGGTTGACAACATCCAGGAGATCAGAGCTAAGCATCTGCTGTGTCATTCGAAGCGATCGCTGGGCGTTAGAAATGTATGCTTGGTCCCGGGTTTTGGGGCTAGAGAAATAAGACAACGTGACATTAGCTTGAAGGGGTGAGAGGCGAAACCATGGACCCAAAAGAGTGGCTTTCTCGAATTGAGCAGGGTCCCTCGAGTTATTGAAAATGGAAGATTCTGTGATTGCAGCCGCAATGGAACCGTTGCGAACAAGATTTCGAAGAGCCTGAACAAACTGGTCAGACGTGGTTCAGGGGAATTGTGACGTTTGACTTACAATGGCGTAGGGCTTGTAGTCATCGTTGACGTCCATAGAAGAAAGCTGCGCGCTCAACTGCTCGACAGCAGATATGAAGGCAGGCCTGACGGAGTCATCTTCGTCGAATCTCCGGACGGCCTCGTTAATAAACTCGAAATCAATTCCTTTATCATCCTCGGGGTCGATGAGAAGGTACGAGGCTAACGATGATTGCGGGGACCATTCGCTCCTACAGTCCAAACAGTCAGTATCCAGTATCAATGGAGTGGCAACCCATCAAAACCCACCCAAACATCTCTGGCATCGTAATCGCAAAGATACAATAGCTCATGCATAGGCGGCGTGCCTCACATAGAACCTGATACTTCGGGTCATTATCTCCCGTCCGCCTCAATCCCTTGTACACCTTTGTGATGCGCTTCCAGCATGGCAGCAGATAATCAAGGGGACGCTGTCTCTCAGTATTTGACGCAGCCTCTAGGAGAGCTTGGTCTAGAACCGCGACCTGGATACGCAGCTCCTGGCCCCCATCCTGCAGTTCACTCCGAAGTCCGGGCAAGTATGTGCGCATGCCATGAATGTCACGCTGTCCTTCTTCCTTGAGAGTCACTCTGAACACAGCACTTAGTGTCCGGTCTTCGAAGGCCTCAATGCTTTCGATTTTCTGTGGCGGGGGGGTGCTTGGGGCAGAAGGAGCGGCGGATCGTGGTCGCTCTGGTGTAGCCGTGGCTGGTGTGATCTTGATCCGCTTCCCTTCTGACTGCTGCGGGGTTGATGGCGCATTGAACAGACGGCTCGGTGGCTGAGAAGACAGTGGTGAATGTGATGGAGATGTGTTGGCTGAACTCTGCGCCGATTCCGAGTTGCCGTCCACTGGGGACTGAGCTGGGTTGGAGAGTTTTGCAAGTCGCTTGTTGCGAATCTTTTTTTTTTATCGAGAATAGATGTTAGTCCTCGGGTTACCGCGGGGGAGGGATGGCTTCATAAATTTGAGCACAACAAGCAACTGACCTTGTCCGCATCGGAAAGAGTGTCCGACATATTAGCTGAAAGTCAGACAGTAAGCCGCTTTCAAAGGGTTGGCAGGACCGCTAATCTGGTGGATCGGGTCGGCAGAATATCAATATTGTGACCGTGTGAGAATCATAAGGGAGGCGTGAAAGCGGAATCACTTCAAAGCCTCGAAGTGGAGGCAACGGAGTCTAGAATCCGCGGAAGATGAACGTCGCAAGATGAACACTTGTTTCCGTGATGATCGCCGAGATTCGCTTTTTGTTCTGATTCGAGATTCAGCGCCGTGATCAATTTTGACTAAGCAAATCTGGTCTTCCATGGTTACTGGTGAGATGCGGGATACAAGGAAGGTACTTCTGAGATGGCGGGGACCACCCGCGTAAAATTATGTACCTATAAAGTCACTTTTTTTTTATACTATGTACTATTGTGAATAAAACAAAGATTCATTATATAGTCTACTCTATGGATACACTCTTTGAATGCTAAAATATTAGACAATTTGATATCTCTAAGTCCAGCCTTCTTAATGGGTTTCATATTTTATGGTCACAACCTCAATGAACATTAATGGTAATGCGATATATCTTGATGTACATATACGCATCTCACACCGGGATATATCAGAAATAAAAATCAAATATCTTGATTAACCCTCAGGTGAACCAAGATAACAAAGCCAGCAAGATCTTAGATGCATTCGAAACTCTAGGAAAAAATAAAATGTACAGCCAATGAACTGAAACTCCCACTGACGCCACCTTGTAGATGGGCTAATGATATTAGAGCAAGTTCTTTCAGGGAAAGAACCCACAAAGGGACAAGATGCTATAAGAAGGTGCAGTGTAAGCCCCCAAAGTCAGCATTGTATTTAATATCTCCTCGTCTTCAGTTGATCCAGACGCCGGCAGCTCGGCATCTCCATCGCGCGAGCCTTCTTCATCTTCTCAACATCAGGGAAGAGCCACCCCTGTGCGTCTTGCAACCTCCGTTCCCGCTCGTGGGCTTCGGCATCACATTCATTCCGCAGTGTCCTGACGTATTCCAATTCCACGCGCGAGTCTAGATCCCGAAAATTTTTGGCACTAAAGTTATCCACATCGAGAGGGTTCACAAAGTAATTGAGATTGAGCTTCGGGGTCGTGCGGCCGAGGGTATGCGGGGAGACGGGTGTATCAAATCGATAAGAGGGTCCGGATGGGGTTGAGGAACCAGAGAAGAGGGAGGATAGAAGCGGCAGGATGAACAGGAGAATAAGCGGCAATAGCTGGCGAAGGAAACTGCGGCCATCAATCTGAGCTTCCGGCTCAGTGGCGGCTGCACGAGGCCGGCGGCGGGGCGTCTGGCCTCCAAATTGATGCACTCGGAACCCTGGGCCACCTCCCATATTGAAGACGAATTGTGGACCACCTATAATAGTACACAGTTAGTTTAGGTCAGATGGATATCAGAGGGACGAGTAGTCGTACCGAATCCACCACCGCCCATTCCGCCAAATCCACCGTTGAAGAACCGGTTGAACATCTCCTCGGCTGAGACCTCTTCGTCGAATCTTTGGCCTCCACGGGGGAATCCACCACCGCCGAAACCACCGAAGGGGGATGCGCCACTTGAAGCACTCGGTCCGGGCTGTGACCTGCTATCAGGATCGCCGCCAAATCTGTCGTACTTGGACTTTTTCTCCTCGTCGGAGAGGATCTGGAAAGCACGCGAAACCACTGTCACCGCGCGTAAGAATCAATATGTAAAGAGGTGGTCGCAAGGTTGATCATTACTCACTCTTGAACGCCTCATCTGCGCCCTCGTACCCGTTCTTATCGGGATGCGTCAACAAACTCTGTTTCCGGTACGCCTTCTTGATCTCATTGTCCGTTGACGAGCGCTCGACCAGCAGAATCTCGTAAAATGCTGTAGGTTGACATTTTCGGATCCGAAGCACAGCGGCCTTCTGGTCATCGGTGTACTTGCGATCCTGGTTACCCTGTTTATGGTCGCGCGACGTCGCACCTCCGCGTTTGGCGTCTGAGCCTGATGCCGAAGCCGAGGGCATACCGACCGTGGGTTATGGGGAAAATTGGACGGATTCTGAACGGCCCTTGCTTGTTGTAAGAGGGAAGAGGGGGTTGATGGAATCTGGAGGGCGCAAGGTGGCGTGAGAGCGCGGATAAAGGTGAACCAATCCCGCACGAAATATGGCTGGGCTGGCAGATTAATCAAACGTATGATGAAATATCCAAAGTAAAATATCGGCCTGATGAAGATGCAGCGGGATCAGAGCGACAGATGTGGCTGATTCGGCGGGCATAAATTGGGGAAAAAGCGTGGTCTTAGGTGTCTTTGCCAAGCACCGGAACGTCGATTACACTCCGGACTAGACATTGCGATAACATCACTTGCCGACTGATAAACCTGCCAACATCTCCAAGTTTGTGGCATTCAACTGTAAGTTGTGTTCAACCAGGTTCAATTTAAGGACGGTCTTATTGATATACCTGCAGCAAAGCAATTCTTGGCTGTCAAAGCTCCAATCTTCCGTTTTCATCAAACAAATCCAGCCTCCAAGCTCAATACCTCATCATGGCGGCGGATGATTCGGTTGTCGAAGAGACCAAGCAGACGGTAATCCAGCGCTTTCGGGCCTGGGGTGGTAAGTGGCCTCAGAATCTGGCTTCACCGACCAATCGTCGAGGCAAGCAATGCCGCAAGTGATCACTCGCTGATGACGTTTCTCGATGCAGAAAACTCATTCCCACCCACTCTGCTCGCCTCCCTCATCGCAGCCCAGCACATGCGCCCTTTCCAGTTCTTCCCGATGCTATTCCCACCTGTGCTGATCTTCTCCAGCTATGCCAATCTACAGGGCTTCAAGACGGATACTGCCGGCATCAGCGCGGCCTTCTCGGGGCTGTACCTGCTTCTCGCAGCTCGCCGTCGACAGCCAATCATGAAGAAGCTGGGTGTTCGGGGTGTCGTGCGTGGTGCCACTATGGGTTTGGCTTTGGTCAACATGATCGGTGGTGGGTTGGCGTACACTCTAGGTAAGAGGGAGGAGGAAGAGGATGCGTCATGATTGAGGTGACAACTCATAATGATGCGAAACTCGCGGTACCGCATTGATGTCGCGCGCACTGTCATGTACCATATGTGTATCAAAAGTGGTTTAGTTGTGCGTTTGGGTAGTGGGGGATTTGAGGCCTCGGAGTCGGTGGGCATGGACTTGTTTATGAAATTATTCATGCATTATCATTATACAGGTTGGATATAGACTGTAGCAGTCTCCCATGAGGCTACTCCACCTAAGCACATATCTACACTTTAGAGTCTCCCGAATACGGCTGTTCCGACAACACAAACTGCCGCACATGTTCAGGAACCAGCCAATTCAGGTCCTGGGGAGCGGATTTCAACGCCTCTCGAGCTCTAGTTGAACTCACAGGCCGGTCCATAGGAGCACGACCATTGACGAGCTGGATCCGTTCAGCCCATTCCCTACGGCCGCCCTCCCCCTCTCGGTCACCTCTAGCAAGGGCAGCCACATATTCGAGCTGCTCTTCTCTCTCACCCCACTCATCGCTCGGCCGCATAGTCACACGCAGCCGGTGCTTTGACAAGAAAGGCTCCAAAGGCTTCAAGGTATAGTCGGGCGGATAGTATTTAGAATCGAAGATCCGGATCAAAGTATCGTATCCCGTAAGATGGACCTGCTCCAGCGCAACGGGGTAAGAATCCGATGCCTCGATAGCAGCCGCCTTGTCGACAAAATAGGGCTTTTTAGTGACGCCGATATCGATCAGCGGAAGAGTTTCGATTCCGTGTGTGAGGCCCGAGCCGGAGAAAGCCGGTGATGATGCGAGGTGGGTGCGGAGATCCCGAGCGAACAGCTCCATCATCACGAGCCTATCTTCGAAGGAAGCTGGCTTGGCTGGTTTGTCTGCATTCTGGGTGGCGAGAAGAAGGAGCAGACGAGGGCGGGGCTTAGGATTTTCTAAAAGTGCCGTGCTGGCAATGCGGAGGTGGGCGCGGGTGGGGGGATTGAAGGACGAGTCTAAGACATAGAGGGTCTCTGATTCTGCGGAGTGGTCGGGTGGGATGGTTGTTAGGACCTCAAAGTCTTTGGTCGAGGATATAAAGCGCTTCAATAGTGAGGCATATTGTGTTCGGAGGGTTTGAAATGAGGACATGTCAATTGCTGAACTATCATGCATGTGCTCTATAAAGTTCCAACCTTGTCAGGCAACCTTGGAAGGTTGCGATGCGGGTTATCCGATAAGATATGTCGTCACCGCCTTCGACATGGTCCCTGGGGGATCGGCATTCCACGATTGAATATTTCCAGACTTCCAGCATTCACCATGGTTCACAGAATTGAGATCTGCTTGCGAAATTCCGCGAAATTCCTAGCAATTCATAGTAATCCAAGGTGCTGAGGGGCAGTGATAGGGGCAGTGATAGGGGCAATTGAGATTTCACGCGGGATGTTTCATATTGAAAAGCTTCCCCGTGTCGACTAGGGCTTTGACTGTGAGATACGAGAATTTCTTTGAGATACGAGAATTTCTTTGAGATATCAACTTCTACCAAGTTCCGTGCTAGACAACAATCCAAGCCCTTGAGCAGAGGCTTTCGCACAGGTCAAATCTCGCTTCACAGTAGGAAATTATCATCTAGGCAACGATAGCCCAAAGTCCAAGGGCCGTGCTTGGCCTAGGCCACCTAGATCAATTCACCCGATACACGCGGGCGTGGACCAGATTCCCCACTATTAACAGACGGCATTTAGAGTGAATTGCACATCTTCATATTTATATGTATGGAATAAGCACATATACTAGGCCGCGGAGTCCAAAATGCCCATCTTTATTTTCAAAAAATAATTTATATCCCGAGAAGTGGGTGAAGGTGGGGACTGGGACACGGGTGCCTGGTTTAGATGAAACCTTTTGGGGTATCGTATATGGATATCGTATTATTACAGCCGACGTCGGGAGACAATTTCCTGATCCTTCCCGAAAGCCCCGGGGATCTGGCCGTATCTGTCTCTTCAATAATCGTCTAGATTTTCGGCCTATGTTTCCCCATTGGCATATATATTTATACAATATACGGAGTACAAAGTAAAGACTGTAGTGGGTTATACCCGAATATTGTCCCCGTTCATATCCGTGGTCCAAAAAGCCGTTTGGCGAACACAACATACACATTCGATGGTCTGATAACCCCTATTAAGCACGCCAAAAGATAGGGGACATGTCAGTGACGCCACCGACGCCACATCACATCAAGTTTCCCTAGAGAAAGAGGCTCATATAGGCAATATCATATGGTTTTTCGTGAGATTAAAGGTCACTACCCACGCAGCCACGGGCCTATGGCTGAATTCAATCCAATCAAATTCCCGTGCCTGAGACAGTGGATCCTCATATATTCTGTCGATCCACCGGTATTACAATTTGATATTTTGATTATACTCCGTACGGTGTAGATACTATTAAATTAAAAAAATAGAAGGATAATTTAATTTTAACGAGATTAAGGAAATCAAGGAAATGGGTTAATTAGCTTGATCTCCATCTCTGTCTCTTCTTTCCTTCAAAGCTATCTTGACCTACTTCTTCTCCTTCTTTCCTTCTCTGTGAGAAGCCATACGTTCCTTCCCTGCGAATTGATTTCGCACTTGCTCTGTCGCTCTTTCCAACCACACTCACTTAAACACACTCACTAACTTTGCTCGCCCTCTTGCTCTTCTCTCTCATCTCATCCTCGCTTTATCTTCTTGATATCTACCGTCGTTACCAATAACTTCATCATGGTTGTCTTGAACAAGCTCTCTGTTGTCCTTGTGGCCGCTCTGGCTGCTGTGGGTCAAGCCAATCACGAGGGTCTTCACGCTCGTCGTGTCCACGTCCGCTCCGTTCAGTCTAGTTCCGAGGCTTCCTCGAAGGCTTCCAGCTCGACCGCCCCTGTTTGGTCCACCACTGTTGAGCAGGCTGCTACTACTTCGTCTTCATCTTCTGCTCCTGTCAAGCAGACCACCGCGCAGTCCTCTTCTGCCCCCTTGGTGACCTCCAGCTCCGCTTCCAGCAAGCCTGCTGGTTCTTCCAGCAAGCCTGTTGGTTCTTCCAGCAAGCCTGTTGGTTCTTCCAGCAAGCCTGTTGGTTCTTCCAGCAAGCCTGTGGTGACCCGCACTCCCGTTAGCGGTCCTCCCACCAAGTCCGCCAGCTCTGAGACTGCTCCCGCCAGCGCTGTGGTTGTGACTTACACCGTGACCTCTGGAGCTTCCACCAGTGTCGTCACCACCACCATCTACAAGACCGGCACTGACCAGCACACCGCCACTGCCGTATGTGCTCTATCAGATATCCTATGCTCCGTACACTCTGAACTAACTTTGATATAGACTCAGTCTGGCGCTGATGCCTCGGTCACCAAGCCCGCTCAGGACACCACCAAGACTCACACCTCTACTATCAATGCCACCAAGACTGAGACTGTCACTCTCATTGAGGTTCCCTCTCCCTCTGGCGAGGCTGGTTCTGGCAACGAGTCCGGTGCCTGCAGCGCCGTTACTGTTACTGCTACCGTCACTGAGACTGTGACTGCTGTATGTTCTTCTTGTTCCCTAAGTGACATGTCAAAAACTAATATTGATTCTCTAGGGCGCATCGAGCACCTCCGCCGAGACCACCTCCGCTGCTACCACCTCTGCCCAGACCACCGCCGCTGAGACCACCGCCGCTGAGACCACCACCGCGGTTTCCAACTCCGAGACCCGCATTCCCGTCGGCTCCACTCGCGTTCCCCTCAGCCGCACTCCTTCTTCCAGTGGTTTCGCTACGCGGACTCCTTCCGCCAGCCCCATCCCCACCCCCAGCGCCAGCGTGACGCCTACCCCCTCCTCCAGTGGCCAGGCCTCGTCCAGCACCCACACTCACCACGGAAAGGGCGACCACCCTCACCATGGCAAGGGTTTCTTCCCCAACTGGCGCCACCACTGGTTCTAAGCGCAATGCTAATGTGAAGGGAGTCTCCACCTCCACATAGCAGCGAGTTGCGAAGCCGTTGATGATCTGAGAGAAAGTTCCGATTCCCTTCTACTCGCGCAGAGGCGTGCTGGTCCTGTACCTATTTTTTGCCAAGTTTCGGTACAAACGGTTTCCATTTCGCTTCTTATCTACGCTCCATTTTTTGCCATGTTTCTTTTCAACTTCTATTCTTGCAATGGTCTTGTCATGCTGGATTGTTCTTTGGGCCCAAGTCTTCCCTGCCCGCCTGCTAGCTACGTTTTGCAGGCGAACTTCAACACTGGACCACGGCCCCTAATCTTCAACACTTCTGGCGTGACATTTCCTTGCCTTACATTTTTATTCCCAATGTGAAATTGATCTATTCATACGACCGGTTTTCATTGGACTCGGAACATTTTTCACGTATTGTTTTGACGGGTGGTGACACGTCTGCTTTGTGGACTGGATCTCGCCTCCTATCTATTGTGTTTTGAAGGGAAAAATCATCTTCTTGAATCTTCACAGATCTTCATTTTGCGAATGATCTCATAGTTTGCGCTGTTTTCGTCTTCATGTCTCTCGTTCTATGTGAAAGACCGATGGTGGTGAGCAATATCGGTATCCTTAGGAAAAAACCTGAATTGACTTGAGGCTTCTGCCTTTTTTACAAGTAAATCCCCTTTGTAGGATAAGTACAACATGAAATTAGCGTACGTGAGGCTCTCCTGGATATCCTAGAGAGATCAAGTAAGGCCTGGCCCATGTTGATCAGTGTTGGTCTTATAGGGCTAGTCAGGAATGACACAGATTGACATTTCCAAGTGGACCAACAGTCTAGAAGAACTGACCTGATGTCTCGGGTCAGATATTAATTAATGTACGTCAAGTAGGACACATACATATAATATAAAATTCGAACCCTCAACTTCATCCCAAGAGGAGCTCGTGGTATCCATCCTCCATCATATCTAGCTTGACTCTCAGATTGAATAATATCTACTACGGTATCGAATCTAATGCCTCAACCCCTCCCCTTGCAATCCGCTCCCGCATAATCTGCCATTCAACCCAGGTCACACCCTGTAATAAACAATCCGCTAGATCATCGAGTTTCTTCGGATCAACAGCAACCACCTCGTCCCCCATATCAGACTGAGGAGATATAGGCGATGGAGAACGAGACCCCTTCCCTTTCCCCTTCTTCGTCTGCGTCTGACCCTGCCATTTCCGCATATAGGCACCCGCAGCATCATGTAGAGCAGCAGACACAGATTTATCCGCGAGCACGATCTTATTGTCGGCACCAATACCTAGCTCCAGTCTCTTAGGACTATCGTCTGTGTCTGGACAAGCCTTGGTGTTCTGAACCGCAGCAGAAAGCCACCGTCCAACAATATCGATCTTAGCCTTCTTCACTTCTCGCGCATTGGGTTTCTTCTTCGTCTTTCCCTCGACTTCTGATTTTTCACCCACCTTCCCTTTCCCGGGAACTGATGACCCAGATCCCCCCTCGAGCCAATACCTAACTACCCGACTCGGCTCAATACCGCGAACAACCAAATCCGCAACATCCCCGCCCCTTTCCTTCCGTAGCGTTTGAAGAACGGCATACAACATGCCCTCCATAATGCCAACGCGCAGCGTCCATTCAAGAACGGCACTCCCGCCACCTGAACGGAAGCGTTGGCGCTCTATGAGCACGTGCGTGGGGCGGTAGGCAGCTATGAGTGATGTGATTAGGGTGTATGCATTTTCAGCGTAGATGTCTGGGTAGTATAAATTTTCTTCTTTTGTAGATTTGGCGACCTTGACGGGAATTTCTTTCTCCGTTCCTATTGGGAGAATGGGTTGCGATGATTCTGTGGCACCATCAGACCCGGATATTGATTCGGCGGGCTTGATCAAACCGGTATTATCGCCGGGTATTAGGTTCAAACTTGATATCTCAGAAATGGCGAGTCGGTGCCAGGCTGTTAACACCGGCGCTCGGAGATGTGCTGTGTCTATCCCGACACCTGAGGTATCAGAGCGGGGCACGAGTAGATGCGCGAATGCGAGGTTCTGAATCCCCATATCGATGCTGAGGATGCTCCATTGCTTAGCGGGGTTTGATTTTGACAAGTCTGCTGACTTGGTCTCTGTCTTTGTCTTGCTTGCGCGACTTTTCGTCGATACCAATCGCCGATCGATCGGTCGATCTTGGCTTATGCTGGTGCTGTCACTAGCAGTGGTACTGTGATTGGGAATACTAGTGACACCCGCTGCAACACCATCCGCGGCAGCCGACAACTGCAACTGTGCCTGTGACTGTGAATGCAACGTCAACTCCGTTGCAATGCGCTCAATAAGAACACCCTTAGTACCAGACGATTGGATGCCCGTTGCGCGCGCGATGCGCTGCAATTGTGCTGATTTCAAGCATGCGAGCCAAGGGGTTGGGGAGTACAGTGCTGCAGAGAGACGCATTGGGTTCTGCCAAGGGTAGTATTGAGGAGGTCTGGGCTTTCTGGTACAGGCACAATCATAAATTTCAGAATTCCCCAAGATCTGTAACGGAAACTTTAGGCTGGATGCATAAACATTTTTAGGGGGATTCTTCAAGGTGGATCGGCGCACGGACCCACTTGACCGTTCGCGGCTACACTGGGATGAAGTTTACTTTTGTTTGCAATATGAAAAGTTGTAGATGAATATAGAGAATAGGATGTCATTTTTTAGGACCTCTATTTGACAAATAGATATTATATGCGCCTTCTATCTCCCAGACACCGAGATCCTCTCAGTAAAACACCTGGTTTGAATAAAACTCCCCCCGATAGGCAAATGCAAGGCGCTGAAAAGCAAGTCAAACAAACACTCGGCGAAGCAGTAAACAATAGCACCAAAAACCCCAAGAGAAAAAGTAAAGAGCAAAAGAAGCAAACTATACCAAGGAAACCTGCTCAAGCTCCGCAATTGCAATCTCATCTCGGAGATACAACAATGGAGCCCAAACACGCCAGTGCAGCACACCCATATGAGCAAGACGCATCCCAATACGCTCGATATCTGACTGTTGCGGTGTCAAGGCCAGTGACAAAGTATTCACTGATCCAGACGCACCCGCAGACCCAGTCTGTGGCGTAGCAGGACCGATAGCGGCAGACAAGGGAACCCGCTGCGACTCACAAATCGCTAACGGTGACAGCGGCAAGTATCTACGAGCCGCCGCCAGCGTGGTAGCAAGGATCTTGCCACGCATGCTATTTTTGAAGAAAACGAAGAGCTCGGATTCATTTGAGAGATGCCACTCGAGGGCTTCCTCGATAGGGACGATGACCTCGTCTGCGACGACAGGGTCAAGCTGCAGCGCGGCACAGGCAAAGCGGGCAATCTCCAGAGCGATACAGCGCATATTTTGTGTCCAGCGCTTTCCGCCGCGGTGATCTGGGTCGTCGTCGTTGTTGCCCGGGTTCCCTGCAACGCGGTTCTCCAGGTCCATGCCGTCTTCCATTAGGGACCAGATGCGTGATCGGAAGGTGGAGTAGGTTTCTTCTGGGGTGGAGAGATACCGCTTGTGCTTGTTGACGTAGGACTCGAAGATGTACCAGGCGATGTCGAGGTTGATTAGGTTTTGGACTGTTGAGCGGAGTTGCCAGAGGCGCTCGGAGTCGAAGAGGAAGGTTTCGGGGAAGTCAGCGGGCGGGGTGAATTGGAGAAGCTGGGAGGAGATTCCGCGGAACAGAGCTTCGAGGGGTTTAAGAGAGTCTTCTGTTTCTGGGCTTGGGGTAATTTTTTGGGCTTCTGCGTTTGCATCGTCTTGGCGGGCTTGCTCGCGCACTGAGAGATACCAGTGGCGAGCGGGCTCGACCTGGAAGCTGCCGCGGTTCATTTTGCCTTGGAAGTATTCTTGCAGGAAGGGCACTGTATCTTCGATGAGGAGAACGCGGAATGCTCGAATCTGGTGGTTGGCGACGTCCTATAGAGTCACGAATTAGTTCGGAAACTTATGGCATCAGAAGGGTTTAAGTGTGACATACCAACTTCATCGCCTCCAGAATGGAGAACAATGTTCGCAGACCGTTGACAATCTCTCGGGGATCATGAGACTCTGACCCCTTTTGGATTTGCTCGACCATAGAGTCGGCCCACTCGTCTCGCATCGGAGCACAATGCGTCTTCAGGAGCTTCGCCAGCCATTTCGCCAGCGTGAGCATGTCGAGAACGCCTTTGCGTATTTGTTGCATGAGTAATGGGACTTCCAGGTTCTGCATGATAGTTGGGTGATCCCGTTCTGGAACAAGAGTCTTGATTACGTCCTGCAATGTCTCGAACAGAGCGGGCAAACGGGGATCGAAGGTGCGTCGAGTACCATCACTCGACTCGACCTGCTCGGTGGTGGCATCGGCAGTCGCGGCATGGAAAGAGTAGATAGTAATCTCTACAGCCAATGAGTCCCAATAATCTGCAGCTTCTTTCCGCTTGCGTTGGCCCTTCTCCCCATCGAGGTCAGGCTTGAAGTGCAGGTCGCGGTCGAAGTTGGCGTCCATGCGGAGGTTGATGTTGCTCATGATACAGGGTAGATCAAGCTCGCTGAGAGTTTTCTTCGTAACCGGCGGATATCTCCGAGCCTTTCGCAATAGGCGCTGATCGCGAGAGCCTAGTCCTAGATCCTGAGGTATACTGATAGCCTCCGGTGACGGGGAGGGCTCTCGAAGCCGAGAGACAACGGCTGGTACCGGGGATGCAGTTTGTCGAGCTCCATGGGGATAAGCGAAGGGCGGTTGACGACGACGGAGGGGGTGAATAGAAGCACGGTCGTCATGATTGTGAGAATCTCGCCCCTCGTTCTTGTGATACTCTTTAGAACGACCACCCCCAGCACCATACGCCTCTAGAGGGCCTTCGGCGCCCTCCTCCTGCGGCCGGGCTTCTTTTGTGCCTTGTAGATCCATCGCTAAGCACGATATATCTGAACCTCCCCCTGCTCAAACAGTCAGATAAAAGGAAGATTTTGGGGGTGGCAATGGCGAGACCACGCCATGCACCTAAGCACAGAACAAGGCGAGTACGCCCCCTATGCAACTCCCACAACTCACAAATTTAATAGCCCCTGTTTGCCTCAGGCAGGCAGCCAATCCGCAGTCACCGAAAAGTGATGCAAGTGAGCTGTCAATTCCTGTGGAGCCGAGGATTGCTTGGATCTGCGTCGATCGCCTCGTGGTCCCGACCAGGAGTCCAAGGATAGGATAGGGAGAGGATAAAAAGGGGTGGAAATTAGATTATTTGAAACAAAAGAAGTATAAGAGTCCAAATAAAAGAGAATATACTCTTTCAGTACACAAAGATTGTGGAATAAGAATGGAGAGGGAATATGAAACGTCTCTCAAAGCATTAACCTGGGAATTGCAGTATACTCTCAGGGCAAACAAGTCCAAATGTCGAGAAGTGCAATGCAGGATAAATCGACAAATCAACGAGCTAAAAAAAAGAAAAGAAAGAGAAGGAGTTGGTAAAGCGACCGGGATGAATATAGTGAGTGTATCCCAGATCTACACACCGGATTCGGGTGGACGCAACCAGACATTCCTATGCTGCTACCCGCGAGCAGACTTCCCTCGACTTGAGATATCTTGACATTGTCACATCTTTCCATTTCCGATTTTGATGCATATCTGCATTTGGTGTGCAAAAAAAAAGGGGGGGTTATTCGCCTCACTTTGAACCTTGAAACCAGCACTGGCCACGTGAGTATGAGTGTCCTTTTGTCGGGGAACCACTGGATGCAGTCGGTTTGTGCATTACCAGGTACATTAGTATGTACTCTGTACACTCTAGGACACTTGGCAAGTGTTCACAGAGTATCGAGGAGAGATGAAGCAGGCCCCTCTCGTCGGGATCGGAATGTTTTCGGTTCGGCGTGCCTTATTGCCTTTATGCCTTTACGCCTTGGCGCCTTCGTACCTGGACATCTTAATGCCTGATAAACAAGGCCTCATATTTCTAAGACAACCCTAACTAAAGTTATACTTCACATACTTCGCCATTAACTCCCACCAATATCTTCGCGTTCAGCTCGGATCTGAATAAATTACTTTGATCCAGGCGGCATAAGCTGCTTATAGACGGATATGAGCTCGGCCGAGCACCAAAATCCACTGGCCATGTCTTTGACCCCAATACCCCGGCGAGCCTTATTGACACCCAAATCTGGCTCAACAACCGGCCGCTGAATAGCCCAATAACCACCATCATGTCTAGGATGAAAGAAATACAAAGGAAACATGATTTCCATGTGGAATAATATCTACCTGAGGATCCTGGATCTTTATTACGCAGTACTACAGTTATAACTTTGGAGTTTATCATAGCCGTGCAAAGCACGGCGAGTTCCAATTATGAATATCTCGGCGCTGCTTTACTTCTTTCATGCTCTATGGGCAGCTCCTGAGTTTGTCCTTTCGCGAGGAATTGGTTCATACAATACTTCACGGTTTGAAGTACATACCTTGCCGGGCGTTTCGGACCTGCCACCTAGCTGGGCTGGTCGCCTTCCGGTTCCGGTAACAGAGGCTGGAAATGAGATCTTTTTCTGGTTATTCCAGTCAGAGCAGCCTGCATATGACGACAACTTGATCAGTAAGTCTAATGTGGGAAAGGACATGCAAAGATGGCTGCTGACAAGGTTGTACAGTTTGGTTCAATGGCGGCCCTGGCTGCTCATCTTTAATAGGTCTAACTACTGGCAATGGACCCATTTCATTCGATGGCAATTCAACTCAATTCATTCGGAATCCGCACTCGTGGACAAAGCTAGGGAATGTACTTTACGTTGATCAGCCCGTCGGCACTGGCTTCTCCACGGCCAGCTTCCCCTACCCGGTTAAGAACAATAGCCGAGTGACGACGGACTTTACGCAGTGGCTGCATAGCTTCTTCGAATACTTCCCACATCTGCAGTCAAAGCAGATCCATCTAATGGGAGAGTCATATGCAGGCATCTACATACCCTATTTCGCATCGGAGCTTCTCGGGGGCAACCATTCCGTACCTCTCAATGTACGTTCAATGTCTCTCGGTGATGGATCTTGGGGAAATGGAGCAGCCATGGCGACGGTTGGAATGGGCAAATATCTCAGATCCCAGCTTGGTCTCCTCCAAATTCCCGAAGACGTGCTATCTGTCTTCGACGAAGCGGACAAGACATGTGGCTTCAATGACGTGCTAGCAAAATCCAACATATACCCTCCCCAAGCTAAAATCCACATCCCCGGAAATCCAGAGTACTTCAACCTTCGACGTCGAGACCTGACAAGTGCCGCCAACGCTGCATGTGACATCTCACCCACAACCCCCGAAGAAGTCCGCACCTCGATCTTCAACTCAACCTGCCACGGCCCCTGTGCCACCTTCTCTACAGCAAGTGACTACCTAACAACTGTCTCTATCAACCGAACAACCCGCGGCTGCTTCGACATCTACGACATCTCCCACGATTGCAGCGCCATTTCAAAGCTCCCACTAATGGCAGAGTATTTCGGCCGCGCGGACGTACAGACCGCACTCCATGTCGAGAACAGCGGACTCTACAACGCCTGTAACTCTACAATCCTGGGCACACTCCTTTCAGCGCCCTCCCCCGTGCCGCCGGAGTACTTCATCCTCCCGTCTCTGGTTACAAAGCACAATATCTCGCTCCATATCTATTCGGGCGAGTGGGATATGTTGATCAACCACTTTGGTGCGGAACTCTCGTTGCAGAATATGACATGGCGCGGGGCGCAGGGCTTCGCACAGAAACCAAAAGAACCATTCTTTGCTGATGATGCTGCGCCGTCGGCAACCAAGCAACTCCTACTTAAGCATACACCGATGGCTACTACACTCTCGACTGCCACTCCCACTGCTGCTGTTGCGGGTACGTGGGCTATGGAGCGTGGTGTGTCGTATCATTTATTCCGTGGGGCTGGTCATAGTGTCTCTGTAAATAAGCCACGCGAGATGTTTTCCTTCGTGAGGGATGTGGTTGTTGCTCCGAGGGCTTGCTGATTGGGTTAACCTCGATTCGGTTTTGGAGTATCGAATTTGGTGATTATAACATGTATTTTCTGTAGAATCCTTTTCTATTTTCATAATTGATGGCCAAGTTAGCATGTGATTGAAAGGGTTATGCCAAGCTCGTAACTATAACAGTAACAGAAGGCTTTCGGATGATGTCGACAAAAATGTTGCATCATATGAGAATCACCAAAAGTAATGTGGTCTCTATTCAAATAAGTGTTTTTCGTCATGCGCCCTTTTCTTCCTCATGAAAACAATAAGATCAAACTAATTAATTACTTACTTCAAAATCACCGTCTCTTGCAAGATATATATCCGACCATCTTGATTCATTATATCAACTATTTTGGGTAAAATATTTCATTTGACATGCCAGCTACGAGGTATATTTTAATTTCATTTATACTCAGTTTAGAAAAAGCAACATTAATATCATATTCAATATCAAAATCGATGTGTCCTCATAGGATGTCGTATCCCGCTACGAAGACCAAAATGTTACTAGATCTCCATCACAGTGCGACAAGCACATCAATAATTTACATTGATATAACGTGCATGTATTAAGAGCAATATTTAGTCAAGTTTACCTGGTATTCAGTCAATAGGTGTCGACTGGGGGCCATTATGAGCCAGCATGAGTCATGATGTATCACAACGAGGGAGTCGCAGGTTACATATACATAGAAAAGTCTCTTGCACAAAGTGTGCTTTCTGCCGTTTATCAATGAGACTGATAAGGGGGAGAAAATATCCGAAAGATATCTATGCTGTAAATAGAATATCTGAGACTAAAAAAAGACTACTAGGAGAAAATATCAAGAATAAATTTCATGATTCTGTCTTGTTACTCCATGCAGCTACTGAATCTTGGAAAGCATGTAGATGATATCTTAAGATTACTATGACCTAATATATAAACGTCTCACAGCGCTGAATTAGCGCCCTGGGGAGTATACCATGTAGCATCATTTGGTGGAAGCTCTTCGCGGCCACTTGTTTGAAAGGCACAACCTACACTTTGTGTAGGATGAGATTTCATGAGATAAAATTGAATATATAAACCCCTAGAACGCGGAAACCTCGCTGTCACTATGTATTACCAAAAGTCCTCATCTTGCAGGAGCATATCTATTCCAGCCTTGTTTCCAACCTTCTGTGCAGCTTGTAGAGCCGTCCCAAACTCTCCACCTTTGGTATCGATATCCGCACCCCATTCCAGTAGCAGCCTTGCACAACACCGATGGCATTTCAAAAAGTACTCAAACTTATGCTTCAATTCGAAGCAATGACTCTCCCATGTCTGCACCATCACTGCCATCAGCGGGGTACCAATATGTTCATTCTGTGCATTAACATTTGCACCAGACGAAAGAAGCAACTCCACTGACTTCCAATTCCCAGCTGCTGCTGCTCCGTGTAGCGCTGTCCCGTACTTGCCTCCTTCGAGATCGATGTCTGCGCCATGAGCCACAAAGTTCTGAACAGCGTTGTTGTTGTCATGATGCACGGTAGCGGCGCTGTATAATAGGGTTGTACCAGTTCGGGGATCCTTTGCGTTTGGGGATACCCCTTGCTCAACTAGATACCCAAGGACATCCTTATTAATGTAAAAAGCATGTTTCAGAATAGAGCGAGAACAAAGCTCAGTGCGTTCAGCAGATTCCCAGCTCTGTGAGTCAAGAATGAGGCGTGCGCAGGCGACGCTACCATGCCGTATAGCTGTTTGGAAGGCTGTTTCGACTACAAACCTGCCATGTCTAGCGTGCTGGAGTAGGATGGCCACGATGCCAGGATACTTCTTCTCGGAAGCAATTACCAATGGCTCGACATCCTGATTTTCATCAAAGAACAGCGGTGTTTTGAGACTCAGAAGTGTGTTGATCGTCGGTATACGGTCTGTTTGATCACTATGACGATTTATTGCAGCCATAACGGCAGTTTTGATATTCCTAGTCGAAGGGACATGCTTGGTACTCATGTAATCGATCTTTTCAATGTTGCCATCGGCTGAGGCTTTGATCAAGGCCTCTGGATAGAGTGTAGCATCGCCGAGTATATTGTATCCGGAGCGATCCAATGTTCTCAGGATATCAACTCTGCCGCACTTTGCAATATCTGGGAAGATCTCCCTAATTTTGAGAGGTAGATCATCTGTATCAGCCCCGGCACAAAGCAAGATAATAAGGACTTCAATCCAGTTTGGTGGGTCAGAGGGCCAATAGTAGTCTCTGTGTTTCTTGATTCCTTTTATGGCCAAGTCCAGTGCTAGGTTGCCATCTTCGTCGTGAATATCCACGTCAGCTCCGTTTTGCAGCAAAATTTCAACAACAGCGCTTCTGCCTTCTTCTGCGGTCAGCAAAAGAGTGGTAGGCCAATTTCCGAGAACGAAATGTTTCAAAATTTGCTTCAAAAACTCCGTGTATCCGTTTGCACACGCGTATCTGAATGCGCCTTCGAAGTGTTCGGCTTTGAACCTTGCGAGAATCGTCTCTTGAATCAGCATTGTTGCAATATCCTTTTTACCACGAGTCAGACTTGTCTCCACGGCAGACGTAAACGTGTTGTGAGATATATAGCCCCACGGGTCGTGTTGAAATAGCCGTTTAGCAGTGGAAGCATGACCCCAAAAACATGCTGCGAAAAGTGATGTGCTATGAAGTTTGCCGAAATCGCGTTCATCGGAGATACCATTTCTGTTACGGTGAGATTGCCCTTTCAGATGGGCATTTGCCCCGTTTTCGAGGAGGATAGAGACGGTAGATTCGTGTCCACTGGCGGCGGCGAGATGAAGAGGAATTGCAACAATACTTTGTAGCTCCCAGAAAGGTTTGCGCCAAGGTTCTGATTCTTCACTGATATCATTTTCAAGAAGAGTGGAAATGCCATCGACGTTGGCTCCTTGTTGCAGCAGAAAGATTACCACCTGCTCGTGTCCATTATCTGCAGCGAGGCAGAGCGCTGTTTCAGTATCGCGATCAGCCTCTTCCACCTCTATATCTCGAAAAAGAAGCAGTTTGACTATTTCGAGGTGTCCCTTAGCAGAGGCTGCTTGCAGTGCATTTCCTAGATCCTTTCCAGGCGCCCTCACACCCGCATGCTTGCCAACCAAGAGCCTAACAATGTTGATATGCCCTGTATCACAAGCAACCTGAAGTGCATTATCATTTTTACCGCCCGAATCTTTGATCTTCGCTCCTCGATCCAGTGGGAACTCAACAACCTCAAGGTCCCCTCGCTCTGAATAAGCCTGGAGGCATGACCCAAACATGCCCCAATGCTTATCGATCTCTTCACCCCGGGACAGCAACACCTCTGCGACATCAAAATAACTTCCCTCCAAAGCTGCTTGTAAGGGAGTTCCGAGAGTTTGTTGCACAGCATTGATGTCTGCTCCATGGTCCAAGAGAAGTTCCATCACTGGTAAATGTCCCCAGAAAGCCGCGGTTAGTAATGCGATGTACGCACATCCCCGGCGGTCATCATCCTCCTCAGAATCAGTATCCATGACATCTATTCGAGCCCGTTGGGCTAGTAGCATTCGAACCAAATTGACATTGCCTTTTCGAGCAACGACCTCAATAGCCCCCAACTTTGTCAGAATGTCCAATCTGCCCGTACCCATACTTGACGCGGGTATGTTACAACTGTAAGACTCGTTGCTACACAGAGTACTCCTGGGGGGGGCGTACATAGCCAAGATTTGCCCCGGCCACGAAGAGTATTTTGACAATATTCTCATGACCAGCATACACTGCAGCTTGCAGCGCATCATGATATCGGCCCGACATCTTATAGTATCCGTGGTCTAATGCATCACCACGCTCAATCAAAAGTCGAACGCCCTCCTCATGTCCATTGAAAGAGGCAGCTTGTAGCGTGTTGCCAAAGTGGCCACCGGATCCATCCGCACGTGCTCCGTGATCCAGCAACAACAGCATCATATCAACTCTCTAAGGATGCAGCGGCTTGGAGCAGGTCACCGAGATTTTTGTCTTCGGCATTAGGATTGACTCCTTTCTTTAATAGGTATCTCGCAATGCCGAGATGGTCCGATATAACGGTACTCCGTACGGGAGAGCCAAAACGTCCGCGAGCGTCAAGGTTGGCGCCAGCATCAACAACAAGTTGTACGAGACCGAGCTTTCGGCTGGCAATAGCGGCGGCGAGGGCATTTCCAAAGTATCCTATCTCTTCATCAATGCGACCATCGCCATATTCTTGTATTAGGCGTTTTGCTTGTCGTGCTTTGCCTCCAAAGAGAGCAACCTGGAGCGGATCGGGCACAATATTTGGCGTGAAAACGCCAGCCTTGCCACTTAGAAGTCTCTCCACAATATCGACATTGCCCCTGGAACTTGCAGTATCTATGGCATCATCAAATTGTTTCTTTATGGTCAATTTGCACCCCCTATCAATTAACAATTGGGCAACCCGATCATGCCCATTAGCTAGAGCAGCTTGAAGCGGACTCGAATACTCACCCTGTCCAGCTAGGGAAGATTCATCTGGGAAGAAAGAGGCACCTTTCTCGAGTAAAATATTTAAAATTCCTTCCTGTCCAGCAAATGATGCTGCCTGCAGTGCATTTCCATATTGAGAGCCGGGGGCATCTATAGCTGCTCCCAGGTCTAGGAGTATCTGGGTTACCGCAACGTGACCCCAACGAGCGGACAGGTATAGTGCCGAAGTATCATGCCTATTCCTTTGATTAACATCCGTCGTCCGAGCAAGCTCGCAAGATTCAAGTACTTCTTCAAGGCCAAAGCAAGAAATCATAAACAATGCCGATGGTGGCGAAGCGAATGATGCAGAGAGCTTTCTGTGGAGCGAGTTACTCCAACTAGGACCCTCCTCAATGGGTAGCTCATCAAGATCATCCAGCCAATCTTCAAAGTGTTCTTCTTCTGTGAAAAACTTGAGAAGCGCTGGTTTGATTGCTGCCCTTTGAGGTGATCCACTGAGCTGCTCTACATGAGCGGGCCAGTGCCAAGTAGCGTAGCTCAAGATATCAGACTCGCGCTCGTCCCCTAGATATAGGCGTAAGCACCTATTGGCAACAGTTGCATTGGACTCATCGATAGAAAACTCAGGTAAGGTCTCAAGGAATCTGTGAATCACAAGTAAGGTTTTCGTCTATTTCACGGCTTGTGGAAAAACATACTCTCGGACTGTCAAGTGAGCTAGATGGAATGTGTCTGCTTCGTTGTCTATAATCACCAGGCTGCAGCAGTAGTCGCGGATTGACCTTGCTGATACATGAGATAACTGGCTCGAGGACATGCCCATAGCAGCCACAAATTCGGAAACTGAGAGCGTTCGTTCCGCGCACAAGAGCCATTGGAAGCTTTGAATTGCCACCCTTCTCGTGCTTTCACCCATAGAGTCTATTCTTTTGTATATAGCCTCGTATGATTTGCCGAGAGTTGGGGGCAGCGAAGTCAAGACTTGGCGAATACTGTCAATGTCCTTGACATGTTCGGTATCGCTGATGCTTTCGAGCTGGAGTGTGACCCAGAGAAACCTGAAATTATCAGCATAAAGCTCATATAAATGAACGCGGGTTTTATCTTTGGCTTTGACTTCCCAACTTACATTCCTTGCGCGCCTGTCATAAGTGCCTTCTTTATGTCCTCCCCAAGCTTCTGCAGCGCCGCAGTTGACTCGTCATGCATACTAGACCATCTCTTCACGAATCTTTCGACCTCAATTTCGACAAATTTCTTCAAATATTCGTAATTCGCTTGAGAAGTTACCTCCAATATTTCTCCTTTCTTGAACCACACTGCAATATCTTCATACCGGCTTGAAACGAAGATCTTGACAACATCTCGACACCGTTGTTGAATCTCCTCAAGAAACTCCAGGAGAATCCATCGCTGCTGAGAGCTGTATTCGTCTAAAGCATCAATGACAATTGTAAACGGAGTCGCTCGGCCGATTTTACACATGACTTCCACGCATTCTTCTACCGTCAGTGGTGCCGGTCTTTCTCCGGTATGGCTCGCTTCTGCTTGTCGTGATTTATACGCTTTCAGCAGCAGACTTCGGATGCGGGAAACATTTTCTTCTTTTATTAGAGAAACTTGCTTCGCCAATGATCGGATTATATCTTGGGGGTCAGTTCATTCCGGCTCTGCGGGGCTATGAGAACAGAAAAAATGGGCTATTGGCGCTGGTCGAGATGCACCACAACTCTGCTGACATAGGTGTTGAATCACGACCGCACTAGCAATAATTAATCACGCCATTTGGTATACTTCAGCTCTCGGCACAGGAAGCTTACGCAAGGTTTGTCTTTCCGCAGCCCGCTGAATATTCTGTTAGCTCGGAAACTGTAACACTCATGTCCAATATACAGTCTAGTGGTTTCTGTATACTTACGTATGCCATGTGACCAAAAGGTTTCAGAACTATTTGAGTCCCTCCAGGCCACAAAGTGTTGATCTTGAGAGAGCCACTCGCCTGATCGAGATATTACAGATGTCAATGCTTCCCTGTAGTGTTGTTGAGCGGGGACAGGGGAAAGCCAAGTGAAAAGCTCGTTTCTCTCGCTCTCTGGTCATAGTTAGCCTTGGTATTTCACATTTTTCCTTCCTGGTAAGAGCACCTTTCATAGCCCCATGAAAATCAGATACCTGATCCGTAATCCTAACCAGAGGTCGTTCAAGGTCTGTTAACGTGGCCTCCAGTCTTGCTTGGCTATTGTCGAAGTCCTCAGCGGCCGAGGTCAACGTTGGGAGCACCATTAAAATTCCGTCATGGATGTCTTTCACCCCTACTATAACGTCAGAAAATTGAGTAGTTATCCGTATTCAACTAACGGACTTTGGCTATCAATGAGACCCATCAAAGCCAACACATGTTGCTCTGTGGCCTCCATTTGGGTCACCGATTCTTGAATGGACGCCCGAGACGTCAAGTTCAAGACACGCCCTAATTCTCACAGTCAGCATCCCCATGTCCTGTAATACATCTGGTGAATTAACCCACTCATGCGCGAGGAATCATGATGCTTCTTGGACCTGCAAATAAAGTCCAGGACAGCGGAATACAACTTCACCATTTCCCGCTCCAAGTCCAACCTTTTTTCAGTAGAACCCTTACCATTCCGGATGAACAGGGCCTCAAGAATTCCACATCGGGCTATCAGCCCTGCGGCCTTCTCCAACCCTTCGACAATAGCACCAAAAACCTCAAATCCAGAGAAGGTCAACTGCAGCAAGAAACGCACTCCGGCCCACGGCAACGCCGCGTGAATAGGGTCATACTGGACCGCCACATCAGCTACGTTCATGAATTTCTTGACATGGGCAGCAATCTTGGCGCAGATATCACGGATGATGAGCTCCTTCCCCCCAAAGCTGATCGTGGTCCATTTATCCCGTGTGCAGCGGTCGCGCTGGACTTCGACTACCGAAAGAATATTGTTTAGAGTCTGTTTGATGTCTGGAGATGAGGTACTTGATATTTTGAAAAAGCGCTGGTTCTTTTCAGGGAGTGTTGATAGAGCAAGAGCCCACAGTGAGGTTTGCGATGCTGTCATCACGAGTGCCCGGTCTTTTGGTCAATATGCCAAATGATATTCTTGAGAAATTGGATGCGCATTGTATCAAGAAAAAAGAAAGAATTTCTGTTATGTTTCAATCTAGCGCAAAGGGAAATACCTGGATTAGGAAGAGGAGGCTGTGTTAGGCAGCGTTGAACCGAGAAGAAAGGGGGATTAAGCCTCGTATTTATTCACACTAATATCCACCTTTATATATAAATACATTTTATGTAACTATTGCCCAAAGTACTAAAATATAGATCAAGATATAAATAGTTCCATACGTCATAAGGATTTCCCCGCAAAACATGGGGTAAAAAGGGCAGGTGATTTTATGACAAAGTATCAGCCCATCCCTGACTTGATTTGCCTTTTTCTTATTTCCCCCTCTTCCTCTTTACATCCCTCACATCTCACATCTATCACAATGACAAAAGGATTCGCAACCATCACTCCCGAATGCGAGGAAGTATTCGACGAGGTCAAAGGAACCGACAACCTAACCTACGTCATTTACGCAGCTTCCGCACACGACAAGAAGATCACCGTCGTAGAATCCGGCAAATACAAGGACTACGACGAGTTCCTCTCTCACTTTAAGGATGACACTCCCCGATATGCCGTTGTAGACTTCACCTACGACTCTCCCGCCGGGGATGGGCAGCGAAACAAGCTAGTCTTTATTACTTGGTATGTCGACACACCTTGTATCACATCACCCTGGCCTTTGGGGGGATGGTCTCACGATTGTCGAAGGATACATGGTACTGACTGTTGGGATTGCGTGTAGGGTGCCCGAGGCTGCAAGCATTCATGACAAATCTTACTACACCTCGAACAAAGATCACCTCTTCTACGCCCTCCAGGATATCAGTCTTCATGTCCTGGCACATTCCCAGGCCGACCTAGCTCATGACGCAGGTATGTACTCTGTACCCGTGAACCATTGACTTGCTAGCTAGTGTGGTTATACTCGGAACTGACCTTTCTTGCTACGTAGTCCTGGGGAAGTTCAAGGCCCTCTAGAGGGGTCTTATCTTCGGCCTTCTTTCTGAATCTGAAAACTGCTGTGAAGGGCGACTGACAGATCATGGGTGATCTGGCTATGCTGTACTAGACACCGTATTTCATATTATAATATCTCTTACATAATATTTTCAATCGTTTACCCCTACGTAGCTACTATATATTATAATAGTTTCAAACGAGTCGAAGGCTTGAGGGTATACGTATAAAGTGGAAGTCTTTGGCGAATAAACATCATTTCATATGAGAACTATTGCAACAAAGATCCAGGTATTCCATCGGATATTAACCCGCTAATGCATTGGAAAAGAGAGGCAAAAAGCGCACCAATGAAATGCATATGTTGTCGGTGGTCAAAAGGATCCAATGACATGCACAATAGATGGCTCGTAGCTCAGTTCTTTCAAAAGAAATCAACCCGCTAAACCATGGAAAAAACAGCATACAATTGAGGATCGGATTGCCAGAACAGATATGGTATTACAGGGAACTACCAAAGTACCTTTCTGGTATGCACGATAGATTGCTCACAGTCATAATCATAAGATGCAGACAAAAAAGGAGCATGGAGGCAATCATGACGCATAGAGAAAACGAGTTCTCTGACATGGAGCGTAAACTTATTTCATATTCGCTTAGCGACGGAAGAATGGGGCTTGGTTCGACGAGAGAAGCGAGTCAGCACGCTGGAAGACATCGCCCTCGAAGAATTTGTCACTGTATGCACTAGCCGGCGTCGACGGGACAGTGGCCTGCGCAGCAGGGCCGAGCGCCGCACTCAGCGGAGTGGCAGGAACAGTGACTGATTGCGGGGGCATCATCATGTTGAGTTGGAAAGAGGGGTTGTTGGTGATGGCGGATGTTGAGACGGACGTTTGATGGTGTTGCAGGTGTGAGGTGTGCAGCGGAGGGCCGTACAAAGTAGTAGGAGCGGGATGACGGTCCGGGTCTGCAAGGTAGGCCCAAGGAGATACCTCAATCAAGCGGCCTGCTTCCCGGCTTGCCTTTTGGACTGGGCGCAGGAGAATGACGACATCGGCAGGGAGAAGCTGCATACTTTTCAACTCGCGCATCTCGTTCACTAGGTCCACGAACGACTGCATGAATGATTTGCATAGCTGCCAGAACTCGCGTTGATTGCGGAGCCCGCCGCCTGGTTCTTTAATTTTCATGGTCGAGAGACGCTGTCCCAGGGCATCTGAAACTTCTAGGCAGAATTGACATCGACGGATGAGGTTATTCCAGAGGATTTGAATTCCATCCGAATCTCGTGATTGTTGAGCAGCTTCTGAGCACCTTATGAATTGCCGACGGGCCAGTGGAAGTGCCCCGTATGCGGCATGATAGGTAGCGGTCAGCTGATGGAAGATCTTTTCGAATATTCGCTCCTCTTCGCTTTCATCCAGTCCAGTCAGTGTGTTGATCCGGGGAGCTCCAGAAACAGGCAAAGGGGGGAAGCTTTCGCCTGAGCGAGGGGTTGCCAACGAGTGTGGCATAGATGTGTTGATCATGTTCGATCTGCTGCTCGAGCGACTGCGTGCGTACGACATGGACAAACCAGGGGAGCTGGTGCCAGTCTGATTGGAAGTCATAGTCATAGGGTATTGAGGGTGTCGGATTGTCGTATCGCTTCGCAGTCGTCGTGTGGGTGGGGTGAGATCTCTTGTTGGAGTGGCCAGCGAGAGTTGAGATCGATCTGGGACCGAGGGGAGTGGGTTGCTTGGGCCAATCAAGCGCTTTCCAGCAGAGCCACGCTTGTTAATGGTCTGGAGCGGAACTTTGAGGATAACGCAGGCATTCCGTAGCTCCACCAGGCTGCCAAACATCGTCAGCATCAATGATCGTACATAGCGCGGATCGCCGTTGGAAACGATCTTAGCGACGTTGTTGCGTAGCTGCGTGCCGACGTGAATGTAGGCAGCAATGCACGTCTCGCATTCACGTCTGACTGTTTCTGTGACTGATGCGACTGACTCTGGGTCATTGAACAAAGTATTTGATGCTTTCTCGAGAGCATCGTTGAGTTGGTCAACGTGCGAGGAAGCATTGTAAAAGACAAGTTCAAGACTGTGGCGCCTAGTGTCATCATGCTTGATCACGTTGATCAATTTATCGATATGGGAATGAATTTGAGCAAGGGCAAACAGAATACCTTTTGCACTCTTGATTATCGGTTGATCAGATCCACGCTCGCCCTTGTGTTCAGGCAGACTAGACATCCGGTTAACCCAACCATCTCGCGGACGCCGACGCTCTCTCGGGCTGGTTGGACTTGGAGGGGTACTGTCATTCATCGCTATTGGCGCCGTAGGCTGACGCGGTCGAAGAACAGATCCATGACTGAGACCCCGTAGATGGCTGTTCCGGTATGGGCGTGTTTCATCCAATGTACCTAGATCGGTATTCTTGCGAGTTATCAGTCCCATTCTTTTGCTACGCGCAACAGATGATCCTTGGATTATGCCCTCGCTATTGCTTCGATTGCGCTCGCTGGCAGAATGAGGCGCTACGCCGGGTCTTTGGAGACCAGGCATGTGGTAAGTAGCGCCTTGTTGTCCAGAGGCCATGCGATAGTGTGATTTTAATGGGATTGGCGGTGCCCGTGATATCGACGGAGACCGAGATGAGCTTGCTGAACTATCACCAGTGCTGGGAATTACTGGAAACCGACCACTTAAATTTCGCTTTGAAGGTATTGGTGTCGGTACCGGTTTAACCTCGAAAATACCATCACTGCGTTGACACCGAGGTTAGCTTATATCAACCTCAAGACCGTAAGATGGACAACCTTGTATCAGTAATAATTTCTGGCTCTGGTGTACTCGTTTGTTGTCGCGTTTTATTAAGAAATCTCTTGAGCTTAGTCGTGGCTGCAACTTCTTTCTCGTTGTCGGTCATCACGGATGGTGTCGTCTCGGTCTCGGTCTCCTCTAGAATGTCACGGAGTGGCTTTCGCAGAGGATTCCCGACACACTTGAAAATTTGAAGCTTATGCATCTCAGAGAGCCCAGCTGGGAGGTCAGTGAGGCGATTTTGCATCATTGACAGAACTCGCAATGATTTCAATTTGCTGATCTCATTGGGTAACTCTTTGATTTTATTTCGGCTTAAATCAAGAATTTCGAGTAATGGTAGTTTGTAAACCTAGCAAGCAGAATTAGCGCAATTCATGCACAAAGCAAATTTATCATTGCACATACTCCTTTTGGGAATTCACGGAAGTTGTTCGCTCTGATGTTGAGATAGCGTAGATGTGAGCACTCTGCGAAGCGATATGGGATATGGAAAAGTTGATTGTTGGAAAGAGACAACCTTTATACTAATTAGTATAGTTCAGACCAGTGATACCGTAGCCTAAGAACAGACAAGGCAAGGCTTGGCTATCAAGTTCAAGGCAGGGCTCTGACGTACCGTTCAACCTCATCTTTAATCAAGTCAACGACTGGTTCGGGGATCCTGGCAATGTGTGAATGACCAAGATCAATGGTCAACTTAGGTTTGACCACATCTGTGACGGCCTCGCTGCCTGCCAGGGAACGCTTGGTATCTTGAATCCCACTTTCCACAGCATGTCGTGCTAGTTCGATGGTTTCCTCGGGGCTAAGCGTTTTCGGCCCAGGCGGTTGCTTGCTGATGGTCTCCGGGGCATCCCCTAAAGCAGTGCTTGGTCGACTTCCCTCGGCAGGGTACGGAAAGTCATCCCCTTGTGATGCCAGGAAGCCACCTGACTCCGGCGTTCCATTTTCCATTTCATCTTCATCTATCTCGCCGCGGTTCAAGCGCAACCCACGTACTGCATCCTCGGGACGAGTCGTTGAGGATGTCATGGCTGATAAAAGCCCGGGGGTAGTCGATCAGGCGCACACTAAGGCAGCACTTTCGTTGGCGAATTGATATACTGCCGAAAGCCAAAAGAATGTCCCAGGTGCAGCGACCATTACCATACGAACACACTTCGGTCACCTGCGCAAAGCATCGTTGGTCGTGGTTAAGTCAGAGGGGCGGGCTATCTCAACGTTGGATAGGGTACCGACCTCGAGGTGGCCGTTGGGGTGGAGTCGGAGTGGAGGAAGATAGATCGGAATCGCCAAGTGACAAATCAGCTGGGTAACAAGTGGTGAAATTCGGAGCAGACGTGTTCGAGACCGAGGGAAATGGTTCAATGAAGCTCCTACGGAGGTTGACAATGGCGGGCGCGATAAAGAGATTAGCCACAATAGAGACCTGGCAAGTCGAAGAATGTTGTGATCAAAGCAAGAAAGATCTTCAATGTAAGACTTCCACAAATAATCAACACTGGAGTCTTGGTCCTGGAATGAAGGGAATTGGGGATATTCAAGTTGGGCGAGGCTGGAAATCTTCTGATTGGGCAAAACACGCCCAAACACCGGACCTCCGCAACTCTGCGTCTCGACCTCCGCCTGCGTCACTGTATCGAAAATAGTAGAGTGTGAAAAGAGACAGCTTATTTACTAAATTGAGAGGCGAATTGACAAAGAATTCATGTGCTATCGCGTAAATAGAGCTAGGGGAGTACAACATCCAGCAGAACAGATCAAATAATATACATAGACCATCAATATGAAAGATATGAAAGACTAGGGGACGAAAACTCCTGAAAAAGGAGGCGTAGCATAATGGCGTTCAAGTCCACTCCAACATCTCAGACTCTCACTGAGGGAGAGCCTCTGTTTCTTCGGCCCCAATCTCACTTGATTCGGTGGTCTCTCCCAGATCTGGTGCACCGCTAAGAGCTGATTTCCGCTGGTCTTGGACCAGAGACGTTTCCCGGGCCCAGGCAACCCATTTGTCGTACTGCTCGCTCTCCATCTTCATACCAATGTCCATGTATGATGGTCCAAACTCTGCGCCATATGCCGCGGCTTCTTCCGCAGCCACCCGGCGTTGAATGTCCTCCTGCAACCGAAGTCGGTAGAATTCTCGGCGAGCAGTATCATAGGCGGCGCTCTTGGTGATATCGGGGACGTTATTCAAAAGCCACAACTGTCGCTGGACAACACTAGTACCAGAAAAGGAACATATTAGCATCGGGGAATTTTCACTTAATAAGAGCAGACGCATTAGAAGCGAAAACATTGGGAACACACCTTTCACCATCTAACCGCTTCCCTGGTTGCTGAATGCGGCTCCAATCATAGTGTTCAAAGTCCTTGCCAGTGCTCTCAAGAAGCACACGTGGGCGGGCAAGTTCCCAGGGGTGATCGCGGAAGAATTGAGTTCGCAATTGATCTTCCTCATATTTGAGCTCGACAGGCTGGAAAAGTCGGCTGGGCTTCTTGGGCTTTCTGTGCTTCTCTTGGACTTGGAAGACGACTTGCGGCTTCGATGACCCAGGAACGGTCTTCATCCGCTGCTGGACAAGCTCATGCTGAGGAGGGCGGGTACGAATGAGGGTTTCAGCAGGAGGGATCTCGCCGACCACACCGACCCATTGGGGCAGTTTGCTGGTCTTTCCACTGGCGAATTGGTTAAGTGCTGTCTGTCGCACCCGGAGGGCTGTGAGATTTATTTTGCCCATGGCAGTCGGATTCAGCAGGCAGCTGAAATGACTTGAAATAGAAAAAAATAATCGAGACGCGACTGGAGACCGCAAATCAAAAGACAAGATATGCGCTACAGGGGACGAGGTGGTTGATGCGGCAGCAAAAAAGATGGGATTGGGAAAGCGCGGCTCCGATTGGTCGAGAGGTGACTCCGCCAGGCCAGAAAGTGCAGGGCCGTTCATCTTCAGAAAAACACACCTACATCTTCCCAATCTTGAACCTCTCCCCTTTTGTCTGCTTTTTGCGCCCAGAAACTATACAGCTCTCTCTTGTGCGAGTGGCAAAGGGCTTTCTCTTGGATGCGGCCTACCTAATGCCACGATGTCTGTTATCTCATGCCTCATCCAAATAGGTCCCCCAGCTCGCCAAGCCTGCGAATTCACCGCAAGCAGGCCTTGGATGAGCTTCCTCTCTTTCGACAAACCCCAATGCCTCCCTCGAAACCCCCTTCTCACAACTCCTCGGTCCGAAGACTCTGTCCCCGTCGTCCTCGCCCGTCCGTCGCGTCAATAGCAGATATTTTTGTCGGCTCGCTGGTTCTGGCAAGTTTCTGCCACGAACACTCGCCGAGTCGTCGGGGGTTGTCAACAGTAGCCTGGGGTGCCTCAGATCATAATTTCCAAAAATTCCAGAGCAAAGGCGTCACTGGTCGCAGACAGCTACCACCCCGACGACAGCCAGAGTATTCAAGCTCAAGGTTTCATCTGTCGCAACCCAAAAGATTGATCAGCAACGGATTGGCACGTACGAATGACGATAATACAGAGGAGTATAATATTGAGACCGAGTCCCAGGAGGAGAGGGAGACAGAAGACAACGACTATATACCATTGTGGCCGGCAAAGAATGCGAACGCGGAATCGCAAACCCGTTCTGAAAGATTTGATTTTACATATGATTTCGACCGCAGAATAGAGATAACAGAACACAACAAACCCGACATCGATATCGACATCGACCCCAAATTGCCAGACAAATATCCCCGCCAATCCTTCCCATCATGGTTGCATCCCGAGAAGGAGAGACACCTCTCTACGTCAAAACTGTACGAAAAGTCCTTGGCAGATTATGATTGGGAGGAAGCAGTGAATGTTGTAGCGCCATATTCGCGTTACACAAAGACGTGGCAAGGGGAGTCGCAGGATCAAATGGAAATCCACTCGGTTGAGAAGCTTGTCAGAACGTTGTGGGAAGAGCCAGACCCATCCACTCAATACTTGTTCCGATTATACCGAGATCTTCCTGCACCCGGTGTAGCTTTGCTTTCGAAACGCACCCGCGGTGCTCTTTTGCGCCTGTTCGCGCATCCTCGAGATCGACGATGGGTAGATGCTCGTCGCTACTTGGCATTGGTGGACGACATGGTAACTGCTCGACTTCCTCTATCCCGCTCACTCTGGTCTTCCGCGATACATCTTTCTGGCCGAGCCAACGGCAAAGTTCTGAAACGAGATCTGATCCGGGCCGTGGGCATGTGGCAGAAGATGGAACATATCGCTGGAGTGAAGGCTGACGAAGTGGTCTTCAACATCCTGTTCGACATCGCAATCAAAGCCGGTGCATTCAAAGTTGCTGATCGTCTGGAGGAAGAAATGACGGAGCGGGGCCTGAGTTTTTCACGGTGCGGAAAGACATCCAAAATCTATTATTTTGGGATGATACGAGATGTTGAAGGTATTCGAGAGACTTTTGACGATTTTGTGAAATCTGGGGAGATCGTGGACACAGTTGTCATGAACTGCCTCATTGCCTCTTTTCTTCGGGCAGGCGACATCCAAACTGCGGAGCAGCTCTATGCACGCATGCTGGAGAAACAATCAAGCAATAACAAACGCCTTTCGCATTCGGACGATGGATCCCACCCTCACATTGGCGGATCAAACCTGAGCTATGACATGCCTGAATATCGAGAAAGAGCCCGAAAGTTGGGCCGCGTATTGAAGAAATCGTCAGCACTCAAAGAGAAGTTTCCGGAATACCACCGTGCTCTTCAGGATTCTCTTTCCATTGCACCCGACACGCGAACTTTTTATATCTTCCTCCGACACTACGCCTACAACACCGGCCAGCTCGATAGCTTCATGGCCGTCATGCGTGACATGGAGAAGACCTTTGTCGTCCCACCACGTGCTATAATCTATCTTTTCCTCTTTGAAGGGTTCGCTCTTCATGGTCGGAAGAAAAAGCAATGGAGTGCAGAAAACCTTCGGTTGACATGGCATGCATACATCCGGGCTCTGCGCGACTCGAATACAAGACTCCGTGGGTTCAATTTGAACAACAAAAAGATGATGTGGGAGAACCCACTGGCTAAGAGTGTGACAATCGATGTCGAGGAGCTACCAGTGACCGATTCTCCCAACGGGTTGTACATGGCTTTGCCAACAGTGGATACAGTTGGAAATCCACAGGGAACGGGGGGAACTGCCGAGGGCTTTGCCATGGGTGATTCTCAAGACAATGAACAAGACGCAAAGCCTGGACTGGATGAAAAAGAAGATGAATCCACAGAAATAGAGGAACTTGATGTAGATGAGGTCTTCAACCCTCGCTTGCAGTTCCCCGGCGAAGCAGAGCAAGAAGAACCTTGGGACCCCGAGCAGCGTCTCGAAAATGGTCTTTTTGTTGGACGTCGGATGATCACCGTTATTCTGCAAGCATTTGGAACATGCTGTGGCCCCAAAGAGGTCCTCGAGGTGTGGTTGCAACTTGAGCGGCTTTGGCATCCGCAGCAGCGCAAAGCAGTTGATGTTTTTGCCATCAAGGAAGAGCTTGATAAACAGATGTCCAGGGATCCGCATCGGAATCGCTGAACAAGAATGAGGAACAGCTGAAATTTGGATGCAGCACTTGTACATTATTTTCCATATAGATCTGCCATATACCGACTCTTTCTAGCGTGTCTTTGGCGCAAATGTATTATTTTACATAAAAACCAGGTCCATTTTTGTAGACACTACATATGCAGTTGCTTATACCGTCAAGCAAAAGTGAAATCAAATTGAAAAGTCCAATCAATCCCAAACAGGAAGCAACAGGTCACCACGTGACACCGCGTTCCGGGACGCGGTTGAAGACTCAATCTGCTTCTTCTACTGTACTTACACCTCTCACTTTCAACCTATCTATCTCTGCTATGAAGTACAATGGATCATAACCCGGCGGTGACGCGCCAAGTAGCCAATATGCGATGGGTCTTGAAACATACATTCAAAAAGGATGATTTCCGGTGAGTTGACGAACTAAGGAAGAGGGTCAATTTACTTACTCCACCATCTAGCCCACTTCAACGAGAAGTGATCTCCTCCGTCATAGAGGGGCAGGATGTCTTCCTTCAAGCATGCACTTCATTTGGAAAGAGCTTGTGTTATCAGCTGCCTGCGGTACTCAAGGATTGGGGCTGTGAGTGCTCAGTATCTCTTATTCTCAATGACAGATTAGCCTGACTTCAATTTGTCCAGTGACTGTAGTCGTTTGTCCACTGCTCTCTCTAATGGTGAGTATGATTCCAGAGCATTTGCAATCAGACAGCTGACCCCTGGCAGACAGATCAAGTGACCACTTTGAAATCTCTTGGTGTATCGGTGGCTACGATCAATTCTAACACTACTCATGAGGAGAGACAGCGAGTTTTCGAGGACATGCTTTGTGGCCACCCGAGTACACGTCTTCTTTATGTCACGCCAGAGTTGTGCCAGACAGACAACTTCCGCCGCCGCCTGCTCATAGTTCACAAGCAAGGCCAGCTTATACGCGTTGCCATTGATGAAGCGCATTGCATCAGTGAATGGGGCCATGACTTCCGCCCAGCTTACAAAGAGCTAGGCTGGTTCAGAAGGAATCTTGTCAACCCGACTGTGCCCATCACTGCATTGACAGCGACTGCGACCCCCCGAGTTCGCTCGGACATGATTACCATATTGGGGCTAGATCTTGAGAATCTTCGGCTGTTCAACACTCCGTCGGACCGACCAAATATTCACTACGAGGTACGATATCTTGCAGACTTCGCTGGTGACAACAGTAGGGCAGAAGAGAGCCAGCTGCAAAACCTGCTAAGATGGCTTCAAGGCATCCAAGTCCGACGAGAAGCCCGACTTAGCAGCGGAGTAGCACTGCTGCCTCCAATGTCAGGGATCGTATATGTGGGGACTCGAGCTATGGCTGAGCATCTTGCCAGCCGGCTATCCCATTCCTCGGACGAGATGGTCACGGCGGTGGCATACCACGCCGGCGTGGAAGCCGCCAAACGCGCACAAATTCAATCAACATGGAAGTCCTCTCGGTCATTCCAACCAGCCGATAGGGAAAAGACACCTGCCTTCTCCATTATTGTGGCAACCAATGCTTTCGGGATGGGAATTGACAATCCAGACGTCCGCTTTGTCGTGCATTGGACACCACCGCGAAGCTTCGAAAGCTTTGTTCAAGAGTCGGGCCGTGCAGGTCGAGACGGCCGCGCCGCTGCCTCACTTGTCTACTACGGAATTCAAGAGAGGAACTTCATAGAGACTATGATCCACCGTGATACTGAATCACACCGTGCGAACGGCCCCGAAAATCGAGAGGCCAAGCTTGAAAGCTTCGGCAAGGTCATTCGGTACTGTGAGAGTATTAGGAGGTGTAGACATGAACTAATCAAACAGTTCTTTGGTGATTTCGAGCTAGAAGAAATGGGGTCACAACTGCCAGCCAGAGAGAGTGTGTCTGTTACAAGCTCGTCCCCTTGCGACTTCGCCTGCGATTTCTGTAAAGAGGGTCGTGTCGGGTTGGCAAAGCGCCGGGAGAAAATGGCATCTGAGACTGAGATGGCTCTCCTATACGCGAATTTTGACTGAGGGATATCATCTTCTGTTTGAATTATGCTGTACGATTTAGTGTTCTCTTTATTATTTTTTTCTTGTCAACTTGTTACTTCTGTTAGGTTTTCTGCTTGCATTTCTGAGGCAACAACAGCATGAATGGCGCCAGGGGGAGGGATTTTTTTTTGTACTTCACATATACCACAGAGACAAGAGGCATGAAATCCAGCATCGGAACCTCTCAGCAGCGTGTGCTCGCTTCTAAATAGTTTAGCCACAGCAAGAAATCCACTGTCAATAAGCAAGCCTTTTATTATGAACACAATTATCAAGTTTACCGAGTATGGAAATAGGCAAATAACAAGGTTAGAACAAAACTGCTAGACTTCTTTAGCAAAGACAAAGAGATCAAAAAGAGATTGACGAAAGGAAATCGCTGTATACCCTCGTTTTTGCAAACGACCAGGACATGCTTTTGTTTGCCGTGAATATCAAATGGATTGCGACTGGACAGCGGAAGGCACAAGATTAACCCACCAAAACAGGTTTTGGCTCAAAGACCAGGGGGTGGAGGGACCTGCAATTCATATATCAGCAAACAGAACTAGCATAGATGACATACGGACAGACAACGTACCGCGCTGTAGCCACCACCACCTGCACCGGGAGGCGGAGGCGGCGGGGATCCTGACCCAGGGGGTGGAGGAGGGGCCTCGCTGGCCGGAGGAGGCGGAGCAGTTCCATCTGCCTGCTGCTGGGCGGCAGCCATTTGCTGATAGTATTGGTAGTATGCGACGTAGTTCTGGTATCCACCATAGGCAGCATATGGGTCGGAAGTGCCGTAGTACTGGGCGTACTGGGCACTGTAGTCGGCGGCAGTGGGGGTGGCAGCAGCACCTGGGGAAGCAACAGCAGCAGCCTGGCCTGCGGGGCTAGCCGAGGAAGTATTATGCTGCTGGCGATTGTTGTACCCGCCCCCGTATCCACCGCCACCTCCACCACCTCCTCCTCCTCCTTGGTAACGGTCACCACGGTCACCACCGCGGTTGCCGTATCCACCGTAGTTGTGCTGGGGTGGGTTCTCCTTGAAACGCTGGTATTGTTCCTTTACATTTGTTAGAAGGTCCTCGCAAAGCTCCTTTGCTTGCTGGACATCGTTGGCGTCGGGACCACTTGAAAAACTGTCAGTAGAGGCTCATCGGTGTGGTAGGAATGAGCGAGGCAAAAAGCAAGTGAGAAATAAGGTCAGCAAAAAAAATAAATGATAACTCACGCGACATGGAGGAACATCGCTTCGTCACTTTCACGACCAGTGCTCGATTCGATGAAGCCAGAGCCACGGCCCTTGATCTGAACACGGCAGCGAGTCTGCTGTTGGATGTGCTTCACATAAGCACCGCCCTGTCCGACAACCTGGGCGCGCAGGTTGAAACCGGGGATTGGTTCAAGATCGATGGGGATGCGTTCATCCGGCCATTTGCGCTATGTGAGATTAGCCAAAAAAAAATTCATTAATAAAGGGGAAAGGAACAGTCCCATACACGGCCATACTCATCCCGCTCAACCTGTTGCTCGGGTTCCCGGCGGCGGAAACGTCGCTCGTCAACCAGGTTCGGAAGTTCTTTTTGCATCAGGTCATTAATCATAGCGACTGCTTTCTCCAGACCATCCTTGTTGGTGCTAGTCACATGTAGATAAAGGGGGGGCTCTAAATCGGGATAATCAGCACTGATCTCACCAATCTTGGGGAGGCATTCCTTACTGCTGCAGTCGCCATGTTCTTGTCGGGGTAATAATTGCCTCGGGTTGTCACATCTTGAGAGAAAAAAACAGTGAGTGAGACCTTCTGTGCCTAAAATTGAAAATATAAAAGGAAGTCGTACCGGCGCCGGTTTCATCTTGAATCTATAAGTCACGCAGCGGAGGTCAGCAGATGCAACAGAGGGTGGATTGGATGCTATGTTTTAGTGAAGGGTAAGCTTCATCCAGTCCAAAAGGAGATAGCAGAACGACGAGAAAGCAAGATTCAATGTACCCCAATCTTCTACAAGGAACATGGCTGGAATATCAGCAAGTGACAAAGGGGATAATTACCATCTTCTGTGTCGATCCCTTCGTCAGGGTGTAGCGATTGCGCAGATCATTGATCTCAATGTCCTTGATGTAGTCTCCATCTGCGACGTAGATTTCGGCATTCAGCTTCGCTGCGCCCTCGGCGGAAGGCGACTGGGAATTCTCTGTCGCGTTGTCGGCCTGTTCGACAATGTTAGGAGTTGGGCAGAAAAAATTGGAGTGATTGTATATTCACAGAGCGGACTGGAGGGACATCAACATGTTGGATGCCTTTTTTCGCCTGAAGCTGCGCATTGATCTTGGCTGCTGCGGCCGCTATTAAGACCACAGTAATTAGCCACAATATCCAAGGTATGACATTATATTAACCCAAGTGTAACGCACCTGCGGCAGCGGCTGGATCTACTGCAGATGGCTTAGCTGGAGCATCTGCGCCAGGGCTGCGACTGAGCGGGCGACTCAGCGGACTACGAGTGCGGGCCGACTCCGACTGACGGTTGGACGGAGATCGAGAGCGTCGGTCAAATCGGGATCGCCGAGGCTCAGGCTCAGTTTGGTCAAAGCGAGACCGCTTGACTCGGTGCTCATCTTCTGCCATGGTGAAAGGTGGGGTAGAGTGAAGGAAGGAAAGGTCGGGGAAAAGAAGCTTGAAAAGGTCCAGATCGATCGCGGGAAGGAGTTTTAGAGGCGGAGGCCCAAGCAGCCAACAAACAAAGCCACCAAAGCCAGAGCTGAGTAAATTTTTAGTAAACTGAAAAGCCCAAAGTGATGAGAATAGTCAGTAATATTATATGTTTTTCATTTCCAAGAGCTGGTCGGGTTTTCTGGCAATCCCTTCAGCCATGTTGAATATTGAATATCATGTGATTATATATCACGTGTATTTGTCACCGGCAGATGCACTATACCGCTTTAGTTCTAGTTCACTATGAGTCAGCAGGCGGTCGCCGAGGTCGGCCGACCAAAAAGAATATCCCCGGGGCGAATCTGGTGAATCATCGCACAACCCATTCACATTACTTGAACTCCTCATGGCTTTCAGGCGCCCATTGACGCTGTCCCTGGGGTCAGCGTCGCAGCTGTCATCTATTGCAGCTACGGCCCGGTCTCGCGCTGCTGCCCTTCCCCGATTCACCTCTATTCGTGCATCATCGAGCTCAACTTCAGCTCTTGCCTACAAGGCATTGCACCGTCGGTCTCCTCTGCCATTGCCGGTCTCTGATGCCTCCCCTCAATGGGATGCTCCGACTGCCGTCTCCTCCATTCTCTATGAGACTCCCGTGGCTCCCTCCAACCCACCCAAGCGGCACATCCTGAACTGCCTTGTGCAGAACGAGCCCGGTGTGCTGTCCCGTGTGTCTGGTATCCTAGCCGCTCGCGGCTTCAACATCGACAGTTTGGTGGTGTGCAACACCGAGGTTGAGGATCTCTCTCGCATGACCATCGTGCTGCAGGGCCAGGATGGTGTCGTCGAGCAGGCTCGCCGCCAGCTAGACGACCTCGTTCCCGTCTGGGCTGTGTTGGACTACACCGACTCTGCTCTTGTGCAGCGTGAGCTTCTTCTGGCTAAGGTCTCTATCCTTGGTCCTGAGTTCTTCGAGGAGCTTCTCCAGCACCACCGCGAGATCACCACCTCGCCAGACTCCCTGGACCACAAGCACCACAGCCTTGACCACACCGCCCAGCAATACCACCCCCGCCACCTCCCCCAGAGTCAGGCTCTGCGTCACAAGCACGAGCACCTGGATGCCATTACCCGCCTGACTCACCAGTTCGGTGGTAAGATCCTGGATATCAGCACTAACAACTGCATTGTTGAGGTGTAAGTATTTTCTCTGCCCTGACTCACACATCTAATCACAATTGACTCATTCAACTCCCACAGCTCTGCCAAGCCCTCCCGTATCGACTCTTTCCTCAAGCTGATCGGTCCCTTCGGTATTCTCGAGTCCACCCGGACCGGACTGATGGCCCTTCCCCGCTCTCCTCTGAGTGAGCCCAGCGAGGAGATTGAGAAGGATGCTGCCGACGTTGTCGATGCCAGCACCTTGCCCCCTGGCTAAGCTACCTATCAAATCTCGCAACTCAAAAACTTACATACCCGAATAGGATTGGTTTGGTCTCTTGGCTTTGTATATCTTCTAGCTTTCTCCTGGAGTTTCTAATTTGAAAATGAATGGCTTAGCCATCGTATGTAAAATGAAGCAATTGTTTCCCTCGCAACTATTCGTATTCCTTTTCCAAATGCTTCATACAAATGGCTATGTGGTGAAATGATACTTCAAGTAGCGGTGTGCGGTTATTCAATATATTCCCATCTGCCGTGGCGTTGCCTAGTTCGGAGATCGTACATACTCCCCGGCCACCTACCTCCCAGTACTCCCAATAGCCTCCCAGGCATTAATCATGGAGAAAATCAACCTTGGGACATTTCTAGTATGGTACTCATGATGTTGAACCAATATATATATCTTCCAGTATCAGCCTAAAGTATATAATGTTACCCAGGTGACAACCTGACAAGGCAAATTGAGAGAGCAATGTAAATACTGCATATATGCATCTGAAAGAAGCTCCAACTGCTTACAGCTAAATTAGATTTATAGTTGCTAGTGAACTATCCAGCATATATACAATATATAGGGTCCATTCTGCAGTGTATAGCCCAGCTTACCAGTACATGCCTAGGTGGGACTATGTATATTTATTGTTACATGGTTCAAAGAAACTTAAAAAAAAGGGATGGGGCGGTATCATTTAGAAGACTCAGATGAAGAACCATATCATTTTAATTCCGAGAAGAATGGACGTGGCGGTGCTGGGAAGCGCAAGCTCAGATGAATTCATTGTGATCTCTAATCCGGCTCGATTTGGCCTCTCAATGCTTTGGCTTTTTGAAATTTCTTTTGTCTTCTTTTCTCCTTTCCTGCTGAGCCATCTCCTATGAAGGAGTATAGGCGTTGGTCTTTTACTTATGGAACCATACGAGTCATTCTAGGTCTTATATATATTTGTATCATCTTTGATCTAGGTTCACTTGGCTTTCATTGGATATAGATGGAAAGTAGTCTATAACCATACCCTAATAAAAAGAAACCAGGGTTTGATCTAATCCAGAAAATTCCCCACCCGGATATCATGGGCATCTGGGCATTCCTGATCCAGCAGCAATGAGCGTAACCCAAGACCAAGACCAAGGTCTCCCATTATACAGGCCGTGGCAGCTTTACAACACTCTAAATCCTCACTTTAGCCGCAATGCCCTTCCCATGGTAGAGAATGACATCCATATAATTCCCAATCAGCACTCCAACCTTAGCGGCAGCATCCATCTCCAACGACTGACCGAGTGCCTTGCGCAGGGCGTCGTACCCAACTCCACCCATGTCAGGATCGACTGGCAAACGTGGGCTTTTGGATATACCAGGCGGCACTTCAAAGGGCTCATGGTTATTGATTCGACCGATTGGTTCATTTTTCTCATAGAACGCCGTTGCGTCGATTGAGGTGATTAGAATATTGTTTTCTCTTAGGGGCGAGGAGAGGGTGAATTGTGCTGTGGATGACCAGAGGTAGAACTAGAGTAAGCGTTAGTAGGAAGTTTTCCCTTCTCTCTGCGTAGGGTAATGGTATGAGCAAAAGGGGCATGTACCGTTGCATCTTGGATGAAATGAGGCTTTTTGTCCTCATCATCACCGCCCGGAGAACCTGGAATAGATATGCGAGGGACAGGAACAGTGACGTTAAGGACTGATAATGCTTCGCCCAGGTGTGGTAGAGATGGAACCGTGTTTCGATGGCTTTTAATAGTGATCGTTGTATTGGACCCTGACTCGAAGCATCAGCACATTCTACCACTTGGATTCATATCATCTAGAAGAAACCGACCTGATATATAGGATGAAAGCAACGCCCGTCCAGCGTCAACGCCATCTACGCCACTTGCGTCCAACGGGCACCAAAAGAAGTCGATGGGCACGTAACCGTTGTTGCCAGGCCCAATAGAAATGTTCTGAGCCGTGATGTGGGCCACAGCAGTGTCATTGTAGAGTATGAGAAGGTCAACGAAGGGGACTGTGGCCGAGTAATCTGTTGGATTGGTGAAGTTTGCCTGCATAGACACCAACATCGAAGATTCAGTCGTGTTTCCTATTTGTAATGAGACGACGCGTGGATTGATTTGGTCAAGTGAGTTGCCGATGGAAGCTATGACATGGTCAATGGCCAAAATATTCTTAATTTGTGCTAAGATCTTCTAATTCATGAAAACATACTCTTCACAGGCACCCTTCCTTCCGCAGGAATTCCTCGCACGGTGAAGCGGCCCAAACCAGTTGAGACCTTCGTGTCTACTGTGGCAGCAACCCGTAGTACGACTGTTTCGCTACCGAAAAGCATTGCTTGGATGGCCTCTGCCAGAAGCCCGTCATCTGTGACTTGCAATGGTGCATCCTTTATTGCAAACCCCACAAGCAGTGCAGAGGAGCCATCTTCATCGTTCACCATTGTGGAGTTGGCATCTTGCCAGTGGCTGATATTCAACACGCCAAACTTCTCTTCCTTGTAGTAGACATCTGCAAGGGCACGAACTTGCGGGACTTCTACTTGGAAATTCATCTCCTCTGGCAAAGCAATGAGAACCTTCACTAGAGCAGATACTGTGGGCTGCGAGTCTGGAGAATCTGGCTCCGCGAAAGGGTTAGGAAGGGAGAAATGTGTATCGGACATCGTGAAGTTCTTCACGAGGTTGTCCAACGCATGTCCCGCAAACGGAAGAGGCACAGTCACGCTGCGCAGCAGGTCCACAATCCATGACGGGGTATTGGGAAATGGTGCATCGGATCCACGGACGTAGATAATCGTTTCGAGACCTTGCATGAAGCTCGAAACCAGAAGGTCTAGAGGAGAGCCATCCCGTCCTGGGCAGGTAGAGGTCAATTCATCGGGTAGCTGTTGGATGAGACCATCAACGCCGACTGCAGTTGCCTGGCCAGGGTGAATGTCTACTGCGCTTGTCTTCGCATCGGCGACCAGAATATAGGGATCGCCAGGCGAACAGTTGGGCACCAGAATGTCAAATCCGAGGGCAGGAACAGTGAGAGCGACGGGAGAATCAATCAAAGACGAAAGCATGACATCCACTGCCATGGCACCACTGTTTGCATCATGCACATTCAGCTTGAGGATATTGATTTTTGGCAGAGCAGGGAAATCATGTTCTGAGAAGGGGGTTAGCTTAGATGTTCCAGTACCAAAAACCATCCAATACACTATACCTTCGACAATAATATAATCTGTCAAAACTTGAGTTCCTAAAGCGATCAAGCCAGACTTGAGATGCATTGTCGCCTTGCCCTTAACACTAAGGCGGCCCAATCTTCCCTCAATCCAATCAATAGCTATTGCGTGGATTCCTCGAATATCACCAGCCTCTAGATCAGTGAGGAAGTCAACATGTGTATGATGGCCGTTACGGATGTTCACTTTGATGGAGGGCAATGCTGCGTTTCCGACAAGCACATTCCCATATTCTGGGAGATAGACTTCAACATTCGATGGGCCCGTCTCGACTTCCCTGGCAATCCATGTCGCCAACCGACCAATCCCTCGAACGGATTTATTCTTCACGCGACCCGAGTCCATCACGAAGTCGCCCTGAATCCGGGCCCGAACACCGTCGAGTGTCGTAGAATCAATTGATACTGCAGTCGGGTTGAAGACAGCGGCTTGCTGCGCATATTCTTTCACCGCCGCCGGAGCAGCAAAGGCAAGTACCAGTATCGTCAAAATACTGAGTGTTAAAAGAGCGAGAGAGATGACTGTTGGCCATGGTACATGGCTCCGCTTCTTGATGGCACCATTCTCGGGCGGGTTCTGTGATGCGAATGAAGGGGGCCGTGATAGTCCTTGCTCAGTCCCGTAGATCAGCTCATCTTCACGGCGGTGTAATAGAGGTGTTGATTCTGATGACAACTCATATGATGGCCTAGGTTCATCGAGGGATGTTCTCGCGGTGGGCCCTTCGGGAGGGCTAGACTGTCCATCCAGCAGAGGTCGGCTAGCACCTTCGACAGCCGCGACCTGGTATGTATGATTGCCCTGAGCCCCGCCTGAAGAATATCGCGATAATCTTTGCTCACTGTTATAAACCGTCGTGTGAACTTCGCTGTGTGAAATATTTGATGAGTCTGTTGATAATTGATATGATGACCTGGGCTGATCGTCGGATGCTCTCTCGGAGCCAGACTGCGCAGCTAGCAGAGGCCGGTTTGCCTCGTCAGCCATCGTGGCCTAAATGGATGAATCACAATGAGATGTGGTCCCTAGAACTAATAGCAGTTATATGAAAAGAATGAATCCAAAGCATATAACACAGGGAAAGAGAGAGAGAGAGGCAAGATGTAACCTGCCAAGGTTGGAAGAGGCGCTGCCTTGATGACGATAAGCTGATGATAACGGAACCATGGAATTGTGGAGAGATAGACACCTTGGCGCCTGAATTATTAGGCGTCAAGGCACCAGCACCTTCCCACATCCACCAACCAGATTAATTTATTGAGTCACTCTTCTTCATTTTTAGGGCCCATTCCTTTTCCCTTTCCCACAACCCTCCAAATCCTCACCAATAACCCCCAGCTCATCATGGCTAGTGGTCTCACAGCTGCCGCCCGTTATGGCGCCCAAAGTGTAAACCAATTGGCCGGCTCCACCTCATATTTGCGTCGAACACTCCAGGCTAATGGAATCCGACGATTTGCCCACCAGACATCGACTTTACCTCCCACCTCCCCCTTCGCCCCTCGTCACCTTCTCTCTATTGCCGACCTGACCCCTACGGAATTCGCTACCCTGGTCCGCAATGCTGCATCGCACAAGCGTGCCATCAAGTCCGGAGCCATTCCGGAAAGCCTATTGGGATCCCTCTCCGGAAAGACCGTCGCCATGATGTTCAACAAGCGCAGTACTCGCACCCGCGTATCCACGGAAGCCGCCACCGTCCAGATGGGCGGTCACCCCATGTTCCTCGGAAAGGATGACATCCAGCTCGGTGTCAACGAGTCCCTATACGATACCTCCGTTGTCATTTCGTCCATGGTTTCGTGCATTGTTGCGCGTGTCGCCAAGCACGAGGACGTCGCAGGTCTGGCACAGCACTCTACCGTGCCTGTGATTAATGCGCTGTGCGACTCCTTCCACCCACTTCAGATCATCGCCGACTTCTTGACTATCTACGAAACTTTCCCGTCTCAGGCGCACAAGCTCTCCAGCCTGGGTCTGGAAGGTCTTAAAATCGCTTGGGTCGGTGATGCGAACAACGTTCTATTCGATTTGGCCATTGGCGCTTCTAAGATGGGTGTTGATGTGGCTGTTGCTACTCCTAAGGGCTACGAGATCCCTGCGGATATGCTTGACATCATCAAGCGCGCTGGCGAGGGTGTCCCCAAGGCTGGCAAGCTCACCCAGACCAACGTTCCCGAGGAAGCCGTCAAGAATGCCGACATCCTGGTTACGGATACCTGGGTCTCCATGGGCCAGGAGGAGGAGGCCAAGAAGCGCATGAAGGCCTTCGAGGGCTTCCAGATCACTGCTGATTTGGCTAAGCGTGGTGGCGCTAAAGAGGGCTGGAAGTTCATGCACTGCCTGCCCCGCCACCCGGAGGAGGTGGATGACGAGGTCTTCTACAGCCCACGCTCTCTGGTCTTCCCGGAAGCCGAAAATCGTTTGTGGGCGGCTATTGCCGCATTGGAGGGCTTCGTTGTGAACAAGGGAAAAATTGTGGAGTAAAAAGCGGTTAATTACGGAGTCTATAGAACACATCCCGAAGTCCCAGCTTAATTTCTTTTTTTTCGACTTTACCCGGCCAATGACAAGGATGATGATTTGATATAGCGGAGTCGGCCACACTTAGGGTTTTCATTGCCGGTGACCCAATCAAAAGATGATCCGATGACTCTTGGGGCTTTCGGATGTGGCTCCTCTAAAATGGCGGGGCCCTTCCGATTCTAGGACATGCCTAGTTGACTCTATTCCATTATGCAGATAATCCGGCCTATATTGTATAATATACTTGGTAGTTATCTACAGTCTCAAGGGTGATATCAACGTTAAAGAAATATATACATTCCGTATCTACTTTTGACCTCGGTAGTTGCTTCGCATTACCGAATCCGACATCAGTGTAAGTGATATATAACAGAACTTACCCAACATGGAAAGTCTCCAAAGCTGCATATTCTCTAGATTCTCGAGACTCGGAAAAGATGGCTTGTCTTCGACATCAATACCTGTTGGAACTCGGGAAATCCGAGGTGGAATATCGGCATTGTTCGCCCCACACTTACCCCACGCTCCGAAAGACTCCAAGATGGTTTATCGGGTACTTCGTAATCCATCAGAGGAGCCCGGGTCCTGTGGGAGGAAAGGGGGGATTGTGGGGAATTCCGAGCGAATATATATAAAGCTTGCTTGAAAACCTGGAGCATCGATCATCATTCTCTCAAGAATATCTCTTTCAGTACCTCCAAGTCCCTCCATATCTCATTCTCAAGATATCCCACGCTCACAATGGGATTCGAAGATAAGCGAGTTGCAATCGTCGGTGGCGGCCTAGGAGGCATGGCCTTCCTCAACGCCGCACTATACACCGGCCTAAAGAACGTGCAACTTTACGAGCAAGCAGCGCAGTTCGGTGAAGTCGGCGCCGGAGTAAACATCACCGCGAACGCAAACCGCATCTTGGACGCCTTCGGTCTGCAAGAGAGCATGATGCGGAAGTCCTCACGCAAGTTGCCCAGCTATATGGAATACCACAGCTATAAGACCGGAGACTACATAGGTCACATTGGTGAATTTTCGCAGCCCCCCGCACGCCTGCTGCACCGCGCCCACCTTCTGGACTCACTGAAGGAGCGCGTTCCCGAGTCAAGCCTGAACCTGGGCAAGCACCTGGTATCCATCGACCGCAATGCTGCTGCCAGTGCTGCATCGTACACCCTTCATTTCCAGGATGGCAGCACCGCCGAGGCAGATATTGTGATCGGCTGTGATGGTATCAAGTCTAATGTGCGCCGGGATATGGGCCTGGGAGACGACCCCAACTACTCTGGTCAGGTGGTATATCGTGGATTCGTTGACTACAAGGACTTACCCACCGAGACGGCGCAGCTTCTGCGCAGGACTGTTAACTTCCGTGGACCCAGGCGACATGTTCTGATCTTGCCTATTGGTAACCAGGAGACGGGGACCGACCGTGCTGCCGTCATCGGTTTTATGTCTGAGTCACTTGAGGCATGGGACTCTGAGAGCTGGATGTCTCGTTCGGATATTGATAGTCTCCAGGAGCACGTCCGTGACTGGTGCCCGGAGGTGCAGCATATCATTTCTGGTTTGCGCAAGAGCTCAGAGGACGGCAAGATGCTCAAGCAGGCGCTGTACGTGCGTGACCCAATCGACAAATGGTATGAGGTGAAGAATGGGCAGAAGGATGCTGGTATCATTCTGCTTGGTGACTCGGCGCACTCGACTCTTCCTCATCAGGGTACGTTGCATCCGATCTGTGTCTAGTCTTATTGCGGGACATGTTAACAGTATACTATAGGGCAAGGAACATGCATGGCAATTGAGTCAGGCATTGCCCTCGCAACGGTCCTTAGACACTGGAAGACAGACGACCTAGAGGCTGCATTCAAGTTTTACCAGGACCTGCGCAAGCCCCGGACAGACCGGGTCACAATAACCAGCTACGAAGCCGGCAAGCTGGCTAGCTCAGACTCTCCCGAGCAGATGTCTGATAACTTCAACCCTGATGCATTGATGGAGCGCATGAAGTGGCTTATGGAGTACAATGTTCTAGAAGACTTGAAGGTCAAGGGTCAGGGATATATGGACCTTCAGGATTCGCGCCTGTAAGCAGTTATGATATATGTTGATATGCTGTAAATATTTTGATGGCTATTTTTATACAAAGAAAGAAACCTCTGATTTTTCGTACATTCAATTCAATTGCACCAAACAAACACTCATCATACCATTACATAGTCGTATGATTGGACTGTACTGGGCTTCCTCGCAATGTTGGACGATTTATATAGATACTATATAGGGGATCCGTCATGTATAGATCATTCCATCTCACTGGGAATTATTTATATTCAACAATATTCCACGCAATCTATCACCCCCAAGGTATTTATTAATTATATTTCTATCCTCGGGCATAATAACTTCAATTGCCGGGGCTCGGCCACTTTCACATGCCAACCGCACGTGCAGCAACTCCGCATTTCCATCATCTTGATCTCTTCCTCTTTGACTCTGCTTGAGTTTTCAGCTGGAAAACTCACGATGGAGGTAAATTACTTTCCGACCTGGAAAAAAGACATGGAATAGAGATTTAATGTGGCCTATATATAGTCTACCACCTCGGGAGGCTTCCACTCCCGTCGCTCATACCCATCCCTTCACCACATCTCTCTCGCGCCCTTAAACCCACGATTTCCCATTGACGACGACACAGACCCAACAGACTACTTCAATCACCGCGACCATGAAACCCCAGCCAGTGGTACCCACACCCCCCCAGCATCATCATATCTATCTAGCGTTTCAGTCCCAAGCACGCCGCCGATCCTCTCCCACTCACGTAGCAACTCGCGAAGCCGCCATCACACGCGGAGTAAAACCTCTACAGGAGCAGGACCCTTCAGCGACATGAATCTGCACAACCGGGAGCTAAGCCATGCCCTCCACCACATGCAAGATACGCACAAGAAACATCACAGCATCTCTAGTTCGCAAGGACGACGCCCCTTGCTGGACAGCACGCCGAAATCCAATTCCGACGCAGAATGGATGCTCCGCGCAGGCATTGCTCTAGCCTCCTCAACACGAGAGGAAAAGGGCCAAAGCTGGCTCTCTAAGCGTGAGAGCTCAACAAGCCTCACACCCTTCGACGAAACACCCACTAACCGTCACCACCACCGCACCAAATCAGGTACCTCATGGCGCACTTCTCGCTCCGGCGCCTCAACCCCAGGTGGAGCTGGCGCACTTTCCCGTCGCGCCTCCCGCTCCCGCGCCGGCAGCAGACGCGGCAGTAGGGTTGATTTAACCATGACTGCCATCCCGACAGTATCATCTACCTCAGCGACAGCAGATAATGTATGCATTGGCTCGGGAACGAATACAGGAACCGCCACACGCACGGCGAGCCCCGAAGCGCGCGGCCGTAGTCCCCTAGTGCCAGACTTCGTGGACGCGCACCTTCGCGCTGAGATGGCATCACTACAGCACCGCGAGCGCTGGTTAGATGAAGACTCTGTGTACTGGGATGGGGCTGGCTCGGACGAAGATGAGACTTCGTCTGAGTATTCGTGTAGCTCTGATGAGACGCCGGATGAGTTCGATGAGGCGGATTTGCAGCAGCTGACGCGTGAGCGTGGGTTCGGGCTCGGCTCTTGGATTGACCGGTTGGTTGAGTGGACGCTTTTCGGGGTCGAGGAGTGGCCTATGGCTGTTCCGACTGCTGTGCCCGCTGAGGCGGCTGCTTCGCGGATTGGCACGGTGGATACTACTACTACTGTTACATTTGAGGAGCCTGTTTTGGTTTCTGGGCGGGATGATGATGATGCACTTTCTCTAGGTTCGGTTGGGGATGGGGACTTGTCCGATGATGGGGAGAGCTCTACTGGTAGTGCTGCTCCTATTGAGAAGCCTGGAACCCAGGGTGGGTGGGAGGATGCTGAGTGGTTGTTCCGTTTAATGAAGCGGACGCTAGTATGAATTATGAATTATATTGAGCGATGTTCTTGATTGGGATGGTTGTCTGTAAATAACGTGTTTTGATTTGCTGTTGGTTATTTATTAGCTTTTCGGAATAACTATGAAGCTGGCTATACATGGCCAAGCTAAATCCCTAAGAGAATAAGGAAAAGCTGCCCCCGCTAACAATATTAGGGGATAGTTAGCGGTTATATTCTAAAGCACCTCGGAAAAGACCCTCAAAAAGATTGATAGAAGGATGATACCAATGTGAGTTTTATAGTAGCGCTAGACTTTCTCTACGGGATATGCCAACGATTTAAATATTATAGGTATTTTGGAGTAGGGCATATATCGAGTTCATGAAATGTCGCTTGAAAATTGACAAATAATCCTATGCTTATTAGGACTTGTACGCAGGTTGATGCGATGGACCGATAAACCTGCCGCAATCAAGGCCTGGGACTGATCTTTCTACTTGACCGAAAGCTCCGAGAAAATTGATATTCCAACGAAACAAGCTAGCGTGAATAGAGGGACCTATCAACGGACAACTTATTTAAAATATATTGCGCGATATAACAGGATCAGAACGTATGTCGCAGACTGTGGATGGCGAGTGTTTCTCTTCTAATAGAATAGGTTCTAATCTTCACCAACTTCTCCAAAGAAAGCGCAAGGATCGGGTTTGAGGGCCCAATACATACGTTGTCGCGCTGACACACATCACTGGAACGTGCGAGGGATAAAATGGCACAAATAGAGATTGATGCCGAGTTCGAAAAGAAACAGGCAAAGACAACCCATAACAGCAAAGGGGAAAAAAGACAATTTGACACGAAAGAGAGTAATGCGACACCAGGGCGCCAGTAGAGATAGAAAGAGAGTATCAGAGTTGGAATGAAGTACACAGATGAAAGGATTTGACAGAAAGGAAAGAGGGAAAGGAAGGGTGATGGGTGTAAATCGAAATACGATCAATGAGCAAAGCAAGATGGGAAGAAAACCCTTGGAAGGTACTGAGTTTGAGTTCATTGAAAGATTTGAGAACAAACAAGCTATAACAGCATTCATCTTCCAAACTTCCAGCCGAAAAAGAAGACAGAAAAAAAAAAGCTGTTAGGTTCGCCTTGAGTATTGTGTACTATAACGCCATCTGACCATGTTCTAGGGTCATGCAGCAAGGTATCGTGATCGTGACATACGTCAAAAATTGCGCGGTCAAAGGGGTATGGACCGTCGGTCAGGCTCAAATGAGAGCCGGCATGAATGGGAGGACGTGAGGCCGACACTCGAGTGGTGTAAATGTAGTGATTTTTCGTAAGGAGATCGGAGTGGCGTGATTTATCACCAGGGTCCGACCTTGACTGGTGTTCCCAGCCCGTAAGTTCCGGCAAAGAGCTGATCTCGGATGGAGCCCATGTCGCCGTTGGCTCCGTGGGATGGCGTTTCAGGTCCATTCATCCATCCCAAGCTGAATCCGAGTTCGTTGACAGCTCCCTGTAGCTTTCCTCCAGAGGTTTGGTTGTGTTTGGCCAGCTTTTGATCCCAGCCTCCATACTGCAACTGGATGCCACCGCCTCTTTTTGCCGCTTCCCGAATGACTAGAATCCATGCCTTGCACATCTCGTCATAAGCCGAGTCTCGTTCGATGTTGTTCTGTGGCGTGCTCCACCGAGGCAAGGCATGAATGATGTCGGTTGCCCCATCTAGGTAGCTCAAGGATGTGGATGCTTGGGATTCATTTGGAGGAAGAAAGTTGGGGGTGAAGTCACTCAAGGCGTCAAGAAGGTTGGTGAGCGGCTGTCGGACTCGGTTGTAGGCATAGTCTGATTCAGTGTTGCCACCCAACGGGAATGACGACTGGAGGGTGGCCTGATAGTTCCGAAGGACTTGAAGTGTCGAGGAGACATTCGGACGTGGAGATGTGTGCACAACCTCTTCAACGAGTTGAGGGTGACGCTCGCACATGGTCCGTACAACCGTCCGCAAGGCATCTGTATCAAGGGTTTCTAGCAGACGGGGTAGAGGCAGAGGTCGACCTGAAACGTTCGGTCGGGAACGTTTGATGTTGCGGTAGTTGTGAGGAAGTTGTCGAGGAGTGAAGGCGGGAGAGTTTGTGGGCGAAGCAGACATGCGTCCATCATGATCGTTGTCTTCGTCGGCTTTCCGTTTACGGCTGGCATACGACGATGTATGTGTAGACACTAGCCGATTTGTCAGTATATGCATCAAAGGGAACCATCTTGACCACAGAGGAAACAAATTCTTTCAATGTCTGGAAAGGGATGTCTTACTCATACGGGCAGGAGAGAATCGGGGGTTCTCGTAGAAGTGAGGCGGAACAGGAGGTGTAGCCACCAAGCTGTTCATGGTGACAGCCGGATGGCGAAGTAGAAATGTGATAGTCCAAAGGACTCGGTGTATCCAAATGAGCGAAGAACGGTAATAAAGCAAGGAAGAAGATAAAAAGGGTTTGAAGTGGGGAGAGAGAAGGGTAGAGAAAGGTAGCGGTGGAGAAAAAGTAGGCGTTGCAGGTGGCAACGCACTCCCTTTACGCAGCTTTGGGGGGATCTGTGCCCTTTTAAAAGGGATTTGACATGGATTGGAAATAATATGATTTTTTTTTATTATAAAAGGTTAGACGTCTTTCATTTTGGTTTTATCCATGACAGCTTAAAACAGTATGTGTCAGATTAAATCTACACTGCTTTCGGGCAATACGAATACCCGCATCATCTACTCCCGGAGTACTACATGTATTCTACGTAGGGGAAAAAAAGAGAAAATTGTGGGTAATCATATTCTTTGGACTCCAGCGATCATAAAATGGATATCGTATCTACAAGTACAGGGACTGGGCAGCAACAATATCGCGGCGGACCTTGCCCAGGGCCTCCTCGAACTTGCTCTCCAGGTCTTCGCTGCCCATCACCTTGGCAGCTTGTGCCATCTGCCGCAAACACTCTTCCAACCGGCGGAAGACACGGATCAAGCTACCTTCATAGACATCGGTCATTTTACTAGGATAGTTAGTATACTTGTAGAAGAATCGGGGGAGAGAATGCCTACCAGATATCTGCAAAAGACTTGCCCTGAGTCCACTCATAGATCACTTCCATCAACTCCCAGTGGAAGCTCGTAACGTACTCATCCTCATTCATGGCCATTTTAGACTCCTGCGACACCTTGGCAATGATGCGGGCTTGTGATTGGATCTCCTTCAGTGGCTTCGCCAACTCATCCTTAGTCAAAGCAGGGGCCTCTTTGACCTTTTCTTCAAACACGAAACAACTCATGACGGAAGCGATTTGCTCAGCAGTCAAATTGTTGAAGAAACCATTAAACAGCAACTCACTCAGCATCAGCTCGTCGCCTGTGCTAATCTCACAAGCAACACGAGCCTTCAACTGCACGACTTCGGCTTCGTTGATAAATCCGAAACGACGGAGCACACGCTTGCGACACTTCAGTTCATCAAGCTGCAAGATCGACATGGCTTCTGTAATCTGCTTCTTTATTGCCTTGATCTTTGCAGTCAGATCCACCTTCTCGGCATATTGCTCGTACAATTCAGTTAACCGGGGCGAATTGTGCAAAGGATTGCTCAGGAGGCGAGACTCAAGAACCTCGATTTTCTATGTGATGGTTAGCAGCGTGAATCATATCGCAGAGAAACAGAATATTTTCTTACCCGTAGCAACTTCTTGAAGCTATCGTCCGTGATCTGCATGTTCTCAATCGGATCAAGTAGCGGAATACCGTCTGGGAAGCGCCTCTTAACTTCATCAATAGACTTCATGACTTCATTCCGAGAGCCAGGCGACGTGATATCCTTTGGAAGCATGATGCGAATGTGAGAGATCTCTGTGATGCAGCTCAGCACAATGGGCACAACCTCACTGCGAGTCGGTTCCCCTTCCTTCGCGGGGTGAACACCTGGCGGAAGATCTTGGAAAGACTTGGTGCCAATGGATGATCCTTCCGATATCCTCAACAAGACATCAACAATGTGAGATTGGTGAGGAGTAAGTTTCTCGGTGTCGTTACTCGCTTGCTTGCGCTTCTTCTGGTTGATCACCACGCCCCAACCGAAATCAGCACCCTTGTACTTGACGTGGATCAATCGTCCAGGGTGAATGAAGGTCAAAGAGTAATTTGGGTGACTAATAACATGTTGAACATCGTCGGCAAATGCATCCAGTTGCTTCCGTAGGTCGTAGTATTCGCGGATGGTCCCTTCGTCTGAGATGACCATATTGGCACGCTTCTCCTCCAGACTCTCGAGCTCCCTCTCCATGCCCGAAACGCTTCCAGTGTTCTGGAACTGCTTGAAGCATCGCTCGAGCATGTATTCGGGCGAGATACCCTCCACACGCATCAGATTGAGGATCATGTTGTAGCCAAGATGGAATGCAGAATTGAGTCGGTCTTGTTCACCGCGCACGATCTCCTTTGCGACTGCTGGGTCCATCTCCTCTCCAACCATCATAATCACAATACCTCGGTCATCGAGACCTCGGCGACCAGCACGGCCAGACATCTGGATGAATTCAGATGGAGTAACCCAGCGCTGGCTAGTTCCATCGAACTTGCGGACACTGGTGAAGACTACAGTCTTGGCAGGCATGTTGAGACCAATGGAGAAAGTCTCAGTTGCAAACAGGACTTTGATAAGGCCCTCCTGGAACAGAATCTCAATAGTTTCTTTAAGAATCGGCAGCAATCCTGAGTGATGGACACCGATACCTTGTTGCAAAAGCGGAAGGATGTTTTGGATCTGTGGCAGTTGACGATCCTCTGGAGACAACATTTCAATAGCGCTTTCGAAAACCTTCGACACCATATTTTTCTCTGAATCATCGTTGAAGGTCAATTTGCTCATCTGTAAAGCACCTGCTTCACACTCTCGCTTACTGAAACTGAAGACAATGACGGGGTTGTAGTTCTTGAGCATGATCATCCTAACGATCTTGAAGATATCCGATGGGCCCTTATTTCCACCCTTGTTGATTTGCTTATCCTTGCCCTTGCCCTTGCGTTTGGCTAAAGCGTCAGCTGGGTCGTCGCCTTTCTTGTCAGCAATTGCGCTCATTGCTTTCTGGAAGTTCTCCTCCCGGAAAACTCCTTTTTCATCCACCACGAGATGGATACCCTCTCCACCAGCGGGGAAGAAGTAATTCTGGAGTGGGGTCGGACGATAGTTGGTGTAGACGACGTGACAGGGCTGGTTATGCATCTTCACGATCCATTCGGCGAATTGCATGGCGTTCGGGATGGTGGCGGACAGGAAAACATAGCGGACCTTATCGGGCAACAGAATGATAGTCTCTTCCCAAACAACACCACGATTGATGTCTCGCATGTAGTGAATTTCATCGAAGACCACCCACTGAACTTCACGCATGATCTCAGATCCACGGTACAACATGGATCTCAAAATCTCTGTGGTCATAACAAGACATGTAGCAGTGGGATTGATGGTCACATCACCAGTCATCAGACCGACATCGCCAAACTCAGCAGCAAATTCACGGTACTTCTGATTGCTGAGCGCCTTGATGGGACTGGTGTAGATCACTCGCTGGTTTTGTTTCAAACTCTGCGCAATCGCATATTCTGCCACCACGGTCTTTCCGGCACTGGTATGAGCTGACACCAGTACACTTTCCTCACGCTGGATTGAAGACACTGCAACCTGCTGGAAAGGATCAAGTGTGAAGGGCCATGTCTTTGCTGGGTTCGCCGGAGGCTTGTGCTGGGAGATAGGCACATAAGGGTAGTTGGGCGGGATTGCGACTTGATGGCGGACTTGATGGGACACAACAACGGCAGAAGTGTCTGTAGTGCCCGAAAGACCTCCAGAGGCTGCGATTTCACGCTCTTGCTCGGTTTCGAAGGAATCAGCGACAACTGGCTCGGGCTCCTGATCCAATCGAGGTCGCTTCGTCTCGGGTTGGTCTGGTTCGGACGAAGTCGTGGGGGCTTCGGCATCTGCTGAGTCGGCTTCCGCAACAGGCGCATCGGTCATCGCAGCATCCTCCTTCTGTTCAGTCTGGATATCTCCAGTTTTCTTCACAGCTCCATTCACCTGTCGTTTTTTATTCTTATCCTTCTTTAAGCGCTTGGGGGCACCCTCTGACGGTTTCACCGCCTGAGGCTGGTCCTCAAAGACGTCAAAGAGCTCATCCATCTCCAGCGGTTGGAATTGGTAAATCAACCACAGAAGAAGAATGAGCGGCGTAGGTAACCGGTCTGGACTTTTCTTGGTTGAGAAATTTAAAAGTTCTATCTACATGGGGCAAGCGGTGGGGAGATCCCGGACAAAGCACGCTAAACTCGATTTAAGAAGATATATCACGTGATTCATGATCATCCCATTCCGCACCTCGCGACGTTCACTTCGGCTTCGTCCGTCCGCTCCCGATCGTCCACTATCTCCTCTCTGTTACCCAAGGTTAGTCCCTCTCACTGGAGATATTATCATTGCCCTCACCAACATCTTCATCTCAGATGTACTCCTCCGCTATCCGCGCCAGAATGGCCACCTCCTTCGCTGCCCGTCGTGGCTTCTCCACCACTCGCACCCAGCTTGGCAGCCCCTACCACTACGCTGAGGGTCCTCGCACCAACATCCCCTTCAACCCTCTCACCAAGCACTTCTTCTGGCGCTACTGGGCTTTCATGAGTTTGTGATCCCCATTGGACATATGCGCAGTGCCATGACTAACACGGACATCATCTAGTTACCGGATTCGGTGCTCCCTTCGCCATTGCTGGTGAGCTATACCCCCTCCCTACCATTTTACGCCCGAAATATACTCTAACATCTCTTCCTACTAGTTTGGCAAACCTACAAGACCAAATAAATTGCCCTTTATACTGTATTTTTCTTGCGATAACAGTATGGGCGACTAGGTGGTCGAAAACTTGGATCGCGTTTGAAACAGAGGCGGATAGCATGTACAAAGCTAGAGATTATTATCGAAAATTGGTTCCATCTATCTTCGACCCAATTGTAACTGTGTAGATGTTGAAATGCGTAGCTTAAAAGGACGTTGAAATATGGATGAAGTCATTGGCTAAGCCGCTGTGGAAAACTAAAAAATCTCTGGGTCACCGCGATTCATATATAAGTCCGCACGAACACAACCACTCCCAAGCAACAGGACAGTTACTTTCAACAGGGAAGAAAGGCTGGTATCTGGAATTTTATTTTCCTCGGCTTTGTTCGAATTCCATACATTTACTCCCTTGATCGCTTCATGGCGGGGTAAAAAAAAGAAGCATAAAAAAAAGTTACCCGTTCCTGGAATATGCGCAATTTGAGAAACGTCCGTCTCGCCGAGACGCAAATTGAGAGCGAGCTGCCTCTCACTGCCACAGCATGGGATACTGCTTCAGACTCGGTGGTGTGCACCTTTGGTCCGGCCGAGAACAATGCAATCATTGAGGTCAGACGGAAACGCCCTGAGATTATTTCAACAGATCCCCTATCCCCCGAAGCATTCGAATGCATTGCTTCCTGGGATGCTCCATGCCCTCTGCCAGATCTGGCATGTGATCGTGTACTCTCGCTGCATTACTTTGCGGACAATCTGACAACCTGTCTGGTGCTCGAAGGAGGCGATATTGTCGTTGTTCGTGAAGAACCCCTTCCTGGTGAAGACAAGATCGAAATTGTTGGTTCAGTCGATGTGGGAATCACAGCTGCAGCATGGTCACCAGATGAGGAAATGTTGGCTCTCACCACCAGAGCTCAGACGTTCTTGTATATGACCAGAGACTTTGAGAATGTGGCCGATATTACTTTCGCTCACAGTGACTTGCAATCATCACAGCATGTGTCAGTCGGATGGGGTAAGAAAGAAACACAATTTCAAGGAAAGAGAGCCAAAGCTCTTCGAGACCCGACTGTACCGGAAAAGATCGACCAAGGAATCTTGAGCAGTCGTGATGATGGTAGCACTACGATCAGCTGGCGAGGAGATGGCGCATATGTTGCCGTGAACAGCGTTGAAGCAGACAGTCGCCGTGTGATCAGGGTGTACTCGAGAGAGGGTACTTTGGACAGTGTGAGTGAACCCGTCGACGGTCTAGAAGGCGCCTTGAGCTGGCGGCCATCCGGCAGCTTGATTGCTGGAATTCAACGACTTAACGAACGGATCGATGTGGTGTTCTTCGAAAGGAACGGACTCCGCCACGGCGAGTTTTCTCTTCGTCTATCCGAAGAGGAGATGGAATCATGGGCTTCTCACATCCATCTTGCCTGGAACGTGGATTCCACTGTACTTGCTGTCAAGTTCCAAGACCGTGTACAGTTTTGGACAACTGGAAATTACCATTGGTATTTGAAGCAAGAGATTCCGATCACCGTCGATACGAATTCTTCGCTTCCATACTCATTCGTATGGCACCAAGAGAAGGCATTGCGATTGGTTGCTGGCTCCTCAGGTACGTATCCTTGCATGAAGAGCAAAACAAGAATAAAAACTGATCTAAACAGGTTCGATACTGGATGCGGATTATGTATTTGATATCAACCATGGCTCTACCTCTATTCCAGATGATGTTGGCGCTGTTGCAGTCATCGACGGGAGTGAGTATCCCAATAGTACCTGATTGAGAACATTACTGATTGAATATTAGAATCTCTCAAATTGACCCCGTTGCGAATGGCTGGGGTACCGCCTCCCATGGCACACAACGAGCTGGCTTTGGAGTCTAACGCCATTGACGTTGCATTTAGCAAATCCGGGGCCCGCATTGCTGTGCTGATGAGCAACACGCTCTCCATTTATCTCTGGTCTTTGAAGAGCCGACCTGTTCCTGTTCCTATCCTCGAATCAAGCTATCCGTTATCAGATTCCCCAGCCAGTCGGCCTCGCCAGATTGCATTCTTGAATGAGAATGAGGTGTATGTTCTCAAGGACAACGGACCAAACTTGAGCTGCATCGAGAGAACGATGCTGGACACACGAACAACCGAATCTGTATATCAGGCCGCAGACTCAGAGCAACTGGCATCGATCTTCGCCGGTATTGGACACCAAGCTCTGTGGTTCTCACATGCTAGTCAACCAGCTCGTCCTGTCAGCTACTCGAGCATTGAACAGGCGTCATCGGGGAACCTTGATATTGTTCCATGGGGTGAGAACCCCAATGTTGACAGCCATTGGGCTCGTGTTGTCTCTATCTCCGAGGATGAGGTAAGATTATATTCGATTTGTATTGGAGCTTCTTGCTGACTCTAGTAGCGCATTTTGATTGCAATGACTAGAACTGGCGCCTTGTACGCTAACAAACGAATCCTTGCGAGGAACTGCACTTCTTTCCTCGTGACACCATCTCATCTTTTGTACACCACATCAGCACATCTTCTGAAGTTTGTTCATCTGAACCACGTGGAGGGTAAGATTGATTTCTGTCTATGTCTTCATAAGCTAACACGGAGATTGCAGAAATGGAAGTTCCCGAGGATACACCAGAGACCGATGAACGGTGCAGAAGTATTGAACGTGGCTCTCGGTTGGTTTCAGTGATCCCGTCGATTTTCGCGGTCGTGCTCCAAGCCCCTCGAGGAAACATTGAGACCATCTTCCCTCGCGCTCTAGTATTGGCCGGAATCCGTACCTTCATCGACCAGAAGAAGTACCGGTCTGCATTCCTTGCATGTCGCAGCCAGATGGTGGATCTCAACATTCTTCATGATTACGCTCCTGAGCAATTCATGGAAAACATCGTCCTGTTTATTGATCAAGTTAAGAAGATTGATTACATTGATGATTTCATATCGCGCCTGTCGTACGTCAATATCCAATCTTATAACACAAGACTTCACTAACGTTCACATAGGGAGGACGATGTGTCACAGACACTGTATAAGGATACGCTGAAAATATCCAAGAACGTCTCAGCAGCTGTCGCCCAGCAAGACGGTCCACCAGTTCCCTCGGTGCCCAAAACTGGCAAAAAGGAGAGCAAAATCAACAAGATCTGCGATGCATTCCTGGCGGCTCTTCAAAACCGTGTCGATACCAATTTGCAGAATTTGATCACGGCACATGTCTGCAAGTCACCTCCTGACATGGAGGCAGGACTGGGACTTGCTGCAGGACTAAGAAGTAAGTACTTGGATCTTATGTCCTTTTCGATGATTGAGTTACAACTAACCACAGTAATTTACAGCACAACATCCCGAACAGGCTGAAGATGCTATTGCGCACATGTGTTTCTTGACCGACGCTCACCGTCTTTACTCTCACGCGTTGGGTGTATATGATCTTGAGCTTACATTGTTGGTAGCTCAACAAGCTCAGATGGTAAGACCTTCGAACGGAGACTTTGGTTGTGTTATTACATTTCACTAACGAATTCTCAGGATCCTCGCGAGTACCTACCATTCCTTCGTAAGCTACAACAGCTTTCAGAGACTCGCCGTCAATTTGAGATCGACAATCATCTTTCTCGCTTCGAAAAGGCTCTGGGACATTTGTATGCTCTCAATGCCCACGATGAGATCAGCGCATATGTCGTCAAGCATGTCTTGTATAAGGAAGCCCTTGAACTATACAAGTACCAAACAGAGCAACAACGGGAAATCACCGAGCTCTACGCCGATTATCTCCAAGATCAATCGAAATACAAAGACGCAGCAATTGGTAAGTGGTTTGGTTGTAACACAGCACAGCAAGACAAAATAACAACTAGCTAACTTTCAACCCCAGCGTATGAATCTCTCGAACTTTATGAGAGTGCTTACAAGTGCTTCAATCTGGCGCACAAATGGCGCGAATCATTGTATTGTGCCATGATGGCATCTCTGTCCGAGGAAGATCTAGCTGCCCACATCGACGGTCTGGTCACAACCCTCGTTGACGAAAACAAAGACTACGTCTCGGCAGCAACAATCTACGCTGACCATTTGCATGACATCGTCACAGCCGCACGACTTCTCTGCCGGGGATCGAAGTTCGCCGACGCAGCGCGTCTCCTTGCACTCCACGGCAAACAGAGCCAGGTTGCAGAAATTGTTGACTCTGGCCTCGCTGAAGCAATGGGCAACATGACGGACCTACTTGCCGACTGCAAATCTCAGCTCAATGCCCAGGTCCCACGACTCAGTGAACTTCGTCAGCTTCGCGCTGCCGACCCCCTTGCTTTCTACGGTGGTGATCCTGCCGGTGGAGATACGGGTGTCGATATCCCAGATAACGTCTCGCTGGCCCCGACAGATGCATCTACTCTTGCCGGTCGCTCCATGTTCACCCGTTACACAGGTAACACCGGGAAAACAGGCAAGACTGGAATGTCACGTCATACTTCGAAGACTCGCCGGCGCGAGGAACGCAAGCGTGCTCGTGGTAAGAAGGGAACCGTTTACGAGGAGGAATATCTCGTCAACAGTATCCGACGACTCATTGAACGGGTTAACTCGAGCGTGCCAGAGACTGAGACCCTTGTCGATGCTCTGCTGCGTCGTGGCATGCGTGAGCGTGCAGCTGCTGTCGAGAAGGCGCTGCAGGAGGTCTTGACTATGTGTGCAGATTGCCGGGACGAGGTATTCGAAGTTCCCGCCCCCAATGCAAAGAACGAGGACCAGGAAGATGAAGAGAATGATGTTGAGCCTATTAACCCTCCCATTTACGGAGGTGGTGCCAACGTCTTGAGAGAAAGTATAGCCATTATTGAAGGTGGTGGTTCCGCTCGCGTGAAGGAAATCCCTGTTGTCAAGGAGATGAAGAAGTCTTCCTTGCTGGCTTGAAGCAGCCAATGAATATGCTGCATGTGCCAATTAGCATCTAGATTATGAAATGAAAAAAAGAAAAGTCGCTTCAGTTCCAATATTTTAACCTACAAGTATGCTGCTTGAGAAAGTGACCTAGAATCTGTAGTGCTCACCTACGAGTTATCTCTTGATTAATGCATGTATCTGTTTATAAAATTTGCCTCTTGTTGATATTTCCTAAACCCTCAATCCAACAATTATATATGTCTTCAGGCACCCATATGAAGTGAAAACAGAAGGGATATTCGGCATTTGACATAGAGCATCTTCCCGGCAAAGTCCCTATTCCCATAGAGTTTCCACATTCTACTTTGATCCACAGGTTACACTTGTATGACTTCCTAGCAGCTTTCTACGAGGTAACTAAAGGGTCCCTATTCTGTGTTCTGCGAGTCATACTTGACCACCGTACCAGGAATATAATAGTCTCCGTATCAGCCTACTCTCAGCGGGAGGCTGGGCCCGAACATCGCATTTGCACTGTCGTAGGTGATATTAAGTTTCGCCATTAATTATAAACATGATCTTGCGACAAATTGAGCGTGGTACACTTCTGTAGCAAGTACTGAGGCGAACACTCAAAGGGTTAACTGTAGGTCTATGTTGTACAAGTAAACCACGATCATTCAAATACTAAGAAGCGTAAGTGATGTGCCTCCAAAGTGCGGGGAATATCCTGAATCATGCCATATGCTACATCTGTCAAGATGAAGTAGTACAATAGACACAGTTTTCTCACTGGATGACACATTGATAACACATATATGCTGTGATTCTGAAACCGAACGTTGTGTACAAGGCTTTCTAGGAAGGGGATATAAAAACTAACCATATCCCACGCCTAAATATCAGGACTGTCGCCAAAAAAAGATAATGAACAGTCCTAAGCACGGCAGTTCCTTTTCAAGAACCGTAAGTAACCTACCTGTCAGTTATCTCCTAGCGGAGTGTCAACCTCTCAATGTCTTGATACAGACTATGCGTCTCTCTATATCAACATGTTTCACTTTTCTTTTGGGCTTGGGCATGCTCGCGACAGTCCAAGTGGCACCCAGGTCTATCAAATGCGCCTGCGACGGTATCGCCGAGAATTCTCAGTCTGCCTGTGTTTAGACTGGTGGGCGGTTTAATGGGGCCGGTTGTGGATTTGCAGGTTGCTGTGTTTATACCAACGACGAACAAACTAGGTTCATTGAGACTTGCAGGACATTTGGGTATGACTTTAGGTGCCGTGATGATTGCCGTTCTTGTTGAAATGGCAGAGGTATTCACCTTGTGGAAAGTACAGTCCGGCAGACAGGACTTTTACAGCTAGAAGCGAACATTCCATTGATCTGCATGTATTGTGTCGTGCCACATTATCTCCAAGATATATTATTATGAGCAATGGAACTAGATGCATTGCTTTAGTGTAAAGCTAAATTCTGTTGCTGTTGTATTATTATGTTCTAAATTATGAGGGAGAAAAGAAGATACAGCGAAAGGAATCTCTGCATCAAGCTTGCATGGCCAAGTTAAATTGTCCACACAAGAACAGTGGGGTATCTTTCAGGCCGTCAGACCTTCCAAGGTTGACCAAAATGGCTATACCGGTTGCTGGGTAGCTTATTCAAACTTTCTAAAGAGTGCTGAGGATCTCACCAGTCTCGCTGACAAGATGGTTCTCAACCTTGACGGGGCCTTCACCGACGCCAGTCAAGATGACACGGCTCACACCATCCTTCAGAACTTCGACGGCGCGAGAGTCAACCTGATCCAAGGAAACACCGGCAGTGACATTGGCAATTCTCTCGTAGAATGCGCCGTCCCAACCCTCAGTGTTAGGGCCCAGAATAGCCTTCACAGTGCCAGCCACAAGCTCTGAGTCCTTGTCTTCATAGTATATGACAGCATTTGGGCCAGCATCGAAGGTGTAAGCACAAACGGTCCGGCCAACGACACGGTTGATATCGTGCACAAGGCGGACAGCAGCACGAGAGACGTCGTTCATGTAAAAGATAGGAGGCCATGAGTCGAGACAAGTGGCGTGGAAAGTGTTCGAGTCCCGCATGGTAATCTCCGCGAAGTCGTGGAAGTTGCGGTTTTGAATGGCGGTTTCAATGGCGGTCATACGCCCGGGAACGACGTTCTGGGCACGCTCAGCGAAAAGAGCAGAGGTGGCCACAGTGGTCTGCATTCCCTCGGTGCTAGGCACATCCTTCTTCTCGGCACTGACGACCAAAACGAGAGCGCGCATCTCAGGCCAGTGGGATGCAGGAGCAACCTCCTCAGCCAGGCTGTCGCTTCCATCGGCAAGCTCACCTGTGCGCCATGCGACATATCCGCCCATCAGGGAGCGGCAAGCGGATCCGGAGCCTTGGCGAGCAATGCGGCTCAGCTCCTTAGGGGACTGGGGTAGCTCGTAAAGGTCAGCGACGGCGCGGACCAACGCTGCGAAGCCAGCGGCAGAGCTGGCCAGACCAGCGGCAGTAGGGAAGTTGTTCTCGGAGACGATCCGGAGAGGGTGAGCGGAGAGCTTAGGGAGTGAGGAGTCGCCATCCTCAAGAGCCTTGCGGAGGGTACGGAGGCTTGAGATACAAGCCAGTGTCCGCTTGGAAGACTGGATGTCCTGTGGACTGCCGTTCAGGTTCAGGGTGTCCGCAGCTGGGTATTCGGCAGAGCATGAGGCAGTGGTCAAAGTACGGAGAGAGCGCTGAGAGAGTGTGACCGAGAGGGAGGAGTTTGTCGGGAGGTTGAGAGTAGTATCACGCTTGCCCCAGTATCTAGAATACTGTTAAAATTGAACTATTTTGTATAAAGGGGAGGAGGGGTAATCAAAGAGTGGCATACTTGATGACAGCGATGTTCACTGGAGCGGTGGTAGTGGCCCGATAAACAGACTTGTTCGATGTAGACGCCATTTTTGCAGAATAGAAAGAAAGAACCTCAATAATTTTCTAAAGAACTATAAAAGGCAGGGGAGATTATTTACTTAGGGGGATTGTTGATTTGTCTGGGCGGTGAGAGGGCAAATAATTTCTACGGCGTAGTTCTAGTTCCGCGATGTATCGCGCCGATCGACATCCTCCAGTCATTGACCTCCAATTATTCAACAATGGGAGCTGCAGCAAGTACACCCTCTGCGCCCTCCGTGGAGCCACCCGCGGCAACTTGTCCTGTGGATCATAAAACTCGCGAGGTTTGGCTGCAACAAAATAAAAACTCACCTCATCCTACCTCCGACGTCTCTGCCGAACAGGGACAGCCACGTGCCAAAGCACAACGACCCCTATCAACAGACCGCGAAGTGAGCAATATCCCTCGAGCTGGTGATTTCAGCTCAGCAAGTGCCTGCCCCGAGGCCAACAAGACGTCTTCATCCCCATACGCCGCGTCGCATGGTAGCCCATCCAATGCCGAATCCGAGACTGGCCGCGATGAAGCCACTGGAAATTGGATCTATCCGTCCGAAAAACAGTTTTTCGAGGCCTTGATGCGCAAGGGTAACACTCCTGGATCTACTGCCTCGGCCTCAGAGCTCGCGACTTCCGTGGCCTCCATTATTCCCATTCACAATGCCGTCAATGAACGCGCATGGGATCAGATCCTCGAATGGGAGAAAAAGGGCCCGGTGGCCGACCCTGGGAGTAAGAAATGCGGAGGACCAAAATTATATTCTTTCCGGGGACTTGGGGTCGATCCAAAGTACCTGAGTCCGCGTGCGCGAATCAATGGATGGCTTGGCTACCAGCACCCATTTGATCGACATGACTGGATTGTTGAGCGTTGTGGTGGTGAAAAGATTGAATACGTTATCGATTTCTACCAGGGCAAGCCATCGGAAAGCAATGGAACCCCATCAGGCCTGGCTGCCAATGCCAATGCCAACCCCGGGAAGCTCAGTTTCTTCCTTGACGTTCGGCCCAAATTGAACACTTTTGAAGGCTGGAGGCTGAGGTTCAACCGCTTCACGGGTCTATGAAGGCACCATTGACGATCGTCTTCTAGCGGAATATGCTTTCACACTGCACATACAAAGGCGACAACGGAGCACGGGTGGGATTTGGTACCCAATTGGGTGTATTTTGCATGTATAACACATATAATTCTGTACGATATCAGGCTACAGGATTAAGAGACAGCGATGAATTAATGTTCTCCATTCCATTCACACCGAAGGTTGGCAAGGAAAGCGTAAATTAGAAGCAAGAGAATAAAATCAAGCAAAAAAGTTAAGATGCTTGACTAACGAAAGTGCAATCATGCAAAAGGGATATCGTGCGCATACATGACAACATTATAGACGAAGACCGCGACGGTAGCCAATAAACAAGAACGAGAAAAGGGAAATATCTACCCGAGAACAATTGCAAGCACAATGATAGCAAGGATGACAGAAAGAATTACAAAGAGACAGCAGGCTCTGTTGCGCGCATTCTTCTGATATCTGCTGGCACTGCGCAACTCGACATTGGCGCCTCGTGTGTCCTGGGTGACATTTTGGACATTCTCGCTGATAATATCCAACCGCCCTCCTTGTTCCGTAACGATGTGCGCAACATCCCGGAAGAGCTCATTCAGCTCTCCGACGCTTTGCTCGATGTTTCGGATCTCTGCCTCACGCTCGATGATCAGGGACTCTTGGAAGTCCACCTCGCCCTGGTTGGCCATACGGTGTTGCTCCTCCAGTATCTGCTCTTGTAATTGGACATCGTTCTCAGAGGATAGTTGTTCGCCTTCTTCAAATGCTGTACGTGCAGCAACCGCAGAAGCGCGCTGTTTCTCGAGTGCACGCCGCTGGATAGTTTGGAATTCATCCAAGGTGGCCTTGAATTCGGATGATAGCTTTTGCTGTGTCCATTTCTGGGAGGGCTATGAGTTCGGACGTTAATAAGAAATGATCGTCAGTGAGTGGAATCAGATAAATCGTACATTGACGTCCTCCCATGTCTGGATTTGCTTAATCCCTTCTCCTACATCTCTAAAGCCCGTACGGGTCTCTTCGAGCAGATTATGAACTCGTTCGCGCACACGATCTGTATCTCGTTTGGTTCCGAGGAGAGAAATTTGGTTGGATAGGCGAGAGATGTTCGATGTCAATGTAAATAACTGATCTGAGAGCTGCTCGGCCAGATGGTCGAAGTCCGGATCATCGCGGTACTGCGGGTCTTCATCCCTGCGCATGGTGGTAGGCTGAGCCTCCAACGAATTTAGCCTGTCAAAAGACATTCTATGTGTAATGAAAAAGCAATAAATAAGTGCTTAAAAGTGAAGGAAGAAGGAGACTAGACAATACTAAACGAGTTATCTGCAGGTCCCTGCTGCCTTCGATAAGCCTCGTAGTGTGCAGACCGCCTTCACATGACGTACCACGCAACCACTAGTCTCGATATAGACTACCCGTTGTGGCATATTGCAACCATGAGCCACATATCACATGACCACATGTGGCTGATGTGTTTTGATGCCTCAAAATATTCCTAGGCGGACCTCGCCGTTGATCGATCCTATCCGACCAGCTCAACACAACCAGCTGTCAGCCGTGACCACTCATCAACACCGTCCCTGGTCCGCCAATTCTTTTCTCCAGCTCCCGGAGCTCTCCATACAAGGATCATCCTGATCATGCTCTAATCTTCAACTACTTCATTCTCTTCCACGAGCGCATCCCACTCCCAAAGCTTACATCATGGCCGTTGTACCAACTCGGCCCTACAGGCGAATCCTGACTTCGGCCTTGCACCGAAGATTTGTTCATGCATCTGCACTTTCACTGCTAGTCTCTTATATCATCGCAATTGCGATCGGGGAGAAATCGTCCCGTGAGTACATCGCAACCTTATAAGGTCGAGCCTCCAAGGCTCAGTTTCAAGTCCTCAAAGTACAAAGAACTAATAAAAGTGCCCAATGCAGTTTTCTGGTTATGGTTTCCCTTTGGTAGCTGTGGTGTTCGAACCGCGCTACTCTTCATATCCTCGCTCACCATTTTTGTCCTTCGCGTCAGTCAAATGCACGTCGGCTCGAGAACAGCTACTTCCTCGTTCGGCACTTTGAAATCCTTCACTTTGTTACAAATAGCGCAGACATTTGGCTGGTACATCTTCTCGGCATGGTGGTTCACTCAAGTCTACGTATGGTCGTCTTCGCTTGATTCCAACCTCGAGCTTGTGAAACGGGGCAGGTGCGTTGAGTATGATTTTTAAGTGATTCCGATCTGGACTAATGATGTATAGGCCACACGAGCGCCCGACCCTGAACGAAAGGCCAATTTACCTCAATTCCTTCCATGCGTTTCTAGCATGCGTGCAAGCAGTGTTCCACCTCTACTACGACTACGACCGCATTGCAGTGCCCATCGCGGAACGAGGCTCCAAAACAAATGACGAGCGTACCCATCCTGTACCGCCAACCTCCAAGTATCTGCAGCGTGTTCTGCCGCAAGAATTGGCCGCCGGGGCTATCAGAGGCGTCACTGTTGCTGCAGCGTCACTCGTGATATACCCCATATTTTTCCGACGCTTTGCGTGGAGCTGGTCTTTGTATGTTGCTAAGCTCTTTTGGAGCTTCCCGAGATCTGCAGCCGAACCTCAGAGCTTCGTTCCCTCAATTTTCCCCTACTTCTTCTTCAAAACTTTGGTCCCCGGAGTCATGCTTGTTCTCTCCTGGCAAACCGCCAACCTCTTCTATTCTATTTTCATCGGCAAAGAGCCTTTGAAGCGCGGGCAGCCACTCACAACAGAAGCCAAGGATCCCAATGGCAGTCTTCTTAGTGGCCTCAAGGCGAAGAAGGAAGTTGTGAAGATTTTCGCGCTCTGGGAACTCAGTCTCATCAGCCAGCGTATTCCCGACCGCCGAAAGGCCATTTTCAATGAAATTGATCGCGAGGGTGGTTCAGCTTGGTCCCAAGTTCTTGCTTGCACCACGGATGTAATCAAGGCCATCAACACTCGCATCGAGGAAAGCAAAAACCCCGCCCCTGTTAGCAAGCCTTTGCCGCAAGCCGAAAAATCCGAGCCTGTTCTTCAAACTCTCCCACGACTCTCAGAACCGATCAAAGATGACAACATCTTCACTACTGCCCCAAAGGCTACTTCACGCCAGGACAAATTTGGTGATGCGTTTAGCTCGGCGGCTAAATCCATCGGTCAGTCAGAAGACTGGACTCCGACTGCGCGAGCCCGAGTCCGTGATGTCTTTGACCGGGCATCGTCGGCAATGCTTAGCCCTGAGCAGAAGCAGAAATATCTCAGCTCTCCTCAGAAGTTCAAGCTACTTACCGGCGGTCCCTCCACGACCCATAAACCGGAAGACATGAACCCAGTTCTTGCGCAAATTCTTCGTTCGCCTATCGGCCAACCTTTCCGTCAAACATACGCTCGACGCCTTTCTTCTATTGTTCTTGGCACACCAGAGTCCTCTCTATCCTTGATTGTGGATGCTGTGGAGTCATTGACTCGACTGCTCATTGCCAGCTTGGCTGAAGATCCATATGGCAAAGTTCAGGCCGATGTGCCCTCAGCTGTGCGACTTCTGACCCAAACCACCCTCACCTTGGATGCATTTGCCCACCAGGGTGGATTAGATGCCCACTGGACCGATATTAACTTCCCCCCATCAAGTGATCCCCAGGCACAAGCAGTTGCCCGTCTGGTTCCAGATGTTGAAGTTGTGCTTGCTACCCTCCGTGGTAGTCTCAAGGATCTACTGACGGCTTTCAGACCTTACTTGCGGGATATCGGTATCGCAGGCAAGGATTTGAGGCTAGCAAAGGAGGCAGCTGGCATCGACGGAGAGGAGGTGTTATGATCTATGATGATCTTTCTTTTTTTTTGCTGCAATCTTTTTTTTAATGCTCACTATATCTCATGATTTCTCTTCACAAAACTTCATGTATTGTTATCTCTCGTCCTATTCTCTAGTCCCATTTGGATTGATACCAGTGGACAAATGCATGGTTAGGCGTTCTGTTAAGACGGGCGTGGTGGGTGTTGGCTGAAACACAACATCAGTTTTAGTGAATCAATACCTAATTTCCACCAAGATCATCTTGAATTCCAATTATTTTGTAAAGACTTCTATAAATCCAATTTGCTCTTGGAAGTATGGGTCACATGACGGCGCTTTCTCACTCAACACCAACCTCATCAAGTCCATCTACAACTGTTCAACACGAACTCCAAGCAGCAACATACGATTGGAAACACTTCTGGCTGCTTAGAGCAACCATTTTGACACGAAATTATGTCATTGGCAAACGTCTACCATGTACGTCGTGTCGCGGACACATCTGCAAAAGCCTGTTTGATTTGCTACAAACCATCCACCAGCGTGATGATCACACCGGATAACAAGGTATGTAATGTGCTCTTCTATATCGCATATGACATACCAGATTGTCTCTTTGCTTCATTTCCCCATTCTTATACACATCAAGTGGCTCATTCACTCAGGACTTCTTCTACGTGTGCCCCGCACATTTGCAAGACAAGCAGTTCTGCTCTCCGATCATCGACACAGAAGGCCAAGCAAAACGTCTTAAAGAAGAGCAAATGGCCAAGGAGATTGAAAAGGTGAAAAAAGAGTACGAAGAAAAACAACGACGAAAAAAAGAGCGCGAGAAGGCATCTAGCAAAGACAATAAAGAGGAGAAAGAGGAGAAAGATAAGGGCAAAGATGAGCCTAAAGACAAAGACACATCTGAGTCAAACTCCAAGGATGAAAAAGACAGAGATGATAAGGTTTGTGTCTTCCCACAGCGAAGGGAACTAAGCAAAATGCTTCTTATGAGCGTGTTGACTGATTATCTCTACCAGATTGCTTCTATCCAGAAAGGGTCTGGGACAGAGACAAAGTCAGATGATTCGCCTCGAATTTTCTCTTTACACAAGTATGTGATAAACATAATTTTCATGGCAGTGACTTCTAACTACAAAACAGGAACTTCTATCAGATGCGCATCGACCGGCTACGCAACATTGAAATAGCAAAACGCAACCAGGAAAGATTAAGGCAACCCTCACTGTTTCCCTCTGTGCCGTCAGGAAATCCTTAGACTTTTCTTCGCTCGTGCCTTTTGGGCATGAGTACAGGTAGTTCAAGATAAGAACGCCATATTGATTCGCCCAACGTCCTCCTAATCTAGTAGACACACTGGAGCAGGGCACGACACCAAACAGTGAAGACCTGCCTGACGACTGATATCCATCACTTTGCATGGCATGTGTAATCCTTCCATAAATCATTCATTATCAAACCATTTTACTCTCTATTGTGACCGGGTTTCGGATAGCAGCGGACGCAACCATGCGGAAATATTGAGTCACACAAGCTTCATATCCCCATATCTCCGCATCTTCCATTTATTAGCGGACTTTCCGTCCAATTATCAACAAGCCCTACAATCCCCAAGGACAAATAACGGTTTCAGTCAGTGTGACGTGGTATTGGCCCCCGGCACGGGGCACCCTGACTCGGGCACGATCAGCCCTAGGACCTATGTGTACAATGGACTTCATTTATCTCTCAAATGAACTTCCGATCCTGCAGGATGCCAACTACAGTAGCAACCCTTAGAAATTCCAAAGCCTCTAGTCTTTATGTAACCCGCTTATCCTTAATACATATTTGTCTACAAGGCACTCAACAAGGCTCCGACACTCAGCCACTCTCACCCAGGCGACTACCTATATCCTAGAGTAGGAACCGTTAAATTTTCTATTTATGTGGTAAATGATTCAGTGCTAGGATGCTCTTCCCGCGTTGCATGACCTTTAAAGGGCCATGCTGTTAGGCGGGGATATAATAAGCACTAGTTACCTAGAGCGGTCCCTAAATAAGATTGAGATAAGGCCCCCTCGTAGAAAACAGCCTCGGCGCTAGTGGGCGGTTCACCCGGTTTGTTCCCGATGGAACCACTGATCGTGTACGGGCAGGCTTTTGGGTCCATCGCGCTAAGTTATGTGCAAGCTCTTATAAGTAACTATGAGATTATTTCTCCATTCTAAATAGATTAATGAACTTGACATATGCCCTATTCCAACCTATAGTATCTAAATCGCTCGTACATCCCGTAGAGAAAGTCCAACGCTACTATAAAAACCACATCGTTATCCTCTTTCTATCGGTCTTTTTGGGGGTCTTTTCTGGGGCCTTCTGAACTTCGAAGGCCTGAACGAACTCTCGGTGGTACATAGACTGCCATGGTACATGAACCAATATTTGTACTCTTCCCGTGTCCGGGGCTTGCTCCGACTCTATGTAGTTTAGGGCTCGGCTGTGCAACTACAACTATCCTAGCAGATATAAGTAGTTTCAATTGTTAACCTTTCTAGGATGTTATCTCTATACTTGTTACATTTCTCGTCACAGCTCCTAGGTAGCAATCTCTAAATGTAATTGCGAGCTAGTAACACCGTTGCTTATTAAATTTGGTACGCTGTACGATGCTATTTCAATGCAAGTGCATATATATAGACTGTAACTTAGACAACTGCATAGCCACAACACTTTCAAGACTGAGACAGACACATGAAATCCAACTCCTATTAACAATGCAGCTGCCTGGGAGTGACACGATCTATAATTGTTGAAGTTCGTAGATGCCTTCCTCGAACTACTCCGTACTGGAATCAATTTTATCGATTGAATGCCGCCTGGCAGGTCTAGATGATAAATAGTGCTGCACTGGAACACGGGGCCAACTAAACTAATGCCATGGGTTTTATATGCATTAAGGAAGCCTATATATAGTGTTAAGCTGATATGATGCATGTAGGCAGACATTACTCTACCTTGTGTACTGTGTGATACTCCGTACTCATGTGAGTATAGTACATGATATGCACGTGTTGTTCAAACTTCCAAGGCAGCGTGACTCCCACCGTGTTATCTTTATTTAGCTAGATGTATTTGGCAGCCTATCCTCCGTGGCTCACTAGTAGCAAATCTCACCACGGAACAGAAGACTTGTTCAACGCAAAATATTCAACAGATACCCAGATATCATACAGCGAACGAAGTGAGACTCGACATAGTATTTTTGAATGGTAAGATCCTTAGAACGTATGATTACGGCATCATCCCAGATATAAATGATTGGTTTCAAGACTTTCCTAATTAGACTCAATCACAACTATAAACGAGACCAAGCCTAATCCCAGACAAACCTGAAACAAAGTTAAATGCCAGCGGTCGACGCAAAGGCGATCACAACCACATCTATTGATAAACTATGTAACAATGATGCGGATTGTGGAAAGGATGTGGTACCTGTACATTATTTGTTTTAAGTTCTCCAAGTCAGACCAGATGTGAACTCCACCGGGAGCTCCCCCCTGCAAGGTAATGTGCACTGCCTACCCCCACTGGGAAAGGGATATTGCCAACCACGCAGTATGGACCTGGCATGTATACATCTAGATAGCTAGTGGAAATAATATAACCAATGAGGCCTTGTATTAATGAGATCTACAACTAGTAACTACACAATATCTCATAGAGAGATGTGTATGTATAGTATATAAGGTCATATTCCTTGAAAAATACAAGGCACAGTAAGAAACCAAAAACCAAACATATACCTGTAATACCAATACACATACCCACCAATCGGGAAGCCCTGGAAACAGACCCGCTTTGCACAGCCTCCTTCTGCTTCAAACCTTGGAAGTCGACAGAAGGGGGGAAATGAATTCAATCCCAGCGTCATTGGCGTTACGCTGATCCTTGAAACTGACAGCACTTTAGTGGGGCTTTAAGAAGTAAGAAATCTTAGAGAGAAGAGAGGAAGACAAGTGGAGCATGCGTTTGCATGTGTGGATCTATATTGTATCCTTTTGTGGATTTGGTGAGAAACATAAGGTGCCTTGGCGCACGATTAACTACTGTTGTGTAGCTGCATACTCCGTATGGCTGGGATCGCACCCGGGGAAAAAAAAAAAACAAAGCAAGGCTAGGCTAGCTCAGACCACGAGTCGACTTATGCATGTTGGTATATGGTGCAGCCCTAGGGTAAGCCGGGCCCGAATTCAATTACTACGTACAATTCGAAATGGGGCTTTGACTCTGTCTCATATCGCGACGCTGTATTACATTCTATCTGTTGACTTGCGCAATATCCATGTATTGGTCTGTGGGACATGGCACCTTGGTTTTGACCAACGGGGATATTGAATACGAATCACAAGATAGATGCCTAGATACGGAGTAGATTTCGGATAGCTTGTGGGTTTGTGATGGATTAATATCACGGTGGCTGTACAGATCAGCAGGGGCATGTTGACCCGCGTGTTGCCTAATGTGTGTCTTGCTTTTGTAGATCATGAGTTGGAGCACGGAGGAGTATCCTGTTAGCTTCAGTGGTTTGTCTGGAAAGTTCGGAGGCGGTGTTCCCGAGCCTCACTATCCGGGATGTAAGGCAGTCATGTTCTTATGGCCAGCAATGGTGGTCACTCTCCACGTGGGGCACGTGGTCCTTTCCAACGAGTGTAATAATGATGACCAAGCTTTGCAAGAAGTGTGGACTTTCAAGTGGCTCTCAGGTCCTGAGCCCCTTTGATTCGCACATGATTACCTGGAACCAAAAGAAAAGAACAACCAAACATGAACCATAAAATGTAAGTTGGAGCTTTAAGCTTTCATCACTCGTAAAACTATGTATGCATGGTGTTCATCACTCGTCATCTTAAAGATTGCCACGCCCAGAGTCGTTAGCCGCCGGGGCCCGCATTCCCGGAGGAAGACGGATAGCTGGGTTAGCTCTTGGCCCCTGAGCCAGGTTGACTTGGGCGATATCAACGCGGGCTTTGGTGAGACCAATGGCGGGTACGACCCAGCCACCACAGCTGCATCGAAGACCTTGCCATGCGAATTTGCCCACATTGGACCCGCAGATAGGATTAGGGCAAGTCAGGCGCCCAGAGAGGGGGGCATCGTCGGGGTGGGCGCCATATGTTGTATCCGCATTAGCCTCAGCTCCATCCTCGGATGGGAAGAGACTTGGGCGCATCCAGGTCAGAGGGTGGAGGAAAACATGACCACAATCGGCGGTTGCTGAGGACTTCGCGGTATTTTTTTTCTCTTCTTCATGGGGGAGGATGAATGGAGTCGTTGCAAGTTTGGTTCTGTGATAAATTTAGTCAATAAAGAGTGTTTTTTTTTTCCGGGAATACGGGTCTGGATCTTTCATTGTGGGACTAACCTGCATTTCCGGCACTTAACCTCGACTGTTCGACCGGTAGCGTCTTGGGACTGGATGGGCTGTTCATCTTCAAACCGCACCGATTTCAGCTCTGGGGCACGGCCACACGCCACACTTCCCTCGACATCGCGGCGATAAAGCCAGCGCTTGTACGACGGGTGGTCGGTGACATCATCTGGGCAGCCCATCTCATGGTATAGATTCAGCTGCTCCATGAAACCATCGTTTGGCTCACATAGCGGCCTACTTTCGCGAATCAGCGCAAGGGCAGATTGCGGTGTGAGGCCCCCTGGCTGTCGGTGGAGCAGGTAGGCGATGCAAATGGCCGCGGAGCGGGACTTCCCCCATCGCACTGAATCAACATATTAGCCACTGTAAATCTTTGTAAATTTCAAGACGACAGCTCCAACGTGCATCAAAGGGATTTGCAGGGTCCTTCAGCCACGTGTAGATCGCACTTGGTGGACATGCAATGACGTAGGAGGCATGAAGCCACTCAAGGATATGCATTCCACAAGGAACGACCGAAGGGCTGAGAGAGGCTTTCGGCAGGTAAGACTAGATAATTTGTATTTTGACTTACCAATGCACGAGTACACCTCCACCACCGTTTAGGCCGGACTGAATAAACTTGATAGCGGCGGGGAAATGCTCCAATAGATTTTCATCGTCAACATCGTCAACCCCTATGGAAAGATGCTGGTAAGACGAGAACTTCTCTTGTTCCTCAGCTGGGTTGAGACGCAGCACCGAGAGGACATGCGAGATATCTGCACGTGCCAATGCTGCTTTGTTTTTGACGCTTAAAATGCTACAAATGGCGCGTCAGCAATGAATAAAAACTGCCAAAACAGGAACTGGCAGTGCCAATCTCCAGTTTCAGCACCATTTTTGCGAAACCCCGACAAAGATTGTCTGTTAGTGAGGTGAGACCAACCCTCCGACATAGATATTGTGGCCTTTTATTTGATTCATGGCCATTTTGAGATATGGTAGCTGCAATTTGGCAGCAGTAAGATGAAAACTTTTGTCGATGGCGAGTGAGCAAATACAGAATTTAGAATCTCAGCTCAAGTGTCAGTTTGATAACTTGACTTCCTTTTTCTTCTTAGATCGCAAAGGCGGAGGTTGAGCCTCGGCGCTGCCAAACTCAAAAAGTCTGATAGGGTAAGGGTATGACAAAGCAGGTGACTTTGATGCCTCAGGCAATATATATCTCAAATCTGCGTTTCATTGTTCATTTTATGAAGAGAAACATAGAATTATCAATTGATTTGAGCCCCATTCATTATTGACCTTCAAATGGGCACCACAATAGTTACAGTTGTAAGAGAATGTACATTTGTTCAACAGCGTGGCACTTTGGGAGGACACCCACTATACGAGGATCTCCCCACTCCGAGGTTGGTGTCTCCTACATATGTACAGTATTATATTTCTTTCCTAGGGTCTCTATTACAACTGGAGTGTAAGAGGTATGTACTTTATACTCCGCACTGAAAGCGAATTTAGCTAGCCCCTTCCCAATAGCGTGAAGCAGCATTTATGACTATCTAGACCGACCACCCGCCCTATATATTCTACATAATTGTAGGACATAATGCATGATTGCAATGGTATAAAAGTACAGGGTATCTACGTTGTAGCTCCATGTACTTCATACTCTGTAGATCGACTAGACTTGTCAATCATGGAGAAGTATTGCCGAGTGTTTTCCGCAATGTGGAGCGCGATTTACATATGACAAAGGTCAAACAATCAACCGGGTTAGCTGATGATCTGATTTGCCATGCTAACTGTAAGGGGTTGCTCACGGGGCAGCAAAAAAGGGAGCTAGAATTAGGCTTAGTTAGGGATTACCGCGGGGAACCTGGGGCTGGTCAGGAATGGAGCAATCAACGGGGCGGGAGGCCTCATTACGAAGTACCTAGTATAAAGGAGGCTAACTCGTCTCGGGTTACACTGAGAGGCGTAACTCACACCTCTAGGCTGCAGCCCTCTAAGGCTTAAGGCTGGCTGCGCCTCAGGAGGTACCATGCAGCAATGCACCTGGACTCTTTCATGGCTGTTGGTTTTATCAGCTGAAGTCAGTCAGCCGAACTACTTGGTACAAAATCCGTAAACCCCTCTCTGCTGACGCCTTTTGTTGACCAAGTGTCTTTGCTGCCTGTCGGCTCTGGTAATCATTACCTGAAGCAAAATATAAGAACATTTGGCCTCAATGGAGGTGTGTAGCTTACCTCGTCAGCCGTCGCCGACCGCAATCTATTTATTTCCTAAATAAGACAAGAGCGCCTCCTGGAACATCAAGTGGCTTGATGGCGACGATCTATGAGAAATACATACATAATGGCCCTAGGGGAAATGCTATTGGACTGGTCTTTGTATCAGCTGCCGGACAACAATTAGTTCAGCGAGGTAATATCCTCTCGCCAAGAGGGCATTGCCACTCAAAATTACAGAATCCTAGTGTTGAACTACCTAGAGCAACCCTAACTTTTGAGAGTACAAAATCCCTAGTCCGTATAGACTAAGAAGCTCTCGGAATATCTGATCGTACATCTAACGTAGAGTTCGCCCATCCCCCTGGAATGAAAACATTATATTACATATATGCTAACGTAGACTAGAACTTAACAAGTACTAGTCGTGAACACGTTAGATTGCACCGGAATACCCAATTTAGCGATATTCCCTAAATAATAATAAAAGACCCAAAAGAAAACATTTTTTTTTTCTTCTCGAAGCTGATGTGGAGCACTAGGCCAATTACTCAGCCCTGTTCCCTGCAGCCCTGGAGGGTTTGTTCCAACGTTCTCATTTCTTGTCTTCCCACTCATCGCTAAAGACCAAGCCATTCTTATATGATTTTTTTTTTGAAAAATTTAGTTCAACACTGACTCTAGAATATTTGATCATACCACAATTGTCAAGGTTCACCCCCCTCTGCGCCCAGATGACAGGCGGACCGACAGTGTGGCAGTGCATGCAGTGCTAGGCGCTAAGTGGAGTGCACTAGTAAATCAGTGGATCCATGTCCAACGACTCAGGATTGTCCCATTTATGTGGAGGCAAAAGAATGTTCTCTAATGAATGTAGGGCCCCGAATCCTCCGAACACACATATCATACACGTATCCTATTTAGGAATCAGTGAGATATTAAGCCTGAATGCCAAGACTTCTAAGCCCCGTCTCTTATTGCAAGGCACAAGATGATCTAGTATACTTCCCTTAACTATACCCCTCTCTCTGGTCAAGTTCTAACCATAAACCATGGTTCGAAGGAACATGCTTCCCGGATTTTTCACCGTAAAAGGTCCTACTCGGCAGCTTTCACCTATATTGTAAAATAAAAATAAAAATTTCAGTATGCGACTTGAGTATAGCCGACTCAAAAAGAACTCTACAATATGTAGTAACATTCTAGACTATAATCTGGGTCGCATTTGCGCGTCCGATATATGAAGGCCGCACGGCCATTCTGCCCGTGAAATACAAAGACTCCATATGGGGTAGGGCGCGTCACATTGATCAGCGGGAACTCTGGAACTTGGAACTCTGGGCCAGTCGATTCTCATTTCCTGGAGTATTGGGGCCCGGATTTTTGTTTCTGGAAGCTCCAGGGCTATAGCATCCAGACCGTCGAATAGCGAACTAGAAAATTACCGACTCAGCCTGCCCAAACTTATTATTCCAACGTCTCCCACGCGTGAAATTTACAATCCAATTTTTAAATATTTAATGTTTAATTACAATGAGAATATCAAATAACATTATATTACCTAAATTCCCATTCTTTTTTTTTTCTTTCTTTCAAAACATCCCCTGTAACTGGTATGTAATGGATCTGACCCATATACGAACGATACATACATATACGCTTTTTCCACGTCACCCAAAGACTTTAAGCCCGAGACCTCTAGGACTGGTATGTTTTCAATTTCCCTATTTTTTTGCCTCTTTGCCTCTGATTAGGCATTTTCCCTTCTTTCCCTAGGATGAGATCACCTTTTCTTTGCCTGAATTGGATCCAATCGCTTGCACCGCCCAAATTCCTACCCGATACATCGATCTGGTTCAATCTTTTCCTTTTTGATTCGCCTTGTATTTGATCAGCTCCCTTCAGCCTTCAGCCTTTCACTTTTTTTTGCCTTGCTCTTTTTTTTTTACGGGCTTCAGCTAGTGGGGTACCCCATTACATAGAGAGTGTGTGTATTTCTTTATACTCAAATCTCCAGCTTTAATTGCATCTTTCTAACATATTACTAGTTCTATTTTTTTTTCTTCTATTTTTTCTTCTCTCTCTTTTATTAAGCATGTGTGCCCCCTGAAGTTACAGTGTGGCCAAGTTCTATGGGACACAGACCCGGTTCTCCGTGTGTCACTTACGGGAAAACGTTTCATCTTATGAGGCGAATCGCCGAACAAGGGTCCCGAGGTAGGCCTTCTTCAGCCCTATCCCCTCCCCCCACGACCCCGGTCTTTTATTATCAGGTCAAGTCCATTTTCAAATGATCTGACTCTTAAAGTAGACTTATAAGATTTTACACTGCATAACTTCCTCTATTGACATTGCCACCACTAACATTGTCCTATAACTATCCGCCCTTCCACTCTTGAAGCAGAAGCTGGACCTTCTGAGAAAGTCTTCGGAGTGTGTGAGGCTGGTTAACGGCCCGCTTAACAATCGGAGCTGTTTCACGACCGACGTTTGCACTCAACTGGATTGGGTTATTGCTAGGATCTTGAGATCTTGATTCGACCTGCTTGCTCCGATTTACTCAAGCTCGACCTTGTCTTCTACTTGACTGAGTTTATTGCTGATCTCAGCTTCGGCTCATCTGGATGCGCAACCCATCTTGATTTGAATTCCGGCTCTATGTTCTGGTTCTAGGATGGACCTTCGATTTTCTCAGTCGCCAAGCTTCCATGACTTCAGAGACAAGCGTTCTTCCCAATCCCAATACGCTATGCCCGAGCTGGCACTCTCATCCCACGGTCCACTACCTATAGCTTCACGGACTAGAACTACTATGAACAACGCCCCTCCACCACTTCCGCCGCCAACCAGAATCCCCGATTTGGAAATCGGTTATGACGCTGGCTGGAAATACGCAAATTCAGAAACTCCGACTTCTCTTCCGCCTATCAACCCGAGCTCAAGTTTATTTGGAGGTCGACGGGCGCAACCCGCCTCGCTGGGTGATCCAATGCAGATAGACGATTTAGAGGGAAGACAGGGCGGAGCTCCCGTCTCGCGAAGCCCCGAAACTCAGATCCAGATCCAACCACCTCAGCCAGCTACAGACGGATTTCCAAACTCCATGTCAGTCATCCCGAATCCGGCGGGTCCAATGTAAGCGCACTTGATCCGCCAGGGCTGTGCAATCCTCGGTTTCGCAGTACCGCGCTTTTCTATATCAGGCTTTGACCTTGCTAATATATTGATAGCTTGAGTGGCGAGCGCCAATTTTCACTACGGAGTGTCAAAGACTCATCAAATGCCTACGACCAACAACTATTATCCAAAATCGGAAAGCCTCAAATAGCGAAATCGCTGTCACCAGGGGGATCTATCAGTCTCGGAAACGACAACCAAAATCCACTCCCTGCGCTCACCGTTCCCTCACGAAGCCCAAGCAATCTTCCATCACCCGGGCCTTCGGAAGGGTCAACACTGGACGTGAAATGGCATAACAGCCCTCAGTCCGGAGGCGTTTCTCCTAGGACTAAGGTCGGCTGGAGAGAGTATATAGGCCGAAGCCCAAGCGTGGAGAGCAATGCACCATCATCAGCGCTAGATTACGACCAAGGATTTCCGCGGGATGTGAGCCGACGCCGTTATCGTGCAACAACGCCACAGCGAGAAGATAGCATCAGTCTCCCGAGTCGATCGAATCGCGGAAGCTACGACCAGGGCGTGTTTTCAGATATCGAGGGAGAGTTTTCAACTGATGAACCAGTACCCCCGCGGCAATTCATTCTTCGGGAGCCCACTCCGCCGTATCCAGATTCGAGACAGGGCATGAAACGACGGGCATCTTCACCTCCGCGTGAGCCGATAAGCGACGATAGACATACATTGCACGTCGCTACGAGTAACGGAGATTTGTCACAACGAAGACTCGGTGGCCATCCGTTTACTAACACACTCTCGGTCAACCCCAGCTACCCCACGAGTCAACGGACCTTCTCAGCCACCTCATCCCTGAGCATCCGGACCTCGGGCTCGTATTCATCTACGCTGTCTATTGGAGGTAGCAGCATGACCAGCCTTTCTCCGTACGATCGGCCGTCTCCAGGTGGTTTTTCACCAAGCTCTGATCTCGATACTTTCCACGAAAAATCTATTCTCAACCCCAGCCCTACTGCGGCGCTATCTCAGCCTACTCTTCCACGACTCCCGGGGCCTGCATCTTTAGAACCGCCTGCGACGGACGCCACTGGAAAGATGCCTGTGCCTGTACCGACGACCATTATGAGCGTGCCAAAGCCAGCCGCGCCGAAGATCGGTGGGCTTTTCATCTGCGATTGTTGTCCAAAGAAACCCAAGAAATTCGACAACCCGGACGGCCTGCGGTAAGTTGACACCAAGATGTCTTCATTATACGAGCCATACTAATTCAGAACAGTGCCCACGAGATGGAGAAACAGTACGCATGCGCCTACTGCAATCATCGCTTCAAGAACAAAAATGAAGCTGAGCGACATCAAAATTCCCTCCACCTACGACGCCATTCATGGTCATGCGCCGCGCTCGTGAGTTTCCAAGCAGCATTCCACGCCTCGGGCGCACAGTCCTGCCAGACAAATGCCGGACCTACTCATGACACGTGCGGCTACTGCGGGGAGGAATTCCCCAATTTCCCTCAGGCAGACTGGGATCGACGGTTCGAGCACTTGACCACCGTGCACAAATTCGGCGAGTGCAACAATGCCAAGAAATTTTTCCGCGCAGACCACTTCCGACAGCATCTGAAGCATAGCCATGCCGGCACCAGTGGGAAGTGGACTAACATCTTGGAAAATGCATGCATGAAAGAAGAGCAACCGCCCGAGCCTCGCGAACCTCGGGGACCTAGGGATAAAGCTGCTTCTGGCTCCCAGACGGGGAGTTCCTTGACGTCCAATGCCATCTCGGAAGTTCTTAGCGAGCAATGACAATCAACAAGTCGTGTCTCCCTTGATCGGGAATTTCCTCTGCCTTGTAGCATCCGCTTACAAGACAGTTCCCGGCAAGCGGCTCTGTGCTGTTAATTGCATTCCTCGCCAGTTCATACTCCAGGGGTTGGATGATAGTTCTCACGCTTGTGGCACCAATCGTCTCTCCCATCTTTTGGACAATCGAAACTCTAAACTCATTCGCGTTTATCGACGAGTCCGAAATTAGAAGCTTGAGTCTACAAAATGACTGTTATATAAAAGGACAGCATCGCCCTCAACATCAACCACCCCGGGACATTTTCTCACCTCTCACAAACAAAAATACCAAAAACAAAAACCTTCTCATATTCATACTAGAAAAAGGCCAAGTGAAACAAGACACTTCACAAAAATGCCACCCAAGGCCTAAAAAAAAAGCCTGGAATCACGACTTGAAACGAACATTTTTTGAAATTTTTTCCTTATCCACGGAAGGAGTTAGAGTCGGGGACTGGGATCTTTTTTTTCAGTTGGATCAACCTCTGTGTATACCCCGGTTGCATTGCAATGGTCTGGGAGGATTCTTTATATCATTCTCATCTCATTTTTACATGGAGTCGGTTTCATGGTTGGTTCTTCAGCTGGGTGGACTGGAATACTGGAATACTGGATGGAATATTTGCGTTCGGCCTGTGTCTATTCTTTTCTTCTATGCTCTTCTATATATATTCCCCGCCCGTTTTATACATATTTTTGTTGGATGGAACAGTGAGGTGAATGGAGGGCGTTGTATATAGATTCTTCTTTCCTCTTTGCATGGTAGCCTTCACAAAATATGTTTTTTTATGTGTCTCTGAAATTTTTGATATCTTCCCAAGCTCTACTAATATATTTCTCGGTATTGAGTACCATCTTAAGATACAGATAGTCCAGTGAATATATAAATTTTCAATGGAAGACAGAAGAAACACGAGACTTTGAAACGATCTAAATCCAATGGGAAAATACCTGACCCAACCCAGAAAGCAAAATGAACAACCCAACTAACTTTTGTTTACTCAGTAACACTGTCCTTAATACTCCGCAGCGCACTCATCTTATGCGCCGGATCAATAGCAGCAGCATTCTGTGCCCTCCGACGGGCATCAACCCAAAGCATAAACTCACCATACTCCTTGGGCATGACATGCACATCCTTCTCAACAAGGAACGTATAGTTAAACATACCAGTGGACTTCTTCGTGCCGTGCTCGACATCCCGCACCTTAGAGTCAACACGCACCTGCACCTTGGTGTACTTTGTACTATCACCCTCGCGCTCCTCGGGTTCCGTGTACGAAACCGTTGCGCGCAGGTACAGCACGCTGCCTACGGGTACTGGGTTCTCGAATGTGCTGGGATCGAGGGCGACGAAGTTTGGTCGAGCGTGTGCAAAGGATGCGGCGCAGCAGAAGGCGAGCTCGAAGGTCTGTTTTAGCAGGAAGCCACCGAAGATCATGAAGTTGTGTCGGTTGCGGTATTGCGGTTGCATAATCATGGCAGATTTGAGGACTGTGTCGCTCATGAAGACATGATTCGGGGGGCGCTTAGTTGCGCCTTGGGGCTCTAGGGGCAGGGGTTAGTATCCTTAGATTTAGGCGATGTGATGGGTTAAAAGGTTTCCCGATACTTACTCAGGTAGGACATCTCTTTCGTCCACATTGAGTGGATCAGGTTGCTCTCTTCCTCGTCTGGTGATTTCTCCAAGAGACTGCGTGTGCGAAGAGCCTTCTTGGCCTGGTAATTCGCTTCACCCTTTCGGAAAAGGCGCTTCTCCTCCTCGGTTTCAACGAGGAGAGGGGCCACTGGAACGGGCCTGTTTGTGTGGTGTTAGTTTGTGTGTATCGCTCGATACAGAGGAGGAACATACGTCTTGGTAACCGGGTCCAGTGAGACCATTGTGAAAGCACAAGTGATCAGGACATCTTCAGGCTTCGGCTCATGTCCTTCCGGGCGGGCCTTGGTGACCTGGAGAGAGATTTCCATGCTTGATCGACCAGTCGCGTAGGTACATTGACCGCTGAGCTCAAGATCGCAAATTTCCATTAGCGGGTTCTCGATGGTGATCCGGTCACACGCCGCAGTGACAGTGGATACACCGTCACCTGTGTGGCGGTAAGCAACGATGCCAGCTAGGGCATCGAGGTCCATCAAAAGTGAGCCCAATCTAGTCGGAATGTTCAGTCAAATGTTCTTTTGATAGATAGGCTATCAAAGGCGTACCTGATATGCCCGGAGGAGTTGAGATAAGAATCCAAGAGCCATTTGTCTTGGGCCAGAGGCAAGATCTACCAATGAGTCAGTATCAACATCCTGATTTCCACCCCCACCAAATACGCAAAAATTATACGTACAGCACTGTAATAGCTGTCCGACATCTTCTTCGGCGAGACATCAGGCTTAAGGCTCTGCCCAGCATTTTCCTCCGGTCCAGCTTTCTCAGCCTCGCGAGTCCGTGTCAGTGCATCGATCCATGGCGTTTTGACACGCATAGGCATCCACGTTGGCCGGGACCCTGCCTGAGACGGCGTGGAGTGAAAATCCTGGGTGTTGAAGAAGAATGGCTGGGCTGCAACTGCGGCCCGCGTGGGCAGCGCAGGCAAGGATTTTGAGCGAGCAAGCGCTGATCTTCTACTAAGGCCAAACATTTTGGTGTCAAAGGAAACCAAATAGGAGACAGAAATTTAGATATTTGATATTTCGGTAGGTTGTACTCCGAACTCAAAATGACGATGACCGAGGATCTGACGTATACGGAGGGCGGTAGTGACCAAGAGAGCTCTAACTACTCGGTGGCTTGGCAGAAAGTGACCGCCCTAGTCACTTGATTTTATCACTTCACTGGGAATTACTTTAATAGCAGTTGGTCCTAACGAGTATCCTGGCCTTGGAAAAGAATAAAGTACCCCAGCCTATTCTTTTGTGTAAAGTAAGAACTTATACGGAGTATAAGTCCATAGTTACGCCCCTGATGGTCACTGCAATCACCCGTAGTATTTCCCCGATCTGGTTAGCTCCACGGAGATTCTCGGCTCGGATACGAAGAGCGGTATCATCGTTCCCGACTAGTTTTATATTGTTCTATAAGCCGAAGGACTCCAAAGCACAGTGTATCAAACGTTATACATAGAAAGGTCTCTTGCACAAAGTGTGCTTTTGTTTCTTTTTCTACCTTTTATATCTTGAAGACATCTACGGAATATGTTGTAAACAGAATAGCTGGGTCTACTAAAAATACACCACAAGGCTGCATACGCGGTTGTCTACTCTTGTAAGCGTAGACAGGGAGAATCATAATCCGCCGACTCCACCTTGGCAATATAAGCTGGCTAAAACTAATCCCTGCGGTACATGTTTGTAAAGATACGACGGATTGTCCATCCACTCTTTGTAAGGATACGACGGGTCGTCCCTCCGCTCTTACGGTGTTGCGGCTTTGGACCTCGGGAGCTTTCTTTGTGTCATATCGGAAGACCTGCCGGGGTTCCAAATTTGTAATCGAATACGCTCAACTGTCAACAACTTCTTTTCAATAACCATCTGCCATTTCCAATTATAATCGTTGACGTTAAATGTAAAGAAAGGGTTATGGAGTTCATTTAAGCTTAGCCAAGCTCCGGGCCGAAGTGATGTGGCCAAGCAGCGTCAAAATGAAGTCATCGATAAGATATTGATCTATAACATTTACTTCGAAAACAACTGGCTCTTTTATCCTTGTGCTATTCGGATTGATATATTAACTTGAAGAAGTTGGAATAAAAAAAAAGTCCCCTATCTGTAATATGAGCGACCCAACAAACCCACATATCAAAGAGCGCACTACACATCAATGGGGCCTTTACCAGCGAGAGAATTTTTGGAAACAAAATGAAGGAACGACACCGTTATTTAATACTGGCAAGTTTTGACTATGAGCCCGCCAAGCAAATAGAAACCCTAACTTCTACAGACCCCCGAAAAATGGAAGAAAGAGCAAAGGAGAAGCTGAGTGAGGGCGGCTGGTATATAGTACCCCAGCGATATCCCAAGACACATGCTGGATAAATTAACCTCAATAGGTACTACGCCTCCTCAAATGCAGGAATGTCAAACACACACCTCGTAAACCGACAAGCCTTCTACCGGCACCGACTAATCCCAAACCAACTAATCGACACGAACAACCGCTCTACAAGAACAACAATCTTCAACCACTCAGTCTCCGCCCCGATCGGCTTCGCCCCAATCGGAATAAACAAAATCTACCACCCGTCCGGCGAAGCCGCAGTCTCAAAAGTCGCCAGCGAGCTCAACCTACCCTATTGCCTCTCAACAGCGGGCAGCACATCGATTGAAAAAGTCGCATCAGCAAACGGGCCAACAGGCACCCGTTTTTTCCAACTATATATGCCGCACGACGACGAGCTGACAGTATCACTTCTAAAGCGGGCATCGGAAAACGGGTTCGATGCGCTGATTCTCACGACAGATACGTGGCAGCTTGGGTGGCGACATGACGACGTCGCATCGTCGAATTATGCATCCTACCGCGGATTCGGGGCAGATATGGGACTTGAGGATCCTGTTTTTCGGAAGAGATGTGTAGCGGACGGAATTGATCCTGATGTTGATCTTGTTGCTGCGTCGACGAAGTGGATTGATTCCGTTTGGCACGGGCGGGCTTGGTCGTGGGAGAAGATTCCTTGGTTGATAGAGACTTGGAGGAAGATTAGTGGGGGACGGCCGTTTGTGACCAAGGGGATTCAGTCAGTTGGTGATGCGAGGAGGTGTGTTGAGCTTGGGGCTGACGGGATTGTTGTGAGTAATCATGCTGGAAGGCAGGTTGGTGGAGCTGTTGCTAGCCTTGATGCGCTTGAGAGGATTACCGAGGCTGTTGGGGAGAGGATCTATGTTATGTTTGATTCCGGGGTGAGGGGGGCTAGTGATATTGTTAAGGCGTTGGCGCTGGGGGCGCAGTTTGTGTTTGTTGGACGACTTTGGATTTGGGGGTTGAGTATTCAGGGCGAGGATGGGGTTAGGCATGTTATGAAGTCGTTGCTAGCGGATTTGGATATTTTGATGGGTGTTGCTGGGTTCAACGGGGTTGAAGATTTCAATAGGGACATTCTTGGTTGGTCTTGCCTCTGGTATGATGTGAGGATGAATGCTGATTTCGAGTTGCAGAGTCGGATCCGAAGAATTATACGCTCATACCTCAGAAGGCTTTGCGAATGGAAGAAACTTTGCAAGCAGTCGATGGCATTCTTCTCTGACTTGTTACGCTAGCCCAAACGACATCCATGGATAGTATGACCAACAATGAAGCTTAACCAACCGGGATTTCATGGGCCCGTCAATTACTATCGCGCCCCCAAAGCTCAGCCATGTCGTTGTCAAAGTACTCTACTAGAACTTCCACTTTGATTCTGCATAAACCCCAATAACGTGATAGTGTGATATCGTTTCTGGTGCATTGAATAGACACGATTATAATTGGAAATGGCAGACGGTTATTATGAGATGTTGGCCTCTGGCCAATGATATTGTAGACTTTTGTCTATGAAAGTGAAAATAATGGCAAGTCATATCCTCTTCAAATGATAGGTAGATGTTGGAGGTTCCACACGAAATGAGTGATATATGCAGCTGGAAAAAAAGCCGAATAGACAAAGTGCCGCCAACGTATGCCAGAATGAGTGGGTGCTCGTATGTGGACCCAGGTGTATTAACAGAAGTGAAACGATGTGGGGGTGCAATAATCGAGAATATGCACAGGAAAAGACATGGGGAATAAGTGAGTGTACAGTAATACATAGAGCAGAAATATGATTGCGCCAAATCAAAAAAAATGCCGAGAAGGGAAATATAGGCTAAAATGCAGTTCAAATAGCGAATGCAACAAGCATTACCGTGAGCATAGACCAGCTAATGCCGCGGACGAGGTGGGATGCGGAGCTGCCAGAGATTGTGGCCATTGCAGAGGTGGCCGGTGATGATGATGTGGCATTAGCACCAGATGAGGCGGCGGCGGCAGTGACTGGCGGTGGGGTGAATGTGCCATTGCCCACGGACGAGGTTGAAGAGGATGAGGTTGAAGATGAGTTTGAGCCTGAGTGCGAGTTCAACTTTGAGGCTGAGGCTGAAGCAAGCGCGCCGAACCCGATTTGGCCATTGTCGAAGTCGAACACAGTGTACACGTTTTTCAAAAATACATCGCCGACGAGCCAGTTGGCACCGTTGGATGCATAGCCAACAATGGTGGAAATGCAGTAGTCCGAACCGTCCGACTCGGCGTTTCCGATATAATCTTTAGGGGAGATGTTATATTTGACACCCGAGAACTCGAACTCTATAGTTGCAGTCGAGTTACATGGGATCAAATAGTTGTTCTTGTTGGAAGGCTGTTGAGATGCATCAGGGACGAGAGAAAACAGTGCTTTGGCATCTGCGGGAGGAATTAAGAGATAGGTGGTTCCGGTGTCGATGGTAGCGGATTTGCCGGAAAAGTTGCAACTTTTTCCATTCACATAAACATCATCCACGGGGATACTCCAGATTTTGTCGTTGGTAGCAGTGTATTTGATGGTACCATCGAATTTGGTTGTATCGACATCACCAAAGTTGATTTCACCATCCTTGCCGCCGTCTGCCGATCGAGAGAGGCTGAACCCAACCAAGTTTGACTTGATGAGCTTTTTCTCAGCAACGAGATCCATAAAAGATGGCAAATTCCACCCTGCTGTATGCGACCGACCCAGGCCAAGAATCCCGTCGAATGGGTAACTCTGGAAAGTTTCCGAGGCATTGTTGGCTTGACCGAAAGTTTGCGAAACTTCGAGCCCTGCAATTGAGATGGTATCTTTCCCCATCTTTCCGTCGACCTTACCGCTGCCGTAAAAGAGGCTGAAAGTCGAACCGTCGGTGGTGTAGCTGGTTGATTCCGACCCGTCGAACTTGTGATGACGTGCGCAGACAGACTCGACGCAATTCGAGCCGAAGACCCAGGTATTGGGTGCACCAGTGTCGATGGCCATCCACATTTCTTTCTTTTGAGAACCTACGTGGACGGGAGAGAAATATGAATAATCCGTGCCATCTTGGTTTAACGGTGCACTGTTTGGCAATGACGGCTTATGGGACTCGACGATCTTATAACCATCGTCGCGGCGAACGGGTATTTTCTTTAGGTCGAGGGTCCAAGGTTTCGCGTCGGTGGATGTATCGGTGCTGTCAGTCTCGGATTTGGCTTCAATCAAGGTCCATGGAATAAAGCGACGTTCGACAGTGGTTTCCGTGGAAAGTTTCATCCGTAATTCCCATGGATAAAAGGCGTGCACGCCCGAGATGCCAGCAATGAAGACCAGACATGATGAGAGATGCATGATCCCTGGGAGGGATTTTAGGCAGAAAATGTGAAAACCGGCATTTGAGGAAAGGCCCAATTGTGCAATATAACTACACAAAGATAGAGAGGTAAGGAAAAGAAATTAAAAGAAAGTGAGAAAAATATAGAAAATTGAAAAGAGAGTTGAATGTGAGGGGGAAGTGGCGAACGGTCTCCACTTTGAACCCCTGACCAGAACTGACAAGAACTCCAGTTGGGTCTAAACTGTAATAGGATTAGCTCCCACTGTCTCCCACTGGTCTAACGCTCTTTCCAGTATTGATCATCCCAGTAATGGAGCTAGTGGGGTCCAAGCTTGAACCTTGGAAGTTCTATAGAGTACATAGAGGAATATTGATGAATCCTGGACTTGACGGGGCAAAAGTCTGAGAACCCGTATTGGTCCAGTGTGCTTAACAGCTCAGTAGTTAAACATTGAAGTTTGTCATTGGAACACCCAAAGATGAAAAATAAAAATAGAAAAGGAACTTTTGAAATCAGTAAGCCCCCTTTATGTTGAAATGCGACCGTAAGGTAGCCCGTGCGGAGTACAAACATACCTCCACTTGGGTCGAGAACGTCGGACCCTGGCCCTGATAGGAACCACTTTTATTTCGCAGTTGAATACTTTTGGTCTACTTAATCCGTACAATTTACCGTTCGTTAAATGCAATTTGACTGAAGCTTGAATGACTAGTATGTTGTATGCATTTTGACCGGACTTGATGGAATGAAAAGTGAAAAGCACTCTTTAAAATAGCTGGAGACCTAAAATCGATCTATCATGTAGATCATGAGCCAACTGTGGAGACTGATTATAAAATTGAACACAGCCAGGAGTTCCCATAGCTGCATCACAAGATATGCGGTATTGTGTAAGAGGCGAAGAATGGCTCTGTCATCTATAAACTGAACAGTCACTAACTACAGAGTACTCGGAATATAAATATATCTTGAAAGCCAGTTATATATATCCAAATATCCCGTATACTACTGAATAAATAAGCCAAAGAGCAGATGTCTATAACCCTTGGAAGTCTTAACAGTGTCTCGCACTTTGTATCACAAGCCTACAATAGTCACACTGTGCGACTGGTATTACTACCTCGATATATCAGATTGCGATGAATTCATATATTGGAACGATTGCATAATTACATAGATGATGGCCAACCAATCTTAAAAAAATACCTATTAGTAACCTTGATTAACTTCAGTCTCAGTTAATTGCGGATCGTTAGGTGGGCCAAATGGGCCCATCAAAAAGGGAGACTGCTCGCGACCGGTATGGTGAATAATAAACTGGTCCAAAGAATCTCAAGGTCCAAGGAAAACTGTATGCCAAGGGCTATCTCAACGTACACCGCTGCAAATTATGCCAACAAATGCACAAAAATAGTAGATCGCGATGCAAAGCCACAAACTCCTTGCGACCCAAATAACCACTAAAAGCACCAGCCACAGTATAGCCCTAACGCCAAGATGTAAATAAAAGCCGTTGTCAGAATCAAAGGAGAATGGAGGGACGCACAGAGCAAGACTCCCATAATCTACGAAAGGCAATTGCTAAATCAATCAGATAATCGACCCCAGCACTCCCCGAAATAGCCCGAGCGGAGACTCCGAACTTCCCCACGATTCCACCGGCTGTTGGAAATTGCAGGGAAAAAAACAAACCTCGGAACTGAAAATGTATTACCCCGGCGCTAGAGACACGGAAGAAAAGAGCAGTGGGCTGATCCGATTCTCAACGTGCAGAATTTCGGTATACTAGTGCGAATGTGCCGACGTCATTGTTCCCGAGCTAGACAGAATCAACGCTGTCGGGATCGGAGTATATGCAACAAATACTATATTAGAGTTATTTGAACAGTTATCTCTCGGCATGGCACATGTGACGGACCGTGGTGCAATCGTCGGCGATGGTCTTGGGGGAAAGGACACAATGACCCACTCGCCTAGAACTGACCTGGTGACCTCGGGTTAATGGTGCACTTTGATTAACGGCGGACAGTTCCCCGGAGCGTGGATCTGATTTTGTTGTAGATCATGGTGGATATCGGATCGACTACCTCGGATCGACTGCCTCGGCACGACGAAAATATGATTTTTCGGTTTCACTTCATGAGTGAGGGCAATGAGTCATCTGTGGTAGTAGATTGGTGGGAACTGCGTATGGATATGTTCACTGCGCGTTTGAAATTGGTCTCACTTTGGATCTTCTTACTGTATCCCAATAGAGTATTGTGGGCAGAATTAAATATGATAAAGGTGTTTCTGAAAAAAAAAAAAAAAAGAATGTTAGTAGTAGAAGCTTTGGGTCAAAGATGGTATGGATAGCCATATTCAATTGAATTGGAACAACTCGACAGAGATGTGGTGGAATAAGATAGAAAACAAAGCCTATGATCGGCTGGCTGGCACCATAGAGGAAGACGCCCACTCCATGGGAAAGATATTACATCAAAACGCTAGTATCTTAAAACAATCCGAACCCCCCAAAACAAGACAAAGCCCGAACAATGTATCAAGCAACAAAAGAAATCGTTTCATCACAGACCGGTCAACGGAACTGGAAGCAACAAGATTCGACCGAAGAAGCAGGAATCACAAGACTCTACTTCCTCTGAGCGTTCTCCTTGGGGCCCATAACATCATCAAGGAAGCCAGTCCAGAGCTCACGTATGGCACCGGGCTTGGAGGTACCGTTTGATCTGCGCTGGATCTCCTCGCCAACACGCGAGCGGCCAACGGCCTCGGTAAGTGAGAATGGGTCCAAATCGATGGCGTGATTATCGACGACCTCGCTCATGGCGCTGGCAGAGACGTCAGACCCGGTGCCGGACACGGTGTAGATCTGGGGCTTCATGGGTGGGGCGGTGGGTGTCTGGCGCCATGGGATAGAGGGGAGCTCGGGAAGGACCGGGACTTGGATGCCGCGCTGCAGAGGGGCGGCATCGAGGTCAGCCATGCTAGGCATGTAGATGAAGTCGACGGTTGAGGTGTCGTTCAGGGTTTTTGTGGCGCGGGAAGTATTGAATTGGCGGGAGGAAGACGAGGAGCTGGAGCGTGTTAGGTTTGGGTTTATTTTTTTTTGAAGGGTTGGAAAGAAGGCATTGGTAGATGTATATAATGGAATGGGTCTGACATACTCTGAGAATGCACTGCCGTTGATTCTGCGCATGGCAATGTTGAAGGCACGAGATTGGAGGACCTCATAGTTGGAGAGGGCCTTCTCGCCGGTATTGGCAGGTTGGGCGGATTGAACTCCAGTGATGTGAAGGCTGCGGCGAGAAGAGGGTGTCACAGGCTGCTGGGAGAGAGCTCTGAGAGCGCGGACAGATGATGAACGGGGAGCAGCCATGATGAAATGTATAGAGTTATAGCTTTGGGGTAGAGCTATGTTGGAAGGCTAGAGGTAGAAGTCTCCAAGTATAGTAGAAAAATGAAAGAGGGAAGTAAGGGAGTAAAGGAGTATGGCAGTATGAGACCAGGAGAGCTTTATAGATGAGAATGGTTGGGGAGAGCTATGAGAGCAGTTCTTGGCGGTCTGGAACGTTATCGATAGTGTACCAAAAAAAAAAAGTAGAGCACGTCAACACTGGGGCAAAGGGTAACAGTGTGGATTCAAACTTGAAAAGAAATTTTTAAAATGTAGTGGAAAGAGGGGGAACCAGGTTTCCCTTTATATGACCTACAATACCGATGACTGTGCTGGGACTGTGCTGGATTCAACAATTCTCTCAGACAGAGATCTACGGCGTAAGTAGTAGGTACCCAGCAATCGGGGCACACTACCCCGTACCCACCAGAACACCGAGTGACAAAATGTACCCGGTACATCACTTACCCCCCCCCGAAAATGATGTATTCTTTACTTCTATTCCCCCCCCCTTCTGAAACCGATTATTACGTTTTTGGACGATCCAATGAAATAATCACCGGCATAAACATCGGCCATTATTGGATGTCTTCCTGCAGAATGGGGTACTATAACATAACCTATACTCTTATGTACGCTTCTCATCGAATTCTCCTTCCTTGGAAAACGGGAAGAGATACACAACGTTTATGCATATCCACCTCTAATCCCTCGATTCTGAGTGGCTCCTTGAGTCTGTAAACGCTGGCCATGAAAGAATGGAATTCCAATTTTTGGGGATACCAATTAATCGCCGATCCTCAACTGTTGAGGAATCCCATGACCTGGTGGACCTGGGCTTCTAATAATATAGTGTTATAGTCTCTGAAATAAGTGGAGCGGTGAGACTCGGAGTTGGGTCCTCCCTTCCGAATGATCTACACATTTTAGCTATTCTCTGTCCTACACGGTATACATTATTCTGTGATATCCTACGGTGCAACGTGTCCATGGAAATTTATGCTTTTCTCACCCCCGCAATCGTTGATTTTAACCGGAAGGTCCCGATCGAAGGGCTGTTGAGATCAGCAGACCTTATAAGTGGCTGTGCTTATTTTGTGGCCAGGGCTCGGGAGTATTCGATAGCTGTAAGGACCCGGCCTGGGCAAGTGTCAATATATCTTGGCAGGAATTCGAATTCTTCCCCTGCCTTTCATCCCTAGATTAGAGAATAGGGGGTTTCGGATTTATTTTTTGTTGAGGTAGGTTTATAGGCAAGTGTGTATTGGTCGCTAATTCCTAGTCTATCTACGAGGCAACCGGTATATGCATACTATAGATGCTGTGTAGTATGTATGCCCTAAAAAGTAGATAAATCACATCCCCGCGCTATGCGATTGGTCAACCGACATCACAGCTATCTCATACTCAACTTTGAAGGTTCAAAGTTTGGACCCCGGTCGCCGCCCTTTAGCTATGGCCCGGGCGTACGGGTGCGAGCGGGACGCTGGAACCAGGTGGTCGACATCCCCAGTGTGCACGAGATCCGGGGACGCCTCCGCCAGGGATGTGATGCCAATGTTCCGCATGGATGTTTCCAGTTCATCTTGCATAACTGAGAGAAACCTGAATCAGCAAACTATAAAAAGCAGAATGTCAAGCCACCACTTACTGTCAATCAGATGCTCTACTCCCTCCTGGCCGTAATTGGTAGCGAAAAGCATGCTTCGGCCCATGCCCACAGCCGTTGCCCCCAGACACACAGCCTTGAGGATGTCGGTTCCACGCCGAATACCACTGTCCACATAGACCTCCATATGATCAAAGACCTCCGGGCAGCGCCTGTGAATCTCTAGGAGCGTGATGATCGACGGCGGACTGGTGTCCAGGTTGCGACCGCCGTGATTGCTGAGCAAGATACCATCAAGCCCTGCTTTCATGGCGAGCAGCGCATCATCTGCTGACATCACGCCTTTCAAACACACCGGCTTATGCGTGTGTTGTTTCACCCATTTCAAATCCTCCCACGTCAGCCCGGGATCAATGAATCCAGACATGACACGACCAAGCCCGCCACCTTTCTTGTCATTGTGCACCTTTGACGGCGCCATGGGCACTGATAAGTTCTCATCTGCCTTGACGCGCTCGTCGGCTTCGCGCTTACCGGGCCACGCGGCGTCTACGGTAACAAAAATGGCTTTGATGTTCGGATTGGCCGAACACTGACGCAGCAGGTCGGCGGACTTTTCTCGGTCCCTGTTGACGTACAATTGGAAGAAGAAGTCGGCCGAGGGCGCTGCCGTGCGCAGCTCCTCCATTGTGTAGGATGAGTTGTTTGAAATCTACCCAGCTAGTAAGCATTTTGACTGACAGTGGCAACACATCATGAGCTCACTCCTTGCATGATTCCTTTGCTTTCACACGCTCTGGCAATGGCGCGCTCCCCATCTGGGTGGATGAGTTTTGCCATTGCTGCCGGGCTCACGAATAGCGGGAGCTTGTAACTCCCGCCGAGGATATTTGTCCCAGCATTTACCGAACGGACATTTCTCAAGACTCGCGGCCGGAACCATATGCGGTCAAAGCATGACTTGTTGGCGTTTCGTGTGATCAGATCTGTAGCAGCGCTGGAGTAGAAGGCCCAGGTCTTTTTGTTGGCGGTTTTTGAAGCCACGACTTCAAAGTCATGCGAGTTAATCAGGGTGTGCAACGGGGGCTTCTCATTTTCCAAGACCACCGTGGGATTCTCCTCTGGAGGTGGTTTGGCCCACTCGGCATCAATTGTAGATTCATCGAGGACGCCCTTATACTTCGTCGGGTCGAGATTGTTCTTCATTACGCTGGGTGCATGGACTTCTGAATATGCCTTCGTTGCATCTCCCCCTGCATGCTTCAGGATTACTGTTCGCGAAGTGAATTAGATATTATCCTCAGAGGACACATTTGTCGGTGTACGTACTTGCAGATCCTCCAGGATGCTCTTCCAGAAAGTCGGTCACGTCCCACACCTGTTTGTCAACCACAACCCAGCAGTCTTCGGGCGTCTTGTGCTCCGAGATCTGCTGAGCAGACAGAAATCTTCGGTCTGCCATTGTTGTCAAATGATATAAGTGTGCGAGTTCTTGTATTAGCCGGGAAGAAATTGAGGCCGATACCAACTGACACCAGGCCTGTATGTGAAATTATGAAAGAGAATTGACACGATGGATACAAAATAGAAGTAGCCACCCACAGCGAGCTAAATACTCAGCAAGGATCTGGGGCGGGGATGGCCTTCGGTAATGTCACCGGACTTACCCCGGACTGCACGGGCTAAAGTCCTCCGAGCTTCATACTCAAACATTCAGCTTTCTGTACGGAGTGCTGTGTGCTGTATTGATGCTTCTGTATTTGGACTCCTGGTCTTTGGTGTCTCTTTGGTGTCCTCGAGACCACTATGTGTTCTAGATTGCCATTCTAGTTTACGATGTAATCCCCCGCAAATAGCTCCACACACGTTTGTCGTACAAAAAGGTCAAATCGCCAACGATATTTTAGAAACAGCACAAGAAATTGGCGTTTAGTAGCTTATACAATATCACTTATGTTTGAAGACATCTAAACCTCGAAGTGACTTAAATCGGCAAAGTACCGACTGGACCACGGATTTCCCCCCGAGCGGCCTGGGAATAGTCGCCTGTACTTTCAGGCATAAATATAGCATCAGCCACAGTGAAAACCTCAGCCCTAGTGTGGCTGATAATTTTCCGACCGTCAACACACATTTTGCTCGACAGACAGCATTTCATCAACACAATAACGAGGATCTTTACTCTAGTTATCTGATGCAAATCAAGTCTGCTGGCAGCTGTGTTTTGAAACTTTTCAGCCGCAATATCGCCTCGACTGTGAGGTCGACAGGGATAGATAGACCCGTCTCGTTAGGTTTGTTTGTGTCCAAATATAAACCTATTAACTAGTGGCGAGTCTAAAAGTTGATCTGACTCATTTTGTAGGGTTTTATACGAGTCACAGCCTGGCTGGTGTGTCTTTTGTAAATTCCATATCTGCTGGAAATCCCAGAACAATCTCCACAACTGGAAGACAGACTACATTAAAAATGGCTGAACCTAAACCTCTCCGATACGTTGATGTATGTCGCCCTTTCTTAACAGCCTTATTCTCGAAAGGGATATGCATCTCATAGCTAACTGCGAAATACTAGATTGGTATCAACTTGAGTGATCCCGTTTTCCGCGGTGAATACCATGGAAAGCAGGCCCATGAAGACGACCTCGACGACGTTATCCAGCGTGCTCGGGATGTAGGCTGCTCAAAGTTTATGGTAACCGGCTCAGACCTTGTAGAATCGAAGCACGCTGTGCATGTCGCCAGCAAATACCGTACGTTTCGAACCTGCCAGGACGTTCTCTTTCTGTATTAACAACTGGATTCTGCAGCGGGCTTTTGTTACGCAACCGTTGGTGTGCATCCATGCCAAGCAAAGCTCTTCGACGAGCACCCAGGCGGTCCCTCAAAAATGCTGGAGGAGCTCCGCGCTCTAGCAATTGAATCCACACAATCCGGCCACGCCGTCGCATTCGGCGAAATCGGCCTTGATTATGACCGGCTGTTCCTAAGCCCCAAGGAGCCACAGCTCAAATATTTTGAGGCCCAACTGGACCTGGCTGTTGAGATCCAGCTTCCTTTATTCCTCCACTCCAGAGCTGCAAGCGAGGACTTTGAGAGACTCCTTGCTCCAAGGCTTGCCAAGCTTCCCAAGCGGGGACTTGTGCACAGCTTCACAGGGACAATGGATGAAATGAACCGGATGATTGCGTTGGGTCTTGACGTTGGTGTTAACGGGTGCAGTATGAAAACCGAAGAGAACCTGGAGGTTGTTAAAGCCATTCCACTAGACCGGCTCCAAATCGAAACTGATGGGCCATGGGTATGTACTGCTCTAAGCTCTCCAGGGCTGGTCGGATCTGTGACTAACCATATTTTTAGTGTGAAATTCGCCCCTCTCATGCATCTGCAAAACACCTAAGTGGTGCACCGGAACTGCCAAAGGCTTTGAAGAAAGAGAAATGGCAGAAGGGGTGTATGGTGAAGGGCCGGAATGAGCCTGTTGCCATCGCTCGTGTTGCTCATGTTATTGCTAGCGTCAAGGGTATCACTGTGGAGGAAGTTTGCGAAGCGTAAGATGTTAATTTGTCCTGATGCTCGGCTTCATACTAACTCATTCTTCTTTCCAGTGCTTGGAACAACTCTATCAGAATGTTTGGGTTGGGCGAGGAGTCACCTTGACTGTTGATACCGCCACAGATAGATGATAAGAACAATACATATGCATGAATGCCCTGTGGCATGCTATCACAACATAGCTGTGTCTTGTAGTCGATTTGAAGGCTCTGCTTGGCCAATCTCTATGGATGCAATACACCTGCCTGTCGGTGTCAATTATTAAATTCTGTAGAGCTATGAATATATCAAAAAATCCCCGACTGTAATCTTTCTTGCATCATTCCTCACTGTCCTCAGATATTTCCACGGTTCCTCATTTCGACCCCGTGACCCGGTTTCTCTGCATCGCCCATCTTGCCTGGTCGTGCCTTCTCCCACAGCGTCTCTATATAAACTTCCTCGCCTGGGGCTCTTGTTGGATATGTGATGGTCATGATAGTGGCCTTCCGCATCGTTTGGCATTTCATCTCCGAGAACTTCACCTTCCCCTACCTACTGATGAGGTGCATTAACCCATGAACGATTACCACACTTTGGGGAGCCCAAAAGTGACTGGAGAATTTGGCAAGGTTGTCAGCAAGATCTACCTACTGTTCTGCTGTGTTCCAGCCTCGTATCAACGGGTAGGCTCTCGGCACAAGTGACTCAACACGTTCATCACTTTCCTTTAAGCACACCATTCACCGGAGACGGACATATTTTATAATACTCCGCTAAAGAGGGTCACAGTACCTTCCTCCTCTGATAATGATATGATCCACGAAGCGAACGTTGCTGATGGGACCCAAACCAATAGATAGTTTTACAACACTGCGGTCGAACCCCGGGGCCCTCACGCGGAGATTTTGGTAATGACAATCTCGGTGATACTATTTTGACAACATATGAGCGTGAGATTTCGATTCTAAACTCAATCTAACAATGGAGTTCGGTCCTTTTTTTTAGCTCTTTGTGTGTGTGCAGGGTTTGTTAAATCTTGTGGCCAAGACAGCGTGACTTTCAAGGTTGGAACCTACTAGTATGATGAGACATGAATGAATGAGTGGAATATTCCGCAAGTATCTTGGAAATTAGCTAGGTGCCTCTAAAGTCACTAAAAGAATGATTGAGGGTCCCTGTCATGATTATCCAATTGCGACACCCATGGATGGCGGATAGGTAGGCATTTCTTCAACCCACGTATTCATTGTTGGTTTAACATGGTATCGCCAGCGAAAACCAAATTCTACTTGGTGAAATTCGAGCTCATTGAAGGGTTTTAATCATTATTTGGATGTTACGATATATCACAGAAAGGTGTCATGCAAAAAGTCTAAAGGTCATGAGCCATTATAATGTCTAGATCGTGTGTGTCCATATCTTCCTGAGGATCATGATTGGAGAGAAGCATAATATCATGATCACCGTATGAAGCCTGAGAAGACCCAATTGATGGGAATAATGTATTGATGGATGTTTGAGTCGATTCCCCAATGCCTGAGAAGCTTGTCTCGCTGAGATTGTCCAAAAGCTGATCATCAGACTCGCTATTCAGCAAGCACACGTCACTTTCTTCATTCTCGTCGCGATGTAGTGCTTGAATAGAACGAGTCAGTGCCGAGTTTCCGCTCTCGAGCTGTAGTTGATCCGTAGATATGCGACGCACGGTCTCGTCTGACACAGCCGGTCTATTTGATAGGCGCTCTGTGGAGAGCATCGAAGCTCGTCTTTTGGTGGGTTTTATCTTGGGCACACCTTCCTGGGCGATGTGCCAAAGTGATGAGAGGGCCGCAGCCCTGAAACTTAGAGATTGGGGTTGTATCGTCGTGTCATCCATGTGGTGGCGGCGAGTGAGCGCTAACAATTCTGCTAATTTAGCTTTGATGAATGGGTCACTGTTTCCTGCCAGCATAGACGATATGGCTTTCGTGATTATTGGAATTGTTACTCCTCGCTGGTTCATAGCCTAGGTAGAATTAGTACTTGATTCGCATGATTGAGACTGAAAACTCACATCCCGGTATCCAGGATCGAACACCGCGGGAGATATATCTGCGAAGCTCTTGATTGTGGCATGCTGCGGGACACGAATTGTGTGGTCTTTGATTGAGTTGGAAATGAACAGTCTTTGAATTCCTAGGTCGAACAACCGGAAGAGTTCCTCGCATGATGGATGTGATTCACCCACAGATATGCAAGAAGCCTGTGATCCTGGAATTTCAGTAGGACCCCCATGTTGTAGGATTGTGACGTCTGCCATTGTCTCCAGAAGCCGAGGACTGCGGAAAGCCGAGGATTCTTGTCCAAGAAAACCAACCTCCAATTTGAAACATTCCTGGACTTGTGGTATACTCTTAGGTTGAAAGATATACTCCAGGCGAACGTCGATTGAAGCCAAGATAGCTACTGGTATACCGGTGGGAGGACACGCGTCTGGGGGATTGGTCATCGAACCAGGCAAAGTCCGACCCGTTGGGTGGTTCCGCATTTTACACCCTCGGCGCAGACCAAGTTCGAGGCAGTGAAAGCCAGAAGTGTCAATGTAATATTCACGTGCACCCGCCTTGAGCTCAACTGAGAATCCCACATCCGACCAGATCTAGAAAAGGAATAATCAGTTTCCAATTTGGGAAATGTTGTCTCGCACAAACCTCCATATCGCAGAGTTTGTATCTCAACCTTGATAAGAATGCGGCTGCTTCATTTCGATCCCAATTTCCCCCGACGAAGAAGCGCAGCTTCAGCTCTGGTGCCTCCGTTATCCATAAATCTTCGATATTTGACAAGTGTGAGACGTCAATCGGTATTCGGAGGGTTTCATGGCTTGGTGGTTGGCTGAAATGAGCCGAAGCGGCCAGACAAAGCTGTAACTTTGAATCTCGGAGTTGTAGAGTGAATCCACCCAAGTCGAGGTTTTGTGCCATTGTGGAAGAAACTCAGCACCAAAGCATTATGTATTAATTTTGAGCCCTGAGGCAGTCATTTAAACGAGCAATTTGGGGTTGGTGGTGGTGTTGGAGCGAGAAAGGAATAGTGGACTGCGTGTGGTTATGACCTTACAGTACATGGGCAGTGCACATGACTTTCAAGTCCCTTGGCCTGGGGATGTGTGCACTCAATTCTTGAAAATTAGTTCAATTGTACTGTTGATACCACGTTGAGCTTTATATTTGTGACATAAGCTCAATTATAAATATAAGCTCTTATAGACATTGGTTGAAATGGATATTGTCGGTGAGCATTGATCGCAGCTTAACAGCAACACATCTTGGACGCATTCGATAGGTCTCCCCCACCACACTATCCTTCTACTCTCCACTGCCCAAGATATCCAGCATCTTAGCGCTGATCAGTCGTATGAATCCTTCCATTCCCTTGTTATCAGAGGTGATCAATTCCAGCGGTTTCTCCGACACCTGGCGTCGGCAACGATGGTTACAACCTGAAGCTTTTCATTTGCGATATTGTTCTATCAGGCACCAGACATGCAGAAGGTTATCTACGATATCAGCATCATGGCTTGTAAAGAGCGCACTTTGAAACAATGACAGGCTCTCTTGGAAGGGACTAAATTCCAGATTGAAGGAACTATCAGACTGGATAGCTTTGTTTAAAGCATCAATAGAGCCATGTTATGTGGCTAGGGTTTGCTTTCAGGGTTGCCTTTGTGCTTCTCTAAATGGACGAGATGTTTATTTTCTTTTTCAGAATTGTTGGAAAGTTTGATCAATTACCTTTAAGAATATATGTACCGATGGTCTATCATTTCATGCTTTGATCACTATTTTCTTTCCTACTAATAAACAAGGTAAAGAAGATGCTGCAAATTAATCCACAGAGTTTGCCTAAAGCAACACCTGAAAAGGATAAAAAAAAGTGAGTCATGACTTTAGAATCAAGAAGTGGACTTGATAACCTCTGTTGGTTTGTTCATACAAGCATAGTCGGCTATGTTTTGGGGTAATCTTGCTGGTAGTCTTTTTCTAAATATCCCCCCCCCCCTTTTTTTTTTTTTTACTGGTACTGTACATATCTGACGACTTTTCTATGTATGTAGTATAACCTTTCATGCAGTGGAGTACATACGCACGTGGCAAACCGTTGTTATCTCTTATCGTATCAAGCAAGTCCTTATCGATAAACTATCACGTGCAGCTCCCATCCAGGTGGCCTGAAAGTAACCGTTACACTTCCAACTATCCACGGTCAGCGATGCCAGGGGATGAGCTGCCAGAGGATCACCTGTGTGCCCACAATGGCCAGGATGAACATGAAGCTCAAGCACTGTTATCTGCCTCAAATGAGGAGCAGGATCTAGCCTTCTACCCGGAACCTCTCCCGTCGCCGACCCCCTCACGTAACGCGACAAATGGCAAGCGCCACTCCGCAATCTCCCAACCTGCGGTTGAGGGACAGCCACGTACACCCCGTACTATGAATCGAGTTCGATTTGACATAGAGGAAGAGCCCGAACACCCCAATCGCATTTCCATTGAGCGTGCTTTTAGCCCAGACGATAGTCCAGACGACACACTATGGCTGGAGGATGAGGACTATGAACTTGGCAATCGGGGCCCAGGAATGCACCACAGTGGACAATCAATTCCTCTTCTCACAAACATTGAAGCACCTAGTGTGACACTAGCGACATCGGATGATTTCTTCCCCGAAGAGTATCTCGAGGATGCGCGGCCACGGAGTGGTATGAAAATGGCGTTCATGAACATGGCCAACAGCATTATTGGGGCTGGAATCATTGGGCAACCTTACGCGCTTCGTCAGGCAGGCATGACACTGGGGATTTTGCTGCTCACTGCTTTGACCATCACAGTGGATTGGACGATTCGATTGATTGTGATCAACTCCAAATTGAGTGGAGCGGATTCATTCCAGGCGACTATGCAGTACTGCTTTGGGAAAAGTGGCTTCATCGCGATCTCCGTTGCGCAGTGGGCATTTGCATTCGGCGGCATGGTCGCATTTTGCATTATTGTTGGCGATACCATTCCCCATGTTCTAGGCGCTTTGTTTCCATCTCTTAGGGAGATGTCCTTCCTATGGCTCCTCACAGATCGTCGGGCCGTTATTGTTATCTTTGTTTTAGTTGTTTCATACCCATTGTCCTTGTATAGAGACATCGCCAAGGTCAGACCTTTCTTTCCTTACTACTTGTCAGAAACTAATAGTCAGGTAGCTGGCCAAAGCATCCGCCTTAGCATTGGTCAGCATGATAGTCATCGTCGTCGCGGTCATAACTCAGGGCTTTCGGGTCCCGCCTGAATCGCGTGGAGAAATCAAAAGCCAACTCATATTCAACACTGGCTTTTTCCAGGCTGTCGGGGTTATTTCTTTCGGTAGGTTTTCGCTGTCCCTGTCAATAATTCGAAAGTCTGCTAACAAGTTCTAGCTTTTGTTTGTCGTATGTTTCTTTTATCCTACTGATATCATAACTGCTAATTTCCACAGACCACAACAGTCTTCTGATCTACGGCTCATTGAAAAGGCCAACTATGGACCGTTTCGCCCGAGTCACACATTACTCAACAGGAATCTCTCTGGCGATGTGCCTAGCAATGGGTATCGCAGGGTTCCTGTCCTTCGGGTCTAAAACCCAGGGAAATGTGCTGAACAACTTTCCATCAGACAATATCGTTGTCAACATCGCACGATTGTACAAACTTCCCATCGACCTTGATATGGAGTTTCTTGACTGACTTCAACTAGTTGCTTTGGCCTAAACATGTTGACTACACTACCACTCGAGGCGTTCGTCTGCCGTTCTGTCATGATAACCTATTACTTCCCCGACGAACCGCACAACCCCGTTCGGCATGTTATCTTCACAACAGCACTGGTGGTGACTGCAATGGTGCTGTCCTTGATAACATGTGATCTGGGAAGTGTATTTGAGCTCATTGGCGCGACCAGTGCTTCTGCTCTAGCCTATATATTCCCTCCTCTCTGTTACATCAAGCTTAGCAGTGCTACACGGCGAGAAAAGATCCCGGCGTATTTATGTATCTGCTTTGGGGTGGTTGTGATGAGTGTCAGTATAGTGCAGGCGGTCGTCAAGATCATTCGAAGTAAGTTTGCAATTGGACCCAGTCGACGGGCTTTTTGGTTGTCCCCTCATCACTTATACTAATATCAAACTTTCTCTTTGCAGATGATGGCGAGGCCCATAGTTGCAGTGCCCCCTAGAGGAATTGTTCAAGGATTTTCCACAGATAACGGTCATGCTTATGTATACACGCAGCATGCCCGAGAAGTCTATTTGGGCTGTGTTTCTATGTACATTCATATCTACCGTCTACTTTGGACAAATATCTTTGTGTATCATATGCTACAATACTCTCATTCAAAAATTTCTATGTGCTGTTGGTTATGTAGAGACAAATTGCGATGTCTCGGGATAGGTAGCAGGTACTTCGGTAGCTACGGGGTGCCTAGCTAGACAGTATGTATATATATATACTCTTAAGTCAGATGAAGTGCGATGAAGGACATGTACACCGTCCTCGTGCCAATGACTAGGCATGTCGATTTCGGCTTCGTGATCCGCAGGCCTCGCTTCTCATCTTTTACAACTCCGCTCACTCCCTGCATCTCAAATCCCAACGATTTTGTCAATGGCTCTATAACTATATCTATAGGGCTTCACCATCACGTGGACGTTTCTACGTGCTCAAAAGCAGCTCTCACGTGGACATGCCAGTACTAGCCACAGCTCCTTGACGGAAGGTACGACTGAGAAGTCGAGACCTCCAAAAGGACCCCCGAAAGGACCTTTGAAAGGGCCCTTCACATTGTTGCACTTGAATTATTTGTGCATTCGCAGACGCGTCCCGTGTTTGATCCCAACAGGCCCTGATTGTTCCTTTACTTACCCTCTTCCCATCGTCTCTCTTTCTCCCTTCTATTTCTCTTCCTCTCTCTTTCGTTTTCTCTCTCCTTTGGAATCTCTGGTTCTCCCTCTTGTTTAGGTGCTTCGCACAGCCCTGCTTGGTGTCTCTTTCGCTTTGCGGAGTCCCACGTCCTCAGAGCATCCGCCAATTGTCGCCTGTCACTTGGGGACCTTTCTTGGGCTTTCTTTAAGCCTCGTATCTTTGTGTCCTTTTTTCGAAGTGGAACTGAGATCACTTCGATCTCCAAATAAACATCTCTAGGAGACACCGTCTCCACCCCCCACTTCATTCATTCTTCTCTCACCGTCAGTGCTACTTTCTGTACGCACTGTTACCCATCTTACAATTATTGATACTTCACTCGCCACGGTAAGTGCATCACCAAGATGGTTGAATCTGCGGAGCAGCTCCGCAAAATGCAAATTCTTCAAATGGTGATACTTAGTCTCTCACTTCTTCTCTGGTATTTCTAACTAACGGCGTCAACAGGCGGACCTAGGAACCGCTCGGCGTGAAATGATTTCCACTGCCGATTTGAAGAGGGAGCCTCGCACACAGCTTGCCAGTATTGAATCCAAGCGATATCTCGATCAAAGAGATGAAGCTCAATTGAGCAAATGGGCAAGTGAGTGCTGCACGAGAAACGTTTCTATACCCTCTGACTTGATGCTAATCTTTCTCGCAGATCTGCACACCGAGATCGGAGATACTCGTGGCATGGAAGAACTCGATGACATAGATTGCGGCCAGTCCCACCGGGCTAATTTGAACGCCATGTTGCATCCCAATGGAAGTCAGCCGCGCAATTATGCCAATCATCCTTATCCTCTTCCATCTGCCGGCCGTGGTGGCGGTGTCATGAGAAAGAGAGGACGGGGTGGTTTTGTTCCCCCTCGCCCTGCTGCTCTCCCTCCTGTCCCTACAAGGTAAGAAATCGATATACTCCGCCATTCAAGGAATTCCCACTGATAGACAAGAAATGGCAGAACCTCCATCCATGCAACTGTTGGTCACCTGGGACGCTCAGGACGCCTAGGATCGCGCGGTCGCTCAACCACGATGTCGGCCAGCATTCATTTAGACCCTGCATTGAACTGCAATAATGGCAACAGCGATGCTCATGACCGAGAAAGGGGACGTGGAAGAGGCAAAGTCAAGGGCAGGGGTAACGCCCAAGAGAAGGTTCACAGTACGTTTTGATGGCAGGTACAGAAAGAGCATGCAGCTGACCACTTTCGTAGTCCCGTCCACCCCTATCAGGGTCCAGCGACAGCCTCTAGCGTAAGTGATGAGACTTCTTTTGCTGATATTTCTATGCTAACTCCTTGATCAGCGTCGATTTTGCCGCTAGAATCTCTCAGCCGGGGGACTTCATGTCCGTAATTCAGTCCCGCCGAGCAACTGAAATGTACAAAAAGCCTATCGATACAATAAGCTCTGCCCCAATGCAGATGAGTGCTTCTACGCAAAAGATCATGTCTCTCAACGAGCCGAAGGTCAATGTTCCTCTGGGCGGCACACCAAAGAAAGGAACGGCCACTGTTATTGGACCCTCGAAGCCTGGACCCTCGCCAGTGGCAGCATCCAAGCCGCCGTCCACGCCCGCCAAGACACAGGATACTTCGAGCAAGATTTCTCGGCCACATATTGGACCCTATCTAGTGGAAACACCTTCGCCATCACCTCGTATTGTTCCTATTGACAAGACTGCATCTTTCAAGTCCAGGAAAACACAGCCTAGTACATCCAAACCTACTCAACAACATAAGAATTTTCCTCCTGTGGTCGCGGTCGCTGTAGATGGGATCCAATGGAAGATTTCGCCTGGCGAACAGCCACGAAAGAAGGGCACGGCTTCTTCAAGAAAGGAGACAGTCTTGTCTGAACGCTCCATGCCTCTCACTGAGGTCAAGAAAACACCCGTAGCCAAGGCGACCCAAACCAAAGACAGCAAGCGGGATGTTGCTCTGGGTAGCCAGAAGGTGCAAATGAAGGAGAAAGTTCAGTCTCAAGACCTACTCAGCGAGGATGACTTCCCGGTGAATGCAGCAACAAAGGTTCCTCGTCCTTTGAAGACAATGGCCATTCAGAGTCCAGGTACTGCAGAATTGGCAGGTCTCCGGTTTGCGGTGAAAGCTAGCGAGTCAGTGCCAGCCAAGAGCATTGATGAAGTCATTTCCCCGAAAACAACGAACAATGACATCCCAGAAGCTCACGCTCACCACAATGATCAGAGTCAAGAGGATGACAGTTTCGTTGTCTCTGGTCGGCAGATTATTGCAGAACTTCGCGACATGCGCGAATACATCCGTGCGCCCCATCATGACTTGGCGACTACTCGGGATATCGAACGCATACTTGAAGCCAAATTGCTCCAGCTGGTACCTACCGCACCTGCATCAGCTATATCAGCTACATCACCTACAGCACCTACAGCACCTGCAGCCTCAGATATTGGTACTCGGCTGGATAATCTGGTTGCACTTATAGAATCCCTTTCGGTATTGCATCAACGAACTAAGGCTGTTGAAGCTTCTTCGGCTGCCCGGCGTGACGTTACCCCCTTTGATGGACACCGATCGCCGCCTCCCCCTTCCTCCAGTTCGAACTCGTCTCCTTCTGCCGATAAACACGCACACAAAGTACATGTACCCGGCCTTTCACCGACCAGAAGTGAAAATCCAGACATCATTTCTCAGTTCGAAACCCTCCAGGTTTCAGACAAGTTGGCTGCGCCGCTGCAACCACAACGTGTTGTCCCTACCCCGGCTATTCGTCCCCTGGAGGTCCTTAAGAGGGTCACCGCACCCGTTGCGTCCACTCAGGTTACTCCTGCTCTGGGATCGCGTTTAAAGGAGACGGTAAAAAAGCCACTAACTCTCAATAATTCTATCTTTGCAGGGCCTGTTGGCCCTGTCACCTCGACTTGCAAGGTTATGGAACCCAATGCCATGCGGCCTCAGACCACCACTCGGGCTCTGAGTGCAAACGTTCCCAATATCCCTAGCCAACAGGGCGAAAGAGCCCAGTCAACCGGCGTTCGCACAATTGGCCCTGCGCCATACAAGTCCCGTGTGATTGGTCCTGCTCCCTCGGTGTATGAGCAAACGACATTACGCGACCTGTCAGGGGCTCAGGTTCGTACCGTCTCCGTCCAGCAGGCAGCCACGGATACTCGCATTGAAAACCGCTCATCTGCCAATATTGTAAGCGGTGCCCAGTCCAATGGCACCGCTTCCGAGCAAGCTGCAGGTCGACTGTTTTCAATGCCAGACCCTACAACCATTCAGCAACCCAAAGTGAAGACCGCTGGTCCCATCCCTATCAGCCGTTCTCGCCGCTAGTCTAATTTACAGAGTCTGAATTTCAGTGGAATTGTTCTCCTACTGGCCTCAGCCAGCTCTAATTGTCTATGATTTTGACATCGGTGTTCTTTTGATCCCCTCTATGGCCCAGTTGAGCTTTGAGATCGTTTGCTTTTTCTAGCTGAATGGTTCCCTGTTTTCAGTTGTTCAAATGTCGAGGAGCAAACGGTCGATGATCGTTTAACAGGCTTTGTATGATTAATGGAATAATCAAATCTTTAGTTAACTAATTACTTTTTTTCTCCCACTTTGATTTAAATGTCGGCGGTATGTCCCACTGCACTGTAAAGTCAGGAGAATGGTTGTCGATTCACCTCGACCTATGCTGTGCCCATCAATTCAATATTTTAGTGTCTTTGCGGGAATATATGATAAGTGCCAATGAATTAGATATAACATAGTTAAGCTGCAGCTCGTATGTAGCCGTCTCTGTTTTCTAAGCGATATCCCCAAGGCCTCCCTGGTAATATCTGACACCATAAAATGATGTTGTGGTGCAATTAGGGGCCTAAATATTTAGGGTTAAGGTATAAGATACCGAAAACAGCAGTTCATATGGTGTGCAACGTTTGAGACTCCAACCTATATATCCCTTAAAAGTAAATAATAAAGAATATATATACCTTGATATAGTAATTTGTATTAATAGTATTGGCCCCCATGGAATATATCATTATTTTAGTCTCGAGATAAATACATGAGGTAAGCAGTAAGCCTGAAAGCCTGCAAGATGGGCTTGAAACGTACCTTGCCCTTTGCTTCAAAAGACGCCTTGTACCCCTTTCCGACCGAAAAAATTAGAAAGCGCATTGACTTCTGAGAACTAGACCATGGAGGTGAAAAAAAAAGAAGAATACCCTTGAGCACCGTCGTGCACAGAATCGTTTGGCTCAGCGGAGGTTCCGTCGTAAGTAGCCAGTTGATCTCTCGCATCGCCTGTGTACTGATCGCTTCCCCCAGAACGTCAGAACCAGCAGAAGGCCAACGCAGATCAACCTCAGCAGACGCAGACCCTAGAACCGTCCGTATCGGTGACCGATGACCCATCCGATGTTTTCAATTTCTCTTCTAGAACCAGATCGACACACAGCCCTGTCAAATCCCCGCTCGGGTTTGGCGTCAACTGCTTACAAGGCGGCGCAAATGGACTGATCGGCATCCAAAATATCATAAACATGGATGACTTAATGGACTCATCCTTGTCAAGTCTCCTTGCAGGCCCGTCACCGGGCATATCTAACACCGATTCCGCTGAACATACCCTTTTCGGCAGCGATCGAGACTTTATTTCCAATCATCCAGGCTCCCTAGCAAGCACAGACGGAAGCAGCAGCACTCATATAACAACATCTAACATTTTCGACGCAAACTTGCTACCAAAATCGCTAACGGATGATTCAACACCCGCCAGTGCTAGGAGCGCCGGCGCACTCCCTCCTGGGACAGCAAAATCCCACGACGCAGACTCAGGCTGGCTGTCCGCACTTCATATAGCCGCACAGAAGGGACACCATCGGATCATGCGCGTGTTGCTCCAGCAGGATATTGATTGCGATGAGTTAGACAGCGATGGGCTGACGCCCTTGGTACATGCGACGATTGGCGGCCACGAAGACCTTGTCACGTTGCTACTCATGCATGGAGCGCGTATAGACAAGTTCGATCGCCAGGACCGTTCGGTGCTGCATTTCGCTGTTAGTCATCGTCGCGAGCTGATATTGAAGATCCTGTTGGATTATTGCATGGGCGACCAGGGGCTCATCGATTCTTATGACAGTGGCGGGCGGACGCCACTGAATATTGCGGTCGATACTGGGTTTGAGGCGGGCGTGCAGGCCCTCGTGCAGCGTGGAGCTAGTGTACATTATAGGACTAGGAAGACGGTTCCAGTCCCATAGGGTGGGACATATACTTGGGTACAGGTTGAGTCAGATACACCATGGCTTGGTTGCTTCTTCTATGTTAGAATACATTGCTTACGGATTTTGGGCCGAATTGAAATACCTCATAGGATGGTTTGTATATGATATCTAGAATCAGGCCAGCGATCAACAATACCAGTTCAAAATGGGCCGACAAATCCCTCTTTCAATATGCTCATGCTCCAGTTCCAACCTTCATAATCCAAGGAAAATATCCGATATACCCCTGGAAATAGTAATGATATACTATTTCATTCCACCGATTCCGATCTTAAAGCTGATTGACAGGGTCGTTGATTACCCCCAGAGAGCTTGATTACCCGTGCCAAGGCCGATCCGTCCAATTATGTTGGAGTGCTGATGTATCTTTTGTATGTCGTCCACAGCAAAAGGGTACTTAGATATAGCACCTACGCCCGATTTGGTCTAGACGAGGATATCTTGATTACCCGTCGGATCCAAACGTGACACTTTTATGTTCTGCAGTGGAATCTTATTACACCATCGAAGGCCTGGATTATGCGAACACGGTTCAGGCACCACTGTTATATCATCAATCGGCAGCAGGAATTGATGCTATGATAATCATTATTCGAGAAATGATGTCCGACATACTATATGCTTTGAAAACGTGATGCATTTGAAGGATCTTGCCCTTGCCTTCTTCTGAAGAGCCATTTGTGGGCTTGAGACGTTCGAGTCGGCCAATAGATGCCACAGAGAAAATGCTGTTAACACTGTTACGGCGGACACGGTGGAGGTCATGGTTTACAGTGGCGATGATGGAGTTTGGTGCTATAAAGTATCGTTGGATCATAATGAGTATTAATCAAAATTTACTTATATTGCTGGTCCATGAATAGCTAAGGTTTTCTGAATGCCTGTGTGAGGAACAATGCCGCCCTTGAAAAGAGTGTGCAAAATGTAGAGGCTTTCCACTATTTTATTTTGTTTCCCTCTCCCTCCTGCTCTTTCTCTTTCTCTTTACGCCTCATCAAATTGTTACTTTTTCGATATCCCGCAAGTAATCTCAAGATGTCGTCCAGCAAGCAAGTCACAGCGAGGGAGTCATCTGAGCGCATGCTCCCAGACAGAAGATCTTTGCTTAACAAACTTCTAGTGGCTACCCGAAACTTCGTCAACCGGAAGATCGATGAGAAGCAGCTCGAGAGCACCGCTGATGAAATCGAGAAACATCTTAGTGCGAAATACCCTACCCTCGCAATTTCTTCCCTCTTTGTGAAGGATGTTGAGAAAATCCTAGGCTTGAAATGGACCCACAAGGACACTGAGCTAGCTAGCATTCATTCGATTCAGTCGCCCCCCGTGCTAGGTAAACAAGCCAAAAACTTGATCTGAAGGAAGCATCTGGCTAACCTATTATTATAGTGCAACAAATCACTAAGATAAATCGCGCCCTTGGTCGAAGTCCTCCAAGCGAGGCAAACGCCCGTTGGATTATTAATGCTCTACTGCTTGAAGCGTACAAAATCGCCACGGTCATCCACCCCCCACGCCAGACAACCTCTGAACATTCAAGCAGAGAGCGGTTGGAAGTATGGTCCGGTAAAGTGGCGACATAAGAAGTACTTCTTGTCTGGGCGGCCGGATTATGGAGTTTGGTACGGTGAAGACGAAGAGCTTTCTTTGAATGTGGTGGTCGTCGAAGCTAAGAGGGAGGAAGGGCCCATCGGAAGGGCACAGGCATTAGCCTATGTGGGTAAGCCACAGACACCCCCTATTACATGATAGAGCTTGAAGCTGACTTTCTTAATAGGCTGTGTGCACCGTCAGCATAAGGAGCTGAAGAAGAAGAAGAAGAAGAAGAAGAAGAAGGACTGTACCATTTACGGAATAGCGTCGGATGGGTATGCATTCGTCTTTCTGAAGATCGACAACGACTCTAAGGTGCGCATGTTTGGCACATTTAACCCAAGTGACTTGTGTTAACACTTACTGGTGGTGTGACTATTCAATGACCACCCGAGACGGAAACTACGACGAGGTCCTTGGAGTACTGGTTCATATGTTCACTAAGGCCGCAGTGATGTCTCACGCCCACTCTAATCAGCCATCCCGAATGCAAGAAGGCTCAGGCGAGTCCGCAATGACCAGGCTTTCGGTACACGAAGATGTAGAGATGACGGGCTAGATCTTGAACCATCCACAAGCTGCGTTCTACGTGGAGGGGCTGTCCCTTCTCGGGATACCAGCAGCTAATTACCACAATATATCTTGGGATTGGTCCCCTCCTCTACCCTGGCTGTCTTCCCTGTCCTGGTTGTGCATCCTGAATTGTTTTCCCTTCGTGACTTGAGCAGTCTCAATTTTAAATAAAGCCTTTTAGCTGAAATGAAATGAGTGCTTCAGAGTTTCGATCTTGAATAAGGATAGAAATCCATTCTTGAGGCGGAACCTTGGAATCAAAGCTCAATTATGTAATACTAGTAAAAGCATACAATCTTTCATGGAGCAGTCGAAATGGACCTTTATCGCATATTTACCGTCTTCGGTTTGTCCACCTTGAAATCGGCCTGTTCTTGCCACTCCTGACGCCTGGACACCGTGTTAACGTCGAATCCGCTGTACCTGAGGGTTTGGTCAGCCGAAGACTCATACTTCTTACGCTGAAGTGTGGTATCTCTTCAGTCTAAAGGCACACTCATTGTGGCTTGTCTAGCCAGGACAACGCTCGAAACGTGACCGCCCTTCAAAGCACGTTGGAGAAGATCGGATGGACTGTCGAGTTTCAAAAGCACCCATTTTTGAAACCCAGTGATGGGACCATTGTGGTGTTCCTTGACGAGCTATTTGACTCTTGATATACCGCTCCAGATGTTTCCTATCTGATTGTCGGGGGGCTGAAGTGTGTCTACGCAACACTAACCATTCACCTGGCACGGCACGGAGCGAGACATATGATCATCAGCAGCAGAACCAGAATCAATGACGAATCCTCCGCTCGGATCATCCACGGCTGCAACTTCCACGGCTGCAACTTCCACGGCTGCGCAGTGATCGAGGCCAAGGGTGATGTGGCCCATTCGTCAAGACTCTGAAGCTGGAGACGGAACCTATATGGCTTAATTTACTAGTTAGGTTTAGCTTTATGCTGGCAGAAATGAGAGTATGTATATTGTACCTGAATTAATATGACAAGAGTAGACGGCCGCGTACAATATATGCGGCCTAGTGATGTTGTTTTAGTTGTCTTTTGAATGATCTTTTGAATGGTAGTTTTAGTGACCATTGTATTGGTCTTTTGAATAGTCTCAGATATTCTATTTATAATATAAATATCATTAAGATATCCATGTCTTAAAAAGACTGGCAAAATTCCTCTTCTCAAGCACCGTGCACATCACACACATCGATATTGATATAGACCGTTATGTACTTTGACTAGACCGTGGCCTATATGTATAGTACTTCCGGGTGGAAGACGGCTCGACTTCCCCGATCGAACTACGGGGCTAAGAAGGGAAAAGAAAAATAAATACAAAGGGGCTGTGACAGGTTTATCCAAGTACAAAAGTACCAGGAACAGTATGTATTTTTCTCCCCCTTATCAGTTTTATAGAGGGCAGAAAAAAGCGGAAATAAAACCACTCTTTAATACACCTATATATCCACCTTTTGGCTGCTCTGCCCCTTTGCATTAATCGTGGCAAGCCCATTAGTGCTTAAATTTAGAATAGAAAACTGTTCCATCCACCAAATTCCAGAGCAATAGTGGGGAAAAAAAGCAAATATGTTTCAGCTTATGCATGGGCCTTGGTCTTCAACGTAACTTCACAAAATCGAATAGATCGTATATCCAAACCTGGATGATTTGTCGGAATCCACCATTCCGGCCGTTCCTGGTACTTTTGTACTTGAATAAACCTGTCACAGCCCCTTTGTATTTATTTTTCTTTTCCCTTCTTAGCCCCGTAGTTCGATCGGGGAAGTCGAGCCGTCTTCCACCCGGAAGTACTATACATATAGGCCACGGTCTAGTCAAAGTACATAACGGTCTATATCAATATCGATGTGTGTGATGTGCACGGTGCTTGAGAAGAGGAATCTTGCCAGTCTCTGCTCTTTGTGATACGTTGAACTTGTAGAATGTGCCTGTTTTTCGGGATGAAATCCAGCACAGGACATACCAAAATTCCAATATTGCTTACTTTATGTACTGCACTACTATGAATCATGGACCATTGAATATAGAGGTTTCCTATCAAGTTCCTAGTTATAATTTTGTCACCCTAATATCGTTTTACATGTCATAATGTCACTGCCACCGGACCAGGTCCGTGTGCCTTGCTTCGAAATCCCCCATTTACACATCTAGACCCGATTGAATACAGTTAGGCACGGCTCTGGGGGGTTGTAAAAAAAAAGCTGGCTTACCTTCGAATCTATATGATTCACGCCTATAAGGCTGCTGTACATCCTGGCCGTAAGATCTTTTCCAAGTAGGGATGTTGGTCATGTTTTCCTAGAGAGGTTAGGAAAGACTGTCATAGTATGCTGTATACTTGAGCTTCTTACTTGTGTAATTTTCAGGGCGGCAGTATGCCCACGTGTTTGACGGGTTCTCAAGTATAGAACAACCAAAGCCAGAGCAACCAAGGCCAGAGCAAAGAGGACGAAACTATAAGAAGTCATATTCTCGCAAATAATGTCTATGAGCAGTGAAATTTGGTAAAGGAAATCGAACTTATGTCTCGATGGGTGTGGATATCCATTCTTCTTTAAATATACCAACTCATACAGTGATGTGTGGCAATCACCTTCAAGTAACAAGCCCTAAGGACCTTTGTCTACTAACCCATCTTGGACACGCATAATCATAATATCCTTCGAGCGCCACGAACGCAGAAAGCCGGAGAATAAATGCCGATAAATCAACTCGTGGCCTGAGCGCTTGATCATTACCCTGGCCCATATCCTATGATCCGTGTAGCGAGGCTGGCACATCCAAAGGACATGCAGTAGCTTGGGCTTGGGGACCTGATTCAGGACCCCTGTTCCCACTATTTGTAGATCTTAGGTATATTTAATTCTTTGGAAAAATTTTAATTCTTTTTATTTCTATTTTATTTTAATTCCTATTAATTCATTAATTCAAGTCAGGGCACTCCGACAACCTTGCTATTAGTTCCAAATACACTAAAGAATCAAGTCCCTAAATCACTTCCTATTGGTATACAAGGCAATTGTCGGCTTTGAGCAATATCATTAAACCACAGCGAACACAAGCCTATCAACACAAGTACACTTGTCTACCTTGGTAGATATCAGGCACCCAAACACCCGTTAGGAAGCTGGGCTGGGGACAAGGGCAATGCAAGCCATGAGAAAAATAGAATATTACAAGTAATAAAAACAAAAAGACCAAAAGACAAAAAGACCAAAAGACAAAAAGACCAAAAGACAAAAAGACCAAAAGACAAAAAGACCAAAAGACAAAAAGACCAAAAGACAAAAAGATCAAAAGACAAAAAGACCAAATTGCACACTTAAGTACTCTTTTCTCTATGGCCGTCCTACAGACATAGTTCTAGGCACCAACCCGCCAATCCTTACCGAGAACGCGAATGATGGAAATTGTTACCCGGTGCCTCGGGCTTGCCCTGCATAGGGGCACACCCGGGTGTTATGTGGCGTTCATGCCAGGATCTAAATATTTGTTGTATTTCGCGATTGGTCCGGGATTCATCCTGGGGGAGCGGGAAAAGGCCCCTGGATGTTCTGCTTCCATTTGTTGTCCCGGTATCTTGGCATCTAGCTTAGGGCATAGGATTTTCCAATCCTTGTTCGTACTTTTGTATCGAACATGATGTCAATTCTTAGTTCCGGGAGCTAGTTGGGCTGATGGTGCGTTTCATTCTGGGTACTAATGTCATTGATGCCCAATGGAGATTCAGCGCTTACATGCGTCAAATCCTTATTAGGCAATGGTGGTCCTGAAGTCTGACATGCTCCAGGGTCGTTTTAGGATAACAAAAATAAAATATGCCAATGTGAAAAAAAATGTATCAAAATCCAGTCAACCCATGCGTTTTTCCCGCTAGGATCCTGTGAATCCATTTGCTTTGACTCCGGAACTCCTGCCATACTTCCCTGCCGTAGTAACCTATATCATGACGCGGCGGGCTATAGGTGAAGGTAAAAAAAAGAAAAGAAAATTTCGACGAAATCGGAACGCTTGCAGTTGGAAATTGTGCGGTAATGCACCATCGAAGGCATAAAAGATAAATCAGATCATGTTCATTACTGCGTTGGTGGTCGAGGCCCAGAAGAAGGGCCAGAGGAGTCAGCATCAGAGACTCGGGGCCGTTTTGGGTCATTTGGACTGGTTGCCGCGACGTATGCACTAGGTGTAGCATCGGCATTGGTGACGTCCCCCAGTGGAGGTCGTTTTCCGTTGAGATTCTGCTGGGGTGGCATGCTGCCTCGGTTTGCCGCCACTGGATTGGAAACGCTCCTTTGGTCGAGGTTGGGCCGGGTCAATGGCCGATACGATGAGACAGAAGGACCTCTGCTGACCGGACTGCCGACTCCACCGCCAGGAGCACCGACTCTGCGCTGCAGATCCGATGCAGGATTGACAAAATCGCGTGTGTTGTTGTTATTGTTGGGTGGTGCTGGGGAGGGTGCCGGGGAGGCGCTCGACAGCATCGGCCTGGCGATAGGAATGCTTTTGGTATGGTCTACACCAGCCGTCTTGCGGATAGAGGGGCTCTCTGCGTGTGGATCGAATTGAGTTGCTCCCGACGGTATAGAATTTGGGTTTTCACGGAGGAGATCCACTGCTCTGGCGGAAAAGAAACCGGTTGACGGTGTACCTTGCGGTGGGTTCATGTCCTGGTTCCCTTGAAATCCCCCGTGGCCAGAGTCCCTTTTGATCGGAGGCTGGGCGATGTTGTTTTGTGGGGCATTCTGACCAAGTGGTTGCTGGGGCGGAACTGATGGTCTGGGGTTTGCAAGATTTTGACCAGGACCTTGAGCCCCCATAGGTCGACCTTGTACCGCAGCTGGAGACGGGATAGCTGATGGGTTCTGTCGCGCATTTAGGGGATTAGGTCGTCCCGCTTGGCCCGAGCCGTTCCATCGCTCTGGTTTTGATGGTGTCACGACAGCGGGGTTAAATCCTGCTCGGACAGGCGGTCCTCGCTGAGGTGCTGGGCCGTTCGTTGGCACAGGTCGCTGCTGTTCTCTGTAGGTTTCTGTGTCTACTATGATCTCATCGGGATTGCCTGTATCCGTCTCAGCTACCCCAAAATCGGCTTCATCAAAGAGATCACCTAGAGACCATTAGCCAAGGTACAAGGTTGCATTTTTTTCAAACACATACTGCCAAACTCTCCATCCCCCTCAAATGAAGCATTATTCGCGGGATTATTGCCTCTCGCTTGATGTATTGGACGAGGAAGGGGTAGATCATCCTCTTCCGGTACAATTTTGGCGAGAGATACCTGTTTCTTAGGTGGAGGCGCGAAGTCAGGGTGACGGTGAAGATCTTCAACGTCCCATCTTCCCTATTCTAATAGTCAGCATGGCACATGGCAAATTTGGGACATCGGGGACCATACAGGTGCTGCCTTGACTTTGGTCACCTTGGCCACATAATCCTTGTCATAGATACAGTTACCAAGCACGTTGCCAAAGTTTCTCAATGCACGTTTCAAGCCATCTGTTGTGCCTTCTTTCTTGGCCTTCTCAAACGCTGCGGCCTTGCCCTTGCAGTTCTCAATATGCCCGTAGCCAATATCCTGGAAGAGAGCTCAAGTTAGCATAACACCCCACCAGAAATCCATATGTCGAAGAGATTTTCTTACCTCATGAAACGTTCCATCTCTCAAGGTGACTCTCATAATGACTGAAAGCCCCAGACTGATCTTGCCTGTATTTTGATTCTCCTCGATCTGATAAGGGTTAGCCAATCCCCACGTAGCAGATAAACATATGATCGACGCACAAAATCAAGCTGAATCGTCTGAATCGAGCTGGACCAGCCATTAAATCCAAATACCTCATTTGCGAGGTTAATGCATTTATCTGCGGAGAGATAATGCACTTTCTGCCCCGCAGCACCGGGTCGCGCAGAGATGTATTCAGGTCCCAATTTTTTATCAAGGCGGGCTTGTAGTGTTGCAATTTCTTGTGCCGTGTACTCGCTAATGCGGCGTTGGGGTTCCTCGAAGGGGTTTGCTGTGGCGGCTCCGGTAGCGTTGGGCATCATAATAGATCCCGCACCACCGCGATGTTGGTCGCCAACGCTGAAATCATCACTATCAGTGCTCCGTTCCATAGGATAAAAGGAATTCCAGGTCCTGGGGATTGGGTCTCACGCTGGCATGCTTTGTTGTGAATGAGTGTCGAGTTCAATATTAGATGTAATGACGGCGTGTCGAACGCGTTGTCTTCAGGCACCAAGACGCGGCTCATCGCGATATCACATGATGATAACGCGATAAGATAAGATTAGAGCTTCATGAACCAACCTGGTTGGAAGTCGATTCAAGTAAACAAAACACAGTAGTTATCTACAGATAGTTAAAGACTAATGGGAATGGGATTCGCGTATGGAAACAATTACTCAGAGTTTCATCTCATTTCTCATTCTTTGTAAAAGCTATCTATCCTTTCAAAAGGAGAAAGGGCACGGGATCAATCATTGGATGACGAGGCTGGCACTAGGTACAAGCCCTAGTTCCTTCAAAGTCTCTCCAAAGAACTCATTATCAAACACCTTCTTTGGGAAATTCTGCACGAAGCTTTGGACCTCAACCCCATCCTGTTCCTTCAATGCGGCGGCAACCTCGAACAACGTGGTATCAACGGGCAGTGTCTTCATGATGTTACCCTTGGATGATTGGAATCGCAACCGAGTTTCCGTATAGGCCGAGGCGGGTTTAGATGTAGCGGGTCCGGAGGAAGTGGGTGTCGGGGCGGCATCGGGCTGGGGAGGAGGAGCCACACCGGCACGCTCAGCTCGCTGTTTCTCTGCCTTCAATCGACGCTCCTCCTTGTCGGCCTCGATCTTTGCCTTGATGCGCTTCTTGGCATTGATCTCATCCTGCTTCTCCTTCTTCTTCTTGGCTGCCTCCTTCAACTGTTGCTTCCGCTCGAGGTCTTCCTTGGCATCTTGACTTTCCTTAGTGCTCTTTCTTCGGATTTCCTGGAAATTAAAGTCAGCAAAATACTGCTAGTCACTAATTGTCGGGACCAAGACCAGGGATACGCACCTCATTTTTCTTCTTGTCAATCTTGTCCTGTTCCGAGAGCACTGCACGCTTCGCGGCAAGCTTCTCCCGCAGCTCTGCCAGTCTCTGCTTCTTCTGCTCCTCGGTCAACGGAGCAACCTCCTCCGTAGACTCAGCAAAATCAACATGTCCCGACTTTGATGCGTGGAACTCGGCTTGTGACTGGCCTCGGAACTTCTTGCCACACTCGTTGCATACTAAGCTGCGTGGTTGTTCCCCTGGTTGAAGTGCGGGGCCTTCTTCGTCTTGTGCTTCTTGGGCTTGTGTCTGTATCTCCTCCAATGACTTGTCTTGGTTGTCCTCAAGCCACTGTAGTGCACCTTGCACTATACAGCCAGTCAGATGATATTTGTGGATATGAGGGGAAAGGACAGAAACTTACAGCCTCCAGTCTTCGTCACTGCGAGCTGGGCGCGCTCTTTGTCGAAGCCCATTTCGATGAGCTGGTCCAGGTCCGATGCCATGATGACTGTTGGAATATGAAAAAAAATATGACGGTAGCAAGCGCTTGGAAGATAAGGGCAATTTGTCAAGATTGAATTAGATAAGTTCAGAAGTGAGCGACCTCCCGAGGTCGGGAGAACAAAGTGGGTGACGTATCAGAAAGGCGGCGAGCGATAAGGCCCACTTGCCTTCCCCGGGTTTCTATGGCATCAACTTCTTCTCGATGGCGCGTCTGAGGGATATTTCAATATTTATAGGCCATTGAAAAAGTGGCAATGTCAATTACATCTCTCTATGTTGTACGTGACCAGTGTTATCTATGCACGCGTCTCCCACTTATGTATTTGTGTGGCTGTGTGGCTGTGTGGCCAGGTCCACGGATATAAGCATGCAACTTCAACCTCCAGGGCCCAACATTGGTGTGCAAAATGTATTCAGGGGAACCTGTCAAGTTTCATGTACAACACACTCCTAGAATATATATATATATATGTGATGAGTGACTAGCACTGTATAGTCGACTACAAGAGGTCTTTACTAAAGAAAGACCTGAGTTCTACAGTAGGAGGTACCTACATTATAGGTGAATTTTTACTATTTAAGCTCCAAGAATATAGGACATTTACTACAATATTATTAACAATTTGGATAACATCTCTCAACATACAATAAATGGTGAGATCGGAATAAATTGATTGGGGCACAGGAATATAAATGTATACCTGAAGGCCACAGCTCTTTGTATTTCAACCATGAAAATTAAGAATATGCTGTCTTATTCTGGGTACAAAAATACCAGGGCCCACTGTCCGGGGTATCAATAGAATATTAAATAAATACAATTTAAACAGAAGTGGGAATTGACCCCACCGCAAGCATCACATGCAGGTAGAGGGAGATATTCACCCAAGTTGCAAGGATGCGACAAAATGCCGGGGAAGAGTAATAAAGGACACGGGAACAAGATATATAGTCTCGTAGCTAAGCTACAAAATGAACAAGCCAAATTTCACTTGTATAATGTATAGATTGTCAATAGTGACATCACCTGACCGTTTGCTGACTCAGCCGGTTTCCCCCAAAGTGTCCATGTGTAATCAAACTCCTGAGGCATCACATCGGCTTAGACCTGATAACCCTCCCACACATTTATTTCCCAATCGGAAACTAATCGCGTGCAGTCATCCGTGCTCTTGTCATCTTTGTTCCCTTCTCCCACCTCTTTCATTCTGACCACGTGCACCATGACTATCCAAATCGAGCCCTCCGAGTTGGGCTTCAAACGTGAGTGTCGAATCCCGAATCTGTCTCAGACCTGCCTAGATCAACAGCTCATCTCTTGATAATAGGTCCGTTCAACCATGAAGTATGCCAGGTTCTCCGCCTGAGCAACCCAAACGAGGAATCTGTGGTCTTCAAGGTATGTGTGACGCTCCCCCCAGGCTTTGTCGCGGGATACAAGCAGTACTAACATATATCTTCGGCGCACTAGGTCAAAACCACCGCTCCTAAGCAGTATGTTCCGACGATGCTCTGCGCAATACCTATACTCGAGATTTGTTATCTGACTATATTCCCAGTTACTGTGTGCGACCTAATTCTGGCCACATCGCGCCGGGCAAGACTGTCGAAGTCCAAGGTTAGTCGATAAGCGGGTACGCCTCAATTACCCCGGGCTAACATCTCTTGAAAGTGTTGCTTCAGGCTATGAAGGAGGATCCTGCTGCGGATGCCAAGTGCAAGGATAAGTTCCTGGTCCAGGCCGTCCCTGTCTCCCATGGCTTGGAGGATGCCAGCGTTGGCCAGATTGTATGTCTAGAATCCCGGATCGCAAACATAAAGACAACAGCTAATATGTACATTTAGTTCGACCAAACTCCTAAGGCCGATGTGGTTGAGCGCAAGATCCGAGTTGTCTACCTAGCAACAGACGCCACTCCAGCCAGCGATTCGGTATGCTCCTCAGCAATCATTTCTCTATACACATAGTCTAACTTTCATCAGGTGCATGATGAGGAACCTCCAGCGTACACTTCTCCTGCTGGCGCAAACTTCCAAACCCCGGCCCCCAAGAAGATCGAAGCTGATGAACCATCCCCAATCCCTGCTCCCGATTTTTCCGAGAAGAAGTCCCAGTCTCCCCAGGCCGAGCCCGCATCTGTCATGTCAAACTCCAGGGCCGCCGTTGTCAATGCTCTTCCCTCAAGCGACGAACTCAAATCTCAGCTGTCCGAAGCCAACGCACAGATCCAGCGATTGAAGGACCGACTCGCAGACCAAGGACTGCGACAGCGGAAGACCGGCGGAGAGGCTACCGGCAATGCTGTGCCTGCCACCATACAGCATGCACAGGCGCCAACGGTCGGTGGAGTTTCGATCCAGGTTGTAGCATGCCTCTGCCTGCTCAGCTTCCTGATCGCGTACTTCTTCTTCTAATCTGGCCTTCTGTTTGTCGCTTTCTCACGGTCTATCTGGCTTCATTGCGCCTACTCTCAGCGTGCTCAATGCTTCCAGTCTAACGTCGCTGACGCCTCTCCCAAATTCCCATCTACTTTTTGTCTCTTGAAGAGCATGCCGTTTTCTATCTGTTCCTGCATCAGCCTTTTTCTGCGTCTGCTTTGAGGTTTACCCCCCCCCCCCCCCCCCCAGTATCAATACCTTACTTTCTTGTCGCTCTGGACTTCCAAACTTCCCTTGAGGCCAGACATCCGTCTGTCCCATCCTCTTCTTTGTTGTGCTTTGCTTTGTTTCTTTACCCTTCCTGTCTCGTCTAATATCATTTTATGATGAACGGACTCAACCTCTCGATTCGTTTCTCTTTGTTTCATAAACCATTCTGGAGCTCGGGATAATTCATGTGATTGCTACTAGAGCTAATTCCATGTCGTAGTGGGGAATTTCGCCTCCCTCCTTCGGTATGGTTGGTTGCAGTCATTCGGTCCTGTCTTTGCACCTTAAAACGATTTTACGGACACAGGCACTGGAAATGACAGGCCATTTTCATTGAAAACAAATATATCTAACAAATACAAGTACCTAACTCCACCCAATAAATAATGTATGTAATTGAACAGCTGGAGTTCAACACCAGACGTTATACTCAAAAGGCAAAATAGGATCTAACATTGGATCTCGCTCTCCTTCCACCCATCACCCTCCTCGCCCGCCGGACCCGCCGACGCAGCCGAGATGCCCTCACCACCACGCCCATTCCAGCGCTTCCCACCACCAACAATTTGGCCACCCTGTGCGCGCTTCACACGACACCACGGACCAACATTCTTATCCAAGATGAAAGTCCAAATAACCCAAACCCAGCTCCGGTGGCAAGGCAACGGCTCATAGAACTCGCTCGCAATCTCATGCAGCTTGTACAATTTGGTCCAGGGGATAGCAGGGAAATCGTGGTGCTCGTTATGCAAGCCGACATTGTAAGTGAGGATATTGAGTGGGCCATAGTACGAGTATGTCTCCGGGGGAGGCAGAGAGTCCATCGGATGTGGGGCCTTGGACTTCTCGTTCTTCTTCAGCTCGGTCAGGGACTCTGTGCCGCCACCCTCGACGTTGGAGAAGAAGTAGTGCTCTGCGATGAAATGGCCTGCGCAGGGGTGCAGGGAACCAGCGAGGAATGAACTCATTATGAAGTATAGCACTGGCTGGAGGCTGCCGCCGCATAGTTTGGTAAGGGCGTAGTCGAAACTTACTTGGACGGCTATGTTCAGGAGGTGGACGTAGGTGAAGGGTGGGCTGTAGATGAACATTGGGCGCAGGGCATAGAAGAGGATTTGGAAGGTACAGAAGAAGGTTTTGCCCAGGACGGAGTCTAGGAAGAAGGCTTCCACTGCTGTGGGGAGATCGGTGTCGAGGCCTGTTACGCCAAGGGATTTATGGTGCGTCAGGTGGTAGGGCTGTTGGGAGTATTTTGTCAGTTCATGAATTCTCGTGGTGTCCGGCTTATTCCTGACATGTGGAAGTGTGTACGTACTCTGAAGGCTGCGCTGTACGGCACTCCGATAGGGAGGTTGGCAAAAATGGCGAGCAATCGGTTGGCGAAAGCGGACCGGAACGCCAGGTTGTGAGAGATCTCATGAATGGAAAGGAACAGGTTTTGGTTGCAAGTCGCACCGATCACGTATGCTGTAGCCAGAAACCGCCAATCGAGCATTGAGGTGTTGCGGAGGAGGTAGGCACAGGTGAGTTGTAGGGACACGACGCCGAAGACGACCCATTTGGTAAGAGGCTCAGGGCCACATAGTTTGGTGACCTATAGATATATAATATCATGAATCAGCTTTGCAATTGCAATTGTTGGGGCTGTCCGCCGCCCAGGAAAAGTGGCCAGGTGTATACAGGAACTCCGCAAAAGCTCCGCATAAAGTCTTCGCGGAGCCATCATAACACCATGAGGGCTTGCAAAACAAGATCACATACCTCCGGATGGGCCTTGATAATTGCCTGCCGTCTTGAGCGATGCGGCTCTTCGGTGTATGTCCAGAAAAAGTGGTCGTCAACCAAAGCTTCCGGTGCCTGGATTCTGGTGGACTCTGGTTGTGTTTTTTCGGATGCCTTGGCTGCCGACACCCGGAGGTGCGGCAAAGCTGTTTCAACCGCAGACATGATGGAAATTGGTATGTGTCGAAGTTTGAGCCATGTGAGATAGGAGCTGATTTAAAAGTCGGGAGCCGGTCGTTCCACGTGGGGCGACACGGCATACTTGATGGGTTGAGGCTTGGCATCGACATTTTGATATCAGCGGTTTGTTAACTCTCCAATACACTTAAAGGCATTACTAATGTGATCTTCAAAGATGCTTTTAGTATTTACGTATGTCTATGAAATATATCAGTAGTCGTCACCACGGCTAATAACCTCCTTCACATTCGGGCGCAACACAATCGTCTAAAACAAAGTCAGTAAACGGTCCAAGTGGAGAAATCCCAAAATAGAAACATACATGCTCATATTGGGCAGTGTAGGAGCCCTTGATATCGCAAAGAGGAGGGTAGTCCTGGACAATTCCAGAAGAAACCAAGTTGTTCAACTATATTCGTCAGCTTCAGTGTTTCACTTATGAACTTCATAGTTAACTTACGCCCAAAAGGTACTTGTCCTGACCCAGACGGTCAAGGTAACGGCGACAGAAAGGAAGGGTGCCAAAGTTCTTGTTGATCACATTCAACAGGTTCTTGGCAGAAGAAAGACGCAGGGGAACGTTAGGAGCGTCGGAGGCGAGAGCGTAGTGCGAAGTTTCCATCTGGTCCCATGTTAGCTTTAGGTTTCGTCCCAGTAACTACTGTATAAACTTACTTCCTCTCGCACATAACCTTTACCGGTACTACCGAAAGTCTCAATGGCGAAAACTTCGCCCTCTTCCATTTTGGTCTGATCGGTGCTCTTGACGATAGGCACACTCTTGCCGCCGTGGATAACGTGCTGGTCAATGTTGTGGCCGTTCAAGTTGCGGATACACTTGACGGGGTGCATCGTGCCATTGAGCTCAACTTCGTAACTCTCCATAGCCTCTTGAATGGCGGCACCGATATCACTCATACGGACGTCAATTCCCGCTTCCTAAAATCCCGTCAGCTCTGCTTGAAACGAAGAAGAGTAGGGGTACTTACCCGGATACCAGTGTTGGTGGCGTCCTTAACCGCAGCGAGAAGAGGATCGTACACTGGGTCAAAAGACATGGTGAAAGCACTGTCCACGATGCGGCCGTTGAGCTGCGCACCGAAGTCAACCTTCATCACGTCTCCCTGGTTTAGAACCATCTTGTTGCCTGCGTTCGGAGTATAATGCGCAGCGCAGTGGTTGATGCTCAGACCGCAAGGGAAGCCCATGCCACCCTTGAGGTTATCGCCCTCTTCCAGACCTGAGTGGCCGGTCAGGGCGCGCACTGAATCCTCGATACCCTCCGCGATCTCAGTCAAAGTCTGGCCAGGCTTAATGTTCTTCTGCGCATACTGGCGGACTTGACGGTGAACCTCAGCACCCTGGCGATATTCCTCCAGGAAGTCGTTGTTCATGCGATCGAGGTATCGTTTCTCTTCGTTGGTGGTACGGTAGGCATTGTCATTTAGGTATTCGACGATCTCGCCCTCGGGGTACTGGCCATTGGGGAAAAGGTTGGACACGGGGACACGCGGCGGCTCGCTCTGAACCTTAGCGCCACCCTTCTTCTTGCTCCTCTTCTTGGGCTTCTTCTTCTTCTTCTTTTTGTCGGCTAGAGTTGACCCCGCTGTTAGTTCAACACGTTCGGCTTCTGTGGGGGTGAAGTGGGGCGGTGTTCTGGAGGCGCGGTCACAGAAGGAAACCCCGATAAAACTCACCTCCAGCGGCTCCAGCCTCTGCAGCACCCTCGCCGTCTGGGGCGTCGTCCGAGTCCTCCTCCGCCTCAGCGGGAACCTGGTCTGCCGTTGGTGCGGCCTGGACGTTCACTGCTATCTGATCAGTCCCACATAAGTCAAATCGGAATTTTTAGAATCTCACGGTCCAACTGATCTAACTTCTCTGTAGTCTGAGCTGCCATTTTGGAGGTGACAATTAACAAGTTGAATGTTCAAAGGCAAAAGAGGGGATGTCGGATGTCGGGGAAAGATTTTTGCTGATAAGATAAGAGATTTTTTTGGAGATTTCCTTGGCGGGAATGTTCCTAGCTATTACGGAATACATGGAATGGACTACGACAAGTTGTCCGCATGTTGACAACCCTGAAGTTTATACATTACCTTGAAATGAGTCATTCTGTAGACTTCAACTCAGAAATCTACCTTAGACATCTACTATCTTCGTTATGGAAGATAGAAGTTATCCAACATCATTCACGTTAACTATTGTCTACTAACAAGCCATGTCGCTACTTCAGCTTCCCGTTGAACTGCTACTAGAAGTATGTTCGTATCTGGAATTTGTTCATAATCTCAGCTCTCTCTCTCTCAATGTCATTCTCTTCTGTATAATGTGTTGCAAGACGGAGCAGTCTCACCGACCTCTGGCGTGGGCTGCAGCAAATGGAAGGGAAATATATGCTCGCAATTGCTAGATTCAGGTGCATTGCTTGATTATCCGTGGGGTTGCAGAGAGGATCCTATGATAATGGCTGCAAAGAATGGCCATGTTCATGTTCTTAGAATGTTCCTCGACCATGGAATAGACCCAACTCTAACGGTCACTGCGAACCGCTTTAGCGTTGATACTATTCACCTTGTTGGCTTCGGAAACCCATTGTCTGTGACAGTACTAGGGAGTCATACCTCGGTTGTTAGTCTCTTAATTGAACGAGGATTTGTCAAACGCTGTGTAGGGAAGGGAAGAGAGTTGTGCGACCTATCATTATGCTTGGCAGTCATGAAGAGGCATATTCCTATCATCAAAACTCTGCTTGCAGCAGGTTGTGATCCCAATGTTTGGTGCCATCCGGAGAAGGCTCAGGTTACCCGAGCTCCTGCTACAAGCACGACTATGGAAACTGTCTGCCTTTTAGTTAATGTTGGGGCTGACATCTTAGCAGATAGAAGAATCCACTCTCCATTTTCACTTGCCTTGTAAAGTGGCAATGAGCCGTTCGTAAATTACGCTTTCGAGCAGGGCATTGCTTTTGATACCGATGTCATTCTGAACGTGGTTCATAAAATCGCTGAACAGCAGAAGCGAATGACGTCTTTGTTCCTGGATAATATCGACTTACACTACACAATCAGTTTTAGCAAAGCTTCACGATCTAAGCTTTTTTGTGGCGCTGTAGCTGGCGGCTTTAATGATTTAATGAAGACACTATTAGCGAATGCGCCTGTTCTCGAGAAGTGGACTTGTAGCTTTAACCATATATATATTATAGGTCTTGCTGTTCCATCTGGCCACATTGGAATAATAGAGTTGCTGCTTGAACAGGGTGCATCTCTTCATGACGCCGTGACTTATCTCGCACTCATTGAAGGGATAGATACAAATGGGAATTGTGATCCCGATGAATCCCCCCTTTAAATGATTCTCGCTCTTGAACGAGGCCATAATGATGTGGTAAAATACCTCATTAACAAGGGCTTTGATGTTGTACTCGCGTCACATCATGGGAATAATTTACTTTTCAACAAAGCACTCTATCTGGGCAAAGTGTAGGTTCTCCAAATGCTTTTGAGGCTTCTACCGTCAATTGAAGAGATTGCCTTATCAAGTGAGGGCCATCCAATACAGCTCGTGGTATTAGGCGGAGAAGCCGTCTTCAGATTACTCCTCCAGCATGGAGTACAACTGCAACCGGGGTACATTGTACACTGCCGCGCATTCGCATATGCTAATGTGCCTATTTTGAGGATGTTTTTGGATGCGAGATTTAGTCTAGATGTGCAGGGTTCAGACCACGGTACACTTGTCGTGTCATTAGAACTTGATGAATGCAGAGGTAATACACTCCTCGCTCTCGCAGCTCAGGCAGAATATCGAAATGCTGCGGAAGGTGCAGTTGATCTTTTTCTAGAACACGGGGCACAGCTCAACCCGCCAGCTGGTTCTTGCAATCACACGCCTTTGCTCTGCACGGTCTTGGAGGTAGCTAAAAGAAACGTTGAGACTACTAAAGAGTTTGTCAAGGAAATAATCAAGAGCAAGGCGCATGAACTCATAGCTGAGCAACTACGTCGATACTGTGACAAATTTAGCGAAGACGAAGTACTGGCAATAAAGCTTTTATTGGGGAAGGGCCCGGACCCTATCTTTTGGAACAGGAGTGGGAAGTCTGCTTTGATCGTGGCCGCGGGTGCACGGAGAAATGATATTAGAGGGGTCAAGATGCTGCTGCTAGAATATGTTGATCAAAACATTGCGATCAGTACAACGAAGTCTCACGTATTGGCACCGACGGGCCCTGATGACGATTCTGATGGCACTCACTGGGCAAAGGAGGAACCATCTTTGACCATACAAAGGACTCTTTGGCATTATTATCAGCGCAAGGTTTATCCTTGTCCTAGCAAATAGTTAGATTGAGTACCTATGTATTTCGGTCTCCTGGCGTGTTGGAGGTCTTTCACCCAGTGCCATAAGCGCCATTGGAAATCCGAAGCGAATATCGACGCAACCATAAGTAACGCGCGGAGGCGCTGATTATTGTTTCGAACACGAGTTCCAGGAATCTGTGTGAGACCATTGACCTGCATTGTCGGGCTACGCAATATATTTTGTCGAATTCATGATTCCCTAGACGGTTGGGATATACTTCCCATATCCCTGGCAGCAAGACTCTCGGCATCTGGACCATGGCACCAGCAAGCTAAGCCCGAGTCTCCTTATATTATTCGCCCTTCCATATACCTTATTCCTGAGGCACCGGCGATCGTAAGCTTTCGGCCAGACATTAGGTCCCCAGATCTCATCAACAAACCCTCGGTTTAGCCGTTAGTTGGCGTTCATAAATACCTCAAAAGTTGTATCTCAGTAAGAAGCAGGAAAAAAAGAGTCAACTCAGTCCTGAGGAACCAAGTCCCCATAGCCACTCTCAGGGGCTTCAAGAGGCATGCCGCAGCACACGCTCGCGGTACCCTTCAACGATTCCACCAGCTACAATGCGAAGTATATCACCGAGTGGAAGCTCATGAGGAGCATCTGCAACCTCTGGAACGAAAGAAACAATAATCTCACAACATGTGGATCCTTGGGTATTCCAAGCTGGCCAGGGAGTGTTCTCATTGGATAAAGGAGTTGATGCGCGAAACGGCATAAACAGGGCTTGGATCTCTTATCTAATCTGATCATCAGCTGGAGAGGGTTGCAATGCTGCCAAGCTGGGGGTAAATTATATTAAATGTGTTATTCGATAAGAGAGGCCGAATAAAGTGATCCTTTACTGTAGAATCTGCCAATAGCCAGTTGTAAATGAGTGGTAAGCTCGTAGAGTCGATCAACTTCGAACCGCAGTGACGCCACTCCGATCTTCACCTCCGATCTCCCATCCCGCGTCTTTCTCTCTCCCTCTTCCACCCCTCCCCTCGCCTTCCAGCCAGGCTCTTATTTTCCTATTTACTTCGATGTAACGCCCTCCAAATACCCCCATACCTCACGATGCCTCCAACTCGAGTCACAGCAATTTTCCTCTTCCCGCGTGCGACCCTTTCTCCCTCCCCTTCAACCCACCGGAGCATTTCAACACAGCACCTCCGACCACAATTACACCCACACCAACGATCACAGCAGCTCTCAAAGCCACCTATATCCTTCTTTTCAACCAGTAACCCAGCCTGGGCCCGGGCGGGCGAACCAAACTTCTACGAAATCCTCGACGTCTCCATAACCGCATCAGCAGCGGAGATCAAAAAGTACACCACCACACCCACACCCAATAACCCTCCATTTCCAATTCCACACATATCGCTAATACTTACCCAACCCCTAGGCAATTCTACGCCCTTTCAATGCGACACCACCCAGACCGCAACCGCACAGACCCAGACGCAGGCCAACGCTTCGCCCGCATTTCCGCCGCCTACAACGTCCTTGGCAATGTCTCAAAACGCGCGACCTACGACCACGACCACGGCTTCCACACTGCTCAACACGCCTCCCAATCCCACAGCCACCAACACCCGATGGGCAGCCACAGCAGCTACGCCGGCTCGCGGCCCGCCAGCGGATTGAGCAAGCGGCGCACTGCATTCCACGGTGCACCGCCGAGTTTCTACGAGCAGGGTGGATATGGTAAGACTGGAAGGCAGGCGCAGGGATGGGCGGCTGGTGGTGGTGGTGCTGGGACGGGGTTCGGGACTAGTGCTGGCGCTGGCGCTGGGACGAAACATGCTGATCCTGAGGATTGGGAAGGATTTATTCGTCGGAATCCGCTGAATCATTTTAATGCGCAGGGTCATTTTAGGACGCAGGCGGCGGAGGATAGGAGAAGGAGGGAGAGGAGGAGGGGGGCTATGAGGATTGATGAGGACAAGGGTGCTCCTGATCCTAGGGTTGATCAAACATTTTCAAGGTTCTTGCTTTGTTCCGGGTGTTTGATTGTTATGCTTGTTGTGGTGGACTTTTGGCGGTCGGTTAAGGCTGTTGATGAGGATAAGAAGAGGAAGCGGAGGGGAACTTCGTCTTGATGGAGTTGTTTTTACTTTGTTGGAACATAGTTAGTTGGATCCTTGGATAACTATCTTAGTTTCTTGTATATATACACATAGTTCAAGTTCAAGTACATTACTGGTTGATGTACTTCTACTCTTGCACGGCTACGATATGAATTAATCGGATAGATCAACAAAGGAAACAGTTGGATTTGATATACAAAATGGTGATCAAGCAGAAAGATCTACGACAACACACATGGTTATTATCTTGGAAGTAAGCCCCCGCCACCATAATCATCGTTCTGGCGAATCAGCAAGACGAATGAACTAGTAACTGAAGTTTACAAAAATTTTCCTAAAAGATGGTAGGTCATCTGTCAGGTTCCTGGAAGGCTGAAGATCCAGACGCTTAAGCCTCGAAGGTGAAGCTGGCGCCAACCTTGTGGGCAGCCTGGTTCAGGTTCTGGGTATCGAAGGAGGCACCGAGGCCGAGGGTGACACCAGGGCGGAGCAGGACGTTGTAAGCCAAAGCGGCAATACCACGGTCGTTGATCTTAGCCTATATTGCGAGAAAATTGCGCGATTAGTCGTGATTCACAATTGCTATACAAACGGTTCAAACGCGTAAAACGAACCTTGGCGAAGGAAGAGGGGTCCAGGCGGTACTTGCTGGCGACCTCGAGGCCGACAGCGTTGCCGGAGGTAGAGTCCCAAGAAGCCTTGGCACCGGCCTCAACCTGAGCGTTGACGCGATGGTAGTAGCTGGCGGAGAAGAGGGACAGGTTGTTGCTGGCGGTGATGGCAGCGGAGTACTGGGCAACGCTGTAGCCGACGGCAGCGGAGTACTTGGTGATGGCGGCCTTGTTGACGTCGTAACCACCCTCAGCACCGACGAGGAAGCCCTCGTGGCCGAGAACAGCGTCGAAGTTGGCGGTGGGACCGTTGAGGAGATCGAAGAAGGCACGGGCGTTCAGGTTGGGCTGCTTGAAGTACAGGTTGAGCTTGGCACCCTTAGACTGCTTAGCGGGCTGGTACTGGGTCAGGATCTCAGCCTTGAGGCCCTTGGCGATGTTGTTGTCGAGCTCGAGCTTGGTGTCGAGAGCGTTGGCGGTGGTCCAAGCCTGGGTGAGGGTGAGGCCTGGTCGGAGTGAGCATATTAGCCTAATCCTGTGCACCATGACATCCGAAAACATGAATAGGTTCACCCGGCGCGCAATTGGAATACCGCATCCGAACATCAATGGCATCGGACGAGATTTGTGCGCGCCAGGATCTGGGGGCTTTTTGTGGAAGGGGCGTTTACCAGTGGGCGCATCAACGTATTTGGCCTCGAGCTATAGGCGCACCAGTTAACAATTTGCGTAATGAATTTGGAAATGGTATTCAACGAACCTGACCAGCAATGGGGCCCTCGTGGGCAGACTTTCCCTTAACGGTGAAAGTGACACCGTTGGGGGCCTTGGACTTAACCTCAAGGTTGGCTAAAAAGTATTTAATCAGTTATTGAGATTGCAATAAGTGGCGCAATGCCATAGATAAACAAACCGGCGGCGGAGTGGTAGAAATCCTTGTTCAGGAGCTATTTGGATGTATTAGCCAAGATTCTGAGTTTTGTTCCCAACAGTTTTGCGTACATCGTTGGTCGCCTTGGCGATATCGGAGAAAGCAGCGGGGGCAGACATATTGACGAAAGAAGTCTAATTAGAGATGGAGGAGAGAAAAGAGGTTCTATGAAGAGATGAAGAAGAGGAAAAGAAGAGGTGTGATGATGTTGGGGGAACCTAGGGGCTTAGCACGGGTTAGTGGGAGGTCGGTGATTGGCGGTTGCCCGGCTGCCGGGAAAGCCCGCCGGTAATGTTTGGACAAAGTCACGTGTTTTAGGAACAAGAAAAATATATTGAGATCATAACATTATACCGACATATACCAAAAAGGGTATATACAATCTAATCCGGTGCTATATCCCCCAAAGAAAATGCTAAATCAGAAAAGTACAGATCCTTTTGTTTATGCTCTCAAGACTTTTTACTCCGACTTGTCATACTTCTGGTTGTGGATGGCGATGGCTCTGCAATAATTGTTAGAGAAGATGAATCAAATAGGGAAGGGAAAAAAAAGAGAATAGCTTACCTTCCACTGGGGTCGCTCTGCTTGGACCAGGTAGGGGTCCAGCGCTCGACAGTGCCGGCACAGTAGGGAGGGAAGTGCTCATCGAACATGGTACGGTACCAGTATCTATATCTTAAGTTAGTTTTCAATAGTATAAAATGGGAAAAGAGTGAAACATACGCCTCCTTGGTGTCGGGAACATCAGTACCCCATTCGGGCTTAGGGTTCTTCATCATCTCGTCGGTGACCTGGCGTTCAGCCTCATCCTTAAGGCCGTCAATCCAGCTGTAGCCAACGCCATCGCTGAACTGCTCCTTCTGGCGCCAGAGGATCTTGTCGGGCAAGTAAGCAGCGGTCTCAGGCTCATCGGTGGTATCGAAGGCCTTGCGCAGCATGTACTTCTCGATACGCTCCGGGGTGATCATCTTGTCCTGGGGATCAACACCCATGCAGGTCTCGAGGAACTCCTTGTCGAGGAAAGGAACACGAGCCTCAAGACCCCATGCGGAGGTGGACTTGTTGGCACGGAGGCAATCAGCCAAGTGCAAGTTCTTGACACGGCGGACAGTCTCCTTGTGGAGCTCCTCACGGTTGGGGGCAGCGTGGAAGTAGAGGTAGCCACCGAAGATCTCGTCGGAACCCTCACCACTCAGAACCATCTTGACACCCATGGCCTTGATCTTGCGGGAGAGCAGGTACATGGGAGTAGAGGCACGGATGGTGGTTACATCGTAGGTCTCGAGGTGGTAGATCACGTCAGAGAGGGCATCGAGGCCGTCCTTGACAGTGAAGGTGAAGGGGTGGTGCTTGGTGCCGAGGAACTTGGCGACCTCAATGGCAGCCGCGGTATCGGGGGCACCGGGGAGACCGATGGAGAATGAGTGCAGCTGCTGGAAGGTGGTGACGGTCGACAGCTCGTTGTCGTCATCAATGCCAACCAACTCACCCTCCAGAGTCTCGCTCTTGGGCGCGTTGCGGGCAGCTTCGGCCATGCGGAGGGTCTCACGCTGGGCAATAGACGCGACCAAGCTGGAGTCCAGACCACCAGACAGCAAAACACCGTATGGCACCTCAGCCATCAGACGCTTGCGGACAGCCTTCTCGAGGCTGTGGCGGATCACCTTGTAGTCAACAGGGGTCGAGGGGACGTTGGTGGGGTCCCACCACTTGGGCTCGAAGTAGCGGGTCATGGTGTCGGTCTTGGAATCATAGATGTGGCCGGGGGGAAGGCAATAATGTCGTCACAGACGGGGTGCAGGGACTTGAGCTCAGAAGCAAAGTAGACGGCGCCGGGGGTGGACGAGGAACGGCCAAGGTAGAAGCTGGTGATACCAATGGGGTCACGGGCAGCAACAACACGGTCCAGCTTCTTATCCCAAAGAACCCAAGAGAACATGCCATCAAGGTGCTTGGGGGCATCAAGGCCGTACTCCTCATACTAGTATATATCAGCATTTCGATTCTAACTCCGATTTCGTTATACTCGGCCTGACGTACCAAGGGGATGATAACTTCGCAATCAGAGTGCGTCTTGAAGTTGTACTTGTGGTGAAGGTTCTTGCGAATGAGGCGGTGGTTGTAGATTTCACCGTTGACGGCGAGGGCGAGGCTGCTGTCCTCGTTGACGAGGGGCTGGGCACCGGAGTCTAACAAGATGTTGTTAACAAATAGATCTTCAAATTATTGATCGTTCACATGGGCCACATACCAACACCGACGATGCTCAGACGCTCGTGCGCCAGGACTATGAATCATACGTTAGCATACCACGCCGATACCAGATTATTGCGCATTAACTCACTAGTGCTCTCAGCGCAGAAGTTTCCACCTGTTGGAGAACATTTGTTAACCCTATGATTCCCACATATAATGCGCAATGTTATAACTGTGACTCACTCCAATCGGGACCGCGGTGGCGCACACTATCAGGACACAAGTTAGCGAGAATTCTGTAGATTGCGAATTGCGAATTGTAATTGAAGAAGCAATGGAGTTACTTACGCCTTGGCCATGCGCAAAGCCGTAGGCTTGAACTTTTGCACATCGGGGTGACTATACCCTGGTTAGTATTCTCCGAATTTGACATCCCAGACGCGGGGAGTTAGAGTAGGACATGACGCACTGATGGCACGCGAAAATTCCACACATGTTGGGCAATTGGGAACTGTGGGTAGAGATGAAGATCAATTAGGGAGGAGAGAGTCGGGAAGAAGGGTAGCAATTGACTAATCGCCCGGTTATATGGGGAACCTTAGAACGGCGATTTTTTTCAAATTTGCCCCGGTGCACTCTCGGCGGGGCGAGGGGCGATGTCGGCAAGTCTTTTGACTCACCGATAAGATAAGAACCCTGGATCATTGGTCCAGTCAGCTTCTACAGGTTAAAGATTTTACTGTGGCTGAAAATATGTAGCTACATTAGTGGTTCTTTTTTGTCGAGTCGTGTTGTTATTAGTCTCTCTCAGTCTGACAAGGGGGAACCTTTGGAGAGTGATCGGATTAAATGTCACGTGATAAGTATACCCCCACCATGGACTATAGCCCTAGCCAAGCCCCTCCTTGAACAAGTGTATGCCAATGATCTATTCAACCATCTGCGACATAAGCTTTCTTCAGAATTGCTACTGGTTCCAGAGTCTTGTAGTTCCAAATATTCTTCTGAACTATCATACGAACCCTCGGGAAGAGTATCACTGCGAAAGAAAGATAGACTGAGGGAGGCTTCTTCCTCGTACTGTTGATCTACAATCATCATAGAATGCTTAGATCTTCTTAATTATATAGAGAACTTAAAATGGGATGGTATCATGTTGAGTTCTATACAATTCAATTCCGAAAATGGTGGAAGAGTTGAAGCTTGATTCCGAGTTATCCGAGGTTGTTGTAATACAGTCTACGGTGGCGCCTTGGTCTGGCTCCAGCTAAACACGACGCAGTATTCACTACAATTGTGGGGTTCCAAACGAAGAACGGTTTGCCGATTTGGTTTTTGGTTCATCGAGTAGGTATCTTTCAAGGTTGGTATCTTGTTAATTCGAAAGCAAGTTGAATGCAGCTTCCAAAGATCACCATGGGCTCATTCCATCGGCGCAGGTAGGTATGGATGATGTGTTGACTGCCCAGGTGGTTTTACCTATGCACGGGAGCAAATAAGTATATCGAATTTCTTCTCCGAGAGCCATTCTGTACTCGATACATGGCAAGCCTAAGCATCCCCGCAGGGAGCATGTATGTGGTATCATTGTTTTTGAATGACCCTAAGCCCAGAAAACGCCATCCATTGGGATATGTAGCAACGCCATGCTCGCGATAAAAAAAAAAGCAAAAGTTGCTTCCTTCATTAAACAATAAATGCATAATCTTCCCACAATCTGCCCGGTATCCAATGCTGATAGAAAAAGTAAAAGTAAATGACCCATGCAGCGCCATCGCTGTTTACGCTTGGGTAATTAAAGCCTGGTTGGGCTGATGTCCTAATTGGGCTGGTTTTCCTTGACAGCAATGCGAACCTTGCGCTCGTAAGCGGGACGGTCCTTCTTGAAGAGGTTGTAGGCATCAGCCTGAGCAGGTGACTCGGGGTTCGGGTCATCCAGAAGATCTTGGATGCCAAGCAAGAGCTGCTTAATAGTGATGGCAGGTCGCCAACCCTCCTCCTCATTCAGAATTGACAGACAAACAGTTCCGGAAGGATAGACATTGGGGTGGAACAGTGGTGGTGTGAATTTGCCTAAACAGTTATATTAGTATGAAATCCTCACAAGAAATCATGGTGCTAGCTCCCAGCAGAAGCTCTATTCCGGCGAGCTGGCGCAAGAGTATATTGCAAAGTATATGCGTACATTTGGGAGGTTTGGTAGGATATTCTAGAGGCGTGGAAGAATCTAGATTAGTATAAGGATCTTTAGTAGGCTTGAATGTATTGCGCCGCTCACCATCTGGGAAAATCAAGTCGATTTTGAAAAGACCGCCTTCCCATAGAGTGTTAGCCTTCCCTGGAATGGCACATTCCCAGTTCTTCAGGTCCAGGCCACCCTGCGGGGCACGTTTCGGCTTTGCGACAAAGCCAAATGGGTGGTCGCGGCGCCATTGCTTCCTAGATGATCCACAGAGGTCAGTGAAAAGCAAGGATGTGGCGCAAGTGATGCGCAAAATCGCAGAATTTGCGAGACACTGGATCTGCTTACCGCTCTTCTTGGAGACGGTTCTGGCACAACGACATCTCGGATAGTGTTCAGCGAGTGGGTAGCTGAAATGGGTTGAGTCGCGGAGGGTGGAAGAAGATCAAGCACAAAGATGTAACTTCGCTGTAAGCAAGGTGTGGGCCACGATGAGTGAGCGGTTAGGAATAAGTAAAGAGAGAGGGAGAAAGAGGTGATGAGTGGAAGATTTTAAAGGTGGCAATCGTCAAAGCCGGGGGAGGTGATAGCAATTGACCTCCCACGCGAACAATGAGTTTGCTTATGTAATACCGACAGGGGACCGCGGCCTTGCCCAGGAACCGTCCCAGGAGCCTTAGTTCTATTGTTAGGCATAAATAGCAACTATAGCTGGTTCTGCGGTCATTTTTGCTGTCTATGTGACTATACGTTCAGCTATATTCGTCTAATCTCAATCTAATATCCTTTCTTCTACCTCTCCGAGGGCAATACTAGGTATAGGGCTACCTACACCTCTTAGCCACTTGATTGTTATGCACTAACGTGAATATTACTCAAACGAGCATAGCCAGCAGAAGCAGAGGGGGAATTCCCACAGGAGCAGAAACATTCATTATTTCCATGGGAAAACAATATATGACTAGCCCGCCTTTCGATGCTAACTCGCCTGGCGGATATCCATCCACTCCCTTATGGGCTCCCACTTGCGGCACGTATGAACCTGCCCAACTCCGAGCCCTACTATATCGTTATTATAATGATACACAGGGACCGGCGATAAGTCTCCATGACATTGGATAGCTTGCCGCAGCTGGTCTAGACAATGATCACGGTGAATTCGATTCCAATTATCTGGGAAATTCGAGGAGTTTTTGATGGCTTCCTCCAGCTTGCCGTGATTGTGGGGATGTTTTGAATAATAGTCCATATCAAGTTCCATTCGGATTGCGTTAAGGCAGTGGAGGGAGTGGAACATGTCAGGTCTAATAGAGAGAAATATTAGACTGAGGACACGGAGAATTTAGCAGTTTTCTGGAGATCTCACTCAAAGTGGTAATCATCCGAATGGGGAGCCTTGTTGAGCTCTGGTGTATATGGTGCCGCTTCTTCATCGGTCATCCTTACAAACTCGCCTATAAAATCCCGCGATTGTGTAAGTTGAAGTGGCTATCTTGCGGCCGAAGAGGCTCCGAAGTATCAAAGAAAGGACATACCTCGCATTAAATCAGCCCAGGCATCATCAATCTCAGGAGATGGAAGTCCGAAATATTGAGGCGCAGATAGGTCAATGTCTCGGTAGACCTTGCCTATCTCCTCGTCAAACGCAAGTCTCCCAGAGAACACACGCTCCTCGTAAGAGATATATGGATGCGCATCATGAATGTCGGTTTGGAAGGCTGGTAGAGATGTTGCTAGGTATGCAGGGGAATTGCGTTGTTGAAATAGCAAGTAGCCCGTAATCAGGGCTAACGAGAATGTGGAAGCTATCCACGGAGCGACGAGACGAAGATAGGACTTCTGGCAACTTTTTGGCACAATAAACCTAGACGTGTCGGGGGGTTCTGAGCCTATGTCTTCGCTGTGAATCGGTCGATAGAGCTGTTCTTTGAAGGAATTACTAATCACTGCCATGGTGTGGTATTAGACTCTCGACACACAAATGCTTAAAAGTAAACCTGGAACCGAGTGTGGACCGCCCTGTAGAGGTGTTACTGCAAAGGCTTGCCCAAAAGGATAAAATCAAGTTATTCCTTCGAGTATGGAAAGTCATATGGGATGAGCAAGGGAACTAGTGGCCCGGCAAACTGACCGGCCAATATGATGCAAAGTGTGCATAATCCCTTACATGAGCTGGCTTCCTCTCGGCTTATCTTGGTCAGTGTGATGCATATTATCAAAAATACCTAGGGTGTAGCGAATCGACCAATGATCGACGATATATAGTACTAACATGACGCATGATCTACATCCCCACCCTCTGACAGCTCTCAATTATAAGCATTCCTCACGATCCTAATGGTTCCCGATCGGCATCAGCCTTGGAGTGGGTCTATATACATACATATGTACTACTACATTACCATATTTGATGTCAATCTAGAGGGCGATTTCCAGCGTAAAATATGATCGTGCAGAAAAAAGCATTATCTAAGTCGTCTGCCAAGGATTCTAGGCAGCCTACTCTGTATTATATCACTGTAGGGCCACTAGTAAGGGGGTAGGGCAATAGGATCGAGGTCAACGACTTGCTTACATGGAATATGTCCCGGAAATTCTCTCGTATTACTGAAGTACATAATCCCTACGAATGCCAGATCTGGATTATAACTCTGCTATATCATCTGTAACCTCAGCTCAACAAGTCCTACAGACTATTAATTTTACAACGCAAGTACAGGCTCATCTTTACTATGTTTAGTAGCAAGTACTAATTAAAACACTTTTTTCCAGCTTGCCTTCGTCAAAATGAAGTTCTCTTTGGTGACTCTCGCGATTTCTGTCACTCTGACTATTGCTGCGCCTACAATGAGCCCGCGTGATATGTCCAACGAAGGGCACGCGGAAATAGAAAGTGCTAAGCGTGGCACGGCCATATTCATGGCAAATGACCGCGAATTCGATATTGAAAAGCGTGGCTTAGCTGTATCCATGGCAAATGACCGCGGTGTCGACATCTAGAGGTGCGGTGAAGCCGCCCGATCAAGGGAAAACGACTAGTGCAGCGTGCACGCCAGACAGATCCAGCCCAGCTGAAAGGGTGCGGTTAATCTACCGGGTTTGAGAGGGGAAGACCAATCGTACTTCACATACTATTAGCAAAGAGCAGGGAAAGGAATAAGAAGAATAAGAAGGACAATTATTTGTTGGTATAATTTGGCACAAATTGCAGACTGTATTTCAATATCACTTGCAGGGCTGGGGAGATGAGGTGACGACCTCAATCAATTCAACTAGAAACCAGAAGTGAACCTCTACTACCCATGGACGAATACAGATTCTTGTTCGCCGAACAACTTGGTACTTAAATTTTTACCCTAACTAGCAGGTAAATTGTAGGCTGAAAATAGGCCTCCATTAAATGCGTAGTGGCTAAGCCTACTTTGGGGGAGCTAGTATGAATCCGGACTCCATATAGTGAGCTTGTTATGACTTAGTATATCACATTTATGTTCTATTAATCAGAATAAAAATACAATCAGTTAAATTTATCCCTGGGTGGATATCTGGTTGATCAGATCCGTCTATCCGATATTCGTATAGAGCAGCAAGCTATAGATTTCGGGTCAGCCCTACCTACTACTACCCGACACAAATGAGACTAGGTGAGTCACTAACCAAAGACATTCCACTTATGCCGATTGCCTACAAGCTATGTACAAAGGTGTGCACATATTCCTCAAGGTGACAAAGAATCAGACACGATCTATACACAATGGCTTTGTCGGGGACAATAGGTACATATGTAACTATTATAAAGATTGTGGTGACAAAAAAGTGCTTCTTTCTTCGAACCTAAGGCCGGAAGACTCTGAACAAAGGATTTCCACAACAACACAGCTCTAGGCTAGTCCGAAGAGTATAAAAGAAAGCTCTGCGCGTTTCAGCATATCCTCCCTCAACCAGACTCCTACCAGCAATATTTACAAACGATATCTTAAAGCTACATAGTGTCATTTATCATCATGTGTCATTTGGTTACCTGGTACTTTGCCATGTGCCAGCACCAAGACCAGGATGCAACATCCCTGATTGCGTGCCACGAAGCCTTCAAAAAGGGCTACGATTGCACTAAAGAGCACCAAATAACAACACATTTCCCACTTGAAGGGAGTTGTCTGCAATGCAGACTTGATCAGCTAATGCGACGCCAGTCTATCTCCCGCGAATTGCGGATACAGCGTCGCTGGTCTGCAATATGCGAGGCGTTCCAATATAGCGACGAAGATGGCTGGAGTATTAGTGACAGCGATGCTGAGGGACTTGATATGCAAACACGGATCTCCCAGTCTTCCAGCTTCACTCGTAGGGCTGAGAACCGAGAGACTCGTGCGTCGTTCCACAGGGTTCCGTCACGCATACCGATCCTAGTGCAACCGCCCTCGCCTCACTTATCTCATGTAGCTGTGGTTGAATATGCTGATGATTACGCAGGTCATAAAGAGGAGTCTAGCCCCGAGCCTTTGCAGGGCCCCCCAAGCCTCAGACGCACCGAAGCTGGCGGTCTCGGATTCCAGTTCCTACTAGGTTGGTGCGCAACCAGCAGAATCACACATATCTGCCGTTTATCACTGATGACAATATGTCGGACGCAGACCCTTTGCTCCGCACTTCTAAGTCGAAGAGGTATCATCGTACTTGGCGTTCCTGGATTCCCCTTCCTGTTAGGAAAGTGTTGGGACAGTAGATTGATGGATTAGAGTGGTGGGATGGAACTCTTCGACCGGAGATTTTGAGGTTTCATAGAGATTAGACGATTTACTATTTCGATGCTCCTTAGTCTGCATTTTGTGTTATTTTAAGAGGTGGTCTTGGAGAACTATGCAATGAGAACTCACTAGAGCGACATCAAACGAATCAAACATTATCATTAACATAGCTAAGTACACAGAAGTGTGTCAACATAAGCAATTGGTTATGTGAACTCTCGTTCAAACTCCTCAGTCGAGAATGGACAAAGTAACAAATGACCGAGATGTCATAAAATACATAGAGTGACACAAACACGGGCAATTAGACCGTGTAAATCCCCTCATCGAATTTCTCGGTATTGAAAAATCGCGCGGCGATCGTGTTGCCATTGAATATACGGCCTTCAAGCGCGTTCACAGCCTGTCGTATATACAGTAGTCAGCAATGCACAAGCTCACATTTGAATCAAGAGGTAGATCTCAAAATCTTACCCGTAGACCAGACAAGGAATTCTGGAATTTGACAAAGACCGGGACTGGGGTGCCGGCGTTGCGAGCGATGAACACTCGCTCCACCTTTCCATACTATGGGCCCCTTAAATCAGCAAAAGCCCTCAAGCCCACCAACCAAAGAAAACGTACCTTCCTATGACATTCTTCTCCAATCTCCTGCATCAACCCACCATCATTGCTATTTTCTATCTCGGCATCCAGATCCATTCCATCCAGCATGCCTCGTAGAACGACTACTTCGCTCATAGGGCCAAACTTGCTGGTATCATATTCACCTTTATTATTGCTTCCGATGATCTTACCTCGCCCAGCAGGTGTGACAAAGCTACCACCCTCTGAATCCGGTCGCTTCTTGCGCTTCTCAACCTTGACCTGCAGAGGCTTCACCATACCAGAACCAGTAGCGCCGAGACCAGATCCCTTGGTCCAGCCATACTTGGAAAGCAGTCGTTCTGCGAAGCCTTTTTGCCCGGGGCGAAGGGATCGTGACGCGGACTCATCTAGTTCTTCCTCCTCTGCCTGCTGCTCTTGGGCCAATACGGCTTCAAGTTCTGCTTCAGAGGCTGGGATGTCTTCTGGGGGTGGTGGAAGGGTGTATCGAACTGGCGCACGGGAGATGGTTACGGGGCTAGGCTGGAAGACGTCAAGAGGGCGTGTTGGAGGAGGATGTGGTATGACCTGTCCCGATGGTGGGTTACTGGGAATTTGGGTGGGGTCTTGAACTCGGGGTGGTGACGAGGTTGGGAGTTGTGCATGAGCGGCGATAGAATCATTGTCGAAGCCTTGCCCTAATGCTGCACGGCGAGCAAATGCATCCTCGCCAGATGGGTCATTGGGGATCGAAGCTGGTGGTGGTACATCATTGAGATTTGGCGGGGGTGCAAAGTTGCTTGGAGGCGCAAATTGTCCTGGTGTTATCCTTTTAGTCTGGATGTCGTCGCCATTCGCAGAAGAACCGAACATACGCTTTTTTGGCCGATCGTAATCCTCGCTGCTATCTGAAAATCTGCTCGGTGAACGCTGTCTGATTTGCGCATACAAGCGATCCTTCCACTGATGGACTTCACCGATCTTCTCGTCATTATGGCGGTATTCTGCATGATTGGTAGGTCGAGACGAGTCGTAGATATCATCCCAGTTCTGGACAACATGTGTTTCAAAGTTCTTCTTGCGCTTCTTTCTTCCACCGCGTTGTCGCTTTTCGCGTGCGTACTCATAACTGTCATCTTCAATGGCGGTCCAATCAGCCAAAGTGCTCTTTGTTGGTACCGAAGCTTGGTTGGCTGAGGGCTGTGGTTGTGGCGCTGCCTTTGGTAAAGTATGCTTCGGCTTGGGCTTCTGGGCTGAGAGCTGTGGCCTTTTGGGAGGTTGGAATCGAAGAGAAGCTATGAAGAAAAGGGGTAAGTCATCATGCAAAGTATCCAACAAGTCAAGGGTAAGTAGTAAGTACCGGGATTCAGTTGTTGCTTTTTGGCGGCCGCGTCGTCGGGTTGATGTTCGGTCTCCGACTGCTTAAAGACAACAGGGGCACGGGAGATGGTGCCAGGCGTATCAGTAGAAGTATTAAGTAGGTTGGCATACAGGGACATGCCCCCCTCTTGAGGGGGTGGGTTCAGAAGCCATGGGGTGCTATGGTAAGATGGGTGTGTCGCCGGCCTGAGAACGTCGGCATCGATTAAATGCGATAAGGCATTTATTTGGCCTGTTTGCACTCTCCGCTCCACTCTTCGCCTCCCCACCATTACTTAACTAACCATCACTATCACTACTAACGTTACCCTTGCCTATCTCTCATCTAGTTAATTTTTTTTCTTTAAATTTTCTCAAGTTCGCTCAACTGTCTCCTTCCTATTGCCAACAACTTACAGCTCTATCTAATAAGTTCTACTGGCAAAGGTGAGCCCGAGGATAGCTCCAGCCTAAATCAAAAATCCGACACAACATACTCCGTACACAATGACCCAACAAGGGTCAAATCCTAAAGCATTAGGCAAGCCAAAAGGGGTATGTACAATACATTACAAAGGCCAACATCTTAGCACTATCCTCCCACTTGCTTTCTTAGCCATGCTCTCCATCTTTTGCTTTATGCTGATGTTCATCCAGTCTCTCAATGCTCCCATTGCAGCTTTTACAATGGCTGTCCTCCTTTGTTCATACTGTATTAGTTCTATCCGCACTGCGCGACGAGATGCCCAGATCCAAGCTCCGGGGTCCAGTTCTTATCAGCGAGCTACGCCACTTGAGAGAAAAGACGAGTCCTGGGTTCAACAAGCACTTGATGAGAGTCGGGCGCAGAATGGTGGGAAAGGACGACCCTGAAGTGTACCTATGTTACAAGGTGCATTCTTACATGTATGATATGGATTGAATCCACTACAACAATATTTGTACATTTATCTTGTGGTACCAATGGATGTATAATTCTTTATTCGTAAAGGCTCTTTTTTTTTGCTAGATAAGTAAAAGAACGCAAAATCAACTGCAGCCTCTGCGTCTTCATATTCAATCAGAATTTTCAGTGTATGAATGATCATGCCCCGGGAGTCTAAGTGTATTGACAACCCAGTTCAATCTTGAAATTGTTCATCATGCGAATAGTGAAGGAGGAACGTGCAATTTGGCCAAAGGAATAGCAAGATAGGTAAGATAAACAGGAGATGATGAGACTATAAAGCCAAATCCGATTGCCTTTCATCAATGGATCAAATTACCAAAGCGCATGGGGTTATTGGATTGATGCAAGACGGGTTGCATGTAGAAGTGGTTAGTAAGTGGACTTGAGCAAAATCAACATCTGAGATTGATTGACTGTTATATGGGTCGATCAAAGTGTCAGCATTAAACACCTGAAAACAAGTACAGATTGATGGTGAAGAAAAAAAAGTAAGAGAGAAGTGAAAAGAGAAGAGGGAAAAAAATAATTGGGGCAATTTTAAATAGTCTGTCACGTGATTGCCCCATATGTTTGAAGAGCCACTACTTTGTCTGGGATGCATTTTTGTACAAGCTATATCAGCATCAAATTAGAACCCATTGAACACTCATACTTGTAGCTCTAGTATCAAAGCTATGTCTCAGACTCAACCTATCAGGGCGGTGTCATTATGTATTCTACTGGACGGTCTCCTTAGGTACGGAGTACAGAGTTAAGCTTTATTGTATGGTTGTTTCGACTAATAGATTTGAAGTAAAGTTGGATTAGCTCGTACTAACTTTTACCCGTGAAGATGGATCATATAATCGATGGTAGGGTCTCTTTTATGACGAGTTATTTCTGGGGTTCAACCATTATCTGCTAGAATGTGGCTTTCAAAGCTCAGCGTGCGATCATCTGTACTCAGTCTCACTCCTTCAACTCTGTCCCCAGGCCTGACTTTCAGGTAAGATGATCAGTGCCCAACGGTTTCAGTTGCTTATTCTTTCAAGGAAGCCATAAGTGGGATCATCACTCTACCCGTGAACGACCCGGAGACCACCAAACGAGTTATCTACTTTCTCTACCAGCAAACTTACGAGGACCATGGCCAAGATGGGCAACAAAAGAAAAACACATAGGAAGCTCCGGTCAAGTCTCAGAACAAAGCGAAGTCTCTTAAACACAAACAAGCCGTTGCTTCCAAAACCTTCCCGTCTACCTTGCGCCAGATAAATTAACTAGGCATCTTTCCTTTGGAGAAGCTGACTGCATTCAAGCTTTCTGCGTGGATCGAAGACAACTGGATGACTACCTTGTTTCCTGAAATCGCTCTCAAAATCATCCTACCAATCCCCCTCAGGGTTCCATTATTTTCTGTGTTCTTGTGGAAGTTATTTGCGACAATGTTGATTCTCGTAGGGAGACGAGGGAGATCCTTAAGCTGCCCCAGGTCTACGATCAACTTGGGTCTCTCGTTATTGCGAGAATAGTGGAAAAGGACGTGATTTGATCACGTCGGGTTCTAAATAGTCTGCCTGAGAACTTCAATCAGCACACTAGTACGGCGAAGCTGCTGCAAGTCAAGGTTGAGAAGAGCAAAAAAAGACCAGATTCAGAGGACGGTAGGTATGTCACATCTGCCAGGTGAGGTAAGATCATCGGAAGCAGCTAAAAGCAGCGAACAAAGTGAATATAAAACCAGCAAGTTTTGGCCCTATGACATAAACCTGCCATTCTCGAAAGAATTCTTGCCCCTTTCGGATTATCACAATGCTTATATCACCAGAATTCCAAATGGCAACACTACATATGCACTACGAAGGAGGTGGTGCCTAAAGAGATATGTGTGGTTTGGAGAACTGTTGACATTATGCCAGAGGCTTCGTAATGGTCGAGCTAAGAATTGTCGATCATTTTCTAGTGGGAAGTTTCAATTGAAATATATCCATCGTCTTCTAAAATCAGATATGAAAGCCATTGTTTTATTCGAGTATGTGTATTCACGAGAATGGGCAAGCGTGTATAATAGGTGATGTATATACAAAAAAAGATATGCAAAAGCCAGGAAGATGGTAGACAAGTTTAGAAAGCAACAAGAGAAAGAAAAGCCATGCTTTGGGTCAAGCTTTCAGCTAAGGTGCAGCGAGCATGTGAAGACATGTGAAGGCTCTTTCACATGTCAGCTCGAAGTCTGGAGACACTGTCATTTATGCCGAGACCCTCGTATGCTTTCGGAATGCAGTAGCCAAAATTTACTCGCTAAAGGATTATCTTCAAAGATCAAGAAACAGACCGCCTCGTCCATGTCTATACAGGTTACAACAAAGGGAAAAAAAAGAGGACTTGGCAATCAGAAGCGGTGGTGGAGATGTTTTAGAGATGTGAAAGGAGGGGGTCGGAGACTGGAGGTAGCCATTTGTGTGTTGATAGATCGTGGGTATCAAATAGATCCCCGAGCTTGTTCTTCCATCTGGATCCTCAGCGCACCATCATGCTGCAATGTATTGATCTGCTTCCGCAGGTATTCGTAGGTGAGCATAGTTGTCATTGCAGCCGGAACGGCCCGGAACAGGTTGACGCCGATCCCGGAGTAAAACGCACGCCAGCCCTCTTCGTTGAGGATTGTCTGGAACGTGCGCACCATGCCATTATAGCGTGGGCGACTGGGCATTCCGTCCGAGGAGGAGATGCCACCCGACCTACCGCGGTCATGTGGATGTTTCAATCCGCCGCGGAATGCAATCTCTTCGTGTGATTGTGCCGGAATAGTCCGTTGCTGTGTTTGGAGTCGAGTCCGTAAGACCTCGTGTGGGTATGTGACTGTGCTTGCGCAGACCTTGCTGAGAAAAGTGGCGAGGGATATTCCCATCCAGTGTGAGCTGCCAGTATCGGGGTGTTCGCCGATACCATAGCCTGTTAACGCCATTTTTAGATATTCGTAGAGGGGAAATTGAATGGCCACATGGGTTAGTCCCAGTAGAGCTGGGGTGAGACCAGAGTAGAAGGAGCGAATGCCCTCAATTTGATACATCTTGCGAGCAGCATCCCATGTGCCTGAGTACTGCCAAGGGGCCCGTACTCCTTCGCTGTTTTGTTTAAGGCTTTGTGACATAAGCCTGGTTTTGATAACCCAAATGGGGTTCGTCACGATCGTTGAGCATGCACCAGCTGTGACTGAAGCATAGCCTCGGGATAACCACCAGCTTCCTGTAACTTGGTCAGTACTGATGAATGATCCAATCCTCCATTCTCGAGGTACCTACCTGTCTGGTCATAGAAATATTCACGAGTCCGGTCATAGACTGCTAGATAAACAGCCCAGGTGGGAAGATATCCCAACAACATTGGACCTAGTCCCTGGTAGAGACCGCGAATGCCATCTTCTCGCCAAATCTTCCGTCCGCTTCCGAGCATGCCACGATACAGCATCCCCGAGCCAACTTCCTTTGCTCCCCGCCGAAACCCCCCTGGGCTTGGAGCTTCGTTTTGATAACATCAAGAGGACAGGTGACAATCCCAGAGGCCACGCCAGCGCTAGCTCCGCAGAAAGGTGCTATGTAAAAATTGGGTATCTTGGTGGAAAAGACCTCGAGGCGAGCTTTGAAATCAGAGCTCGGTGCGGCGGGCAAGTTAGGAGCATTGTCGAGATGGATTGACCGAGTTTGGTTTTGTGGACTTTCCGTAGCGCTTCGGCCGTTTGTAGACATATTGGTGGCCAGCGCTCACGCAGCTTGTCGAACCGTACTGAATCACCGAGGGCCCCCGGACACGAGCATATCGGGTGCTCGATCCGGAACCCAAGAACCCTATTTCAAACCGAGCTGGAAAAGAAACGTAGATTTATCCGAATATCCAAAGTCCGTAAATGATGTGAAGAAAGAGGCGTGGGAAACGACGGAGGATTGAGAGAAAGTTTTCTGGGGCCGATGGTTACCGAACCCGGTGTGGTTGCTAGAATGCGCAATGTTCTATTATCTGCAGCACGGACGTGGGCGGGGTTCTCTCAACAATCAAGCTTCTCGGTGTAAGCAGGGATCAGTGATTGCTTTGAGACTTAACAAATCCCATTTCTGTCAAAGCAAGCGATAAGATCGAGAAGGGAATATGACATAGGAAACCTACCCGTTAGGTGGACTGCGCCGACTGACATTCCCAGTCTCTCCACCGCCTGAGGCACAAATGTCACGTGCTGTAGGCCTCAGGCGCGACATGCCGTTTCAGGACTAGCCGCCCGAGCTCCGTTTTGCACAACCTCGCAACATCGGGTCATCTCGTGTTCCAGTCGGATAGCCTTTCCAACCCTTCACCACACCCACGTCAATTGGGATACCCGGGATTCAAAATGTCTGCCCCTTCGCTCGCCAGTTACATCGTCAAGCGCCCATGGCTCAAGAGCTGGCTCACCCCTCTCTCCCACTGGTACACCGATGCCGCCGGCTACAGGAGACTCGGACTCAAGTAATTCTTGCCCTCCCACATCGACAACCCCTCAGCCACGAGCGATTGAAACAATGATTTGGAATTGGCTAGTTGAATTCGTTGCGCATCGGTGGCATATCTTTGGAATGCGATCGCAGTTGTGTCGGGTTTGCCCGGAGCCCCGGTCTTTTGGATATCGCTCGTGGTATGGTTGCATTGAAACATTCACTAACCGCCTAACTAGGTTCGATGACCTGATCCCCGAGGAGAGCGAGAACGTCCAGAAGGCTATCAAGCGTCTTCCTGCCAAGGAGGCCTATGACCGTGTCTTCCGTATCCGCCGTGCTTTCCAGGTTCGACCCCCTTCCTCTGTATCCGACTGGCGCAAAACCTAACAAATGGTCAATTGCAGTGCTCTATCTCCCACACTCTTCTTCCCGCCCACGAGCAGATCAAGCCCGAGGAGGTGAGTCCCCAACATCCAAATTTCGCCCTCCCCGCATTGGACTCTATCGGCCAATCCTGTTGCACGGATTTGTCACATCCACCTAGGCACCATTTTGGGGCATCTACTCACCACGAACACAATGCTAACGATGTGAATCAAATAGGACGTCGAGTACCTCAGCCCTATCATCCGCGAGATCGAGAAGGAGGCTAAGGAGCGTGCTGACCTTGACAACCTTGTTGTCCGCAAGTAAGCCGTTGCTGCCTTGTTCAATAGAATATGAAAACAGGGGGGTTGGAGTAGCATTGTTGTTGGCATGGAATAAACTCCTGGTGTGCTTTCTTCGTAATGGAATGGGCGCCGTCGTCGGCGGCCCATGGCTTGGTTACGCAGCCTGAGTGTACTGATACTGTACAAATCGATTTTCTTCGCGCGCTTATATCTTTAGTCGATCTTGTAATCCGCAAGCGGGCCTTGCACCTCTTGCTGTATTGATGAACTCTAGTAATCACAGGGTGTTTGGCGTGCTAGGTAGTCAGTTTGGGCGTCAGGCGCCCAACATAACCTGACTGCACATGTATAACATCTTCAATTATACCCATTTGTTCATGGTCACGAAATCAGAGTCACAATTCACTCTCAGTGGTTGACTTTATATACCATGGCCACATCTATACTACAGCACCGTCTTGATTACCCGATAGCTAGCAAATGACATGGTATCAAGACAGCCTGATTCACGAAGGCAAATGCATACTCCTACGATTTTCAACCACCAAGAACAGCCACGTCAACATCCTCAATCCGCCACATATACCACATAAATAGACTTCTAGGTCAAGAAGTAAGCACATTGTCTACACCATGGATAGGGTCAGACATACCTATATGGTGCGAACTTGGCAGCAAGTTCCAGCATATCCTTTTCGGCCATATATTTGAACTTACCACCACCCTTGCCCTTGAGTTTGCTCACATCACGGCCCACAAAGGCAGCACAGCCTCGTCTACTAAGGTGTCAGCAAACACTTCGCCTAAGCCACGACAAAAACAATCCCTGCCATAGGACTAAGAATTTGCGTAGAACAAAAGCAACTATGGAAGGAAAAGGCTTACTGTACTCCCAAATCCCCAGTGGAAAACACATCAGTACGCTTGAGCGCAAACATAGCAAACATCTCAACCGACCACTTCCCCAATCCACGAACAGCAATAAGCTTCTCAAAAAGCTCCTCGTCAGTAGCCCTCGCCAGCATCCTTGCCCCAAGCTCTCCACTGGCAAACTTTTCTGCAAGACCCTGGATATACTCCGCCTTGCGCTGCGACAGCCCCGCCGTGCGCAGAGTAGGGATATCACACTTGGCGACCTGATCTGGTGTCGGGAACTTTGCATGTCTATGCCCATCAGGAGCAACAGTATCGGGTAAATCAAACAGCGTCAGAAACTTGTTTTTGATAGACTTTGCTGCTGCGCCAGAGACTTGCTGGCCGATGATGCTGCTAATCAGGCTGTTGAAGGGGTCGATTTCCTCTGCCAAGCCCGCAGGCGAGAAGAGCGGACACGGGTGCTTCTCGATCACTGTTGCGATGCGTGGGTCTGTTGCTATGAGGTGCGCGGTGGCTTTCTCGAGTAAGGTCCCTGTTGTTGTTGCCGTTGGCCGAGGAACGCCAGTTTTTGAGGGCGAGGCATATTCTTCGTGTGCTGGGTAGGCGTTTACTGTTGAGCCGTGGGGGGTGATGAGAGTTGCGTTTGTTCGGTGCGGGTCGACGGGGCGGTCGAGGGGAGGTGGTGTTTGAGGTCTGAATATCGTGGGGTTAGTGGTTGAGAGCTGGTTGTCTATTTCTTGTTTCTCTATGACTGCTGGTTCAGGGGACCAATAGGATGTTCCTGTTTTGGGTTTCGTCTTTGTGTTTTTTTTATCTGATTTGCTAGGCTTTGTGGGTGCCTTGCGAGGTTTTGTCACTGCGCTGTGTTGGACTCTAGTTGCTTCGCTCGGAGCTGCGTTTTGCAGTAGTGGGGCCTTGGTGGTTGGAATGAACCCCAGTCGGGCTGAGCGTCTGAGTGACATATTCGGGCGATTTATGAGATAGACCGTTTTCAATGGGCTATTTGATGGATCTGAGGATGTCTCGAGGGGGTGTAAGCCAAGCTAGGGTTTGCGGAGGTGCGGAGTTGGAGATTCGCCGGGCTACCCCACGAGTGCCAAGCACAATGACGCTCTTCAATGGCACCTAGACAGACATGCAAGCTTCTGTCATTGAGTGTTGATTCTCGATATGATAATTGATTTCATCTTTCTTGTACATACTTGTAGGGATACCGCTTTTCATGTATGACATGATTGAAATATATAATTCTCAATATCTCCCTCCTAAGCATCATAATTTATAAATCTTCCTCATAAAAAGACTCCTAAACATCTACGAAGTTCATAAATGTCATCTTTACCCTTAAATATATACTTACCTACGAAAGACGAGATGATGCAGCCGACAACATATTTGATAGAGCTTTCCTTCCTACCCAGGGTTGTCCGCCATGAGTTATATTGAAACTCACGGAAGTAGGATCTGACATAGAATCGCGTACATAATTATTTTCCCTGTCCTCCCTCTCTGTAGAAACATACTCCAAATCATTTCATTCACATACAATTACCCGTTGTGAAGTAGGATCGCCCACTGCACACATCGGCGCCCGCACTTGTTATAAATGTCCCTGCATTGCCGTGACCGGCCCCGGCTACTATGGTAGTAGTTATGGCCCCTCATCTTATGAGCTATCTGGTGTTGGACATCAGTGATAACGAATTCGGTGCTGGGGAGCACTATATAAAGCCTTTCGTAGTAGACTCACAACTCGGGATTCTTGAAATTAAAATTCTGTCAACGAGCGTGACGTGACCATCATTACTTAGTCCGACCTAGGAGAAGAGAGAGAAGAGAGTTGAATCCATAGTTTTGTTAAGATTCACCGATGATTCTGTAATTTCGTTATATATTGTGTTATTATTTGCGTCAAAACGTTGAAAAAAAAGCCTCAATATAAATAAAAGTATACTATTCGAACCTAGAAATTTTCTGGTACGTCTCAATAAATACAGAAGACTATAAATATTCCAGCCAATTCACTCCATGGTAACAGCAAACCAAATTTGGAAGGTGCTCACGGAAAGTAAGTTGACGGTACCTTCCAATGTTGGATCTATACTGAAAACCCATGCGAGTGGATGCGATATACTCCGTTGTTGTACAATTCCAAGGAACTATCCGCAAGAACACCCGTGGACATTGATGTTGAATTGATGTAGAATCCATGGTAGCTCCGTAATACAATACCAATGATTTTACGTCGATATTTCGACAGGGATCAACCTTGCATGGATGTAGATATACGTAGTTAATGATACATATAGTTAGTTAGTTATCGGTGTGATTTAGTTACATTAGAAGTACCGTCCATGTAGATATTGCTTGAAACACCAGTGATCTACAATTATAGTGACCCTATGTTGTATAGCCGACTAATTATATCCGGGAAAAATGGAAAAAAAAAGAGAATTTAGTGGAGATAAATCAGCCGTCCATCTAAACTCCAATTAGAGATCGACCGGTAAAAACAAAGATTGGCATTTAGGCCGAAGCGTTAGTGCATCAGTTTGAAACAAGAAGGAATCCTTGTTTGTAAGACCATTTAGTCCCTGAAGGTAACGGACCACGAGAACCAGATGACCGAAAAGCTTCGCATTGAAGCCCTAGTCTGCACGACTGGGATTATCCGGATTAGGATATAATCACATACCCCAGAGTGGTCAGATGAGTGAATTGTTCATGTTTACTTTGTACTTGTTGATGGCGTGTTTTAGGGAATGCGGCAACCCGCGACCCCTAGATCGAGTTCCTGGGCGTCGCATTCTGGTATTCTCTAGGCCTCTAGGTAGATAGGATAGGAATGTGAATTGAATGAGAATTCATCATACACATGTGTCTTTCATACTGTGACAAGTGGCTGCCAAGTTTAAAACCGCCAGCACAGAGTTGGGCTTAGCCATATTTGTGGCGCAACGGCACGCACGGGCAAGTATCGAGGTTTGTCAAGTTTTTGCAATTTTGCAGACTTGTATTTTTGCTACACAAGACAACGCGGCCATTCTCCGCCCAAGAGGTAGAATATACCTACCTAATAACCCAAGTTTTTTTCTTGATAGTCTAAGCGATCGAAAAAAAAAACATATCATTTAGTGGAGCGGTGCAAGAGTGGGGTGTGATCTATCGAGTGAAACATTTGCCAAATTTACACTGTAACAATAATGACTTTGTTGCCACCCAGAAGGGGAACATTTGTGTGTAATTATATAATGGCCAATACTGTCGATTCCATTGGGTCTTGAAGATACAATGGAATCTCTATAAAATATTTACCGGGCCGATGAAGCTCTAGGCATCCACGGCTTGATCGTCGCGTTTTAATTGAAGCTCCATCCCCGAGGTCAAACGTATAGCTGGGTGCATTATTACCGAAAACGCACAGATGTTGAAATTTTCGTTCCTCAGTAACGTTGTATATTGAAAATTTCCAGAGTCGCTGCGATCGTCTTGGAGGTGCATCATTGTGATATAAAGCTGTACATTGTACAACATAGGCAAGGTGGATGCATGCATACCCATCTAGTGAAGTACCTACGGAGTAGTTGGGTAGAAATAGAAAGTGTGGCGAAGTTCCACAGAATCTGTTGCAATCGACTATCTTCGATAGTTAAATTACCTGTTATACCAACTGTTGTGCGCATAGCGCATAAAATAGGGGGACTTGATCGGCCTTCTCTGACACCATCTGCATATCACACTTGCGAGGGGGCGATTGTTTCGCTTCAGGTAGAGGTGTATTTTCGGAAAACAGCGATGATTGACAGTGATTCAGGGCGAGCCATTCCAACGTGCCAATAAGAAGTCGCGCATGCCGGGGAATCGATGATAGCGGCAGGGGGCGGGTCCAGGGAAGGCTTGGGTTCCCACAAATTTAGATCGGCCACTATCAAAGTAAGAAGCTTCGACAAATTTGAAGATTGCGTGTCCAGTGTTTTGTTGATATATGCAGAGTTAAGAGGGATTCAGTGCGTTTGCCAAGTATATTGTAGAATAATAGCTTTGGGGGTTGGAGATTGTCCCATATAAATATAATATTATCCAATGAGAAGCAAATTTACAGCATAAAACACTTGAAGATCAACAGGGGAGTCTCGAGCTTGGTTGCATGGATGACGACAACAGGGGATAGATAGGACGGGGCCGTTGATAGATTGGCTAGCGAGCATCGGATTGACCCGTAAAGTGCTGAAGGATTGGAGGACGGTTACAAGCTAGTATTTATGCATTATTATTAGATCCTTCTAGTATCAATGCTGTACGCCGTACTCCGTATCCCTCTCCGTAGATGAGCACAAATTTGCATGGATTCTTTGTCCAATGTTCAAGATACCGCGGATAGATGTTTACCTTGTACTTTTTTTTGTACTTTTGATGGGCCAAAGCGAAGCTACTAGACACTAATGATTGTATGGTTGTACAAAATTTACTCCGGGTCGTATATTCACACCATGCCGAGGCCCTCAACGGTACCTTGCCGAGCGCATGGCCCAATCTGAAATTGACGAAAACATCTACTCCAAGAATGAAATATCTCTGAATCCAATGTGGAGTAATATCAAATGAATCCTATAAACAAAATACCCAAATGAGATTCTATAGACAAATGGAGAAAAGGGGGCGAGGAAAGAGTGGTATGAGACTGAGCTAGCGCCTTCAAAAGCAGGAATTGGTGTGGAATTATTAAAGTTTTCTTATTTGTGTAATTTTCAATTTATTGGTAATTCCGGTATTCTGGTAAGTGCAAATGTTGAAACCAGCGATAAAAATACCTGGCACTGCCTTAGCACGGTCCTGACACGCCGGATGCGGTACTGTGTGTGTTTTGCTTCCCCCCTTGGTATGGCATTTTAAAAAAAAAGTGGCACCTGGTAAGATTAGCCAAACAATCTCCACCTCCCCTTTCCTCGCCCAAAGGCTCCTTCTTCTTCTTCCTCCTCCAACCTTCGTCCATTCGTTCTTACCATTTGAGAGTTCCTGCCTTGTCCACTTGGCAGTATTTTCGCTTCCCTCTCGTTTGAAGCGCTTCTTCTCTAATCACTCATTGCGAATTTTCTGTGCTATTGCATTCTATCTCTAATCGGTACCATATCCCCACACCCCTGATCGAAAAACTCTCAAAATTCCATCGCTAACAATTTCAGAATCATGTCTCTCAAGTACATCCTCCCCGTGCTAGCCGCCACCCAGGCTATTTTCGCTGCCTGTGAGTATACAGTTTCTCTCGCATTTATCATACACTCACTAACGGTGATACAGCCGACGACTGTGGCGATACCAAGATCAAGACACAGAGCGATGCTGACGGCATCAACTCTTGCTCCACCATCAAGGGTGATATCACCATTGACAAGTCCTTCAGGGGCGACCTCCAGCTCTCCGGCATCGAGAAGATCTCCGGTGGTCTGATCTGCTCCGGTGGTCAGAATGTCACCTCCATCACCGCTAGCTCTCTCGCCTCGATCGGCAAGGCCTTCGACTTGGATGGACTCACCACCCTGACCCTGCTCGACTTCGCTGAGCTCGAGTCCGTTGGTTCAATCAACTGGGAGGCTCTCCCTAAGCTCCAGTCGCTGTCCTTCCCCAAGGGTGTCAGTCAGGCTGGCGATGTCAGCATTGCCAACACTGGTCTGACTGACCTGAACGGTATTTCCCTCAAGACCGTCGGTATCTTCAGCATCCAGAACAACCGTGACCTGAGGACCATCAACATCAACAACCTTCAGAACGCCAGTGATTTGATCAGCTTCTCGGGTAACTTCGACACCCTCGAGGTCGACCTCCCCAACCTGGGCACCGGTACCAACATGACCTTCCAGAACATCTCCTCCGTCTCCCTGCCTTCCCTGGAGAAGCTTACCGGTCAGCTCGGCTTCTGGGGTACCAAGTTCCAGACCTTCTCCGCCCCCAACCTGACTCAGACCGGTGACCTGATCTTCAAGGATAACTCCAAGCTGTCCAACATCAGCATGCCCGTTTTGAAGACTGTTGCCGGTGGATTCACCATTGCCCGTGACAATAAGCTCTCCACCATCAGTCTCCCCATGCTGCAGCGTGTCAACGGTGCCATTGACTTCAGCGGTACCTTCAACAAGTAAGTGACATTGCTCCCATACATTTCTCTACACTTTACTAACAACAAATAGGCTTTCTCTTGGTGCTCTCAAGGACGTCGAGGGTAGCTTCAACATGCAGAGCACCCGCGGAAACTTCAGCTGCGACGATCTCCACAAGCTGAAGAGCGACAAGATCATCAAGGGTAGCTTCAAGTGTGATGCCACCAACGACAACCCCACCACATCCAACGAAAACTCCGGCACCTCCAGCTCTAGCTCCAGCGGCTCTTCCAGCACCAGCTCCGGTGCTGCCTTCATGACCGGTGCCAACGTCCCCGTTGTCGGCCTCGCCGCCATCTTCGGTGCCCTTGCCCAGCTTCTGTAAGCGGTAGATTAGTGGAGGATTTAAATGACCTTGGGGATTTTGTATAAAAGTCTACCAAGCAACGATTTCAATATTCGTTCCCCATTGCAGTTGTTACGATAATAATTCGGTCTTTCGTGGAGAAAATTCGCAATATGGATTCTAACCCCGGGAGACACGTCCCCGTCGTTCACCAGGAAGGAGTTTTTTTTTTCTTATCCTTTGTGTTGATTGTCTTGCTATGTCCCAAGGTTCGCTCACCACGTCCTAATGCATTCGGTTGCACTTTGTAACCTGCCCATTCCCTGTTGACATACCGAGAGGGGAGGCTGCTTCGGGTCTGTGGGTTGGATCTTGGTTCGCGTTGTACTTCTTGTGTAAACATTCCTTGAGCTTTTTTGATACCGTAACATTGCTTTTTATTCTAGTTGCGTGCGACCTAATGATTGTAATTGTATTTCTTTTTACTCCCGACGTTTGTTCACAAGAAACACCGCTCGATTCATATCCATCGTAGTAGTCTTGAAGAGTCAGCGACATGCCCTTGGTCCGTTGGACCTCGGCATACACCCTTGGACATTAAGTTTCCGCAGATTAAGCTGCCGCTCGTCCATAAATGTTGTAGTCTAGGCCCATCTGTAGATCTGTTGCCCAAGATTTCCCACAATCCACCAACGCCCGTAGCGTTAAACCTTTTCCAACTTTCTTCCCAACACGAGATATATCCACACATCACGAACACCCACAACCAAACTATATTCAACCTTCAAGTGTTAGCTCTGATCTCCAACTTCCTTGGCGATAGATTAACCTCTACCAGATTCCCAAAGTCTAATTCCCGCAAATACCCATGAATCTAGCCTCTTCCATGTCCAAACCTCGGACTGAAAAGACAAACACTGCAAGCATCCACATCCATAACCCACAATAAAATTCCTGGTGAATCATGTATGACGTATTACCTAGACTGCCTCGCTACATATCTCCGTACTAATAACCACTTAATATGAGGTCATATCTGACTAGAATTATAAAGAAAACGAAATGGATGTCGGTGGGTACAAACTAAGCGCTAGACGCTAGATATCGGTAGAACACATCCATGTAAATGGAGTCTGTGCGTTGTTCTTTTTCTTTCTTGGGCAGGCTAGTTACTAGCTTCCTTAGTAGCGGGATGGATCATAGATTATGAAACAGGGAACATGGATCGGAGGAATAGACAGGGCAGAAGGCCTAGGGAACTAAGAAGTTGTCCCCGGAACTCTCTTGACCCTATGAACGGCTGTTGGATTTTCTCTTGGTCGGGGTTTATGAGCTAAGGCGTGGATGCGTTGGTCCCCGACAGTGGATTAGTTCAGAGGAGAATTAGAGAGGTTCAATTATATTAGACACTGTATATATACTTCGTATGCTAGGGATATGATGATAGTACAATATAGGGCCACCTGCAGAGTACTTACTCCGTACTAAGCTACCATGTGCGTGTCAAGGTCATCCTCTAACTTGCAATGAAGTCTCGAAACAGTGAAAAATGGAGCCGCCAATGCCAACCCAGCTCATTGGGGAAAAGTCGATAAGTCGAATCCACAGCACCGGGCCACGTCCCTCAATCCGATTTGAAGATCCCTACCGGAAGGGGGAGGAAAAAAAGACCAGGATCGGAGCTAGTTAGAAATGGATAAGAATATCAAAAAATCGAAGGGTGATTGGTTCGTTCCTTTATCCGCACATGATATGGGGTTAGAAGGGAGGTCGGAACGTTGAGGTTTTTGATAGACTGAGTTGGCCAATCATGGTGGCTATTATTATATAAATGCTATTCACTCCGTATGTGGCTATTGAATTATTACAAAATATATATATTGACATATTGCTTTACAGAGTATGGAGTAGTATGCTCGCAAGATGATTGTTCTAGCACCAAGTTAATTGCAACTAAATATGCAGAACGGGATCCTGGTGGCTGGGAAGAGGGGAATCGGCGATCGTTACACTCTGAAGAACGTTGTGCATTAGTTTACGTTCGCTAGAATCTTATCTTGAGCAACGAACTCGATCGTTGAAATCGGCGAACAGACAATTCCGTATAAATATCGTATAAATTAGTGGATTGGATGACGACTGTGGAGGGGTGTTGGACATGCTTGCATCATCTCAAGATTGCCGCATATGTCGACATACATGGGCTCCAGACCGTGCCTGCGTGGCTTGAACCCACAAGGCACAATATGGAGCCACTATTGTAGATATATATATTGTGAAAGTTAGAAAAGAAATGTAGATGGCTGGGATGGAAAGTACCTATGGTGATCCATGGGGCCCTTGCAAAAAAAAATATACATTCTATTTTTTTCCTATCGTACATCTGAGTTTCGAATCCCTCATTTTGAAACATTTGAGACGTAGCAGACATTCTGATCCCTCAATGTCAAAATTCTGGATCTACGAAGGCAAAATATACTTTGATAAGATCTACCATGAATGCGAGCTGAATAGCACCGGTCGTGGCCCGACTGGCCGGAACTCTCGACACCTAACTATAACCTTGTACTCTGTAAGTATATTGTATGCACATCGTACTTTGAGTGACTTTTTTTAAGTGACATTGATCGATCTACCTCAGTATTGACATCGATGTGAACGGGGAACTGCCAAGATTAACCCTTCGTGGGGCCCTGATAGTTGACATTGATCCTCTTTTGTTTTCTTCTTCAAAGAAGAAACTGGATCATAATATGAGGAAACGCCATGGTATGTAGCTGATGGGGTCCTCTTGTCCACGGATATAGCCTGGGCTCAACACATAAGTGAAAAAAAAAGTGGAGAGGAGTGCAAGGCATGAGCTGGCAATGGAGATTACGGAGTACTCCGTGGAGACTATAAAATGCAGCGTAATATCAAGGTGGCAAGGATATATCCCACACGGAACTCCGCTTCTGTATCTTTTTCGCCTCATAAATCAAGTCTTGCACGAATACATGCCGGCCAAAACTAGAAAAATGAAAACAAGGGTACCTGAATAAAGATGTACATCTTCAGGTCTGGGCCACTAGGGTATACATCCGCCTTGCATTGGAGGCAACCAGTGACCCAGGTAGTGGGAAATGGTGGAGGTCCTGAGCGCACCGTATTGCCAATCGATGCCACAATGCATCATGTAGGAACTAGATCTAGGCGATCCATACTCCGCAGATTGTACAGCGCGCCACACAGTACCTATGTTGCCTCGATCGCGAACTCCACGGGGGAGCATATGTATACCTACTGTATGTGTATGCATGCATGCACCATGCACCTCGGAGAAGTCCCTCGAGTGTGACCTCTCAGATGCGGCGAAGTTGAGTTCTAGGAATAGTCCCAACAACGTACGTACAAGGTATGCACTATGTACCGCAGGCGCCTGCTAGATCTGGGTATTAAACAGCTATCCTTACAGGAGCCGGTGGCGACTGCACCAGTCGGGGAATAGATCCCAGCTAGAGAGCTGCTGCATGCTCGTTTCCTGGGGTTGCGGGATTTTGTAGACCATGGACTTTTGGACTTTTGGAGTTGTTTTGGGATTTTTTTCCCCTCAAGTACTTTTGAACGATAAACGCGCGCTGCCTATTCGGGTAATCAGGAGTAAACCTTGCACCCAAGATTATATTAGTACGTTGTACAAAGTGGACAGTGATGCCGTCTGGTTCACATGGCTTTTTGACTAACAATGATGATCCTCTCCGCCCTTACTGTTATGCCGTCTTTGATATTAGATGATATCATGTATGGAGAAAATAATTATTGTCCATGAACGCTTGTAGGCGGAGAGAGTGTCTTGTATAGTGCCAAGTAGTTACTTTAGCCTTCCTCTACGGAATATCGAACCTAAAAGGACACAGCCCCTTCCATCGTGAGATTAGTCTGACACGAGCCCTGCATTTCCATGCTTGTCACTTAACTAGAACGAGTAGGAAATAATAGGCCTTCCACTGGGGAGACAACACGCACAGTAGTGCACAGTATGTACGGAATTGGAGAGGGGCAATTAAAAGTGGACATAGGAAACATGGCAATAATAGTCGAAGATCTAAAAAAAAACATACCCTTCTCCTAGAAGGTGAGAGAGGTCAATTTGCACTTGAGGAAACCGATCGAATCACGCATCATGGTAAATATGCACCATGGACGAGGGACCCGTGGTATAGCAAGTCCCCTGATCCTGGTTGCCATGTTACAGAGTATAAACAGCGAAGAAAATCTGGCATCGTGCATGAATTGGGGCTTTTAAGCGCTTGGCGAAGATCCAGTATTTCAGTTGACCTTGAACATCTCAAATCAACAAATGGTCAAATGATTCACATTTAGGTAGATTAATCTATAGTGCTTGAATAAGATTTCTCTAATTATAATGTCTCCGCCCTGTCACTGACAGTTGAAAAAAACTTGACAGGTCAAGAGGCGGCACGGGAGAGATGACTATTGGGAATGATTTGGCAAGAGGGGGGCAGCGAAGATGTCCATTGGTGCCGAAGGTACTGTAAGCTTTACGATGACATCGTGGAGGCGAAGAGAATCTGAGAAAAGTGAGTTTGTATGTTGTACGGAGTATACGGTGGCTTTTTTGTCACACATGAGCCGCACGGGATGGGGATCCGTCCGGGTTTGGAGCGAATGCTATGTAATATCGAAAGAAGATATGGTCACCGGACCACTTATATCTTAAGAACCCGGGGGTACTAAAGTTGAGACGTAGATATCGACAAAGTACCATGGTAACACATGCACGTAGATGAAATCAAGCCTCATCATCAGTCTGCTATTCAGAAGACCCGGAGAGGAGAAGATGCACGTCACTTAAAGTGGTAAGCAGAGAGGCAACAAAAATGACTTGAAGATCCCTGAAAGTCCAGATGGGTCCGGGGAACTCTCGGAACAATAATGTAAGAAGTAAAGTTTGAAAATGGTTCATGTGTGAGTTCCCCCCCTCGAGTTACTGTACGTGCCGTCTGCAGATGGATCATAGGCGTGCAAAACTTAGTATGAGCCACTTGATCTGCCTAGAGGAAATAGGGAGATTCGAAATGAGCTTCAGATTCAAGCCTACAAAGCACGAAAGAGGGGGTATTTAGGTGAGGTTACTCTTTTTGGGTGGAATTTGCGTAGAATGCATAGAACTCGCAAATCCATCATTTATGTGGGCTTTCCTTTGTCATTGTTACTGCCCGGGTGATAAATAATAGGAATAATAGGGATTATGAACACGAACGGCCAGAACGTGGGCACTAGCGCTCTCGATGGAGTCGCCATGAAACAAGATGATTGGCTCAGACGGGAAAGGAGAATATGACAGCTCTATTCCCACAATTAAAAGAGCTAGGGATGAGTAATAGATCATATACGGGGTACATTATTTGATATTGAGATTAAGAAATTGAAATTAATAGGAAACATAGGGTTTCGAATCTCCACTAGGGGAACGTGTCCATGTTTGGGGCTTCTAGGGCTTGGAAATTCAATAAAGTTAACATCTTCTATCTGACTTGTCAATTCTCTAACGTCTGTGTGTGAAAAGATTTCAAATAATCTCCACCTTAATTCGCTGCCTGACAGGAAACCGTATCCTGGTCTTTGGGTCTCGTCCCAACTCGCTGGTCTTCTCGAGCGATCATCTCGTTTCGCCTGATCTATTCTGGTGATTCGCTTACCTGGCCATACATACCCCGATTTGACTAATCCCCACCGTCAATCCTAACGCTGAGACCGTCAATGGCGCTTATAGCCTCCTGTTCGTAGATCAATTATTCCCGATTCCATTGTATGAAACTATTATCCTTATTCTTATTATACCTCCTCGCATGTATCAGGATGACACTCCCGCAGTCCTTGCTTGATTCTATTTACCTTAGGTGCAGTTCAAAATTTGCCAGAAGCGCCTCGAGGCCTATTAGCTTGGTTTATGGGTAACCCCTTGATAATATAGCACGGTCTATGCAATTGGAGTGCATGCTGAGGTTGTGTGATAGCATTTCACCATCGAGATCTCAGCGGGGATCAAGATGCCGAGTACATAGCCGCGGATGAGCGTAGGTACTGTAGAATATGCAAGCAAATCTTAGTTACCTTCCTGTCTATTTGTTTTCTTTTTCCTTTTCCGCTTCATTCTGGCGAACGGTTAAGTTATCCGAGGGTCTTGATAAAGAACCTCGAATGTCATTAATTGTGACAACTATTGATGCAAGGGCCATAATGCTCCCAAAACTAAAAACTTCCCCGTGTCGATCGCGACACCCAACAGCTCGGTGACAAATTAGGGGTCCTGGATCATCATGAACCTTCCACTCGGGCTTGATCGTGTTCCGCTCATTCGTTGATCCAACAGATTGGTACATATGTGAGGTTCGGTCCGTGCAGGATGTGACAGATACATCTGTGATACCGAATATAATTATTTTTCTTCTCTGGCGCTTCTTCCTTGGTCCAAGCGGGCACTAGCCAGTGGTCCAAAGCACCCACCCGGGATGCCCGTCTTGCTTCCCCGTCGTTATGAAGCTGTGGGGCAAAAAAAAATACACCCTTTGGCTGTATGACATCCGAATTCCGCGCTTCATGTCTGTCGAGGATCGGCTCTGGGTGTGAATGGTTCCCCTCGCCTGGGTCCGGGTGGCCCTGAGATCTGGGAATGGCGAACAAAGTACTCTCCCCAATCTACATATAAACATGCATCCCAGCCCGCATGATATCCCTTCTCCATGAACTATCTCACCCATTGTATACACTCGCCTCGTGTAGATTTTAATTTTGCCTCATCTTCTCTGCTCTGTCTATAGCCCTACCCCCTTTTGTCCATTCCTGCTGTGCATATACAACTTTGCTTTTATCTGCACTTCCCTCGCCATTCAACCACGACTCAGTCTGCCCGAATCTACACAAGAATACGAGTTAGCCGTGATTTTTCAGTACATATCGCCTCGGTATACTTTGAACCAATTCGACACATTCGCCACTGCACATATCACGCATTTCTCAACGACCCAACTACGATGTATGAAGAAATCAGTTCGATGACTGACGATATCCCTCGCCGCTGCTCTCTGCCGTGAGTTACATTGCTGTCCTGATATCATTTGACATATCCTAACATATATTCGAAGTTCTTTCAACTCTAGCACCAGTATGGCTACCTCTGATGTGGGCGAGGAGCGTCGACTGCCTCCTCTCCCTCAGATTTTGCCTCTGCCACCCCGCGGTCCTTTCAGCCCATTCAATGTGAAGGACACTCTCATCCCCACCACCCCAGGGCCTCAGGACACTTTCCAATTCAAGTCGACTTGGACGGCTGCCGAGCATATCATCACACCTCCCTCGCCGGCCAACTCCGCCGAAAGCTCTTGGCAAGAGTCTTTTGTCGTGCAAAAGTCCAACTCGGTCGACTGGCCCAATGATCTCTCGCAAAACGAGATTATGGCTTTGGTGGCCCCACAGAATCTCAACCGCAAGGCTCCTTTACAGCAGCTCTGTGGCCGTAAGCGCAAGGGCAGCGCCCAATCTATTGAAGATGACCAGCGCGAAAAGCACCGCATCGCCGAGGGCAACCGACGCAGCAATCTCAGCGAGCTGCACCGCCAGTTAGACAGCCGCATTCACGATTTCTTCCTCGAGCGTGCAGGCTGGAATCCTTCCAAGAGCCTTACTCAATCTAAGGAGCACATCGTGCAAGGAGCCATCTACCTAATCGACTTCATGCTTGCCATTATCGTCCACCTTATCCGCCAGGAACAGGTCACACCACAGCTCTCAGAGAAGCTGCAGCCCCAGGTTCGCTGCATGCAGCTGCAGCAGCTAGTCAGCTCCCTGCAGCAGCAGAACCAAACTGCTCAGCAACAGCTCAAAGCCACCAAGGCCGAGAACGAGATGCTCGCTGATCGTAACCGTGCCCTTGAGTTCCAGCTCAAGTCCTACGAGCAGATGTTCCGCTCCCCCAAGGCTGAGAGCACCAGCCCCGGACCCCTCCTCGAGTTCCCCGAATACAAACGCCAGAAGAAGAACGGCCTACCTGGCATGCGGGTGCTCTGCGATGAGATCGCTGCAGGCATGCCCTCCGAGTCTTCCTATACTTCGTCCTTCCACGACTCTATGCCTAGCTCCACCTCGCAGTCCTTCAACAGCTCCTATCTCACTCCCACCCCGCCTATGACTGGTCCTTCTTCTCCTGCCTTCCCTCCTTCTCAGCCTTCTTCTTTCTCATTCCCGGCGCCGTCTCGCCGCCCATCTCATATTGCGTCTCCATAAATCCACATTGGAGATTGATGATGCACGCTCCAATATTGAACACTGTTCCCTGATGATATCATGACTCCTTCTCCACCTTTCTGTCCGTGCTACATCCTCTTTCCCACATGAATCCCTTGCAGCAGTGGTTGCTCTCCCTTGCTCTCGGATCAATTTGGTTTAGTCCTTCCGTCGTCTTCCCGCTCTATGTGCATTTAGCGCCTGCATTGTGTAACAATATTTTCTGCGATCTTGGGGATGAACAAAAAAGCCTCAATTTGCTTGAATCCTTTCCTTTGTTGATTGATTTTGGTGCTTCGATGTTTCCTTTCGTCTTTTTTTTTTTCTTGGACAAAATGTTTTCCCATCTTATTTTCTTGTCTCTTGTCCTTTGGCGTTGTTTACACTATGGATATATGTGTTTAGGTGGATATATTTTGCTATTTTTGTTTATTTCCTTTATTTCCTTTGTCACTTTCTTCTTTTTTTCTATGTCTATAGCTATAACTCAATGGATCATCTTCGATGAAAATCACTCTTTCCTGTAACTTATGGTAGGTTGGTTAGATGGTAACACACCCTAAATGTCGCTGGATAAAACCATCAGTCATGGTGTGGTTTGAAGCACCCGTGGACATTTGGTAGGACTCGAGTCTGTCCCGCCACTTCCCATACATCCATGATTTGTCGATGATGTGTATATCACTTTTATCTCCTATACTGGCTATATCGCTAAGCTCTCCTAGTGCTAGTGGGAGTTTGCTTGGAGAAGTAGTCTACGATATATTCATTCAATCGCACTGTAGTCAATTAGTAAGTGATGGATTCCATGTTTATATTCTAGAAACTATAGATATACTATAGCCTCTCGCTCCATGGAGACTGCGATCTACATAGTATTATTTGGCTTGCCCGAACTGAATATGAGGAGCGATATAAAGTGTATTATCTTTGTTAACAAGCTCTATCTACTGCGTACTATCGCAGAAATTGTGAGTACTACATTCCCACTATGTTATAGACTTGAACACATGATTTTATAAATTTAAGTACCTCCCCCTTTTCACATAATTCAAACATGCTATCATTTCCTAAGCATTCTTGGATACTCTGGGTCTACGACATAAGAATGCAAACAATGTTCTAAGTGACATTATGGATTTCTTGTCGGGGACGAATCAGCTGTCGATCAAAGGCTGTCTGAAGTGTCAGCCGGTGGAGACCAGTCCAGACTGTGAAACGGACAAGTGTTCTGATTTGGATTGTGAATGGGAGGTTGCTTTTTTTTCTTCTTTTTTTCTTCTTTTTTCTTTCTTTTTTTTCCTTTTTCAAATAAGTAGGTGTTCAAAATTATACTGGTTGTCATTTCAAATGTAGAAATAGAGGTGCGTGTACTCCGTATGTAAGCTATGGTTGGGTCCAGGCCGTGTCTCACTTTAACCTCGTGTTGATTTCACTGTCATTTTCAATTACTTTCTTTTTACTCCGTACTTTTCAATTGATTTGTGGAATTTTAGAAGGGAAAAAAACAGCGAGAAAAAAATAGGGGCAAACACGTAGAATTACAAGTTGGCATATTAGAGAAGAAAAGCTGAAATTTTAAGACAGTGTCAAAGTACTGTCAGGTGTACACGCAATCCCTGCAAGTACCAAAGGGGAGTCCAGAATACGGAGTAAGATGTACAACACATTTAGTACTATATATACCTACGTGGCGATATAATATTCATGTCAATCTAATTAGCCCCTAAGCTCACAGGGTTCTAGACGATCATGGCTATAAATAAAAATAAAGAAAAAGGTTCTCGGCAACTTGGTGTGTTAGGGAGGCAGTGGAAGTGAATAACCTGATATGTTTATAAGATCTAGTTTAGTAAAATAGATAGTAGAATAGACCTTAATAACTGTTTAATAACAATGTACTAAGAAGTTATGCTCATCATTGCAGAAATGTAGTTGTCTTGATTGATATTAGCCGTTCTTGGCAAGCAATCGCATTTCCCCCGTTCCCGATCCTATTTTCTCCCTATCAACCCTTCACATCATCCTTCTCGATCCTCCTTTATTCGCCACATTCGTTCGGGGGGTTTACGAGTGTTAGAGACGGGAGCGCCCCTGAAATTCTACACATCTTTTTTCATCATGTTGTTGCCAAAGGGCGGTGTTAATTGGAAATCGGCCAAGGCCAGATTGCCGCCATGGAGGGCAATCGTCGTTTTATTAACACGGACTCGCTTCTTGGTGTCCATAGCCTTAACGGGCCTACTCATCCTCATGTGGCGTGGTGTAAGCAGGTCTGCATCAGAAATGCAAAGGTGAGCCGAAACACGCAATCCATCGGGAACCCATACTGACTCGTCAACAGTTTCTATTGCTATGGTTCTAGCAAATCACCCATGGAGATGTCCATCAACGAGATGGTCGAATGGAGTGCACACGCCCAGACCCCCGTCCTCTTCAACCGTCACGAACCTTACGAAGTCAACTCCACCTCCATTGTCGATCTCAACCTGAACCCGATCAAGTCTACCTCCAAGGCTGCTCTCAACCACGAACGCGTACTCATCCTCACTCCTCTTCGTGACGCCGCTCCCTACCTGGCCAAATACTTCGATCTCCTTTACAAACTGTCTTACCCACACGATTTGATCGATCTGGCCTTCCTCGTCGGTGACTGCAAGGACGACACCCTCGCAAACCTCGCTTCCGAACTCGACCGCATCCAGAACCATGCTGAAGAGAAAGTTCGTTTCCGCAGTGCAACCGTTATTCAGAAAGATTTCGGTGCCGACGTTGAGATGACCGTGGAGGAGCGACACTCGTTCGCCGCACAGGGTCCACGACGCAAGGCTATTGCCCGTGCTCGTAATTACCTTCTCTACTCGGCTCTGAAGGCCGATCACTCCTGGGTGTACTGGCGGGACGTGGACATTACCGACTGCCCCGAGCGTATCCTGGAGGACTTTATGGCCCACGATAAGGACATTCTCGTACCAAGTATGTTATTTTGGTTGAAATTCGGACCGGAGGTCGAACGGCTGGCTGACTGTGATATTTTGTTTAGACATTTGGTTCCATCGTTACAACCAGGATGGCCACGATATCGAGGGTCGCTGTATGTATACCCCATGATATTCTGTATGCGATGTAGATTGCTGACATCTTCATTCCTAGTTGACTACAACTCGTGGATCGAATCCGACAAGGGCCGCCGCCTGCGCGCGTCTCTGCCTACCGACACCGTTCTGGCCGAAGGCTATAAAGAGTACGATACCGGTCGCACCTACCTGGTCGGCATGGGCGACTGGCGAAACAACAAGGATGACGAGGTGGAGCTTGACGGAATTGGTGGTGTCAACATCCTAGTCAAGGCCGATGTGCACCGCTCCGGTATCAACTTCCCCGCATACGCCTTCGAGAACCAAGCCGAGACCGAAGGTTTCGCCCGCATGGCCAAGCGAGCTGGCTACCAGGTGGTCGGACTGCCCAACTACGTGGTCTGGCACATCGACACCGACGAGAAGCCCGGTAACCTTGGAGACCGTAAAGCGTTCTAGTTTCCGCCTGCATTCCGTCCGCCCGAAATCTCGCTTGGGATCAAGTTGATCTTTGATCCCACCCCGTCCGCGAACATCCATCATTCTCCATTGCCGCTCGTGTGTTGCCTTCCCGATCATCACCATCGGAACCTTTTAACTACGGCGGATTTCACTTCTTCCCTAACCTGTTTTCTTTTCCTTTTCTTTTTTTCTTCTCTTTTTGGATGGATGTTTCGCGACGGAAAGCCTAATGACTTCCCTAATACAGTATCTTCGTGCCGCGTTCTAGGGAGTGTGTGTATTTGTTACCTTGGCGCTACGGGGGAAAATGTTGTTTGGCGGGTCACAGGTCTATAGAGTTCGCCGGTTCTCCAGACCTATACCGAATTTGTGTCTAGACACACATCCCGAGTTATGGGGATGTGTGTCTATGTACACTCGAGTGATTCAATCTCGATCATCTGTTGCGCAAACCTACATTAGGAACCGAGAACCGGACCGTCTGTTGTCATGTGTTTTCTGTTTCCAAATTTGATTCTGACTCTGCTATGCAGGTCACCTCCAAATTGTTCTTTTATCTTCATCTTTTTTTTTCGTTTTGTCATATGCTGAGCTGGCGTCCTTGACTTTTTTTTTTTTTTTTTTTTTGAGATGAGAGGCAGGATATCAGGCCAACTCAGTTGAAATCCAGATGCTGTGTGATGAGCCTAGATTTCTTGCAGATGAAGCAAGGCAGATATCCGCACCGCACCGAGTTACATGTATATAATCAATTTGCACGATATCATTTCCTGCAAAAAGCACAAGCTGTATGCTCTAGTAACACTAGGAAGTACTTTGCTGAAAGATGTAGCGCAGACCTCTGCTAACGACATCGTTGGCCATATTTCATTCAATGATTGACCTCGAATCCGTTTGATAAGGAGAAAATATGTCCCGTTATAATTTTGCCATTCCTCGACGATTTGGGGTATATAGGTATTGAGGTTGATGCCAAAAACGTGATATTAGGGACTATAAAGATACCCATTCAAGCTTATATACGGATTGGGAGGGGTGACCCAATGTACTTTCTTAGGGGTCTTACGTATAGCCCTTTTTTATTCTGTTAGCTTTTAAGGCCAATGAACATGGAGATCAGGTTTTGGAAGATTTTCAAGCACCAGCTGGATACCTTGCAAGAAATGGGGCCAAAACGTAAGGCAACGTAATCATCTCAACGATCTTGCTGCCTAACTCTAGCAAGATTGAGATCCAAGAGATGAGAGGATATCATCACTGCTAAACCACTTTCTTTGAACCAAGCTGCCGATCTGCCTAATATTTTCGCTGTCGTTTCTTAACGGAAGTGTAACTATCGTTAGGTCCAAGCTTTGTTACCTCAGCATGGGATCTGCAGGACCACCACTATAATTGGCCCCAGTTTCGTTTCACTTCCTCAGATGAAGCTGACAACACGATGCCCCCCGTATCTAAAACGTGTCAGAGTTGCGCAGATTCCAAGGTGCGATGTGTCCGGGATATCGATATTGCCGCCTGTAACCGGTAGGAATCCGGATAGAACAGCCTCTCTGGGGAAGAAAACTGAAGCTTATCTAAACAATGCAGATGCTGCCGTTTGGGAAAAGAATGTCTTTATCGCCAGACTGGTCGTCGGTTTAATGGCTTCCAAAAGGACCGGTGAGCAGCCTTTTTGTGATGATAATATGATTTATTCCCATCTAACTCATGACACAGTAAGATCGCAGCTCTTGAGTCAAAGATCAATGAACTTAAAGCTGGGCGTGGTGGTCTAGGAGAAAGTCACAACAACACGAGCACGCGCAGCACATCATTAGCTGATGGCGATGCTGGGCTTGAAGACATTATCAGCCGAGACTTACTTGACATCGAGACTGCCGAAAGGTACCTAAGCACATTCAAGGCCAAACTGATCCCACACTTCCCATTTGTGGTTGTGCCCCCTGATGTATCTGTCGAGCAGCTCCGCCAGGAGAAGCCATTCCTCTGCTTAGCAATCCTTGCATCAGCTTCGTACGAGAACATGCCACTGCAACGGGCTCTAGGGGACGAAGTTAAGAAAGTCATCGCATCACGTATGGTAATCAGCGGGGATATCTCCTTTGAGTTGCTGCAAGGACTGTTGGTGTTCCTTGCATGGTAAATGCCGGCCTATCAATACTCTGATATCGTGATCGCATCTGACAACATATGGCAGGTCGCATTACCACTCACGGCCACACCGTTATACTCAGTTCATCCAATTGGCTATAAGTCTCATGATAGATCTGCGGTTAGACCGTCCGCCACAGACAAAGACGTGGAAGACAGAGTTGCGCTTTGGGCTTCAATATAATCTGCAACCTAAGACGTTTAGTCGGCCTTCTTGGGGAAGCAACGAGCAGAGGGCTGTCCTGGGCTGTTATTATTTATCGTCATCGTGAGTTTCTGTCCTACCTAGGCTTATTGGATATTAACTAATAATTACTCCGCCTTAGTATTGCGATGCTTGTGCAAAAGAAATCTACGATTTTGCGTCATCCGTACCAGGAAGAGTGTTGCAAGTCTATCCAAGAAGCCAACGAGTATCCTCACGACAAATACATCAGTTACGTGATACAGCTCCAATTTATTGTGGAAAAAGTCGACAATCTATCTGCAAAGCATGGGCTTGACTTGGAAACGCCTGGATCGGGATCAGAGCTCTATATCACCAATATAAAGTCGGAACTGGAGGCATTCCACCGTCATCTACCTTTCGACATCAATGAAAACTGTAAGTCTTAGCAGAATACCAGGTGCGCTTTAAAAAGAGATCTGAGACCAACTTACAGCTGTGAAGTTCTTCTCGCTATACAGTACCACGCGACAGGGCTTTGCCTATACCAACTATCTCTCAACATTAACAGCCAAGAGCACCAGTCACCCTTCAAACCTAACTCTTGGCGAGAAGAAATGTCATTCTCAGCACTTATCTCAGCCAATTCGATCCTCAATCTGTACATTGAGCTCCCATCCAACGAAGAAGTCGGATTCAATAACACGCAATGGGTACAGATAGCATTTGCCTTGCTAATTGTTTATCGACACACCGTGGCAGCCTCCAAGCCAGACCAAACTGCTGCGCTCGTAGATATGCTGTCAAAATTAAGATCGAGAGTTGGGGCGCTGTCTACTCCTGACGTAGATATGAACGGTGCTCGAGATGTTTTCTTCAACTTTAGAAACCGTATAGTTCGAATCGAGAACTGGCTCGGGGGACATGGTAAACAGGAAGATAATACGCACAGTGAGCAGAGCTTTGATGAATTTCAACACACATCGTGCTTGGAGCCGACACAGTTTGATGGGTTTATGGGGGCTGCGGAGGCTGCAGAGCATCTTGGTGTCCCTCTTGGGGATTCATTTTCATCTTCGACGGAGGACTTGCAAATCCCCTATGATTTTCTCTCTGCATCTTCGTTTGAGCAGATTATGCGTGATTGGGTATGATTGAATATGATTATTAATTCAATATTTCATTTTATGAGGCTACCTTATAAATATTCTCTCATTTCGCATCATACCCTCCAGCTAAAAGGCAAAAAATTTGCCAAATTGAAGAAATTAAACAGATACCGAAAAGACGTGAACAAATGCCCTAATTTTAGAAATAAAATGAATAGGCGGCAGTGCTGGGCTTTTTAAATTGCGATGATTCAATGTTTCTACGTATCGCCGAGCCGATCTATACAAATCACCATCAGTTTGATCACCGACCCGATTTTGGACATAAAAGAGATATGGAGCAAGCAATAATCCAGACCCAAATCCAAATCAACTGTGCTTCTTTCATAATGATCTCAATCCTTCAAGCTTCGGTATTTTTCTTACCCTTCTCTTCGGCTCTGTCTTTCACCCCATGTCCACTTCTCGGCCCTGCATTTCCTCCGTTCTCTCTCGATACAGGAGACAAAACCATTGCAGGTACCCTGGAAAATCTTACGAAGGGGTTTGACACACTAGTTGCAAAAAGTACTGGCCCTCATGGGGATATCTCGCCAAACACAACCTTTAGCATCGCCTTGTTCTCGTCTGACGCTGGGAATGCCAAAGACGAGCCCTTCTTCTGGCAATATCACCACACAGCCCCTACATTGAACAAGTCCCCAGTAGGATCTCATACTGCGGACAAACACAGCATTTATGGCATTGGTGGTCTCACTGAGGTCTTCACTGTGTGGAGTCTTCTCACGGGAGATGGAGACCAGGTCTTTGATGACCCTGTTACCAAGTACCTCCCTGAGCTGGTTGATGCTACAGGACAACATGATATGATTGAACATGTTAGGTGGGATGATGTCACTGTCGGTCAACTTGCGAGTCATATGTCTGGAATTGCAAGGGACTGTAAGTAGAACACCGAACAGGAATGTCGCTGATGATCAGGACTAATTAATGAATAGATTGCTCGAAGGATGCGACCTTGCAAACAGGTCCTGCTGAGGCGGGACTACCTCCACACCAGGCTATTCACATGCCTTGCTGTGGTGATGGTTCCAAGTGTGATAGCAGTGGTATGGAATTAAATTCTGTGCCTACCATCTATGTATACTGATATCTTCATAGATTTCATTCGACACCTGGCTAACAAAACTGGCGTGGCTCCAGCTGGGGGAACCCCCAGCTATTCCAACATGGCATTCCAGCTTCTAGGCTACATAGTAGAAAAGCGCACAGGAAAACCATTCAGTAAAGTCCTTCAACACGACATCTTTGACATCCTGGGCATGACTGAAACTTCAATCTTTGCGCCAGCCAATACCACCGCGGGAATTATTCCTGTGAGCAAACAAGCCAGTGGTTGGTTAGCACACCACGAAGGAGACAAGGCGTAAGTCCATATTCTCTCCACACATCTCAATCACCAATCTAACAGTGCATCCACGCCAGGTCAAAATCTCTTTTCTCCAGCGTCAAAGATCTCGCAAGAGCTGGCCAAGCAATCCTCAACTCAACCCTACTAAGCAAACCCCAAACGACTCGCTGGTTCAAGCCAGTCTCCCACACTTCCAATCCCGCCAACTCTATTGGATCCCCATGGGTTATATACAGCGCCGGCTCATACCCCGATACATCTATGGTCGACATCTACACGGTTCTTAGCAACGAAGGCAACGGCGAGAGCCTCTACAGCTCATACCTCGGCCTAGTCCCCGACTTTGGTGTCGGCTTTGCCATTCTCTCGGCCGACAACAAGGCCCCCGCAGATCTCAACGCGCACGCGGATCTCATCGGTGATGTTGTGCTAGAAGCGTTGATGAAAACGGCCATCGAGCAGGCAGCCGAGAATTTCGGGGGGCGCATACAAGGCTTTTGGTATCAATTCGTCTATTGCTGTTGAATATGACAGTTTGCCTGGTTTGTATATCCAGGAGTTTGTTAGTAATGGCACCGACTTTCGTGCAACACTCGCTGGGATCATGGGTATTGCGAAACCGGCGGATCTGAGTATTCGATTGTATCCTACACAACTGGTTCAAGACTTGGACTCTGGATCTAAGCAGGCTTTTAGAGCCGTCTTTCAGGATGTGACTGAGCTGGCGGATAATGACACTCCGACTTGTGTGTCCTGGCTAGACCTTGATAGACTTCAATATGGAGGTCGTGGTTTGGACGAGTTCATATTTTCTCTGGATCAGAGTGGTCAGGCTGTCGGTGTTGAGATTCCAGCTTTGCAGGTCTCACTGAGAAAGAACTAGCAACAGAGAGAATAGTTAACTATGTAATCAATATTAGGCCAATATAAATCTGCACGTGACCAATCTCGTTGGTACATCTACTTGAGGGTCTAAGCTCATCAAAGCGGCTCAAATAGGAAAGCCCCTAGAAGAAAACCCGGTATATACCGATTGTAGGTGCATACATATCTTTGTATAACCCCCCAAATCGACAAAAATCCAATACATTTCCTTTCACTATGCCATTCCGTCTCACCCGCGTCCTCCAAAGCAAAGTCCCCGCTTTCCCCCACGCGCGGCGACCGCTCCTCCGTGTCCCGACACACTCATTCTCTTCCCCCTCGGCTTCGATTAAAATCTCCCATACCAGAAAATCAATAACCTTCCAATCCCGCAATATGTCTTCCGCCCCTGCTAAGAGAGAGTTCCTCTGCATCCTGCCCGATAAGCCCGGTGCGCAGGCGAAGCGTCTTGAGGTTCGCCCGTGAGTCTTTCCCCATTATCTGGAATCCAGGGACGTGTGTAGTGGGTGAATTTTGCTAATGCAGTCTTCAGTAAGCACCTCGAGGGCGTTAAGCCGCACGTTGCATCTGGTGCTATTGTTGCCGGTGGTATGTGACTCACTTTTATTTCTGTGTTATCTTTTGTCTAGGCGCAATCGAAAGTTTTCAATGCATGTATACTGATATGGATTGTTTCTTGTCCAGGTGCCATGCTCAATGCCCACCCCGCCGATGGCGAGACCCCCTCCTTCAAGGGAAGCATGATGCTTGCTGTTGGAGAGAATGAAGCCGAGGTGCTTGAGCTTCTTAACAAGGATATCTATGTCTCTTCTGGTGTGTGGGACATGGAGAAGGCTCAGATTATCCCGGTATGTTGTTATACAGGAAGAGGGCTGTCTGAAATTTTCTCGCTGCTCATTGCTAACCTGTCTCCTGGTTTAGTTCAAGTCTGCTATTCGTCAGGCTTTGTAGGTTGCATAACTATCTAGTTTTTACCTTTGCATTGGGTCTGAGACTTGGAGGGTTGTGGTTTGATATATTGAATGAAAGCGACTGCTCAGTCAGTTTGCGTTGCATCTAGATGCCCTGATAGTTTTGCCAAGTAATTCTGTTCTACCCCGTACTTATAGGATACCATACTAGTTTGGCCGATAAGCGAGTATGCAACGAGAGTATGGATACGGTTAGCCTGGTCCTTTTGTCTAATATTCGGGTATGGATATCCCGATTAGAATAAGCCGAGAGGAAACTCTTCGTCTCCGCTAATTCCGCGGGAATAAGGTAGAAGAATGTAGTAGAATAATGCGATAAGTGTACTCCGTATATAGTATCCAAATGATCGAAAAACACATCAAATTGATAATGGATCGCCATGATTCTTCTCTCCACTATTTGATATCATTGCCAAACAATTGGCTCTCGAAGAGGCGGGAAACAAGATATTGAGCGGGCGAGTCCACCGCGGAGAACTTGAAGTGGTACGCAAGGGTTGCCACCCCTGAGAACTGATATCACCAGCATGCACTCTCACTGGCACAGAGATAATAATACCCCAACTTTTCCCATTTGGCGCATCATTCAAATATCACAATAGATAATAAAAGTGAACGTCATCTTTGTCATCTCCGACGACCGGCGGATCCGGCCAATATACTACTCCATTAGGACTAGCGTGCTTATCTAAGGTCCGATCAGATTATTTATGAATTCATCATTTCCACTCCGTATCAGATCCATCTTTTTTTCGCCTCCAACACATATCATCTGTGAAAATCAATACCCCATCAAATACTTATAATAATTCACAATGTTCAAGCGCCTCGTTACCGTTGTCCCCCGCGTCGGGTCTGTCGCAACTCGCAGTGCCCTTTCTCCCCTCACCGGCCTGCAGTCCGCTCAACCCGCCACCCGCCGTGCTGCTCCCGCCCCAGCTCAACAGCGCAGAGGATATCACGAGAAGGTCCTGGATCACTACAACAACCCCCGCAATGTTGGCTCCATGCAGAAGGGTGATCAGGACGTCGGCACTGGTCTCGTCGGTGCGCCCGCCTGTGGCGATGTCATGAAGTTGCAGATCCGCGTGAACAAGGAATCCGGCCGTATCGACGATGTCGTCTTCAAGACTTTCGGCTGTGGTAGTGCTATCGCTTCGTCCAGTTATCTTACCGAGCTCGTTCGCGGTATGACCCTCGATGAGGCTGGCAAGGTCAAGAACACCGATGTGGCGAAGGAGTTGTGTCTCCCTCCTGTCAAGCGTATGTCTTCATTTTGTGTTTGATTTGGACTGGGCTCATATGCTAACATACGCTTTAGTGCACTGCTCCATGCTTGCCGAGGACGCTATCAAATCTGCGATTGCAAACTACTACACCAAGAACCCCAACACCCGTACCACAGATCTGTCCGGGACGGGCGGCGTCATTCCTGACGTCAAGGCTGAGACTGCTGCTACCGTTTAATTTATTCCTCGATTGCTTTGACTGTGTGAGCCTTTCAGATGGATTCTTCTGTGAGATGCAACCCACTCGTTTCGTTTGACAAATCTGCGTTTTTTATTATTTTTTTCCGAGGTTGTTTTAATACACAATCATTTGACCAAGGATACATGCTCTTGTCGGAAATCATCGACAAGAACGGGTGGATTTGGGATTCGTTGTACTTGGATGCTGCTGAAAATGCGCGCTGAGGGATGACGATGGATGAGATGAAAACGAACAAATTGCCCATTTGTTTGATGTACATATTCCCCTTTTCTTCTCACGTTCTCATACGTTTTTCCTTTTCTTTTTTTTTTCTGCGACGGCGCCTCGGTATCTGGGATCCTTGATCGATACTCTCAACACCATTTTCTGAAAAGCAGCGCCTTGATAGTTTCCAATGAAACAGTGAAACCAGAACAGTTATCCTTTTGTAGAAGTAGAAAAAGTAATATCAGAACCAGTCTATGATTTAAGATGTATCCACAATCTATCTATTTGTACAGGGCCATACTGGATCTTTGAGAACCATAGAACAACCCATACTCTTGACAATCCAGTCAAGATGAAGAGGCCATATGTCAAAAGAAATATAGAACGCCGTCGCTGACGCACAGACAGACTACTCAAGACAATCCGTGACAATCAACCATAAAAAAAAACAAGGGATATAATGGGAAAACAGATCAAAAGCACCGAGGGCAAGCCATACGTCAGGAAAAAAAAAACACTATCTAACCGCTCCGGAGGCCGAAGCGAGTCTTCAAGGACAGAATAGTTTCATAAACAGACAACTTGACCTCAACGCGAAGGTAGCTCGCGTAGGCACACAAGAAACGGAAGAAGTTGTGGAAGATACCACCAGACTCCTGAATAAGCTCCAACTGCTCCTCAAAGACGGTGCGCGTGGCATACCGCGCGAGGATGAGGAAAGAGCGCATTGGGCCCTGGCGTGTGTGAAGGTTTTCGTCTAGGCTGCGAGCTGGGAAGGAGTTAGTCGGTGATAGCCAAAAGAACCGAGGATTCGAAGTGAAATACATACTGAGGTCATTGGTCTTCAAGATGAGAAGAATAATCCGCGGAACCTGGCCTAGCAAGACAACCAGTTGTTGCAGCATACCTTCACCCAACGCACCGGAGATCTCCTTTTTCTCTTCAGCTGTCCGCGAAGAAACGACACTTTTCTTCGTGAGCACGCTGTAGTCTCTACCGGTAATGGCGCTGGCAAAGAGTGGGAACTGCTCGTCTGTGATGCCGGCGACCTTCTTCGCAAACTCGCGCATCCGTGGCACGTCCGCGTCGATAACAGCTAGCCACAGCTTGGCGTAGTTGCGGCGAAGATCGCGGTCGATGTTGCGGTACAGCCCGTGGTCATAGAGGACGATGTCGAAGTTGGGGTGTGAGCGGGTGTGGTTCGGGCGGATGGCGATATTGCCCCCGTGGGGATCGCAGTGGAGTGGGGCGTTGTCGCCGAAGACCATCTCATTGAAGACGTGTGCGAGAGCGGCAGAAACTTCGTCGCGATCGATGTTGTTGGCGTCCAGATACTCCAGGTCGTCGGGGCGGTGGCCTGCGATATACTCCATGACGAGGATACGCTTTTGGGACCACATCACTAGAATTTAGTTAGCCTCAAGTTATACATCTGAGGAGCTGATTGGCAGCACTGCGAACCTTCAGGAATGACTAGTGGGGCATCAGAGTGCTTTTTGAAGTACTCGCTGGCATGAGTAGCATTCTGGGCTTCCATGCGGAAGTCCAGCTCTTGCGGGAGCGAGAAATCCATTTCCTTGGACAACCATTCCAGGTCATATTCAGGGAAGAAGCGCTTAAGCATGGAGAAAGTGAATCGAGTCAAAGCCAAGTCTAACGGCACCCATTCGTCCAGCGCGGGATGCTGGACTTTGACAGCGACCAATTGTCCGGTTTCCTTCAACGTAGCGATGTGCACCTGTGCCAGCGATGCAGCACCGATGGGCGTGGACTCAAAAGATGCAAACAAGTGATTTATATCCTGGCCTGTGTCCTTGCGGAATAGCTCGCCAATTGATTCAATTGACGAGACGGGGCATCTGTCCTGGAGCGGGATGAAGGTCGAGGTCCATTCGATAGGAAGCAGGTACCCCATGCTACTGAGATGCTGGCCCAATTTGATGAAAATTGATCCATTCTTTTCTAGGACCTGGAGTGTACGCCCGGCGCATCGCTTGTGGCATGCGCGAAGCAGTGCGTCGTGTTCTTCGGGGGAGGAAGCGTCTTGTTTCAGGGTAACACGGTAGCTGCAAAGATTTGAGGTTGGGTTAGCAATTTGGCCAAGGCGCAATATAGAAAAGGTCTATAGAATCACTGCACATCACTTACTCGTTGATACAGACAGCCAGTGTGCCAACAACGCGCCCACTGCGTTTCGCCGCGTGGAACGCATGCTGCGCTTGATCGGAGAACGTCACTGCGCCCAACCCCAGAATACTCCCAATGAGAAACCATTTAATGGCACTCCGCTGTGATGCATTTAGATTGGACTTGTTTTCAGACTTGTGCTGGCTCTTAGACTCCGCAGACAAGAGAGGCGAAGCCTTCACAGAAAAGGAACGGCGTGAAGTGGCGAGGGTCAAGCCCTTGGAAGACGTTGAACGACCCCATGATGAAGCATTGATTATAGCAGAAGAGGGCGACTGTCGTAGAGGCGAGTTCGAGGCCAAAAGAAACGAGGATCCAGATGTCGAGGGTTTGGATGTTTTCCCGATCACCGTAGCGGGATCAATCTTGAATGCCCGCAGTGGCACGCGAAGCGCTGCGCTCATCCCGAAGCGAAGGCCACCGGCCAGAAAAAAACAAGGTAAAATAGGGAATGACTGAGAGGGCTAAGCGTTTCTGGCCTCAATCCATCGTATGATTATTCGGATCAGAGAGATTTTTCACGGTTCTCGCCGCCAATCGGCTTCGGGCACGTGATTCCAAGATCTATAGATCCATAATAGACGTCATAGCCAATTTGGTGTAGGTTGGATGATGGGATTGAATACGTCTAATAGCGAAGTAAAGACCCAAGCGAAACCCAATTCATATAATAAAACAAAGAAAGAAAAGGGGACGAGGACTGTATATGAAGGGCTGACCTGAAGCCGCCAACAAATACAATGCCTGAGATGCCTAGTAACTATACTAGTTGTACAATCCGAACTGTTTATTTATGAGCTTGTATCAAAGAAACCTAGGCAAATTAGAAGAAATTATTGATTCGAACCTAAAAAAAAAACATAGACTCTATGTGCAGCAACCAGTGCCCACATAATAACAAGAGGGTTCTACAAAGGAGTAAAACTATGCACCATCACCCCAAAGACCATTTAAAGTTGACAACGCCATTGCCTGTATATGAAACAGGCTAGTATGAGCTAGAAAAATCGAAAACGCAATAACACAAACATATAACTTCGCAGCAGACCATTTTGAACGTCAAATTACGTCCACTCAGAGTCTGCGAGTGTTGGGCGGTGACGACGAGGAATGATTGAAGGCCGGCGACTCAGAGAGCTTGGAGTCTTGTTGTCTTCCTCACGCAGCAGCTCAACGTGACTCATTCTACTAGAGAGGGGTCGTGCAGACCTGGGCCTAGCAGCGGCGGCACTGCTTCCATTGGCGGCAGATCCAAGAGCCGGGCTGTTGCCATCTCGACTGCCAGGTCTCATAGCCAAGGAAGAGACACTGAGGGAGTTCCGCGGGTGCCGGGGAGTTTCCCGACCTTCTAGGTACCCTCTTGACTGACCGGTGCGGCTCGATGAGGGTGTTGATGGGGTAGAGGATGCCGAGAATAAAATTGGAGGGGGGTGCACGTGCTTTGTCGTCGGGCTGTCGGTCTGCGTTTGCTGACACCATATGCCTCGCTTGATCGAACCAGCTTGCCTGCCATATCTCTGACAAGGACTGCGGGGTCGTTCTCCATGTTTCGAATAGAATCGAGTAGACCATAGGTTGCGAGTAGCCCACCTTGCTCTTCGTTTGAATCACAAATACTGGCTATTATGCGAAGAAGATTGAGTCGGACGGCAGCTTTGGTGTGATGTAGCTTCTGCCTCAGTCTCTGGAAGATATCAGGCCGTGCAAAAGTGGATGCGACATGGGGACTGAGCCGAAGAAGCTTTTGCAGAGGCTCGAGAGTGTTTTCGAATGCGTTGGCCTTGGAAAGCTTCAAACATTCTGCAATGGCACCAGTGAATGTAATGGGGCCCTCGAAAGTATCACTCTCAAATATACCATCCAAGAGATGCTCTTCAACCTTGGCAGTTTCTTCTTGGAGCCTAGTTTTTGTTCATTGTCAGTTTAGGGTCCAGTTACGCTTTCGGATCGGGAGACAAACCATGTAAAGATAGCATCCAAGGCAGTGACTTGCCAATATGGATCCAAGAGCAAAGAGATGTAAAAGCCCAGGCCCTTATTGCGCCACAGCTCTCTACGGCCAACTTTTCCAGATTGTGCCATGTCGCAAAGAATTGGTAGGGCAAACTCTTTCAGTGGCCGCTCTGTGAGTACGATCTTTTGCAGAAGCGGTACAATGCCGTTCAGTGCAGCGTCTTCTTGCCGCGACTTGTTTAAGCGGCACATGTTGTAGATGGTGTTGAGGATCTGGTTCGAGAGTTCACGGAAGTGTGCCTTTTTCAGATTTGATCGAAGCAGATCAGTCAAGACATCGATGGCGTTAGAATTCTGGAGCGAATCTAGAGTAGTTGAAAGCATCGAGAGATTTTTGATGAATTTCAACATCGTAATTTGATGGACTGGACTCATTCGCTTCAATTCTTTCAAGACCCCTTGAATCAATTGTTAGCATTGAATGTTGCAAAAGTCAGAAGGAATACTACTTACTGTGCAAGACTGTTCGTTCGGAGACCATCTCCTTAACATGATTCTCGGCCTGCGAGAATATAAAGAAGATATTTGCAATACGACCCTCGATAACTTCTGTCAACTCCCCATCTTCATCGAGAGCACGACTTAGAACAAGAGACAAGGGATCAAGAACGGAGTTGCGAGACAGGATTCTACAGAAATCGTTCTTGGGGGTGGAGCCCTATAGAAAAATGGTTAGACCCGAGGAGATGCAAAGTGCAATGAAGGCGAAATACTTACTTGCAACTCAAAGACACTCCAGATTCCGTTCACGCCAATCAACACCAGTTCACGTTCATCTTCATAATCGTCCTCTAGGAATTCAACCAGGACGTTCAAACCTCCCGCACTGACAAACATCTGGAGAGTCAGGGTGGATGTCTGGTACATCTGTTGCACGAAGGCCGCAGCTTCGAGGCGAATTTCGCGTGGGTACTTCTTGGATGCAAACTCATTGATGATAGGGATTCCGCCGACAAAGCAGAGGTTTTCTTGGACCTCATAGTCATCGTAGATGATTGCGTTGACAACCCTTAACAGACAGAAGACAATATCACGCCGGCGAGTAGTATCCAGAATCTCGAGAATTGGCAGCATGCCGTGAGCACTGATGATGATGTTTTTAGTTTCTGGAAGATCGCAGAAAATTGTAAACAATTGATCAGAAATCTCTGCAAGAACCTCCTCGTCCTGAGATGTTTTGAGGGAGTCTACAAGACCTTCAACTTGGTTCCGAAGACGTGCGTATTTATCGCGCGCGATGTTTTCTTCGAGGTCTACCTCGTCAAAGCCTTCTTCCAATTGTGCAAAGGGGTCGTCTTCGTCTTCTTGGTCTCCCAGCCATGAGTTAGACAGCTTCGAGTTTAGCATCAGTGTACTTTGATCCGAGCCATCGTCACTGTCTGCTTGATCTAGAGCAGCTTGGTCGGCCCCAAGAATATCAGAGAAGTCCTCATCATTTTCATTCTCAGCAAACCTCTGAATCTCAATGGTAGAGCGGTCGCGCTTCACGGAAAGCTGTTTGCGTAGCTGGGGATGAGGATTACCAAAATCGGCATCTAATTGATTGTATCCTATGTTTTCATGAATGGGCGATGATGGATCATCCTCAAAGTCCTAGAAAGTGTTAGAATCATACAGAGAAATTAATATCCGGGCGGACTGTACCTGATAACCACCCAGCTTTCGATCTAATGAATCCTCGTTGGCCATAATGAGATCGGAATAATCATCGATAGGGTTCTCTTTGTAGAGATTGGTCGGGCGAGGAACCGGACGAGCTCGTCTCGGCATGGGATTTTGGGTGAGGATTGGGACATTTTGCAATGCAGAAACGGGGGGATTGGATCCAGGCTGGGAGAACGCAGGGCTTTGAGGCTTGGAAGGTTCTACCACAGAAGGTTTGATGGGATATGGTCGGATGGTCTGCAAAGTATCTTCGTCGGACAAGCCTGAGCTATCCTCAAAAGGATCAGAATTGTCATCCGATCTGAGTATAGTCCCATCGAGTGATGCAAAAGCTTTAAGTCTCTCGGAAGAGAGCATGCCGCCGAAGTTATCATGTGGCCGTAGATGCGGCAACTTGAGTGCGCTAGGAGAGATTGCAGTAGCAAAATCATCATCCCAATTGTCATCCCCTGCTAACACAGGTGAACGAAAGCGATCTGTGGGTTTGATAGCGGTTGGTGATGGCAGGCTATCGACCAATGGATTATTTCGTGTAGATGGCAGGCCTGAAGTACTGGGGTGATCTGGCCTCTGCTTTTTCTTTGAAGTCCCCGTTTCAGGTGACCGCAAAGCCTCGTTCCATTCTTGGACACTCTTGACGGCTTCTTCATACTCTGTAGACTTCTTAGGGATCACGGATTCAGTTCTGCGCGCATTAACAATCCACGGGTGTTTAAGCAACTTTCTTGCTGAGACTCGAAGGTTGGGGTCCTTTTGGAAACATTGCATGAGGAAGTCTTTCACAGCCTAGATAGAGTTAGTCTTACACACATATACCTGAACAATCGATAAAGACATACCGGCGAGGCACCCTGCGAAAATGGAGGGTGATCATCGTTTACGATACGAAATAGTGCTGGCATGGGTTGCATGTTATGGTAAGGGGGTTTGCCCTCGAGCAGCTCGATGACAGTACATCCCAAACTCCAGATATCGGAAGCTGTTGTTGCTCCTGAAAGCTCGATTACTTCGGGGGCCATCCAGTACGGCGTACCAACCACGCTTGATTCACTCAAACCCGTAGTTCGACTCGCCACACCGAAATCTGCAAGCTTGACGAGTCCTTCCTTTGTGGTCAGAATGTTTGCACCCTTGATGTCCCGGTGAATAACACCCTGTTCATGCAAGTAGAGCAGGCCATGAAGAACCTGGGACATATATAGTCCCACAAGGTTCTCAGGGAAACGACCAAAGTTCTTCGCAATGGAATGTAACGAGCCATTTTCGCAATATCTATAAACCATCAATTCCATCTCCACTGATTTAAGCCAGGGGAGACATACTCGAGAATGATGTTCAAAGTTTCAACGGATTTCACAAATCCGTGGTACTTGACAATGTTGGGGTGCTGCAAGGATCTATATCAGTACGGGGTTTGTTGATGTATTTTGGCGGAGTGTCTCACATCGAGATTTTTGAGAAGGTCAATTTCAAGCTGTTGCATCGGCTGTTAACATATCAGACGAACGCCGAGAACGATTGTATCCCATACCATGATAACGCGCAATTCACTCTTGGGAAGATCCGTCAGCTTGATTTGCTTGACGGCGACAGTCTCCCCAGTATTCCAATTCAACGCGCGATACACGGAGCCGAAGGCGCCTTTGCCCAGGCAGTCTCCCAATTGCTACCATGAACACCCAATGTCAGCATCTGCTCAGTCCATATTTTGCGGGGCACCAGGGCACCGTATTCATACATAGTCCTTGAGTTCCGCAACATCTTTTGCCGATGATTTCAGAACTTTATCTTCCTTCGGCTTCTCTTCTCGCTTCGTCGGACTCGTGCCAACTCGTGCCAATCGAGGCTTTATCGGGGTTCCGGGGGTTCTCGAGGAGGGGGTGAGAGGGCGAGGCTGCCCTTCGCTCCCTTCGCCGGACCGAGCGACCATAATGCTACGGACTAGGATCGGCTGTATCCTAGTAGGTGTTCGAGCTGGCTGTCGGTCTCAGGGTGTGGTTCGAGGTGGAGGAGGGGTGGGGTGAAAGCCGAGGAAGGAGGCAACCTCGAAAGAGCTGATAGCAAAGGTCTCAGAGGTCATACCCATAGGTTCTGGTAGTCACAATTGTCAGTTAGTCCAAGTCTATCAAGGTACAAACAAGCATCACGAATGACAGCTTGCATGCGGACGTTGTGGGGAGGGTCTCACCAAGCGGACATTACAGCACTTCAGCTCTCACGCCCTAGAGAGCTGTTTCCACGACAAGTCGAGGCGCATGTAATATCTTCAGATGGATACAAATATCATGCAGTAACCTGAAGGATATCGGTCTAATAAAGGCGACAATAGAGCATGAAGAAGGTTGTTCGCAAAGAAATCGTGGTTGTTTTGAACTTTTGTGCTCCACCCGCCGCATCATGCAGGCTGTGCTGGACAATCGCCGATCAGCCCTACGATACCCAGTTTGATGGATTTTTTGTTATTTGACCAAAAAAGAATGCGATGACTTGATATATCGTTGTAATTTACTACAAGAAAGGAGGTGTGGAAAAAGAATTAAAGGGTTTGTTTGTTGTCCTAGGGTTCTATTATTTACCGATATAGATCGGCGAAATTCAATTGATCTATACAGGGTATCATTTTTGGGCACGGAGAAGGCGCAACACATCGGAAACAAGGTACAAACTACCAGCAATGACAAGAGGACCTCCTTGAGCCTCTTCACTAGCCCACTGAAGGGCAGGGAGTAAATCTCCTTCAAAGCTTTGGACTGGTCCAATATTTTGGATAGCTTGAATGGAAGAAGCGAGCTCCTTGGCATTAGTTGGTTGGACCCATGGCATCCCGTCCACGGGTCCAAACTCCGCAGTGGCGACTCGATCTCCGGGCCGGATAATGGAACCAAACACTGCAGCCAGATCCTTTCCACTTGACGCGGCAACAACCCAAGTCACCGGTTGGCCTGGAACACGCATTTTGCGATCCACGTACTTGCCGAGAACTTCAGCTGATTGCGCATTGTGAGCACCATCAAGCAGTATAGGCTCTGCGCGACTAATCAAAGGTTGGAGGACAATGTTTTGCAAACGGCCCGGCCATGTTACATCGGCCAGATATGGAAGCAATGTGAATGCATCCATCTCAGGTCGTAATTGAGCAAGGGCAAGACGAAGTGCAGACACTGCACAGCACATGTTCTCTTGTTGGTGGGGCTCTAAGTCAAGTTTCTGGAAGTAAGGTGCAAGAGCCGGAATTTGTTCGGAGACCGTTGCGGGAGAGACAAACAAGGAATCAATCCCCAGTTCTTGAATATGAGCCCACACAGTTTCAACCACTTCCTGACTGTTTGTATTGTCTACCACGCAAGGGACTCCAGGCTTGAGGATACCCGCCTTTTCACGAGCAATCTCTCCAATCGTCGATCCAAGAAAAGCCTGGTGGTCCATCCCTATCTTTGTAATGACCGAGACAAGAACGTTATTCAGGATATTTGTTGCATCTAGACGCCCGCCCATGCCCACCTCGACCACACCAACTTCGACTTGTTCATGGTTGAATATCTCGAACGCCGTTGCGGTCAACAACTCGAATTCGGAGGCGCCGATGCCTAGGGTTTGATCGCGTAGTTTGACTTGGTCTTCGATCTGTCGGAAAAGAGATTCCTGGACCACTTTCTCTCCAATGGTAATACAGTCCCACCGATCGATTAAATGCGGGGAAGTGAAGCGGCCGCAACGCACCCCGCCGGTGGACAGCAAATGGGAAAGGTAGGCACTGATAGATCCTTTACCGTTGGTTCCGGCAATGTGAATGGCCTTCCATGAGAGCGGAGTCTGCTGAAGCAGGCTCGCGACCCGAGTTAATCCTAACTCGATCATTCCTCTGATTGTAGCGTGATGGGAATTTGGAAGTCAATTGTCATTATTGACTAGAAAATCAGGTAATGACAGGCAAATCCAGGACTTTAAAGCCTCATTGTCAGCAAGCCTGAATCAGCGTGGGCTACCGTAGTGTAGTCCACCTTTAGGTTGGAGCTTACCGTGATCGGAGGAGCATACTCACGTGATCATCTGCATATTCATGCCTCAGGCATAACGCTCTTCGTAAACTAGTTTACTACATAAATTAGAGGTGTTCATAAAACTCATTGACAGTTAGTCCAGGTAGTTTTGCAAAATGGCCTTCTATCAATAAGAAGGATTGCCTGAAAAGAGATTACACCTGCCATGGAAAGATGCCTGGATATAGCACGTGACCTCACCACTCTAGCCACCCTCAGCCTCAGGCATTCAGTTCTCAAAAAACCCAATCTCCCCCGTCTCCATCAACCATCCCCACCGTTATCGCAAGGCGCGTTGTACTAGTTCCCTAATCGCCTTTTTTGTCTTTACTTGTCCTTCTTTTTCAAATCCCTTTGTTTTTTTCCTTTTTTTTTTCCCTATACAAAAAGCAAAATGGGTATCCCGTAAGTCATACCACCCTTATGTTGCCGCGCGACGCTATCGCATGCGCCACTGCTTCGCGAGACAATGTTGACCCTGACTTTGATATACAGCATGTGGCGTGAGCCTTCTAAGTCCGAAGCATCCAAGTCTGCCTTAGACAAGGACCCATCTGCTTCTGCACGCTCGTCGATTCGCCGGGGACCGTCGCGGCACAGTAGCTCCCGAGCGCGCCGTTCCGATATCCTGGCTTCGTTTCATTCGCAGATAATTGATGAGCTCCGACGCGGCGCTGTAGAACCGAGACGCGTGCCGCGCTTCTCTTTCATACCGCCAAACGGGGCTGTCGAGAGTACAGTTGCTCTGGAACAGGCCGAACGTGAGGCCCTCAACTGGGCTCAGTCGCGCGCCGCGAGTGCACCCCGACCGACCGACCGACCGACAGAGACCGAAAACCGGCGATTTAGGAACTATCGTGATCAAGCCTTGACCGTCCTTCTAGGTAGCATGGACGCTCAGCCCAGAAATACCCATGTCAGCCCTTCATTGACTACCAACTTCGCTCCCGCTCTCGCATACCACACCAGCGCTACTTCAACCCCTTCAGATAGCGGCGTTCGTCTCCCCCCTATGCGTGACAGGTACAACAGTGATCATCCTTCCAATGCCGAATCCCGACCAGAGATATTTGAGTATCGGTTCCACAACACACAAACCCGACCAACCCGAGACCCCGTTGTAGATGGGCTTGGGGATCGCCAGCGCAGTCCCAGTCCAGACGGAGAGCGAGAAACCGATGCGTGGGAGACTTTACTCTCAACCATGACACCAGATGCGACTCTTCCATCGACTGATACTTCTTTCACCTCAGCTTCTGCCGCTGGACCGGATATTTCGCGCAACCCTCGTCCTCGGAGCTCTATCAACTTGACACAGCCATTGACGGCGGATGCCGCCCGTGCTCAGTTTGGACTCGACCCCTTTCCTGACCAACTCAACCCTTGTGACTTCTCTTCCTCTGATGATGAGGGCACTTCCTCTAGTTACGTAGAATTCATGAGACAGGCAGGTGTACGCCGTCCCGATGCGCATTCGACTATGAGCAACCATCCTCCCGTTTCTATCCCTACAATCATCCCTGCAAGCGCTCTCACTCTCTCTGACCGCCACCAGAATGATGACCTCCACCACATGCAGATTATCCTAGATCGACTTGCCCGTCGTGAGGATATTCCCGACGACTGGTGGGCCGCAGCCGGCCTTGCGCGCACTCTTGATCGTGGTCTCAATGCGAGCATGGACTCTACCGACACCGAGGGTGTTTCTCGGACAAACAATTGAATACAGCCCAGGTGGTTAATACTGAATGACATGAGATTTGATGTTGGCGATATTAGCCATGGCGTTTTTTCGGCGAATTTTTACATAGGTTTTCTAATCGAATTCTCTGGTGTGACAGGTCCTTTTAGGGCCGTCTTGTGATTTTACATTGTATCCATATTTTGTCTTTACGAGCAATGAAGATAAAACAAGCAAGTAGATCAATACTCTGTACCTGCCAAGTTCAGTGACGTATTGCCTCGGAGGACAGCAGTCCCCACTCGAAGAGCCCCGCCAATATGGGAAGCATAGTTATTCGACAGGCAAATAAAATTAGATTCTGTGTCAAACATTGCCTATCTGCATTCAACTCGTACACCTTGCGCTTAAATATACGAGCTAATTCAGACCCTTTCGTTCCCTCGGATGTTTCTTATCTACACGTTTGACTCCAACGTGACTTCACTAGCCAACCATGGATCAACAGGTAGACCGACTGGTCAACAAGACCTGGGGTAAGTAAACCAAGAAGAATAAACATAACCTTGAAATATGCCTTCTGTCACATCCTATCACCACGTCCAAGCTGCTAACAAACCACCAGCAAAATTCTGCTCAACAGCAGAGGATGCGCGTCTAATGATCGCCATCAGCGGCATCCCAGGCTCCGGCAAGACCGGTCTAGCAACGATTATGGCAGCGCGGATTAACAAAATCTACGCCTCAGAGAACCCAACAACACCAACACCGATAGCCATCGCCCTCCCCATGGATGGATATCATCTGACGCGTGCACAGCTGGCCGCCATGCCGGACCCGGCTCATGCGGCAGCACGACGAGGCGCAGCTTTTACTTTCGACGGTGAGAAGTTCCTCGGTCTTGTGCGGGCTCTGCGGGAGCCGCTTACGGCCCACACGGGCTGTCTTTACGCGCCGAGCTTTGATCATGCAATTAAGGATCCCGTTGATGGGGATATCGCCATTCCACCGACTTGTCGGGTGCTATTTTTTGAAGGGAATTATCTAAGCTTGGATCGGGAGCCGTGGAATACGGCTGCTAGGTTGATGGATGAGCTTTGGTTTGTTGATGTCGATTTTGAGGTTGCGAGGAAGAGATTGGTGGTTAGACATGTTAAGGCGGGAATTGCAAAGGACGAGGAAGAGGCGGATAAGAGAGCTCGAGAGAATGATTTGGTTAATGGGAGGGAAATTGTGGATCACAGGTTGCCGGTGCAGGAGGTTGTTTCTAGTATTTTTGATCCTGTTTGGGAGAAGTTATGAGTATTTGGACAATGTGTTGAGTTTGACGAAGGTTTATGATTTACAGAGTTAATACTATTCTGAATCCCCTATGCGAAATTTGTGTGGGTAGTCCATGTTAGCTTTCACATTTCAAGGATCGGATATAAATATCAAAAAGCATAACCAAAAGATACTGAGACGCCTACATGCTACTCAATGTGAGATCTCCTGGAGAGAAATAAGGTACATTAACTATCAAAAGGAGCGGACTGGGAGAGAGAGGATGAAAAAGAAAGAGGAGGGAACTATCTGTCTACACTGGGGATTTAGGCGACCCAAAACAAAACGGTGTCAACTACAAGTGATCACATCAATGCGCTTTGCGCATAGAATCAATGATCCCCCGCGCGTTGGAAAATTCCAACTCCTGCATTGTTCCTTCCCAAAGTCTCTCCGTGACCTGCTTGCCGCTTGGCTCATACATCATGGGGTGAAATGGATGAATTTTCCAGTTCAGAACCAGGCCACCGTGGCTCTCTTGATCTTTTACCGCAACTGCATCCACGTATGCCCAGGCGCCTTGCTCAGTTGATCGCGCTGCAATCGCGTGGACAAAGCGAAACATGGCTCGTAGGTACACCGGAGCATGCTGTTGGAGACCAGAGCCCCCGACTAGTCCCGGTTCTATAGCGTTGATGATGATTTCACTGGGGTCCACAATCTCGCTGAGCTTCTGAACCAGCATCAGCACCAGGGTCTTGGTCAGACCGTACCGCTCCAATGAGGCCGTAATTCCCCAGCCCTTTGGATCGTCAAATGACGGAATGAGAGGATTGGCATCGCGGTTGGCGAATTGGGATAGGAGTCCCAACCCAGAGGCGACTATTGTGATTCTTCCCGGGGCGTGAGCCTCTCGTTTAGACTTGAGAATGGGGAGAAGGAGGATGGCCAGGAGCGCGGTGGACAGGTAGTTGACCTGAAAAGTCGCCTCGTGGCCAGTCGTCTTGTTGATGACGAAATCGCCCATGGCCACGCCTGCATTGAGGATGACCTTGTCGAGTTGAGACAGATTGCTACATTTTTTGACGAACCCCTGGATGGACTCGTAAGAGAGCATGTCAAGCTGCCACACTTCGATCTGAGCGTTGGGGTACTGCTTGCGGAGCGGAGCAGCGGCGGTTTCTCCCTTTTCTACGGATCGCGACGCCATAATGATATGGGAAGCATGGTATCTGAGAAGACTGGCAACCGCAGCGAGACCTATACCGGTGTTGGCTCCTGTGACAATGGCCGTCTGTCCGGCGAGACATGTTGACAGAGGTGGCGGAACTGGTTTTGTGAGGAATTGAGCCTTGACAAAGGCCTGCAGCGGTGAGGCCGTGGATGGTGGAAGGGCCATTGATGCCATGATGATGGATGTGTTTATCCTTGGCACTTTGCTGTATGTTGAGACTCAAATTGTAGGAATATTAACGAGGGCGGTTGGTGGGATGGCTCTTGATTAAAGAACATTGGAGGCTGTTCTTATAGCCATACCTGGGACAAAGCATCGTGTCAATGCCGTCTGGAGATGATTAGCCTGGAGTAGGATTATCGTATAAAAATCATCGCGGAGGAACTAAAGACCGCAATCCTCATCATTCATCATCGACACGGCTTCATCTCAGTAAAATCAGATCCGGGTCATTCCCAAATGGGCAAACAATGTGGTCAGTGGCTCGTGCACCGGCTTACGCCAGCCCCGAACTCTGCAGTCCGCTTGGTCCGAGCCCATCCCAAACGGGAAAACAATATGGTCGGTATGACTCCTCAATCCCAGCTCCTACACAAGGCCATGTTGGGTATATAATCTGGTCCCGCATAGTCTGGGCATCTTACCGCTATATCCGTCATCGCTCTCATTTTCTCCGAGACGCGAGTCCAGATGCGACTGGATAATCCCGATAATCACTAAACTAAAGTTTTATGAACTGTGGCTATGACGATGCAATTTGCCTTTGTCACATACGGTGGGGATGACAAGCAGTCCGCTTCTGACAGGTCCCATGTCCGCAGTCACTGCATGAAAGGCCGGAACAAGCGCGATGGATCACGTCGCTCTAACCGGGAAGCCAGGAAAGCGGCGAAGCAAGTCAGGACTAATATCGACACTGGCGCTGTCCCTATAATCAAGTGCCGATCAAGTCCAGGAATAGCTCAAGGGGAAAATGCATCCATTTTGCGTCATGTAAAGCAAAGGTCAGAGTTGAAAGACGAGAGCCCATGGTCTCTCCCCTTACAGGCACCTCGAGGTTTTGTCTTTGGATCGGTCGTTGATGAATTTGCGAATGCGGTCGGTCAGATGCCTGAGTCGCTGATGCGACAGTGTAAGACTGCCTCTTCGAATGGATCGCAAATTTGACTAAAATCTATCTAGTCATGGCTTTCAATCGCATCACCAAAGCCTCATACCCTCTCGTCGAGATTGCCGTCGAGTTCAATGACGATGTAGGACTTGGCTCCATCTGGCCGTCTTTTGACAAGTCGTTCCTCCACACCATTCTCTTTATCAACTCCGCCGTCAACGACTGGGTGCAAAATCAGTCGCTGGCCAAATCGTCGCAGTTCCACTTGGGGAGAACGCTAACGCTGCTCAACAAAAAGCTGACAACGGGGGCCTCGCACCTAGACGACATGACTATCTACACCGTCATGCTCCTGGCAATTTTCTCTAGCATTAGCGGCGACTACGACGCTGGTAATGCGCACATGGCGGGTCTGCAACGGCTTATAGAGATGCGAGGCAGTCACGGGTACCTCTGGGTGAACCCTATCACCCAGTTCAAGATCGAGTGCCTGGACCTGATGTGGTGCCTCACAGCGGGAGGGGCGCCACGGTTTCTCAAGGGTCCCGTGTCGTGGGATCCGGCCTTTACCCGCCCGTCGCCATCAGCCGATACCGAGTTGTCTCTGGCTCTCCCTCGGGCGTTCACGGACCTCAGGCTCATCATTGCCTTTCAGGACTTGCAGCGGCTGACAGAGCTGATTAATGTACACGCAGACAGCAATATGCGACTCAACACGAGCGAGTTCCAGCCCGTTCTCAGCTCGATTCAGACTCGCCTGCTGCACCTCAAGGACCTGCTGGTGGACATGCCTGGTGAATGGTTATGTCTGGGCATGCTGGCCTTCCTCGCGACAATGTTCCGGGTCCCGGGACGACAGGTAGCCTACGAGCACTTGGCGGACCGCCTCCGACGTGCATGCAGAGCTCTTGTGCCGTCAGAATCGTCATCCATATCGCAGTCTATGTCAGCACCAATGTCAAAAAATTCAGGCCTGCAATCCGTCTTGCGCTGGCTGGCAATTGTCTGCGGCATGACTGTCTTTGGCACCAGTGAGCGGTGGCTTCGAGAGCTCTGGGCCGGCATCGCGGAGCCAAACTTGTTGTGGGCAGGGACACGAACAGAGCTCAAGCGGGTCATGTGGATCGGGTGTATTCACGACGAGAGAGGGCGACGCATCTTTGCAGCTTTGAAACTTAGGTAAACTCGCGGATACTTTTGTAATCATGTCTTACTCTCGCCTATCCCCTTATGCCACGCGGTGAGGATGATAGAGCTTATGCTAGAACTTCATATATAATGATACGTTATAATGCTGTACAGAGGCCCAAGCTAGTCAAGATGCGATTTACAATATTATGTCCAGTCTTATTGGTCCGCACATAGTTAGATAACAAAAATAAACGAACTTTCATAGAAACCGGCGACAAAATTGTTTACCGTCTATCTACCGCTACTCATAAGGAGTGTAGCCTGGTGATTTCCTTCGACACTACAGAATATGCATCACACGCCTAATATATATAATACTTCCTTCAATTCAGCTAACCAGTGTTAATGTGTTGGCTAAGTCACCAAACTTTCCTCGACATACTCGTTAACCAAATAGGACACCTAAGTTTCAAGTGTATCTCATATCCAGGGCCGCGCTCTGGATAATGCTTTGAATATGTTGCCTTCCTATAGCGTGGTGTGAGATGTACTCTACCAAGGAAATGACACGATGAGTACAATCCGATTATGCGTATCATTTTTCTTCAAATTCGCATAGATAAAGACATACTGAATAAAAATCCATTCTACAAACTAGCTTGACTTATGTTTCAGCGGCGGACTGCTTCGGCCGTACCATGAGTCAAAAAATTTGCAGTCATCGTGTTATAACCTCGCATAATTACTTTGCGGTCGTCAGAAGGCCATCCACCCGATACGATAGCCTGCTGTATGTCTTATCAAAAGTTCCATCTTCGCCAACGCAGATTTTGTATGAAACTCTGGCGTATCCCTCAGCTTGGGACGCCAAAGTTGGTGCGAGCTCTCGATATGCTGAGCACAGAATCATCCAGCATCCCACAACGCCATCATTCATCAGCCCCCATTTTTTAACAACCAATGGAGCATTTGATACATGAGCAATTTACCCACCTTGGATAACGAAGCCAAGTGACTCGAGGGTCTTCAATCCAAATTCCACACTCTTCTCGAGTTTTCGGGATGAAGCATAGATCGCAGCAAGAGACAGATACGGCGACTCAAGTGTAAGATGAGGGACTTCAGAAGCTGGTTGGGAATATGTACCTGCGAGGGTGGAAACTTTGTCTTCAATCTTTCGCAAGTTTATCTTGGATGTCTTAAATAATCTTCGAAGGTCGGCCCAAATTCTGTTTCGGGTTGATAGAATACTGCTGCTAGTACTGAGTGCTTCCTGGCATAATATGCAATCGCACCTGATGCCCCAGTGTTGTAGGTTGGCGGGAAATTCCTTTGGATCACGGGACATGGGTGATTTGTACCAGAAAGTAATTTCGGTGTTAGGAGGCAGGTCTTTTGAAGCACGAATGATCATCATGTCTCCAATAAAAGAGCGGCGAGCGTTGCTCATGCAAGAGTGATTAATGTGCGATGCCATCAACCAGACCCCAGAGGAATGGAATTGCCCATTGACCTTTTTGGCCGTATCATCATCCCCTTTCAAGGCGCCTATATGACTCTCACGAGAGAAAAGTGGGCACCCAAAACCGTTCAGGAGAATGATTGTTTTAACCAGAAATCTGGAGAGTATTAGCTTTAGTACCAAGATAGGAACGCAGTGACATACGTATCTACGACGGGTATGCCATCCACTTCTAGGACATCCGCTGATTTGTATGTGCCATGATGAAGATCGACAAAATCTGGTATCAGGGACGGATTTTTATACAGCTTCTGAGCAACCAATTCAATACGCTCTGTTTGAGTACCAATTGTAGCTTTGTCCATGTCGACATTGAGTAACAGACGGAGGTCTTGCGAGGCATCTTCATCGTGGAAAGCGTGAGAAAATGCCTTTTCGCATAACAGAAGATCACCTGCCTTCACCGCTTATGTTGTGAAGAGTCCTCTCCCTGAGATTGAGTCTACTTGATAGTCACAGGGCCAATGTAGGTGCCGCGGTCAAGCCTCGGGGGCCGACGCTTCTTGGCTTCTAGTATCATTTTCCTGAACTCGTATTTTCCGCTACCTTGCTCCACAAGCCGAGCAGATGCTCGTGAATACTCATTTGCAGCCTGGGTATTAATTGGATACTTTTCTGCAAGTATTGCGTGAGTTTCACATGAGTCCTGGAACCTTCGAAGTTGATATAGGGCTTGAGCCTTCCTAAAGAGGCCTTTTTCTGATAGCTCTGATACTTGCAGCACATGTTCCACATCTTTCAGCGTTGCATCAAAGCGGTAGCTTTTCAAAAAGGAAAGGGCACGATTGAGCTGCGCTATTACCACCAATTCTGGCGACGGATGGGCATCCAGAGTCTTTGAATAGCTAAATTATTCTCAGTATCCCCTTTCAGACACAGCGGTATTTTGCAGCTTACCATAGGATTGCCGAACGATAATCACCCTGAGAGAAATGCTCGCTTCCTTTCATCTTCCAATAAGACGCGTCCTCATCAGCCTGCGTCACACGTTTCCTCCAGGATAAGGGAACCAGGTCGTCAAACTCTGGGACAAACCAGACGTCCGAGAGATGGTCCACTCGAATCCCGTAGTCTCCGTCTGCCATTACTTTCACGTAGGGTTCTTTCACAACAAGTACTGTATTCTCCTTCATGCTGTGTGCATTCCATAGTTCCTGCTCTTGGTTGTAGAGCTGCAGCATGAGAACACTCCCGTCTTCATCTTCTATGATGGCCATCACGGCGGTCATTGTATCCGCTGGAGTGACCGTTTTCACAAGGAGATACCGGTCCCTATGATGAGTTTCAAGACACATATTTTTGATCATAACCTTCTTCAACTTGATGAAAGGAGTATAGCATGGGGGGTAGGCAGGTGGTAGAAACGAAGATCGGATATTTATCGTATCAGCGGGAGCTTTCGTATTCACCATTTGTCGAAACATGAACTGCATCAGGATCTCATCTTTGGACTTTTGGGGTTTTTCTGGACGGCCCTTGAGGGCTTTCGCGTTCTTCAGATTTTGCTTATGTGCATGAAGGTATCCCAAGTACTCCGGAGCATTAGAGACGTCGTGGGTATCCATGCTGGTGACAGAAAGGCCAGGTAGTTCCAAGCCGTATTGGGCACTGAAGAAACGACAAGAAGAAATGATTTGAACTGCCAAATGAGAAATTATTCAAGAGGAAGATGATCGAAGAGGACGCGTTGTCAAACCCCAGGCGGGGTAGGAAGTGACAGGGGAGTTGGCTGGCAAACAACGCATCGAGTAAACGGCTGAATACGGTAAGACAACCACCTGGGCAAGCACTCGAATTAGCAGCACAAAGTACAGAAGCCCCACGGATAAATGGCCAAAGCCGGACCCGAATTGCACTCGGCTCCTCCTTGTTACACTTGAATCCGTAGATATTGGTATTACATTTATTCTAATACTCGTGGATAAAATCATATAACATGGTATATATATATATATATATTTCTCTGCCCAAGGGTCTAGTAGATTTATGTTTGGAGTATATTCCAGTAGGTGGAAGTCTTCTTGACTGCCCCCTCTCATAGAGCAGCCAGCATCTGGTCAGAAAGCCTACTCCACACAGGAAGTGTATAAAAAGCCGAATCAGGTAGTAGGGGATTGGTTGATTCTTTCGTTTTATGCAGTATATGGCCGACCCCCTCAGCAAGGAGAATATGATATCGTGATTGAAAGAGAGGGTTTTGAAAGAGTTGCTGTTTTGATACCTGCTTCTGGCATTGAGGTACAATGCTCTTTGCTATATAGTAGTACTATGGTATATTGATTGATGTCCTCTAATTGCTTAATTTGCATTGAAATCTACAGTTATTCATGATGCCGGAATGTTCCAAGGCTGGAACTAAACAATGTAAGCATATTCCACCAAACCCAGCAAGCATGATCCACGTCCCAACTTCCATATTGGAAGCCTGTATGTGTTAATACCGCGGTAGGGAGAGTCACGAAGAGGACTTGCCAACAATAGTCCCGAGTCTGTTCGCAGAAACCTACGAACAAAGGCAATGAAGCGATCATTGATGTCCCAGATTATCGCTTCGAAGTCGTCGGCCTACTGCTCTAGACATTCGGGCTTTGTACGGAGAACCTGCAATTCTTCAAAGCGTGCTCCCACCTGCTCGCCCTGATATCGGCCGGCGATAACATACACATCGACAGCGTAGTATTCAAAGCATGTGTTGTGGAGACCATTTTGCAACTCGCCTAGTCCTTGCTCAAATGGCCATACTGCTCAATCAAGTCTGATCCTTGCCGATACATATCAAAATGCGTAGCTGTGGCTATATGGTAACTAGGACGAGTGATACACGAAGGATTGGTACTCGTGTTAAATGAACACCACTCGGGTTTGCCATACCAGTGACAATTGGCACAAGCAGTCGCGTCTGGATCCCGCATACAATTAGTAAATAGACCAAGATTCAAATCACATCTCGCGCACTCATGCCGAGACTTAAAGTCAACCACCTTGATAGTGGCAGCTTCGAGCGTAGGGAGTTTTGAGCGGATCTCCTTTACTAGTCGCTCGGTGTCCGAATATTGGTGTACTGTGCAGAGAGAATTGGCTCATTACGATTTGACTTGAAAGCAAGCCTTTAGAGGAGCCCTGGATTCAGGTGACGGCCACATTGTAGGTAGTAGCGCTTGATGGACTCAGCCAACGGGTCTGGTTGGGCCGCAGCGGTGCTAACCACGATGGCGGAAATCATGCCATATCTAGCTCCACTGCGCGGCTGTTAGCGCCGTATAAGTTTTCAAACTTGATAGAAACATCGTTTTTCGTTTATAAAGATACGCGGGAGGAGTTCGAATATTATTTGATGACCAGACGTGATGAGGGGAGAGAGTAGAGGGAATAAATCAGGAACGTAGAATATACACCTAGGTATGTATTCTGCTAATGATTATTCTTTATAAAAGAAAAGGTTCTAAATGCATCTCTAGATGAAGAGAATATCTAAAGCTATCACTGCGCCAGTAAGATCAGACTGAAGTTCTACTTAAGAACAGTCCGCCACGTGCCTTCCTCATTCCTCTATAAATGCTTTCTGATCACATCCACGTATCTTTTTTCACATGGGAAGAGAGGAAGGACCCATGGCAGAGAGAACAAGTCGACGTCGATGACTAGCGAGATAGAGCGAATTATTGTTGCGCTATTTCCCCTGTCTTTAGACGCTTCATAGTGCTGCGGCCCAATACGAATAGATCTGGGTATAGATGTCCATTGTGCTCACTGTTTTTTTAACTGAAGTTTAGTTAAGACCTAGTTACATAGTAAAATTGTACCACATTTGTATACATATTATTTTATCTTTAATTTGCGGTACATCTAGAGATACGGAGTAACTGAAGTTATTAATAGAGCTCGAATCCTCTAATCCCCATCTGGGTCAGCCACTAAGACACATAAAATTAATGGGGAAAAAGATAAAATTGTCTTACCTAGAATCTTACAGAATAGTTACCCCTTAGATAGATGAATAACTATACAATTTAACTTGAGTAACACGGTTATTATATTTGCTTACACAAGACAGAGAACTGACATGTCTGGGGGACAGGTCCCTGAAGCTAATCCACTTTCGGAGCCGATGTGCGAGCCATGGGGAACAAAATACTTGTATTAAAATAACATGTATTGTAAAGTATACTTAATATGATACACATTATAGTGGAGTACTTCCCTGTAAGGATCCTAGTGTAATGTAACAGACCCTGACCCCCGTTGTGGCTGCCAGATTGGACGACGAAACTGCGGTTGCCCCGAGTTCTCCCCCCCCGTTTCCGTTTCTTCTGGTCGAGACCTTATCCTTTCCAACTTCGTCACTCTTTGTCTTTCACAAACACGCTCTTTAGCCTACACACTCTTTTACTCTAGACTCGCTGTGCGATCTTGAATCCGGTCTTTTATCCAATTTCCCAATCTCCAGACAATCTTTCATCATGCTCTTCAATAAGTCCATCTTCGCCGTTGCCGTTATGGCTCTGGCCAACGTCGTGACTGCCACTACCGCGCAGACCCCCGCCTGTGTTCTCAAGATCATCGGGTAGGTTCGAAGGAATTGAATGTGGAACCACGAGCTGATGACATCTAGCAACCAAGCCAATCCGGCCGACTCGAAGGCTATCTGCGGCTCGAGCGCCAGCAAGATCCAGGCCGATATCTCCAAGAACTGTGACGACAGCGAGGCCTCTCTGAAGTTCTTCGCCAGCAACTGTGCCCAGCTCGGCCACAAAGTTGGTAAGGATCAACATATACCCGAGAACACATTACATGAATCGGCTACTTATTATCTTCTCTTTAGTGACTGTTTCCACTACCTCTACTGGCTCTTCTGAGAAATCTACCGCCACCGGCTTCGTCACCGCTGTCTCCTCTGATACTCTGACCGGTGCCACTGCCACCAAGACTGGTTCCTCTGCCGCCACTGGCACTGGCTCTGGCTCCGGCCCTGCCGCCACTGGAACTGGCGCCGCCTCCGCCGCCGGTAGCGCTGCTTCCCCTAGTTCGACCTTGAACGCCGCTTCTTCCGACCGCAAGTTCTCCGCGACCACATTTGTTGCCGCCGTTTTCCTCGGCGCTGCTGCTTTGCTGTAAGAACCTAACATTACCTGGGAGTAACCCCATAGCGAATATCGATACAAGCATGGATTACTAGCCTTGATTTTGCTGCTTTCGATCTGGTTTGAAATATCGGTGTTCAGGTATCTGGTTCGAATTCTCTAATATGTTGCTCGTCTGATGCCAATATTTGAATCCCTCGAACTTTTATCTTCTTATTTGCCAAAATCACATTGATTTCTATGCCCCTTACCTTCTCACAGAACAAGTCTTGAAAACATCTAGGTCTGCTTTAATTGCCAATCAGTCGGTGGTGTAAACAGACTCAATTGAATACAATCTTTGACTAAAAGATGCTGGCACGTCCCCCTTGTTAAAGAAAGAATATTCCATACAAGGACTCCTGGTTAGGAGTGGTCATCCTCATACCTTTTGGCTCCTCGACCAGAAACGACGTACATGTAGATCTATCACATTGATGCGTAATGCAGTAAGGGCTCCAAGGTTGGGATCAGGCCTCCCAGTGTTGCATATCATGTTGACTAGGACATGGTGGGGTGAACCACAAGCCGTCAAAAAAAAACTTCAATCTAACAATGGCATTTGAAGATCATCTGAGCCCGGAATGCTTCAGGCCGCTCGGTGACAGCCCTTCCGGTAGCATGGCATCCATGCGCGACCATTCGCGTATTCACGTGACCATGCGCGACCTGCAGTTCGGCTGCAAGACTCATTTTCACCGCCTATTCTCCCGTTCACACCGCCTTCTGCATCTCCGCTAGCAGACCCACAATAAGACCATTAGTATAAATGCGCTAACTGTAAATGGTATAAATTGGTGTTTTCTGCCTGGCAGGATGGAGGTTTTGAAAGGTGGATCCTTGTTGGTAAGCTGAAAAAACGCGGGCACGCGAGACAACGCGTCCACTCGGCAACCAAAGATTCCTCTGCCCCTCTGATCTCTTCTTCTTCTCACACCCCTCTACGGGCTTCATACATTCATCTTCCCCCCCTTTTCTCTATACTCTAATATCATCTCAATTCTCCTGTGATCTTGATACCCCTGTTCACTTCCTTATTATTATTTTTTCGAGCCCCCATCAAAACTATCACTATTCAAAATGTTCGTCTACAAGAGAGGTAAGTGCATACATGGATGATCATCTGGCATACAGAGGCATTAGTGGCAAGAGATAGCTTCTGCTCCTCCCTCTTGCCATAGCCATATGGCTTTGCCACACTCCTGGGATCGAGGGCTAATGTGAATATCAACTGCAGATGGACGCAAGGAACGCGTGCAGTTCGACAAGATCACCGCACGTGTCTCGAGGCTCTGTTATGGCCTCGACCCCGAGCACGTTGATGCCGCTGCCATCACCCAAAAGGTCATCTCTGGTGTTTACCAGGGTGTTGGCACCGTTGAGCTAGATAACTTGGTATGTTCATTTGCTTAGCCACAATTTGTGACAGTACGCTAATATTTTAATTTCAGGCTGCCGAGACAGCTGCATACATGACTGTCACACACCCCGACTACGCCATTCTGGCTGCACGTATCGCCGTTTCGAACCTCCACAAGCAAACTAAAAAGCAATTCTCCATGGTTATTTCCGATCTGTACCATTATGTGAACCCCAAGAACAATAAGCCTGCTCCTATGATCTCAAAGGAACACTACGAGATCGTTATGAAGCATGCCGAGGAGCTCAACTCGGCCATTGTGTACGACCGTGACTTCAACTACAACTTCTTTGGATTCAAGACCCTCGAGCGTTCATACCTTCTTCGGATTAACGGTAATGTTGCTGAGCGTCCCCAGCACTTGCTGATGCGTGTTGCTGTCGGAATCCACGGTGAGGACATTGAAAAGGCCATTGAGACATACCACTTGATGTCCCAGAAGTTCTTCACTCACGCCTCCCCCACTCTGTTCAATGCCGCTACTCCCCAGCCCCAGCTTGCATCGTGCTTCCTGGTTGATGTAAGCGCGGACAGCATTGAGGGTATCTATGATACTCTCAAGACTTGTGCCTTGATCTCCAAGACCGCCGGTGGTATCGGTCTGAATGTCCACCGCATTCGCGCTACCGGTTCTTATATTAGTGGAACCAACGGCTCCTCCAACGGCATTGTTCCTATGCTGCGTGTGTTCAACAACACCGCACGTTATGTGGATCAGGGTGGTAACAAGCGCCCTGGTGCCTTTGCCATCTACCTGGAGCCGTGGCACGCCGATGTCTTCGAGTTCCTCGATTTGCGCAAGAACCACGGTAAGGAGGAGGTTCGCGCCCGTGACCTTTTCTACGCTTTGTGGACCCCCGATCTCTTCATGAAGCGCGTGGAGGCCAACGGTGACTGGACCCTCTTCTGCCCCAACGAGGCCCCCGGTCTGGCTGATGTCTACGGTGATGAGTTCGAGGCTCTCTACGCGAAGTACGAGCAGGAGGGTCGTGGCCGCAAGACCATTAAGGCTCAGAAGCTCTGGTACGCCATTCTCGAGGCCCAGACTGAGACTGGTAACCCCTTCATGCTCTACAAGGATGCTTGCAACAGGAAGAGTAACCAGAAGAACCTGGGTACTATTCGCAGCTCCAACCTGTGCACCGAGATCGTCGAGTACACTGCCCCCGATGAGGTGGCTGTCTGCAACTTGGCTTCCCTCGCCCTTCCCACCTTTGTCGACTCTGCCCGAGGCGAGTATGACTTTGGCAAGCTCCACGAGGTCGTGCAGGTTCTCGTTCACAACCTGAACAAGATCATTGACATCAACTATTACCCTGTTCCCGAGGCGGAGAAGAGCAACTTCCGTCACCGCCCCATCGCTCTCGGTGTCAACGGTCTTGCTGATGCTTTCCTGGCTCTGCGTCTGCCCTTCGACTCCCCCGAGGCTAGACAGCTCAACATCCAGATCTTCGAGACCATCTACCACGGTGCCTTGACTGCTTCCAACGAGATTGCCAAGAAGCTTGGTGCCTATGAGACCTACCCTGGCTCTCCCGTCTCCCAGGGCATCCTGCAGTACGACATGTGGGACCGCACCCCCACCGATCTCTGGGACTGGGCTCCCCTGAAGGCCAAGATTGCCGAACATGGTGTCCGCAACAGTCTGTTAGTGGCTCCCATGCCTACTGCTAGTACCAGTCAAATCCTGGGCTTCAACGAGTGCTTCGAGCCCTACACCTCGAACATTTACTCCCGCCGTGTCCTGGCTGGTGAGTTCCAGGTCGTCAACCCTTGGCTCCTGAAGGATCTGGTCGACCTCGGCCTGTGGTCCGACAACATGAAGAACCGCATCATCGCCGATGGTGGCTCCGTCCAGAACATCCCCAACATCCCCGCCGATATCAAGGCTCTGTACAAGACCGTCTGGGAGATCTCCCAGCGCAACATTCTGCAGATGGCCGCCGACCGCGGTGCCTTCATCGATCAGTCGCAGTCCCTCAACATCCACTTGAAGGAGCCCACCATGGGCAAGCTCACCAGCATGCACTTCGCCGGCTGGAAGATGGGCCTGAAGACCGGCATGTACTACCTGCGTACCATGGCTGCTTCCGCTCCTATTCAGTTCACCGTCGATCAGGAGCAGCTCCTGGTTGAGGACACCAACATCGCTCGTTCTAAGAAGCGTACCGGTGCCACCGGTGCTTCCGCTTACTCGGCCATTCCCCGTACCAACAGCGCCGAGGCCGTTACTGCCAAGGTCGTCGCTCCTGTTGAAGAGACCCCGCGCTCGGTAGCCGCACCTGTCGTGGCCCCTGCTGCTGTCGAGGCCAAGGCTGCTGACGCTGACGCTGAGCCTGAAGATGCCGAAAGCAGAGCAGTGGAGGGCGATATTTTCTCTGATGCAGCCCTGCAGTGCAGCATCGAGAACAAGGATGCTTGCATCATGTGCCAGGGTTAAGCTTGCTTTCCCTTGGATACTTTTGGATGTTTCCCTTTCGAGTTTTGTGGATGGTCATGCCTTCTATCGTGGCTTCTCACGTGTACCCATATTATGATTTTGATGGACTTTTTTCCTTTGTTTGTGTGTTTCGGCGTGGGTTCATGATATTTCCTGGATTTTCTTATTATTACTTCAATAACGTGCTGTTATTCATTCTTTCTTTGTAGATTTTGTAAGTCAAGTGTACTCCGTATACATTCATTATTGTACAAGGACTGGTCTCAGCGGCCTCGATTATCCCAACACTTCTAGTTTATTGTCTGTACTAATGGTGTAAACCCAACGCAAACCAAAATCCCCAAAACTTGAGAAAGGTACCCCCGGCGCTACACGGACTTGATATATATTCCCATCCGGGAATGCCAAAAAGAAACACCCAAGGCCAGAAACAAGAAGTCGAGTCAACTCGTCAGCGCCATGCTTTTATTCGCCGTAAAGATAATATTGATCAATCAAAGATGAAACGCTTTCAAACGCCCTCGTGGTTGACTATGAACTACTCTCCGCTGGTTCGATTAGGATCCTGGGCAAGCCACATGCTTCATATTTCGCTTTGTTCTTTTCTTTTTGACACCGACAAACAGATATTTCAGGAGGAAAGCGATGGCGTGACATGGTCGTTTGCAGTGGACTTTGCTGCCAAGGTGCTAGAACAAGTTTCCACCACGGCCGAAGTTGTATCCTTCCTATTAAAGCGGAACCACTTACCTTTAGATACCGTAAATAGCCCCCTGTTTCATTGTGATATCCCCAGGAATGACATCCAACACATCCACATCGTCCCATGTTGCATGAACAGTCCGTTCTCCCTTCAGGATACGGTTGATATTGAGCATTGTGCTATACATCACCCCCGAGCTAGAGAAGCCTGCTTGCTCACCAGTCTCATCGTTAATATCGGAAGACTTTGCTTTTGATCCTGCCTGACGGAAACCGCCCGTGATCGACGGGAAAGGTGCAAAGCACCGCAAGTAACCATTCCCACACATGCGTCCGAGTGAGATGTCAAACTGGGCACCGATATTAATCTCCTCTGCAAGACCAGAGGGGTTGACCGATAGGGCCGCCAGGATCCGTTGCGCACCACGGTAGCTTACGGCATAAAACATTGAGCAGACTCCGTCGCTTGCTGTGCACACAAGTCGACTGTGATCGGGTCTCTCGTGGCCCTCGAAAATCGGGGAGTCGCGCCACAGCGGGCGAAAGTGACGGGGCATTGGGATAGTCGGATCATTCGGGGTAAGGTAAAATGGTAGGTCAGTTTTACATGACAAACCACAGTGGCCTAACCATAGGATGTCCCAGTCGTCACCGTATGGTGACTGAGTTGGAATCTTTTGGGTATCCTGGGACTGGAGCGCTCGGACTGCGTGGGCAAAGCTCTGAAGCTGGAGTTTGAGTGATACATCCCAGTCGGCATCATCTTCCATAATAATAGCACTGGTTAGTCTCTCCTGGACAATTCTAGGAGATAATTAGTTGGAAGTCGAATATATTGCAGTTTCAATCCACATACCGCTGGAGTCCGTTGACATGCGCCCGTCGGGCAGCATACTCGGTTCGTTTCTGGTCATGATTCCAGTTCTACAACGGTCAGTCGTGGCGTGTATTGTGTGGCTTTAGTAAACATACATAGGGATAGGATTTATTATCTATTTCATCCGGAGTCACACCGTCTATCCATTCGACGTGGAAATTACTGACTGATGAACCCAGAACAATATTGTCTCGCTTGTCAGGCCGGCTAGCAAGGTTAATGGCGAATACTTTTTGAACCTATATAGACATGAGCTGGAAGATCTCCGGGTGAGGACCTGAAGTGGAATAATTACCCCAAGGGTCTCGTTTCTGATGTCATCAAAGTTATCCCCAGGGTCGCCCCAGACCTCCTGGGTGGGGGCGGTTTCCTTGTGAGTGCTTGGTAGCTGGAAGAGGATGAAGGCGACCCCCAGCACGACCAGAAGGAGCTGTACAAAGCGTAGTTGAAATGCAGAAAACGCCATCTTTTGTTGTCATCGGGATAGAGACAACAGAACGCGTTGACCATCCTAGGCGTATAGGAGGTAGCATCGCATCTTGCTAAGGCATGGTTGGTCGATATATTTTGGGTCTCCACTGTGCACATGGGTAGCCTCGGGTCATGTCAGCGACGCTAGAAGCATCAGCTGGGCTTGAGTTGTATAACCGTCGGCACGGCCGGAGGCATTGATTTAGCCTTGATGATCTTCAGGTGCTGTGCTCACAGGATTGTAGTCCTTGTTATCTTGAAACGCTTTTTCCCTTTCAAGGGCCTGCTATGAAGGTGCTCTGCAGTGGTCTGGTAGAAATTGAGACGCTGCGAAATTCCATGTAGCTCTAGACGGATTTCCTCCATTTTGATTAGCTTCACCCTGTGAACATTCCTTCGTAAGACAATCGCGCTGGGGGAGAGAATAATTTGTCACGCTAGACGAAGGCTGCTCTTGCTGCGGATCGTCATCGAAGACTTGGGTTGCCTATGGCTGTAAACTCACGAGGAAGGTGCGACTTGTCAGCTTGAAAATAAGAAAGGAAACACCGGTGAAGACCGTCAAGCATTTGAATCACCGCGTTAATGGAAAGAGGCCTATATCCATAAAGGGCATGCTAGATTATACGAGATTTCAAGGTCTCTTTGTGAAAGGATTGATGTTACGATGCACTCAATCCCGGTGACGCCTTCGCCAGATTCCTCGGAGCCTGTGCTGATCGTCCAGGATAGGTAGTTTCATCAATGCAGATATTCATCGGACAAACGCTCCCGGTCGCCATATACGGCTTCCAAACTCCACCGTAACGGTCATCGACTAGCTCGATAGGGATCCAAGCCACACGCTTTATAGTTCGAGTCTTTTGTTTTTGCCCACAAACAGATATTTTTCGTTTGTTTTATTGCTAGGGAATTATTTGTTCACTATTGATAAGAGAGCAAATGTGGTTTATAGAAAGAAAAGGGTAATGCTGACTTTCCACGTCTTTTCGATCTCACATTCCGCAAATTGCATTCCTTAAGCGCGGGCCGGGATCTGGGATCATCTAGAATCTCGAATCTCACATTTTAGGCACTCTAACAATTGACATGCAAATTCTAGGCCCGTATTCTAAGACCGTAGTTGGTACTTAGTATTCCGTACCGGAGTCCAGCCCCCATCAAATTCTTTGAATTCTTTAAAATTCGGAATTTTATATCATTATGCCATCAAACCATGGTTATCCAATCCTATTCTGGGGAGATCTTCGGTCAAGTGGAGCAAAGGAGACTGGACGAGACGGAATATACGGGAATATGGCAACCAAATTCCCGAATACCATTGGTACAGGGTCTTCTCAGGAAGAATATGTGTCGGGAATACAGCTCTGCATTTTGATTGGGTCACCCTGATCGGGTTCCCGGTATTAAGTACATCTCTCAAGGTTCCGATGAGTGCCCTGTGCCCTTTTGTGTTTTAGGGAAACAGAGGGGCTGGCCCCTACGGTGAGACAGATGAGACCTTGAAAGTGAAGAGTCTAGATTCTAAGATTCAATATACCCCGTACACCTATCGACTCTAAACTGGTATATGGTATATTATTCACATAGAAATCTAAAAGATCGGCACTATTCTCCCACTAAACCAACGGCTCGAAAACTTAGAAGTCCAGACCGCAGTGGAAGGGATTAAATTACCTGTATGGAGTATACCAAACAATGCCCCGATCCCAGCTGGATTGGCTTTAAAAGGTCTTTGTCTTACTGTAGCATTGTCCAATGGCATGTCCGTTACAATACGCACATGTCAGACTGCGAAAAGACAGACTGCAGTATTCTGACCGGTCCTTCCCTGGGGTGCATTGCGTGTACACGATCATTTGCAAGGTGACTAGAAAGTAGAGATGCGATGAGATCTTAATATGAAAGAAAAAAAATAGAGCGGATATGGTATCCCCCCAAAGAAAGAAAAGAAAGAAAAGAAAGAAAAGAAAGAAATCTGCGCTGTTTCCGATAGGCCAGCTGGTCAGGTACCAGAGGCAAAATATGTGGGTCGTAAGACCCCAAGTCGTTGGATCGGCTGAGGCCGGTCTATCCCCAGAAGAGATTAGGGCCAGGAGAAAAATAGTTTGTGTGGCGCACAAGCCCCTGGTCTTTTCCCTGTTCCAATGAGGATCTACCGGGGCGTCCGGCTTAGGTACCTGGAAGTTGCAATTGTGATATTCTCCTCTGTTTTCCCATGTAGGATAATACTCCATCCAAAGTAAAATAGCCAGAGTAGATTAGCCAGAGTAAATTAGTCAGAGTATATTAGACACCATAGGGAAAGGAAGTGACTTGTCCATGGTCCGGTACGGATCGTGGCTTGATTTGGACCATGGGTTTGGTAGATAAGTGGGTACCTAACCTTGGGAAGTGGGCCGTTTTCCTCTTTTGTGCCTTACTTTTTGGTATTTTATAAAGTCGAGACCTCTTCCTCTTTCTCCCCTCTCTCTCTCTTAATCCATTCCTTCCTTTTTCAACACTTACGTTCCTTTCGAGTGCCCAATCTTCCTGCTGTGCAGTTGATCAATCCTTTAAACAACATCACACACACCCTCTTTGAACTCTATTCCGATTCATTCGCAATGGCTCCTATTACCAAGACTCTTGCCCTTGTTGGCGCTTTCTTCGCCTTGACCGGCTACTCGGCTCCCGTTGCCAAACGCGTCATCGTTTGGGAGACCGTCACTGATGTCGTCTGGACCACCGTCGATGTCACCACTACCATCTACCCTCAGGCCACTCAGACCGCTCCTGCCCGTGTGGTCGCCAACGCTGTCACTACTACCGCTGCCGCCGCTGTCCAGGCCCCTATCAAGGAGCAGGAGAAGGCCGCGCCCACCACCTCTTCGACGACTACCACCGCTGCTGCTGCCCCTACTGCTGAGTCCATCGTCGAGGAGCAGAAGGCTGCGCCCACCACTACCTCCACCACCGCTGCTCCCGCTCCCACCGTGGAGGCCTATGTCGCCCCCGCCCCCGCTCCCGTCGTAGAGGCCGAGACCACTACTGCTGCCCCCCTACCACTACTGCCCGTGCCGCCAAAAAAGAGACCACCAACACTGAGACCAGCAGCGGCCGCACCGGCGTCTGCTCCGAGAGCTCCCCTTGCACTGGTGATATCACCTTCTACGACACCGCCACTACCAGCACCAACCCCAGCTCCTGCGGCACTACCAATGACGGTACCGTCGAGAACGTTCTCGCCCTGCCCCACGGCATCATGGCCGACAGTGACTGCGGCAAGACCGTCACCGTCACATACAACGGCCAAACCGCTACCGGTATTGTGGTTGACAAGTGCATGGGTTGTGACAACGGCTCAGTCGATCTGTCCCGTCACTTCTTTGGAGAGCTTGCCTCCATGGACCAGGGCCGTGCCGATGGTGCCAAGTGGTACATCCACTAAACGTTGCGTCGACCGCGCGTTGGTATTGATGGCTACGAGTATGAACATGAACAATGGACACATCTCTGGTAGATTGCGCAAGCGGATATGGTCTTGACGACTCTTCCCTCTTTTTTTTTCTTTTTCTTTCCCTTCTACCCACTTTACTGTGATATTTCCCTTCTTTCCCAGTCTCTCCGAAACCCCAATCATTCATCTTTCGGAGAGAGCGGGCCTTTTTTTAACCTTTCGTCCACTCCTTTGACCCTGGATCTTTTTTCATCATTTCGCGTGTTCCTAGTGGACCGCATTCATATTTTACCCATTTTTTCATGTTCATAGAATCTTCTTCTCTTCGGAGTCTTCTTGTGCAATACCACCTTATGATGGACCTCATTCGGCCACAAGACATATCCTTACGATCCCTGCGCGCATGCTGGCAAGTCATGGACGGTTTGACTCTCTTGACGAGATCTCGAACATGCAAATGCGACAGGGCAATGATGATGACGATGACATGCTCGTGAAACCAAAAAAGAAACCCCCCCCCCAAAAAAGAATTTACTACAGGAGACAGATCATTGAATGAAATTCGTGTCGTTTGACACGTGTTTGTTTTGCTCCAATAGTCTCGAGTATTCGCCCTAGTAGTACGAAGTAGTATCCAGGTAGTACCAGTAACCGTGTATAACATACTCCTTGGGTTGCCCCTTTCCATTTTTGAAACTTATCCAAGTCGGCCCAAAACGGAAAAAGAACTACAGCAACGCAAGGCTAGTGACTATCTATATTAGTCCATGCTGAGACAGCTGCGCCTCACTTCTAGCTTGGAATGCTCAATTGCGGACTTTCATCTTCAGCTAAGTCAGGCCTAAGTCAGGCTATGCGGCGGAATCTTCTTGCGATATTGTCTTAAATTTGGATCTGCAGTGCTCTGCCGATCTTTATGTCTTTCCCGTCTATAATCTAGCCTTAACCTCCATCCTATCATCAAAAACCAGGTAATTCAGCTCAGTCGAACACCACGCCGTTCCTCAGCGTTCCAATGCTATCGATAACAACATCCATCTGTGTTCCAGGGACCAGATACTTGGGCGGCGAAAGACCAGCGCCAACGCCTAACAAAGAAAACAAGTCAGCTCAACCAATTCCATCCCAGGCAAATAAAACCAGGAAAAAAAGATAAAACTCACCACCAGGTGTTCCCGTCATAATAACACTGCCCTTCTGCAACGTCGTACCCTGCGAAAGATACGACACCAGGTACGCGCAATCAAACAAAAGGTCCGCAACATACTCCTCCTGTCTAACCTCCCCATCAACAATCGTCTTCAGCAGCAGCTTACTAGGATCGGCGATCTCGCTCGCAGCAACAAGACAGGGTCCCAGCGGTGCAAATGTATCAAATCCCTTGGAGAATCCCCATTGCGGGACACGTCCTGCGAGCTCCGGGTTACGCTGCAGCTTGCGGGCTGAGATATCGTTACCGACTGTATACGCAGCTACATAAGAAAGCGCCTCCTCTCGGGAGACGTTCTTAGCATCGCGGCCGATAACCATGCACTGTGAGCGTTTGTTAGTATACTGGATACCAGGGCAGGGTACTCGTAAACTTTGAAACAGGGGACTTGTCTTACCAGCTCGCCTTCGTAATCTGCCTGTGAATCCTGGGCAATCTGTGGGATTGCGACTGGTGCGCCGTGGTCGTGGATTGTGGTGTTGGGCTTGAAGAAGATGAATGGGAATGGGGGTGGGGTGCGGCCGGCTTCTTTAACTGTAGACACGGTGGATATGGTATAAGTAACTGTCCCTAGAGAGTGTTTTGTCTAGTAAAGATAGGAAAACTTACCATGCTTTGCATAGTTTAACCCGACACAACGCAGAATAGGAACATCTGCCTGTGCCAATGGGCCCAACACGGTCTTCACAGAGACGATTTCATCGGTGACGCGTGTTTTGCCTGTGGTATCGTAGATGTCATCGCCTTCGATGACACGTGCTTGGAGCTTGTCTGACTCGGTTATAAAGCCCAAGTCTGTTGTTGGGGTGGGGAGGATGGGCTCGCCGCGCAGGGTACGGCCGTCTGTGGCGATGAAGCGGATTAGGCGTTTCCACGGAAGAGACATGTTTTCGGATATGCTTGGAATTTTTTTAAAATCAAACTGGCTAATAGAGGGGCATTCATTCCGGGAGTTGGGGGGAGGGTTATATGGCTCTTTACTGTCATTGTGTCGGGGGTAGATCGGGTAGACCGGGTTTGTCGGGGGTAGTTCCGGAGTGTGGGGTTATGGCTCGGATTGAGGGTTTTAGTAGCCCATCGAATAAGAAATGAGAGCATGCGGGGAAACTGGAGTTTGACTAGAATTATCTGTCCCATTGGTCAATGTGCGGAGTAGTTTTCTTCCATGATTATTGGAATCGGATGTCTACAGTGTTCAGACTGATATTGATGAACAGAAACGAAAGGAAATGCATAATGGATCTAGAACTGCTTCATTGGTTTACATAGAGAGCGAAAACAGCCCTGGAGAGGGGAACAAGGTATACATCAGAATTATAATAGGTAGTTACCCAAAAAGGGAAGTTGTATATTCTCTATGGAAACGATTTTTCTTTTTCTACAATTCCGACTTCCAAGCTCGATCAATCTCTTGCTCGGCATCATATCCATAGCACCACATCTGGGTCGCTGGATCACTCCACTGGTTAGGGCTGTGGCTGAAAGGCAAACCCAAAGTCTCGGGCTTCATAGCTGCATCACGGGCTTCCTGAAGCGGCCCATCGGCGAAATGCCACAGCTTTCCATTCAAAAGACTCGCCTCCTGCATCATTCCAGCTCGCTCAATGCGGACCTGCTCGAAAATACTCAATGCCTTGGGGATGTCTGCGGCGTTCTCGATTTTGGACAGAGAGCGTGCGAGTGCTGCGCCGTCTTCAACGGCCATTGCCGCGCCTGTGTAGTGTTAGTGATTATTGTCAATGTAAATTGTGGCTTTGGACTTACCTTGTGACATATAAGGCAGCATTGCATGTGCTGCATCTCCTAGGATCAATACCTTGCCATTCACCCAGCGAGACAAGGGGACTCCACTGATCAGTGGCCATTTGATGGTTTTTTGGATGAGTCCGATAATTTTCTCGAGTCTGGGAATATGTTAATAAGAAAACAAGAAGAGAAAGATTCATAAACTCATACCGGCTGTCCCATCCCTGGAACTCGCGCCTCATATCACTGAGAGTATTCGCCTGGTCCCAGGTTGAAGGATCACTGTCATCTGGATGAGAAAGAACCATGTTGAAAGACTTGCCGGCCCCGATGGTGTATGTCATTACGTGCCGTTGATCGCCAATCCTAGCAGAAAGGTCAGTTGGGGTTCGAAGATCCTTTCATACTTGTGCTAACCAGATATTGAGAGCCGGTTTTTCCAACAGCCAAGCAAGTTCTGGGTCTTCCTTGATGAGCTCCACGTCCACGGTAGCTCGGTAGGCTGCGAATCCGGTCTTCTCAAATGAGGGCTTGCTGCTCTCATCGAGAGTTCCACGAGCAACCGACTTGACACCTATAAAATATTAGAGTCGGTCATATATATCTCAGGAGCGGGGGCGTATATACCATCCGCGGCAACGATCAAATCAGCCGAATCAGTTTCACCATTCTCAAGAACGATACTTGGTCCCTCGACATTATATCCCACAACCCGCGAAGCAACCTTGACTGTAACACCCAGGTCCAGGGCGCGTTTATGCAGCGCAGAATGGAAGTTTGCGCGGTGGATCACATAGTACGGCGCGCCGAATTGTTCTCGGAAGTTCGGGATGAGTTTCGTGAGCCCAATGACACCTCCTGATTGCCAGCGTCGGAAAGAAATGGACCCGGGCTCAGTCACATACTCTTTCAGGTATGGATCTAGGCCGAGTCTGCTCAGGAGACGAGTTGAGTTGGATGGGATTTGGATACCAGCGCCGACCTGGAATGGGTGATTAGCTTTGGCTGGCATCGATGGAGGAGAGCTAGTACTTCTCCGAGCTTCTGTGCTTGCTCGTAGACAGTCACAGTGTGGCCGGAACTTGCAAGCGCGATGGCTGTTGCTAGTCCGCCAAGTCCGGCCCCGACGACGATAATGTTTAGGCGGACCTGTGCAGGGATGGTCTTTTCACCTGCCAATGGATCATTTAAGAATTCGAGGCAGTTGCTGGGATATGTTGGGGTCTATTGGTCCATTAGTGAATGGGTTTCCATTTTGGGATGAGAAACTCACCTTCAAGGACGCCTGAGAAACATGGCCATTGGCCTGACCATTGGACACCATCTTGCTTATTGTCACTTGCTTTGTTTTACAGAAAAAATAATTGGAGCGCAACAGCGCATATCGTCGGATTACCGCCTTTATGACCCCTCAGCTGGGGACATGCCGGGGAAGACTATCCGATCTTTCCCCGGACTTTACCAAGAGCCGAAGATCCTAAGAAAGTGTTCGAGATATATTTGAGGGACCATTTCTCCATGAAATTCAAATAATACAATCCAAAAACCTTTCTCATTACCAAAACAACTCCAATAATGACTTCAAACCAAGTGGAAAGTGTCGTTGACACAGAGGAGCAGCTTCTCGCAGACCTCGAGGCGAGCAAGACCCTCCCTTTGTGGAAGCAGATGGCCCGTCTGAACCCTCCAGCGCCAAACCCAACAACAATCCCAAATGTCTGGAAGTACAGCGCCATCAGACCTAACTTGGAGCGCGCTGGAAAGCTCGTCCCAGCTGAACAGGCTGAGCGCCGGGTGCTGATGCTCACCAACCCAGCTCGTGGTATGTACAAACCTATCTTTTGATTTCGCACTGCGTTATACCTTGCATTTGATATCTACTTCGAATAACTGTTTCTGACGTCCTATCAAAGATGCTCCCTTCACTACCGATACCCTCTACGCTGGTTTGCAGCTTGTGATGCCCAACGAGACTGCGCGCGCTCACCGACACACGGCCTTTGCCATGCGCTTCATCATTGAAGGTCAGGGCGGTTTCACTGCCGTCCACGGCCGACGCATTACCATGCAGCGCGGAGACGTCATTCTCACTCCGACTTGGAACTACCATGACCACGGCAAAGACGGTTCTGGGCCTATGGTGTGGTTGGATGGGCTGGATTTGCCCAACTTCAGACACTTCCCTGTGCACTTTGTGGAGCACTTCGATAAGCCCCGTTATCCTGCGGAGAATGTTGATAGTACCACTTCGCCGTTGGTTTTCCCGTGGGTTACCATGAAGGCGCAGTTGGATGGGGTTGCTGGAGACTGGGTTACTAAGAGATATTTGAAGGAGGATGGACGCGAAGGTATGTTGTCCCTTTTTTTATTGCTTGACTCATCCAGTGAAAAGATAGCTAATGGTTTTTCATAGTGAGTCGCGTCCTTGGAGGATGTGCTGAGCGAATTTCGGCATCTAAGGCTTCGCCTTCTCGGCGGGAGACTACGTCCGCTGTCTATCACGTTATCACCGGCAAAGGACACTCGGTTATTGGTGATAAGGAATATTCCTGGGAGCAGGGTGATACTTTCTGTGTTCCGGCGTGGTACAGATACCAACACTTTGCGGATGCTGAAGAACCGGTCTACCTGTATCGGTTTGATGATAAGCCCATGATTGATGCACTGGGATTCTATCGCTCGGAGGATATGGATGTTGAGTCCCTTGTGGACGAGTGAAGCCTTTACTATGGCACGATTGATACTCAGTGCCAAAGTATCGTGAGAAGATCGATCAAATGATAGAATGTAACACAACTCCCACTGAATGGAGAATTTGACAATGAGAACATGCGTTGGAGATACTTCCTTATAGACACGGTTCTGTAAAACTGCAGAACGGGGTTCATTGACTTCGTAAGATCATTGCCTGTTGAGTGACAGAAAGTTATCTGAAACAAGCATCGAGAGAATCATAATCTATAAAAAAAAAAATCCAAACAGACAACTGCAATCCACAGATCAAGCGGGCACATACGGCTTATTACTTCGGACAATATACACTTCTCCAACGAGAACTGTACATCCAACCACCATAGAGATAGCAATAATGGGGAGGTTCACACGGGCAAATTCCAGACTGCCGACACGGATGTGCTTTCTTGCCAAGATATCACGCCACAGCAGCCCAGCCAGCGAAGCACTAAACGCAGTGCTGAATGCGCCATAATTGACTCCAAGTGCCATGCTGTAGACAGTGGCCCACCAGGTACGATCGGTGATGGGAACTCCACTGACTTCGTGGATCTTGTGCCATGCTTGGATAACACGCGAAAGGAGAATCGTAGTACCGATATTTGTGCCAGCAAACTAATGATCAAAAGGTGACGGGTTAGCGGATGTAGAGAGAGAGAGGTGATAGGTGATCAGCTCGTTGCTTAATACTCACATTACACAGAATCACAGACAGGAATCCCATTCCACCGATACTGCCTACTGTCCCGGTCTTTTCTACCCAGTGGTCCCATCCGTACGCGAAAACCGGCACCCATCCCTTGGTAACAAGGGCCTGCACCAGAATAAACATCGTAAAAGCGAAGGGTACCAGTGCGAAAGGCATGTGGGATACTACGACCGTCATGGTGGGGAATGTCTCCTGTGACCAGCGGTAGAGATCAGCAGCGAGTGACACCAACGTGCGTGGGCCGTTGTTTTGCTGATATGGATATCCCCGCTTCTCCTCGTCTGTCGTGTCTGTGGTTTGTCTTGAGTCCAGTGCCTCGGGAGAAGTTGCGCGAGCTAGATGTTTGCTGTCCATTGCAACACTATCTGGTGGCTGTAGCGCCGGGAACTTTTCCTTCGTCTGGAGGACAGAGACTGACAATGGAGTTCCGCATTCTGGGTGGAGATTCTTGGAGGCGATATCACTATCCGTGCTCTCCCGCGAGATGTCGCCATCTGTATGTTCACTATGGTGGTGCAGGCCCGAAGCATCATATTGCTCAGGCGGGTCCGACTGCAAAATCTCCGTATCCACCTTTTCTCTCAGAGCTTGCTGTTCCTCCCGGTCGCGCAGTTCTCGCTCTTCATTTTTGCGCATTTCTCGCTCTGCATGTGCATCCTCAACCTCCTTTCGACCCTTTGCGGCAATATCACGGGTGTCGTGTCGATGCAGCCAACCAAACGCGATATCCCAACAGAACATAACAAAAGCAGCGGGTAATGTGACCCAGAAGACGGGTTTCTCTTTGCCTGATGCATTGATTGCCAGGAGGGTAATAAGCGTTGCGGCCATAATGAGCCCCCCGAAAGATGCACCTTTTTTGTCTAAGAACGGGTTCATGATCTCTTCTAGTGAGAGTTGCTTGCCCTCTGTATTGTCGGCATCCTCTTTCTCTTCGGCGGTTCCTCTGGCATTAGGGATGTTGGGGTTCACGGGTGGTTTTTTCTTTTGGTCCTCATTCAGCTCATGCATTGTGATGGAGAGAGGGATGAGGCTTTCATCGGCGAAAATGATATATAGCAGGAACGGGAAAAGAACGATTGCCGTCACAACTACGGGAACAATCATGTTGGCTGTGTAGACAATGAACTTGATCTTGAAAGCACCAGCAAGGACCAGGTTGGTGGGGTTGGAAGAGACAAGAATCGCGGAGGCGATGTTGGCTATGGCAAACTGGCTGTGAATCCAGGCTCTAGGGTGGACGATATTGCTTGATACACGGGTCATGTATGCGAGGAACGCTGTACCGGACAGAATGATCGGGTCATTTCCGATGAAGCTGCCCAACCCGAAAAAGAAGACAAAGAGGTAGAAGAATAGTCGGTGGCCGACTTTGCCTGCCTTTTGGAGAACCTTAAAGGCTAGGTATCGGATGAGGCCAGAGGCGTCAATAGAGATGGCAATGTAAGCGAGTGTGAGGAAGAATACCATGATATCAATGGGGTTAATGTTCTCTGCCCCCACTATTCCATCATGTACCTCTTTTCGGCCAATAGCCAAAATAGCGAGAAGGAAGAGGTCCGCTATTAAAGGTGCCGTAATGAAATTCAATGGAAAGCGAAGTTTCACAAAGATGGATTGCTTGTCATTGGGTCCAGGGAGAGTCCGTCGAGGTATTATGCGCATGGCACTCAATAGGTCCAGAAGCCCGTTCGTAAGCCATCGAGGCACATATATTGGGATATGAAATGGGAAAAGGACAATGATATCTGCGCCGCAAAGAAGGAAAAGTAAGTCTCAGTCTCACATTTTAGGCCTAGCCACACTTACTAGTTATAACAAAAATGATTAGGGTGATGATTGATCGCCAACTTTTGATTTTCGATGTATCGAGTTCGTCGTCCATTTTGAATGTTCGCTATTCTTTCCGAGGGTTGATCCAAGAGCATGCACTGGGTAATAACTGTGGTTGTCAGGCACCAAGTCAGTCTCTCTATTTTGTTTCAGCCTCAGTCAGACATGGTGACAAAATACCGGAATGCGGAACCAGAGAAATTTGGGTACCGAGATTCAACTCTTGTATTTAGTGCAGGCGCATTTCTCTTAACCAAAGAGACAGCCGCGACAAGTATGACGATCTTAGTTGCTCCCTGTCAGTCGAAGATCCGTAGGAACTTTGCAAGTGGCTCTCTATCCCATGTGCTTGAATGCCGGAGGAATCAAGAAATTATCACAAATGCGGAGAAATCGAGTGGACTGCCCCTCATAATCACACCGACAAGTTCAAATGATTCTGACTTAGGTCGGGAAGAGAGATGGGAGTCCGGCTGCTAATGAACAATCAAGGTCTGTTAGGCTGTGGAATATCTCCGTGTTTGAAGTGGATTTTTGTGGACCAAGTATGGGCTTTATTAAAGTTGTACTAGAATCCGGCGAAGTAATTAGTTCGATTTTAATGCACCGTTGTCACAGTGAAAGCCGGGATAGGAGAAATTTTCTGAGGGGGGTCTGAGCCTCAACAGAAAAGAGCAATCAAAACAGGGTAAGACATGCACGGGACACAAGTTGATATTCTGATTAGCTTGGGATTAGCTGACAAGAAATGCCAAATCAGGAATATTGGGGATTGGCAAGGCTTGGAGACCCCGCTCTTTCCCAGGTCACTTTTTGGGAAGTTTGGACGTGCCTTTAATGTTGCCCGACCCATGGTTCGGTCAATATCAGTTCCATTTTTTTTGGATTATCTCGTGACTTGAGTGAAACATTATTTCCTTCTACATAGCTTCGATTGCTCTCAAGAAATCGCCCTGCAGACACAGCCACTGTGCGATATGCACAAGCTTCCCCAACTTGCCAATCAGCGGGAGCTGGTAATCGCCCCATCTCGTATTCACGCCCGGGTTGCTGCGCCCGCCCAAATCAACATCACGGGGGCACTTGTCGTTCTGAGATTCGGAGCTTGATAATAAAGGTTCTTCCTGGGCTACCCAATCGCAGCTAGACTGAGGCTCCAAAATGGAGATGAGGCTGTTGCTGACGAAATAACTTGCAGCCCGGGTGCGTACCCTATTCGCTTTGTTGATCTGTTCAAGCTAGGGAGTAGCGCTTCGTGGATAAGACGGTCCGGGGACTCCTTGCTTTCTTCCTCTCTCCATTTCTTATGATATAACGTCGAGCTTCATAAAGTCACCGTCAGAATTAGAGAACAACACTTTAATATATGCATTTTTTCCTGTTTTATCCTAAAGTCACCGTCGCCCGAGGCGGATAACATGCAATGCCAGCAATTCCATTTGTCGCCTCCTTACTAGAGCATGGTCTCGTGCATCGTGCTGCTGCATCGCCCCCTAACATGACAGCAAGCTCCGCATCTCTTGAGGTTGTTTGCGCTTGGCCAGTTTCCGGTCAATATGGCCCGGGGACCCGAATCCTGTAGGGTTCCCCACAAAGAGATTGGCAGTCTTACCATGATATACTGACATTATTCCAGATACTACGTCTTGGTTATGGCCTGTGTGTTCGCTCGGAAAGTAGAATGGATTCGGAACGCTTGTCTGGCCGCTGTGCTACTTTTCCCCGCTATCGCAGCTCTTCACGGAATTGTGCTTGCCACGCTTCATGTTGACGGTGAGTCTAACACCTTTTGCCATAGACTGAGGTTTCTCGGCTATTATAGCCCATCGAAATGATCAAATCTAATATTCCGTAGGCGCTGTCGATATGGATGTTTACGGAGCGTTCCAGCTGTGCTCAATCGGCATCTTAACTGCCCCAGCGACCGTCAGACTGTCCAGAACCTACTTCAACAACCCTGGTCGTGACATCATATTTTTATGGACAGTCCTTCTCCTGGTTGGGCTAGTGAGCTTGATTGTGGAATTTATGCGCCTTAAACCCATTACTTGCCCACCTGACGACCCGGCAAGCATTCACTGGGCCTTGACAGGGGGCAAGAACGGTGGTGTGTTCATATATGGCTCTAATTGTGGCATTAATTGTTCACCGGACAATGGGCCAGTCTCACCGTTGCGATTAAGCGCAGCTGACAATATCTACGTGATTCCAGTGCCCCATGAGCTGACATTCAATGCTACTACGCTTATTGCGGCTGCATGCTGTATCCCTGGCATCTTGTCATTAGTATCCATGTGGATCAAAATTTTGGACGAGAAGTTCTTGAATGGAAAGCACAAGCAGAAGCAAGATGAAATTATCAAGGGAACCAATGGTGCTACCATCAGCCACATGACTGAGATTACCCAAGTTATAAAATATTGGTTAACCATCATCGGGCTTCCGCTGTTTGCTGCAGCAGTGCTGGCAATTCTCGTCAAAGGCGAGATGAACTTTTGGAGTTACCAAGTGAGCTATCAGACAGAGCCTATACAAAGCATTGGTAAGTATATGCTGTGTCTTATATGTCTTTGGCGATTGGAAACCCAAATGGCATAAATTTACTAACAGACGCATGCTTAGGCCAATGGGCGCCAATTATTGGTACTGCACTCGCTGTAGTGGGATCACTGTATCTCATTCTATCCGCTGATATCGACGCTGTGATTATCGAGGATGGACAACAAGAAGAGCCTAATATGGGAAGATGCACACATTGCGACTGTGCTGTTTCAGACACCAGAAGCAGCTCCCGACGAGGCTCTCGAACAACTGTCGAGAGACTAGATGGCAATATTGAAATGCCACCCATACGCCGTCCTACTACCAATACCCAGCCCGATCTGGGAAGACGAAAGGTTGCCCGCTTCCTTAATAAAGCAGGTACCCTTATCGCCAACAAAGCCCAAAAGCAAATCGAGGATGGGGGATTTAAACGCAACGCGAAAACAACTTACCCCCTAACCCCAGGAGAAGAATATAAAAACTCAAAACTCCAAGATCATATGGCCCATTACCAAAGGTCATCTACACCCGATCACCGATCAAGAGCTGGAAGTTTCATAAGCAACACCGGCTCCGTGGATAATGGCGAAGGCAGCTCGAGTCCGACACGGCATTCCGTGCCTACTCCAGCTGTCTTGCGGCCAACACCCGGTAAAGCTCACTCAAATTCGCCCCCAGGTGGAGGGGTATTTAGGACATCAACCTTACCGTGCTCTCCTGCGCTCGCGTCTGGGGCGTGGCCACAGTCGAGTCTGTTCAGTATAACTCCAATCTCGCGAAGTAGAGCACCATCGACTTCTGAGATCAGCCCCACAGCTTCATCACCGGGGCCTCAGTTTCCGCCAAAGATAATAATATCCCGTGATGAAGATAGTTGATCGTTTTGTCTATGGTGTTTTGGGACTCCAGTGTTTCCCATGGCGCATGGTTTGTCGGACATGGCTAGTCCGCTTTACGATTCCATGAGCTCATTATGTATGGGGTAGATATTTTGTTAGATTAAATAGTGTATATATTAGGTTGCTTCATATCACGACATATTCATGAAGAAAGCGATATCCCAATACCGCTTTCCCGATCTTTTCCAATATTTCCCTTAAACCAAAGTCCAGAAAGACCAAAAATCATACATTGCAAGCTATGGACAAAGAGAAGAGATATATCCCGTAAAATTGAAAATAAATCTGCCAAGTCGAGGTTATGATTTAATCCACTATCGATGTCATCCACACTCCGGCAACACCGGATATCCACCCGATCTACCCCCGCCCGACACAACCCCAGAAACAATCACATCCCGGCAACCCCCTGGTCATATGATGCTATCAAATGGCATCGAATTCACCGGACACTGAAACGCCTAGCGGGCGGCCCTCCAAACGGCGCCGTGTAGCCATCGCCTGTGATGCGTGCCGAACCCGCAAATCCCGATGTGACGGCAAGCGGCCCAGCTGCTCGTTATGTCAGGATTTGGGTTTTGAATGTGTTTACACGCCGCCACCAACAGCCGCTAACGTTATCGTGCAGAAAGACTATCTGCATGGGCTTGAAGATAGGGTAAAGCGGCTTGAGGAGTCGTTTGGAGCCGTGAGGGGTGATTTGGACGGGTTGGTGAAAAAAGTTGATCGTGGGTCCGAAAGAGACAGGGACAGAGACAGAGAGTCCGCTATCTCCGGTCGAAATGCTGGTGAAACTCAGGATGAGACGAGAATTGCTGCACCGATGCCTGGTTTGATTGGGACGGAGGATTCAGTGGATGGTATGGGTGCGGTGATTTTTGCTGATGAGGAGGATTCTGGGTTCTTTGGTAAGGGTATCTGCTTGATAAGGCAGTTCTAAATTGTTAATGACTTAATAGGCCCTTCTTCAAATATTGCATTTCTTCGACATCTGTCGAGCGCTATTGTCCAACCAGGGTATTTCCCTTCGCCTGGTGCTGCTGAGGGTGGCTTCGTGAATGCATCGAGGCCATTATCGCCACTGCGCCAGACAGGTCAGGATCAGCGCATCCAAGTGAACATATTTGCTTTGCCACCGCAGGCAAACACTTTGGAGCTTGTCGAACGTTATTTCTCTAACACTGGCTTACTATTTCCTTACATATACCCACCCGTGTTTCTGGACACATATCACCAAATGACAAGAGAGAACTTCAGTCGGGTACGGAGAACCTGGCTTGGTTTGTTGAACATGGTGCTAGCTATGGCTACTATCACTGCAATTCCTGGAAGTGCGAGCGCAGATGCTCGGATCGAAGAATCAGATGTCTTCTATCAGCGTGGCCTGGGCTTGTGCGGGAGTGAAATCTTGCGAGGGACAACCCTAGAAGTGGGTAAGTGGCCCTTGACTCTTGTTGTTTGTTCTTATTTTTGGGGTATCGTCCTGACTTTGTGTTCCTAGTTCAATATTTGCTTCTGATGGGCCAATACCTACAAGGCACGCAAAAGTCAATACAAGCATGGACCGTCCACGGGTTAGCTGTCAAAGCCGCTCTTCAGCTCGGATTACACTCGCGGCATGCGTCTAAAGTTTTTTCCCCGATTGAGCAAGAGATGCGAAAGCGGACTTGGTACGGTTGTGTAGTTCTAGACAGGTAAGTGGGTGAATCTGCACATACGCAGAACACATGCTGACAATATAGAACTCTGAGTATGACTTTCGGCAGACCAGCAGCTATTCCAGATAGCTACGTCAAGCTCGAGCTGCCCACCAAACGGGAATTTGAAAATTCAACAGGACTTGTTGATGACGAAACAGCGGCCTTGAGCGTTGCGTTCTTCAACTCGACAATGTAAGTGGTTGAGCTAACACCCATGGAACGTCAGTTTTTTGACATATACAAGTGGACTCTATAAACAGCTTTGGAACATTCTAGAGCTTCTATACGGCCAAAACATCGGTTGCGATGGTCCATTACCAGTCAGCGAAACCGTAGCCCATATCTTCAGTTTGGAACAGCATTTGTTCTCCTGGGAACGGTCGCTCATCCATCCACTACAACTTATATCGTCGGCTAGCATTGATAATCTGCCTCATGATCAGATGTCGTCCAATTCCCAATATCTCTCGTTGAAGTTTCAAGTCATCTTGACCTTGAGATATCTTAATCTTCGAGTCTTGCTCCATCGCCCAATACTGGTCAAATTCATCACCGCAAGCAGGTCCCCTGATCGCGATCCTCAAGATATGAGATTATTGCAGCAGATCGGTATGAATAGCTTGCAGATATGCGCAGATTCCGCGATGGAGATTGTTGATATCGTACACCGGTTGGTATCAGAACCTGGATGGAAGCGCAACCTCTTGGGAGCTTGGTGGTTCTCATTATATTACAGTACACCCCCCATTTCCTTGATTTGAGGTTTTGCATGCTGACGGTTTCTAAGCTTTTAACGCGGCACTTGTCCTCATCGGAGTGGGTTGGGTCTACCGTGATACCGGCCTAACAAACTCCCCTATGACAGACCAAGCAAGCAAAGCCAGGCAATACCCTGGTCGTGCAGTAGCAGCACTTTCCAGGCTCGATGAAGGAAACCGATTGATCGATCGATGTCGGTATTACTTGGAACAGTTCAACAAGGTCTTGAACGATTCTGGTCAGTCTCCTTTCCCTCTTCTTCGTGTTGCTGGGATGATCCTAACATCAGCCTATCCAGGAACAGACTTCGATGCCTCGACTACAGCCCTTCCAGCTCTTCATGCTACTCGAGCAGGTCTCACAGGGGACGACTTCAGTCTCTCGCCATTTGGCATGGAGCTTGGCGAGTTTATGATGGATGGGGATCTTGTCGCGATGATAGATCGCCAGGGACTTCTTCCCACAGATCCTCATTCTGCCTTTACTACTTGATCCCTAATTGTGACAATTGTACTTGTACCAAAATTAGATCCCATGGCAGCTGGTATTGCTACGATTCTCCTCGGCCGATTCTGGCCAGGCACCTGGTATATTCGTCCATCCCATTTTAGATTCCAAGAACACAAATTTCCAATCACTAGGAGATGAGCACTTTCACTCAGAGAGAAAGGACCACCCCGAGGTCGCTCACTCCTATCGCTACATCATGGATCGAAATCAGTTTCACCACATCGTCCTCATAAAATCATTCTCTGACCCTCTTGCAATCTGTTTCCGACTTAGTTCGGTTTTAAATCTTGAATCGTATTGAGAGTCTCGCGTGATTCTCTCCGTATAAATCACTTGTAATACCCCCAAGAAAGACGAATTTCGTAGGCCCTAGTACACCTAGTCAAAGACTTGTCGCTTCATTTTATTCTTACTCTCAGTCTCCTAGTAGCAATTTTCATTAGAGTGCCAAGGTCAATTTCTTGCACGTAACGCACATCAACTCAGATTGTGCTAGAAAGATCGTTCTGGGAGGCAATCAAACACGTGAAGCAGGAACTGCTATGTAAAAGTGTCATTCAATCACTTATTTAACCTATCTAGGGTTTCATATTTTGGCAGTCCTCTCCCTATTTCAGCAATTCTCTAACACCAGATATAATGCTGTAAATGCCCCTTTGTAGATATAGAATGGTGCATGGTGGATGGCATTTTGGTCGACTCATACTACATACAGTGCATTGAAGGTAAAGTACGTCTTATCACGAAATGATATCCGGTTATTATGATTGAATACATTTACCGTCAAACTTTAAAGTTCCTTCATCCTCAATTTTTAAGGCTGTACTGAATAAATTCACTGCTAATGGCTTGTCAGTGAGACCTAGAAGAAAACCCATGAAGGTGGCGATGAAGCCAAGTTCGCTAGTGACTATACACCGTGTACTCTTTTGATTTATCTCCTGGACCCTAGGGAGCACGCCAATCTAGTGGAGAAGAATGAGTGAAGATTGGAAATCTGCTTACTAGTTTGCCGCTCCGCTTAAGCTCCGCTATCAATGAGAAGGTCCGCCACCGCCTTGTGGCCATTATTTAACGCCCATTGAAGCGGTGTCCATCCACCTTCGTTGCTAGTGTTGGTGTTGGCTCCCTTGTCGATCAGAAGCCTCGCTATCGCCTCGTGGCCATTCGATGATGCCCCATAAAGTGGTGTCCATCCATCTTTGTCGCTGGTGCTGATATCGGCTTCCTTATCGATTAGAAGCCTCGCTACCGCCTCGTGGCCATTTGATGATGCCCGTGAAAGTGGTGTTCGCGCCCCCCCCCCCCTATCCATGTCATCAACGATCGTTCTCGTTTGCAATAGTAGTTTAACAATGCCTGTTCGACCATCCTGGGCAGCCCAAGATAGCGGCGTTCGATTTTCGTATTCTTTCAAATCTTTCCTATGATTCAGGCCTTCTGTAATGTCGACTCCATTGTAAATCCTCGAGGATGAGTTCAAAAGAGCAGCAACAGCATCTTTGTTTCCATTAGCCAAAGCAGCAAACACTGGGTACTTGTATCTCTCCCCAAAAACATCAATTTGTGAATCCTCTTTGAGCCTTGCTCGGATGAGCTCCGGGTGTCCTTTATCTGCTAGAATATAAAAATCTGCTAGAATATAAAATAGATTCGCATTCTGAGTATATTTCCGATTGTTGAACTTTTCGAAAAGATTGTTGGTATTGGTCCAGTTATAGATAGGAAAGGAGGACAGAAATGCCTCTTGAGGAACAGCTTTCGCCGCAGCGTTAGCATGGTAGAGGATATTCTGATTGGCATACTCCAAGAACGGGTACTCGTTTGAGATTTCCTTCCGGTTATTGGAGTTAGACTCTGACAGCAGCCTGCTAACAGATGTACAGATCAAGGTATGATTCGTATAGAGCCCGCAGCATTGTTTGAGTTTCTCATGGCCTAGGCTCTCGCAGTCAAATCCAAGCTCAGGCCACAATTCATATAGACCTTTGTCCTTGATAAGGAAGTCTCGGACAGATTCATGGATAAATTGAACTCTAGGCTGGCTAGATTTCGTGGTCTCGGCAAGCCCTTTTGAAGAGCTAATGACATATCTGCTAAATCTGTTGGCTCCAGCACCAGTACCTGCAGTGGTGACATCTGGAATTCGGCTATCCACTAAACCTTTCAGAGACAAACCAGACCAGAGGGCATGATAAAACTCCTGCGGTCGCAAAGGGTCCTTTGCGTACAGAATCCACAAGATACATAGCAGGAGGGCCTCCATGCTTTCATTGTCACGTCTCAAGATATCTTTGAATAGTTCGCTCAGATCACTGGGTATTTCCGCAAGTCTCATTCTCAGAGCCATTCCGCCCCGTCGATACTCTTTTTTCAGAATATCAACAACCAAGACGACCCACATAAAAACTCCAGCAGCTTTACCGAGAAGTTGTGGTTGCAACTCTTCAACAAGCGTGGGTTCATTGATTATAAGACGGCTTGTGACGTAGGTTGCCAAGTCTTCCGTATGACCTAATTGATCCTCCAGTGTAAGTCGGATACCCCGTTTAATGACGATGTAGGGATAGTGTCGACTCGAAAAGCAGGTTCGGAATGAGATCCCTTTTGCCGTGGATTGTTCGGCCAAATCTTCAAAGTACTGTACCATGTCCACAACTTGTTGTTCATCACACTCGTCGAGAGCGTCGACCGAGGTTGCAAACCGCATTAGCAAATAATTCCTTCAGAACATTCAAGGAAGGGCAACCGGTATGACTTTGGGGAACCAGATCGGAATCGTCCAATACAACCTGGAGGTCGGTGTACCCTTCAAGCAGTTGAACCAGTAATGACCGATACATCCCCGAGATCGACTTTTCCAAGCAGTCACCCCGAGCGTTGAAGAAAAAGGAAGCTGTGATAGTATGCTTGTGACGTGCCTTGCCCTTCATGCTGGAGTATACAAATTTCATAATTGTCGACTTTCCAGCACCGGGCTTGCCACTAATCCACAAAAAGCCATGATTCTGAGTCAATTTTGCGGGATCGAGCCATGCTTCGTAACAAGGATGGCTGAGAAACCAGCGACACGTTTTTTTTTGTTCTTGTTTGATGGTCATTTTTCGTGAATACATTTGCTCGAACTTGAAAGAATCTAACAAGCGCTGCCGGTGTTCATGCGATAAAAGCTGATCTATAAGTCTAGTGTGAGCAGTGGTGGGTCAAGAATATTCCTAAGGCTGGTATGCAGTCTTACGAGAATCGGTCATGGAGACAATGCTTGTGTGTGATTCGGTCACCGGTAACTCCTCAAGCAATTCCCTTGCGTATGCGGCCGCGGTTGCTGCTGCATATCTCTGCCATTCTTTGCTTTTGTGAGAGTCTGAATAGTCGCAGATTCCCCGAATTGGGAGACATGGGAGGATATCCATCAGACCAGCAGTTTCCATCTCAAAGCATATAACATCTAGCTGTCGAGCGATGTTGTCCCGTGTTGTGCCGTCCCTCATGACTTGGTTTCCGGAGGCAATGGCGCCATAATGAATCCTTACTTCGTCCAACATCCGTCTGCTTCTTGGGACTAGCTTTGAATGGTCGCACACCCGTCACAGCTATCAGTTAGAGATTCATGATCATAGGTCGCATGGAACAGAAGATCCGGTGAAATCGGGTGAGAGTACGCGGGTTGTCCTTCTAGTTTCTGGTGTAAGATAGATAGGACTCGGCTAGGGCCTAGTTCATGCTTCGAACGGACGGTAGACACAGCCGTACCAAGCAACTGAGGAGGAATTCTAGGGATCGCCGTTCTTTGGAGCTGTCCGCCTCCAAGTATTTTCCCGAGATCATACTGCATCACCCTTGTTCCGACGACAATATCACCCAAGCGTACATCAGCCCTACTTGGCACACCACCGCCAATCCCAACCATCAAACATGCGCGAATTGCTGGGAACGTCCGCTTCACGTTCGTCATGACGATGGCTGCATTGTTTGTTCCATACTGTTCTTCTGGTAAACACGCAATGACGACATTATGTCGATTTATATTTCCTAGTACGTAGGTATTCCTATCGTCCGCATGGGTAGGCATGGTTTCGTGAAGCTCGTCCAGCATTGCCCGGGCCGCCGCCATCTCTATGTACAGCGCACAAATCCAAGCGATGGTATACTGATCGTGTCGTGGGGCAGGCAAACCATCATGGTGGGAGATCTTTGGTCGCTTGGGCAGGTGGAATTCTGTCGTAATAGTGTCATTGTTATTACTTATTTGGGTCCTATTATTAACCCCATAATAAGATGTTGATGCCATAGTAAGGGTGCTATGCGTTGTCGGTAGCTTGTGGGGGAGGGTGTCTAACTCCCGACTAAACGAGGGGCTAATGCTATGCTTCATCATCATGTGACTTCATGGCGCTTAACAGGTAATCAGAACTTGCGAGCATTTCCTTACCCTTAAGACTGTGAGCTTTCCAATAGCCCGCTGTGAGAAAAGACCTCCAGGTTAAGGTCCTCAGCTTTCAGAACATCCTTCCCTATGGTCATTTGGATGAGCTCTAGGACAGATGGATTCTCGCCAGGGACAGTTGTAATGTTAGTTACTACTGCGATTCGATCAGATAGTGGCAGTTGATAGAAAGAGGGGACACAGTTCTTTTGCAAAAACAAAAAGTCTTGCGCCATACCACAGAAATTTGAAAATACTACATCGGCCACCTCTCTTGTGGACACACATTTTATGCATGTAACGAGCAGTTAAATGGACAGTTGGACCCAAATGCTGGTATTGACTAGGTCTCACAAGCGAACCCTTGACTGCTCTGGGTTGGTGGAGCTCAGCTCCCGATGAGCTACTAATTTATCTACAATCAATTGGGGTTGAATTCATCAAGCCGCCCTGTATTGTTGTTAGGGTGACTCCAATCCAATCATAACACAACGTCGAAAGCACACCTAGTGTAAGATTTGTTGGGACAGTGGAAGAAGCTGAACAGCATTCTCTAAATTCGTCTTATGTTTCTCAATCTTACCTTTTGACATCACGAAATTCAAGGCTTTACATGACCCGTGCATGCGATTAGAAGGATAGCTAGCCATCTCGACTCAAATCCTTGCAAATAGCCTCCAAGCCTCGAGTGGCCGCCTTAGAAAACCCAAAGCTTTGCGGCGTATGTTTGCTGACATTAAGTGCTGGCAAAAACGACTCCTGTTGGACGTCTTCCTCGATATCCGCCAGTATGGGACTGAACAGCTCAACTTGTTGCATCAACTTTCGGAGTCCTTCGGGCGCATCCCGTATCTGATCCCAGCAGTCTTTCAGCTCAGATAGATTTCCCAACCTGAACAATAACGGTCGCAAATGTGATGTCATCTGAGACAACACCGATGACTTCCGTCATTGCGAATTTGACCTGGATATTAACAGGTCTAATATGAAAAGCATAAAGCGACGGTTTTTATTAATTGCTACGCCCTCCATACTAGGGTATTTTCAACTTCCATGTTATGGGGGTATATATATACAACCGCTGCTCCTCCCTGCAAAACACATACCAACGCTTGCTTTAGACCTAAGACTATGATAAAAGTAGGGATAGAAAATGAAGATGCTTGGAGGGCAAATATTATCGAAATTAGCTTTGGTACTGATCACTGTCCAGAAATAGATGTATCAACTACCAAATAACAACCCTTGACTGACTCTTCAAGAATCAAGCTCCTTTCTCCGCTCAAGTTTAGCCTGATGTGCCATCCTTGAGAAAAGTGTCGCCATTCCAGCATGGTCGCAGTCAATATGAGGGTCCTTTTCCAGCAAGATATCACCCTCCTGCCCATCACGCTTGGATAAGTCGAAGGCCTTCGGCTTGTCACAGTTATACTGTGCATTAGCGGCGCGAAGAAGGCATATCTCATTTTTCATGCAGTCATCAGTACAGCTCTCGACTTCGAACCCGCGAACACGTCTCGCCCAATAATCTTGGAAAATGGTCGGATCGCGTTCCATGGCGACGGTCACGTTGTGCCAGAAAGCCGGACTAATTTCGGCCTTTGGATCGGTGAGCGGAGGTGAGATCTTGGATCCGTAGTCTGCTTTGGCGGAGTAATAGGGCTCCCATTTTGGTTTTGTCTGGAAGGATGGGTCGCTAATGTTGGCAACGTACTGGGTGTAATCCAGGACACCAAACGTGACTGGATCAACCTCGTAGACGCGGAAAGAGGGTGAGCCTTCCGTTGGGGTCACCGCTGGAGCGACATAACCCATTGCAGTGGCTGTGTTCCAATCTCGGTTATTGTAGTCGGAGTATGCGACCTGGAATCCATCCCTGTGCGTATGACCATAAAATAGTCCTGCAATGGTGGCATCGTAGCGCTGAACAATCTGGTCAAAGTACTCGGAGTGGTCGCGGAAGTGATCTGGCACACCGGATGGGACGTGAGAGATCAACCATGCGCGTTGGCCTGCGTCCTCGGCAGCCTGCAGTTCCTTGATGAGCCATTCAAATTGTCCGCGTGGGTCCTTCTCCATTGGCTCCTGGTACATATAAAAGTTATATATGTAGTAGAAGATGCTGTTGTAAGAGATGATTCGTAGATTGCTATTGGGGTGAACGGCTGAGTACGAGGCAAATTGATCCGCAGATTTGACTGAATCAACGCCCGTGAGCTCATACCAATCTTCTGCAAGAGCATCGTACGACCATTGGGGATTGGCTTCATGCGAGGCATCCGGAGGAAAGAGGTTGAGTGGTGCGGTGTCATGGTTTCCTATGGCAGCGTACACAGTGCCGACATCCTTTTCCATTGCACTGTACGTGGCATTGAGCCCCTTCACAACTTCAGCCTCGTCGGCCAACCAGACATCGTGGGGTACCACGTCGCCGGTATAAATGGAGAACTCCGGATTAATGTCTGCGATAGCACCATGCAAGCTCTCCTGGAGTGTTTGTGGCGGGTCACACTTTGTGTTTCCAAATGGTCCACATGGGTGTTCTGTTTTTCCCGGTGCATCTTCCTCTGAATAAGATCTACAACAGATGGGCTTGGTACACTCGTAGTTGGATCCAGGCTCGTAGAGAAGGTCTACGTGTGTATCGCTGAAATGGACGATCTTGAGCGGGGTCTTGCCGCTAGGTGGCGGCCTCACAGTCTTTGGCTTGGGTGAAGGAAACGTCAGACTGTAGGGATGAACCTCAGGGTATTTGCAGAGCCCGACCAAACTAGCGCATAGTGTCTTGGAAGCGTCAGAGTTAAGGTGTAAAGCGTTGAAAGCCTCATGCAGCGCAGGTCCTTCCTTGTTGATAATTCCGGTGCAGACATCTGGGTCCTCGACCTGTATACTTGTGATTAATGGAATCGAACTACTAAGCTCAATGTAATCGCCGACGTACCCCGCTGATCTTGCACAATCCGGTGAATACATCAATCATGAACTTCTCACCAAGCCCTGCTGTAACCTTGATGGTACCGAGGAGAACCTATAGAATTGGGGAGGATGAGCTAAAGACCTTAGTAATGGAAGTGCCGAGCATAATCATACCTGGCAAGAACCACAGGTCACCGCATTCTTGAGGTCCTCCCAGATAGCAGCGACGGACTTCTCAACTTGAGTCTCGGCTTGTACGCCCCGGAGAGATGCCGAAAGCCCGCACGCCAGCAGCAAGGTGTTAAGTCTCATCTTGGGGATTGACCAGACGAAACGGCTAGTTTGACAAAGAGAACCTTGGAAGCAGCAAGGGCACTCCGTACCTTCCTAGTGTTGATGTAAACTTGTGGGTAGTCGACATCTTAAATATAATGGGCCAAGAGCACCGGGTCAGACCATTCCCGTACTTTGCCAAATTGAAAGTGATCCTACAGCTCGCTTAGAGGAATTAAACTAAGAACCTGCGGCTTACCCACTTAGTGAAGATCATTTTTAGTTCCGACATAACCTTGGAACACCTTTTTACCATGTGATAAGCAGTAGAGTAGTATTTAGTATTTCCCTCAAGATAGGTACGTTGTAGTTGGTACACTTATTCACTATGCGCAAAGCATATACGAGCGGGGAGAAAGCTAGAATAAAATGCATAGCGGGGATTAACGGCCGATCGTTCGAGAGGGGTTCTCGCAACTACATACTGAAATAAGAAACGCAGCCAAGGAGCTAGCCGATAGTTCCTTGTAACGTTGCGAAGCCGCTGATCTCAGGGGCTGATGGTGGTAAGCCGTTGAGGTCCACTATGGATGTTCGCATATACTCGGGAACTTGCAACCTTGAAATAGGAGCGTTCAAATGAAAATATAGTAGAATATACAATATAACCATACAACATAGGTAACTTTCTAAGGTTCGGGATCAAAAGCTTACCCAAATGTAAGTACATATGCATAACACTGTCAAGCGCTCATCCAGTGAAAGTAAAGATCATAATCGGATGCGCCGGTCCATCTTATCTTACTCATATAACTACATGCCAAGCTTAGTGCCTGCAGGATTCGCGGTGGATAACTTATTCTGTGCGGGCATAGGAGACTGATTGGTCTCGAACGGGGAATTGCATGCTGATCTGGGGTAGAACATCAATATCCATGCTTATGTTTGCTTGGATGTGCGGAGTAAGGGAACTGTAGCTTATGACCTGATGTATCACACTAAAAATGGGCGGATAGATCGCCGTCGATCGCAAATATCTCAGATCAGGTCTCATATATTTCTACCAAATCCCACAGCGCAAGCTCACCTCACTCATGCAGACTCAATACTGTGCCCACCAAGTGTATTCCAATGCGTGAAACTTTCGAACTCGAGAAGATATAAGTGGTCACGTGAAGAGATCATGGTCGATGAATTGCCTATATAGGTGCGGAGCAGCACAACCCCTGACAACGCTCGCACAATTATGCAAGTGAGTGGTCACAATATTCTGTAATCCGCATAGTATCATATCCCAAGAGAGCCTCGAACTGGTTGAATTACCCTGTGGGTTGTGGTGGGTTAACTTTCGTCTATGTTCATTGGGTGATAAAGTGTGGAGATTTTTATTATGGACAATTCCTGAACAGTATTTGGGTCCAGGGGTCCAGGGGTCCACGGGTGTATTTGTATATCCTTATATAAGTTAGTCCTTTACGGAGTAACTGTAGCTTCAAAAAAAAAAAAGTGTCATAGAGAACGGGCGGCAAAAAAACCCCGAAAGACCCAAAACTGGGGTAGAACGGTTCTATTTTTCTCCCCCACATTCCGTTTGACATCAACTTATTTTTCTTCCCCACCATTTTTTTCTTCCTCAACTCCAAATATCAAAACGCTGGTCCCCCATTTCTCTCCCGGTCCTTACCCGCCCGGATTCGGACTCCGCCGGGAAACGAGACGATGAAGCCTCCGCACACGCGCCATTTCAGCCCGCCTACCGCGATTTTACACTAGAAGTTGAAGACCGCAATCGTCTCCACTATTGTGCGCTTCACTTGGGATTGTTAGAACTGGACTGTCGAGCTGGACTGTCCGCTGGGACAGTCCACCGCCTTTATCATGAAGGGTCGTCAACAACCTACGCTAGGTGTTTCGGTCACCTTTTTCTCCATCGCCACTATCTTCGTCGCCCTCCGCTTCATTTCGCGAATATTTGTGGTCAGGAAGATTGGGTTACACGACTGGTTGATGTTGGTCGCATGGGTAGGATCCCTCGCCTTGATCCCTGCATGTACCCGGGGATGTAGCGAGAACGGACTCGATCTATTCGCGAACCGGGCACATGATTGAAACCTCGTGTTCGAACTCGGAGGCTAACCAGTCTGACAGCTAATTAATTTTGGCTTTTCCTTCTCGCTATTCTTTGCAGTTCAGAAAGGTCTTGGCCTCCATTCCAGTGACATCAAACCCGAAGATGAACTCGCTTTTAATAAGGCCAATTATGCGTTCACGGTCCTCTATGTCAGTTACAACGGCCTTTTGTTACTGCCCTTTTCTACTCCGCAAGACAATAAACACAATGGCATGCTGACAACCATCTAGAATCCGGCGTTAATGGCCGTCAAGTCCTCGATCCTTGTCTTCTACCTGACCCTGACGCGCAATCAGAAGGTTTTCCGATTTGCAAACTATGTCACTATCTTTGTAGTGAACGCAGCGGGCTTTGCATTGACATTCGTTAATATTTTCCAATGTAGTCCTGTCAGCGCAGTATTCCGTTCTGACGTCCCGGCCCATGCGAATTGCACCGACATTGTCACCCTGTACCTCTCCTCGTCTCCGGTGAATATTATTACGGACATCGTCATCCTATTACTTCCGATGCCGCTTTTGACAAAAATACACCTACCTTTCAAGCAAAAGATCATTTTGGTGATCACATTCTCCTTTGGTTTCTTTGTGGCGGTGGTCGACGTGGTTCGAATTGCCTTTCTTCAACAAGCTGCTATTTCTCGTTCGCTGGAAGTCAAGTCGATTCATATTCAAAACATCGGAGGGGTGGATTTCAGCTGTATGACTCGCTTATCTCCCGTATTTGAAACTATCCTGTCAATTGAGCTAACAGCGGGGGTTTCACAGGGTATGCGTCGCTATCTTTCATGTGGTCTGTTGTCGAAGTCAACATATCCATCATTTGCGGTTGCGTTCCAAGCCTCAAACCTCTCGTCACTCGTCTTGTTCCGAAATTGATTAGAGACACAAATGATGATACATCAACTTCTTCGCCTCATGGACTCTCCGTAGGCGCAGCAGGGGGAAGTCAGGTTGCAGTGCCACATCCAGCTGCAGTCCCAGGTTCGCCAGAATCTCCATTGCCATTTCCATCTGGCAACGAAGGGAATAAGGGTCTACAGAGCCAACTTGGTAGTATGTCGGGTGGCCGGCCTAGCCCCCGGGACTCGGAGCCCATTGGTATATTAGATTTCCTGGGTCACCCGGAAACAGCACCCCAAGATACAGAGGGAGGAACCCAAACCCATACTAGCGCATCTTATGCTCCAGACATCACATTCTTCGATTTTGTGAACATGAAGAATCCGGAAAGTATGCTAAAGCTCAACAACAGAGAGTCGATTGCGCCAATTGCATTGACCACACTACTATTCTTCCTCTGGGGTTTCGCATACGGCTTCCTTGATATTCTGAATTCTCAATTCCAGACTATTGTCCATTTAGGTCCATGGCATTCCTTGGGTCTTCATGGCGCATACTTTGGCGGATACATGATTGGTCCTCTGCTGGTTGGCCGGCCCGTCTTGAAAATCTGGGGCTTCAAGTCCACCTTCATCACTGGACTTGGTATATACGCTTGTGGAACCCTCATATTTTGGCCTTCGGCTGTTCTAACGTCGACACCCGCGTTCATTTTGTCAAATTTCATTGTCGGTTTTGGTTTAGCAGTTTTGGAGACTGCGGCAAATCCGTTTATTGCGCTATGTGGACCGCTTGAGAATTCTGAGATCAGACTCAATATTTCACAGGGCGTGCAAGCTGTGGGAAGCGTCGTATCGCCGCTCCTGGCGAAACGGGTTCTCTTCAAGGATGTTCAGGATGTCGTATCGTTGGTTGACGTACAATGGGCATATCTTGGCATCGCTCTATTCGATGTGCTGTTGGCGATGGCGTTCTATTATTTACCAATACCCGAAGCGTCAGATGAAGATCTGGAAGAGCTAGCAAATCGTCGCCGAGAAGACAATATGACCAAAGTAATGGGTATTCCGGTCGTTTGGCTGACTCTCGGCCTGGGGATCTGGTCTCAATTCTTCTACGTGGCTGGACAAGAAGTCCTCGCGACATCTCTCCAACGTTTCGTCATTGCCGCTCGTCCAGATTCCTCACTCGGACCATTCGATTTCCTAACTATCGGACACACCATTTTTGCTGTGGGGCGCTTTTTCGCCGCATTTGCGCAATGGTTCCTGAAACCGCGCTGGATTCTGATGGTAAGCTACATCGGCATGATCGTCTGTTCCGTTCTTTGCATGAAAACAACCGGCTCAGCGGCAATCGTCATGGCAATGCTGCTCTACCTATTTGAGAGCGGCGCATTCAGCATTATCTTCGCTATCTCCCTACGCGGCACAGCCCAACATACGAAAACCGCTGCTGTTCTCATGACAATGGCAATCGGCGGCGGCACCTTTTTCCCGTTTGCCGAGTACGCGGCATACCTCGCACACGGCGAGTCATATTCCTTCTGCGTTATAATCGCGCTCTTTTGCGCCGGTGCTATCTTCCCCATCTACCTCAACCTTGTACCCGCCGTGAAAAAGCAAGTTGACCCTGTTCCGAATGAGTATCTCCGCCGACATGGCCGCCGAACACGGACTCCGGTTGACACCATGCATCGTGAAAAGGACAACCCTTCTATGGGTGGTGTGCTTTCACGCCGACGCAGTCTGGTTTCCAATCCGGATCACCTACCGAATCTTCTGCTCCCGGAAGAAGTTCACCAAAACTCGCTGGCTCGTGATCTGTCGGGGGCTCAATCGACCTCCAGCTCTAGCCCGCGTGTCAAGCCGAGTTCATCCCGCCATTCAGGATCCAAGCAAAGGTTCTCCACTATAATCAATGATTCCTGACCGTTGCTGAGCAAGTCTCACTACTGTTTTTGCCTCTTTCCCTTTGTCTCATACCTCACAACAGCTGCGAACATTTCAGATACCCCTTTCGCCTTTTCTTTTTTTTTGAGATTTGTGAAAATATTTTGTCACGTATCTTCTCTGTGCATATTTTGAGTGGCAATCCTTGTGTTTCATTTTTCATTTTGCAGCATTTCAGCGATGGTGTTTCGACCAAAAGCTTTTCAGTTACTCTCTTGGCTTATTTTTTGTTTTATTACTTAATGATATCCAACCCACCTTGGAATCTCATCAAGGTTGGCTTCTAGCTGGAATCGGTTATTCTAATACCTTCCATCTAGTTGATTCTCAGGTATGTATGCCTAGCCTATTAACCAGTATCTCGTGATCATCGCCAATCAACTGTAGACAACTGCAGCTATACCCTGGTTAAGGAGGATTAGGTTGAATATCCGATTTTAGAGGAAATCGAAGATCAGAACAAACTAGGTGGACTAGCTAGGTGAGTGCAACGATATCTGGTTGGACCATGTCGATTTATTGAAATTAACCCTAGGTGTAACTTAGAGGTCCCACGATGATAGATTATGGCCTTATTGACTAGTGACATCCTCCTTTCTAAATTATCCTTATTTGTACTAGCTTTATTTTTAGTAGATATGCACACCCTTCCTTTTGTACGGAGTCGGCTCGTCACAGCATCTCCAAATTAGGATCTGGGCATATAGCGTAAATACCAAAATGTGCCAGATGTCGATATTTCTTTTTTTTGCTTTTTTTTTTAGAAAAAAATTCAAAAAAGGAAATCGACTCGGAAACGCGGCATAATACCCTAACTAAAACAATAAGCACGCAAGACCCAGAACCCCCGATCGCAAGATCGAAGAATGGAGATCTCGGAGAATTTTCTTCTGATTGACACCAGTCACAGGCCGTGAAAAATCAGGGGATTCCGCAGGTGGCAAAGCTAGCGGAGAAAGCGCCGAACTAAAGGCCAACTAAAAAGCCCATAAGAAGGCTAAAAACGCTAAAAACGCTAAGAGGGTGCCTGGAAGAACCAGCTAGCGTCCCCGGTCTCAGCTACGCCACGAGATTGTTTACAAGGACATGTCTAATAGGGTAATATAGTGGACAATCTACGATGTACGGAGTACAAACTTCTTTCAAGTTAAACCCTGGTTTTTAGCCGAATTCGTTTTAGGAGATTTTTAGGCATTTCAAAGTAGATCGGTGATCATCCTTGGGCTTTCCGATCCTTTATACATCCATACTATAGATATAACCGATCGTCTCTTAGCTCTATGGAAACTACCAAGTCATTAAAAAAAGGATCCATTAATACATAAATTGTGGCATTTCCATGATATTCACAAGTTTCATCCATCGAAAGAGGAAATTCCAAACGCCCAAGGGCCAGCCACCAGCGGTAACCGCTCAGATTGGGAGTCCACAGCGGAATCGCAAACCAGTGGGGTTGCTAAACAGTGGTTCATCGATTGTAGAAAGTCCATTTGGTGGAATTGCCGATGAGGTTTTTTTTACTCTCCACTGAACCAAGATTAGGTGAATAGACCGGAATGATGTGTAGTTTCCCTGAAATATATAAAATATACCCAATTTCTCTGTTATAACCGAACCATTACAATCAGACTTAGGGGGTAAATTTGATTGGATTTATTTTTAGCTTTTTTTTCCATGTCGACTCTTTTTGTATCTTTACCTCCGAGATCACCCCGTAACCTCGGATGGCTTCCGTTGTTCCCATAGCCGCTATTAGGGAGAGAATTGACTCGCGATTTGTATATGAATTGAGTGTGTATAAAGATGCAATATGCAATATTCATCTATCCATCCGATCTAATAAAACCTGGATAGGATGAAGAAACCGCCCGGATGAAACTCGTAGCACAAGTCGCCTATGACTAAATGCGATGTTTTGCGCAGAAGCCAGCATCCATATCCCAATGTACAGGATCCCCATATATTAATGCTGGTGGCCGAAATAAATTAAAAAAAAGTCGCTGGACAAAAGAACCAAGGAAATAAACAAGAAACAAGATCGCTAGATGTGAAACCCCAAAACCAAAATGGCGCTCTCATGGACGCCATGTCGCCGACCCGATGTGAAAATACAGAGAGCCAGAGCCAAAAGAACAATCCGCGAGGAACAAATCATTTCAGCCACGGGAACTCCGCGGCCGTGAGTTCTGCGAAGATGAGTCGTGCATGATATCCGGCGCCCGGGGACCAACCATCCAATCCTCCATAGCGAGCCATTCACTCCAGCTGCGCTCTGCAGCCTCGATCTCGGAATCGAGAGCTCCCTGCAGCGGACGCAGGAACGGAATGGTCTCCAGCGGAGGCATGTCGTAGTCTTTTTTCACCGAGGCCCAGCCGCCACTTTTTGCGGCGAACAGATAATTGCGGCGTTCTTGCTCGTGCATGGGTCCCACACCGCTACCCCATTCGTCACCGAAAAAGCCATGAAGAACGCCTGGGAAGTCCATGCCTGTTGCGACTAGCCGGCGGATGTAGGGAATCAATGAGATGGAGGGTGGGCCTGGGGGTTGTGTGCCCGGTGGTGGGATGTCGCTGGCGGAAGAAGACGAGGATGGCGAAGTTGAATTGAAGACTGGGTTCGGTTGGCGCTGGAAGGGAAGTCGGATGTTTAAGAATGTGGAGAGGGCCTGGACGGGGACGCTATGTTGGGCGTGATCTAAGAAGTATCGTTGACAGCTTTGATAGTGCGGGTACCATTCAAAGATATCGAAGTTTTCGTCTGGTCTTCCGGGTGAGGCGCCGGCTAGACCGATCATGGTGGCCGGGTCGAATTGTGGATGGGAGTTCATGGATGGGTGTGGTGAAGGAGAGGGCGAATAGGATGTTGATGTTGAAGTTGAGGTTTGTAGCCTGGGCGGATCTACTTGTCTATTTTTTTCCCGGTGCTTCTCTTAGTTCGTGTTCTCTCTCTTTTTTTTTTTTTTTTTGCTCTGTTCAGGGCTGCGCCTCTTTTCCCGAGTTCTGGGCACCCAGTGGGGTCGAATTGCGGCCCCAAACTAAGTGAACTGGAGGGGTAGTTGGGATGAAAGGCAGATTGGGGAGGGATTGTTACTTGGAAAAAATATCCCTTCCTCGACGGACTAGGAGAGATACTCGGTGTCGTGAAGGGGAGATCGGGGATGACGGGGGTGCAGAACGGAACAGATCCCTGATGGTCCCGAGTCCACCGCGAGGTTGGGGCTTGTTGATGGACATTTGTTAGGGAACCATCTAGGATGGGCAGGTGAGAGATTGGGGGAGAGGGGATGTTCAACACGGAATACCCATGGGATATTATGTATGAAGTAAAAGAACCGTAGACATACATGTAAACCAATCGAGAGAGAAAGAGAAAAAGGAAAAGAGAGGGAAACCAAAGTAAAACACGAACCCAAGGAAAAAAAAACCTATGTTCTGGAACGTTCATAGAAGAGAAATGGGGTACTAATAAGACAAGTTTAACGTGTGTATACGGAGGATTTCTGAATCGGATCCATCGACGACGGGTCTATCCGGTCAGGCCAATCATTCTGAGATCTGCTTGACCACGGGTCGACTGTGGATATCGATCTAGGGCAAGTTTTGGTTTTGGTTTTCTTTTTTTTTTATATATATTAATACGTTTATATTACAATTTACAGTCCCCGGGACTTATTATTATGGCTCCTTTATTACAGATATCAACTTAACATTCTTGTCTTATTGGCCTAGATTAATATGACATGCTAAAAATACCCTCCTTTTGGTAAAATTCTGGGTTCATGACATAGCATCGAATCATAACCAGATCATATCAGAAAGGAGAAAAAGGGGGGCCCTCTTAAGACTGGGACCTCCTGGATTGTGTTCAACCAATCTAAGGCCGGGCCAGCCTACTCGCTGCAAGGTGCCTGGTCATGATTGGAATATTAGTCGGAAATGTCTGCCTATTCCATTGATAGCATTACCTATTGTATTGAATATATTGAATCATCAGAGTACTGAACGTCCCTCATCATGATCACCTTAATAATCGAATCAAAAATTAACCTGGGGGTGACGTTTTTATAGTGGGTTAACATATCTAAGTCAAACACAGCAAGTCGATCTGTACACTCTCGAGGTCCCCCCTACCTGCCAAGTTTCCACAAACCGGGTTCTTCAATATCGCGTGCAGCACATAAGACCCGGAACCCACTTCGGCTGTTATCCCTATCTTTCAATCTTCAAAGATTATATATTTTAATTATATGCATTGCGAAGTGAGTAAATCTTACATCATACCCGATTTCCTTCAGGGGCCACAGACACAACCTCACAGATGTAGCCCCAAATGGCGTCACTAGAGCACACGAGCTAGGATCTACTAAGAAAACAAGTGCCAGGGCAGGGGCCACTCGTCGAGCTGTGATAGTAGAGCCCCCTTTAGCGGGGGTCAAGCTCTGACCCGATCGCGCCCAGGTAAGAAATGACAGGAGCTGATCTTAAGGGGGGGGGGGCCATCTCTGTACTCTCCGTATGGAGTACTCTGCTTCATATTTAATACCAATTACGAATTCAATCTCGGTGTGGTGTTTTTCTCTCCTTTTCTGGAGTCCATATGGGTCCGCTTTCAGCTACACAAAAATCCCGTGCGCAGGCAAGTAAAGGGTGGAAATATGTGTCGCCCATCTCCTTTACACTTTTTGTTCGAAATTACAGTGTCCGAAGATTTCAATTGGACCGAGTTTAATGTATTCATCTCCGACCGATTCCAATATCTGCACGAATCCGAGCCACCCGCCTATTCTCTCTCTTCTCCGCTATCCCCGTGAAATTCGCCACCTGCGGAGCTCCCAACCAGGTCCACCCATTTTCCATTTGACAGGTGACGGGCGATGTCTCTACTTATATGACCTGTGTCGGGATGCGACTAGGACTTGCAGTTCGAGTCAACCAGTCGGAATAACGAAGTGGTCAAAAAAGAGTGTGATTGATGAGCTCGGTTGGAGCAACGATACAACGACGCAGTGGACTCTCCGGCACCTACCACCACTTGAAATTCGATAGATCATGACTACCTCGCATTGATCTTGCCAAATTCGATAACACGCACGATCTATGATATGCACTGAAGACCCCAAGATTCTCTAACACGAGCGCGGCTGGCACTTTGGTCTCCCCGGTAATGACCACCCGTTGCTTTTCTTGCATCAGAACGCAACCACCCTAAACAGTTATGATGCATCTCGTCTATGGACTTGCTGGAGGTTGCAGTTTGTCTGATTTTGCGTGAGCCCGATCCCGACAACTAGGACGCAGTATCCTCGACTCTGCGGATACCATACCCCTGGAAAAGTTGCGGAGCGGGTGATTAGATTAAGGGGAATCCAAGCTCCTACCCAACGATCCCACCCTATGTCATTGCCACAAAGCACTTTAAACAAGCCGGTCGCTATGGAAATTGTGTCGTTGTAATCATTGTCCCATGATCCAGTGCTATACAAAATACACTGCAGCTAGTGGGTATCCAGATAAAGCTCCGTACTGAGTTGGCGACCGGGTTTTGTTGCCAAGAGTGTATGAATACGACGTATAGCGTTTTAGCCTCGGTCCTGTTGATCGCTAACCACCAACAGTAATAACATTACCCATGCAGGAGACAAACATGGGGTCTCGCCGACCGCCGTACTCTGGTTGGGAAGCGTCGAATTTTGACTTCTTTCCAAGATCAATAAGTTTCATGAAATTGACGAGCAGGGCTGCTATCAGTGATAACATCGAAGCTCGCTGTGTACAATCATCAAATCCTTTGTATGTGTCGCGGTGAAGAACATATACACAGGTCACACCAATCCTTCAAGGTGGAAAAACCGGTACATCCTTCACAAACATCGCCAGCATTTATATGACGGAGTAGTGTTGAACACGATCTATCAATTGAGGCCCCAAGAGTCGACACGTGTCACCACACACCACTTGACTTTAGACGCAGATCAACATGATAGCCCCAACCCCAGCATAAATACTCAACGAAAAGATACACAATAGCAAACTGCATATATTGTCGCATCGTTCGTCCATCTCCTTCATTCTCTTATTCACTGTCGTACATAATATCTTTTACAATCTCGTATCCCCCTACCCCGCGAATAGCGCAACACTGGCGATCACTAGTTCACTTGGTAGGAACGCCCTAGACGACGATCTTGTGTAAACCTATGTGTCATGGGCGCACGGTGTCCTTGATAGGGAATACTGGACGAATGGGAGCTTTACTACTCTCATTTTGTTGTGCGGGATCGGTGGTTGCGGAGACCGCCGATTTTTTGATCGATTGTCTGGGGAGATGGATATCCTTCAGGCTCCTTTGGTGGATACCTCGATAGATACTACAATATAGCGACTTGTCTCTGAATGGTGGGTTTATATTCGGCGCTAAGTAATATTGTAATAGTATAGAATGATTTGTAGTAGTGGTGATGGCTAGAACTGGTTCTGTGGGTATTTGAACATTGGGGCTGGCGTGGATGAGTTAAGCTAATGCTGGGGCTAGCGCGGAATTGAGGCTCATTGTAGTTGCACGTGTCTGGGTTGAAATGCTGATGGTTATCTGTATATAAATCCTGATCGAACTGATAGGTTGGGGTTTCATAGTCGGCTGGCTTGGTATACGCCGCTACATATATATTATGTTAACTAAGCTCGTGGATGAGGCTCTCTGGGAGTGGTATACATTATGGTTATTGTCCCTGGTTGAATGGCAACTACATGGGTGGACCATGCCTTAGGGTGTGCATTTACCAGATGGTACCCAGCCTAGGAGGTTATGGTCATAGTGGAGAATACTTTATACTGTGTACTAGTTCGCTGTAAAACATATAGTTATCGGAATGAATAATTAGACAACTAGTTTCTTATAAGTCCTTAGGTAGCCTTGGACCTCGGGAAAGATAACGAGTTGGTCATCTTCACAACTTCTCATTTATCAGATTAGATGCAGGAAGCAACGTAGATTTAAAGCTTGGCTAAGATTTCAACTAGCACGTCATAGCAAGCCTACGAGCAAAAGGACGTCCAATGTACTTATGCCAGAAATCTATGTACATAAGCAAAAGAGACCACCAGCAAGCTCCATAGATCTACCCGAACTAAACGGCACCCCACGTTTGCAATTCTCCTGCAAGCACGTTCTCCCAAGATCCAACAGCCGAAAGATAAGAATGCATATGCAGCTAGAAAGTCACGGGAATGAATCTAGTCCTGGGCACAGTCCCTACTAAAGAGTTCTAGAAGAAAATAAGCTTCTGGATCTGCAAGGAAATCCACTGGGTCCTGAGGGGCCTTTTGTCCCACACGTCATGTGTACTATTAAATCGGTTGTCCGGTCGACTTGGATGTAAACATGTGCCATTATTCTATTACACATCACACCACATAAGTGACGAGAGCAAAAAGACGGAGACTGGCCCGTGTGATAACCGGTTCTACATCTGGATTGTCGGTGAGGATCCCTGCAGCAACCCCAGGAACCCGAGCGAAGCGCAGCCTCCGCAAACCGCTGTCAGCATGTGGAGAAGTGCGGGCTGTGGTATGCGGAGAGCTGCAGGCAACCCCTAGATTGGTGGTTGCATGATTTATGACGAGCCCCGAACATCATGATATTTGCAAGTCTACAACGTATGTACCGTATGACTGTTTTTGAGGTGTGAGTATTGCGAATATTTAATATTTAATATTATCATGAGATTACGGATAAATGAAGAGCCAGAGCTTGTACTCCAGGTGTACTCTATACTCCGTGCTAAAGTTTATCTGTATCTAGGTAGTGTACTCCGTACTTGGCAGGGCCGACCATCGGAATGCAGTTACCCAGGTCTTGGCGCTACACGGGATTGGTGCCTGAAAGGAAATCTGGCAAGATGACTCTATTAGGTGGCAATTGAATGGACGGGATCTCGGGTCTTCTTGGGTGGTACTGCGGATATCCCTAATTTTTTTCTCGAGGCTACTGAGTATATTGTACAACTTTTCTCTCTCTCTAGATATCTCTAGAGATCTAATACCCCTCTACCCCTCTACCCCTCAATTCTAGTGGGGTAAAGGATTGCTTAATTTAAAGGAGATAAAGGCCTTTAGAATGTGTAAAAAGTGTTTGAGAAAGAAAAAGACGATCAGATAAGCTCGGGCCAAATATGGAAGGCCCCATTTTTTTGGGTCGCCGTTTGCGGTATAGTTGGCACGTGACCAGCCTGCAGCCGTGCTGAGTTGCCGAAATTGGTAGTTGGTGGCGGAGACCGCGAGTTTTTATTTGCTTTTGCTTTTGCTTTTTTTCTTTTTTCCTTTATTTGCTTTTTTAATTTGTTTAATCCAACTTTAATAGGGATACTACTTCATTGCCAATAGGCCGATCATACTACTCATCGCATCATGCATTGGGGTCTCCAAGTCTCTCTCAGCCTCTCAATAGAATCAATTTTTTTCTTTATAAAAAAAAATTAATTATCGGAGAGGACCGATCCGAACGAATTGAACACGGAAGAGAATATAGAGGCAAGGAAGATTTAGGAAGAAAAAAAAGCAAAACCGAGCTATGATTGATGGGAAGTTAAAGTGTAGTAATGTAGTTCTATGGTCAGAGAGATAAGGGTAATTCTTGTGACCTTAAACCATAAGATAACATTGTTCGGGCCCCGAACTTCGGACGTTCTTCCCACGGAAATCATTGGAAATCATTGGGTTTCATCTTTCTCTCTTTGAATCTTCCACCTCTCATTCGTGCAACCTGGCCTTCTTGGATTATTGTAGACGGTAGGGACATTAACAATTCGCCTCCCTTTTCCCCCCCCATCACCCGGAATCTCTCGTCCGACTCCGGCTTTAAGTGTCTCTCTCCACATCTCTATATAATTGTACACTCCTCCCCTTCCATTTTCTCTCTCTTCATCCCACTCCCTAAAACCTCAATTGTCTTATACTCTTGCTCTTGCGCCCTTATATTTAATTTATATAGATCACTGCTAAAGCATTGATCTACCCTCCGATCTTAAAAAAACAAAGCAGAGTAATCAGACCAGCCAAAATGATGCAGAACCTCCCCTTCGAGCCCGAGTTCGAGCAGGCTTACAAGGGTATGTCTCTCTCTCCCCCTCTCTATTTTTCCCTTCAATGCCATATCACAATTTGTCCCGACTTGATCCGTTACCATCGGCATCTTCTCGGCTTGGCCCCACCACATAATTTCGGGGTGACTAAGCTAATCCCGAAAACAGAGCTCGCCTCCACCCTTGAGAACTCCACTCTTTTCCAGAAGAAGCCCGAGTACCGCAAGGCTCTTCAGGTCGTTTCCGTCCCCGAGCGTGTCATCCAGTTCCGTGTTGTCTGGGAAGATGACCAAGGCCAGGTAAGACTTTCCTCCCTCAAAGTTCTCAATTACCACAAATGCTGACCCGCCTAGGTCCAAATCAACCGTGGATACCGTGTTCAGTTCAACTCCGCTCTTGGCCCCTACAAGGGTGGCCTCCGGTTCCACCCCTCGGTGAACCTGTCCATCCTCAAGTTCCTTGGTTTCGAGCAGATCTTCAAGAATGCCCTGACCGGCCTGAACATGGGCGGTGGTAAGGGTGGATCCGACTTCGATCCTAAGGGAAAGACCGACAACGAGATCCGCCGCTTCTGTGTCTCCTTCATGACCGAGCTGTGCAAGCACATCGGTGCCGATACCGATGTTCCCGCCGGTGATATCGGTGTTACCGGCCGCGAGGTCGGTTTCATGTTCGGACAGTACAAGAAGATCCGCAACCAGTGGGAGGGTGTTCTCACCGGTAAGGGTGGCAGCTGGGGCGGTTCTCTCATCCGCCCCGAGGCCACTGGCTACGGCGTCGTTTACTACGTCGAGCACATGATCAAGCACGCCTCCGGCGGCAAGGACTCTTTCGCCGGCAAGCGCGTCGCCATCTCCGGCTCCGGAAACGTCGCCCAGTACGCCGCCCTCAAGGTCATCGAGCTCGGTGGCTCCGTCGTCTCCCTCTCTGACTCCCAGGGTGCTCTCGTCATCAACGGCGAGGAGGGCTCTTTCACCGTCGAGGAGATCAACACCATTGCCGCCATCAAGGTCGAGCGCAAGCAGATCGCTGAGATCGCCACCACTGAGGCCTTCAGCTCCAAGTTCAAGTACATCCCCGGTGCCCGCCCCTGGACCAACATCACCGGCCGCGTCGATGTCGCTCTTCCCTCTGCCACCCAGAACGAGGTCTCCGGCGACGAGGCCAAGGCTCTCATCGATGCTGGCTGCAAGTTCATCGCCGAGGGCTCCAACATGGGTTCCACCCAGGAGGCTATCGATGTCTTCGAGGCCCACCGTGTTGCCAACCCTGGTGCCGCTGCTATCTGGTACGCTCCCGGCAAGGCCGCCAACGCTGGTGGTGTTGCCGTCTCTGGTCTTGAGATGGCCCAGAACTCTGCCCGTGTCAACTGGACCCGTGAGGAGGTTGACTCCCGCCTTAAGAAGATTATGGAGGACTGCTTCAACAACGGTCTTGCCACTGCTAAGGAGTATGTCACTCCTGATGAGGGTGTCCTTCCTTCCCTCGTCTCTGGCTCCAACATTGCTGGCTTCACCAAGGTCGCTGAGGCCATGAAGGAGCACGGTGACTGGTGGTAGATCAGCCGCCTCCCTATATATATTAAGGGTGGTGTTCTGTGATGATTTCTGTCCTCTCTTGAGGAGAGGCAGCTTCGATGCATTTTCTTTTCTTTTTAAAATAGCTTTTTTACCCTTTTGTCAAGCGAGTTATGGATAGAGGCGCTGGTTTTGCCAACTGTTGCATTTGATTGATATCCCCACTTGAGCACCGCTGTTTGTTTTGGTTCTGCACTTGGGATTGTCATGACGATAATGAGATTCAATGAATTATTAAAAAAATATTTGTGGGCTCTCGTAAAGACTTAAAATTGTATCCAAGTAGCTGATTACTCGAGACTGCTCAAGTGAGCCTCAAGATGTTACCTGAAATCTTCTAATTTTGTAGTGTTGTGAAGTACAGATTGCCCAATTAGGTAAATAGGCTCACTCAGGTGTTTTGTCTGTCATGAATTTAATGCTGTCGTAAAACGTACCGAGGTTCACTGGTGGTTAGTTAACTAAACTACAAATTAAGAGTCCTTGAGGCATATGAGAATATTAAAGTCACGTGCCAAAGACATTGCCTCTCACGTGTTGCTTACGTAATTGCTTTCACGAGCCCCGGGGCGCCAACCTGAGAAAGAGCTATCCCTCACAGCCTCAAGACCAGCGATCTACTCCTCTAATGAAAAATGCTTAGTGCGAGTCTGTAACTTGCAATCTCATTTTTAGAACTTCTAGGGTGCAGTGTTATGTTGTGGAGATGACAATGCTGCCGGACAGGGCAATCCCCGAACAATGGAGGACCTTCCTCCACCAATGTTTGGCCAATCGTATAGATATAGATGAGTTCACAGACTTGTCGGGGCTGATGTTTGCCCGCTCACCGGTGAAGGAAAACGAGCTCCTCGATCTGCTCCTTGAAGCTCGCGCTTCCTCCAGTGTCACCTGGGACCCTCTTTTGCCGCTGTACGTCGATGGACTGTGCAAGGTTGGGAGGGTCAAATCTTCGTCTGCGCTGGCGAGTCTTTTGAAGCACTCTTCTGTCCTGGATGTGGCCGGGTCTGGTGAGGGCGATGGTGAGCCACGGAGCTCACCGTCCAAGGCCAAGAAGCAGAAACCTTCCACTCTCATGACGGATATCAAAGTCATCCAGGATGTCATGGTGTTCATTTCGACCGGGTCAATCCCCAAAACCGTGGTGGAGGCTGCAGATATCTACTCTGCCACCGTAGACTGGATTATGGCTGTCGTGGCGTGGCACAATCACAGTCTGGACGTCTCGCAGCAAACGGGTGGTTTGATGGGGTCACCTGATGCGGTGTCGTTATTCGAGTCGCTTGGGATTCTGCTTGCAGCTGTTTCTGGTACTAGCAAAGGACTCGAAGTGCTGTCCAGTGATTACAATCAAGGTAAATCTACAGTTTTTCCGCGCTTGGGTGATGATATTATCATATCCGTTGAACGTCTATTAACGGAATTCAAATAGCATTGAAAACTAAATTGGGACAAGCTTTGTCAAGCTATCTGCCTCTCTGTATCGATGTCTCTCTACCACTTCGGCATCGCCTTGAAGAGTTGCAGAAAGTATTCAACCTTTACCCCGGTCAGCCTTCTAAGGCTTTGGATGGGCCTGCTATCGACGGCGTGAATGTCAATGCCCTCCAGTTTGAGTCTTCTGTCATGGATGGCCCAGTTGTTAACACTAGAGCTGGACTCTATGTTTACATCAACTCGATGGTAAGCTTCTACATATGCTGCGATGTTGAGCTTATTGCTGATTAGCAACAGGTCGTGGGACGTCCTTTGGTTGACGATACCATTCTGATCAACTATCTCACCAATCGATATCAGGTAAGTTCTACCAACACGATTCATTTCTTCCTCACTAGTCAGAGTGATTCGGATCAGTTCTTTCTCACTTGTCAGAGTGGCTCAGATCTTTTAACTAACTCCTTATCAGGGCCACAATGACGTCCTCATCGAGGAAATCATCACAGCCGCCTTCGATGTTCTTTCCAATGGCGTATATCGCAACGAATCCAGCCGCACGATGCTCTTGTTCCGATCTTTCCTAGTTAACAAGCTTCCCGCCTTCTTCGCAGCCATCTCGGCAGCATCCATAGTGCCGATATCCGTGGAAATGTGCATCAGCCACGCTTTAAGTCGTCTGGATCCGAACGCATTCCCTTCCTTCTCTCAAATGTTCTCCATGCAAGGAAGCAGTGTTTTATCAGATGCTCGCCAGGAGTTCCTCTTTGCTTGTGCATCGCACAAGCTCATTCAAGAATCCAGCATTGAACAGCTTCTTGGAGAAAACCCCATGCAGACACTACCTGGTGGTGGTCCATATGTCAAAGATGATCTTGTTTCGCAAATAAACAACAATCATGAACGTGCTGAACAACTTATTGGTGAGATCGAGTCGATGGAGGGTAACGCGGGCGCGATAGTTGGCGCCGTGGTCGATGTATGTTCCAGAGTATCCGATATATGTATTATGGGAATATTAAGATGCTAACTTCTCCAAGGTCATGCATAATTTGTGTCATCAGAAAGAGACAATGACGCTCAAGAATATCTGCAACTCGCTCTCACGTCGCCCACAAACCTTGGACGTCATGTTGCTATTCCGAACTACAAAGCAAGTATTGCAACCTCTTTGTGCTGTCCTTGATTCCTGGAAGTGGGACGAGGATCAGGGCGAAAACCAACCTGTCTATGATGAATTTGGCAGTATTTTGCTACTGGTTCTTGCGTTCAAATACCGCTATGACTTGAGTCCCTCTGATATGGGTATCTCGAACAACGACTCGTTCTTGTTGAAACTTATGGACCGGGGCGCTTGCAGCCAGAAGCTTACCGACTTGAGCGAGAAGCAAAACAAAGATCTCGGCGCTTGGATAGGAGCTCTGTTCATTGCTGAGGGCATCAGTGAAGAGACTATGTCCTCTTGCAGCCCCCACGAATTTTACATGCTTGTGACAACTCTATTTGACCAGAGTCTCGGTGCATGTGAGTCCGGAAAGCTGGATTTCGACACTTTGAAAGGGGGATTTGAATGTAAGAATATTGTAACGCAGTCGCTTCCCGCTGCATTCTCAGCTAACCACAACAGATCTGCTTGAACCCTTCCTCCTCCCGTCCCTAGTCGTCGCATTGACATGGCTAGGCAACCACATCTGGGAATCAGAGAACGACCCCACAATCCCCATCAAAACTCTCCACTCCCTAGTCAAACCCAGCTCAATCTCTGGCGAGGCCCAAGCCATCCACCAAACAGTCCTGAACATTACTGGCTGCCCACTAGAAGAACAACTAAAAAACGTCCGAACAAGAAACCAGTCACGGACAGACATCAAACCAATCCTTGACGCCTTAGAGCCGTACCTCTCCTTCCGCCGTGTCGGCAGCTGCCACCGCTCCGAACTCGACACCTGGACCTCCCACACTGCAGGCGGGCTAATAGGCAGCATCCGCACAACCCTTCAAGCCCTCGTCCTCTGGAGTGCTAACTCAGGAATAAACATGGCTCCACACGCATACACACACCGGCAGGTGCTAGCAGGGATCCGCATGCTAGGCGCAACACGCGTTCTAGGTGCGATAATCGACGAAGTCAAGCAGCAATCCGAAGCAGGCAACGGCCATATCGCACTGGATATTGCGACGACCATGGTGTGCGCTCCGATGACCGAGTCCTTCGCTGTCGATCAAAACAACTACCACCCAGTCGACACGAGCAAGGAATCTTTGCCGCGGTGCACGATCCTGACGCTACGCGACGCCTTGTCGCTGCAGCATGAAAACGTGCCTAAGATTTCTGAGAGTGACCCGCTACGCGCGGAGGTCGTGGTGCGGCTTGCACGTCGGGTTAATATGCTCATGGCGCCGCCGTCGCAGGTCTCGAATATTGATGTCTCCAATATCATCCAGAATATGCATCTTGGCGTTGAGGGGCAGGAGGATCGGATGGATCTTGAGCCTTCTTCTGCTGATGTTTCGCGTAATACCGCCAATGAGGATGATCCGGATAATATCAATCAAATGCTTGATAAAGCGGCGGCGGATGCGGCTGCGGCGGGGATGGACGGTAATATTGGTGTAGGTCAGGATATGGGACTTGATTCTGGGGCTGGTATGGATGCTATTGATGATGTGCTTAATGCGGCGGATATGGCGGTTGGAAATCCTGAGTTCCTTGATTTGGATATGGAGGGCATGTTTTAGTTGATGTGGTGGTTTTGACATCTATGGACTTACAGTGTCCAATCTTAGAATAGCATTTATTCGATCTATTTTTTTTGGCGAATGATCATTCATTTCGACCACAATTAAACCTTGGATTCTTTTGCACTATTCTCAAATGAATGTCGTATGGAGCTAGTGTACAGGGAATCATGGCAGACTCGCTACACAACCCACATGATAATAAAATAAAACAGCGTCAACCCCATCACCCTATAGCAGGTTCAATCCTATATGCAAGAAAATATCATCCTCCTGCATTTCGGTACACCGCAGTAATAGGACATGATATCCAATTCTAGAAACGACAGGATATTTCATTAGCAACCCGGCATCTTAACGCCGCGCTGAAGAAATTATGTATGTGCGTAGTAGAAACACCAAGCCAGGGATTAGTGTCTCTACAACATTCAGAGTTGGGATGCTTGGTTGGTTGCTGGGTAAGACTAGGCTTGGTGCTATCAGAGCCGAGAAGGAGAGGGTGGCAATGATCGTGGCGAGTTCATGCTGGGTTATCTTTTTAAATGATGCAAAATTGGGGTTGTTGACTTCAGCATAAAAATATATATAACCGGTGGTAGTATCTTTCAATAGTGATTTAGTCTATATAATACATTAATAATCTATGTGCGTATTTGAAGGACACATTTAGTATTATGTCTGGCTATATATATCGCCTATGGGCTTGTTTGATGCTCCTAGATTAGAAGAAGAAGAAGAAGAAGAAGAAGAAGAAGAAGAAGAAGAAGAAAGGGTTTTCCATATTAATGACGCGTGCCTGACAGGGTCTTCTTATCAATACCACAGGGCTGAGATACTGGTGCTAGGGAGCTTGTGTTAAAATTATATGAGTATTGCCGGCAATTGTCACATGAGAAATATTAGGACCGCGGCATAGGGCACACCTCTCTTGTTTCTATGCATAACTAATAGACCAAAATAGTGGGCCACTTATGCGGGATTGTGATGTCATTTTGGCAGTCTTTTCAGATATTCTTTCTAAATATATGTTTTAAGGTACGTATCTTCTGCCTTAGGTTTATAGGTGGAAAAAGTACAAAATGTGCAGACGATATATAACACGGGATACACTTCAAATATTTTGTCGGAGACACTGCTTAATCAAAAGCTAACTCCATCTGGCAAACAAACTGAATAAATAGGATACAACCATTAACTGCTATTAAATTGAGGATCTTTATGTTGTAAATATGTGTCCAAGTGCATACATATCTAGCTCATATGTATACTGTTGCCTGAAGCACGGCTCCCGGCACAGGGCAAGGGTAGCCCCGCCGCGCGACTCTGCTACTCATTAAACAGCTAGGTCGTTCAGAGCTCCTGGATGTATCCAAGGTAGCATGTGGTGCTGTCGGGATAGCTCAAACCTAAAGGTGGGATTGGAAGCAGAATATATAGATGCTGACTATTGAGGAAATGTCAAAGAGTATACTTTTATATGATCTAGGCAAAGTAGTCGTAAATTTCCTGATTGGGAATGAAGGCGCATATTTCCTCATTAGGAAGATATAAGACCGGGCCAGAACCGGCTAGAAAGTCGGTTAGACACTCGGCAATGCGATGAGATAAGACCCGGGTAGATCGGGATCGTCAAGGAACCCGCGTTATCGGGATTATCAGCCCGTAGAATCTTCACTTCTGTGCCGCGGAATTGATGATTTGCTGATCCGTAAAGGGCAAAACCGTTGACAGTTCAATTCTAAAGGAACTTCGGTACTGACAAGTGTTTTAATCTACAACTTTAATCTATATTCAATGCTTAAACATCCGCTAAAATGGTTGTTTTGCCACCTATGACGAGACTATTGCGTAGAAGTTTGCAGCCCCTCATACTCATAGTATCACCGGAAATTTGCAGTTGATAGTAATCCACCTTGGGATAAGAAGTGGGAACGATTGGTTGCTACATAGATTATTCACCCGAGGTAAAACATATTACTTTGTACAGTGAAGCCCTAAAAGCCTCATGTATCTGTAAACACAACACAAGCCGGAAGAGCGGAAATCTCTCCGGCTTCCAATGGTTCCCTATCCAGTAATCATTGGATAACCTGCAACGAGTTCATTTGACCCAAGATTCGTGCAAAAGTGGGTTCCAGTTCCACAATGGAACTCGGCCTCTGTGCCGGGTTTCCAGGTCCCTATGGATCTATTCATAGGAGTGAAACAATACGCGTAGCCAGTGCATTAGCAGCAATAATGAACAAAATAATAGTATGAGTTTCTTTCAGCCAATGATCGGCCACTATTCAATGCCATATATCCGATCTCCTATTCCTTCGGATCTAGAGTCGGCACGCATAGTAACTTGCTCCGATGTAGAATCTTTACGATAAATATGCTAGTCCTCCCAATTTAAATGATTTGTTGTTGTAGAATAATTTTACTTCTCTGACCAATCTCCACTCTTTCAGAGTCTCCTACCATGGAGCAGCATCCCCGCCCCGATGATGCCTCGCTGCATAGCGAATACAACAATGAAGACGAAAATAATAATCAAAATCTGGGCAACTCGCCTATCCACAAGCTCAACACACACGACTTTACGAGCGTGGAGACTCTGCATGTACCCCAAGTCAACATCCACGAAGCAAAGAGTGCCGAGACTCTGAATGCCGACAATGATGCTTTCCCACCCCCCAAGAAGACCGCGGAATGGAGCATGACACCCCAAGTCATTCGGAACGCAGAACGTGACGCAGCAGCCGGATTCAAGAAGCGTGAGCTAGGTGTTACATGGCAAGGCCTCACTGTCGACGTTCTTGCTGCCGAAGCCGCCGTCAACGAAAACATGATCTCGCAATTCAACGTTCCTCAATTGATCAAAGATTTCCGCCGAAAGCCACCACTCAAATCGATCTTGTCAGACAGCCATGGATGCGTCAAGCCCGGAGAGATGCTGCTGGTGCTGGGCCGCCCTGGTTCAGGATGCACCACGCTGCTCAAGATGCTATCAAATCGCCGCGAAGGTTATCACACCGTGAATGGTGATGTGCATTTTGGAAACATGACCCACAAGGAAGCCGAAGACTATAATGGCCAGATTGTGATGAACACAGAAGAAGAGCTGTTTTACCCCCGCTTGACAGTGGGCCAGACTATGGATTTTGCGGCCAGACTTAAGGTTCCCTTCCATCTCCCAGATGGAGTTAAGAGTGTCGATGAACACACAGCCGAGACGAAACAGTTCCTTCTGGAGTCTATGGGAATCGCCCATACCGCTGATACCAAGGTTGGAAATGAGTTCGTCCGTGGTGTATCCGGTGGCGAGCGGAAGCGAGTCTCTATTATCGAGTGTCTCGCAACTAGGGGTTCTGTTTACACCTGGGATAACAGTACCCGTGGTCTGGATGCCAGTACTGCATTGGAGTGGGCAAAGGCCCTTCGTGCCATGACTGATGTTCTCGGCCTTTCCACCATTGTGACCTTATATCAAGCAGGAAATGGAATCTACAACCTTTTCGACAAGGTCCTTGTCCTTGACGAGGGAAAGCAGATCTACTATGGCCCCACAGCTGCAGCTAAGCCTTTTATGGAAGATCTAGGCTTCGTCTATACTGACGGAGCAAATGTCGGTAAGTCATTCCTATATTTGACAAACAACCCTGGTATCAACTAACACAGAATGACAGGCGACTTCCTCACTGGTTTGACAGTCCCAACAGAGCGCAAAATCAGACCCGGATGCGAAAGCACATTCCCCAGAAACGCAGACGCCATTTTGGCTGAATACCAAAAATCAAGCACTTACCACCGTATGATCTCATCATATGACTATCCCAACACCGAAATCAGCCGCGAGCGCACAGATGCATTCAAAGAGTCTGTTGCGTGGGAAAAATCCAACCACCTACCTAAGGGTAGTAGTCTGACTACCAGCTTTTGGACTCAGCTCATCGCATGCACCAAACGACAATATCAGATCCTGTGGGGTGAAAAGTCAACATTCATCATCAAACAGGTTCTGTCATGTGCTATGGCATTGATCGCTGGTTCTTGCTTTTATGACTCGCCAGATACCTCCGCAGGTCTCTTCACCAAAGGCGGCGCTGTTTTCTTCTCGCTATTGTACAACTGCATCGTCGCCATGTCTGAGGTCACTGAATCTTTCAAGGGCCGTCCGGTTCTGATCAAGCACAAGGGCTTTGCTATGTATCACCCGGCTGCGTTTTCCTTGGCTCAGATCATGGCAGATTTCCCGGTTCTGCTGTTCCAGTGCACTATCTTCTCGGTTGTGATCTATTGGATGTCTGGCCTGAAGCATACTGCGGCTGCTTTCTTTACCTTCTGGATTATCTTGTTCACGACAACTCTGGTAAGCAGTCGTTTCTTATTCAAGTCTGTTAGTTTATCGGCTTAGACTAACTCTTACATCTTCAGTGCATTACTGCCCTCTTTAGATTTATCGGATCCGCTTTCAGTACCTTCGAAGCCGCGTCGAAGATTTCAGGAACTGCAGTTAAAGGCATTGTCATGTACGCTGGCTACATGATCCCCAAGCCTCATATGAAGAACTGGTTCCTTGAGTTGTACTACACGAACCCCTTTGCCTATGCCTTCCAAGCTGCCATGTCGAACGAGTTCCATGGTCGCCATATCCCTTGTGTTGGTAACAACCTGGTTCCAAGTGGCCCTGGCTACGAGGACGTTGGAGCAGAGAACCAGGCTTGTGCGGGTGTTGGCGGTGCTTTGCCAGGCGCAAACTACGTGACCGGCGATCAGTATCTTGGATCACTACACTACAAGCATTCTGAGATGTGGAGAAACTTCGGTATCGTCTGGGCTTGGTGGGGATTCTTCGCCGTCCTGACAGTCGTTTTCACATCCTACTGGAAAGCAGGTGCTGGCTCTGGTGCTGCTCTTCTCATTCCCCGCGAGAACCTCAAGCAACACCACGCCGCCATCTCCGATGAAGAAGCACAAAGAAACGAAAAGACTGTTGCCCGTGAGACCACCGATGAGCCCGTCGAGGTTCAAGATGATAATCTCACCCGAAACACCTCGATCTTTACCTGGAGAAACCTCACATATACTGTCCAAACCCCTTCAGGCGATCGAGTGCTATTGGATAACATTCATGGATGGGTCAAGCCAGGCATGCTCGGCGCCCTTATGGGATCTTCTGGTGCAGGAAAAACGACGCTACTCGATGTGCTTGCTCAGCGAAAGACAGACGGTACTATCAACGGCTCTATCATGGTTGATGGCCGGGAGCTCCCGGTGTCCTTCCAAAGAATGGCGGGATACTGCGAACAGCTGGATGTTCACGAGCCATTCGCGACCGTGAGAGAAGCATTGGAATTCTCTGCCCTTCTTCGCCAGTCTCGCAACACCCCTAAGGCAGAGAAACTCAAGTATGTTGACACTATTATTGATCTTCTCGAGCTCCATGACCTGGCAGATACTCTCATCGGTAGTGTTGGGAATGGACTCAGCGTTGAGCAAAGAAAGCGTGTCACAATTGGCGTGGAACTGGTATCTAAGCCTAGCATTCTGATCTTCTTGGACGAGCCCACCTCGGGTCTGGATGGACAATCGGCTTATAACACCGTCCGTTTCCTTCGCAAGTTGGCCGATGTTGGTCAAGCTGTTTTGGTAAGTCTTCGATTTCTTCAATTCAATAACTGCAAGATCATATTGCTAACAAGTCATGTTCTAGGTTACGATTCATCAGCCTTCGGCGCAGCTCTTCGCTCAATTTGACACCCTCCTTCTCCTTGCAAAGGGCGGAAAGACAGTATACTTTGGAGACATCGGCGATAACGCAGCCTCCGTTAAGCAATACTTTGGCCAATACGGGGCACACTGCCCTGCTGATGCCAACGCAGCTGAGTTCATGATTGACGTTGTTACCGGCGGTATCGAGGCTGTTAAGGACAAAGACTGGCATCAGATCTGGCTCAACTCCTCCGAGCAAACCCGTATGATCACAGAGCTGGATGGAATGATTGCGGATGCTGCTGCTAAACCCCCGGAACAGTCGATGATGGATTCGAATTCTCTATGCCTCTTTGGGAGCAGACCAAGATCGTCACTCAGCGAATGAATGTCGCACTTTTCCGGAACACTAACTATATCAACAATAAGTTCTCCCTTCACATCATCTCAGCCATGCTTAATGGTTTCTCCTTCTGGCGCCCTGGCCCAAGTGTGTCAGCTTTGAACCTGAAGATGTTCACGATCTTCAACTTCGTTTTCGTCGCTCCAGGTGTCATCAACCAGCTTCAACCTCTCTTCATCCAGCGCCGTGATATTTACGACACTCGTGAGAAGAAGTCGAAGATGTACTCTTGGGTTGCCTTCGTCACCGGATTGATTGTTTCTGAGTTCCCATATCTCTGCATCTGCGCGGTCCTCTACTTTGTCTGCTGGTACTGGCCCGTTTGGAGACTTCCTCATGACTCGAACCGATCTGGCGCCACTTTCTTCATGATGTTGATCTATGAGCTCATTTACACTGGTATTGGTCAGTTCATCGCCGCCTATTCGCCCAACCCGACCTTTGCTGCACTGGTGAACCCCTTGATCATCAGTACGCTTATCTTGTTCTGTGGTGTCTTCGTCCCATACATGCAGCTTAGCGTGTTCTGGCGGTACTGGATGTACTACCTCAATCCCTTCAACTACGTTGTCTCGGGCATGTTGACCTTTGGCATCTGGGATGCCAAGGTTACTTGCAATGAGGATGAGTTCGCTTTCTTCGAGCCGCTCAACGGTACCACCTGCGTGGAGTACCTGTCGGATTATATGTCCGGCGTTGGCCGCAGTATCAACTTGATCAACCCCAATGCTACCGAGGCCTGCAAGGTCTGTCAATACACCGATGGAAGCGATTTCCTGAAAAACCTCAACATCAAGAACTACACTACTGGATGGAGAGATATCGGTATCTCGGTCATCTTCGCCATCAGTGGATACGCTTTGGTATTCGCACTTATGAAGCTGAGAACCAAGGCCTCGAAGAAGGCTCAGTAGGTCGATCATTTGATCATCCTTTGCCTTCAAGCCCTTCTTTCCCTCGGAATCCTCATTGATTGAGCTTTTCCTTTCCCGATCATCTTCCTCACCATTTTCTCTTCATTTTAATCGTTTCTTCTGTCCATATATTACCCTTCCTTCACATAACCATTTCTTTCCCAATCCTGTTATACCTTCACTTCTCAGCCCTTCATTCATGGAGCCATACACTGTGCATATTTTCCATTTCCTTCCTCATTGTCGAGCATTCACCTCCTGCATACATGTTGTTAGCTAGCATATAGATTTTAGACCATAGAACATAGAGCATAGAATATAGATTGTCCATTCTTGATCATTTTACACAACCCCAACGAGATTAAACTGGTGCATTAATTACGAACATAATCCAAGGTTATACATAGAAAAGTCTCTTTGCACAAAGCATGCTTTTGTTTCCGCTTTTTTATACTGTCTACCTATAAAGCCGAGACTGGGGAGAAAAAGACTACTAAAATGACATAACAAGGCCGCATATGCAGCCGTCTACTCTTGTTCTACATAAATTGAGACACCATTCCCTAGGTAGTCGAATCGATGTATATCGTAATATGAAACCATATTCCAGTTCTCCGAGTTAGCCGCCAATATGTACTTTCTGATTCCTGCTAGTATCCACAGTGTGATGAAATTGCATCGACACTCGGGCCAACAAGCTGACATGTGGAGGGATTATTGTACTGGGGAACTTATCCGGGGACCATAGTTGAGCTATTTCACCTTCCCGATCGGGTATTCGCAAAATCCTAAATGGAAAGGGGAAGCAAATACCCTTATTATCTTAGGTGAAGAACTTCCCAAAGATGCAAATTGGATTGAGTCGTGGGCCAAGAAAGACAAGACCATTTACTTTTCTAGACTTTCCCTATCATTACCTGACTACACCGACGTGGAACCTACCATAATTGAATTCGCTCGGTGATGGAGTAGCTTACCCCAATCTTCTCGTGAGAACCGAAATCGGGGCATCCACAGCGCACAATGTCCGACGCGCGATACAGTGGAAACTCACCCCCATCTGCTAAGGTTCACGACAACGGCAGAGTCAGATTCGGCGCGATGACCTTGGGATCTTGGGATCTGCAGAGACTTGGGTGGCGAACACATTTTCTTTTTTCCTTTTTTTTTTTGTGCCTCTCGACAATACTACTTTCTTTCCCGACTCCAAGATTATCACATCTCAGGCACATCACGGGTTTTATTGTGCCCGAGGGAATCGCTGATCGCTCGGGAAATCTCCTTTTACGGAAACCTGGCTTCCTAGGTGGGGAAGAGTGATAAAGTCCCAAGCTTGCTAAACAAGATACGGGTTATGTTGTCAGAGTCTCGGGGAAATTTAGAGAATGCCTGCTCTCCCTTGTATAACGGAAACCCTCCTTGTTTCCCGCCTCTGTTCTGTTGCGTAAAGCCAAATAAAACCACCCGGTATTGCAGCCAAGCAAAGATCAGCGGTGATAGTGGAGTGGAATAGGCATTTTTTTCGGACATCATAAGAACGAAAAAAAAAGCCAAAGCTCCGCCTGTTAGCCTATATCCTCGTGTAGATGCCGGCCTTTGAATTGGCCGCTTGATCGCCGATACAGCGATCCACTGGAGCAAAATCTTGACCTGAGACGCAGTTCCCATTTTCGGTTAAACGGGATCGTTGCTAGAACAACGTTAAGGTTCCTTGCATGTGAGGAAACGCGAATAAATTGCCGTTAAAACTAGAAGGTACATACATTGGTTCTGCATAAGCTCAAAGGCCTCCCCACAGAATGACGCAGTAACGGGATCCATAACTGTTCATGAATTCCAAGTAAGCCGGGTGAACAATATGAGAGACTCTTGTACTATGTATAGAGACTAGAATTCTGGATATCACGGGAAACTGTGGAGTTTATGTGATCCAACAATGTGGAGGTTGTTTCATCTTGTGGAGCTTCGAAAAAGAGAGTCTCCATTTCAATACGCTTAATAGATTAACTGAAGACCAATAAATAGAAGAATAGAAACATATTGGAAATTCTGGCTGTGTACAATGTAGAAGGAATACTCTCCACGTGACCACACCCCCTATTCCATGTTGTTGTTGCCCAGGCGCCAATAATTCCTGCAATCTCAATAATAAGGACCAATATGGAGTCCTCTGTATAGGATCAATAATGATCTATTCTTGATCGAGTATAATCAACGGGGAACGGAGTACTCTGTGATCCGTATGAGATTGTCCATAACGCGACCAGGCGCCTCTATCACGTCGCCAACGCGAGGCTGATCCCCTCTAACGTGCCGTCCCGCACTTTACTGATACGGTACAGTCGAACTATCATCCCCCCTTTTATCCCGTCCCAGGGAAAATAGCGCGTGGGGACTCCATAGTCAGCACTTTACATTTCAAACTATTGTATGTCCCCTCAACGGCCGGACCACAAAATTATAGTCTACCGTACATGTCCCTATGAAGACTACAGACCCATCGCAGTAGGCTGGCTATATATACGGAAAGTGCGGAGCACATACAGAGTACACATTGGTTGGTGCATTCTTTCCAGCCAGGAAAAAGGCCTTCTTGTGGGCCACTATGTTCTAGTCCAGTCACCTCGTGGATCGTTTTGCTATGGCTGTCTCTCCGATAGGCCCGGCTAATTTTCTAGTCCCCCCACATATTCTCAAACCCCTGCTCACTGCGCTAACGGCCAGATTCATTCAGGGGGGTGACAGGGGATAGCTGTCAGTCCCGCATTGCAATTCAAGCACGTGCAACATCAAACAAAGAACTCAAGCAGGGATCTAAACGATTCTTTGAGTCGCATTCCCCGAGAGGACCTTAAAGCCCAGTCTTGGACTCGAACTCTACGAAAACTCTGGAAGTGCGGCACAGCCCCTCTATCGGTATTTGAGGGGTTAAACTATTGTTTTTACAAACGAGATGGCTGTAACATACTTGCTATCATTTAGTTTTCCCGTTACCAATATAGCAGAGTTTTCAATTAAAACTGTCAATGTATGGTCTCCATTATACTTCATAAAGTGGATTTATGACCACATGAAGCTCCACGAAAAAGATGCATTGTAAATCCCCAAGCCCCTGACCGAAGGAGCCTCCACCAAGGCAACCCGAGTCTTTGTCTCTGGAACCGGAAACACTTCCGCCAACACACTAAATTTCCTTGGGTATGCCAAAAAAGAGCAAAGAGGAAAATCCTGCGGTCTAATCTCGGGGTCAAGCTCCATCTGCCTGATCGCATCTGGACCCTCTGGACCCAACAATCACCCGTCCCAATCTACCTCAGATCCTGGACAAAGAAGTAACAAAGAAATGCATCGCGTATGGCGGCACAACCCCCGTCAGTTCCCATCTAGGACACGGCTTCCATCCCCACACACGGAATACACAGCCCATGTGCTCTCTGTGCCTCTCATTCGATGCCCCGAAAGCTTGACAGGTAATATAAGCTATCATGTACAACCTGTTGGTGGCGTCGGGGATATAAAATAGGGCGGATAGAGGCGCAGACTAGCCTCCTAATTGGGGAAGAAAGTACGGAGTACCGTTGCGCGTAGACATGCCGGCCAATCCGCCTGTCATACGCGTCCGACATTGCCTTCTTGCCTTCTGGTGGCGTTCTATACATCTCGCGGAGACTGTCCCGGATAGCCTAGGGTTTAGAGGATTCGCGGAGCAATGATTTCGGTCCATGTGGATTCTCCCTTCGGGCGAAATGAACTGTGGAGTATGATGAGTGGAGCTGCGCGTGTAGCTCCTATCTTTCTTTGTTCGTTGCTCTCATATTGCCCCATCGGCAAGCGTTCCTGGGCCGTTCTCTTTCACGCACTAGGCTAAGTAGGCTTTCGTATTGAATCGGTGATATGAAAACTTACGTCGTATGTATCGTTGACCGTTACCATCTAGAAAATTACTATACAAGAGGTCCGGTATCCTGTACTTATTCTCGCCGTACTTTCTCCACCGGCCAGATCCCTGTAGCTGCTAACTTGGTCTATCGATTCAACAATTCCGGTAGACGATGTAGATGTATAGGATTATGCGTCTGCTTCCTAGACTGTTCATGATTATCTAGTTGTGCTCCGGAGTACTCCGTGGTTTGTATTCTCTGTAGGCATTGAATGGACTATCCGTATTCTCAGTCCACCGCCTTTCTGCTGCTTTTGGATGAGCTTGCATTATATATATGCATGGGTAACCCTATATGTAGGTACCAAGGTTCTGCCTTTCCGCCCCTATCCCATGGATGAGCTTGCATTAAATTCAATGTCCATTTTTTTTAGTCATCGGGTTCTTTACATCCGTATTACTATGTATTCAGTATTCTGGCTTGATATATTTGACTGACATCATCTTTAGCAATAGCTTCAACTCGATATATAGAGGGAGAGGGATGTAGACTACGATATTGTACAGCACATGATACTTGAATAGCTCATAGAAAAGTGAACTAAAAATTTCAGTAGAGTTCATACCCAGTAGCTTTGTATAACAGTGTGGTTACACGATCGCAGCCGTGGCGTAAAAAGCCACAAAGAAACAAGCGCGCCCCAGCCATCGATATAACCTTGGAAAACTCGGTGAGAAAGCATAATCAAGAACTTCAAAGAAGCAAAAAAAGGAGAAGCCTTAGCTGCATCTCAAATCACATAAGATGCACCAGCCCGACTTTGTTAAGATCATAACCAAAATTCCAAGGTTTGGAGTGCGATCTTGCAGCCAGATGCAGGTACATACCCTAACTATGCATAAAGCTGTGGTGCTATTTTAGCCTCAGCCGCTCACTGCATCCTAACAATTAAGTCCACTTGATGACACAGCATCAACCTGAAGACTTGACCGGCAGCCAAAATTTAGATTGTCTGAATGTCCCCCGGGTGCTGGTTATGTTAGCTCTGACTACTCCGTACAGAGACCCAGGATCCAGGACACGGATGTATGTCTTGTGGACCACCGATATCAATAATCTCAAAGTCTCACCTACGTTGCGGTCCGATACACAGTTTATTTACGCAGCCATTACTATGTGTCGACGAACATATATCGATGAGACAGGAGAGATGCAACAAGTAAGCTACTCTTTCTTCACGATGGATAGGTATAGCTCCTAGCCTGTTATTTTGATAGCATAGTATAGATCTCGCTATTTGGCACGTTCCACTGACACTCGGATACCAACGTTGATCTTCCTAGACATCGACTCAGATCTCCACCACACTTCCCCTGTCTGTCTTGCATCGGCAATTGCTCCCATGAGGTTAATTAAGATATAGTATGCAATAACTAGTTGCAACATGGGCAATCTAAAGATCAGTGTCTTGCTCATCCTACCCCACGAGTGAGCTGCTAGTCTACTATACGAGAGTACGAGGAGACTAGATCATGTCGCAAATAGTTTGCCTTAAGTGGAAATATCACACGAGGGAAAATCCTTCAAATCAACAAAAATACAACGGACATAACCCAGAGACATACATGTGTCTATCACAGAAACCATTGCTGATCCAGACTGACCCCAAGCCTCGAGCTAACAGGGCTCCTACCTAAAACGGGTGCTTAGATGCGCATCAGGCTTCTTAATCTCGGCGAACATATTAAACACATTAGAGTAAATGTGACGATACCTCACTTCCCCGAGACGATCTCTTGTCAACCAGACAGGTCCTGCAGCACAATGGCTATACCTGTACAAAGTGTTTTGGGAGAACGACCGTGCATGCCCCACTGCTTGGGCACGAGTCTGCCAGAACGTGATGCGCTTGTGTGCTATGCAGATTGCTGACGAAAATTTGAAAAGCTAAGCGAATTGCAAGCTAGCAAGTTAGACTAAAGGACTACCTACATATGTAGGGGTAGTTGATTTGTGCTGTAGGTAATATCAATATGAGACAAGCAAACAGTCTCACTGAGACCCCGCGGGCTGGCCCGTTAATTGTATCACCTCAATTGCATCCTATGCATTGTGCGACTGATTTTTATGCTGTATTTTCTTTTAGAGAGTAGGATAGAGACGTTCAAAACATGACCATAACCAAACCAGCAGTAAATTTCAGTAGTCTCAAGATCGATCTACGCGATCTATACTCCTTACAAGCGACCGTAAAAACCAGAGCTCAGAGACTAAGCACCCCTCTCCCATGGTTTGAACGTGACTCCAGCACGGAGGTTTCGCCCATTGAAGGTATGGCCCGCAGATCGCATTTTGGCGATTGCCCACCCTAATGTGATGATATCGAGGGGCTTGCATCACCCTACCATGATAGCCGTCGATTGGGCCCCACGAGGGCGAGGCGCTCGGAGTTTTTATTTTTGATTGAGCTGTTGGCTCCCTTGGCTTGATAGCTTTGCTGACCTACATTAGTCACACATTAGTAGGGGCTAGTTAGCTGTTTTATACTTCGTTAAGGAGGCAAATATTCCAGAGCATGTGACGGTCAACCAATGCATGCCTAGGATAAATCAGTATGCATTTGGTACATTTCAATATTGACTGGCAATTGCAAAAATCAAGTTCACGCTCTGCAAGACTGTTGGTCGAGCTGCGGGAGGACGTGCGAGATGTGATGGGGAAAGGGAGAACGACCTATGTCATAGTGTATTACAAGTTCGATACTGAGCCCCAATTTACTCCAAGCCTAGACCATAGGATGGCGAAATCGCCTTGTGTATATTATTCAATTTTGCGACTTTCATTATGTTTAACCCCAGTTATTCTTTTTTTTAAAGATAATGTGTTGATCAAATGTGATCCCCATAGTACATCGTACTATTTACAGAAAATATTCCGAAGCCCACTTTGACTGCGAGGGGGTTAATGTACATTTCTACTGTACATCAACAAAAGTACGTCAAATTTTTCTTCCGGCAAGGCATTCCCCGTATCTCTCCTCGCATCTATTATTATTCCAGGTCTTAGACATGAGCGGGTCTGCACCATGGTTATCCCTTTAGCTTGGATCTCACTGGGATGAAGTATGCCTACTACGTATGCAAGCATCAGGTAGCTTTGCGACAGTGTTTATTCGACTTTCAACTCGCAACAGCTCGCATTTGTGGATCTTGTTTGCCAATGTGAACCTTTCCTATGATTATCGCCCCACGCGTGAGGAAAAAATAAAGTAGATGGAGGGGAATCTGGATACGGAGCATAGGTCCGTCTGGATTTCAATGGAGACCGGGGTATGGATAAGGGGGGGGGGGGTAGGGATTTGAGATTAGAGATTTTTTTATGTGAGGTACAGATTACTGAGGGGTATACCATGAAAGAAAAATAAACCATATAACGGCCAAAAAAGACTTTCGGCGGCTGTCACTTTGGGAACCGGTCGCTGCGCTGTCGATCCCATCCCGGAGAGATATTGACAGGCGAACAAAAGGTCCCTTTCCCTCACTTTAAAATGATTGATCGAGTCTCCCTGCAGGCCAGAGCACACACGGTCAATGCATTAAGACATGGCCTGATTCAACCCACAAGATTTATTTGGTTTTGGTGATATGATTGGTCTCAGTGATTTTCAATTCTAAACAAATTAAAAGAATTTATCGGAGGAAAGTAGTCTGGAACGGTGTGCGTTCGACAGATGCAAGGATAGTGGATTACTTGTGAGATATGTACATTTTAGCCTATTTATTGGCGTATAGGGTACTTTCTAACTCGGTACTAATGGTAGGTGCTGAAAACATATGAGTATTTGTTATTGTAGACAGGCCATATTCTCGGGGAAAGGAGGGTTCATTTTTCCTGTTTTCTTAATTATCTTTTTCTTCTATTACTTTAAGATCTCAATCGTTGATTTTATTATGGAAAGAGAACTATATGTATAAGTATAAAGAGATGTATAAAGCCTGAAAAAGTAAAAAGATGAAAAAGAAAAAAAAAAGAAAAGTGAAAAAAACCCCCCCAAAAGCCAAAATTCAAGAATTTAGAAATACGTTCTGTATGATACCCGTCACATTATATCAGAGTACATTACATATACGGACCCATTACCAGTGGAGCGTGGATCGTCCCGATCGAGTCCCAGAAGATTCAAGGCCTTTCAACTCAGCTATTATTATTCCGCTTATTTCCCTCTTTTCCTTCTCCTTTTGCTTCAGCTTTTCTACTTTGATTTGATATTGCTGCCGGTGGCAATTGCGAGCTATACTTAGCATTCTTTCCTTATATCCCTTCCGCCCTTGCGTTGCCTTGGGGAATTCATCCTTTCACTTCAATTGGTTTATCCTTGCTGCGATCCTTAGCACTTGCTCCCTTCATAGGCATTGCATTATTTATCATCCCTTGATATTGGGGATTTGACCTTGCGACTCGTCATCTCGGGACTTTGAATGTTCCGGACTCCTTGAAAGGAAGTCTGTTTGGATCTGTTTATAGTTTTTGATTACTTGTTAATACCGTTTTCTGTGTTTGTATGTCTTCAAAGCTCCTAAATCCTTCCCCTCTCCTGGCATTCCAAGCCCTCGACCTTCTTGGGCACATTCCAAACATTCAATCCCTATACGTTATACCATCCTTGAGCACCAATTGACCTAGATTGTGCAGGATCAACCCCAGCCTCTGGCGATTCGATTCCTCCCCTCCATCCCTGACTATCCAACGCCACTTGCCTTCGATACTTGTCTTTTTTTTGGATTCACTAAAACAATGTTCATTGCATCTATCGAATAAACGCCATCGGTCAGTGACCTCAGCGGCTTGGAGAATAATTTAGTCACGGAGCCAACAAGAGATGGAGCCAATGAAGCCACACATCCCCCCGTTAAAGATCTCGAAATCCAATTCGAATTTATCCGAGTCAAACAACGACACATCTATACAGAATCGATTCTATTCTGCCTGGGGCTCAGAGATGTCCCCTCCGTTAACACCACAAGACGCCCAGGACGCCAACATGGGTCAATTTGAGGCCCCGAGGCCTGTCTTTCACAACTATCTGCGCGCCTTCTACCCATTTCACCCGGCCGGCAATGTTTCTCCCTCAACCGTCACCCTCCCTCTGGACCAGGGAGACATCATTTTGGTACATTCCGTTCACACCAATGGCTGGGCCGATGGAACATTATTAGATTCTGGGAATCGAGGCTGGTTACCCACGAATTACTGCGAAGCATACGACCAATTAGCTATGCGTCCTTTGTTAAAGGCCCTGACTGATTTCTGGGATATCATTCGAGGAGGATGCGGGTCATCACTAAAAGATTTTGGAAACCAAGACTTGATGAGAGGCCCCATCGCTGGCGTGAGGTTTCTATTGGTGAGTACCAACTAGAACTAAACCAAAAACCACAGGGCTTATAATTCCATAGGAAAAATCAGAATGTCTCACTCGAGAATCCTCTCTGATAAGGAGGTTCGATGGGCTACGCAGAATTCGGAAGGCTTTGCTATCGGACCTGTCTGCGTTGGTGAAAACTGCGAAGAAGTTCCAGGAAGTGGCCAACGGGGTCCCGTCGGAAGACGAAGTTGAGGCCATTTTGGATGAGATGCTTCTCAAGGCTTTCAAGATTGTTACCCGAGGAGTTCGATTCCTCGACGTGTGGAATGAGGAGGTTGGCCTGGGGAGGACTATTGCCGAGTTAGATGGGCCCGGTGAGAGCTTACCCCAGCACAGCATGCCGCCGACTCCCGCATCAGACAGTTTCAGCTTAGGCGAGGTTGAGGGGCCTGATCGATCGGAGTCGCGAATGTTAGAATCACGAGTGGAATCACGACATATGAGCTATAGCCGTATGGATATGAGTCGGTTATCAATGCGCACGGAGATGGTTGATCATAGACCAGTATCCGTCGCTACGAAACGGGTTTCTGTATCCCATCGCATGTCAGTCTCTGGTCCTTCTAGTGCCGTCATTGCCGAGAATTTGGCATCCGAGCGGCTTATAACGACATACGATGCGTTCCTCGGAGTACTTGGCTCATTCATCGGGCTTCACATGCAGTCTCGCTCCTCCACGGAATTGGTTGTCACCACACAGCAGGCTGTCCAGTCGTGCAAGCATCTGCTAAATATTGTCGAGGTAGTGTGCGAGCACGACACGCACCGCAGCGTGTTTCTTGAACAGGCACGGGAGTCAATGTGCGAGGAGCTATCTGAGCTTGTTCACGCTGCCCGCGACGTGTTTCGCCCTGCACAACTACCAGACGATGATCTTGTGTTCATGCCAGAAGAAGGGAAACGCCTTGTGGAGGCTGCGACTGCATGTGTACGAGCAGCCGGAAACTGTTTGGCAAAGGCTCGCCTGGTGCTTGAGCAAATTGGTGATCTCGAGCTTGATCCTGAACACTACGAAGACAGAGGACAGGACTTGTCGAGTATTGACTCTCCACAAGAAGAGTCTGAGACTCCTGTAGAACAGGAACGACAAGAGCTGTCACTTCGCCTTCCTCCACCTCCTCTCCATATTCCTAGCACCACATACTCTCCCCCCACACCTGCTCTCACAGACGCTACAACACCTTCATCTTACCAATCTCATATCACGAATTCCCCCGCCAACATTACCGCACTTTCCTCCCTACCCAATTCTGCCATTCTCCCTACCCACCTAGAGAACATATCTTCCTTTGACTCCGCCCACACTAGCTACCGTGAAAGTCATCCCAAGTCTGATGTGAGCGAATCGTTTGGTCGTGGAATCACAAGCAACGGTAGCAGCTTCACATATAACAGCTACGCACGTGACTCTGAGATGAGTGGTCTCTCGCAAACCTCAACTCGGGCTACCTCACCTGATATTGGGGGTAGCTTCCAGGGCAGCTTCACGGTTCACTCGCTAAAGGAAAGCCTAAGCTACTCGACCCTCGCCGAGGAGAATGAGGAGACCGAGGCCAACATCCTGGAAAGGACTTACGCACACGAACTCGTTTACAAGGAATGTTCTGTGATGGGCGGTAGTCTTCGTGCTCTTATCGAGAAGCTGACTGCTCACCAATCCACCCCTGATGCCATGTTTGTCTCCACCTTCTACCTTACCTTCCGTCTCTTTGCCACCCCTCTTGAGTTTGCCGAAGCGCTCGCTGAACGCTTCGAGTACATTGGTGACACACCTCACGCTTCCGGACCTGTCCGTCTCCGTGTATACAATATCTTCAAGGGTTGGCTCGAGTCCCACTGGCGTCACGATCGTGACAACACAGCCCTGGATTTCATTGTCAATTTTGCAAACACACGACTTGTGGTCGACCTCCCTACTGCTGGTAAGCGGTTGCTTGATTTGGCCGGTAAGGTGTCTGCGGTTGGTGGCCCTCTTGTGCCTCGCTTAGTTTCTTCAATGGGCAAGACCAATACCTCCATTGCTCAATACATTCACCCGGATACCCCCATGCCTCCTCCCGTCCTTGGCAAGAAGGAGCACAATTTGCTTAAACAGTGGAAGAACGGCGAAGCTTCGATAACCATTCTTGACTTCGACCCACTTGAGCTCGCCCGTCAGCTGACCATCAAGGAGTCGCGCATTTTCTGCTCCATCCTTCCAGAGGAACTACTGGACACGGAATGGACCAAAAGATCAGGCTCGTTGGCTGTAAATGTTCGAGCCATGTCGACTCTCTCGACTGATCTCGCACATCTCGTTGCTGACTCCATCTTGTTCCTTGAGGAACCCAAGAAGCGTGCCGCTACCATCAAGCACTGGGTCAAGATTGCGAACAAATGTCTCGAGTTGAATAACTACGACTCCCTTATGGCCATCATCTGCTCATTGGACTTGTCTATGATCTCTCGTCTGAAGAAGACTTGGGATATCGTATCGCAGAAGACCAAGAATGCCCTCGAGCAGCTCCGCAGCATCGTGGATGTGTCTCGCAACTACGCGGTACTCCGTCAGCGTCTTCAGAACCACGTACCACCCTGCCTCCCATTCGTCGGTACCTACCTGACTGACCTCACCTTTGTTGACCACGGCAACCAGTCTCTCCGCACCCTCTCCACCAACGACAATGAAATGGCCGTCATCAACTTTGACAAACATATGAAGACAGCCCGTATTATCAGCGAACTCCAACGGTTCCAGATTCCCTACCGTCTGGCCGAAGTTCCGGAGCTACAAGCCTGGATGCAGAATGAGTTCGTACGAGTGCGCTCACGTGGCGAAACAAACACACAAACCTTCTACCGCCGCTCTCTGGTCCTTGAGCCCAGAGAAGCCTCCCGCAGCGCAACCAATCTTCAGTCCCAGTCCGAGTCCACTCCCTCCATTCTCGACAATGCCAAGGACAAGTTTGACTTCCTCTCATGGACCAACCAGTCTAAAGCGAAGTCCTTCACGGCATAGCTTCCTTATACCCACACCATCCCCTATCCAATCCTTCATAACCTAATGACTGACGACCTCTTCTTCTCTATTTTTTGGTGTTCCAATCAACATCCTTAATCACTTTTTTGCGATTTGTGAATATCCCATCATTCTTGTCTAATCTATTTACTTTTTCATTCTTGGCAGGTACTATTATATTTTTTCTTTTTTTTTTTTTTTTTTTTTTTTGCGATTTCTCTTACGAGAAAAGTGGCATTTGAAAAGCGGCTATGGAACGGGCCTCGGGACTACCCAAATGGAGTTTACTAAGGGCCTTGCTTTGTTTAACTGATGTTTTTTGATATCTTGTCTATTATGTTCTTATTTCGGTTGGGAAAGGGGGGTGGGGAAAGGACAGGGTTAACTGGACAAAGGACTGTTATCTGTCAACTGGGCGTTTCCTACATTGGATACCCTCTAGACAATATTTTCGCCTCATGGCTTCTGTACAGGAGCAACTCTTAAAAGCTGCCGGAAATGCACAATACGCTTTAATTCTAACTGTTTCTCCATCAATCGTAATTGTAAACCGTTTTTTACCTCCTATCATGTCAACGTGTGGGCTTTCTCTTGATTGCTTAGCAAGTGCTATTGGGATTCATTCCGCTTCTCGGCTCCAAATACTATACAAATTTGTGAATGAACTCACCCTAAGTGAAATAGGGTCCTGAATTCGGAACCTTTGATTATATCAAAATATAACTCAAGCCTACCCCCCTCGAATTGTTTTGGATAGAAGCCCACAAGCCAGCTCAAAAGTTAGCGTACCAGCGAGAGCCCACCATTAACAGGCACCAACTGACCGGTGATCCAGCGCGAAGCCTCCGAGACCAAAAACGCAAGAACAGGAACCAAGTCAATCTCCACGTCCCCAAACTTCTCCCCAAGACAAACTCGATCACTCATGAAAAAATCATGACCTTCGACGCTCTCCGCCTCAATATTCCCACGATAGCCATCAATCATGGGCGTCCAAACAGCCGGGAGGACCGCATTAACACGAATCCCATACTTCCCCCACTCGCGCACAACAGCCCTCGTAAAGCTCTGCACGGCATCCTTTGAAGCAGCATAGTGTACCAGAAGCGGCAGTGGATCAGACGCAAGATCAGACCCGAAGTTCAGAATCGTGCCGCCCTGAGTCTTGAGATAGGGAAACACGGCTGGGTTTATGAAGATTGTTCCCTTGATATTGACATCCAGCATGCGATCCAGCTCACTCTTGGCCAACGTTGTCTTGGATGTCACATATCACCATGTGCACGCCGTGTGCGGCGAAGACTTCGGCTGTTGCTTTGCCGATTCCGGAGGCACAACCTGTTATCAGGACACGCTTTTCGGCGATTGAGGGGATTATGTGGCAGGCTGTTTTCTCTAGAGGAGAGTCGCTGTGGGAGGTTTTAGGGCACATTCTGATTTGAATTATTGTAGATGATGGAATTGTCGAAACGTTTAGTTGGTGGTTTTCTACTGTTGGTTCTGTATTAATCTTATATAGACCCTTTCTATGCTCGATGTAACCTGTTTTGTATAGTTAGATTAAGATGATTCTAAATTCGGCTGACTTATGTACACCCCGAGTCTAGGGCTGGGAATTATAGAGTGGCTCTTCCATTGGAGAAACACTAATGAAGAGATATGGCAATGCTGGCGCTGGGAACACGAAAGCTTTGTGTTTTAGGAATGATGTGCAGAAAAGAAGTAGAGTTTACGAGCTGGTGTATATCTGGGGGTTTACTCAAAGCCCGATTAGGAGCATTATATGGTGAAATGATCTATTTGAATATATCTGGTCCAAAACATATGTAATCTCGGAATAGAACGACCCGGAATCTGCATTTTGTTATCAATATAATATATAATATTCGGCGCAAGGAATACATGCTGTACATAATCAAAGCCACTAGGATGACGAGACGGCCACTAATCCTTGAGTTTCTTGTGTTAGGGCTCAAATTTGTGTTACCTTCAGCTCCCTCATAGATCCTGTTTTACCGTGATGTGTCATACATATGCACTTGTGGACCTATATACATAGCTAGACGTACAGGAATAACAATAAATGGCCATTGCCCTGGGGTACCACTAAAATGACAAAAAGCATGGATGGCTGTTTATTCAAAGTCGTCATAACTTCCCCACCGCGGGGTTGATCCTTACCGATTCATTGCATTGCTGGAGTATTGGCATTATCTCACTGAAAACCTGAGCTGAGGTTTTGCCGTAAGGTTTATTTGCTTTTCAATGCCAAAATGATGAGCCCCAGTGGAAAACCAGATCAAGTACATCTAGACAGCAAACGAGACAATAAGTGGTCTTCCTTAAATTAGGAATTAATAAAAGAGATTCGATGTGTGGTTGTTGTTTTTATTTGGAAATATATGAAGCAGTACCTATTCTACGTCGATGCCCGAGGGCATCTCTAGTTTCCAGTGCGATTAGTATTTATCTCACCTCTCCAGTGTTTACTGCTCATATCAAAATAGTATCGAACTTTTACCTATTGAGATACAAAAATCTTAGACCTTTAGCTCGATAAGTTGCTAGGTTCCCGGGCCAAACAGGATCGTTGGTGGTAATAACTAGAAAGATTACCTCAATTATTTGATGTTAATGAGGTTTGGTCACTTTTTATTTTTATATTCATATTGGTAAAAAGATATGTACCCTCAACATCGGTTTTTTAAGGTGAAGTAGTGGCATAAGTAAACGGGCAATAATACCACAGCTTTTCAAGTCGAGGTTATCGATCTTCGCGGTTGACTTGTAGCCAAACACCAAAAGTAAACCAGTAATCCCTAGAGGAAATAAATTACTAAATAAGTGCGCCCTAAAAGAGTGTCGAGAAGTAATCTACTTCATGAACATCCGAAGTTCTCCGAAACATATCTGGTTTTATAGGATTCAGTTTTGTATTGTGTTTTATATGTAATTCGAAGACATTCGTTCGTATTATACCATACACATTGCTATTTAAGGCTATTACAACATGTCAGAGTGTAATTCTATTCTGTCACTCTCTTTATTAGTGGCTGAGCCTTGCATGAACCCCTCCGCCATGCCTGCGGAAGATTTTCTTTACAATCCCCAATACACATACATCCATGCAAGGGATATGTCCAAAGGACCCCACTGAAGACAAGAAAGCCTCCGAGGTGTATATTTGAGTTGACAGACCGCTACCATTGTATTGAGGTATTTGAGTAATACAACTGCCTATACCCCACAAGCGCCGAACCCATGCAAGCCTAGGACAAATTGAAATGTGTCGACGTCCTGCACGATCTATCTGCTTCCAGCAGATTCATGTAAGAATATGAAATTATTCAGGTTTACGGAGTACCCCGTACTATGCAAAGTGTCCAGCTACGCCTCGCTAAATGTTACCAGGTCACGTCTAGGTTTGACCTAAATACTCGAGGGAAGTTGATTATTTTAATATTCGTTTGTTTTATGATGTATTGAAAGCCTATGGTGTATTATGTTTGTCAATTCGAGGGAGAATGTGACATGTCATGATAGTGAAACATTCTACTGGTTTTTGGGCACTCATCTTAAGAGGCCAAAGTGGATGACAGTGATTTTATGCTAGTTGATTCGAGGTTCTGGGCCTGTATTGTAAGGATATTAGGCAGGGGCAAACAAAAAATCATGCTCATGTCGCCGTCTTGTTTGCCTGTAGTCTAGGAAACACCCCCCCCGGGAGAATTCACATATTGACCGCCAAAGATAAAGACAAGTGGGTAACTCTTGATTGATATATCACCTAATTTACACACTTCCAATCCAACGCCTTTTCATTAAAATATCCCCGAACTTCCTATCTGAGAACCTCAGAACTAACCTTGGAAACCAACTATGTTACATAACGTGTTTTGAACGCCTCCACGAAATCCAAACCCATGCCATCGTTATCATAAGCAGATGCTCTGGTATCCAAATCTAGTGGAAATAAAACATCAGTATTAGACAAGGATCGTAGATCAAGTATAGGGACCATTGAAGGGCGCCCGTGGGCACATTGAAACGGGAAGGCACAACGTGCCAGTCTAGAGACTAACGCCTGGCACTCTTCAAGATTCAACGGATCATTGAACATGATAGCAGTGCGACAGGCACGGGAGTTAAGAAGATCCACGATGCCTTGAGGACATCCATTCATCTTCTGAACCCATGAGCGTGAGGTAGATGATGTCGAAGTTCCTTTGTGTACCACATCATCGTTATCTGATAGTTCGAGATCCTGGTCGGCATCTTCGGCTTCAAATGCTTTCTTCGATTGGAACGGCTTCCTGCCATCTTCCTCGCTTGACCAGATCTCACGTCTCATCAAGTCAATCAACACACGAGGCTCGAGCCGACAACGTTCTGCTATTAGAACAGGAAGAGTATGCACGGTGATCAAAACAGTAGATTTGGTCTTGCCATGTGTCACATACTCAATACCCCAGGCCGAGAAGAGACCTATATATTTTTGGAAGAGATCACTCTCCGTCGATGAAACTTCGAATGCCAAAGAACCGACTTGAACAGTGCGCACTCGACATCCCGACCCCGAATTCTCATTTAGGTCAGTAGAAAGGAACATCTCCCTAAACAACAGTTCAATTCGATATCGCTCATCGGCCGCGTGTTGATCGATTAAGAGCAAAACATCGTCTGATGATCCCTCCCAGTTGAGATTGAGATTAACAGGAGCGGTATGGACCTTAGCCAATATAAACTTTTTATCCACCTGGGCTATCACTTCGGCAGTTTCGAGCGCACGACGTTGAAGTTTTCCTCGATATTTGGCAACCTGCGCCATATCAAGCGACCCAATGCCCTTGAAGCAGTCGTACGAAGAAGAAATTGAACTCTGCTGACCGGCGTACTCTGTGCCTAGATTTGGTATTGGGATTTCTGTTCGGCGGAAGGAAGGATTGTCCCATGCTCCTAATATGTTTTCTATCCAGAAGTTTTGCGCTGCATGCTTGGACGAGGTATCGACATGATCGGTGCGAGAACGCTGGGTAGCCGATGACTTCCGAGAGTTCATCGTTTGACCCGTTCGGGGATTAATCATGTAGGCCAACTTTGTGTGTGGATCGACCCAGGTGATCATCTTCTCTGATGGAGAGTCTCCAAGCAAATCCTCTGTTTTGTTTCTGCCCTCACCAGAGACTCCTTTATCCACGGGCCCTGGAAGAACCGCGCATCTCTGGCCATCATTTTGACGGTTTGGCCTATGTTTAGGGAGGATAGGAAAGGAACTGCCCCCCCGAATTATATCAGGAGCGGCATGAGAATACTGAGGGTTTTGATGGATCGGAGAATGTCCGTTGAGATCCTTAGCTGTTTTTACCCTAGACCAATTGGCAAAGCTTTGACCTGAGTTCAGAGACTGAGATCTTGGGAATGAGGGAATTTTCAAATGACCACTAAATGCCTCTTCAGTGCCCGAAATCGACGGATCTTGTTGCTGGAGGCCACGAAAACTGCCAGCTGCTCGGGAGGATGTGGAGCGGATGCTCTTGTTTTGGCCCGATGAGATGGTCTGCTGTTTGGCGGTACGAGGGCGGAGATTGTGTTGTTTCAAAAACTCATGAAGCATCGCCCCAAGCACATCGACAATCCGTTGAACCGATTTGGCCGATTCTGGACGATGCTCAGACCCATCATCATCCAACCGTATAACAGCGGTTGTGTCAACACGGATGTAAAACATTGGCCACTTATTGACGGAATTTTCCCAGCTTCGAGTGCTTGCGTTACTTGGGATATCAAGCTGATTTACCGAAGATGCAGAATGTGGAACATAGCTTCCGCCAGACATGACTCCGACATTACTAAAATCCGACAAAGCAAATAGCCGGTTCACTTCGTTATAAAGAACATTCGAGCTATTGCGCGATAGCACGGGTTCTTCCCCCAATGAGATGAACTGAACCTTCCGAGTTGGACTGGGTTGAAGAGATATTGCTCCCTGAATTATGAGGCCTGAGACTGAAGCTGAAATCTCATGCCAAGTACCCAAATTTTGCGGTGTGATCAGCCCAGATTGTGTGAGAATCGACCCGATACGCTTGAGGTCAAATTCTCTCTGATCACGAGGAATGCGTGTTTCGGGTATGGAGGCAGTTGCAAGACGAATGGACATCCGTTTATTTCTTTCCACATCGAGAAGGACTAATTTTGAGAGTCGAGGATTGGCTAACAGGAGAGGAACCAATGAGTTCCTTAGATGGTCCCACTCTCGTTCTAGCTCGTCCGGCCGCTGAAGAGTGAGAGCTCGACTCTTGACACGAACTGGCATGTTCCCAAAAAGGTCATTGACAGTCACCGACGTCCCATGGCTGGCAGAGCGAAGCACATGATGTGGCGGTGCAGGGGTTAGTCGAGCTATAGGCGTGGAATGATGAAGAATAAGAGAGTTTGTGCATCCATGGCGAATATGACGAGACGTTACAGTGAGCAGAGACAATGAGGCCAGGGAGGACAAGAACAAGCCTCGATGGCCATACAAGCCACTCAGATTAAATTTGGATGTATCTATTACATATGTTAGCCAGCATACAGTACAACCTCAAGGTGGGGAGACATGCGGTGAGGCTTGCCCAACCCTCCTGTAACTTCGAACTCGGCCGGAGGAATTCCATCGCCATCATCTTCAACTATACAGCCACCACGTTTGAAATTGACAGTGACGAAGATGGTATGTGCATTGGCATCCAAAGAATTCTTGACTAGCTCCAAAATAACACCAGTCAGGTGTACAATGGATGTAGACGATTTGATCTTTGCAATCACATCAGAAGGTAGCAATCGTATTATTGACTGAGAAGGAGGCATTGACGCAGTTGTTTGTTGTTTGTATTCACCGGGGCATGGCGCCACTAGATGCGTGAAGAAAAACCCCAAAATGGATTTTAGAAACACGACTATGAATACGCATTTCAATCATGATAATCTGTCATTATCACTGCCAGAGCCTTCCCAATATATATTAGGCACTGATTCACAAAAGAATAAAACGTCCAGAATGTTGAAAATACGTCAAATAGAAGTCAAGAGGCAAGGCAGGCACATGACGTGCACGGATAAACAGTCTCCCCGCCCGCTGCCCCATCTTCCCCGGCGCGGCTCGTTCCCTAGGGCTCTGCTCCCTTGCCTACCTTTGACCTTTCGCAAGCCAGAGTTGGTAGTGACTACGCTGCCTCTTCAAGCTAGAATGGCTACTGCTGATGGTCCAGCCAGGGTGCATGGTAAGTACCGATTGTGCCTGTTGGCTACTGTGAACCGCTGCTAAGGGATTCATACAAAAAGACAGGAATGCACGTCGCCGTCCATTCTCGAGCTGGGTGAAACGCCTGGCAAACCTTAAGAATTCCTCCGAATCTACTACAAATCGATGGTCCAACAAGCGCTCCGCGGGTAATAAAGGCAAGAAAAGTGATCAAGGAAACAACCCATACCCGCTCTCTGGAACTATCAACCGTGACACAGAGAGTCAGACACCGACCGATTCATATACGGGTAATCATTATGGTGCAGAATGTCGCTCCAGAAGCGACCCATCTTTTTGTTCGGGCTATGAGAATCCAACTCCCCTGACAAGCGCAAAATCCGCTGCGCCAACTATTTCAACCAACGGCGACGCCGCATTCTCTGAAGCGGCGTATTCAAAGGCCGGCACATTGGCTACTGGCACCGAAGGATTTAGTACCCACGGAGGAGGTGAGGGTAGCACCTTCTCGTCGCCTGCACCTTCAATTCGATCGATGACCACTACCTTGACCACTGTACACTCGGCGGCACCCTCAACCCAATTGTACAATGCGCAAAACAGCCATAATGGACACCACCATGGCAGTTCGACACAGAGCTCCTCGAACCAGCAAATTCAATTCTCCCACCAATTTCCTTCGACCTCACCCGCTACCGCAGTCCCCCCGCACTTGGTGCCCCAAAACCAGGCGATGACGTACAGCGCCGCGACCGCAAACAATGCCTTGACCGATAACGCATCTCTTCTCACTTTGGCGAGCTCATCTAAGCGCCGTCGTCGCAACTCCCTGGATACCAATGCATCTGTACGAGGATTGGCGCCGTCTTCTGTTTTTGGCGGCAGTCGGGAGAGTCTGCCGTTGAGTGTTTTGAGTGGACATACGACGGAAGCATCTAATACCTCTGTGTTCAATGCACCGGGCGTACTGAGCCGACCAAGTATTGTTGGCCTTGCTAGTGCTGAACGCATTAGTGTCTACTCGGCCTCCGGAGCAATCCCGCTAGCTAGCACCACTGCGGAGCGGGCCGGCTTGTACACCACTAAGCAAACTGCCGGCGGCGATACGGCCAGCATTCGCAGCGGTGTCCAATCGCACAGTCGAAATGACAGTACTGCCGCCAGCATTGCCGGGGGTATTAGCAGCCCATTGGCCATGGCTGGTCGCATGAGTCGAAGAAGTTCTGGGTGGGGGGAAATTACTGGCGAGGAGGGCAATGAAGGAAAGCCTATTGAGAAAAACGAGGATGAAGTGGGGACCAAGGATGAAACCTCCTTTCCCGTTGAACCGCTCAAGACATAATTCCACCTCGCACGTGCCCGCATATCCTTACCAGTCCCGATCGAACGGTGAGGTGTGCTTGAATGAAGTTACGCATGGTCAGTTCCGAGGTTTGAGCGAAGTAACAGCGATCCTTTACTACATAATGACTTGATGCATGGAACCTTCCAAGGACCTGGATGTTATTAATTGTTTGGCGGCGTTTTCTAGGCTGAGAATTTGATACCCTATGCGGTATGGACAAATTCGTTTCTACTCAATCCATATTGCATGCAAGTTCGGATCTTTCGTATATTCATTAGACCCTTCCTAGATCCCACTCCTAGCGAGTACTTTTTACATGTGCATTTCATCATCGTACGTGTTGATATCCATCCACCCCTAGCTATCAAAGCCAATTGGCCCAATGACGGCATTTTATCGGCGCCGGATGATCATGGGCATATCATACTGATACACGAACCAGGCATTTTGGTAATTCCATTCATGATTGGGGTCAACCAGTTGAATCTATATCGCGAGTTAGCACCATAAAGCTGGAATCCAAGAAACGCTCATAAACCACTCACATCGAACAAGCTATACAGCGTCGCAATCAGTTTTTTGATCTCTAACATGGCGAGATACCGGCCCATGCAAACCCGGCCTCCGCCACCGAAGGACAAGTCGACGGTATCCTTCATCCGACGCAGGCGAACCTCGAAGTTCTCCGGGCTTTCATCCTTGCGCTGCAGCCAGCGGTCCGGCTTGAAGTCATCGGCATCATCTCCGAACACTTCGAAATCACGGTTTGTGACAAATGGATTGATCCCGACCTTGGTACCCGCAGGGAGATATCGTCCATCGGGAAGCGTGAACCCACCCTCGGGAACGACACGCTCGAAGATCATGGCAATGCCGGGGTTAATGCGGAGGGCTTCGCGAATGACGGCATCCAGGTACGGCAGGTCGCGGATCTCCTTCCAGGGAGCAGGGGCAGAGATACCCGCGGCCTTGAGCTCAGTGGCAAGCTTGGCTGTCGCAGCAGGTGACTTGGCAAGGTAGTAAAGGGTAGCACGCATGGTGGCGGAGCTCGTGTCGCCTCCAGCAAGAATGCTCAACATTAGCCAGTTGACAATCTGGTTGTCATCGACCATGTCCGGGTGCGTTTCTTTCAGCTGCACGTATTTGTCGAGCGTGTGGTCGACAGTACCCGTGGAGATTTTCTTCTCGGCGAGTTCGGCCTGATACTCGGCAACGACCTTGAAGGCGTACAGGACGCCCGTCAAGGTGGGCTTGGGCCCAATGCGCTTAATCGGATTTTTGTCCAGGAGATTGTCAATCCATGGGATTTGAGAGACCTAGTATGACGTGTCAGTCACCGTCCTTGTTCACATCGAGTCATTGAAATCAGGGCACTTACTGGTGCGAAATATCTCAAGCCAGCAGTCGAGTCTGTGATCAAATTGTCGACATCCTTCTCCTGGTCAATGAATCCATAGTGCCGACCAAAGCTGTAGTTGGCAGTGACATCCCAGGCGACTATGTGATGTGTTAGCTTTAGCCCCCTGGGGTGGTTGGGAGTATACTCACAGAAACCAATCCATTCATCTGCCGGACAAACCTTTCCTGCGTTATCACCGTCGACAAATCTCAGCGCTAGCTTGTCCACAAACTTGCTCAATGTTTCATCGATCAAGGGCTCGTATTCCAGAACCTTGGTCATGCTCCAAAGGCCCCGAATAGGTCGGATGTTCTGGTTGTGCCAATCTTCATCCTGGGTATTAAAGAGATTCGACATCCGGTGACCTTCAAGCAGTACATCATTGGGGCGGTACATATCACTCTTTACATGTTTACATGTCAGCACGGCCTATTCTCGCATCTAAACGAACAGTATTGACTAGGAGACGATATTTCCAACCTTTTTCCAGGGATTGCGGGTAGAGTAAATTGTCCGAATTAGATTCGGGTCTGATATGCTCACGCAATTGGGCCCGACTTGTACCGCTGTGCCATACTTCCGATGTAATTGAACATTCTTGAGATCAATGCGTCCACCATGTGCATGGAACGCACGCCAAAAATCAGTGATCTTGGCCAACGTCGGGCCAGGGATGGTTCTCAAGCGCGAAAAGAACACATCCGAAATCAACTTTATCACAACAAGCAGACCCAGAGTTGCCAGGGCCTGGGCCCACAGGCTGGAAGGACGAGGGATCATTTCCGACATCGATAGATGTGGATTCTGCTCGCGCACAAAGGCACCCGCAGATCAGCAACAAGTTTCCAGATCCAATTCACACTGCTAATGGTCAGAATTTCGTCAGACGTGTAGCATTATTGACAGGCGCAGCTTTTAAAAGCCCATCCCAGCACCATAGGCACTAGGGCTGAGATAAAGGGGCAGATTTGGCCAACACTTTCATGTTTTCACGAGGCATGATAGCGGGGACCATTGCGGAGAAAAAAAGTGTGAATGCCGCGAATCCCGGCTTTTAGTGCGAAACGTTGACAATGCTCTCCAATAATATGAAAACTATATACAAGTAGACCGGATATGGAGCTGGTAGTTGATTCCTGATGGTCATGATTGGCTCTACCATGAAACCAGTTTCCTAATTTGGTCCAAACAATACTAGCTTTACAGCGGTGCCGCTCTAGCGCCCGAAAGATACTATCGTTTTGAGACAGCGCGCCTACTTAGCCTATTTAGGGAATGTTGTATGGTCATTGTTGACCTAGCAGATCCACTGCCGTATTACGCGAATCAATCACAATGTCAGATTTATTTCAATTAGGAAGGAATTGAACCGATCAATTGGATTGTTTCAAGATCCTAACAATTAATGGCTTTTTCGGGCTTTGCCCCTGTCCTATTTTATCTTCTCGGGTTAATTTCCAGTTTTGGAACATGACGCCCTCTTAACAATGCTTAGTTCCCCTGTAGTCCCATGCGCTTGTGATCACCTGTGGTGTGCCCACATCTGGGGCCGTTGAATCTTTAACCTTACGGGTATAACCCGGATTGTCATTCTGGGCAGCATTGGAGAACGCTCAGGATGTCGTCTAGTGGAGGTGCATCTCTCCCGTTGGAGAGCCAGGTTGCTACGGTGCAAGGTGTGATGTGGACGATGACGGTGATTCCTTTGATCTTCGTTTTGATGCGATTGTATGTGCGAGTATACATGCGGAGAGTATTTGGCTGGGATGACGCCATTGCAATTGTCGCGATGGTAAGGGAGTCGTTCCTTGTCGTGTGACAGCCTCGGATGATCTTGCTGACTTCGTTCCCTTGATAGTGTTGTATGATTGCATACGCTGCTGTCTGTCATGTTGCTGCAAATATGGGCTTAGGGCAACACGTCGAAATCGTCAAGAAAAACCCCGATAACCTCATGCAGGTGGCGCTCTTGTGCAGTATTAGCGAATGCCTGGCAATTATGACATGTACCATTGGCAAGACGTCCTTTGCTGTCACGTTGCTTCGGATTGTAGTCCAAAGATGGATGGTTATCGTGCTATGGTTCGTGATCGTTACAATGAACGCTCTCAACGTTTTGGCTGCAGTCTCTGCCTTTTTGCAATGCAAAGATCCTCGACATCTGTGGAATCCGGCGATTCCATCAGAGTGTTGGCCGTCGCACATCTTTACCAATTTATCTCTCTTTGTTGGTGGTAAGTCTTCTTGCAGAAGTCTGCTCGGGTTGTGCTATTGACAACTAACGTGCCAATTCCCTCACGCAGCCTATTCCGGAGCACAAGACTTTGTCTTAGCACTGCTGCCATGGACGATTGTCTGGAACTTGCAAATGAGGAAGAAGGAAAAGTTTGGTGTGGCTGTTGCAATGAGTCTTGGAATCTTGTACGTTGCTGGAAAGCCCTACAGACTCCTAATCGTCAATCCACGTACTGACTGGCTTATCCCCTCCACAGCGCAGGTGCAGGAGCCATAGTCAAGACTATCCACCTCGTGGCCCTCTCGGACAAAGCCGACTTCACATGTACGTCACAAATTAGTTATTTTTTGTTTTTATCAAAAACTGATTTCTTCTTTTTACTTAGGGGAACTTGCTCCCTTGTTGATCTGGGCAGCCGTGGAAGATGGTCTCGCTATCACCGCTGCATCCATTCCCGCCCTTAAGCCTCTCTTAACGAAGGTATTCCCCAACACAGCATCAGAAAATTATAACATGATCCCGTATCCACGCCTGCCTCCCGGCCACAAGGTCTTCGACAACTCCCAGGGCGAAACGGAGACAAACATTGAACATACGTCTGTTCACAACTTGGGAAGTCACACTGGAAGTCAAACAGCAATCCTAGAGCCCCTCTCTCTAAAGGGTGAAAGGATTAACATGACAACCGAGGTTTTAGTGACATATAATCGTGGGGTCGTAAAGGACGTTTGTCGAAGCGAAATAATCACCACGAGGACCACGTAGCGACCGACTATAGTAAAGGGTATGAAAAGGCAAATATAATTAAATTACGTATTATCTATAGACGGCTTTATCCATCTTTATGACCATTGACCTCAGTCGTTTGAAGCCTTGAAACCTGTTTGCACATTTTTAAGCATTATATGCGAGTTTGGATTTAGTCGCCACCGTCGCACCAGCCTACTGGTTTTTTTTTTCTACCAGTATAACTTTTGAATTTTTAGTTCTGTTCGGGATCAATAGGACAACAGACAGGGGTATGACATCTACACTTAAACGGTGGGTGACATTTCTCGGGCTTACCCCATACTTCTTTATCTAGTAATATTAAACGCACCTAGACAATAAATCTACGGCATAAAGCGTCACCTCAGAGCCCAGTGAAGCTATCGACCGCCTTGAATTGAGTCCTAGTCGAAACTGACTGATGGAGGCACCTTACTCTACACGTAAAATAATATCCCTAACTAGATACCTTGAAATTCACCATATACGGTAAGTTTTTGTGTCCATCGTGCCAACCGGGGTTTTCGCTGGCCGAAAGTTAACCAGCCGCTATCAAAATTCATACATATATGCTTGTGGTCTTTTAAGTGTAGAGGTAGCTATCAAAGGTGCCCCACTAACAATATTAGGGTATAGTTAGCGGTTATAGTCTAAATGACCCCAGAAAAGACCCTAGAACAGACCGATAGAATGATGATAACAAAGTGGGTCTTATAGTAGCGCTAGAGTTCCTCTGCAGGATGTATGAGCGGTTTAGATATCATAGGTATTTTGGAGTAGGGCATATATCGAGTTTATGAAATATCGATTGAAAATTGAGAAATAATCCCATGCTTATTAGGGCTTGTACAGAGGTTGGCGCGATGGACCCCAAAGTATGCCGTACACGTAACTGGTTTTATAAGGTTTTTATCCCTAGAAAAGAAGGCCTTTTCAATTTTAAAGCTAGCAGCATAAAGGTGGGCGGTAGCCCACTGCTATTGCATTCTATGATATTGTGTTAGTCTCTAAAACAATGCAAGTAGAACCTCAGACTTATTAATACTAACTTCCTACTCCACAGCATTCATCTGAAAATGATATTTTTGTTTTAACGCGGTGCTGGTGATTTAGTAAGTGGTTAGTGCACAATAACTGAGAATTATAGAACCAGAACGTACGCTTTTCTCGGAAATGTTGCCGCAGCAAACTACGGCTTTGTCTCAATCGTCCGTCAGAGGATTGGGGGCCGCAAGGCCGATGCTAAACAAGGGCAGAAAAAGCTTTCATATTCACAACATAGAGGGCTTGTAAACAAATGCGCATAGGCTTTCACCAGGTAAAACGGTGAATGTGAAGTTGTTGGGCTGAAGTGAGACACTTTCAACAATGATCAAGGGTTGAACGCGCAATATACTATCTTCTGCAGAAAGCGTAAGTGAGGATGAAGTATAAGTCATACTGTCCGCAGGGTATATAACTCCCAGCCTAATATACAATGATACACAACATGTTGTAATTATACCCAGTACTCCAATCCTAGAGTTCGTTCTTGCTGATCTAGGTTTTGTAGTGTAATATCGCCTACAACATAACCAATATGCACAAGGGATCTAGGGTTGTGTGGGGGGATCTTCCTCATTTGCCTTATGTCATTATGTAAGGGCTGTATGCATCCCGCTATCATTCAAGTTTTCGTACTCTGATGCAACCAATAGTTTGATGGCCGGCCGGGCCGGTATTATCTAGGGATAAATCACAGTACCCCAATACTAACCCCTATCTTCACCGATTGGACTCTTGTTTGTGACTACACCTATGTAGCTATTATAGGTCATTGCTGCCGGGAGGTTTGAGGGTGGCCAGTTCTCGATAAACATGGTGATCAGTCTGTAGTGATGTGGCAGAGGTACCAATGGGCATCATATATCTTCCTAGAACACCCTCAAGGGCAAATTATACAAGTGAGATAAATAAAACAAAAGGAAAAAGAAGAACAGCACATCAAACGCAAAGCTCAGTCAAGCCTTGGAATACTGTAGATACCGCTTATCATGGATCAAGAGCTTTGCTCAGCAATATCTCGAAGATGGCTTCTTCCATAATTGCTGCGAATCTGCAGTACAGAGTTATCAATCGAGAAAAGAACAAATTACTCACCCCTGACACTTTATGTTAGGCCTCATGGCATCCTCCAATGTTTTCAATCTCTCACGCGTCAACCATGGAAAGTTTCCATGATCTCTTATCCTGTTCCACGCCTGGACGGGCGTGATATACCCACGCAAGTCAAGTTTGTTCGCCATCTCGAATAGCCTTTGAAAGACTTCTTCCGAAACCTGCCATCGTGAATCGTCGTCGAGGGTTGGGGGTGCAAGCTGTAGCAGTGTTCCTTGCATTGATATAGCGTGGCCCGAGGGATGTGCGCTTGAGATATGCGATAGACATGGTCGTTTTAATCTCCAAATTTGTGTATACCATGTTAGGAAGATTGGTGGAAGATGCGGATACTCACGACAAGACAAAGTCGACTCCTGATTGAAATAACTCTTGCTCTGAAACCTCGTCAAGGTAATTGTCTATGTAATCTCTGGAATTTTCAGTCCCGTTATTTTTATGCTCGCTCTTGTCGCCATTATTTCCTGGTTGACTTGCGACCAACCGAAAAGACGAGGGATTTGATATAGATGGTGGACCCCTTTGGCCTATCCCTGACAAGGGATGGATAGTGGTTCTCATGCTTGTGTCATGTCCTTGCGGGTTATTACAGTATGAATGATATTGACGGTTGGGAATCTGGACGCGAAGGCTTGGTAAATAGTCATTGCCCCAAATACGGTTACCTTGGCTGGATAGGACTTCGGGTTTAACAGTTCCTCTGGAAGACTGTCTGCTGCGTAACAATGTCCCGGGTAATCAGGCTGTTCCGATAAAGCTTTCGGGGCTCATCCGTTTCAAGGTTGCCGCAAGGTGATTATATTACCTACGGGCGTCTTCTCCTAGCAGTTGAATAAACTTGTCATTTCTGCCATGATTCTTACTGGAAGAATATTATGCTAGCAGGAGAAAGCAGAATTGGGATACCCTTGCTCATCATTGGGTTTGTCTTACTTGTTCAAACGGTTTGGCAGAGGTTGCTTTCGGGTTGTTTGCCTCATTTGACACACCTAGCAAAAGACCCTTATTACGAAATCAATATGTAATCATTTGGCTAGCTAGGCAACGTGTCGTCGAATTCCATATAGTTTTTTCATATCTTGTGAAATCATAGTGGGAATAAGTTCTCAAGTGTGTTGTAGTGTGACGTCTCGCAGGGTAATACCAAATCTCCAAATTCTGGCCGATGAAACAAGAACTTTTGCAATCAGGTTCGCGGTCTTAGATCCATATCTTTCATATCTCCGCCTAGATTGGAATATGTAGCAAGCATTCAAACGACTAAACATTTTTGTTCTCGACACCACAAAGCAAAAGTACATTTCTATCTGATGTTGAACCCTACTTGTAGTGGCGAGTCAACTATAACTAAATGCTGGGATTTGGGACCTAAATGGTACCTATACCTGCGCAAGTTGTCAGGGCCTCGTGGGAATTTTGTATGCCCCCTTTGATTATCTCACTGGTTTGGCTATTTGGCATATCAGGGCGAGCTCACGTTGCATGCACTATCTAGGCCTATCTCCCCAAGGCTCTCGTCCTTCCACCTATATACAGCCGTCAGATATTGTCCAACCCGTCGCTCAAACTACCTTTCACATTTATATATTTATATTGGACTTGAAAGGCTAAGGCCACCCAAAATTCGTGGAACTCGGTGAGGTCTCTTAGATGGTTCATATTTTTAGCCGAACAGCTCTCTCCAATCCGTAGCTTGCTGAACTCCCTAAATTAAATCTGTATCATGTATCTACAGTTTCCTAAATCGTTACTTATCCTGCCTAGCTTCGGATGATGGCATCACCCTAGCTGGCTGCAATCCCAACAAGGGTGTGCAATTCACACTGGGTACGGCAGGTTTTTGTGTCCTTTTATCGTAGCGCTAGACTTTCTCTACGGGATATATGAGCGATTTAGATATTATAGGTGTTTTAGGCTAGGCTATATATCGAGCACATGAAACTATCGCTTGAAATTTGAGAAATAATCTCATTCACATAAGGGCTTGTACATAGGTTGGTGCGATATATCCCAAAGCCTGCCGTAACTGGGGAGTATTTCGTTGAATTCAACATACATCACGAATGTTGTAGGCTTCCTCGGGATACTAATTGACGACGGTAAAGTCATAGAACTGTTTGCATTTATCTTCAATTACAGGAAACAAAATTATCCGGGCGGGTTGCTATGCTATGTTAGAAAAGCAATATATGTATACAATCGAATACTGGCTGAGAAATTTGGGCTTTTAGAAATATATGTTGACCTTGCAGGTTGCTTTAATTTACATTGAAGTTACTATGTTGTGAAATGGGATATCCATACCTATTCCTCGATATTGGTAATCGACCCCCCTCTCTTCCAAAACCTTCCAGCTTCTCTGAACAGATAAATACCAGGCCTTGGATACAAATAGCAAGTCCAAGTGCTACAGACCTGAGTAAAGGGACGGAACTGTGATTTCTGCCACCAATCGAACACGTCTAATGAATTGGGACACAATAAGAACCCAAGAAGCCCAGAATATCAGGTCTTATTTCTCCTAAGCAATTTTTATGGTTATTTCTCCCGCCTCCATCGCGATGGACTGAAAAGATGGGCCTCTTATTGCCATTACGAGGGAGTATTTTGAGTGTTTCCAATTCGATCTTAACCATCACGCGAGTTCGAAGGCTTGATAAAGCTCATTTATCTTCATTTTGGATATCAGTGCACGTTCCTAAATAGAGCAGAGTCTCATCGACTGTAACAGGCAGTACTCGTCGCAGTACCAGCTAAGCTGTTCTGTTGTACGGCTATTAGCCACACCAGCGATTCACACGTGATATTGTCCCATGTTACCGTAATTGAAGAAGCGGAGAGTACACGGAGCCTATTGCTGCTATTATCGCGTAAATCTCTAGAAGAGCCTGCATTGACCGCAACACCCTATTACAGTCATTGCCAGACATAGATTAGTAACGCCTTTTGCAACATCGGTGTCTCTACAGTAAGCTTCCCGGTGATCAATTGATAGCCCGACCCGAGTTCCTAGCGAGACTTTTTCCGAAAAGGTTCGCGAACGATTCTTCCGTAGAGGTGGGGTCAATGGGACAACAAGAAGATATGTAAGATCTTTTTGCGAAATTGACTGCTGAAAATACCAGATGGCAGAGGTAGACCTCTATCCCAATCAGCTAAGATAACCTGGATTGATTTGCTTAAGACTGGTAATGGTGCCTATATTGATATCGAGATCATACCGGAACTATGTGTCATGAGACGTCGCGGATATGTAGATGTTAGACCGTTCAACGAACAACTAAAATGCCCTGAACCCGGAGTGGAGCGGCTTGACTTGGAGAGTGAAGGATGGGATAACTTGAAGGATTGCATAATAGGATGGAGAAAAATCCCATGACGTTGCGGGATCTACAATGTATGCTTTATGTATATTAGTGTGGGGATACCACATGCTATACACATTGTATCCACCATTGGAACAAGAGTGCTCATTATTGCATCGCATTGAGGATTCCTAATAAGTTAGGAGTTTGACTTGCTTTTATTCTTTTATGGAGCCACTGGCCAGTGCACCGAGATCAGGGCTAAACCGCATCGAGTTTGAATTTTACCCTTGTAAAAGTCTGTGCTTGAGGATCAGCAAGGATCTCACTCACATAGCATTTTAGTATGTTTGTATGACAAGGTTGAAATACATAATCCCCCTAGTTGGGAGTAGACAAGATAAGGCATTAAAATGACTTATGCTGATGAATAACTCGGAGCCACTTCGGAAAAACTAAGAATAAATTCACGAAGGGTGTTCCTCCAGGGTTGGTTCCATGCTGACCAAGCTGTCAAGGTCCACCAATCAGCGGTTGCAGACCCCGACTTCGGGGGCCCATCGCGGTGCCGTTTTTGTGTGGGAGCCGCGTTTGTCGCTTTTATTGAAAATACTACTGCCGAGGAAAAGGAGGCATTGGGGGATTGGAGGAAGAGGATAATGCGTGATTCATGCAGTATTCATCTCATATCCTAGAACGTACGTTGTATGCAATAATATATAGTGGAATAAATATAGTCTACCGGAATTTCCCATCCTTTTGCAGGTGTATGGGTGGGTTGTATGGTAAGACGGCTATACCTATGTAGGGTTATCGTGGAACTAATTGCCTAATTCGAAAATGGAAACGTGGAACCGAGGATTTAAACTCTTTGGGCTCCGATTCTCGGCCTTCGATCAATTCATTTCTATAAGATTTTAGACATACTAACATGGAGCATGGGAAGGAATAAAAAGGTAGGGTAAATCGGAAGAGAAAGTGAATAGTAGAATTGTAATTATATAATATTTCCAGAAACGAATCCCCCAGTGTAACCGGATCGGGAGGCAAATCAAGGCAAATCGGGAGATTAATCATCATCCACCCCTCCGGCCCCGGGCTTTCCCCCACTGAACGTTCAAAGAAAAAACCCACTTTGTGGTCCCAACTTCTGTCTCCTTCTCTCTGGCTTCATTCCTACAACATCGCCAAATTCACGATTCGCTCGAATCGAAATACAGTCACCTCGCAACAGGTGCTTCTCATCTATCGCACTCGCGACGAATCCGCACCGAGCCGCATTCGGTATCTGAGTCACGTCTCTCCGCCTGCGCAACGCGCATTTCCACACAGTTCATCGGCATCGGCCTCAACTGATTGCACCGGGAAAAACGGGAAAGCCTCATCATGGCCAACTACAACGGGCGACGCATGTCCAACTTCTCGCAATACCTCGATGACTTGAACGCAATTCCATCGCCGTACGACCAAGCCCAGCAGCAGCAACAGCAGCAGACTACCTTCCACGATGAGGACCTAGCTCTGTTCACCAATACCGAGTTCTTCGAGTTCGACAAATTTACGGACTTCGGTGGTCTGCCTTCATTCCCAGAAGACAGCAAGACACACGAGACTGTCTCAGACCAATCCGCACAAAATGACGATCTGAAGTTCTTGGATTTCCTCAATGGTAAGTGTGGCTGATTTCAGTTTCTGTCTTTCGCATCGCTGGTTAGGTAGTCCCGAGTCCTGAGCTGCATGGCTTTCCTCTGGTTATACCATACCCCGCGGACTTATTCACAATCGTGTCCATGGGACCATTGTCTATTGGTTGCCTTATGAATTCGTCATTTATGCTTATTGCACGAGTCATGTCTTGGCTGGCATTTTTTGGCGCTTCCTGCGCTTCATACCCTGAATATCATCCCATGCCCTTTCACAGCTATGACCTCCCGCCTCGAAAAGTTTGGGCTCTGCATGTCATCCTTCCCGTGGCCCTAGCAGGGTTTTCTTCCACTCAAATTTGACTTTAGTCGTTGGCGTGAATCCTCTCCGCTATTGCGCCATTTCACGTGATCGGCACCCCTGCTTGGACTCTCGGACTGCCAGCTACCTTTCGGGACACCGAAACCTGCGATGTGGATATTGTTTGGAAATTGAATGCTAATAGCTTTACAGCAGAGGGAATCAATGGCATGTCCGATTACCAACCCGACCTGACCGGCAACCTCCAGGTGCCCATGCACAATGCCCACTTTTCGGCAGTTCCGTCCGTCCCTAATGGGCCTGTGGCCGCAAATCAGGCACCCATTCAGCCTGCGCCAATCAACACCGCCCCGAAGGTCGCTCCGGCCCCGTCATCGGTTTCTATGTCGCCTTCCACTCCGGTGACCGGCACCAAGCGCAAGAACTCGTCCAACTCAACCCAGGAGAGCGCCGAGGAGGCTGGTCGCCAGATGGCCGAGGAGGACAAGCGCCGCCGTAACACCGCTGCCAGTGCTCGCTTCCGTGTGAAGAAGAAGCAACGTGAGGCTGCCCTCGAGCAGACCGTCAAGGAGACCACCGACAAGAACGACATTCTTGAGGCTCGCGTGTCTCAGCTCGAGCTGGAGAATCACTGGCTCCGTGGTCTGATCATGGAGAAGAACGGTGCCGACGAGCAGTCCGAGCAAGACATCTCGGATATGTTCAAGAAGTTCTTGGCCTCACAGAAGCCTGATAGCTCAAGTATCTCCGACCTGAAGCACGGTGTGGGCACTACTGTATAAAGCATCGCTCCAATGCCAAAAGAAGAAAAACCGGTAAAATTATCAAAAAAAAAAAAAAGAAACCCCAGTCATATTTGATTCCCCTGCTACTCTACTCTGCTGCTTCAGGTGGTGACTGTCCTGGGCTTTTCCCTGTTAGTCCCACGTCACTATCTTTGATTTCTTGTTCATAGTATTCTTTTCCAGCGATGTTATTTTCTTTGTTATTAGCAGTTAGAGCTACTGCAGATTTACTTACCATCTGCAGTCGAGGGGGGTGGTGGGTGGATGAGTGATGATTTCTCGCAGTTTAAGTATTTTAGAGTTATTCATAAGTTTCAGTCCAGTCTCATGTGTGTCGCACTCGTGTAGGTTATACATTTGAACAAAACCCCGGATAATCCCTTTACTTCTACATACTGCAACGTATACGGAGCACGGAGTGGACCGAGATAGCTTGGCATTTATAGCCGACTGATCCACCCTGGAAGCTCCACACCCTCGCTTTGCAGAATGTGATGAAGGAGGAAAGATTGTTGTCTACTCCCATCCCCATCCCCATCCGAATGAACTATTAAGAAATGCTAGACTTCCTCAAACGTGCTCTGCGCAAACCACGTGCAAACGTGTACGGTCTAGACCATGCCGTCCTCAACATCCAGCTCCCACAACAGAGTATGTGGATGAATATGGGGTATTGGGAGGTAAATCCACCCAAATAAAGACCATTTAAACAATCGTCTCGCCAAATAACCTTTTGAATCCACATTGACCCACCTCCTAGTACACAAACGACTTCCCAGAAGCCTGTCAAGCGCTCCTAGATCAGGTTCTCGCGGCTGCGCTGTCAACAGAGACTGCGACTACCTTGAGAATCCTGGATGTCGGGTGTGGGTGTGGTGATCAGTCATTGTACCTGACGAAAATATTTGACGGCTCTTCCTCTACATCCCAGTCCGGTCCTGAATCTAAAACTGGGGCCAAGGCGGCAACCCCCGCCTTCGTCAGTACCCAGTCAGATATCCAACCATTGGAGTCAGGCCTGCGGTCTCGCCACAGCAAGATTAATTCTCGATTTCCCTCCTTGCTACGCCTAGACTCCTATATCGGAATCACGCTGGAGCCAGCGCAGGCCGCGCTCGGCTCAAGCCGCATTCGCCGTATGGAGCGCGACAGCGAGGAATTTATCCAGGCAGATATCTTCTGTGCAGATGCCGCGGTCCCGAGCTCTTGGACTGGGGCTTTGAGGAAATCAATTACTGCTCTCGAAGACGCGTCCACCAAACAGTATGAAAATGAAGACACATCCACCTGGCTCCTGGCCCTGGACACAATGTATCACCTCCGCCCTTCGCGCCTACCTCTCCTAACCTATGCACACAACTCCCTCAATGCCTCTTTCATGGCCTTCGACATGATACTATCTAACAGTATAACCTGGTACGAAAAGATCCTCCTCCGACTCGTGTGCTGGAGCACGAACTCGCCGTTCGGGAATTTCATTTCCGAGAAGGAATACGTGGAGCTTCTTGTTACCGCTGGGTATAATCCTGCTTCTATTGAGATCCGAGATGTCTCGCAGCACGTGTTTGGGGGGTTGGCTGGTTTCATTAAGCGCAGGGTTGAGGAGGCCAGGCCGTTTGGGATTAAAATGGGGAAGTATCGTGCGGCGAGCTTTGTTTTCGAGTGGTGGGCTAAAGGGAGGGTTGTTAGGGGGGTTGTAGTTGTTGCGAGAAAGGAGTGAGAGTCTGGATGGTCCAATGGTCTGTCTTGTGCGGTGTTAATATGATATTAGCCTGTTACATAGACTGAGAGTGAATCAGCTCTCATCTCAAAAGGTGGCTTTTTTTAAGAAAAGGAGACCCAGTAGAGTAACATATCCTTGAACAGTCGTTACGCAGCCTGTTTTCAGTGGATCCTCTCATCTATGCAGCCGATGTTAGGCTGCATGCTGTTGAAGATCTCAATAGATATAGTACCATGGAAGACTGATTCCAAGCCATTGTCAAAACTCCATACCGGAGCACAGTGCCAAATACATACACCAGTGCTAGTGAAGTCGCTACTCTCACCTTTCTCCGTTCAAATGATATTCCGGTGCCTAAAGTCTACGGCTGGTCTTCGACGACAGACAATCCAATCGGAATTGGATATATTGTCATGGAATGTGCATCAGACATTGCAGCAGCTGAACATAACTGTTTAGATTGTCAGAACGTAATCGCCAGGCTTTTCTGGACGATATTGTGGCTATCAAGAAGAGGATGTTCGATACTCCGTTTGCTACTATAGGCAGCCTTTACTTCAAAGGCGATATTGCCACTGACCTACAAAGCAAATTGTACACGTCAGGTACATCAGAGGAGACCAACGACACTGATATCTACTGCATTGGGCCAATCGCGGACTATGGATTTTGGCATGGGCGACGACCCACGCTTGACTTAGATAGGTATCCATGTATGTCTGACCAATAGAGGATGATGATGTTGTTTGACTCACTCGACCCTTTGCCTACATTTAGGGAACGATCCGACACAATACCTGCTTGCTACCGTGCAGAAGGAACTCCAATGGACAGAGAATTTTTGGAAAGCCTACCGAATGCTTCCCTTGCAGTCTCGAGTATCTAGGTGCTGCATCTCATCATGATTATCTGGCGCTTCTTCGCAAGTAGTATATGGTAGTGTCTCCTTACCTTCTGCCCAAAGACCCCGAGAATGTGTCAAACCGACCAACACTCCACCACCCTAGTATCTCACCTTGCGTCTCTTGTGTTGATGCATAATCCATACCGATACTGACCATCAATGTAGACTTTACATTTGCCAATGTCATCGTGGATCCAGACACATTTAGGATAACATCCATTATTGACTGGCAACACGCGGTCATCGTTCCATTATCTCTTATTGCTGGACACCCCAATATGTTCCAACACCCTCCACTAGCCAGGCTTGAGAATCTGGAACCAAGAACTCAACCACTCGGATATGTCGAGATGAACCCCCAGGAACAAGCAGAGATTGAATACCACCTTCAAATAAGCCAGCCACCTATCCTATCGTTACCACGTATCCAATAGCGCAGTCAACAAATTGCACCTAGGAGCTTTACGCGACCCGCTAGTCTTCCTTCGCCAACAGCTTGTGGAATACTCGGGGTGCCAATGGTGGGGCAACCTCACGACGCTGCGTGGCGCGCTGATGTATCTAAATGATACCTAAGATGAAGTTCCCGGCAGAGACGCATCTCCAGAATCCCCTGTTCGATTCTCGGGGGAGGAAGTTCAAGATTATGACAAAACTAAAGAGTGGTGGGCAACCTCGGGCGCAATTGTCAATGCCTGGCGTCATGAGCTCCAGGTTTCAGAAGATGGCTGGGTGGATATTGACTTCTAGGACCCTGCCGTTGCGAGAAACAAGTCTTTGGGTTTGGACTTTATGGAAGGTTGTACGGAAGAGGAGCTCAAAAAAGGTTGAGAAAGTAGTTCCAAGATCAAGGGGTCTGAGACATTTTTCATTCTATATTATATGTGCGGAGTACTCCGTTGGGAGTATATAGTGGGCTTCCGTGTGGGTCATAGATGCCCAATGTCCACTCTCCTGAAGGGTATATGGTACGGTGTACATCAAGTGTATGAGTAAATTCTTTTGTGCAATATACAAAGTACTAAAATCTCTGCTCGATCATATGAATTGTATAAAATAATGTCCTTAATATAGCAGCATATGCAAGCCTCCCGAGCTCGTGGCGCCCTGATTCATGATGACGTAAAGAGGCGGTACCTCCAGGGCTAGGTACGGGGCCGAACTAGATGGTTTTTCATTAATTTCTGCCTGAGCTCACTTCTAACGAAGAAAAAAGCTATATGGCGACTTGGCTATTCATATTAGCAAATCGTTAATATATATTATATCCTATCTCGATATATGTTGTCTTAATGGTTAGGAATATTGGAGTTCTAATGCTTCCGTTTTACCCGATAAGTTCGGCAGTTATCCCAAGTTGAAGCCGCTAAGTGCTCAGGTGGTGGGTCTAGACGATCATAGTTGCATTCGGCGCTCCCTTTTTTTTGGGAAAAGTTTTCATAAACAAATTGCCCGCGCTTGGATGGCAAAAAAAAAAGACTTTTCCCCTGCATATTTAAGGCACCCTGTATCTTTCCTGTCTTTCTGACAGTCCCAACGCGGAAAAAAGATACTGCAGCCAAGAAGATCTGCGAGATCGGCCAATAATCCCCGAATTGATAAAGCGGTCGCGGTTGGCAATATGGCCGATCAGCTGCCTGAGGCTGAAGCTTCACATCTATCGAGCGAAAAGCCACGGAACTCGGCTGAAATAGAGAGACCTGCCTCTCCAGGCTCTATTGGATCGTCGAATGGCTCGACCAGCTCCTTTGAATATGACCCGCAGATACATAGGCTGCAATCTCGGAACACAGAGGTGGACTTGGAACGTCATCGGACTGGGGCATCGCGCGCATTGAGCAGAACCGAGACGCAACGCGCCCAGCATGCGCTCACCGTGGGTGAGAGTCTTCGGTCACGACCGTCGCGAACCCCATTGCCAGCTTTTGGTGGAGGCAAGCCTTACCCTCCACTTCTACCTGCGCGGGAGGATTACGTTGTGGAGTTCGATGGGCCAGATGACCCGTTGTACCCGCTGAACTGGCCTGTGAAAAAGAAGTGAGTCGTTTCAACATGAATTTTTATATCCTACTGCGCATTAAATGCGCAGAGTCCATCCTCTAATACTAACATCCCCAATCCAGGTGCTACATTAGTGCCATCCTCGCCTTCACCAGTATTTGCTCCACTTTCGATTCCGCCGTTTTCAGTGCTTCATCTAGCAATGTGTCGAGTCATTTCAGCGTCGGCCTCGAAGTCGCCATCCTCTCCAGCTCCCTGTACATCATCGGCTACGCCTCGGGTCCCTTGATATGGGCTCCCCTATCCGAACTCCAGGGCCGTCGTATTCCCATTGTCATCGCCATGTTCGGATTCGGCGTCTTCAATATCGCAGTCGCAGTCGCCAAAGACTTACAAACAGTCTTGATTTGCCGATTCTTCTGTGGCATCTTCGGCAGTTGTCCCTTGGCAGTTGTAGCTGCTGTGTTCTCTGATATCTGGGACAACCGCACCCGTGGTGTTGCTATTGCCATATTCTCCTCGACGGTGTTCCTAGGCCCTCTCCTGGCACCTTTCATTGGAGGCTTCATTAACATGTCCTATCTCGGCTGGCGCTGGACCGCCTACATCCCCGCGTTTATGGGCTTTGCCGCTTTCCTCCTAAATCTTGTCTTCCTGAAGGAGTCATATCCCCCTGTTGTCCTTGTAGAAAAAGCCGCGGAGCTGCGTCGCCGGACTAAGAACTGGGGAATCCATGCGAAGCAAGAGGAAATCGAGGTGGATCTTCAAGAGCTGATCATAAACAACTTCTCTCGCCCGCTCCGCCTGCTGATTAATGAGCCGTTGATCCTAGCTGTCACTATCTACCTGAGTTTCATCTACGGGTTGCTCTATTGCTTCTTGACCGCCTACACCTTGGTATTCCAGGGTGTTTACGGTATGAACGCTGGTGTTGGAGGTCTGCCACTCTTCGGCATGGTGGTGGGTCTGTTCATCGCCACGTCTTACATCCTCATCTCTAGCAAAGCTTACAATAAGAAACTCGACATGAACGGTGGTGTCCCCATCCCCGAGTGGCGTCTCCCACCGGTGATGGTTGGCGGAGCTCTCTTCGCTGCTGGGCTCTTCTGGTTTGGATGGACCGGCTTCAGTGGCACCGTCCACTGGATCGTGCCCACCTTGAGTGGCCTATTTACTGGATTTGGCCTTCTGGTCATCTTCATCCAATTGTTTAACTATCTGATTGACACATATCTTATGTTGTATGTCATAATCCTCATTCCTCAAACTGTCTTGTGGGTTTATCTAACGTACTATCTATAGTGCCGCATCGGCCATCGCAGCAAACACATTCTGCCGCTCAATGGTGGCAGCAAGCTTTCCGCTTTTCTCACGCCAAATGTTCAATGGCATGGGTATCCAGTGGGCTTCTACGCTTCTCGGATGCGTCGCAGCCGTCCTTGTTCCGATTCCCATTGGATTTTACTTCTTCGGTAGGAGACTGAGGATGAAGAGCAAGTTCGCGCCATTCTATGAAGCTGTCCAGGAAGGACATGCAGCTGAGGATAGCGAAGTGCAGGCGGAGGAGGCTGTGCACCAGCACTGAACATAATGGGCTTGTTCTTGTACATGATCATATTCCCATTAGGGAACCATAATTATAAAAAGTGTATATTTAGCGGCTATATCTTTACATCTCTTAATGAAGTAATCTTATTTCAGACGTCTCCAATTCTGAGTATAGTAGTATTTCGAATAGTGCCCTGTCTATAACTAGGTCTTACTCAATTTGTAATAACCCCATTGTTTGCCGAGGACTTCAGCCAAACATGCCGCGGAATCGATTTACCTCACCCCCTGCACACTACTTTTTCATGTCCGTCTTGCCCATTTTGACGACAGATTGTTACGGAAACTAACATTTCAGCGGGGAATTGAAGGAACGTTGACCTAGCTTCACGGGTCTACCGTGCGCCGAAGGCAGTTGCTATTGGTATTATATATGAACAGCAGTTGATGGTTAGATTTGCGTGTTCCACATTGAGGTTGAGGTGAGGAATAAGCTCGTATATTTGACAAGACTACTGACTTATCAAGCTAGTTCTGGATTCTAATAAATTTGCTCGGAGTACCTAGTGGGTAACAGGCAACACGAATCTCTGCTAGAGAGGCTCGGTCTTTAACTCATGTTAGACGACACTATTCCCTGTAACCATGATATGTGACGTGCATAAAGCTTTGATGTGATTCCAGACCTGTAAGTTTTACCTTGATATATTTATCGAGGATGATAGTCAAATATATATATGAGAAAGTCCATCCAGATTAATATTTAGTTATTAGCCTGAACCAATTATTTATACATAATTATCGCATATTTTGAAGTTCACGAGGCAAAGTTATGATGTGGTGTTGGATCGAGTAACACACGGAGCAAAAGAGACCCCCGATTGTAGTTTTTAGTTCCTCTCACACCACTTTAACCGGAGCATGATGTATCATCGCACGTAAATTGCGTAATATAAGGCCTATCGCTTCCGTATCCTCTATCTCATCTATACTGTTGACTATCACTAGATGTCGCCCTCTGCACAGATGCTTGCCTTTCTTATTTTGTGTTGGTACTCCTTTAATTTCTGCGGGTGGAACATATATATTAGGTTCTAAACTTGGACCAGCAGCTCTCAGCTCTTTTTATAACTGTGCTAAGGCCAACCTCGTGAACGCATCTGATGCCACCTCTCTTGATATACACAATCCACAGCAAAATATTACCTATTGTGTCCCCTGGATTCCGAATGTGAGTTTGATCATGCGCAAAGTTTGGCTATAGGCAAATAAGTTCAGCCATATTGACGAAACATTTATCGTACGCGAATAGTGTGCACAGGGGCTACAATGTTGTTTCTTCGTGTGTACAGACACAACGTCGAACACGGGAAGTTGTGGAGCTTGTGGTGCCGTAGTATGCTCTAATTGTATTGTGCAGTTCCGAGACACGACATTTCTCACACATCTTGTTATTTATAGTGCGTCGTCGGATCACCACCAGCCTGTTGCGACGGAGTTTGTACAGATTTGACCTCGAGTATTGATAATTGTGGAGCGTGTGATGCATCGCCAGTATGTATAGAACCAAGTTATTGGAATGCCGGCTAGTTTCGATATACTCACGCCTTGTTTTCAACTAGTGCACTGGAACCAAACCAGCCTGCTGTTCTGGTGTATGTCAAGATCTCAATAGCAACGTCACCAACTGTGGTGTATGTAACAGCATTGTGAGTGAAGTCCCGTTTTGACCGGAGTATATTGTTAGCATGGAATTAGAAGTCTGCCTGCTGAGACGCATATTGCTCAATAGTGCACTGGCCAAACGCCAGCTTGTTGCTCAGGCTCTTGTTTAGGTCTCGCCATTGATACCTGGCACCGTGGCTCTTGTAATGCATTCCCCTGCCTTGGGGTGCAGGCTGGCTGCTGTGGGGGTAAGTGTACTGATTTCGCGACCTCAACTATCAATTGCGGCTCATGTAGCAATACGGTAAGTTGATACCTCGTTATCACATTACTATACTGACTGAATCTTCTAACAAATACCCTTCTCAGTGTAGCGGAACTACATCAGCTTGCTGCTCTGGAACTTGCAGGGACCTGAATAGTGACCCCCTACACTGCGGATCTTGCACCGCCCTCCCCTGTAGTGGCCTCAACGCTGCCTGTTGTTCAGAGAAGTGCAGCGACACTTTCTCAAACATCAATAGTTGTGGGGCTTGCAATCGTACTGTGAGTTGACTATTGTTTTACATGGCATAATATCGCAGCCCACACAATGGCAATTTTGCTTATATGATATCAAATAGTGCACCGGTGTGAGTCCTGCATGCTGCGGTGGATCTTACGCAGATTTAACCTCCGATCCGAATCATTGCGGTTCTTGTTCATCTTTGCCATGCGGTGGACTCCAACCAGGCTGCTGCTCTGGCCAATGCACTGACCTAGCTACTAATCCACTTCACTGTGGGACATGTAACACAACAGTAAGGTTTCCTTTTTATTGTATCAAATCACCCAGACTATATTTAGGTTACTATACTAACAATCTAAAAGTGCCCAGCAAACCAACCAACCTGCTGCTCCGGAACCTGCACCAACATCTTCACAGACCATAACCACTGCGGCGGATGCTCAATCCAATGCCCCGGTGCCGGTCCAACATGCTGTAACGGGGTATGCGCAGATATTAGCACGGATCTCGCGCACTGTGGCAGCTGCACGGCGCTCCCATGCGTAGGCTCTAGGCCTGCGTGCTGCTCTGGTGTCTGTATAGATCTGGCGATTGATGTTGATCGCTGTGGATCTTGCTCGGCGAGTTCATGCACTGGTGTTAATCCAGCTTGCTGCTCAGGGACTTGTGTTGATCTTAATTCTGATGCCAACCACTGCAATTCTTGTTCAGCTGGCTGTTGCTTTGGGCAGTGTACCGATTATCTACTAGTTTGCAGCATTGTCGATCTTGCAGTGTTGCGCCGTGTACTGGCGCGCTACCGGCTTACTGTGTTGGGGCGTGTGTTGATCTGATGACCGACGTGAAGCATTGCGGATTGTGTAGTACAGCTGTACGTGCTTTTCCTCTTCGCATCAGATCACTTATATGCAAGGCACTGGATGGGCATACTAATTGGTACTTCCTTTGACAGTGTGATTTCGGACCGGGAGGTGGAGGTTGCGTTAACGGCAATTGCATCAACTGCCCTACGAGCCAGCCTTTCTGTCAATCGTCGAAAACATGTAAGTTCCCAATTGTGCCCTTGTAGGACCCTGAACTAATTCACAAAACCAAGTGCCCGGGTGGCTTCACGTGTATCAATACTGGTCCTCTGTCTGGATGCTGCGAACCATTGAATACCTGTCCGCCAGGATCCAATCACCTCGGTGATCCCATGTGTAAGTGACGCGTTAGGTTCGCCCGATTCGGCCATCTGACTAGCGTAAAACAGTGTCCATTGCCATGTACTCTTATTATCGCGCACCTGGTTTGTATAGGATTCTAGGCTGAGCCTTGTGGTGAGTTGGAGGTGGAACAAGGCAGCGAGAAAGGCGGATCTGAATATATGGGTGGTAGAGCACAGACTGCAGCAGATGTTTACATCATAGCAAAAGTCGGATGTTCATGGTGTGTTTATTCACATTGTATTGCTATGTATAATGAATGCGTCCACTGGCATATTAACATTTATAAATGGCAGAAATAAATATGCACATGCAAGTTTCGTTATCGTCTTGACAGGTCATTACAAAAGAGGACTCACTCTTTCATCCAAGGCACCTCGACATCAAGGGCGCTTGCCACCCTAGTTGCGGACGCGAGACACCCCTCGAGCAGGACCATCCCGTCCCAGCACCAGCCACCAACCAGCCAGACATTTCCATCTCCGTTCCGCCAGAGCTGGCTCTTCTCATCCCCAGATTTGTTCTGACCGAAAATCTGGTTCACCACTTGTCTGCTGGTGGTCGATCGTAAAACACGAGTGAATGTGGCAGTGTGCAAGACCTTTTCAGGGTCAATCGGAGCAATAGGATAAGTCGTGATAAGAGCAGATGACGGATGTTCATGAACGGTCTCAGTCACCGTATCATTTGAGCACATATGGAGTGGGTGAGGTGCTGATTCGCCGGATTTCAAGGATACTTGCGCCCAGAGGGATTTGCTAGAATCTAGAATCCGGGAAAAGTCACGGTGCACAACGGATTGAACGGTCGCTGTGGGAACGGCCTTCATTGCGCTTCGAAGAGGCTGGAAAATTGCGCCAACCACGTCAGGTGTCACGGCCAAAATGACATGGTCAAATAGCCGTGAGCTGCTCTGGCCATCACGGGTACCTGTCCAGCTCACTTGAACCTTTGTGCCAATATTCTCGACGTCCGTGACCTTCATGCCAAGTTTATACGTCAAGTCTTCAGACAGCTTCTGCTCAACATGCTGAACGCCACCAAGAACAGTGTAGTGATGTTTGCGAAAGGTTCGTCTCCCATAATTGACCAGATCAAGAGCAGGGGAATCCATCAGCGCGTCGTGTGAACAAGTCGCAACACTCGCGAAGACCGGCAGGAAGTAGTGCTTCACGTAGTAGTTGGGTAACATAATCCTCGCCACGTATTGACGCAGAGATTCCTCCATGCCAGACGACTCTGGCGTTTTGGGCGCTACAAAGAAGCAGCAGGCTTTGAACCAATAATAGCATATTGCCAGGTAGCACACCTCGATCAGCCACCCAGCCCACGATAAGCCTGTTGGACGCAGGGGAGGTAGTTGGTGGTTATTTGAGGAATGCATGTAGTATGGAGAGGTTTGTTCTGAGGCATTGTCCGGTAGTGTCGACAGGGAGTAAATAAACCGTAACGAGCCATATGGAATGCCGAAATAATCATACATCCGCTTGAGGCTTTCGTAGTATCCGTCGGCGAATGTGCGCATAGGAAGATCGAGGCGTTCGGGCTTTCCGTCTCCCCCATTCTGGTCTGCGAGATTGTATGATGCGGAGTCGAGAGAAAGTTTGTCTTGCTGCGTGTTTTTGTTGGAATTAGTTCTAGTTCGTGTGTATAGTATCGCGGGGGAAAACTTTACCTTTTCAAATACTTCCACGTCAAATCTCCCCCGAGGATCATTTCTGAGCATGTATGCGACAACTAGCCCAGCCATCCCTGTGCCAATCACGGCAACATTTTTGCGTTCTTTCACCTCCATAATAAAGAAGGGAAAGGTTGATGCACAGAAAAAGAAAGAGATTGTAAATGCTCTCTATTGAGAGAGAGCTTCGAAGTGTAGTTCAAAATTCGCTTAGAACAAAAAGACCATGGACATCTTGCAACTTTCAACATTTCAACCTTGGGCCAAAGTGACCCACATTTTTGTCAGCAGATCCAGGCCTCGGTCTACATAAATTCTTGTGCATATCCATACAATGCATATGATACATATTAGCTTATTATAGGATGATGTTGGTCAGTACATATGTAGATTACCTTTCAGGGACTGGTGTGACATTTAATTACTAGTAACAAGATGAGCAAAAAGTACAACATATATGCAAGTATACATACGGAGTACTTGTGATCTAGTTACCCATTCTGGAATGGAGGTGGGGCAGTATAACAGCGTACTTATGCTGTGATGCATTCTCTTGTCTTCTTCGTTCTGGAAGGATACATAGGCTTTCATCGTGAAATCATTAAGGGGTTTCAATCCTCTACCTGTACTGTACGACAGAGAAATGGAGGAAGTAAATACTATCATAGAAATAAGATGGGTCGATGAAGATCTTTGTAAGTACAAGAGAAAAGGAACTAAGAGGAACTACAGCATAACTACCAAGTCCATAGGTCAAACTAAAGCGAATAACTCAAGATAGGTCAGGTGACCTCTAACCAGATGCCCTCTATGGATCGTGGATGAATCCATGGATGGATCAGCATGTGACATAATCAGATGACCTCAATCCTTATCAGCTTATCGACACGTGCATGTTTGTTGACGGTCGATTTAATTTGGAAAGAACTTGGGCAAGCACGGGAATAGATCAAGATATGGATTTAGAGGCATGCGCCTGCCATTGATTCAAGACGATCTCGAATATCGCCCCGTACTATACCAATACCTTGTCAACTACAGCCATGGCGCGTCCTAAAACAGTTCGCGCCCCAACAACAGCCAGTCTTCCAAATAACCTCCTCATTCCCTCGTCGACTCCCTCCCTCACAAAATCCCTGGGAAAGCTATCCAGACAAGCACTACTGGACCTGGCATTTACATGGCTTGACGATCGCAACATCGCCTCATACCCACCATACCTACAGGCCGACGAAGCAGATGGCCCCGACGACGACGAAGCCCTCCCCTACCCCGCGGGGGAGACGATCGAAGAAGTTCGCCAGGTATATGAAGACCTGCAGGACCGAAAGGGCGCAAAGCGTGAAGTTCTCGAACGAATCCTGGAAGGCGATTGGCGACATGGAATCACACTGCGCCAGTTGGCCATGGCGGACCTCCGCTACATGGACGACCACCCCGCCAGCCTTCGATGGACCGCACTCGAGCTAAGCCGTATCGATGCAAATCGCAGCACCTCCAAGAAACTGCCACCAGCTGACTGGTCCGGTTCGGTACCACGCATGCAAGCGGCAACATTTGTGCAAGGCCTCCAACGAGAAATCTCCCCATTGGTCAAGGCCCACTACCACCTCGCCCACTCAGCAACACTGCCACTAACTTTCCTACGTATCTTTGTTGTCGACTCGCCGTATCAATCTCCTAGGCAGGCAGCTGAGATATTTACTGACTCTTCCCGAGTCATCTACGTCGCTTTCCCGGATAGCTGCCCTTACGTCTACACTTCCATAGCAGCATCCACCGGGTCTAAATCTGCTCCTTTGACAAGCTCAGTGGCCACTGATACTCGAACTCTTCAACGTTTGGTGCGCGATTCTATTCCCAAAGCTTTATCCCGCCCACAGGAACGATTCACTCTGCAGGCGACATCCCTGGCAGCAAAGAATCTACCCACGCTTCTAGCTCTCCGTGGACCGGGAAGATCAACGGCATCAAATGGTGCTTTTAGCATCTTTGCAGATGCAGCCATTGAAGGAAGTCCGTTGGACCCTCGACCTTCCAATACTGTCCCACCTGAAGAGCATATCCAAGCGAGTCATTCCAACCCAGCAGAAGGCAAAGAAAATACAAATGGCTCAGCGACAAAACGAAGATCCAGCGGTATTGATACAGATCCACTGTCCCCTGATTCGAAGAAACGTCGTCTGGCCATTCACTCCCGATTCGGAACATTGGGACAATCGCTTGCCCCAGCACCCCTGGACCGTCTTGATATCCGACTCCTCGATAAACTGGAGTCCAGTGAGGAGTCGAATGATGATGTTGATCATTCTACGTCCACGTTACCTGCAGTTTCACTCACTTTCTCCGGCTCCGACGTCATCGGCGGGATCCGCAAACTTGCCGAATTAGGCATCGTTGACCCTGAGCGCATGCCGTCGTGGATGACTGGCGAGGAAGGTGTTAGTGTCACGACTGTGCGACGTGGTCAACGGCTTCAAAGGGATATATAGAACAATATGTGTTTGCCGTTCTTGGATTTTGGGGAGTTGAAAACCTTCCGTGCTTTTTTGTTTCTTGGGCCATTGGGGCTTGATGTGATACCCGGATTTGAGATGAATAGATCATTTTTGTTGCTTTCTTGCCATATTTAGCTTTGCCAACCGTTTAAATAAATTTTGTAACATGTCCTAACTAAATGTAATAGGAAGTAAATGTAGTCTACATTCGAAGTTGGAGACTGTAAAAATGGTATCAAATTCATTTGGAAGTATCCAACATAAAGAAATCCACCCCCAGCACTGAACACCACATTTCCTAATTGAGTGTACAAGTATCTCTCCCATGAAACAACGCCACAGGTTGACTCCTGTTGTTCCGGGTCTGACAATGGAACAATTGCTTGCACTAGCAAATAGAGGACGTCACCCAATGATAGGTTTCTTAAAACAAAACATCCACAATACCAAAAAGTTCGAATAAAGACTATCTAAAAGTAAAATGCTAATTGAGAAGAAACAACGTCGAGAGAGAGAGAGAGAGTTCCACAACAAAGAAGTTACTCGTTCTTACACCCCCATAGATATGACAACTTTAGTTTCGTGCCCCCCCCCCAAGAAGCACACTGTTAGCAGGAGCTCCTCCAAGTAAGTACCCAGAGGCCAACATGTGGGATAGACTCTACGAGTGAATAAATACTGATCGAGTCACGGAATCCAGTGACTTTCTGTGGCTCATGTTCACATATCCCCTAGGCTACGAATGCCCTCTGTTCACACGGCCTCTCCCCCGAGATGCGTGGCTCCGTGTTCATCGCTCATCCAGGGGGCTTTGCTATATGCCGAGAGGTGTTAGATTTCAAGTTCTTGTTAGGACTCATGCAAGTCGTCATCACTTACCAGTAAATACAACAGACAACATCCTTGGACGCACGTATAGTGGCCTCCCAACTCTCAAAGCAAGCAACGTGGACATCGTTGCCGCACAAATGGCACGATGTTCTTTCCTGGCTCGCCCGGAAATCGTTAAAACAAATGGGGCATTCGCCGTCGACAGGCTTCCTTTGGCTGGCAGAAATAATGGTACTCCTGTCCTCGATATTTTCCAAGGATGACGCAGAAAGCATCTGGCGTAGCTCCTAACAAACAGGCAATTGGGTCAGCAATATACATGCACAGTATGGTGCTTGCAATGACTCACGGACGGCAAGAATGATCGCTGGTACCTCAGTTTCCCAGGGGTCGTTTATCGCAGATAGGACTTGACGATGCATTATTAGCATAAGAAGAACAGAGAGTAGGAGATGAGCTGTACGGAACATAATATGTATGATCCATCTGGCGAGCTGGGTTTTGAGACTTACCAAAGCAGATATGCTTACACTGTGCCTTCCGGAATCTGACGTCCGGACAGCTACAGCGAGGGAATTTGCCAATGAGCGTTTTGTAGATATGACTTCTAGATCCAACAACATCAAATAATATTCTGGAGCCTCCTCCGTTCCGCCAATGTTGTGCGCTGTGATAGACATGCTAAAAGCAGCGCCGATTAGTCAATGGAAGTATGCTAGATTCGTCAATATTTACTTGGATTTCCTTTTCATTGCGCAAGTCTCTTGCTAAGAACTCTTTGGTAGGTGTATCTAGCCATGGAAGCGCGCGTTTCTCAGGCATGGCTACTTGGGAAGCACTGGCTAGAGGGCGATCTGCAACTTGGACTGGCTTCTCGGTCCTGGACTTTTTGCTAGCAGACTTGACACCGGGGTCGAAAATATCAGGGGTTGGTGGCAGCCCGGATGAAAAGAAACGTTAGATCGCTTGCTTATTGGCAGAAACGTTGGGACATGGGTCTTTTGTAGTAGTATGGGAAAACAGTACCTTTAGGAAAGGTAGGAGACCATGGAAAAGGTCTTCTCTTATATTGCAAATGTAGTAAAGAAAAGGCTAGGTACATGTATCTGCCATGGGAAATAACAATCAAAGAGAGGTGAGACCACGTGAAATCCCATATGACTTTCAAAGGCGTGGAGTCGTCCCAGGAGGATGACAGTAAGTAGGACATGTTATAGATGTGCCTCACGGTTTGTGTATCAACTTTGGCCAAAGTGGTCTGTCTATATTGAGGGAATAGAGTAAAAGGATGAGTTGCTTGTATACCTATACAGGGTATGACTATAAACTGTACATGTATGTACTCAGCTCTGGAGGAATCCAAACTCCTTCCTCATTTGGTAGTGTCTCTGCTCCATTTCCCAGGGAGCCATAATGCCAATCTAGTTCTACACATGGGCATATTTACCTATATACGTATGTGTTATAATAGGAAAAAAATTGACTGTTTTGCAACAATTGTACGCATCCATGTGTGGTCAGGCAGTAAGAAGACATACAAACCTTGGAAGTCCTGGATGGCTCTATAGGAAAAGGCGGTCGTTTGTACTGTTTGCACTGTTTGTTTGGGGGAAGCTTCGCTATCGCTATCAGCTCGTGGAGAACTGTGGACTTGTCCCTCTTCATGAACAAGATGACGCTATACTGCAAATCCCAGGATCACAGCTGATTCTTTGCTTAATTTTCACTTTTCTCTTTAGAGCTGATTCCTGAACATACTCTCCATGTCACGTCCACGGGCTTTGTCGGGCGCTGATGCCCCAAAGGAACCACATGCGGTCTCCCTCAAAGGTATGTGTATACAACCATAGTTGGACCAGTAAGCTGATTATCAATTGATTAGTGCTACGGTAATTCCAATTATCCATACCTTCGTGTTGGTGGCAGCTCCTGACTTTCAATACACAGCCTCGCGCGACCGTCACTTTCTTATCAGTATCCGCTCCCAACGTCGAACAACATAATCTCCACGAAAGCCTCACTGAGCTATCCATCCGGCGACTCCGATGATCAATTCATTTTAGCACCTCTTGTGAGACGGTCATAAAGCCCCCAAGGAAGCTGTCCACTAACGGTAATAGCTTACTCTACCTCCCTCCTTCGGATCCGTTTATGTCGGAGAAACCTTTGGATGCACACTCAGTGCGAACAATGAGATTGATGATGATGACAATGAAAAAGTCCTTACATCGGTGCGAATTGTAGCGGAAATGCAAACACCTTCATCAGTGGCGGCACTGGAGCTAGAGCCACCCAGCGACGCTGCATCAACAGATGGCCTTAAGATCGGCGAGTCTTTACAAAAGATCGTACGGTTTGATTTGAAGGAAGAAGGAAACCACATACTAGCTGTAAGTGTCAGCTATACGGAGACAAAGATTGGCTCAGACTCGCAGGCAGCTAGTGGTCGGGTCAGGACCTTCCGCAAGTTATACCAGTTTGTGGCACAGCCCTGTTTGAGCGTTCGGACTAAGGCATCCGAGCTTCCGCCGCTCGAGGTAGATAATAAATCACTCGGTCCGTACGGGAAAACGAGATTACTCCGGTTTGCCCTGGAGGCACAATTGGAAAACGTGGGCGAGGGCGCGGTGGTAGTCAAGGTATGAATTCCCTATTGATTCCCAGCGAATGGGTGGATTTTCCACGAAGCGCGGCTGTACCCGCAAAACGGGCTGGGTGGACGGGAATGCTCAACAATTTGGCTAATGTTGGGGGGTGGACAGCAAACAAAACTAAATCCCAAGCCACCGTTCCAATCAAAATCGCTAAATTGGGACACGATAAACCCGGACATGTCCCTCGCGGCACTACCCACACTCAATCCGCGGGATGTCCTACAGGTAGCATTTTTGGTGGAACAAGAAGAGGGCCAGAATGAGGGACTTGAAACTCTCCAGAAGGACCTGCGACGGGACGGTCGTGCCTTGCTGGGTCAGTTGTCGATTGAATGGCGTGGGGCCATGGGGGACAAGGGGTTCCTAACGACGGGAAACCTAATGAGCCGGAAACGCACTTGAAACGCGGTGTGCAACCAAGTAACCGGATCGTTTCCGCTACTGTATCACGATATGGAGGCCGAGTTGTATCGGTGCATCCAGCCGCCGAGTTGCATAGAGGGGGCCGCAAGGGCGGTTTGTACACATTTCCAATGGTCCGCTTACACAATATTACCATTGGCATTGGTAGCAGTGTCCTGGGGTGTCCAGTGTAATCTGTTAGGCTTTGAATATATCCACACCATCGTAGGCTCACGAAATACTGCCTGGGGCTCTGGAATGAGGCCTGATGTATTGGCCTGGCGCCGCTAGCACGGGGCGGAAACCGGCCTTGCCATGCAGCCGACGCTTAATTTTTGTCGCACGGTAGTTGCCTCCCAGCAAGGAAGCTCCGGGGCTGGATATTTGCACAGTTTGGTCGGGCATTTGCTTCCCATAGGGCTTGCAGAAAAGAAAAAAAAAACAACCAAAAAAAACACAGGAATTCGTCCTCGCCACGTATTCTACGGGAAATCACACATCGAAATTTTATTTTGTACATACATTCAAAGTCTCTTAGAGTCCGGATTCAACTTTATGGGGTTATAGCAGGAGTCTAGACTCTGGTTGATACCCTATCTACTCCATATGGAGTGAAAGATCATTATCTACAATATAATGTCTCACACGGACGTCTTTCTATTTTAGTACGTTCTTCTATAATTGGATTTTTTTCTTTTTGCGAAGAAGGAATTCATCTGCCCCACTGCCTCTTCTCTCGTTATATACTGTGGTGTATGCAAGTACCAATATACATCGGGGAGAATGGTTAGAATACCCTTGCCTATATTGTAAAAATCCTGGGATACGACTGGTCAAAAAAGGCTATTAGTGTAGGGAAGTGCCCCTGTGTCCACGTAACGCGGGTACCAGCCGTTCGGGGCGTTAATATTTGCACTAGTGTACATATGTATAGTCCATACGGAGTATAGTTATTGAAGGCTTACAAAGTATTCAATTTGTTCGTAAATACCCAGACGGGGAGTCGTTGGAGATATAGCAGATATTAGCGGATCTAACAGAACGAACTATGGAAGTTGCCTATCTGATTAAATTTTTTTTATTATCAAACCAATGTGGAAAGATACATTTAGGCGATGCTTTCACCTCTGTACTCCACATTGTCCAACTGTAGTATCGATCGTCTCCCCAGCAAGCCACTCCACTTGACTCGAAATTCTATGTACGAAGTACATACACGTAGTATATTTCGTACACAGCTTAGAAGAAAGTGAAAGATGTTACGGGAAAATAAAAAAAACAACAAAAAGCTGTTGAGCCGCAATCTTAAAAAGAGGTATCAGATTAAACGGCAAAGTACAAGTACTCCGTATACTCCGTACTCCGTACAAACTCCCAAGGCCTCGGTAGTTCATAGTCTCACCCCCTGAAAGTGCTTCAGATAAAATAATGACATTGTGGCGTACCAAGCTAAACTCATCAAAGACCCCCAAGACCCTTGGGGAAAACGTACAATAACTAAAACCCCCGTAACTACTCCGTAGTGTTCTGTATAGTAACGGAGTATATAGACGAACCTCGTTTAAAGAAGGACCCGCTTGAATTTTCCGATACTCCAACCATGGATCACAGGCAAACCCCTGGAGATAGTTTTATTTGTATATTAATCCTTGCTATTGCCACTATTGGAATACATAGGACATTGAGGCAGTTGATATAAACATCAATTATTATGGGTATACCCCGGAAGTCTGGACTCCCCCTTTTAGAGTCCAGCCACCCCGTGCCTGCAGGTCAAAAATTCTTGTGCATGGCTGTGAATGGCCCAGGCTCTTTATGTGTTGAAACGACTTTTTATATGGAGAGAGACGCACATTCAAAAAATGTTCCTTACCACGCAACCACCCGTGTTAGAGAAAAATAAAATATGTAAAAAAACCAACGGTAGACAGGAAAAGTGTAGAAATAATACCCTAGAATACACAAATGAAAACAATCTAACTCCTTTTTTAATACGTTGGACCTTCAAATCCCCTCCCCCCCCCCCCAAAATTGATCTTCGTTTTGAACTGCCCCTCCCTCCCGTTCTCCCCCATTTTTACCAGCTTCCCCCCTCCCACATGCGCTCAATTCCCCCATTCCCTTTCCTGGAAATATCCATGTGGTGACAATCAAGGTATTAACCTACAGTCCGCCGTGACTCTCTCTACAATGCCATCGCCAAGCAACTCCGAGGGCGCTCCTCTCGCCGACTACTTCTGGATAGCCGGCGTGGATGGTACAGAGATCCTGGACACTTTCCAGAGATTGGGAGAAGATTATCGTGCCAATGGCGCTGTATCTCCAGGCCCTGCACTTGCAGACACCATTCAGGAGGACGCCGATGCGGAGGAGGAACACAACCCGGATGGGGTCTCCCGGCCAAACTCAACGCTGTTCGTCGGCGCCAGTCACAGGGGCTCTACCCAGCGACTATCCACACTCTCGAAGGGTTCAGAGGGTACAAATGGTGCCGGCACTAACAGTAACCGGAGCAGCATGACCGTCAAGGGTGCCTCGTCGCCCCTGCGTGCCTCAGCTCTATTCTCCGAGGACTTCGATTTCGACTCTGCGCTCTTCAAGTTTGCCAACGAGCGCGAGTCCTTTCTAACTGACTTGAGCTTGAGCGCTGGCGCCATTACCCCCAATACCCGCCCGCGATCCAGGGTTCGCACACAGAAGATCGTCTCTGACGATTCACCCGCACCCAGCGGTAACTTGCTGAGGTCCGGTATTGGGAGCGTGCGACGCCACATGGCCTTTCGGGATATGAATAGTATGAAGCGACAGCCGTCGATTGCTCGTCAAGGTGAGAGCTCTCTTTCAATTCTATTCCCTAAGCATTCTGGAACGGGATCGTGGCCAGGACCTTTTGTTAACAATGGATTTTCCCCAGCTTCGGTGCGCACTTCTCGGCGACTCAGCAACTACAATTCCGTAATCCCTGTACCGCAACCTCTCGAGATCTCCCCCACAATGCATCCGTTGAAACGACGATTCGAGCCCGTTCTCCTCGACCGATACCCCACACGCGGCATGCCGGACGAGATGAAGCAGCGCGGCAATTTCCCCGATTACGTTCCTATGTTCGCCTTTCCGAATGATGTCAACATCGTCTCCTCCGATCAGCGACCGCGCTCTACCTGGCACGGATTCGCCATGACAACGGACAACGGCTCCAGGTTGCACGCCATCTGTGTGATTATCTGGATACCCCTCAACCCAAATGCCGCGGAGGAGCTCGAGAAACGCTGTGAGGAATGGAGAAAGGACAACATGACCGACGAAGAGCGTGAGCTGGCTGCAAGCTTGGGCGAACGATTGGCATCTGAGCGGGCCAAATTATCCCGGCTCCTAGCCCAGCTGCCGACTGTCCCGTCAGGATCCGAATCCCGCGAACAGCTCGAAGACGAGATCAGCGCCGTGGAGGAGAAGATTGGGTTAATGACTGATCTCCTTCGTCCGGTTCGGCATGGCGCAGCCTCCAAGATCGAGGGTCTGACCGATGGTGATACTGGGTTCTGGATTCCCCGTGCATATGGTATCCTGGGCCGAGAGAGCACGATGACAAGCTTCTGGAAGGAATGGCTCAAGGCTGTCGTAGTGCCCATGACGGAGGGCAGTCTACAGCACGTGCCCCCGCCCTCGCCGCGCATAGGTGTATGGCAGCCGCTGGAGCGATATGTGATGAATCTCTGTACAGAAGCGTTCTGCCCGATAACTTCGAAGACTCAGGTCGAGCTTGCAATTCGTGAGCTGCGGTTGTTTGCACGCAAAGAGGCGCCCAATGAGATCCCTGGTTCCAGGAATGTATGTGCACCGCAAATCTTGATTGAATTCCTTTTGAAACCTTCTGCTAACTGGTTTCTAGACTGATCTCTATGCCTTGTTCCGAACTTTGTCGGTCCCCAATATTATCATTCTCTTCGAGGTAGGCTTGAATTCCCAGTTCAATTGACAAAAGACAATGCTAACCAAACACAGTACGCTCTTACTGAATCCCGTATCATTTTCTTGTCTTCTCACACCTCCATGCTCTATCTCGCGACCAGATCGTTGGTCGATCTTTTGTTCCCTCTGGAGTGGACAGGCGTCCTCATTCCCGTCCTTCCCGCGCGCTTAATTCAGGCTCTCGAGGCCCCTTGCCCATACATCGTGGGTATCGAACGTCGATATGAGAAGGTGGAGCTACCCACGGACGACTTTGTCTTGGTTGATTTGGACAACAATATGATAGAAAGTACAATTCAACCGACCTCTCTTCCACGTCATCAGCGTAGGAAGCTCCTCTCCTTGCTGCAATTAGCTGCCCCTCAGCACAATCGATTCCACGTCCCCACCGGGCCTCCTGCATATGCAATCGAGACGTACCCATGGGACTCGTTCATGTCAGAAAGCAAGGCCACTTTCACATCCAAAGCCCCTGCAACTAACCTGGCGAAATATGTCGGTCTCAACTCCAGTGCATTCGGTGCAACAGCCGTTATGCCAGGCTCCTATACACCTCCGATCTTCAACGTCTTCCTGCACGCCCGAAATGAGGCCGGTCCCTCTCGTGGGTACTCATCTCGCGGATCTGAGCGCCCAGGGACCAGCTCCACTATGAGAGCTGGTGCCTCTCCACCATCCCCGAGAGAAAGTTCGCCTACCTCTGGCTACTTCCCTCCTCCCCCTGCCCCCTCGTCACGCAATGATTCCGGTATGGCGTTGCAGGCTTCATTGCGCGAGAAGCGTTCCGGTCATTTCGATGCCGCCTCGCGCCGAAGCTCTTCGTTTGGAATGAGCCGACGCCCAAGTGCCCCGTTCCTTGGTCATGCTTCGAATCTTTCAGTGACAACTCTCAACACCGATTACGGTGCAGGATCCACATATGCGCCATCTGTGTATGCGCAATCTACCATTGCTGCGTCCACAATTATGCCTCAGTCCTCAAACCAGCCTGCAGGCAATAACGAGGGTACTTGCTGGGCCGAAGGTCACTTTTTCCAAGTCCAAGTCTGGGATGAGAAGTTGACCTGTGCCATCTGTGATGAAATGGCCGAGGAAAACATGTACAAATGCTCTGCATGCAGACTGACAGTCCACAACCGCTGCGCCTCCATGGTGTGTCTTCCGTGTGATGCGGCCTTCCATCCGGATCAAATTCGCGCGGCGTTTGTCAGATGTTTTGCCAGCTTATTCTACACGTACAAGAAGTTCCTTATGCCAGCCAGTGGCGATAAGAAGAAGTCCGGCATGTATTACAATTTCAACATGGACGCATTCTTGAAGAGCCTTCCAAGCGAGCACGCCGAGTATGTCACAATTCTCCAACAGACACAAGGTAAGCCGGCGAACTCTCATATCGTACCGCGGAGGGATTACTGACCCAATACTAGGTTTCAACGAGTTCATCAGTGACCGTGAGCGAACAAACCCGAAATCCAAGGACCCACGCATGACCTTGTTCGACGAGATCGTTCTTTCAAAGCGCAACCGTGGCCGCACATCCATTTTTTCTAGCCGGTCGACAACAGACTTCCTCTCAGACACCTCGAACCATCTGTGGCGTACAGCCAACGCTACCTTCTTCACCCCAAGCAGCCGCAGCCAGCAGAATCTTTCAACGGACTACGGCAGAGTTCCCACAAGAGGTACGCCCGAAGGCTCCAACACCCAATCTAATCTGCCCACTGACAATCTCTCTGTAGCCCCGGCAAACCTAGATACTACCCTGATGACAGAACCCCGCATGATCCACGGTGCACCACGTGTTTCCAAGACGGCAAATACTGCCCGTAGAAAGCCGCTGCCCAAGATGATGAACGGGCTCGCCATCTCTCCGCCGAGTTAATTGGTGCGATTCCACACGCGAGTGGTCCGTCATTTCGTCGTTATCTGTCCTGCCCTTGTGCGGGTGGGTCCTGTGTGCGCGTGCCATTTGTCATGTTTGTCATGTCCACCTTCTCGAAACACTTCCTTGTGTTTCTCTTGTTGAACCTGAAACTCCTTCCCACTCCGGCTCCGTTCTTGATTTCCCCGATTGATGGCGTTGCCCATTCCATACGTTTTCTGAAGACGAGTAAATGGAATTGTTATTGCCTGCTGCGTGTCTTCGTTTGGGCATGTGTGTCGATCCAACCTGAGAATGACAGGCCGCTGGCTCGGCTCAACTTCTCGCTTCCCGCTAATATCCCGCAAGTGGAACGCCTGCATGTGTGGTTGTACACCTTTAGCCTCTCTCCCGCTTGAACTTATTTCCCTTCCCTGTCCTACCATGATCTGTCGTGGTAGACACGACGTCTCGAATGATGTCAGACAGTCTACGCGCCGATCTTTGGTTGCGTTGCTGTCCTCGTACATAGTGTTGACTCCGGCTTGATGCACGGAACCGTGAACAAACCCTCTAAAAGCGCCATCCTAGTTTACAAAGCGACGTGGTGATGATTTGTGTGCCTGATATTGATACATACATACCTGTTTGTTCTCTGGGCCAATACCTCTCTGCTTTTTTCTACCCCCTTTTCCTCCTCTTATCTCTCGGCCTGCGTTTCTCTTTTTTTCTTTCCTCACTGCCTGTTCCCTACCCAATACCCCCCTCTTGATTTGGCTGGTATTTTTCTCTCCTTATGTCTTAATTGGTTGTTTGAAATACAATTCTGGGCGGATCTAGTCTCGATTCTGCCTTTCTTTTTTTCAGATCTCTCGCCCTTCTGACGTCAAATCATCATCCATGTCTATACTATGTGGTTCACGACTATCCTTCGGGTGTTTTTCCTTTCAACAGATGTAATTCAAAGCTATCACTTAATTACGGTTGCTTTCCGCCGCGCATCGAGGACAGAAAGAACAATACATAAATGGTTATTTTATTGTGTATATTGTGAATATGGGAGCATATCATTCTCGGCGTTTGCCCCTGGTCTAAGTACCCGTGTACTCTTCCACCAATCCCGGTGTCTGATTCGTTACCTGCCTTTCTCGGGATACAATAGCCTACGTACCACCCGTTCCAGTAGCCGATCATATACTATGGCTTGGATTGGTATTTTTCCCTCGTATCGGATCATGCTGTAGTGTAGAGCCCCTGTCAAGTAATCATAAAGCTACGGCTCCCACTAATTTGATGGTTTGATACAGGCTGAATGAACACTTGGATATATGTAGCAATTGGCGTGATTCATAAGAATATCACTAATATGATCTCCCTATTCTACCGAATAGAGCTCTAATTAATACATCGATAGTATAAATTATATTAGGCATATCTGGTTGGAGGATAAACTTAATACTCACCGCTGATTGGCGGATAAACCCAACTCCGCTGCCATTTTTCCCCGCGTCCGCGGTCTGCGTGGAATTCCAGCCTCGCGTGCATTGGGTGGAACCTGCGCGAGAAGTTCTTCCATCGATCCATGTCGTCTCAAATGCTTTCTACTACCCTCTGGGTTATCGAACTCACGCCTAGGATTTACTTGGCGTCGATTTATTCCCTATTTACCCCATACCCTGGAGCTAGCCTTGTTCGGCCCGCTTCCTTTTCCTAATTGCTTTGCGATACTACGTACTGTTACGCTACCCGGGTCCTGGCCGTGAGATCGAGAGGCAAATTAGAAAAAAGCCTTCGTGGTCCTTGCGCTCTCTCATTCCCCCCTCTCCAGCTCACCATTTTTACCCGTCTCGACCCATACTTCGACCTGCATATACAATCCGAGCCGGCACCAAGTATGAAAACACTTGGGACTGCTATGCTATGATTCCGACAGCCTTTCCGCAGCACATGGCAACGCCGCTGCTCGATGATTCCCCCGTCTCTGCCGCCCTCAAGGCCCAGGATCCGCCCAGCGCAAACTCCAATATCGCCGTCCCTTCCAATGATACAACAATCCCCCATTCCGCTCTGCCAGCTGCCGCGCCCAAAGATCAGAGTGTCACGGACATCGCCGCACCGGCCGCCAATACTGCCGCGGGGACTGTCGTGATCATCTATGGCCAAAACCAAGATCATATCGTACAACTGGTAGCGGAAGTTCTAGGCAAGCCATGGACAACAGAGGCGTCGCTTGGGATCCTTGCGCAAGCCAACGATGCAGTGGTAGCTGGAATCCTAGCGCGTGATCTAGAACGAAGCTTGCAGGGATGCGAGCGATCATCTCTGGTTTTAGTAAACACGTACTGTGTGGAAGACGGGTCTGCGCCGGAAGACTCGCTCACGGAGAGATGTGATTATGAGTTCTTATATTCGCGGAGTCCGTTCCTGCGCCGAGATCTGTCGCGGTTTTTGTCCTTGATTCTTGGTCAGACGAGGCCCCATGATGATTTGCGAACAAAGACCAGGACAAATTTTATCTCGACTACTTTCCCCGATGTGCATGCTGCGTTGCCGAATTTGGATATCCTGTCTGTGGGATCTGATGCTGTTGAGATCCGTGTGGACTTGCTGGTTGAGCCTGCGCCGGAGGGTTCAACTATTCCGCCTGTTCCGAGTTTGAAGTATGTTGGTCAACAGTTGATGTTGCTGCGGCAGCATACTGAGTTGCCGATTATTTTTACTGTTCGTTGTACGAGGGAGAACGGCAAGTTTCCGCTAGATGACCCTGCTCTCTTTTATAAGTACCTACGGCGCGCGATACAGTGGGGAGTCGAGTATATTGATGTGGAACTATGGCTGCCAGAGAAGATCCGGCGCCAGCTGTTCGAGAAAAAGGGCCATAGTATGATTTTATCTGCGTTCCATGATTTTTCTGAAACCTGGAAGTGGACGTCCGAAGAGGCGCAGCGCATATTCACGGAAAGCGCCAAATACGCCGACATCGTGAAGATGATCGCCATGGTCAACACCATCCAAGAGAACTACGAGCTAGAATACTTCCGATCTACCATTAAAAACCGCGGCCCAGGCCCACTCCTGTCAGCAGTCAACATGGGCCAAATGGGCCAGCTATCTCGAGCCCTCAACACCGTCTTCTCTCCAATCACCCACCCCCTCCTCCCAATGATCGCAGCTCCAGGCCAACTCACCGCAGCGGAGATCAACGAAGCCCTACACATAATGGGCCAACTCCCCAGACGCGACCTCTACGCCATCGGCTCATTCCGCTCAACCCCACACTCAATGTTCATGGAGAAATGCCTGAACGAGCTCGGTCTCCCGCACAACTTCACCTCAGTAGACCGCGGCCCCAAGGGCTCCATGGAATCTGTCCTCCTACAACCACACTTTGGCGGCGCCTATGTCAACCCACCAGTCCCAAGCACAACTAGTTTCATCCCCGCAATCAGCGACGCAGCCCGCGCAATCGGGTTAGTCGACACAATCGCCATGACACCAGGCGAAGCCGTACCCGGAACCTCCAGATTCATCGGTGAAAACGCCGCCTGGAAGGGTATCCGCGCAACGCTGACGCGCGAGTACGTCCCATCCGCATACAGCAGCCGCGCGAGCTATCATCCTCGCCGGCTCGGAAGCAGACGCTTCCGCGGCGATTTTCGCACTACGCAGCCTGGCCATTGGCACAATCTACACAGTCGGGTTTAAAGCGAGTGGCCCGCTCGCTGCAGGTCTCGAGCCGTTCACATCCATCCAATCTGTCCAACGGGTTGAGCAGCCTTTTGTTATTGTCTCTGCACTGCCGCCGGAGAAATCGCTCCTCGTGCAGCCTCTGTTGAGACATTATGGGGTTAATGGTCGTTCGTCGCCGTGTTCTACTCGTGGGAAGGTTTATCTTGATCTTACGAGTGGGCCGAGGAAGGGGGATCCTTTGGCTGTTGCTACTAGTGCTGGGTGGACAGCGTATGGCGTTGAGGATGTTAGTGCCTGGACTACTGTTGAGACGCTCAGGTTGCTTGTTGGGCAGAATGTGCCGTTTGACTTTGTTCGCATGGCGTCTGGGAGGCCTTTGTTCTAGTTATATAGTATACTGCATACCTATGTAAGTAAGTTGTGGTTTATTTACTGTATGTCGTCGATGCAATAGATGTTGACGTTGGATTGGGATTTTGCTCAGCGTTGGAGGTATGCGTTTGTAGGGCTATCTGTGTCATGTGAGATCCATGGATGTTTAGTGTTTTGACTAGTTCAAGTCTTAAGGAATAGTGTTTTATTGTCCCTGTAGATATTTGTAGGATCAACTGCACTGGGTATTTCGACATCGCTGCAGATATATCTTGCTGGTAATAGGTGCTGCGCTTGGCTCTATGATGTTATATAATTCATAAGTTCATAGAATCCACGTCAGTGGCTGCTAACGGGCGATATATATACCTTTAGGGCTAGATGCTCTTTCCGAGTTTTCTTTGCCCTTGCCTTGTTTTTCTTCACCTCTCTATATCTATTCATTTTTTAAATTCACGGAAAGAAAAAATAAATGCATCTACGTCCCGATCATGCAGTCCGAGACCTCCCAACTCTTCACGCCTTCATCAAACAACACCCACTAGGTGTCCTCACCACTTCCCTCCCCTCAGAGAACCACCCGACCCTCCAATGCAGCCACATCCCCTGGGTGTTGGATAGTGAAACAACCCTCGAACCCGCAATAGCAAAGGAAGCAAAAGTAGCCGATGAAAACACCACCTCGCAGCCACCTCCCTCCATGGGAGCCCTCCGTGGCCATATCGCCCGGCAAAACCCGCAAAGCAAAGCAATGGTAGAATCTGCTCTGGAATTCACCAAACCAATCATTATCCCGGGCGCATTCCCTATAACAAGTCCTACAGAAGAACCAACAATATCTACAGGCCATACGCTCCCTGGTGAAGTCTTAATAGTTTTCACCAGCCCAGTTGACCACTATATCACCCCAAACTTCTACACAGAGTCCAAACCCGCCACAGGCAGGGTCGCTCCGACGTGGAATTACGTCACGGTGCAGGCCTACGGTCAAGCGACTATCTACCACGACACAAAAGATGAGCAAACGGAGCTGTTCTTACGACAACAGCTCGGCGATTTAGCCCAGCTTGGAGAGGAAGGCGTAATGGGGTTTCAAGATGAGACTGGTTCGAGTTCAGGGTCAAATGTCAAACACGGGGGAGGCGGAAGTGGAACTGGGAATAGGGATGGGGATCCACCCTATCACCAAAACCTGAGTCAGAACCAGAGCCCAGGCCCGGAGGAGCTCCATCAGGGGGTGAAAACGGTGCCGACCGGAGCTAACGGGCATGGCAACGCCTCAGCATTGCCGAAGCCCTGGAAAATCACCGATGCGCCACGGGAGTACATTGCTGCCCTTTTGAAGAATATTGTTGGGATGAAGATTGACATCACGCGGATTGAGGGCCGGTTTAAGGTTAGTCAGGAACGACCGATTAATGATCGTGCTGGTGTTGTTGAGGGGTTAAAGAGGAAAGGCGGGACCGCGAGGGATATGGCGGAGTTTGTGAAGAGGGGGCAGATTTTACCTGGGTGAGGATATTTTGCTTTTTTTTTCTCCTATATAGCTTAGGGGTAAGGAGTATGCTCAAAGTCCATCCTATTAATGTGCCAAGTCCACCAATGATCTTGGTAGACTTGGCATGGAATAGAGAACGAGAGCATGTGGTTATGGGGAACTTGACAAAAGCACAAACTAGTTAGAAAGTTTAAAAGAAGACCAGGATGGATGTTCCGCATCAAAAACAGCAGCTATAATGGATGATCACATGTGCAGCTTAACATGGGCCAGTAAAGTAATAGGAACATACGTCTAAATACTAATGGTTCTGCAGGAGACACTTCGGATAAATTGAGGAGACTTAATAGGGGCCCAAGCGGTAGTAGAACCCCATGATGGGGTGATGGCCAAAATATAACTACTCATTGGCTAAGTCCGGAGTACATCAAGCTCAATTACAGTACAATCATGTGCCATTAGACCATTATGGGGTACCTAGACCACACTTCGGATGCTGGCGTTGGAGCCCTAAGGGTATTCCGTAAAAGGAAATTACTCCCGCCATATTATTGAAGAGGACTTGAGTTCTATAAATGAGATAGGAAGTTAGAAGTAGAGTAAAGTTAAAGAAGAATACGCAGATATATATATATGTACCGTTAATAGCCTAAATAGTCTAATTAATCCATATAAATCAAAATCAAATATCCCGATGTCAGCCCCAAACTAGGGAATTCCGGCGGGACATCACTTCTCCGCATTTCTCTCTCCGCAACCTGGTTGTGGTATAGGTTTTTTTTCCTAAACGCCACGGCAATGCCCTTGATTTCTTGCCCATCCTGGCCCAGGCCATTTTCTTTCTTCTTCTTATCTTTCTCTTCCATGTAGATGTGCCATGTCTCGCCCTCAGGTCAGCATCGACCGTCTCGCGCCGCGCCGTGCGACGGTCGAGCCGCGCGAAACTATGAACTGCAAATCCTGTCGCAAGCGCAAGGTCTGTCCGGGTTTTCTGCTTGAGATTGGCTGTTTCTAACTCGTTATAGATCAAATGTAATCGCTTGCGACCGAGCTGCGAGGCATGTAAGGTCTTCCAGTGCCCATGTCTTTATGGTAAGTCAACTATATTCCCTCCACATCACATGATTCCCCGGTTGATCTTATGTTTAAGATGCCGTCCCTAAAAAACGGGGCCCCAAGACCGATGTACTGGAAGCTCTCCTCAAGCGGGTTGATGGATTGGAGAAACGACTCCACGACGAAAAGAACCCCATCTCGCCCACTTCCCCTGATACCCCGGACGATCCTCCGAGCTTTCCCACCCGGCGCAATACCATCGATACTTCATTTAGTCTTTACTCTTCGAGTGATCGATCTTCTCTGTCAACTTCTCTATCACAACATGTGGATCCCTTCCCTAGGCCGACCGGCCACGCAAGCCTTCTCCAACAGCCCTCTCCGACAAATAGTGGACCCCTATCAGATGCGATCCTCGATATTTACTTTGAGCGATTGCACGGTAAGCCATTTTATATACTCGATGAGGCGACCACACGGCAGCGCTATCAATTGAATCAATTGTCTCCGTGTTTGGCCATGGCCATCTCAGCAATGACAGTGAGGTAAAACTGCCAAGCTTCCAAGTCTTGTCACATGCTTTATATGTTTGACTGACGAATCACAGATACACAACCTCACCTGGTCAAGTGGAACAGGCACTGCGTACTGGGCTCGATGCGGCGCTACAGGCACGACGCATGATTGAAGTCGACAATCCTACTGTAGAAGGCTTGCAGACTCTATTGTTACTTTCGCAAGCTTTCTACGCCTATGGGTTGGGAAAGAAAGCTTACATGACATTCTGTATGTTTGGACTTGATCCTACTTAAATGAATTCCACTAATAATGATCAGCAAATTGTGTGGCCATGATCGTCGCTCTGGATTTGTACCGCGAGGCCCCCTCCAAGCTTAATGTCGCGCCCGCCGAGCGAGAGATGAGGCGTCGGCTATTCTGGTCTGTTTACCTGATGGATAGATTCATTAACTGTGGATCCCGACGTCCATGTCTGATTACTGATCATTCGGTTGTTCTGCGCCTGCCCTCTTGGTCACCACATGCAGCTGGTCTGAACATGGAGGGAGAGCTCTTCCACGTCGGCCCGAATATTCAATATTCCGCCGACTCCAGGCGCAAATCACCAAGTGCTGCCTCTTTACTGATTGATATCACGCGTATTCTTGGTGTCACTAATAAGTACCTGGCCGCTGGTGGAGTCAAAGGCGACTCCCATTTCCCATGGCATGCGCTTTCTAATCTATCTAAGATCCGACAAGAATTAGATATCTGGGCCGCCGGTACGCAGGACGTCTTTGCATCTATCGATGCATTGTTCGGCCACCCAGAGAGTACAACACTTTTGCTAAGCAAGTTGATCTACCATCTGGTACACTGTTTAATGTACCGCCCGTTCCTACCCATTGACCTGGTAGAGCTTCGAGGTACGGGGCAGCACCAGTCCTGGCAAATCGAGGCTACGAATTTGTGCTTTTCACACTCCAATGCTATTGCAGAGCTAGTTGAACTGGGTCGTAATTCTTCGCTGATTGAGTGGCCTGCTTTCGTCGGCTACTGTGTGTGCACAGCGGGGACTGTGCATGTTCACGGTGTGCACTACAAGGGCCGCGAAGGTGAAGTTTTCTCTTCCAGCGCTGAATTCCTGACTCGGGAGATGCACCAGCTTGCTTGGTTGCGCAATATTTGGACTGGCGTGCAACACCAGCGAGAGCTGCTCCAGACGATCTATACGTGTCACTCCGAGCTGGTCCGCAATCTTGCCAGTAGCCCAATGCGTTTCTCGCCAGTCTTCCACCTCGAAGACTTCCTCGACCGATATCCCGGTCTGACCTTGGATGGATCACATGTTCGGCTCATAGATGCGGGGGATGATCTGGCTCCAAGGTAAGTCACCTGCTGATTCTAGTTTTTCGTATACATATTATGTGATCACTAACTATGAAGACAGTAATGCAAACTTCACTGACCGTCAAGATCACTACTACCAACGGCCCCTCGCCGTACCCTCGTATCAAAATCCCTCGTCTTACTTCTCAGCTACACGGCCTGGGCCCTCGACGCCATTAACATCCACCCAGGGCTCAGACACCGACCGTCTACATTCCCATTCTCGGTCCCAAAAAGCCTCCCACCCGGCCTCCCTCTCACCCACCCTTCAATTCCACGCGATGCCAAGCAATCAAAACCAGCAATCGCCATCCCTACCCTCCATCTTCTCCCTTCCAACTGGGACAGACCTGTCCGGTCCCGGCACATCAGAAAACGCCCACCTCTCCATCCCAGGCTTCTCCCCTTCGGCCTTCGGCCTTTCCCCGCCAGTCTTCCTCACCGACGGCAGCCTGAACATAGCACCAACGCCGCCCCCAAACCCACAATACGCCACCTTCCCCTTCGACACTGTCCACACAAACATAAGTGGAATGGCACAGTCGGCACTGACCCCAGGTGCCCAGTCCCAAACTAGCGGCACCCACACCACAGCCGGCAGCGAGGGCACATCTGAAAAGGACCCTTTCCTGAGCTTGCTGGAACAGCTTGCTGAAAATGAGAACTCGCAGGGCGGGCCTAGTGAGCTCGACTTCTTTTTGACGGGCACCGGTGCCATCGAGAGTGGCTCGGAGATTCCTATTGAGAAAGATGGTGCTTCGTAGGTTTCAAAGTAGTGTTGGGGATTATTCCCCCGTATATATTGTCATTCGGTGTATATTCTTCGCTGTATAGCTTGTTTGCTTTTTGTAGGCTGTGGCCGAATCGACTGATACCCATTGCGCTAACTGTCTTTATTTATCATGTGAGATGGTGTCCCTGGGTACATTTAGTACCCAAAGAAGAGTATATATCTCGTAGGTATAGTGTGGAGAATACACATATTTTACACTCGAGGACCAGATATCCCAATTGACACGGAAACTCGCGTGCTTTCTATGTGAATATCTTGCAATATCACGTGATTATCATATACGGCTAGCGTACAATGCCCAGGTTCCTTTAACGGTGTGCTTGGTCCTTCACTTCTTGATGGACTACACGTACACTTACTTTTAACATATTTTACGCTTATACTCAATTCTACAATGAATTCATCATATAATACCCTTCTCAGGGCTAAACAGAATCGCACTGTTATTAATTTCCATCTATCTCATCTATCTCCCTATCGGTCCAATGTTCACCTGACCAGTATTACCAAGTCACCTGACATTGGTCGTCGGCATATGTGCCTTCCTCCCGGAGTTACCCCGGTCTCGGCGGAGCTCCGCCGAGACCGCGGGACCCCCGCGTTGCAACAGATTTGTCACTCCCCTCGGCATAAGAAGCTTGACCATCCCCTCTTGATGTCGCCCAACCAACGCCTCAAGAGTTTAACAAATCACCTCCAAACCCCCAAAATGAAACTCCTCTACCCTACCTCTCTCCACATCGACACAAAGTCTCTGGAAGGCTTCTCCGTCGAATTGCATCCCTACGATGTCACACAACCAATTCCCGAATCCCTAATTGACGCCGACTTCCTAGTAACATGGAGCAACAAGGCCTCGAACCTCCGTGACGCAGCTTCTCGCATGAAGAACCTCCGCTGGATCCAGTCGCTAGCAGCTGGTCCAAATGACGTCCTCGCTGCGGGCTTTGACGCTTCCCGCATCACTATCACAACCGGTTCAGGCTTGCACGATGAAACAGTCGCTGAACACACCCTCGGCATGCTCCTCAACGCTGCTCGCCGCTTTTATGAAATGCGCGATTACCAGTCCCGCGGCGAGTGGCCCGGCCATCTCGGCGGCGCCCAGCCTGATCGTGCCCCTGGCACTTTCCGTACCCTCAAGGGTGCTAATGTTACTATCTGGGGATTCGGAAATATTGCCAAGTGCCTTGCACCCGTACTAACTGCGCTCGGGGCTAATGTTACCGGCGTTGCACGGAGTACAGGCGTGCGTCATGGGTATGAGGTTGTTGCGGAGGATCGCTTGCAAGAGATTCTCCCCAAGACTGATGCACTTGTTATGATTCTGCCTGGATCGGCGAGTACCAATGGCGCGCTTAATGCCGAGCGCTTGGCGTTGCTGCCAAAACACGCTTGGGTTGTTAATGTTGGCCGGGGCACTTCTGTTGATGAGGATGCGCTGCTTGAGGCGCTTGAGAAGGGTAGCATTGGTGGAGCGGCGTTGGATGTTTTCTCTGCTGAGCCGCTGCCGAAGGAGTCCAAGCTTTATGCCGCTCCTAATCTTATTCTCTCGCCCCATGCTGCTGGTGGACGCCCGCGTGAGGCCGAGGCCCTTATTGCGTATAACCTGAGACGGCTTCTTGCTGGGCAGGAGTTGAAGAATATTATTTGAGCTTGATATGGAGGTGGCTATGGAGGTTTCTTGTTTGATAGATTTCATGAGTACATATACATATGCATAGATGGAGTGGAGGTTAAATGCCACACGTGGACGTTTTCTCTATAGGTCTTTTAGAATATTACGTGTGTTCTTGGCCTAAGAGTATCTCTGGAGAGTCTTTAGATTGACCAATAATTGTTGTAAAACAAATCAATACAGAATTCCAAGGTGTAGAATCCCAAGGGAAAATTTAGAAGCCACTGCAACAGAGCCAAGTGATAAGTTTGATCAAAATCAATTTGATAGAAACAAAGAGGACAGGAATATGTACAATTTACTATGTACAGTAAAATAAATTCAAATACCACACATTTTCCAAACACCGTACCATAAATCAACGTCATCGCTCTGTCATCCCTCACATCCGTGATTTACTGGGGGCACAGCAAGAAGAGGGGAACGCATTCTTGGACTGGGTATCAACACAAATAGCCGAAGGGGGAACCCAGAGACCAGGGTTCTTCTCAAAGAAGTTTGACGCGCGCAGCATAATGCTAACCGGCTCAGCAGGCATGACAGGGAAATCCTCAGTACGCGGGAAATGCGTCAGACCGAACTGCAAATAGCAGACAATGTCGGTGTTCTCGATGTTCTCATTGCGCTTCGCCCAGTCAGCAATGGTCGAGTTGTAAGGATGTCCCTCAGAGCCGTCAGACTGGCAGACGTAGTCACCAGCAGGGAAGAGCTCGTAGTCCTTGTAAGCAGTAACCCAGAGGGGCTTGCGGGCGAAAGCAGCGCGCTTCCAGACGGTGCTGCCGGGCTTGGCGAGCAAAGGGGGGCAGTTGTTGTTGAGGATCTTGTAGGCGACGGGCTTCTTGGCGATGGTGTTCATGCGGTTCGGGTTGATGATGTCCCATGATCGGTTGGTCTCGTAGCAGTAGTCTGCGGCGCCCTCCAGGGATGTGCGGAGGGGAGTCTTCTTGCTGTAGAAGCCGTTGCCGTAGGGGTTCTCTGGGGAGCCTACGGGGGCTTCGGCAGAGACGGCATCGTTTTGGACGACGGAGTTGTTTTGGCCGTCGATCTCCGGGTCGATACGGAGGGAGAACAAGTGCTGGTGGTTGTGGGCGGTGATGGCGGGGGCGACTTCTGTGCCGAAGGGGGCGGCGGTTTCGGTTGGGTGCATGGGGTAGGTATTTAGCATACCGGTAAGTTTAACCTCCAGCTTGTAGGTGCCGTCTAGGGTGAAGGTGTGGTAGAAGCCGTATTCATAGTTCGCGGCGGTGATAATTTGGGAGACGATGAGCTTGCGATCGCGGGCGGAGATGACTGTGCCGTCACGGAAGTCGGTGTGCTTGTAGAGGAGGCCGTTGTCTTCCTCATGAATGCAGATGGCGTTCTTAACCACGGCGGCCTCACCCTTGGAAGTAGACATGACACCATCCATGTAGTGGATGGCACCCTTGCAATCACAACCCAACTTCAGGGAGTTGGTCATCAGACCAGTACCGTACTCGCCAACATCGAAAGCGTGCTTCTTGTGATGGGGTTTCTCGGGGCAGCCATAGGGAACAACCATCTCAACGACGGAGATACGGTTGAAGAGAGTGCGCTCGCGGTCTTCGTACATGTCGTGGGTGCGCACGTCGGAAATAACAATACCCTCGCGGTAGTTGAAACCAATATGCATCTTAAAGTTGGCCCAGGTCAACTCATTGCCACGGACCTTGAAAGAGACACCCTCAGGCTGAGTAATGTCGATGGGCTTGAGGCGATCGTGTTTGTACTTGTCGCCAATGAATTCAGGGAGGTAGTTGTGTTCCTGGAGAGGAACAGCGGTTCGCTCGCCGTTCACGTAGCGAATGTCAACGCTGAGAACCTCTTCCGTCTCAGTTTCGACAACAACACTGAAATCCAGAGGGTGGGCGTATTGGTTATCGAACTCGGAGTTGCGGTAGTAAGCCAGACCCTGCTGGAGGCGGTGGTCGTATCCCCAGCGTTCATCGATGCCGATAGCCCATGCGTCAAAGAACACCTTGCTCATGTCGGTGATACCGATGTCCTTGCAGGCATGGATGACGCGGGCGTCCTTGCGGGCAGCACGCTCCATCACGTCGAGGTCCTCCAGGGTGAGGGTAGGCATGACATCATGAACCTCCTTCCATTCCTCAACTTTGCCAGTGGCGAGATTGGCCACCACTTCTACGATTTTGTTGGATCCGCGTACAATGACAATGGCGAAAGCACGACGCACAGGAGCTGGGGCGGCACCAGCACGGAATGCCCGGTATTCCGCTTTGAGGGGTTCACGGAGTGTAAGGCAGTTGAACTTGATAGACTTGGGGTTGGCATAATCCCGGATGATCTTCGCTGCCTCGGGAATTTCCTTAATAGAAAGTTGGTCTAGGGCTCGGAGTTAGCAGTATGCTCGGAATTTGTGTAGAAACATGTCATACCTAACGGGTGCGGGGTGCCTTGCGGGAGCATGGCAGCGGCGGCAACACTATCATAATCCCCCTCACGGAAGATTGTGTAGCCAGGAATTGACTCGGTATCAGGGGCAGACGCCATGATGAAGATGTGCAAAGGGTATCACAAGGAAAGGGAGAGTTATAGAGTTGTGGCAGACTAGAAGCTCCATTCCAACGCGGCGATAGACATTATATAGCTAATGGACCTTGAATATCTCATCGAGTTTCCCCGCATGTACCTTCCTAGTTGGGTAGTCGCGATCTCTACAATATAGAGTCTCAGACAAAGCGAGTGGTCCCGAGAGTGGGTTCTCTTGCCGTTGCTCAATTTCGGCTAAAGTTTGGAGAATATGTGTCTTTGCACAGAAGTGGTCTGAGACTTTCATTCTATGCCATAATATCTTTTGCGTAAAGCGTTTGCCATCAAAGTCTTCCAGCCAATAGCATTGCAACGGCTCGGAAAGATGTGTTGTCCACAGTCATCTGCTAGATGTTGGCCTAATAAGGCAAGTCTTATAGAGAAGACCGTGCATTGACGCTAGACCAGACCCCAATTCGACAATATCTGATCTGATAGACTAATTAGGGGAGATGCGGCTGGGCAGGTGGATGCCAAGGCGTTAAATCAAGCTTATTTTTCAACCCTTGGAACCCTGGAAGGTTCTGTCGCACGGAGGTTATGTAAGCTTAGCCTTCTAGGATCCAGGGCAAGGCAGTCCATAGTGAGTTATCATACACCTTCCATCTTTCATATGTAACAAAATTGATGGCTATTTGGATTACGTATGCAAACAGAAGAGCAATTTCATCGACGATATCATCAACCCAAAGGTCGTGACAGGCCTGTGCATGGACTTTCCTATCTTGGGTTAGCTCGGCCTATCAACGCCCGTCTAAAGATAATCCACGTGTATCCGCGTTAATGCACATCAACCCCTGTTCTAACTTAAAAAATCTGGAGGATCTTTCTCGTGTGGGGTGTGCATGGACCATGCATCCGATAAGGTGCCTAAAATGGTATGTCCACCCGAAACACTTGTCGCAATTTCCATAGCTGAGCTTGGGTTTAAGAACTAGTTACAAATTCATCCCATCTAGCTTCACTATCTTTTCTTACCAGAAGTCACCCACAACACAAAGCACATACAATCATGGCCGACTTGTCTGTTCAGCTCACAGCCCCTAATGGCCACACTTGGACCCAACCCACCGGCTTGTTCATCAACAACCAATGGGTCAAGAGTTCGACTGGCGAGAAGATTGCCAGTATCAATCCCACGTATGTGAGAAATTGAAAGCAAAGCTTCCATGCCTGAATGATATAGCTAACTGGTGGTGAAATAGAACCGCAAAGGAGATTACATCAATCCACGCAGCCTCCGCCCAAGATGTGGACAAGGCCGTCAGGGCAGCTCGCTCTGCTCTGAATAACCCCTGTTGGCGCGATCTACCTGGCCTTGATCGCGGCAAGCTGATGAACCGCCTGGCCCAGCTTATCGAGGACAACCGCGCCACGCTCGCCACCATCGAAACGATCGACAATGGAAAGCCATATTCTGTTTCCTTTAATGATGACCTTACCGAGACCGCCGAGACAATCCGTTACTATGGCGGATACGCCGACAAGGTCTTTGGCCAGGTCATCGATACAACCCAGGATAAGTTCGCTTACACCATACGCGAACCCGTTGGGGTCTGTGGTCAGATTATCCCGTAAGTTTCATATACCTACCATCGAACACCTTGAAGCCAATTTCTAACCGTGATCCTAAAGATGGAACTTCCCCCTCGCTATGGCCGCCTGGAAGCTCGGACCAGCCCTCGCCTGCGGAAACACAGTTGTTCTCAAGCCAGCGGAGCAAACTCCTCTCTCAATCCTCTTCCTTGCCAACCTCATCGTGGAAGCAGGCTTCCCTCCCGGTGTCGTGAACATCGTGAATGGGCATGGCGCCGTTGCCGGAGCTGCGCTCGCGTCGCACATGGATGTGGACAAGATCGCTTTCACAGGAAGCACCGCGACAGCGAAGCAAATTATGAAAATGGCCAGCGTGAATTTGAAGAATATCACTCTAGAGACAGGCGGTAAGAGCCCACTGATTGTGTTTAACGATGCGGATCTCGAGCAAGCCGTTGAGTGGGCCCATATCGGTATCATGTACAACCAGGGCCAGATCTGCACAGCTACATCTCGCATTCTGGTACAGGATGAGATCTACGACCGCTTCTTGGAGGCATTCAAGGCCCAGGTTAAGAATGTCTCCAAGGTCGGAGATCCGTTCGAGCAGTCGACGTTCCAAGGCCCGCAGGTGACACAGGCTCAGTATGACCGCATCATGTCTTACATTGATGTCGGTAAATCTGAGAAGGCCACTCTGGTTGCGGGTGGCAAGCCTTTCACTGGTGTTGGTGATGGTAAGGGTTTCTTTGTTGAACCTACTATTTTCACTGATGTTACGCCCAAGATGCGTATCTACCAAGAGGAGGTCTTCGGTCCTTTCGTGGTGATTGCCCGATTCAGCGAAGAGAAGGACGCTATTGAGATGGCCAATGACTCAACTTATGGTCTTGGAAGTGCGTTGTTCACGACGAATTTGACTCGGGCGCATCGCGTGGCTAAGAAGATTGAGGCTGGTATGGTCTGGATCAACTCTAGCAATGATAGCGATTGGCGTATTCCGTTCGGTGGCGTGAAGCAATCCGGTATTGGCCGTGAGCTTGGAGAGGCTGGCCTTGCTGCTTACTCGAATATCAAGGCTATTCATGTAAACATGAAGTCTAAGCTTTGAGGGCTTTGAAATCAACAGAAAGGACATATTATATTGTACAGAGCAAAATTGAACACTTAAAATATGGCGAGGCTCACCAAGGAAAACAGCCCTGTTTTCTGATCCTATATTACTATAATCGGATTTTGTATTTCCTACTAAGTAACGTTTTTACCGACGTCGGAAAAGAATCTACAGAGTAACATCTGAAGCAACACATCGAGAAAGGGGAGGAGGGCAAGTTGCACGACAGCCCACTATTCGGTTTCCAAAATAACCTCGTAAACCGCAACACGGCATTGTTGTTTGAACGGAGTCTTTCAGGCCTTAATGTCATTCAATGGATCATGTCTGGAGTTTGAAGGACCGGGAGGCCGTTCGGGATCGAAGCCCTCATCTTCACATGCTTGGGTGTTGGATAAGACGTAGCAGGATTACTGCACCAATATAGGACGAACCTTGATCTCTAAAGGTAACCATCGATTTGGCCGGAACGATAGCTTTACCGGTATCATTAATAAAACAGACAGCTTGAATATCACCACTGGCTTTAATGCGGGTCACGTTATCCCATTTCTTCGACAATAAATCTGTAAGCTGGCACCCATGAGCCTTTCCTTGAACTTATCCGGAAAACAGAGAGCTCCAGAAATCACAAAAGGAATAAGAAAGCATGAATGTTTCCAGTTCGCCAGTTGCTGATTAACCTAGCGAAAATAACAAGAAAAATGTGCGGAGCACAGCAGAGTCAACCGCAAATATATACAACCATTTTTCACTCTTCACATGGATGCCAATTATTGGCTATTACTTGAACCAACTTATATCGAGAGTTCAAAGGTCTCATTAGTAGATCCTAATGATTACTGGTTGCATTTGCGACTAAAACTTCGAACTCTCGAATCTTTTCGGCTGTCAGGCTGTCAGGTGGCTGGCGATATCTTACTCCTAACTACTAGTATCTACCAGAGAGCAGAAATACCTGAACAGGTTTAGCTCTTGATTAGACCAGGAGGTATCCCACCAAGGGAACCTCTTAGTAGTTACTAACCGAAAAATGAAATGTTGTTCAGGGCAAGTGGCACTTCAACTGTCAAAAAGGTCAAACTCGCGGGGTTGCAGGGTCGGTCGGTCGTAGGTATGAACTGTCAATAATAGTAAAACCTATATACATGATTGCAAAACGGGGATTGGTATTCCTCGCATCCCCAGATAAATTCCTCCTCTTAGCATATAGATCCTGCCCCTCTCCCATTCACAACGCGTAGCTGTGTGTAGAGATCTCCTAGAAGCTCTACAGGCCTCATCGAGTACTCAATTTACAACGCATTTGTCCAAACCACATGAAGGACAGTCTATATACGCGTAAGCTCCATGTCAATATATCCCATTGATATCCTAGAAGACGCATAGTTTGCTTGATAAACCCGAGTTTACCGGGAAAACCGCATGTTCAAGAACAATTGGAATGTTGAATGGAAGTTTTGATCAACATCATCCAAAAAAACCTCTCATCGATCTTCCTTTTTTGGCTCAGGAAGCGGATCATCGACAACCACATGGGCTTGAATGACATGAGGAATTGACTCCTCGGTGTTGAGATACGTGCGACTTCCCTGGAAGAACCAGAATGACACAGCGATAACAAGCATGACGCCAAACACACCGATAGCATAATTCATATCACCGCCCGAGGGGTTGGGGGCGCCAGGGAAGAAAAAGAATACGGTCGTCACACAGCAATACACAAGGGAGACCCAGTTTACTAGTGTACCTAATCTTCCAAGGTTGAACTGGCCACCATATGGGAGTTTGTCGCGGCCCATCAGGAGTAGTGTCATGATAGGAAGCCCGTACGATATGGTCAAGGCGATGGTGCTGACGCTGAGGATCGCGTTCAACACTGTCTCTGCAAACAGGAACAAGACGCCAACCAGTGCTATAATTGCCCCCTGGAACCAGATTGCCCTGACGGGGGCTTTCCAATAAGGACTGACTTCCGATAGGTAGGCGCTAAATGGGAGTCCACCGTCACGGGCAAAGCCCCAGGTGAGGCGGGATGCTGTGGTCATGATGCTAATTCCCTGACCGAGGCCGTTCGTGATAAACAAGGCAATGAGCACTGCACCGCCGGTCTGACCCACGGTTTCTTGGACGAGTTCCATGAACGGGAGGCCGCTAGGCGAGTCTACCACTGTAGTCACATTTTGAATACAGAAGAGGCAGACCATCATCAAAATAAAACCGCTTACCGCTCCGGAGATCACGGAGAGATAAATCACCTTCGGGGCGTTCTTGCGAGGTGCAGGAATCTCTTCGACCATGTGAATAACTGCGTCAAAGGCAGTCAGCCCATATGCAGCCTGGACTAGACCAATAAACCAGACAACGCCATCGGGCCAGCCAGTTTGGTTGATCCATTTTCCAAACACGAAAGAGGCAGGCTGGTAGGAGAGGCTTTCTTTTGTTCCCACTGAAATCAGCAGGGCAAGACAAAAAACAAAGAATAGTCCAAAGAACCAGATTCCGACAAAATTGTTCAGCCACGGCAGGAATTTCTCCTTCCGACAACCCATCACATTGATCAGTGTGAGGGCAAAGACACACGCAATATAAACCACAAACTCAAGCCACCCCTTTGACGTACCAGTCCAAGCTGGATTGAACATGAGCTTCATACCAAGAAGGAAATTGGTCATAAATGCCACCTGCGAGGCGGCCAGTGTCCACCACCCAAAAACATTGATCCAAGCACACATGTACGATAGGAACCGTCCGAATCGTGAGTCCCAGAGACGATAGATCCAATACGCCTGTCCGAGGGCAGTGGGCATGCTGCTGCAGATCTCGCCCAGCGAGAGCGATACACAGGTGTTACAGAATGTAACAAGAGCCAGTCCCCACAGGATGGAGACGGGGCCACCGTTAACCAGACCATCGGCAAGATCCTGTGCGAAGGTTGACCATGTTCCTAGCACGCAGAATGCTAACGCTAGCATGCTCCAAATGTTGAACTTGCGGGCGAGGATTTGCGCATGGCCGAATTCGGCGAGGTCGTTGGCATCTTGCGTGCTTTGATCGGTTGGTTTGAGCGTTGCTTCGGTTTCCACGTCCATCGTGAGCGATGGGAGGGTTGGGAGCGAGGACCAAATGGGAATTTCGATTCTTCACTCGAGGGTCATTTCCCAACAACGTAATTGACGCTGTTGTAAAGGCGAGATATTGGATCCAAGAATGGGGTCGCTGGAGCAGTTGTAGGAACTGGATATCCCACACCCCCATTCACAAACCCCGAGGTTTTTGTCATTTTTTCTGGGGAACTCCATAGCCGTCGGCATCGGGGGGCCATAGAGAGGGGCATTCACTCCTACTAGAGATCCACCGCGCGTGGTCCACATGGTAGATCGAAAACTTAGGGCCATTTTACTTAGAGGTCTGTGTACCGCTCCAGTTTTTTTAACCCCACATCCCACGAATACTGAACATTCCCTCTGCGGAAGGTAGATGCGGGTTGTTATATGCAATGTCGATAGTTATATGATTGTTGGAAATGCATATAAGGAATTGGCGGTGAAGTTCTGAATTTGTGACACAGATATCGGGGGGGGGTTTACGGTAGCAGGGGTTGTCCACAAGTTGAACGGTCGCAACGCCTCAATCCCTCAGATTTTATAATTATTGACTGTGAAAATGTTAGAGTTGTCAGTGGAGAAGAAGTCAAGCTTGTTTCATGCATGGACTTGCCTAAAACGTAAACATATCTCAGCACCGAAATCCAACTTGTAAACTGGACCATCTCCCTCCCCTATGTCGCATATGCGATATTTTGGTGGCATAATTTGAGGTAATCAGTGAAATATGTCTTTGTCAATAACTGGGGAAGCACTCCCTATAGGAGGCCAAAAAGCATTATTTCGCTCACTGAGATCTTTGTTCGGCCAATCACAACCCGAGGATGCAAATACCACCAACCCTCGCACGAATATATATGAGTGAGTTCTAGGATTTCCTCGGGGGTTTTGGACCTTACTATTATTTGCCTTGACAAAAGCTTTCTCAACATGCCTCCAACCGAGAAGCAAAAGGACACCCACCGTCATCGCTCTTTCAAAGGATGCTGGACCTGCAAGAAAAAGAGGATCCAGTGCGATGAATTACGCCCAGGCTGTCAAAAATGCAGTTCCAAGGGGCTCACTTGTGAGGGATACGAGATCCGATTGCGCTGGGGGCTGGTATCGCCTCCCGGGGGAAGTTCTCAGGTGCCGAGAAGCCCGTGAAAGAATCTATACCCCCACGGTCGAAGCGAAGATGGGATATGCGAGACAAGGGCGACAAATCTCCTTCGGGAGATGAGGGTGGTCAGCCTGTTTTAGTCTCTCAACCTCCGATTAAAGGTACTGTCAGCCAGTTCATTAACATCTTTTGTGTTTCCAAGCTCACATATTCTTCTAGATCGAGAACCCCAATTTGTTGCTGAGCGAGCAACAGTTAATATACTCAACTTACCTTGGGAATCGGATTCTCCACTGAGCTCAGCTATCAACAAACATTTTGAGATACCTGTATCATTAACCACTTTGGCTGCAACTGGCGTGTATGGTCTGGATCCAAACAGGACGGGTCAATATGCCCAGCATGTGGTCCGACGAAGTATATTGGCGTGACTCGGGGTTATATTTTGGAGTTTTTGTATTTTAGCCCTGCAAATCCCTTTCGTTATTATGAAATTATGACAACAAATTGACCACGAGAAGACTGACCGATCTCTCTATTTCACATACAAATGTTACCACCACATTAAAGAAATATATATATATCCTATTCATCCTCACGAATCGTTGGACTACCCTCCTTCCACCCCTTCTCTTCTGACTGGTCAGTCATATGGGAAACTTCAGATCGATGGCTTGCTCGCTGATTATCCGAACTATCAAAAGATTCATAAAAATGCGATGACCGACCGCTCATCACATTCTCAATCGACACTGGCGATGCTATTGACAGAGAAGATGGGCGTCGGCTGTGGCCTGTTGGATAGGAGTACTCTGAGTCCATCTCACTAGGACTTTGCAGCGAGACAGGAGACTGGGAGCCTCGTCTCGGATCGGGGTTGGGATTAGGTTTTGGAGACATACCCTGGGCGAAGGAGGGGGTGTTAAATGGCGTGGGGAGTTCAGCTGGCGATGAATCTGAATGGACGTCAGGATCAGTACTCGATATCGACTTTCTATGGGGGATTGAATGAAGAAAGTCCTCAACATACCATGCATCTCATATAGCGCACCTCCTCCAGATTCCACCGTGCCAGGGGTCGCGGGAGAGATCAAGGAATCCGGCACAGTTGAAGCCTGTGTCATCGATGGCTGTGTTGCTGAGCGCTGAGTTGGCGAGGTCTGCATTGTCTGCCCTGTCTCCGTGGTCTCCATACCCGTCGATTCAGATACTGGCCCGGGTCCAGAGGAGGCTGGTCCGCTCGCGTACATCCATTCTGGGCGACTGTTCCTGTTTTTGGCCTCCATGGCTTCCGATTCGGCTTCTGTGGCCTTGCGTTTACGGTGACGTCGGCGAAGGAAGAAGAGTCCGACAAGGACCGCAATGATGAGCACACCCAAGACCGCACCGATTACTCCACCAGCCCAGCTGGGGAATCCGCTGCCTCCGTGGTGATCTTCCGCAGAGCCACTGGTGCTGGTATCGTTGCTTGTGCTATTATATGGCCAATATGTTTTGATAGCCTTGCTGTACTTCTTGCCAAAAACTGCTTCTAGAGAGCTGTTTGTCCATGACGATGGGCCGGTGGCGGTTGCACCTCCATCGGAGCTAATAAGCTGTCAGCCATGATGATTCGCTTTCTGCACTGTTGGGTCTATACTCACTTGCCGCCTATATGTTTTGTCACGAGATCTGGCACTTTGTACTTACTCCAAGTGGTGGGATCATATTCATCCTCAAATTTCAGGGTGTTGAGGTTAAAGTTGACAATGAGACCACCCTCCAAGCAGTGAGCCGGGTCCACATGCTGACCTCCGACAGCCAGCATTTGATCAGGATATGCTTTGATGCATCGATGTCCACTGCGGCTGTGTTTGTTTGTACCGCTGTACGCTTTGAACCACTCGAAGGAAGGCAGAGACAATATATACACGTCGTCGGACGGATTGGCGCTATTCTCGATACCATCATATCCCCCATAGATGTAGATATTATGAGATGACCCATCTGCCGCACTCGCAAGCACAGAACAGAACGCCGTCAACTGTGGCGGTATATCACCCTTCGTTTTCTGGAGATACCAAGTTTTACTGTCGACATCGAAGACAGAGACCGTCTCCATAAACGTCGGGCTAATCCTTTTGCTCTCTGCCGTCTGTGATGAGTTTAAGTTGTAACTCCTGGAAAGCGCAACGGGATTAATCACGCCGCCAATGGCCACTAAAACTCCGGACTTGGATACAGGTACCCAGACCAGTTCCGCATTGGAACGAGGTGGTATATAGCTCGGCAGTGTGTCGTTTGTCCACTTCCCATCGCTCAGCACCGACATGTCCAGGGTGATCAGCGTGTCGGCTGTTTGGTTGGATTGTTTTTGACTTGAAGTCAAGTTCCCCCAGTCCTGCGCATGCATCCCACTGAAGTAAAAACCTAGGTTCTCGCTGGGCGCAGAAGCGCCAGCGCCATTGGTAATATACCGTGTAACATTTGGAGAGAGATATTCTTCTTGCCAGCCTGGCCCCCACAAGGTTCTATAGGCGCCATACTGGTGCGCGGCGTACGACATAACTTCATTAGCCGCCGGAGGGTGCAAACCTTCGGCATTAGGAGGCATGCCTCTGCATTACAGAGTCCCAGAGTCAGTGAGTTAATAGACGAGAGAGAGACGAGGGACGCCAACCCATAGAGATAGAACTCGTTATCATTGGCCAACATCGCGCCATCAACGTAAGTCGGAGCCATATTAGCAGAACCGAGACCGACAGACATATTGTTGAGGATCTGCATGAAATCCGATGTAGTGTTGAAAGAAGTGGTAAGGTTCAGGTAATAGAGGGTGGCTTCCACATCTGCTACTAGTTAGCTATGTATGAATATCATCCATCCAGTTGCGCCTACTCTTATCCGGGTCGGGCAAAGCTGAACCATCATCATACCCTCTGGCATTGTTAGAGAAAATTATCTTTGACTATGGGCAAGCTCATACTTTTGATACCATAGCTGCCCGCCATTGAGGAAGATTGTATCGCGCAGGATATTCGCTACCAGAGTCAGTAAAGAAAACCTATTTGGAAAGATGAAGTGCTTACCACTTAGGCCCTGCCAGGTGCAAATCGTAAAATTGACCTGAGTCGGATTATTACTATATACGGCCATTGCGCTGTGTACCAGCGTCAGCACCGTCCCCAAAAGAAACCACATTTTTCAGTTGATGAAATGGTTGAGATCATCAGTCGGAATTTGCAGATGATAGGTAGGTCCCATAGATATTTTTTTATTATTCAAATGCAAGGGGCGGGGTCTCGGAACTTACGATGCGGTTTTGTTTTCGAATCTTCGTTGTTGTCAATTGCCCCCCGCTTTGAATACGAAGTAGCCCAGGGTAAAAAAAAAAAACAATGCAAAGCAGCCCGCTCAGCTTATGGCCCGAGTGGTCTGATCATTACCATGCTTGTGTTGATGCATGGCTAGGGATGCAGCTACGGGAAATACAAGCCATCGACTGGAGGGATCCCACGTACTTTTGTTAGCTCTCGAGCATAATTGCATGGGTCGGGATATTATTTTCTTATAAACTACGGTCGCGATGGGGCTATGCTGTCCGAGCTGATGTCGATCGGATGCGACCTCGGGAATTTTGAGCCTCGTCGTGTTAGGCTTGCTTTCACTACGGGGACCGTGCGTATGTATTGGATGTCGTCTAATTCCTTCGATTTTCTTTGTGTAGTTTATCTTGCTTGACATCCACCAAATTTCCTCTACAGACAAGTAAACATGAAGGATACGGTCACTTGGTTGTCGCTGTTGGCGACTATCTTCATTTTGGTGACGTCAAGTCACAGCTTAATCAATACACCTCCTACACTGCCAGACAAGGTGGACGGATTGCCTGCTACAGTAAGAGTCGGAGTTACCATTTGGCTTGGAGATGGCAAGTCATGCACCGCTGAAACAATCACCGAAACGTCCACGCAGACTGGAAATATCTCTCCAGGCGCCACTGCAATTACTATTACTGAGGCTACGACCAAGACTGTTAGTGGTTGTCGAAATGGTCCTGCCCTGAATGTGATTGCCGATATTGGCATTGGACCGGTGGACGCCACCGCGGGTGTGGCTATAGCATTGCCCAAAAAGCGTCCTATAAAAACAATCACGGATTACACAACCGAGACGATTACATCGTGTACGTGCACAGATGACTTGACATCAACATCTACAACGACGTCAACACCTACAACGACAACCAGTTGTACGACGACATCAACACCTACAACGACACCGACAACCACCTGCACGACGACATCGACGCCTACAACGACATCAACACCTACAACGACACCGACAACCACTTGCACGACGACGTCAACACCTACAACGACAACCAGTTGTACGACGACATCGACGCCTACAACGACATCGACACCTACAACGACATCGACACCTACAACGACACCGACAACCACTTGCACGACGACATCGACGCCTACAACGACATCAACACCTACAACGACAACGACAACCACTTGCACGACATCAACACCTACAACGACAACGACAACCACTTGCACGACATCGACGCCTATAACGACAACTTCGTGTACAACGACATCTATATCAACAACGACATCAACGCCTATAACCACCACGACAACGACGTCAACACCTATAACCACCACAACCACATCTACAACCACAACGACATCAACGCCTATAACCACCACGACAACCACGTCGACACCTACAACCACCACAACCACATCTACAACCACAACGACATCAACGCCTATAACCACCACGACAACCACGTCGACACCTACAACCACCACACCCACATCTACAACTACAACCACCACACCCACATCTACAACTACAACGACATCGACGCCTATAACGACAACTACGTGTACAACGACATCTACATCAACAACCACGTCGACACCTATAACCACCACAACCACATCTACAACTACAACGACATCTACATCAACAACCACGTCGACACCTATAACCACCACAACCACATCTACAACTACAACGACATCTACATCAACAACCACGTCGACACCTATAACCATCACAACCACGTCGACACCTACAATAACCTCAACTACAACCACATCGACACCTATAACCACTACCACAATCACAACCACATCTACAACTACAACAACATCAACTACAACAACATCAACTACAACAACATCAACTACAACTACATCAACTACAACCACATCGACACCTATAACCACGACCACATCAACTACAACCACTTCAAGCGTTACTACTGCCACTATCCCAGGTACGTTGTCACGTATAAAAAATTTAACATTATTGCAACAGCTAACACTACCAGAATCACCAACAACCAAAACAGTCCCCCCATCTATTACTACGACCGTTAGTGGGTCGGATACCACATCAACCCGGAGCTCTAGCAGTACCACCACGGTATCTGCCTCTGTATGCTCCAGTCTTATCAGCAATCCATCCTACACACCCTCTGCCGTGTTGCCAAATGACTATACCTGGGGTTGCGCGCCTGGGTATCTCTGCAAGCCACCTCGTACAGGTGACCGCTCGGGATGCAACGTGGAAGCAGGTCTCCCTGACCCCGGATACATCTGCAACCCCTCTGATTGCATTGTGGCCCCGCCTGTGGACGTCCATCCATCTTGGCAGTACAATGTCTCGAAAAATTATTACAACCTCAACCCAGAGGACTTCGGTCTCAACTACTCCATCTTCCATTTCTCGGAAGACCCAGCTTCAGCCAACAGTAAACGCTACATATCCCTATTGAACTTCGATGTCATCCGGAATACAAAAAGGGTTGATATAGAGCACATTCCTTATGTGTGTTACAATGATTGCAACGAGGCTGCGCGTGAGCCGGAAAGGCTTGGAAAGACAGCTGAGCTTTGCAAGACCGGCTCGACATTCAGGCAAAACTTGGATACTTGCGAGGATTGCATCAACAGCAATGACGAATCTGACTCTGATGTATATTCGTCCAGATTGATACCGGCGTTTGCACAGTGGCTGAATTACTGCTCCGATATGGTCACTTCCACGACACAAGAAAGCGTTACTAGCACCAAAATGAAAACTACAACGACAACCACCCGGGTCACCGATAGAACCACTACTACAAGCACTGAAGCAACGACAGCAGCCACAGTCACAAGTACCCAAGCTACCAGAACCAAAGTCACCAGCACTGAAGCGACGAGCATCGAAGCCAGCAGCGCTGAGACGAGAACTGAGCCCACAAATACCAGCACTAAGTCCACCGATAAAAGCGCTACTGGCACTGGGACAGAGGAAACAACCAGCTCGGTAGAGACAACTCCATCTTTCACTCTCATCACGACTTCCTTGTTCTCTGGATCTGCCGTGACAATCTCAACATCAGGCTCGCTCGTGACAAGCTCAGTACCTGGGTCGATTATGACGACTTCGGTGTCTGGCTCGCTTATTACAACTTCATTGCCCAGTTCAATCAAGACCATGTCGAGCACACTGGGTGCAGGGTCAGGCGATGAAAGCACATCTGATAATGCCTCAGGTAGTACATCGGGCTCGGGTCGCGGAAGTCAGACTGATTCAACAACTACCTCGACACTTGCTCCGACCTACAATGCGGCGCGGTCCATAAATATTCCTCACGTTGGTTTAATGGGTCTATTGTGGGTTGCTTTCGCACCACTCCTTTAAAATGCCGACTTTTTGCTGCGTTTTTGGTTTATTCGTCAGATGCATGTTCTGTATTTAGTTTTGGTTGTGGTGGACTTATTAGTCCCATTCTAATTGGAAGTATCTTCTTTTGAAAGCTTTCATACTTCAAGCCAAGATATATATAGAGTAATATTAAACTGACCTTCAGGACTTAGGTCGTTGGCTAATATTCCTGATTCCTGGGGCGGTAGTTCCTTCCGATTCGTACTGTTTACACTGATCAATTTCTCTGACTCTCCCAATGTCCGTAAATGGCGTTTATCCTACCCATCAACATCTAATAATACCATGAACTCTACAATAGCAGCGGCAGTTCATCACCGAGTCGCACTAGTAGAAGCAGCAACATTTGCAAACTCTGATACATTCGCATTATATGCATTTTTAGAAGACTAGCATATTGAAGGCGATGATGGCCCTTCAATGAAACGAAAGCCACGAGTAGCAGACGTACAGGTAGATTTGGTGCCTACGCAATCTAAAACCCACCACACTATTTGGCTGCCTCTTGTTCAAAAACTGAACCGCCGCCCGGACAGAATGCGCCAACTGGTCAATATTAAAGGTCGATATACAAAGGCCATTCCATATCTGTTCAAGTGGACTATCACTAATATCACAGGCTGCTTGTGTGGATAAAATAAGTCGTGTTTCTCGCAGGTGGGGGCCCTTTTTAACTCCGCCTAGGATATCTATCACTACCGACGAGGCTCTCTAAAGGCATTAATAGTTTAAGATCTAATGATGTTTATGCGTATATCAAAATTTGAGATCGAAGATGCCCACCGAGCTTTGATTAATGAGTACTAGAGCCCGGGGCCCCAGGGTCAAGGTCCAACGACTGGCTGAATAAGCTCCTTTCCCGTCCGGGGAGGTCGACCTCCCTCATCAGTTCCCCTCACAGAAGTTCCCTAACACATCAGCGTCCACAAAATGGCTCAACAGACGTTGTCAGACATATTAGCCACTGCTGCCGTGGACTTGAGCCCCTATGAAACTCTCTACAGGCATTTCCATACGAACCCTGAGCTGTCGCTACAAGAGAAGGCCACCTCTGAAACGATCGCTAGGCATTTGTCTCAGCTCGGAGCCTATGAGATCCACACAGATATCGGAGGGTACGGTCTCGTAGGCATTCTAAAGAATGGCACTGGAAAGACAATTCTCCTTCGCGCCGACATGGACGCACTTCCAGTCAAGGAACTCACCGGCCTCCCCTACGCGAGTTCGGTGACTATGTCTGATGCCGACGGCAATGAAAAACCAGTGATGCATGCATGTGGCCATGACATGCACATTACATGTCTTCTCGCAGCTGCTGAAGTTCTGGCCCGTACACAGACTGCGTGGAGCGGGACTTTGATCGTACTCTTCCAGCCGAACGAAGAGCGGGGCGGAGGCGCCCAGGCTATGGTTGACGATGGACTCTATTCCAAGATCCCCATGCCCGATTACGTCTTCGGTCAGCATGTCATGCGAATGCGAGCGGGAAGTGTTGGCTCCCGACCTGGCACAATCATGGCTGCTGCTGATAGCTTGAAGATCACACTATACGGTCGCGGTGGTCATGGGTCAATGCCGCATCAGACCGTAGACCCCGTGCTCCTTGCTGCACATGTTGTTGTTAGGCTTCAAGACATTGTGAGTAGAGAGGTGGATCCGAGTGATCTTGCTGTCGTGACGGTCGGGAGCCTGCAGGCCGGGCAAACGGAAAATATCATTGCGGATCGGGCGGAAATTGGCGTTGATTTCAGAACTGTGAAGTTGGAGACTCGGGAGAAAATAATTTCTGCCATCCGACGCATTGTTGAGGCCGAGTGTGTTGCCAGTGGATCGCCAAAACCGCCGTTGTTCACACCAACGAGGCGTTTTCCACCCACCGACAACGATGCACATGTGGCCTCCCAACTGGCCGCGTCCTTCGCAGACCATTTCGATGACTTTGATGATGATACTCCAAGGACCAATGTTAGCGAAGATTTCTCGACGTTGGGTACTTCCCAGGGGCTTCCTTGCTCCTTTTGGTTCTTTGGAGGAATTGACCCAGAGCTCTGGGATAAGGGCCAGAGAAACGAAACACCCATGGAAGAGATCCCTGGGAACCATTCGGCTTTGTTTGCGCCGGTGATCCAGCCAACGATGAAAACCGGGGTGGATGCGTTGTGTATCGCGGCTTTGACATTCTTGAAAAAATAGTCATCAGAAGCCCACAGTGGCTTTGCCCGCCTCGGCGGTTTGAAAAGCGCCTGACTCGTTGATGGGAGACTCTTGATTTCATATTACACATATATGGCTTTTTGCACAATGTATATTTTATTCTGCAATTTGATTCTATTCATTTTCACTCCGTAAGTGGAAGAAAATATCTGATTTATTTTTGATTTCTCATCCTCCACATGTCATTGTTCACAGCCAGCCAAGAAGGACACCACAGCAGAGGCAAAAGCCTTGGAATCATCTTGACCTTCCTCAAGCTCATCCCCGACTTGTTCCAAGAACAACGCCAACTTCGACTCCTTCCATCCCATGATAGGTGCAGATTCCAAGCACATCTTGGTCATCCCAAAGACATCCATTTCATAATGACCCTGTACAGACAGAACTCTACCGGGGTGGTACAGTCCCTGGATAGGGCAGATTGGTGTACTTCCAATATTAATCCACGGCGCCGGCAGTGAAACCGGCGGCGAGTCGGTAAGCGTAACAGCAGTTCCCTTCTCAACAGCCATCACCCGATCGCCATGGAACATCTGAATGCGCAACTGTCCGTCGGGAAGATCGCCGAGCGCACCGGGGAATGACTGCACGAATGCCTTTTCCAATTGAACGGTATAAATTCCGACCTCACGACCGAGAGGGCATTTCTCAACCCAGACATCGCGGATCGGGTCTTCCACGTTGCGGACTAGAGCGTGCGAGATGAGTTGGTGTCCGAAGCATGTGCCGAGGATACGGACTTCCGGGTATTGTTTGTAGACTGTTTTGATGAATTTCTCGAGTTCTTGCATCCATGGTGAATGGTCCATTTCGTATACGCCGGGTGAGCCGCCAGTGATCAAGACTGCGTCCACTGGGAATTGCACTGGTATTTGGTCCTCGCCCGCATGACCACGGAGCTTGTATAGATCGGGATAATGGCCTCCTCGGATATCATATGGGGTGATCTTGACTTCCAATTGCTCTTTCTCAGAGAAAAGGGTCTCATTCAAGCGTGAGGCAGTCTCGCGAAGGATGGTTCGGAAGTGGGCACTGCAGAGCCCTCTAGCCTCGTATAATTTGCGCGCTGGAATATCGACGTCTAGGACGGCGATGTGAATGTAGTGAACCATTGTTTTCTTTTTTAAAATGTGTGTTTACTGAGATATTGGAAATTATGGAGGGTGGAAATGGTGTGAAGTTTTCAACCTTGGGTGCCCTACTAAATAAGATAATTTCCCCATATTAACTCCGAGACTGAATTGGTAAACAGTTAGGTAAGAGGTAGCTTTGTTCAGTGCAAGATTTCATACAATAATAATGCAAGTCATCAAAATACGGTCAATTACTCCAACTCCAACGGAGAAATTAGGTAAAAACTAACGTTTCTAAGCTTGTCACTCGATGAGCTTATTTACTTTTCTTGATCCACAATGTCTTACACCGAGTACTATTTAGATACTTTTTCGGTAGAAATAGGACTTCCCGAGAATAAACCGGATGACTCGACTGTGATTTGATGAGCCCTAATTCCACCTCATTGAAGCTTCATGTTAAAATCCACCTGCGAACGGTTCGCGGCCAATTATATTTGCCCCGAGATATTTCCATGCCCCCTTCACCCCTATTGCGTTATATTGACATTTAATTGCTCGAATCATCAGACCTCTATTCACAATACGCGTAAGGTTCATAGACCCTAGAGTCGGGGATATGTTGAATGTTTGTCTAGCGACATATGGAACATTCCGAAAGTCCAAACGGTTTCTTGAATCTTCAAATTACAGGTAGTATCTCACATTTAGGACGTCGCATCAATCATCTTGTCGGCCATTTCGAGCAAAGTATCCGCCATGACATCCATCTTGGTATCAAAGATCTCGATACACGACTCCTTCTCATAGATCGAGCAGTAAGCGCCACGGAAGCTGATAATTTCAAGACAAGTTAGCCATGATTTCTTTCTGATTCCTTTTGAGAAACGGCAAAACTTACCCAGCTTTGACAGCTGCGCTCACATCCCACATATGCGCCGCCACGAACCACTTTTGATCCTCAGGAGCGAACTTGTCTAGCATGGGCTTATAGGACCCCATCGAAGGCTTGACCATATCAAGTGGGGACTCCAGCGAGGAATCATGCTTCATAAACTGATGGCAACTAACGAGGTTCTCGGCAGGCATTTCAAACCCGGCGCGCTTAAAGTAGCCGCCGACCCTTTCTGTGTCACCCGTGGTCAAGCACCAGATGGTGAAACCATTATTCCTCAACTTTTCCATCATGGCGCCGCAATCCGGGCGGAGTTCCAGCTTTGAATACGCATCCTGGCATATATCTCTTTCCTCGTCGGTCGCAAATGATCTCGGGTCTTCGATCCCGGCCATATATAAGACGCGATAAAAGAGCGCCTTGAAAACTTCCTTGTACGGTACTTTCCGCCTTGACATGTGGAGCATCAGAGACTCGAGCTCGGAGGATTGCATCCACGCAAACCCGAATATCTTGGCCGACACTGCATGTGCTCGCAGTCGTGGGCCGAGAACCCGTTCGATGGTGTCTAGAAACACGTCGAATGACACGCAGGTGCCGACCACATCGAAAACGGCGTGCTTCTTTGGAGATGTCATGTTGTGCATACGAGATCTTGAATTATGATTGAATAAAATTGAATTAGCAGGCTGAAAGGATTCCTGGGATGCATGCTGCTCCTGACCTTCTCGCGATCATTTATTCTCTTCGCTTCACCAAATCCATATTGTCTACGGAACGGCGCTCTCCGATCCTCCCCATTCCGCGAATCAAGATAAGAATGAGCTTCACTCCGTACATGTGAGCTCCAAGAGATGATACGCGGACAGTGGCGGGGTGGGGACTCCGGTACTAACTACATTCTCCTTAGTACTCCGTACGGAGTTCACTCCGGCAGCTATCTTCGAACCAAACCCATCCCGTCTTGGAGCTCGGTAATCTAATTGTTTGGAATATTGAAGCCACAATTTAAAGTCGTGGCAATTGTTTGATATGGAGGCATTGAGATATATATTATCACACCCATCGAGATTGGGGTTTCTATACGCCAAAATCCAAGCTAGGAGAAGCTCCCAGGTTGACCCATAATATATGGGCCTGATATAGGTGTTAGAAGATGTTCGCATAATATGTAGTCTTCTATGCACTTTCTCGACCACTATCTACCAACTAAACACCTAGAATACCTTGAAATATATATTGAGTTTATTATCATAATGTATCTCTCGGAATTAGATAAACCTGAAAATATGAAGATTGAAGACTAATCTGGGAACCCCGCTAACGATTCAACAGGTCTCATAGTTAGATACTGTAATCTAAGCTCAACTCCAAAGAATGTTTAGCTTCCGAAGGCCTTTCTTTGGTTTTGGTTGGGGCTCCGGATTGCGATTGGCAATATCAATGAAGGGTTGAATGGGGATGTCTTCCAAGGGGATGATCTTGGTCTTATAAACAAACTTGTACCCAAAATACAAGATTAGGAAAAGAGGAATATTGATATAAGAGGAGACGAATCCCTCGTTGTCCCAATGACCCTTGATAAAAGTTGAGTACCCGCCCGTGATGAGCAGGATGCCGAGCATGAACAGGGAGGCCCAGCTGATATATGGCTGGAGTGGGGTCGCCCACGGCAGGGACTCCCGAGGAATTCCTTGTTTCCTGCAGCCATAGTAGAAACGAAGGTACGTGACCAGGATAGTAAGCCAGTTGGTCAGGGTTGTTATGGAAACAAGGTCTTGTAGCCAATTAAACACGGTGCTGGCAGTCGCGGAGAGCGACATGTATCCCAGACACATGAAAAAGCCGTAGAGCGAGATTGCAATCCAGGGGACCGAAAATCTGTTAAGTCGAGCGAAGAATTTTGGGGCTTGGCCGTTCATCGCCAACCCGACCAATACCCTAGTCCCTCCGAGCATGTTTGAGTTGCCCGAAGACCACGCCGAGGTGATAATGACAGCATTAATAATTGATGGCACTCCCTTGATACCGGCCAGAGTAGCTGCGATCACAAAGGGAGATTGAGAAGCTGTTCCACTAGAATTGGTGAGTCTAGGGTCATTGGAGGGGACCACAAGGCCGACCATGAAGATTGAGATAACTGGAAGCACGAGGTCAGATTTGAAAAAAGACGTTCTCTTTGTTTTTTTTTTTTTTGGAATCTACATACCGTAGAAAATTAATATACGAAAGAAAACCCGTTTGGCCGCCTGTGGAATAGCCTGCCTCGGAGACTTCGTCTCTGCGGCGGCAACAGTAATCACTTCAATCCCGGAATAAGCGTAAAGGGCAGTATTGAGGGATGTCCAAACACCGAGAAAGCGACCAAGAGCACCGCCAATCCCAAGGTACTGAACTAAAGGCCCAGGATTGCGCCAGTATTCAAACCCGATGCTTTTATGGTCAGGACCGCCCCCACAGGTGATCACAAGAGCCTGGTTTATACTTGTTAGCATGGAAGGTCACGAATATCTTAGGGATCAAGCCGGATTTACCATTATATTAATTCCAATGACGAGCATGATCTTCAACATGGAGAAACCGAACTCAAGCTCCCCATATACTCTCACAAATACCGAAGCGGTACACAGCATGAGCAATCCAAAAATGGTGATCCAAATCGCACCATTGATGTCGGACCAGAACTGCACAAGTACAGCCGCAGCCACAATCTCTGCAGGGATAGATACAAGGTAAGAATATACCACATTGTAACCGTTGGCAAATGCTAATGCTGGGTCGACAAAATATTCGGCATAACGGACTATTCCACCGTTCAGAGGAATAAGTGTGCCCATCTCGCCCACCGCAAGGGTTACGGTGCCGGCAACACAGCCCATGATCAAGTATCCTATAAAGGCACCCAAAGGACCAGAACGCGAAATAGCGCGACCAGAACTAAGGAAGAGGCCTGTTCCAATGGTACCAGCCAAAGCAATCATTTGAATATGTCGCTGATGAAGGCCTTGCCTCACAGTCGAAATTTCTGCGAATTCTCCAGCATATGCATCTTCTGGTTGAACAGGGGCCTCTGGGTCTTGTAATGTGGTCTTAACATCTTTGTCGAATTCATGGACAGCGTCGGAGGAGTCCGCGTTGCCAAGGAAGGTCTTGATCGTGGACATCTCAACAGACTTGATGTTCTCTCGTGGATAATGATGTGTATTTGCAATATTGGGCAATTCTGGATAAGCGCAGACTGCGACGTACCTCCGGGGACAATTTAGCTTCAACTTATAGCCTCCTTTGTCAGTGGCCTTCAGTACTTTTCAAACAAGGTTGGAGTGGAAGGACGCAGAGACTTTGATTGGTAGATAGATGAAGGTACAAGACGAAACGGGGCCAATCAGCAGACTTGGGTATCATTAGGCAAAAATTGACTGGGGGATATGAGATAGCAGCGTATGGGTGATAAATGGGGTGAAGTTTAACTCCGCAGAAATAACAAGCCGCAAAATCCACTCCGTGAGAGATAGTGCTAGTAGCTCCGATAGATAAGGTGTAATGACCTGCTTTGGCATTGGCGGCTCGAGCACCGCTGTCGATTAGGTGAGTATATGGAAGACCTGACATACATTAGCCCAAAGAATATATTCCAACATCCCGAGACACGTAGACTCAATCAACACCTGATCTCATTTGTAGACAGGGGACTTGGACATGAAGGCCTAACTGGGTGGCTTCCTTACTTGACTTTACCTCCATATGGTACTCACAGCGAGATCTGAGAAATGCAGGAACGCTTTTGTAGTACATTGCTCATATTAATGTCTAGGTGTAGCAAAATAAAATCAATGGCGATTACTAATGGGCCTTTTTGTAGCCCTAGAGGTGATTTGTTGATTACACAGGATTAATTACTAGATAACCCCGAGAATAACCCAGCTGTGTAACTCCGTGTCTCATTGTCCAGCATGAAATGGATATACATACATAGCTCATCTTTTGACGCCGATTATATCACCCCCCGAGGGCCCATTTTTCACCTTCTCAAGCCTCTCCTTAGTCGATTGAAACAATCTCGGGATACCAGCTTCCTCAAACTCGATCCCATTTCGGATCATCTTGGCAACCCCAAGCGCGGACAAGAACACCAAAGGCATTCCATGACCATTGAACCCCGCAAGTACATATTGGTCCTCCTCCCCAGGAATTGGGCCAACGTGGGGTTGGGAATCCCAGCTGTATCCCATGATCCCGGTCCAGACTTTATCCACTTGGGCCCCGCTGTCTTCCCAGCCATTGAAAAACCGCTGCATATAACCGTCGTAATGGTCTTTGACTTCTTCAATAAGGGCCGAGTCGTCCACGCTGTCGTACCATGAGCTCAGAACAGGGTGGTATCGCGAGTTGGCTCCGCCGACAACAATGCTACCGTCGGCACGAGGGATGAGGTATGAAACTACATTGTCCTCTTCGCGGACAATGTAGGAGTTGTTCAGCAGAGGCGCCCTTGTGCCCTCAGGAACAGAAATATGAGTACACAGTCCTTTGCAGGGAACGATGGCTTCGCTGTACTTTGGAAGAAGACCCGAAATGTATGCGTTGTTCGCATACACAACCTTCCGAGCAACTGTCGTGCCTCGTGGAGTTGTAACAATAAAGCTGCCCGAAGGTTGTTGTTTCACGGACATTACTGGAGTGTGAGTCTGGAGATTGACCCGCCCAGTCTCGAGAATTGAGGCGGTCAGATGAAGAATGAGTTTGTACGGCCATAAAGTTCCTGCCGTGAAAGAAGCACATGCTTTGGCGCCTTTGACACCCGAGATACCTTCCGCGTCCTTGCCGAGCACAAAGAAGACATCCTTCATGTACTCCAAATCACGGGATACCAGGGTGTCATAAAGCTCCTTGGCCTTTCGGGCAGTTTCCTCGTTGGTCCATACATCGATGGACCTCGTGAGGGTAAAGTCACAGTCGATTTTCTCCTTTTCAACCAAGGACTTTATGGCCTGGATATGTGCGATTTCAAATTCTATTACCTCCAATGCGCGTTCAGTTCCCCCTCGGTCGATAGCCCTAGTCATGGGGGTGTACATGTCAGGCCTTAGGTGGCCACCATTCCGTCCCGTAGCGCCCGAACAGACGCCCCGTGCTTCCAGTATTGTGATGGAGAGTTCGTTGTCGCTGGCCTCTCCTTTGACCAAATGATATGCAGTGCTAACTCCTGCATAGCCGGCACCTATGATGACAACATCACTCGACACTGGAAGTTCTTCTGTGGACCGATGGTCGTGCAGTTCGTGAATATCTCGGTGCCAAAATGGCACAGTTGCATTTTCAACAGGTAGTCGTGATGTATTGAATGAGTCATTTGGAGACATGGTGAGCGCGGTGGGATTAATTGCTGGTGTTTTGGCCTCGGATGGTTTTGACCAGTTGACGAGATAGGTTAAACCTGCTTTGTTGACTTTAAGTAGTGGCTGGTGTTCTGGCTCTCACCATCCATTCGAGATAAATTCGCAAATGGAGCAAGTTAAGATAAATAACTCCGGGATTTGTCGGTATTCCATTATTCAATGACGACTGGTCAACACCGTGAAACTTCGCGACCTGCCCTTATCAACCCCACAAACTGTGGCGCCCGGCGTGGCCCACTCCGACGGACCAAAAATCACTCCGAAGCCCCCGGGGCTGGCCCCGGACTAGCGTATCACCCCATTAGCAAGGGTAAAAGCTCTTTGATGCATTCAAGACTGGGGGGTTGGGAATGTCGATCCGTTGAGATTGCTTAGTTCAAGCCAACCACCCTGAGTCCAATCCACGGTGTTCAGCCAGTCCATATCGTTAAATGTATTTATCTCAGGGTCAATATCATGCTGTCTGCCCGTCGCAGGCAGGTTTAGTCCTGGAGACTGCTGATCTTGCTGACCATAGTGTCTCTGGCACTGGTGCTCGCTCAGCATCTCTTGTGTTTGCATGCCGCGCGACCCCAAAGAATCAAACACAGTGTCAATGATCCTCTGTAGAACTGACTTGAACTTCTTGCTAAGCTGCGCATTGTTATCCGTAGGCCGTATCCAGTCAAGTAAGGCTCTGAACATAACCAGATTTTGGACCACTTCCGACCGTGAGAATCTAACACAATCATGGGCGACTGCTGATGAAGGCTCGATTTGGGGCGCAGGTGATACTAAATTACTTGCTCGGAGAAGCTCGACACATAGAATCCCCGCACAGGGCATTCCGTATGATACAGCCTGTATGAACATTAGTTATTGTCCTATTCTCAACTCAAATGACCAACTAAGCTCGCCATAAACTTACAATCCAGTCAAAGGCATGATGGAATTCCTGTAGCTGATCGCGATTAAGCCAGAGAGACAGGATAACAGACATGGTCTCTTGTGCGATATTGAACAACTCTTGGCCACCACTGAACTGCCGCGATACAAGTAGGCGCTGGATGAGGAACTGACATTGCAATACATCAAGGTGTATGCGGGTGGTAATGTAGACTTCATGAGCTCTGCGTTCATGGGATCGTGAGGTTGACTGCGGAGGCCATTCAGAGTTCCCCTGGTACTGAATTTGCGGAGGATACGAGGCAACTATCTTTCCCAACTGGAGTTTTAGGTCTCTGTAAAGAGTTGATGTTAGCAAAGTGTATATAGTAGTTTCCAAATAACGTACTCTACTTGGGATTTGGTAAACGTCGAATTGACACTAAGAGTCAGTTCCAAGATTCCCTCCCGGATAGGACTAAGCATGGCCAGTGCTCGAAGCCAAGTTGTGCTGAATATATGACCATTTGTGTTCCAGCCATTCGAATCAAGCTTTGCAATGGCTGCGGTCAGTCTCTCTCGGCCCCCATATATATCATTCTCGCATAAATCAAGGGGGAGAGGGCACTGGCAGTAACGGTTACTGAGCATTGGTGGTCGGGCATTGAACAAACTGTGAGATTTGTCGTAGTAATACATCGACGAAGCGAGTGATGCTCGGTGTTGAGCAAATGGCGTGACTTCCTTGGCAGGAGTGAGGCGGTGCAATCCTGCACTTATAAAAGCACTGCGGACAGTCCCGTAGTCGACTCGTAAACGGTCACCTGTGCTGAATGAGCTCGAGTCTATAATGCAAAAGTTTATCTTGGTGTTTGCGACTCACTCTCGTCACTGATTAGGATGCTTTCTAGTCTGGTGCTATTCTTCATGCAAATAACCATGATATCACTGATTTCAAAGTTCCCTTCGCAAAGCTTTATACAGGCGGCCGCACACTCTCTCATCCTCTCTGCCGCAGTGTTGCGATTCCGTCCGTGTTGCTCAGGTAGATCAAATACAGTGTCCCACTCTTGTTTGCATCTGAATGCAATTCCAGCCCAGCTGAAAAGGATCCCGATCATTTCCCATCGCAGATTAGGTCCACCAAACCAGTTCATCCAGGAAGCATGGTCAGGATTGCTTGCATCATCGTAGTCAGGTATCGGGCGAGGCTGTGTATGGTTGAGAAACAGATCATTCGCCACTCTCAATGCTGATTCGCGTGTCCGGAGCTCGCCTAGCTCACTCGGGTATTCGGTCCATACTTGTTTCAAGCATTGCTGGATCATGGTAGGGGACAGCCATACATCATAGATGTGGTGGATTTCTGTCATTAGCATCTCGAATGTACGGGCGGTGGGAAAGTTGAGCAGTGTTCTGACCGCCAACTCCACGCGAGACCTGGCCGTTACATCAGACTCTGGGCTTGACTCGTGGTGGTTGGAGTTTGTGGCATCCAGCATCACTGCGCCAAAGCTATCTTGATTTTCAACAAATACAGCAGAGAAGCGAGTTGTCTCGTGGTGACCCAACTCCTCTTGGAATAGCATGTTCCGCTTTGATGCGCTCGAACGGGCTGTTAGCCCGGAACTCGCAGCGGGGCTCGGATCCGCAGGAGGAAGAGAGATCCCTGTCCCAACCGATGATTCAGTAGGAATCTGGAAGGTACTGGAGACATTTTGAGTAGTCAGCGGGCCCGTGGACAGCGTTGTGTCGAAGTGTATGGGTGTGTAGGAGGCCGGAGGGCGGCGTTTAGTCATAGGAGCAGGGTGATAAATGCAGTCCAGGCTGCGCAGGAAACAACGCGAACACTTTGGGCTTGCATGGTCACAGCGAATCTTGGCCTTGCGACATGGTTCGCAAGCTTGCAGTTGGCCATTATGGCGTTTTCTTGGTTCTCCGAGCATCGCGTCTCTTCTCAAGAAGCGTAGTTCCTCGTATTGTTCACTAGCTCGGCCATAGAAATATCAGACATTTCTGAACAATGTCAAGCACAACCTTGGAACTCTGGTGTAAAGGCGAAATGAAGGGGTAAAGGATTCTCCCATTACCCCAACATTAGAAGGCCGTTAAGTTAATTAAGTAACGCGATGGCTTTATCGCGATAAGGAGATTAATATCAAGGGAGCCAATCACGGCATTGTGCCAAGCGCCTAACACACCTGGGCACCGGCTTGCCAGTCGGCGATATTCCCCTCAAAATATCTAAATTAAGTACCTTTCGCATGTCATTCCAATACAAAAGGTACAAATAACATAAAACCCTAGACCTTCATTCTTTCTAGTCTTGAACTGGCCGATGGAGAAACAATTGCATAATATATAATACCAATGTGATCAGATCGTTCTATCACTAACATTATCCCGAGCTACTCATCTCGAGAGGTATATTTTAGTTTCAAAGGTATGAATGTGTGGAATCCGAGATTCCATCTTATTTTGCTATCAAACAGACTGAATCACCAAACTTGCCGAAACCACCACATCCACCCACCACTGCATTCCCACCGTCAACGGTGATCATCAGAACCCACCTTGCCTATCGAGCTTACCCCGCAGGCCACCATCGTCTAAGAGACTGCCAAGCATGGCCACTTCAAAAAGTCTACTCAACTCCCAGGCATGATGAACAGAATGGCAAAGCACTCATGTCATTTTATATGTAAACCCAACTGAGTATGCCCGCGCCATAGCTACCTGGAGTTTCTCAGATAAGCCATCCTCTACTTTTGGGTTCACAACACCATTGGGGATATATTGCATGGGTTTGGTACTGAGACACAGCCAGAGCTCAGCCAGTAGGCCGTCACTGTCATCGTGTGCGTGTAGGTACCACTCTACATGATTACAGAGATCACCGCCGTTAAGGCTCCTTAGCTACACCCAATAAGCTTCTCTCGAGGAAGAATATGACTTGAGCCTCACGTCTGTGCAGCCATTTTATTACTCTAGAGCAATTTTGCTTTTTACATACTTCATACCGATCTCAGCAGCGGCTCTCCTCTCGGCACCAGCTAAGGTATGTACTGCATGGTGATCGCTAAGTGCCGACTTTATCATATTTTCGAAGTTTGGAAAGATTCTGTGGTAACTGTGCTCATAGTAGAAAGCCATATCGGTACAATAATGGAAGTAAAGAGTTTCAGCATCATATGCGCCGATCAGAAGGCTCGTCATTCTGCGGCCGAACAGCGCACAGGTAGGTGGTGATGCGTGGTTACGGCCATTTCTCCGCTCCAAGAAGTTGAAGTACTTTCTCCGAGGTGATTATAAGGCCGTAACCTTTGCTAGGAAAGATATGTCCAGAATCGTGCCGCTCCTTTCGCCATTTCTGCAGATTGTCGGAGAGATGCAGCTCCACAACGTTATTCTCGGGTGCTTCCTTGGATGACTCGCAGCTCTCAAATGCCCGTGTAATAGACTGTATTGCGGTGTTTGTAAGATCCTCAAATAACTCTAATCTGCCGTCTTCGATGATGCTGCGTGTCTCTGCATATCCCCTATGGATTGCGAAGCTGGGCACCCGGGCCCCTTCGTCTCTGACCTCACCCCAGAAGTGGAGAGGCCTTTATCAATAGTCGGACAGTTGGCTTGATACGGCCAAGTGGAGCCTTGCTACGTAAATTTCATGCTTTTTTTCCTCATACAACGTCATTGTCAGTAGTCTACTGAATATCCCATAGCTGGGGGCCGTTTATAAGTTTGAAGACAAGCTTAACAAGATAGTCATTAACAGTTGCAAAGTGATCAGCAAAGCTCTCCCATGAGATTTTATCGTATCTACCGGTCCAAACTCCTGATCTGGTTGGAGGAAGCAAGGCTGCTACTCCCACTCAACGTGGGAAGATGACTACTCGGGACATTCATCGACCATACTGGCTCGTTGAGAAGAGTGTTGAATTTTATACCAAAAAGAGAAAAACCATTTGAAGCTCCATGGCATCGGGGCGGGCCCGAGATATCCGAATACGATCGACTAGCCGAATGGGGAAATTTCAACTGATTGGAAAGGGCTTCAGCCTTTAGCTTAATTGGCGTAACCTCATTTCGGTTATATTATGTTTGTCATCGATGTACATCTTAGCTCCATCTACTCTGTATTTTGCATCTTAACTCCATCTCTAAAGTACAAAACATGACTACCAGTTCATTACCCCTGAACGGTGCCAACAAAATGTCAATGAAAAAAAACGCCCTTAGGCGCAGGAATATCAATGGCTCATCTCGACGCGAGACAATTGGAAATGGCCAAGCAAGCCCGTCAAACCCATTAAACTCAACAAACCCAACCTCGAGCCCCAAAGAGCCATTTCCTCTCCTCCGTCGCTGTAAGCACTTCGCGGGTAAGCGCACATGGACGATTCCACTGGCTCTCGTGCTGGCCTTCCTCTCACTATATGCCCTCAACCCGACCGAGTCAAACCCAATCTCTCATTTCATATTCCTCTCTTACAGGGTAGAATCCCTGAATGGTGACTCAAGTACCCCCACGCAATATGGCAAGGGGCTGTGGGACATAGCATTCGTGTCATTCTACGTACTCGTGCTATCTTTCACGCGCGAATTCATCATGCAAGAAATTCTGCGCCCCCTAGCAGCCTCGCGCATCAAGTCCCGGGGAAAGCAGGCCCGTTTCATGGAGCAGGCGTATACTGTGCTGTATTTTGGTGTGCTTGGCCCCGCTGGGTTGTATGTCATGCGCCAGACCCCCGTCTGGTACTTCAATACGCGTGGCATGTACGAACTCTTCCCGCATAGGACCCATGCGGCCGAGTTCAAGTTTTACTACTTGTTCGAGGCGGCTTACTGGGCGCAGCAGGCTATTGTTATGCTGCTGGGGTTGGAGAAGCGGCGAAAGGATTTTATGGAGCTTGTTGCGCATCATATTGTGACATTGGCTCTTATTGCGCTCAGCTATCGCTTTCACTTTACGTATATGGGCATTGCTGTTTATATCACTCATGATATTAGTGATTTCTTCCTTGCTGTAAGTCGCATGTCTTCTGCCTACTAGACCAGTGCTTCTGCTTTCGACACAATCCAAAACATCCAGGCCATCTATTGACAATTTTCCCAGGTTTCAAAATCTCTCCATTACATCGCGCCGGACATAATGATCCCCTTCTACGTAACCTCGATGGGTGCCTGGATATATCTTCGCCACGTACTAAATCTTCGAATCCTGTATTCTCTTCTAACGGAGTTCCGAACCGTCGGGCCCTACGAGCTCAACTGGGAGACTCAACAGTACAAGTGCTGGATCTCCAACTTGATCACCTTCGGACTTCTGGCTGTGCTCCAAGCTTTGAATCTCTTCTGGCTGTACTGTTTATTGCGCAGCGCTTTCAAGTTTCTCGCGACGGGCGAGAAAAAGGACGACCGCTCTGAACCGGATGAGTCTGAAATTGAAAAAGATGAATTTGAGGCTGTTGGGGGCACTAATGGCCATGCTTCTTTGAATGATAGTGCGTCGCCCAGTCGCAAGTTCCGGCATGCCACGAATAACGTTAATATCGCCGTCAAAGCTCACGGAGCTCGCTGAGGTGCTTTTGTGGCTTCCTGGATTGAACTGTGTGAAATATCAGGTTAACCTTTCGCCATTGCAAGACTATGGACAGAAATATTTGCTTGGTCCATTTCATCCGTCATATTGTGTCATGTATCATGGCGGTTCCATTTTATGTGTTGTTCTCTGTTTCATCGTTGCTATTGTGGGCTTTTAATTCTTACGATTATGTCTACCATACTACGATATATTTGGATATAATAATGATAATGAATAATTCCAAGGTTGAGCTGGGAGCTGATCAACGCCAATCAGATAGATAATCCATTCCATAGGATTGTCTGCAATTGAGGGAAATTATATGCAGTCGAGGCTATGTTTGCACCTCAATGCTCGCGCTGTATATCGTGAGCAAGATAAGTTAAACGTCTAAAACTCCAGAGCTATGTGGGATGGTGTGAGGTCTACAAAATGAGATTTGAACGGATTTGTATCACAACATAATCAAGAGAAACGCAGTCCCTGGCTGGGATCCCAGGTCCCCGGCTGAGGAGCGCGGGTAGGCTGGCTTTGGGCTGATCGAGCTCCTGTGCTGGGAATGGCATTGGGAGGGGCAGCGGCTGATCCAAATCGAATCCCCATTTCGGGGGCCCACATACCCGGCATACCCCCAGGCATGCTTGGCATAGAAACCGGGGGTGGGGCAACCGGTGCGCGCACCGGTTGGGGCGCCGTGAGAGGAGGTGCTGTCTCAGCTGGTCGTGCGGTGTGAACAGGTGGGGATGGCTGCGATGGCGCCTGGGCGGGTGGTGCTGCTGAGTACGCGGATGGAGAGTGATGGGTTCGAGGTGATTCCTGAGGTTGTTGGCGCAGGTGTGGCTGGGAAATATGAAGTGAAGCCATCGCTGTGGCATTGAAGATATCTCTGGTTCGGGAAAATTTGATGTCAGCGATCTCGGGATAATGTGTTGGTTTAGTGATGGGGAAGAAAACATACGCTTCCAGCTGGCTTGCCTCCATGCGACGCTGGTGGACAAAAGCCTTTGCGTCGTCGCGGAATCTGGCTACAATCTTTGCAAGATCATTGTAAAATTTTCGCCCGACATCGAGGTTGGAAATGATCTCTTTATACTTTAGGTATCCGTTTTCCAGATCCTGGAGTGCTGCTTCTCGTTCCTTTGTCGATGCATCACCCTTATGAGACCCAGTAAATGCCCGGTTAGCTTCTCGGACCTGGTCCGAAAGATGATCTTGCTCTCTCCGCTCCTGGGCCAGAACCTCACGGTCCGAATCATACAGCTTCAGCTGCTCCTCGAACAAATCCTCGAACTGGCTTGCTTGGATCGTCTGCATGGGGAATTCCCGCTCCAGTCGAGCTGTCTGTGCTAAAAGTGCCGGGTCTGAATGCAATCCGTTAATAGATTTCAACACCAATGAAAAGGGAAACACGTACGAATATCATCCGCACGAGCTTTCTCCTTCAATGTTTGAATTCGTCGCTTCCGCCGATTCTCCATTCGAGTGACCTCACTCAAACAGCCGCGCAACCGGTTAGCCTCGCGCTCAACCTCAGGTGGAATCACAACCCTCCGGCTACTAGGCACAAAAGCTTCCAAGTCGCGATTCGTGCCAGTGAGGACGATGAAGACAGACCGTGAATCTCGCAGCTTGCGCTGGACGAGGTCATCACTGCCCTGGGCGGAGGTGAAATAGTCGTCGATTTCGGTCAAACTCTTGTAGAGCTTGGGCGCGGCGGATTCCGAGGTCGCGCGGGTCCAGCGATCGGTGCCGTATTTATGGCGAGCTGCAAGATCTTCGTCCTTCTCAGCTGCTAGGAGCTCAACGCCTTCATTATACACAGCCAGATCATTGCCTTTCACCCTGGCGGTGTCATCGATAGACCGGTGCAAGCGATTCAGGCCATCTTGTTGGCGCATTTCCTCTGCGTGCGACACAAGCGTCGGCGGGAGACCTAATGGTTTTTCGAGTGCTTGTAATGAACCTGGCAAATTTAGTGATGAAAGCAAGCTTAAAGGTGATGTTAGCAAAAATTTCCTAACAACTCTTGTATTTCCGTTGAATACATACTCTCGCAACTTGTCGGTCATCGACTCTAGCTCTCCAATAAGAGTATCATTGACAAGTCGGTCTCGACGATCAGTGTAGATACTGGCGGCAATGTGAACTGCGTATGGAACCAACTTTGAGAACAGCGGCTGGCCCAACGGTCCATTATCGCCGAGCATAGAGATTGCATCAGTGACTTGTGAAGGTGCTTTCGCAAGAACCATGCTGGCACGCTCGATAGCTTTAAGCTCAGATTTGGGAGGCACAGGGTTGATGTAGATTATATCATTATCCTTCTCGGCGCGCTTGAGGTCTTCCCCGACACGGCTCTTCAATCCAGTCAAGTCACCAAGTACAGTCCGATTGATCCACCGCTGCTCTTTCAACCCTTCGTTGACGCAAAGCAAACAATCGCGTAGCCGAGCAACCTCCTCTCCATACTTGCGCTTCTCCAAGCAGTCAAGCGCCTGCCGGAACTGAGCAGCAGCGGCAAAGTGATGATGCTTTGCAGTCATGTGGTGGATCCAGTCGGTGCTGATTGCATTAGACTTGACAGCCAAGTCACCTGCGTCGCCATAGAAATCGGACACCTTGGCTGCCAGCTTTGCAATAGATGCGTCTTTCAGCCCATCTTTGACAGCCTTCTGCCAGAAGCACTCCTGGCCCTGTCCGAGCAAAAGAAGTTCTAAACTCTGCAGAGTCATTTCATCCATATCCTCCGGCGGCGACGTTCGAAGGTCTGGGATGATATCGGTTCGAAGATGGCTCAACACTCCAGCGGCGGAGCAGAGGTAGTTACATGCCTGTTTGAGTCCATCTGCGGTAGTCCGGTTGGTCGCATATGCAAGCTGGGAGTATAATGCGGCGAGATTGAATAGGACGTTCGCTAGTTCGAAGCGCAGGTTATTTTGTGAAACTAAAATAAAGGTTTATTGTTAGTCTCATATTCGGACCCATGCGGAGAGTGTGACCCCATAAACCAACTCACCTGGCCGTGAAGCATTAAAGCCAAAAGCCGGATACCACGAAAAATCCACTCCAACCTATATAGCACGGCAGCCGTCAGTTTCCAATACCAGATTAAAGAGCAAGGAGCTAGGAAGAGCGGCGCACATCAATTGGGAACTTTCCACCCATCCATTTCAGCTGAGCCGCATATGTGACCAGGCGACTGATGCCACTAAAATGCGGTTCCTGAACATTGACAGCTTCGGATCGTAGACGATCAATGATCATAAGATCCTCAGCGAACATATCCGGGCGCTGATCATATTTGGAGGAGATGTACTGGGTGATTGCTTCGGACAGCGACACGGGATGGGAGCGCCGGAACGGGAGTTGGAGGATGTTACTGTAAGAATGAAACAGAAGAAGATGTCAGTGACCTTTCCCTCATCTTGTACCGTTTTGCATAGTTATGGGAGTACTCACGACGCCATTTTCGCTCGAGGCGGGGGAGTGGAAGACTCCGTTTGTTTTGACGGCGGGAAATTCAACCCCACCGGGCAACGGGGTGATGACGTTTACTGGCCTGAGGCCTCAATTGAGCCCAATGATACAAAACCAGTCTTCATTCCATACCCAGTCCTCGCATTTAGCTTGCTCGAAGTCATGAGCTGCTTATCTTGTGCCCAGGCTACTTCATGGCACGTGCCTATTTCTGCAAGGTGATGCATGAAAGAGGCCTACGCTTATGACTTGCTGGGAGCAGTCCAATATTCTTCCTCGTCCGTTAGTATTGGAACAACATACCCTATGCAACTACTTAGACCGCATCATGTCGCTCGTATTCAGGCCCAATAGCATGCTGGAGACAGTATCCTGCCCATGATTCCATGATGGTAGGCAGCACGCCCACGGGTGGCTGACTCGTTTGATTTTTGCGATTTGTCCATATCTCTTTCTAGCATAAATATCTCAAAATGTGATGCCTGGGGTTCACCCTGAGATACAACATGACCTACTCCCTGGCTAAATAGGTGGGATTGGAGTATTCTTTTATCATGCAGTTGACCACCCTTGCTCAATGATGAACTGATTAGCTCGCCTGGCGTATGGATGTACTAAACTTCTTGTTCATATATCAGATCAATCACTAGTCGGAGGAATTAATCCCATGTACTATAAGAGTTCAATCACATATGCTCCAGTTGATCGAGGACGGGCCTAAGATATTGTACGGCCTCCTATCAATTTTCTTTCTCGAAGAAGAGGGATTATTGGATAATTTTATGGACGCAAGGCTAAGACCGAGCTTGGCCAAAACAGCGCAATTGTTCAAGTCAGAAAGCAATCAACGCATTGCTAGACTAGCCATGGAACACCTGGTTAAAGAAACTTCAAGTAGGATGCGGACTATATGGCCGAGAAGATGCTGCCGATTATGAAATTACTCTAGCGCTACGACGATCGCGTCCATTTTTGTGATATTTTTCCTCTCTGACATATCACTTCAAACTTTGATAATTCATTCTGCTATTTGCTGAAAATGAGCTTCGAGCCCATTCATGTATGTATGTCGATAGTAAATACGAGAAAGGACCTTGATGTTCACGCACAATGGCAAATAAATGTTCGACAGGTGGACCTCCATTTCAACCTAACATGATCGACGTGGCCCTATCAACTGGTGGTTTAATTCGGCAGTTCATCGATGCGCATTCTAATGTATTCGAAAATGCTGAGCAAGATCATGTTATTGACGCCGGTCCGGATAAGAATGATTGACAGGCCCTTGTACATGCTGGACTTGGCGACAGCCTTCGAGGCCTCACCAATCTCGCTGGATTTTCCTAAAAGAACACTCTGTGCACGAGTCTTGCGTGTGTCGAGGGGATAAGTCTGTGGTTCACGTCAGTGCATGTTCCTCACAATAGGGGAATCGGTCTGATAACATACGCAGAACCAGGGTACAGTGCTGCAAATGGCACCAGCAATCATAGGTGCCCCGAAGGGATTCTTGTCTTGGCCCAACTCCTTGGCTGCTACTTGCTTCACAGTCTCGTAAACACTGAAGTATAGACCTGATCCCACAGTATCGCGCAACGCATGCAGTCGGAAACCGGTGTAAAGGCCCCAGAATCCATGTCGTATATATATCTGCTTGATGGCTTGAACGGTCCCCAAGCGGGGCTTGTGACGCAAGCTTTGGTCTCTGACTGCGTCCGGGGCAGCCATCGCGCGGTTCGACACGAGAACGGAGGTCTGGACGACATTCTTCGCCAGCTCAAAGGGGCCTGTTTCAACGTCAGCCCCTCTCGTTCCACTCCTTCATCTGATAAGTATGAACATACAAGCAATGGGCGATGCGACCAAGCCGGCGGCAAGGCCTGCAGCGGTAAAAGTCAAAACCCCTGTCACGGTAGGGGTGCTTCCGGGTGTTTTATAGTGGTTCAAAGGGTTGGAACCGGTTACGCGTTCGACGTTATCAGCGATTATGTCTTTGAAGGCATTGTACACGGTAAAGTTGACAACACGGACCACCGTAACACTAGCCAGGGGTGGAAGCGCGCCTATGTGACGGTCAGTCGATCCTTCAACTACCGACTTATGGATACCGACTTACCAGCTACATATCCCCTAGGTCCCTCGGTGCGCCAGAGATAGCGAACACACTGCCATATGTTCTTAAAATTGTGCCTTTGAGATTAATTAGCATGCTGTTCCAATCTCCAAGGTCACGTAGAGTACAGATACTTACGTCTGCATCCGAGTCTTGACGTTTTCTAAGGGAGTCTGCCAAATAAATTATGAAAAATTAGCACTGTTTACATTCCATACCGTAAAGAGTTGAAGGTTTAGAATTTCAAGCAAGAGTCCACAAGGTAAAGAACTCACCACCGCCAGCGTCGCACAAACGGTCGACGCCCCCGAAGCCACCTGGGTTTTGTACTTTTTGAGGAGTCTGTTGCGTGTAGCCTCATCCATATTCCAAGCTTTGCGGGTTGACATGATGGCGGTTTTTGTGTGATGAGTTGACGAGGATGATGGTGCATGTTCAGAACTGTTGTCTCGAGTCATCCCTGAATGTTCTCCATTGGCGGCAGCAATAAACAGCGGTGGCAATATCTCTCCGGTCAGTCGTGACAGAACGTTGAATTCTGCTCAGACTCTTATATTTGCAGGCTGGGGAACCCGATGGAACGCAAAGCGGTCTCTCAGAACTCGAGTAGACCGTTCAGCGTCCCACAATTGTCCATTAAATGGGCCCGACCAACCCAGTTCTATCTTCAGTCTGTTGGAAAGTACCCCGGGAGACTCTCGCAGTATAGATCGGCGCGTTTAGATCCGTCTTTGCGGATTACGAGGATAGGTTCGATATTGGTGGCGAAGCAATGGCAGCCACAGCAATGGATGCAACCCCGCGTTCGTGAACGGGATCTAGGAGGTGTGGTGTGGGATTGAGCGGTTCAAGCGATATTCAATAAGAGTCCCCTATTCTAGACAGTCGGGGTATTCTTTTCCTATATGTCTCGTCTATAGCAATGGGTTGCCGAGATTGATCGAGAGCTGTGGGAAGACGACCATTAGTATCAATTTTCTTTCCCCGCCTTCCTGAGTAGCAGGAGATTACCGATTGTGAGTTTCTCAGTTAGACGGGGATTACTTACTGTATTTCCGTATCCCACCAAACAGAAGGTGACCTAATGCTATGTGAAGAAAGGAAAGAGAGAAGTGGGAGGTAAAATGGCATGTGGACCGAGCTTGACTTGGATGCTCAAAGGGGTTTAGGGCCAAACAGAGTGACGTCGTCGTGAACAGCGGAGACACCCGTGGACTTCTTAGTGCTTACCCCCGGATTACTTCCTCAACATACATGGGATCGGAAAATAATGAGTTCCATTGTTTTGTGTCTATATACCCTCTTGTTCTAAGAAATTGATTAACATATCCAAGACTTGTCTCGATGACACATCTGCCGGTCGCCTCCTGGTGCTATCTTCTACTAGACACTGGATACTTTATCCAAGCTGATCAATCATAGTGATCTCTGTGGAGGACAGTAGTCCGTGATGGGGGTTGGGCCCCACGTATAAATTGGGCTCATTATAACCCACCAATTAGTTGAATCTATCAAAACCGTGGAATGGTTGTAAACCAAATTCCAGGCTCAAATTAAACCACATTGTTCTCAAGTTGGAGAGGCTCGCCATTAAGCCTGGTTTCCCGGTCTTGCGGCTTCCTTTTCCCCGAGCTTGTGGAGAGTGGGAGTACTAGTAGGTGTTTTGGTATAATATACCGTCGAGCCAGCAGGACAATTCTTTGGTGTAGAAATGATAAATTGCAGGGTGCAATATGGCACGTAGATCAGTTAAGGGCATTCAATTGCCTCCCCTAGGAAGATTTGAAATGATACTTCATTGCATTTGTCAATTGGGTGTTGTTGAAGTTGCGGATTGTACGTCCCGGTCTCCCATCACGTGTATCACGTGAGCTCAAGTTCAAATAATGGCCACTTGTTTTGTTTTGTTTTGGTTTTTTTTTTTTCTACTTCGGAGATCCGGTGAGATTGAGTATCTATAGAACAATCACCTCAACATAACAATGTTGAGACTATGTGAATAAATTGTGCAGTGTGGCAGAGCCGGTTCCTCGGGACCTCGGTCTCTCCCCGCAATTTCTTATTGAGCTCCCCACATGCACGGCCGAGTCTTATTTATAAAGCCTCCCTTTTCGAGTCGAACCATTCAACCTACTTATATCTACCTCTGTCAATAATTTACATATACACCATGGGAAAGAAGCAAGGAACACCCGCCTACGTCCTGGGCGTCGGCATGACCAAGTTCATCAAGCCACGCGGCAAGGTTGACTACCATGAGCTAGGCTATGAGGCTGGCATCAAAGCCATGCTTGACGCCCAGATCAACTATGATGATGTTGATCAGGGTGTTGCATGCTATGTATATGGCGACAGCACCTGCGGCCAGCGTGTCTTCTATCAGTTCGGCCAGACCAGCATCCCTATCTACAACGTCAACAACAACTGTTCGACTGGTTCAACTGGCCTCGCCATGGCCCGCACTATGGTCTCACACGGTGCTGCGGACTGTGTGCTAGTTGTCGGCTTCGAGAAGATGAACCCCGGTAGCCTGCAAACCATGTACAACGATCGCGAGAACCCAACAGGACTGTTTGGAACGATGATGGCCGAGACGCGGGGTGTAACGAACGCGCCTGGTGCTGCACAGATGTTCGGAAATGCGGGTGTAGAATACAAGGAAAAGTACGCAATCACTCGAGGCGATATCAACCCATGATGAGCAGGAATATGATGCTAACATGTGGGAAATAGGTACGGTGCTAAGAACGAGGACTTCGCCGAAATCGCCCGCGTTAACCACGAGCACTCCAAGCGTAACCCCTACTCGCAATTCCAAACGGAATACACCCTCGAGCAGATCATGAAGGCGCCTATGATCCATGAGCCTCTCACTAAGCTGCAGTGCTGCCCCACTTCCGACGGCGGTGCCGCCGCCGTTATTGTCTCGCAGGACTTCCTCGATGCGCGTCCCCACCTGAAGGAACATGCCATCCTCATTGCTGGGCAGTGCCTTGCCACCGATACCGACACAGTCTACAGCACGAGCTCCATTGACCTGATGGGCTTCGGTATGTCGCGCCAGGCGTGCCGCAATGCCGTCGCCGAGGCCGGCGTGAATGTCAAGGATATCAAGGTCTGCGAGCTGCACGACTGCTTCTCGGCCAATGAGATGATCACTATCGATGCGCTAGAGCTTTGCGAACCCGGACAGGCCCACGAGATGGTCCGCCGTGGCGATATCACATACGGCGGAAAGATGGTTATCAATCCATCTGGCGGTCTCATCTCCAAGGGTCACCCACTTGGTGCTACGGGTATTGCCCAATGTGCTGAGCTGGTCTGGCACCTGCGTGGCTGGGCCAACAACCGCCTGATCAACGGTACTTCCGCGGCACTGCAGCACAACCTCGGTCTAGGTGGTGCGGTTGTCGTGACTGTCTACAAGCGTACTGATGGCAAGGTGGCCGCCGCTGTGCCGTCGGAAGTTGTTGGCAAGATCAATGGTCTGGGCTATAATCCAGCCGTGGAGGCCAAGGGCTTCACTGCCGAACAGGCCAAGTCCGTTATGAGCAAGACGCACAGCTCCAAGTATGCTCTGAAAGATACCCAAGAGCGGGTCCTGTCCAGATTCTAAAGGCAGAGGGAAACATTATTTAGCTCTCACAATTTGTATATAACTCCATCAACCAGACTTGAAATAACAAGATATCCAATTTATTTATCCAAATGCATCCCGATCTATTCCCAGTCTATTCCCAATTTATGCCAATATATATGCCCAAAATGTTCAAGATCCAATCTATAAACAAGTCTCACAACCACAAAAGAAAACATGCATCATGAATGCGTTTTCTCCCAATCCTCGGGGAGCTTGAAGTTCTTCGGCACAGAGTACTGCCCTTTACAGCTCCCTGGACCCCGACACTTTAAATCACACTTGCCATACAACCGACAATAACATTCAGAAGCAGTAGGACAGGAATCGCGATTCAACTGGTCAAGATCAATGGCCCCTTTGTCTCCATAGTTGGCAAAAAGAATATGCCAAAGATACGAAACAATCCGCCCAGCCACACGGTCATCACCAGGCGCAGCCCTAGACTTGCGCTGAGCATTCCGCGCAACCCCATCATCACTCCCGTCTAGTAGCCACTGTCGAAGCGCAATATACTCATCCCGACCATGCTGCCAGACCCGGTCGCGGGAAACAACAAACTGCGCACAGCACTGTGCACGGACGGCATCATTCCGACCAAGATAAAGATGGAAAGCGCTACGGATCTCATCAACGCGTGCATCAGCATCCCCGCCAAAGATGTGGCCAAGCGCCTTCGGCAGCGCTATATCTGATGCCGCGCGCGGACTCCACGGCGACACGGCGCCCGACAGCCTCATCTCGAGACTGCCCTGCGGCGGCACGGAAGAAGGACACGTTCCAGCACTCCAGTCGCAACGTAGGTTGCTGTACCCGGCTGGCTGCAGCGCGGCGCGGACGTCCAGACTGCGTAGGAGTGCGGCGTTGTCGTAGTCTGGGATGTCGTTGTGCCAAGCCCAGCGGCTGCCATGCACAAAGACGGCCCCGGCGGATGGTATGTCCGCGTAGTTGTCAATTAAGAAGGTTAGGTAGGCCATTGCTTCATGTCCACGGTTTGCAGGAACTTGGAGCAGTTTGGAGGTTTTGTCTGCTGGCGCGTCCACTTGGTACATGCATACATGGTACTGTGTGCGGAGGGGTTCTAGCCAGGATGGGTCGCCGTCAGTCGAGACATGGGAGACTATCAAGGCTGGTTTGGTTGTTTCTGCTAGGCCAGGGCAGATTCCGCGGGCTTCCGGGATGATGGATGAGGTTGTTCTGTAGCGGACTTTGGTCCAGGCGAAAAGTTTGTCTTTGGTTGATTGCGGGCGGTTGAGGTATAATATCAGAAAGAGAATACAGAGAAAGAAAATTAGTTGGATGAAGGATCTTTGTACTTTTCGACCCATTTTGTATATTTATGCAATTATATGTGTCTTCTCTCTTTGATATTTCAGATATTTCGGGACATGGCGGGAATGTTGATGCCTTAGGTGTGAAACCCCTATTTGCAACGATCTGCAAGATCTGCGGGATCTACAAGAAGTAGGTTTGGATATGACGAACCTATTACACTGAAGTTACGCGGTTTTTCGTTAGAACATGTGTAACTTTATGGGCCAAGTTGCAATAACGATGTATGTTATACGAGGCTGAACGTGAAGATGCAAAATCACTTACATAGTTATACATTTTCAGGTCCCTTCCGTCCTTGACCGCTAAGGCGATCACTTAAATAAATATAGCCCGACCCTGTAACAACATATTAGGTATCGTATAGATAACACCGAGACCCCGAAGGGCCTTAACTAGAGTCAGAACTAATAGTAACAGGAATCAGTAGTTTAAAAATAATCTCCCGACTTGACAGTAGGGACGAATGGCACAAACGGTCAGCGTTCGACGACGCTCGCATGCTATTTAAACCAAGTATAAACGACGACACCAATGACGTACAAGACAGCGATATTCATACGGGTATTGACGGCGATGGAGATAGACACGCTTTGCTAGATGATGCCAACGACGGGTAGGAACACCCAAACAATGGCAGTCCTACCCTCAAACCGACGGAGTCGATCGCGAGACGGCATGAACGTCGACGACGAATTTATTACTACAACTAACGATATAGGAATTGATTATAACAAAGGAGAATGCCATTCATTACAAGGCGTTTCTTACTCCGGGGACTCGTTATATTCATTTATCCATGTACCTAACGAGGATGTTGGTAGGCCTTCGAAGCGGGCATTATCATAGGACGGTGCCCTGACTGCCTTTATATCAGTATTGCCATTAGCTAACTCTCAAGAATATCATCTTTTCTTGTAGACTTCGGCACAACCCAACCCAACCCAACCCAAAATGGGTTTTGGGTCCAATTCCATAACCCAACGATGGGTTTTGGGTTATAGGTTATAGCCCAAAACCCATTGGGTAACCCATTGGGGCCCCAATATTATGCAAACTAGCCAAACAGGCCTAAGTTATGTGATTTTTCAAATTATGCGCACTATAAAATCTATAAAAGTTAGTGACTAAGCATAAAATATACAATTTTATGTAAGAATGGGTCCAAATGGGTTATTATTGGGTTATTGGGTTTAACCCATTGGGTTTTGGGTTGGGTTGGGTTATAGAGGGCGGAACCCAAAACCCATTTTGCCGAAGTCTATTTTCTTGCATCCTCCACAACAGTTCCCTTAAATGTAGCAAACATTGATTCACTGTAGTCCCCCAGCTCATCATCCTCGTCGCCTCTTGTATATCTTCGGTCATTTCTCTGCTGGACTACTTTGGGTCCAAATATAGCCGTCATCTCCGGTTTGGCTACAACAGCTTCCCCGTTACACAACTCTATGCATTCGAAGTCTATGACAGACACAGAAGGATCGGCGTCATCCTGGTGGTAAAGAACGTTGTGCGGACCGGGGTCCGTCCAGACAATTCCGACGGCCCGAAGAGCACTGACAGCGGCTAAAACCTGCCGATAGACAGATTCTTTCTGGTGGGCATATAAATCTGCCCATCTCCTATACAGCGGCTCTCCTTTCACCTTCGCCAGAACTAGTATGAATCCATACGGGAACAAGGACGAACAACGGATCACTCCTGCGGCGTAGGGTGAGGGGATAAAAGAATACCCACGAGGGCGCTTCTCGAGGAGAATCTCGAGAAGCCTCCTCTCGTTCCAATACCTAGAATTTTACCACTATATTAGCTTTTAATAGTAGACTTTGGTCAATCCAAACCTTTGAAAGTTGGACGGCGTCCAACACTTGGCCACTGCGGGCTGTCCGTGCACGGGACAAGCCCATTCAGATCAGTGTTTTGAATTATTTGACGAACGTCGTCCTTAAATGACGTCCATTCATAGAACAGCCTCACTGAAATAAATGACCGAGAATTTGATGGGTGATGGGTCCCAATTTCTTGAGTGAGTATCGGCAATGGCCGGGCCAGCAAATCACTCGCCGTTTCCATGCCAGAATGCTGGGGGTGGGAAGTAGCCTGAGTGACGATAGGGTTTGTAGGTGATGGCTGTAACATTGTATCGTCCCCTACTATAGATTGTTGGTAGTAGAGGGTTTGAGGTGGTGGTTGGTTGTAATGATCTATATGGTCAGTAGTAGACTGTCACAAAACCCGGAAATGGGTGCAAGGTCTCGACCAGGAATTAGCATGATTTACTGAATACAAACTGACTACTTATTAGTATAAAGTCGTACTATCAGAATTAGGTGGCTTTTGAGGTGGTTTTTGAGGTGGTTTTTATGGTGGGAGTGTGGTGTGGATATTTATATACATATCTATGAGATTCTGTAAGGATCGCATGGCTCTAGATAACTAACTAATCAGAGTCTGAGCCCGGACTGGAATTTACTCAGAGACCCTAACTCTGAGTGCCCTTATAAAAGTGGCGGCAGCTAAGATAGGAAAGCCCCATCCGGCAGAGGAAATATGGTACGTATAGCTACCTAGGTATAGGAACTTTTAAAGGACATATCGGGTTAAACATACATGATAGCCGTGAGGCAAACCAGAAAACAATTACATGTTACAGAAGGTAACATTAAACAAAATATAAGATCCATTAGAAAATATGGTGTAGTTTCTGGCCCTAGCTGCCTTGTTGTGATCGAACGTATTCATATTGCCCGCGGTTGAAGTTATAATGCTGAATACTGGCGATACCGATCTGTGGTCCAGCATCTGATGCTCTTTCCATAATACAGAACAGCAATCGTTCCCGGAATCAGTATAATTGCCATGATAATTCCCATTGTAAGAAACACGTTTTGGATGCCGACGGAAGCGGTCCAGGGTGTAAGTGCAAACACAAAGATTGTTGCAAAAAGATTCCTAATGAAAGTCACTCCAGCCAGTGAATCGGCTACGATCTAATACAAACATATGGTTAACTCTCCTCCCACTATCTATCGACTGATAGAGTGTTACTCACATTTGTATAGGCATCAGTCAAATAAGTCAAAGATGTGCTGCTGATAGGCCCCATGGCAAGACCATAAAGTCCGTAACCGAGGGCAACTAAGTACCACGGTTGGCTATTTCCGAGACTGTATCCAAAGAGTAATGTTCCAGCTGGAACTAATGGAGCAAATGCAAGCAAAATCCACAGGCGCATTTCGGGTTCGTAAACTCCTCCATTCCTCTTGGCTAGTCGTAAAACTAACCTATCACTCAGAGGTGCAACGATCACGCTTCCGATTGTTGTTCCAATGAAGGGGGCCAAGGACATAAGACCGACCTGCGATGCAGTGAAGTTATAGGGTGGCTCGGGCATAACTGAGGCCACCACAGTTATCATGACTTGCCACAAGGCTGTCAACATTCCGTATACCACTGCGACGTAGAGTGCAGCTGGAAAAGCGAAAGTCACAATGACAGGTTGGTAGATGTGACGGAGGAAAAACATGAGCGAGCCTGGAGAGGATGACCACAGAGAAAACCGCTGCAAGTAAGTCTTTCGTGATATGGATGGGTCGATATTTGGCGTGTTTAATTGGGACATCCTTTCGCCGACTTCTGGATCCAGTTCTTTCTCTAACTCTTCTCCCTTCATATTGCCTTGGGACCCAGCAGAATCCTCTCGTTGAGCGTGATTGACTGGGGTCAAGCCGTCGATGCAGCCAAGGAATTTGGTCTCTTCATAGAAGAAGAGAAACAGCACAAAGCTAATTCCAAAAAGGATCGCCATCCACCACCATACCCACCGCCAACCCTGTGAAGTTGTAACATAACCTGCAGCTAGAGGTCCTAGTGCAGACCCAATAACCATTATCCATACATAAATTGAATTCATCATGCCTCTTTGGTGTACAAAGAAAATGTCAGCCACCGTCATCTGGACAATCACTTCCGCCAGCGCCCCAAGAAGACATGAGAAGGCATTCACAAGCATCAAGTCAGCTACTGTTTGGATCTTTGCAAACCAAACTGCCACTCCAAACTGTAACAGTGTACTTATCACGTAGATTGGACGTCGACCAAATTTGAGCGCTGTGGGGATGAATATCAATGCTCCAATGCACAATGCTGCCGAACCAACTGCATAGCTATCTTGCAAAGTTTCATAGCTATATCCCAGCTCAATGTTCATCGGTCCCCATGTGGGGGTGGCGGCTCCAATACTATCATAAAACCCAGCAAAGTCAGTATTTGGGACTCTCTTATTGCCAATGGGGGGTGAGGGCAATGTTAAAAGCGGAGGGAAACTTACAAGGCAAAGACAAGCAAAGAATACAGCAACACAAGCCCAAAATTGAGGTACTTCTCCCAAATCTTCCAATTCTATACGCTATATGAGTTACCACTAAACATATATTCACACTAGTTCACTTACTAACGGATCATTTGGATCCCTTGTTGGCTTGGGTTGTAAAATGATCACACCTGAAACACTTCTCTGGAGATCTAGTCGAAAAGATTCAGCTGTCAGTATGAAAGCTTCATCTCGATGAAATTTCAAAGAGCTTACCCTCCAGCGGAACAGTTCCTGGTGGTGACCCTGAGCCCCTATGATGACTATCACCAGGAAGCATCTTGACTGTAAATGATAACGCCAGTCGACGAATATAGGTTTGGCAGTGATCTTGACAGGAAGAATATTAGTCTTGCTAGAGTAACATTAACTCTGTATTTAAAGCTACATTGAAAGTTTCTTTAGGTTTGATAAGCAACAAAGCCAGTCACTAAAGACTCGTGATAACAATCTCGTAGGCCTAATTGCCGGCCAAGCCACCAGATTAACAAGTCTTTGATAGCTATTTTGCGGGGTAACAGGCCGAGTTTCGGATGGTCCGATTCCTGTTCATAGTCTGATTGCAGACCGAACAGGATAAATTTACCTAATAACTAAACTCACTTAGATGACTAAATACGGGATTCGGCGATTAACCTTCTCGGTAGTTGAAATTAATGTGCATTTGCAGATTGGCCCTGTAGATTTCTCTTCCTCCCATTCTGAACGAGACTCCCTGAGGCCAGGTGATGTGGACTGGGTTGAGAACGTCAATCTCATAATGGCTTGATCCCACACAACGAGGGAGATAATTATGCTGTTCTATTGGACTAAGCGCTCGCTCTCCGCTGGAAGTTTGAAGGCCAACTGACACTCTGATGGCGGTGCATGATTATTCTTATATAGAATATAATATGACTCAGAGGAACTTGGTGCAGATACGTACTGACTCTTACCTAGCCTACGATAACGAAAGCGCAGAGTCCGTTGGCGCCACTGGTATCGAACAATCACGCTTTGGTCTCACCATGTCTTATTCGAATAAAATTTTGCCTGGTGCTCATTTCTGTTTTTGCGGTTTTAAACGCGTCGGGTCTCCCGACAACAGCCTGATGGGGCTTAGAGGAAGGCGTAACTAGTCGATTTCCTCCGCTTGAATTGACCATTCAGGGCAATCGGGGATATTAGAACTTCAAAATAAATTCATGACTCCGCGTGTACTTTTAATAATATTTTGCCAGGGGTTCATAGCTACCCAAACCACACAATGGCACAGACAACCGTCTTCCATAATGGCAGAGTTTTCAGTCCAAGCCAAGCACCAAACGAGACTGAATTTCTGAGAAGCTTTGTGATCTCGGGGGGAAAAATTACGCATGTCGGATATGAGAGTGATGATGCCATCAAGACAGCAAAGGAAGAAGGCGCGGAGGTAATTGACCTGCATAATCGGGTGGTGGTGCCTGGGTTCATCGATGGCCATACACATTTTCTTCTCTTCGGACTAGCTCTCCAGAAACTCGATTTAAGTGATTGCAAAACCTTTGAGGCCATTGAAACTGCCCTCGTCAACTACGCCAAAGCAAATCCGGAGCTGCCACGAGTTCTTTGCCGAGGCTGGCATCAGCCTTCAACCAACGGGAAAGCTCTGGCGAGCATGATTGATCACATTGATCCTCGTCCTATCTTCATCGAAGCTCTTGATCTCCATTCCACTTGGTGCAATACGGCTGCATTGAATGAGCTGGGGGTTGGTTCCATACCCGATCCAGCAGGTGGCACAATTCATCGGGATGGGAATGGAAAGCCCTCAGGTCTCTTAGATGAAGCCGCGCAGACAGGAATTGTCTGGCCGCATCTGATGAATGTCTCTACTGTGGAAGACCGACTGGTGGCGTTGGATAATGCTTTAACTACCTACCTTGAATCGGGCTATACAGGGCTAATCGATATGGCCATGGATAACGATTCGTGGGAGGCCTTGACGTTACTGCGGACAAGGCAGAGTGTTCCGATCCATATCGCAGCTCATTGGTATATCCCATTCACCGAGGATGAATCGGAGTTATCCAAGCATGTAGAAGAAGCCATTGTGAAGCATCAGGAGTTTCATCCCTCGGTCTCACCAGACTTCTGCGTGATTGGGATTAAAATGATTTCCGATGGCGTGGTGGATGGCTGTACGGCAGCCCTGAGCCATCCATACAGTCAAAATGACGGCGATGTTGCGGTCAATCCGATCTGGCCGGCGGAAGCTATGAACAAAGTTGTGAAAAAGGCTGCCGATGCGGGTCTACAAGTTGCGATCCACGCAGTTGGTGATGTTGCCATCACACAAGCCATCGATAGTATTGCCGCCACCAACAGCCCGCATGGTCGGCATAGGATTGAACACCTCGAGCTAACCTCGGTGGAGGATGCAAAGCGACTGGGTCAGCTAGGAATCACTGCATCCATCCAGCCCGTTCACTCCGATCCAGCTCTCACTAAAGCGTATCCACGGATTTTGAAGCCTCATCTGTGGGATCGAGCATTCCCATATCGAGAGTACGCCGATGGGAACGCCTGCGTTGCCATTGGGACCGATTCACCGACGGCAAGGCATCTGCCCTTGCCCAACTTGTATAATGCCACGGTCCGGAAATCAGCCCTCGAGCCAGAATCTGAACAGATCTTGAGCCCTCACAATGGGCTTACTCTGATCCAGGCATTTACTGCAGCAACCTCGGGAGCAGCATATTCACGTTTTGCTGAGGGTTGGGTAGGAAGCATTGCTCCTAACCATCGGGCAGATTTTGTTGTGCTAGATACTAAATGGACCCCGGAGACATTGCTGGAAGCGACAATCCATCAGAGCTGGGCCAATGGAAAGAAGGTCTTTGATAGTTCGCCCACGTCATAGCGAATATTAGACATGCAAAATATAATTTCTCTTCAAAGTATACATGCTCCCCTTATTTAAATCCCGACTCAGCTAAATAGTCGAGTCAAGAGACATTCCAGTGTCATCTGGTCCTGTTAGGAATGCGCCCCAGAGCACGTAGCATATAATGTGTGTTGCGATATACTTACAGGACGATGATGATGATGATCTCATTAACCCGATGTAGCTCGCTAGTTATTACATACATTACTTACAGGACGATCAAAGTCAATCATCATTCCTGTTATTTGAAACCAATATTGTTGAGATTCGGGATCCAGTCATCTAATGCACGATATATTACAGCGCCTATATCCCAATATCACATTGTCAACTGGACTGGGTATGCAGGCCATCACCGAATACCTACTCTGTAATGACCACCATAATCCCAGTTCCCCCTGGACTCCTGGTGTTCTTACATCCACATTGTGTAGGTTTAGCTTGAAACCAGAATCGAAACCAGAATTAATGATTGGTCTCTTAGGCAAACAAAGACAGGTCCATTAACGCAGTCGAGGTCTCACATTGACCAAGGGTTCACCTCCCGCGCCCCCTATCAGGCCAAATATATCTAATTGGGAACATGCCTCGTCTTGGGGAATAGAGTCGAATCGGATATCACATCCGTGCATTTCATAAAGCTAAATGCCTTCCCTCACATTGCATGAAGGCAAATATCACATGGTACCACCTTTTATTTGGGTGAATACTGGGCATCATATTTCACCATGGTAGCTAATATTGGGCTCCATATTCTTCAAGGCAAGAACCTCCTTATATCGCCGAGATATTTCAGCGATCATGCCTTGAATCTTCTTGGCTTCCAAAAACTTGAGTCCGAGGATCTCGAAAAGCTGTGTTGCGAGGTCGAGGTCGGCGATAGCTCGCGTGTTTCTCAAGACGGCGCTAAGGTCATCAGGCTGGGCGGTTATTGCATAGATTAATGACAGCGTCGACGTGAAGAGAGCGAGAAAATTCAACCAGTTGTAGGCAAATCGTTGTTGCTGGTGCATGCTGAATGCTTGGCGGAGTGACATTGACGCTGCCGTCTCCAGCATTTTTATCCGCTTCAAGTCTGAAACGGGGAATAATGGGGATGGTCTGTATATCATGGCGAGGTGAGTATAGTAATTGAAGTCATACCAGGTTGTGTTAAGATGTGGTACGTTGTCGTTGACGTCGGGGAGCGGGAAGGGCATGCTCCGGCGCCAGTCGAGGAGTTCCTGGTGTAACGTATCTATTATTGCCTCGCGTTCTTGTGAAGTCAAATTTGCGTCCCTGGCGTTTCTGTAGACCTTCCGCGAAATCTTGCCTGCAATTTTCCGCAGAGATAGAATGTGCAGCGGAACAGCCATCAACGAGGGCTGAAGGGAGGTTTGAGGGATTATACAATCGGCGTGTATGGATTCTTCATCGGCATTTTCAAAGGGCTGTTCTCACTCAGTCAACCATTTTTCAAGAACTCATTTTGTCATTCATCCACACAAATTTAAGACTTACCGTTACATCTATATCGTCGTCATGAATTGCGAACGGTCGGCCTAAAGTAATGGAAACAACACTGAGTATTCGTATTAGTTGGCTGAATCTGGAATGAGAGAGGTATTGACAAGAACCTACCGATCCATCATGTATATTGAAAAGAATATCCGCTTGCGTCTTTGTTGCACATCAAGAGGAAATTTGCGATATGACGAGGCCGCATGGAGCCCCATTCCCAAGGCCAGACGGGCAGCCGTGCCAACAAGAAACCAGGTGTCTTCATCTGTCAGTGTTTGCAATATCAGTTGAATCTCAGTCACGTACTAGGACCTAGTTGGTTGAAAAAGGAGAAAGAGACCTGGAGCATTATGGCCTCCAAGGCAGACTAATTTCTTGTCAGTTGTGCAAGTCACCGATGAAGTAACTGGCAGGTGTTCCTACCATTTCGTCACTCCCCAGAGCTTGCTCAGAATACTGCAGGGCGTTGTTGTAAAAGAGCATGGATTCCGATTCCTCCGTCAGAGTGACAGAAGAGTAGGCAGTGGAACCGATTGCCAGGACCATCCAGATTCTGAAAACGTCGATGGGAGCTTGTGTGGCCAGGTTCTGAGGGTTTTGACAGACCCTTTCAAGAGTGTCCATAACCTCAGACCGCTTCAAGATTGGATAGAGGGTATGGGAGTGAGCAAAATAGAAATCCACTAGCCGCCGCACATGTGTCTCATCATTTGGCCAGGCCAGAGGATCAAGTGCGGCGCCAGACCCAGCCAAGTCGGCGAAGAACAGATCACCAAACAGAAGTGGATGGGTGGAGATAGACTCACTCAGGTTTTGGAAGAATGAGTCGTTGAAGGGATCTGAGGGAGAGCTGAGGCCAAAGATATCGATTCCTGTGGTTTCTTGATGACTATTGAATACAAAGTCCGCCTTATCTGGCGTCAAACGACGTAGGATCTTTTGAGTCAGGTTTGCGAAGGAGAGTCCCGTGGTCGATCCCAAGTGCCGTTCTGCAGTAGCCTCTAGAGAGAGCGCTGTCAATTGCTGGCCAAAGGTTGAGGTCTGGTCTTGTGCGGGCCATGGGTTCACAGCAGGGCCTTGCATCAGACCTTCGGCGTTGTCGGCAACGTTAGATGCGCTTTCTACATTGCCTCCGGAAACGCCGTGGGAGCTGCATTGTGGATCTACCACTGCTGGTTCTTGCATTTCAAAGTCGTCATAGAGGTGGTTGTTGTTTAATACCGGCGTGGCCACCGCATCTTGGGGAGTGTTACGCTCTTTGGCACTCATAGCCCTCCCCATACGGCGAAGCTTTTCTTCCAGGCCCTGAACATACCTGTGAGGATGTAAGCAAGCTGCTTTAAAACTACTCGAGGGAGTTGGCGAGCTCTACGGAATTCGGGATGAGAGGACGGGAGAGACTCATCTCATTCAGTTCCTCAATTTCTTGTAGTGACTCACTCTATGGGGTACGAAGCTGTTTGGAGATCATCTTCTTCGAAGCTACATCTCACTCGCGCCGAGATACAATTCTTGCATGAGGGTAATAATCTGTCGCACCTCTTCTTCCTTTTGTGGCAGCGCGAGCACGAAGCTCGTGCCCTTGCTGGGGTCGAACCCGAGGGTCTCGAAATAGCAGGAGCTGTGCCGTCAGGCATTGCGGAAGAGATCAGTCGCAATGATGTGTGATATTAAGACGTGCGGCTATTGGGATTTTGTGATAATACGTACTCCTTATCTAGGGCTTCCCCGCATTCTATTCGGGCCAATCCCATCCAAGGACCTTCGGGTATGTTCACGGCTATGTTACGTAACGGGTCGCGCTATCACTAGCCTGAGAACCCCACCAATCGCGATTTCCTTCAATGTTGATAACATTTGTTTTATATTATCTCAAGAAATATCTCCTTCCCCAGGGCACGAGCTTCGTGCTTATTGTTCTAAAATCACAGGGAGCTACCACGAGGATGCAGGTTGTTCCAGGATACAGAAAAAAATGTATTGCTCAGAGTCGATGGACATACCTACCGAACTGCGTGGTATTTAAAGGGAACAGCCCGCATCAATAATCGTGTTTGTGCCTGTCATACTTCTGGATCTTGCGAGAAGGAGGACCTGCGCTGCCACGTCCTACATAAAACGCCAATATTAGTACTCAAGATATATAAACAGCCACAGAATAGAAAGATAGCTTACCTCGAGCTCAACAAACCGTTTTAGCTTGGTCTGTTCTCGATGTGCCTCTTTTTGCTCTTCCGTAAACCTTTTTGCCCAGTCCTGTTCAAGGGGTGAGCTTTATTCTCGTACACCTAAAGTAGGAGATATATCCTTACTGTCTGAAGTAGTCCCGGAGAAACGCTATTCACACGAATCTTTGGGCCCATCATACCGGCCAGTGCCTTGATCATATGTAACTGAGCAGCTTTCGTAACACCATAGGCCTTAAGGCAGATTGTTAGCTGGCGACGTATACTGGAACCGGGGAGATGCGATTGAACTATTACCAAAGAGCTACCCATCCCCCTTACCCCTGCGATTGAAGAAGTGGCTATGAAAGATCCCTCGACTTGCTCGAGGTAAGTCTTTGCGGCATGTAATACCCACAGATGGGACTTGACGTTGATATTGAAGGCTTGGTCCCAGTCCTCTTCAAAAACGTTATCATCTATGGATGTCGTATCTCGAAACCTTGACCATCCTCCGTTGGAAAAGAGGACATCAATGCGACCCATAGCATCGTAGGTCTCCTTCACAAGACGCCGAATGTCAGCCTGAGAACCTAGGTCGGCACGTATGGCCATATATCTGACTGAATCCAGGTCACCAGCGCTTTGACCCGGTAGTTGGCTGGATAACTGGGCAACTAAACTTTCGGCTCGCTCAGAATTGGAATTATAGTTGATGACCACACGATAACCTTCCTGCGCGAAGGTTTTGGCCACCACCGCGCCCAGGCCTGCACTGCCGGCAGTGATGAGGACCACAGGAGATGAAGGCATGACGTGAAAATCTGTAAATGTGAATACGGGATGGGGTCTTCGCCTGGATAAGGAAAACAAAATGCCGCCTTGATAGTAATTGAACTCAGCAAGCTATTTAAAAAGAAATTGGACACCTAAGCCTTAAATTCGCCCTGTTTCGGTCGCAACTATGCCGTAGGCAGCCCGTGTCTGTTTTAGTGCGCAGAGACATCAACGATACTAAGGAAATTGTCGGAAATCCAGGTTTACCTTATCGGGTTGTCCATCACTATACGGCGATGAGTACGATAAACTTAGATAAAGAATAGATTGGTTTCCTCATCCGGCCATAGTCTCCTCTTTGATTGGGGCCGGTGATGAACTATTAGCTGGCGGACTCTCCGATCGTGCTTCGGACTCGTCGATCGGTCCGACGGGATTAGTTTATTTTGCTGTGATGGAAGTGAGGGTGGGTAAGCGTAGATAGAGAGCTCTCGTTGACTCTGATTACATGTGTGTGTGTGTTTTACTAGGAATATTTCAAACATATGGTCTTTCAACTCTTTTTCGGCTCTTATTTGGTATCCTTTCAACTTTCGTCAACTTAACTACGTTTCTCAGAGCTCGAGCTTTCTACAAGGAATTGGTACTACCCAAATGTCCTGGGTGTTCTTCCACCAGTGGATTGAAGGTCGTAGACCCATGCGATCAGTAAGTAGTAAGTGACGAGGAAGGGTAGTAAGACATGCGGAATTGAGATGATTGAGATGTCTGGCGCGACTTATCTTGACAAAATGTACTGTCGCTTCATTCGTATAATTAGGTAGAAAGAGATGATATGCAGTCTAGCGGTACCTAGCCTTAGCGTTGGGGTTTGAGTAAAGCATGGAAGGCAGTTTCGTGTAATCAACCATTCACAAAATGTTAAATTCAAGCTCCGAGGCCGGAATTCTAGCTCTCAGGCATGTTCTCAATACAAATAGCTCGATAATAACAACATAGCATTGTGTATTATGTACAAAGTTGTTATATATGATCTCTCTTTGGCTTTCTTATTTTAGATATCAACGACTGCAACGGCCTTGACCTCAACAATCATTCGCGGATCAGGCAGCTCTTTGACGCCAATGGTGGCTCTAGCCGGTGCACTATCTCGGGTCTTGAAGACCTTGTTCCACTCCTCGTTCATGCCAGCGTATTGGCTCTCCATGTCCAATACGTACACAACAGCGTCAATCAAGTTGTGGATGCCGCCCTTTCCGTCTGTTGCGCCTTTGATGATATTATCGATGTTCTCGAGAACTGCCGCCGTTTGTTTGCGAATATCGAGAATGTGCTTTCCGTCCGCAGTCTCAGTGACGCCTGGCCAGGTGCCATCAGGGCGACAGCACGCGGTGCCAGACACGTAGATGGTGCGGTGGTTGGAGAGAGGTGCAAGTCGAGCCTGGGGGAACCTTGTGGCACCCTCGGGGGCGTCAGGCTTAACTAAGTATGCTTGTCCGTTGGGAGACATGGTGGATAAGTGTGGCTGGCTGACTTGTAGGTTGCAGTGGCTTATTGAGAGAAAGAGTGATGGTGGTGGTGGTGACTGGCATTGGATGATCAAACGGGGCTTCTTTAATAGTTGAAGGTAGTCCCAGTGTCCTTGTCTTTTCATCGGCATGATTAAACTCATCCACATGTGGCTCCACTTTTGTGCCGATGGCGCTGCGCTGTATACTTGGTGTCGGGGCGTCCGCCCTCGCTTTGCGCGACGATGGCCCTGGTCGGATTTCCTGAAAACACCACACTACATCCGGTCGGTTGTCCCCTTCTACAGTCTGCTCTCACTCTATCAGCCGATATCGGGGCGTTGTGAGGTGTATAGTTCCTTTTCATCCTTTTTGAGCAAGATCTAGAGGCTAGACTTCGAGAACACAAGCAGCTGGGATTATAATGGTCGATGTGCTACCACCAGCTGTTTCAAACATTCCGAATTTCCTTACATTGATTTCAGCGGAGACCCAGATCCCAGACACCGGAGAACGGTTCATCGGGAAACTGCATTGAAGACGAAAAAGGAAAACGGAAAGATAGATTTCGCACAACTCGTGAATAGCCATGAGTCAACCACCTTCCGGCATGCCGGAGAAACCCCCACCTAGTCCAGGATCGAGGGGTACCGAACAACAATTCGACGAAAAATCTGCACATCAAGTCCCTCCCACCATTTCCACGGAGAGCATTGATGAACCTGCCATTTTGGAATATCCCGAAGGAGGCTTCGAGGGCTGGAAAGTGGTAGTCGGGAGCTGGCTGGCCTTGTTTGGGTCTATGTCTTTTATGAATAGCATTGGAACATTCCAGACCTACCTCCTACGGAACCAGCTCAGCGACCACAGCCCCGAAGCCGTGGGCTGGATCTTCGGCGTCTACAATGGTTTGACGTTCCTTCTCGGCATCCAGGCCGGGCCCATATTCGATGCGAGGGGTCCCCGTGGGTTGATCTGCTGCGGAGGTGTTCTGACAATTTTGTATCTCATGCTGCTGGGAATTTGTACAGAGTATTGGCATTTCATGCTCGTATATGGTGTTTTGGGCGGCATCAGTCTCTCGCTCATCTTTAGCCCGGCTATTGCCATTGTTGCTCACTACTTCAATGCCAGACGTGGACTCGCCACCGGAATTGCATCGTCTGGGGGCGCTGTTGGTGGCGTCGTCTTTCCCTTGATGCTCCAGAGACTGTTCGATACGGTTGGGTTTGCTTGGGCAACCCGGATTGCGGGTTTTGTTTGTATTATCACCTTCGTGCTTGCCGGAATCCTCGTTCGTCCTCGGTTCGCCCCAAAGCGGTTGACTCTTTCAACCGTGCGCCCTGATTTATCCATCTTTCGACAAGGTGGCTTGGCCTTGACAAGCTTTGGCGTCTTCTTCCTTGAGTGGGGCCTGTTCATTCCTTTTACCTATCTGACATCCTATGCGCTTGATCACGGGAGCTCGGCAGGCTTTTCTTACATGCTTCTCTCGTTGATCAATGCCGCTGGAATATTTGGTCGATGGGTTCCGGGGTTCTATGCCGATCGACTAGGAAGATTCAACATGCTTATCCTCACTGTTCTCGGCTCTTTCCTCAGCATCTTGTGCCTGTGGCTACCGACCAAGTCAAGCGAGCCACTTATGGTTATCTTTGCCTTGGTTTTTGGCTTCTTCGGTGGTAGCAACGTCAGCCTAGCTCCGGTATGCGTCGGCCAGCTGTGCAAGGTCGAGTCGTTCGGTCGATATTATTCTACAGCATACATACTCGTCAGCATAAGGTTAGTAAAAACTCTCTTGGCTCGCTTTCCCTACAGAACTGATGTACATGGTTAGTATGCTCACTGGTACCGCGTTGGGTGGTAAATTTATCAAGATTTGTAACGGTGAGTATCACGGTGTGATAGCGTTTGCAGCTGCCAGTTATCTGGCGAGCTTCGTTTGTCTCGTTACGGCGAAAATATTTTGCTGCGGGAAAAGTAAGATATGGTCAAAATTTTAGTGTATATGCAGCCTACAATAACCCAGAGCTCGTCATCCCACTTGATGCAAAAAATAATTTACCCAGGAAATTACCGGGTCGTGGAACTAAAAATCCCACACGAAAGCCCAGTATATTGATGATTATGTACATAGTCTATTTGGTTTCATGAGATAGTTATATCAGTCGAAATGCCATACATTATCGTGCTAGCAGATTTGTGTCAATACAGTGACACCTAAGTTTCAACACCACCCCTTATCGTGCCGATTGTGATCTTACCAATCAAAAATATGAAATAATGGGCGGTATAACTATTTAAGTAGGCGGTGTGTTATTTTAGGAAGGCGGTAGCTGACAGAGTGCTGAAACTTAAGGTGTCACTGTATGTATTGACAATGGCCTTTGACTAATGTAATTATGGTTGCTATCATTTCCAGCCCCAGATCGGAACTGCCGAATGGCCTATCTTTTGCACAGTCACTGGAAAAGGCTAATATGGAGTTTGCAGCGCCCAAGAATTGCAAAAAATGTGTGGCATCTTGTTGTCATATCTTTCGTTTAAGCCCCTGCTTTCTTTCTGCGTTTTTGGGCCTCCTATCAAGCGACGGTTCACACATTATCCCATCGGACGTTCCGACAGACCACATCATAGTAGGATGGTCTGGGGCCAATCTATATAAGCTCATTTTACTAGTATACTTTTGGAAGGAAATGAGCTGCATCTCATTCAGTCACCATGTCAGGACCTACACCCCAGCACTATCAAATCAATGACTTCACTTTCCAAAATGGGACTGGTCCGACCTCGGTCCAGCTAGCCTTCCTAGACATCAACCCGAATGCGGAGAAGGTGGCCCTTGTTTTAACCTCTTTCCGTGGCCGGCTTCCATCTACCTTGACCTTTAGCCATGGCGCCCTCAAGGACCACAGGATCATTGCAGTGGCATTGTTTGGTAATGGCGAATCTTCAAGTCCATCCAATATGGTCAACTTTCCCACATCACTCACATACCAAGACTGCGTTCGTGCTCAGCACCAGCTGATAAATTCACATCTCAACATCCCAACTATTGATGTGGTGGTTGGTTTCTCCATGGGCGGGCAGTGCTCGTACTACTGGACCTTGATGTACCCTGACATGGTCCGAAACGCTGTCATTATCTGCGCCTCGGCTCGTACCAGCCGCCACAACTACCAGTTTCTCGAGGGGCCAAAGGCTGCTCTGGAGTATGCTGCCGACTACCACAGGGAAGGTCGCAACGAACCCTCTTCAAGGCCATTAGGCGGGCTACGAGCTTTCGGAAAAGCATACTCAGCCTGGTTGACGAGCCCCGAGTGGTTTGAGAATGAGATGTACAAGTCAATGGGATATGAAACATTGAGTGATTGGGATAAAGATACGACTGGGGTAAACTACCATAGTTGGCACCCTGATGACTTGCTCGCCAAGGTAGGCATGTGGCAGGGAGCCGATGTCACGCTGATCTCGGGAGACACATCTTTACAAGAAGCACTGTCACGAATCAAGGCGCGTGTCCTGGTTATGCCATGTTCAACAGACCAGTACTTCCGCTGGGAAGCGTCTGAGAAGGAGTCACTTGTGATTCCTCGTTCAACGTTCATGGTCATACCATCTGCGTGGGGTCATTTGGCTGGACTGGGCTGTAACGCAGCAGATAAAGACTTTATGGATCAAGCGATTACTGAGTTTTTGAGGAAGCAGTGAGAAACGACGTGGAGTATATGTGCCCGATATGATTTTGAACAAAATAGACATCTCCAAAGCCTAGGATACGCAAATTTTGACCGTAATGAGGTGATAAAGCAAAATAAATAACGGGTTTTCAACATTGTATTTAGCCGGATCATTTAATTTTCTGAAAGGTCCACTGTGCTCTGAAATATCTCGCGTCCCCGCTCAAACAAAGCCGCAGCCTCGATAAGCTGTTCATCGGCCCAACGCCTTGCAACAATCTGCATACCTACAGGCAGCGGGACATCTGGATGGCCTTTGGCCGTGGAGAAGCCACAAGGTACGTTCAGCCCAGGATGGCCAGTAACATTAAAGGGACAAGTGTTGCTGGTCAAGCCAACGGCGACACCGAGTCTTTCTAGGACCGAGGCCCTTTTCCCATCGGGGCCGTTTGGATCTGGGTGAGGCATCGCGACTGTCGGAGCACAAGGTGTGACGAGGATATCAACATGCTCAAGAGCAGAATCATACGCAGCTCTGAGCGCAAAGACCATGCGATGGGCCTTGGCCTCCAATCCTGCTTTGGATGACTCCTTAGCGAACTTTTCGCTTAGCATGATGTTGACTACAGCTGGGTTGTTGCATGTCAACGTATCGTATGTCTCTTGGGATGGAGGCCATTTCATCTGTGTATGCGGCGACAGAAAAGAAAGGTGGCCAGAGGGGTTTCCTTCGCACAGGTAATTCGACATGGAGGGTCGGGTTGCCGCTGTCCAGATTGCTGGACCTTGCTGGTGCATTGGAATAGACACCTCGCAGACAGAAGCTCCAACAGCTTCAAAGGATCGGGTCGCTGCCTGGAAAACGATATCTCGCACATCGGCAGCAACTCCGGGCATGTGGAAAGATTCCTTGAGCAGACCAACCCTCAGCTTATGGCCAGGTTTTGGTGTAGACTGGATCTCTTCCCTGGCCTGGAGCAGAAGTTTTAAGTAAGGCTTTACACAATGCACCAAGGGGGTTTCAGGGGTCATCCGCGGGTCGTAGCCATCGTAGCCTGCCATGACTTGCAACAGCGCGGCGACATCTTCTAGCTCGGTCGCTAGCGGGCCTAGGTGGTCGATCATGGGCGACATGGACCCTGCACCGGTGTAGGGGACTAGACCAAAGGTAGGCTTTAACCCGTAAAGGCCATTATAAGAGGCCGGGATTCGCACCGACCCAGCCTGGTCTGTGCCAATAGCCAACTCCACAGTTTCACCCCATGATTTGCCGCTCTCTTTGGATGCCAGGCGATGAGCCGCAACAAGAACTGCAGATCCGCTGCTGCTTCCACCGGCCGTGTGGTTGTGCAACAGTGGATTATGAACTGGGCCTGTCGCTGAGGTGAAGGACAAGGGAGAGGCACAAAAGCTTTCACAAGTAGACGTCCCTTTGATGATGCCGCCAGCCCCAAGGATCCGCGAGACCACAATTGCGTCAACAGGGGAGATGGGGTACCCGTCGGCTTGAGGGAACAGTGACTGGGGTACACCAAGCGTGGTCGGTAGCCCTCCGACAGATATGATGTCCTTGACAGCAACAGTACGTCCACTCAGTAGGCCGCTAGCCGGAGCCGCGGATCTTAAATCACATCGATGACTCCAGCCGTTGAAAGGATTCTCGTCCAATGTTGGCTTCCAAAAGTTCCGATTTTCTAGCGTTTTGTGAGGAAGCAAACCCGGCGCAATGTAGTCGGGCGCATTGTCGATGCTTCTCAGGACTGTTTCAAGCGATCTCAGCAAAGTAAGATAATCCCGGGCATCTTTTTCATCCAGAGTATCAACATGGAGCTGATCTGCGAAATGCCGTAGGTCTTTTTCACTTATTTTGGAACTACACCGCCTGTTAGGTGTTGAAATGATCCACGTTTATGTCCAGAGGTTGCTTACCCTACACCATCAGAGATCGATACGATAGACATTATGTTGAAAATTTCCTCAAGCTTGAAAAAGACCGGGCGATATTGCGAGATAGTACAGTTCCAATTTAAGCAATTGTATGGAGATATCTTCAGAGAGTATTGTACTAATGTGATATCTCAGACATGTCGGCTCGTCCGACGGAGGTTGAATCCCATCGGACCCGCCCTCCCAGGTACCAAGATATGAAGCAGAGTCAGGGCGAAGTGCCTTGAACTTATTGTTCATCTTTAATGTCAATTCCCGTGGCCGTTAAACGATCAATGGGCCTTAATATTCGATTGGAAATCAACAGCACGAAAATATGTCTGTCCGTTTGATATATTACTAAATTATATCCAATATTGTCAAATAGGCCAAGTAGCCTCAACAGTGAACAGCACAGTCAAAACAAGATTAATGGACTTAGATTAATTGCATGTACGAAATTACATGCAAAGCGTTCATTTGACTGGTAAATCCCATTCTTGCATCAAATGACTTATTTCTCTATGCGCTTTGCCCTGCATTATTGTCCATTGGCAAGCAGAATGCGGCCTCCATCGACGCAAAGCGATATTCCGTCGACATACGCCTAGACATGACATTAGTATTGTTCCAGCATCGTAAGATAAAACAAATCAAGCTAGAACAAGGCTGCATATACTTACTCCCGCACGGCTGACGAGGTACAAGATAGTGCCAGCAATATCGTCCTCGATTCCTGCTCTTTTAGCAGGAACCTTGTCAAAGAGGGCGCTGAAGACATTCCCTTTCTCCCCAACAGGGTTCATGTTGCTTGGAACAACTACATTGATCAGCATCTAGGTCCATTCATGTTGCGTATCACAACGTCGTGTTTCACTCACAGCCTGGGTTGATTCCTGCCACTCGCACATAGAAGCGGCTGAACTTGGCTGCCAGCAGCTTAACTAGGTGATCAGTCGCGGCTTTGCTCGTGGCATAACTCGTTAGGTCCACATTCGTTACATTGTGCATGCTTGCGCATGAACTAGTTATAACCACCACTCCACGACCATCACTTCGACCAAGCCGGCCATCTGGTAGTTCAAGACGCGAGGCAGCTTCTAGCAATGGGAGAAAAGCCACGGAAAGGAAGTAGTGGGCAGTGGTATTGACACAAAATGTGTCAGCCCAGTCCGAGTGTCGCGAGGACCACATAGAAGCCTGCAGCTCGGACAAGGATGCCTCTGACACATTGCATTGGATAATTGGGTCTCGTCTTATGCCTGCGTTGGAGATGAGCATATCAACATGACTCTCTCGCTGGCTGACCTGAGCCGCAAGATCTTGAATGGCTTGCTTGTCAGAAACATCGCAGGGGATTCTAGGGTTGGCATTTAGTATATCTTTAGTGATTTTGAATATGAGTTTGTTATCATCCAAACCTACGCATATGCAGATCCTCCAGCTTCCTTGCCAAGTTCGTTGAGCTCTGTCACCCTCTTGCCAATCTGCTCACTTGGTAAATCAACGAGGTACACTTTGGCCCCGTTTACCACAAGACCCTATTATACCAAAATTAGCTATCATTTATATCCAAAGTTGGCATAATAAAATGAACTTACCCTGGCAATCATAAAACCGAGGCCACTGCTGCCTCCTGTCACTACTGCCACATACCCCTTGACCCCGAACAAGTAATTTGTGAGAAGAGAAGACATGCTGATAATGTAATGGAATGTGATGTGTTGTGTTGACACTTTAGTGAGTTATGAACGTAGCGAGTTGTGGCACTTGTACTACTTAACAGGGGTTTGATAAGCGCCATATTGCATGTCGGAGGTGCCGACGAGTAGGTCATCGGAGAGCCAATCCCAGGGACCTTCGGGTGATTCCCGAGCACTGTATTACGCGATTGTGGCTAGCTTGAGTTTATCATCTCGATCTCATTGGGGAAACATCAATCATAAGTATCAAATGCGGGGGTTTGAAGATTACAATGGCAAGGTAGTTTTTAGCTTCTTTCCTCGGACCCTATGCAGCCCCACACTTGCTTTGCTTGACTTTGCAGTTTTTCAATGGGGGATCGGCGCTTTGAAAAGGTCTCACGCATTGTGCTAGTATGTTGGTCATACGGGTACAGAAGACTGCCCTCAGCATTCAACATCCTGCAAGCTGAACATCGTATGTCCATCCACACAGCCTTGGCCATAACTTGAATCCCTCGTATCTCTTTATTCTGTTTATCTCTTTGCCTCTTCTACTCTTCAATACATGTGTGAAGAGGGTCCAATGTACTCAATAATGCCTAACCGTCTCAGGTCTCTTACACCCCATGAATAGACTAGAAATGTTCTAAGATGATTCGTTGATTATGAATGACCAGATTTGCATTGGGATATATCTTTTAATATATAACATCGACAGCTCCAGCTATAAGTAGCACACATAGTTTGTAAAGTATCAAGGCGCGTCCCTTTTATCACGTAACCACCCCCATATTGTTCATCACATCAGGCATCTTGTATAAATCATCATATTCTTTGTCCCAATTACCTGGGATGTACCCTGTACACCTCAAAGCTTCAGGCTCACACGGACAACAGCATCCAAAAATAGGATTACTCCTTGTAGTGCTCCTTGGTTCTCTGCTCAGCGAGGTCCAGGCACTTGGCCGTCATTGCCGTATCACGGGGAATGAGCTTAATCTTGAACTCCCTGGGGATAGCAACCAGTGCCGTCTTGAACTGGTTGTACTCGACATAGTCGGTATTGGGAGGGTTCTCTTTGCTGGCCACAATCTTGTATGACGACAGAATCCTCACCAACGCAGAGTACAAAAGGCGAGAGGCGATGAACTGGCCTGAGCAAGCACGAGAACCAGTTCCAAAGCTCAAGTGATCCAGGCCAGCGCTGGTAGCCTCCTTGGGAGGGTTGATGGTCTCGAGCCAACGCTCGGGGTTGAACTTTCCAGCGTCGGGTCCGAAATGATCAACATCTAGAAACGTTAGACATTTGCTATAATAACTGAAGCGGAAGATCTTAGTTGATAATCACTCACCATGGTTACCCGCCTGGGCATTGATCAAGATCATGGTCTTAGGGGGGATGATAGCACCATTCCAATTGACCTCGGTGACAGTCTTTCGGGGAAGACTCAAGGAGCTAACGGTGTAGTACCGGCCAGCCTCCTTGACAATGGCATTGATGTAGGGAATGGTCTCCTCTTTAAAGCACCCAGTCCAAGCATCGTCTCCATTAGGGTAATGGCGCTTGATGTCCTCGTATGCCCGATCCTGCCACAACTGTCCTTCCTCGGTCGACAGAGATCCAATGCACGAGGTTAAAGTTCCGGGAATAGTCTCGAAACCACCAGAAACCAGGGACAAGCAGATGGAGGAGACTTCGACACCAGAGAGCTTGGTTTCCTCGTCCTTGAGGATAGCAGCAGAGATACAAGGCTTGTCGGTGCCATTCTTGATCATCTCACGAACCTTATTCAGGAGGTGGTCCAAATAGACGTCACGTCGCTGTCGAAGCTCCTTTGAACGGGCATTCTTCTCATTGTTGGGCAAATAACGAAGAGCCGGGATGTAGTCCTGCAGGTTCTCAGAGGCGCTGCGCAACAGGGAGATAGATGATCCCACGTGCAAAATCTCACGTAGCAGGTCGTCGTAGACAGCATCCATACGAATGCCGTAGCAGAGGGTCAAGGTTGTGTTGAGCGCGTATCGCTGAATGTACGGGCGAATGTCAATCTCGATTTGACCGTTCTTGCTGTCCTTTTTCATGTCTCGTAAGATGCAGTAGCTCTCGAGGTCAAACATAGGGTAATAGTTCCTCAAAGCCGGGCGACTCAAAGCCGTTCCAGCGGCCTTGCGCTTCTTCTTGCAGGACTCATCCCAGGGTGAAGATCCGATGGTGAAGCCCTGGGTGCTGCTGATTACGCTGTGGAAGGTGTAGAGCATGGGACGGTCAATGACTGCATTCTGGTTACCGAGGAGCATCTTCTTGCAGTCATCAAACGAGTTGACAACGACGGCCCTGGTATTGCCCAACTTGATCTGGAAGACAGAGTGGTTGTGCTGGCGCCACCATTTCTCTAACACTGTAGCATGGTCCTCGCCGAGCTTGAGAAGATGACCAAATAGTGGAACAGCGCCAGGGATTTCTGGCATGCCCTTGATGTGAGGAATGTCGGTAGCATACAGAATCTATCGAACTTGTCAATAAATGGACAGTGAAAAAAGCCAATAATGCCCATCCCGGGCATACTCAAAAGTACAACTTACCGTGTAGAGCATATAGGTGAGCAGCACTACTATGACTGCCGTCAAGACTGGTCCAGCATGTTCCTGGTCTTTAAGCTGGTGCAATTTATAGCCCAGCCAATCGCTACCTCCATGGACTTTGGCGTCCATGTTGGGTGGATATACAAAGTGTCAAATGCGGTTGAAAGACAAGAGGATAAGAGAAAATGTGTTGTAAATGATCGAGATTCGAGAGGATGGTGGAATGATTTATCCTTTCATAAACAAATATCATGAACTCGAACCCACGACTCTTCATATGCCTTTGTTTCCAGCTAGTACATCATATCTCCCCTCAGTTGAAATCCGCAACGCCATATCTTTTAGTGGCGGATGATCCGATAGCAGTCGACTCCATTACCGCTCTCGAGATTAGGGAAGTTTTACATCGGCACCTCCGACGCGATATGGGCCTCGGGCGGACTCGCCGTCCAATCTATTTTTTTTCGGTAAAAAAGCTGTATTTTATTGTGGGAGGTACCAAGTTCCTACGACAGACCTAATCTTTTGTTTTATTTTATTTCTTCTATGTCCTCACAATTGCAAAATGGTCTATGAAAGCACATGGCAAATGAGCAACATATTTTGAAGAAACAATAGACGTATTATGGTTAACAGGAACACGCCAGCGTGGTACACTACCAGCACGTAGTCACACCAGGTTACGTTGGAACTTAGAAGGTCTCGGATCACATCGACATCACGATCGGGTTCCCCGCATAGCAGCATGTATGTACCAGCGAGCTACATCCGGTTAATGAGATCAACATCGTCACGATCGGGATTCCCGACCACCAATTACACGCAAATCAACGATTCTCGCAGCCATATGAGACGTGCAAGATCATCGAAGGTTCGTGTCAGGTGCTTTGGTAATATATTCTAGTCAATAAGAGTGGTCCAATGTACGTCCGTGAACTTATCTGGGGTGCGTTAGCAGCCTTGGCAGCCCCATACTATCTTAATCCTTGTTGATAAGAGTGTTGAAACTTTTAGGAATGAACTATTATAAGATGGTGTAAATCAGCCATAGCGTCCAATTTATGTTGTACGTATCTCCCATTTTGAGTCATGAATGATATCAGGTCAGATAAACACGACGGGAACGAACCCGATGTGTACCAGACAACGTCGACAATCGATTCGCTTGCTGTAGAGCAGCCGCTCCACCGCCCGTCTACCAAGCGAGGTCTTACGGCACGCCATGCGCTCTTCATTGCCTGGGGTGGTACTGTTGGGACCGGCCTCTTTATCACCACCGGCAAGACTCTTGCGACTGGTGGGCCAGCCTTCCTCGTCGGGAGCTATGTCTTTATATCTATCTTGGTATACTTCATTCTTACGGGAGTCATTGAGATGGCCACGTTTCTTCCCGTCCGTGGAGGCTCCATGAGTCGGTATGGCCACCTCTTCGTATCCAAGAGTCTTGGGTTTGCCATGGGCTGGCTCTACGTCTACTCTTTCGCCATACTGGTTCCATTTGAACTTACTGCATGCGCTATCCTCATAGACTTTTGGCAACCGGGTATCAACAGCGCTGTTTGGATCACCATTCTGCTGGTCTTGTTGGTCATTCTCAACGTCCTTCCAGTGAGATTCTACGGTGAAGCAGAATTTTTCTTCACCGGTGTGAAACTGGCCACCATTATCGGCCTGCTTTGCCTTTCGTTCATATTGTTCTGGGGAGGAGGTCCTGACCGTATCAGGCTCGGGTTCCACTACTGGAAAGAGCCTGGTGCAGCAAACACCTTGATACTGGAAGGTGATGCTGGCAGGCTCATTGCCGCTATTGCCACTGTCATCAGCAGCATCCTGCCCTTCAGCTTTACACCCGAGATGGTGGTTGGAACGGCGGCTGAGATCAAAGACCCGAGCAAGAATATACCAAAGGTGGCGAAGCATTTCACCTGGCGTCTGGTTGTTCTTTTTGTCGGCAGTGCCATTGGTATCTCGATCATTTGCCCTTCTAATGCTGCCACCCTCACGAGTGGAAGCGATGCTGCATCCTCACCCTGGGTTGCTGGTATCAAGCAAGCTGGAATACCCTACTTGGACAGCATCATAAACGCTGTGGCGCTTGTAGCAGCCTGGTCAACGGGTAATGCATTCCTTTACCTCTCTAGTCGATCCCTTCACTCCATCGCTATGGAGGGTAACGCCCCTCGAATCTTTCAACGCTGCACTGCAAAAGGAGTGCCCATCTACGCTGTGGGGGCGACTTCATGTGTCTCTCTCCTGGCGTATATGACACTTAACTCCTCCTCGGCGACTATCTTGAACTGGCTGTTGAACTTGGTCAACACCGGCGGGTTTTTGTCCTGGGTCTGCTGTTCCATCACATATCTTCGCTTTCGAAAGGCCTGTGAGGTTCAGGGGGTTCCAAAGTCAAAGCTTACAGAGAGGTCCCCGCTACAGCCATACACGTCGTGGATTACACTCGTTTTGTTTAGTATCTTATGTCTTTTGAACGGTTTCACGGTCTTTTTCCCATCCGAATGGTCAATTGCGTCTTTCATGTCAGCATACATTGGGCTGCCGGCGTTTCTCATCCTGTATTTTGGTCACAGATTTGCTAATTTCAAAGAGCCTTGGGCCATCCCGTCACATCTTGTGAACCTACAGCTTGACCCAGCGGAATTGGACGATAATTGATGTATCTCAGCTGGAATGAGAACTATGTTATGAATACCCTTAGACTTGAGCATAGTGCAAAAAGTTTCATTCCTCTTAATGCTGAGCAAATCTAGGAATTTAGCAATTAGCAGAGTCAATACTTGTATTATGGTCCGGGTCATAGAGGCCTGGTGCAAACGACGCTGCACACACACGAAATGTATCGGGGTGATTATTTGTGTACCCGGGCGATGTATTGTTTACTGAAAGTACTAGTGCAGGTTTAATATATAGAAGCCCGTAGAGATAGGTTTAATATCTCCGTATAAAAATGGCATCAAGAAAGTATTGGGAACCATCTTAGCCTTAATCTGCTGTATTCCTTCAATTCTTGATATCATTTCAAGATATATTTCCCATCCCCACATTCCGTGATATATATATATATATTTAAATTTTCAAACAGACTTTGCGCATCTCAATCTCACAACAGAAATGACACCGAGGATACATTTTACAAGTCAACATTGGAGTTCTAAGCTGTCAAATGCTAGGTTACATAGAAAGTCTCTTGCAAAAAGTATGCTTTTGTTTCCGCTTGTTTGTCCCCTCTACCTATGAAGCTAAGAAGAGCGACAAAATGTCTCCAAGGCATTTGTGTTATAAATAGGAGATCTGAGACCACCAGAAATGACCTCTAAAAAGACACTACAAGGCCGCGTACGCGGCCGTCTACTCTTGTTGAGATTGAACAGAGAGAGATGTTCGCATCAAAAGACTCCACGAGCCATGACCACGTGACCTTATGGATGACATAATCCGCGCTACTGGACCCGTCGAATAAAATTTTGCGATCCGCTTTCTCTTTTCCTTTCTTCTTCACTTCAAAACATATACACGGTCCCCAACACACTCTTGTCGATGGAATAACCTCACTCTATCTACATATTTTAGTTTAGGGACCCAGACCGAAGAATGCTCGTTCTAATCCCGCCCCCTGACATACAGCCAGAGGGGAACGGGTTCGCTTTTGAGCCAACATCCCCAATTCTTTTGATATGAATCTTGCGATTTAGTCTTGCCGGTGTTTTCTTGATATCTGTGTTCACTCGCAGGGGCTAGCTTAGGCTGGCGCTGAACTCTTGATGCTTGGGTTTCAACCCTGCGAGTCACTCAGATTCTTGCAACTTACATGGTCATCTCCTCCAGACAGGGATAACCATATTCGCGTCTTTTATCCACTGACCCCTATATAACTAGATAGATGTAAACAGCCTTGGCATCTTCGAAGTCTTGTCCGTCATATCTTGATGTTTGAGGTCAAAAAGATGCCAAAACTAAGCCCTCACGGTTGGATACGTCCTTCTGGAGACTCCCTCGTGTTACGTCCGCTCCCTCTATGGGGCTGTGCGTGTCAAAGTAGGGAGATACATTTCTTGTAAATAGCTTAATTTGAATATTGTGACATCGGAGAAAAGACAAGGAATGTCCCGTAGTTGTGGAATGCTGTAGGCATGCACCTCACATGAGTCCTTGCTAGGGACTCGTAACAACCTTTCATCGAAGACCTGCGTCTCCATCCCTGTGGACACTTTGCTCCTGCATTTTGAGTAGTTGCCTGATTAAAATACCCAAAAGAAAGCCCGTGAAATCTGCACAGATCCCCAATATTTGTTTGACTAAAGCGAGCATGAAAGCTGCTAAGCGCTCGGGTGTGGCTAGGTTGATGGAGGAGTCAGGCATGAGTATGCAATCCTTGCTACTATACGGAGTATACTGTACTTTTTTTCAATATGGAATGCGGCACGAGGCATTATGAAGCGTGACCCACATAGCTTTCCCTCACTTTTGTTCACTGATTAACTCTCATTGGATATCCCTTCCAAGGTTGGTTGATCTAAAGTTAATCATTACCTCCAACGGTTATACTTTGAGACAGGAAGCACTAACGCCCAGACCAATATGTAGGTGAATGGATCAAATATTTATCCAGGCATAGCCATTGGGTATGACAAAAGGGCCCATGAAATAAACAGGGTGAAACTATTGTTGTTTATTCCAGACAGAGTTAGAATACCATAGGACGATGCGTGGTAGCTAGTCGTAACAAGGCCCTTAACCCTAGCCTCCCTTGGACTACCATTACCTACATAATAGGATCGAAGGGGCTGCGGTATATAAATCCAACATATCTCCCGCAGACCCAAGGCTCTATTTCTCCCAGCGCCTGTCCACCTGCAACAGTCACTCATTTACTGAACCATTACCTCTTACACTCATTGAGGCAACTATCTGAACATTCATTCCTTCGATCCATATATTCTGCTTTACATTTTCCATCATTCACCATGGCCCGCTTCAATCTCTCATTCATCTCCATTTTCCTCGTTCTCGCCGTCCTCGCTCTCTCTATGCCCGCTAAGCGTGATGGGCTTGCTCCCAGCCATTCGCTCAAACTCGACAGTGCTGTTAATGAATTGACGGTTAGACACATGCGGGAAAATAATCATGAGTGATATCATATTGACAAATGAACTCAGCATGCCACTCGGTCCGCGGATGGTCCAGACGACAACATCAGCCAAAAGCAGCAACTGAAGGCCAAGATCGCTGAGAAGCTGGCTGAAAAGGCCGGCCTTGGGAACGGGTCTACTACTGCTACCCCTACCGAGGAGCCCAAGTCCAAGTTTAGCGGCTTCGGGAAGGTTCCCTTGGTCGGTCCTATTGTCGGTGATATCGGAGGTGGTCTCTGATTCACCAAGTATTGAGATCAGACATGTGAGCCTCGATATGAAACTGGCGCACAATCTGTGATGAGCGCAAGCATATTTGCGTTGGCGCTAGCTGGGTGATACTTATTTCATTGTTTACTTTGTTTGTAAGAGGAATGGTCAAGGAGATCATTGTCAGGTTCCATGCTTAATTTGATATGATTAGTTGTATTACTTTCTGTTGTGCCTCATTCCCAATCTGTACTTGGTAAAGTTGCATCCGCTGGTTTGATAGTTTGAAGAAAACACATCCCGTTCATCTCCAGGCTGTTGTCACATCATGAGCTTTTGTCGCGGCTTGCCTGTTGTTGGCCTTCATGAAGTCCCGTGTAGTAGCCGGCATAGTACCAGGACATCATTAGATTCTTCAACGACTCATCTTGAACTAGAAGTATGGGTTAGTTACTTGAATTGATGTGTCTCGAAGGCGAATCATACCATTTGCCATGACTGGGTGAGGCATCGGGATAACAGGTGTGGAAACCGCAGAGTTGGAACCTTCCACTGGCTGAGAGGGCTATATATCGTTAGAAGGTCCCTTGGCGAGGAATACATCAATGGATTGGTAATATACCTCGGGAGCAGACTCAGAAGTTTGCTCATCAATGGTCATTGAGACATTCTCATTCTCAGGCTGAATGACATCATCCTGTGCGGCCTTGGTGCGTTCACTATCACCGTGATGCACAGCTGGAGTAATAACAGTGCCTTCTGCTTCTTTCAAGACATCTTCAACATTTTCACCCTTGGCGTGAATGCTCCAATAATGCTGCCGCCAGGTTAGATATTGGTCACGTGAATTGGAGATTTAGTGACTGACCTGGTATTCTTCGACAGCATCATCCCAGGACTGAACTAGGGCAGAATCATCCCAGACCTCTGCATGTGTCAAGGACACCTTTTTATTCTTCCCCATGATGCTGGCCCATTTGGAGTTGGAGGTTATTGAGTTGCAGCAAGTAAACATCTTGGCGGTAATCGTGGTAGAGGTGGCTCACCGCCTTCCGCGCAAATCAGAGAAGAAAAAAAAGTTTCCCGCAGATGATTGAGCAGCATACAGTCTCCAATTCAACACAACAAAACCTCAAAATGGCCCCTGATAAGAGAGTTTCAAAGCGCAAGGGTATGTACAATGATTGGGACGGGTGGAATCTATTTTCATTTCACTAACGCTACTACAGCTGCGCCTGTCGCCGCCGACTCACCCGCCAAAAAAACCAAGAAGGTCGAGGCCAAGCCTGCTGAGGCCACCGAGGAGGCTGCTCCTAAGTCTATCTTGAAGAAGAACGAGAAGGCTACCAAGTCCAAGGCAGAGAAGGCTGCTGCACCGGCCAAGGCCAATGTTGAGCCCACCCGCCAGGTCAAGCCTCGCAAGCGTGCTGCCGACTTCCTTACCGACGAGGAGACCGAAGAGCCTGTCGCACCTGTGAAGGTTGATAAGAAGGCCGAGAAGAAACCTGCCGCTAAAAAGTCCAAGAAGGAGGAGGCCGAGGCCGCCCCCACTCCCAAGAAGGCTGCCGCAAAGAAGGCTGCCCCCAAGACCAAGAAGCCCGAGCCCGTCGTCGAGTCCGAGGAGGAAGATGTCGAGGTGGACGTCTCCCCCGCTGATGAAAGCGAAGCTGAGAACGAGGGTGATGATGACCAGACCGAGGCTCTCATCAAGGGCTTCGAGAGCAGTGGCGACGAGGATGAGTCTGATGGTGAGGGTTACAAAGAGGGTGAACCTATCCCCAAGGCCCCAAATACCAAGAAGGCCGAGCGCAAGCTCGCCAAGCAGCTGCGAAAGGACGGCCCCCCCGAGGAGCCCGGCACTGTCTACATTGGGTAAGTTTCGACCGTAATTTCTGATCAGTTTAAACCATCTAACATCTCGTTCTCAGACGTATTCCCCACGGTTTCTACGAGCACCAGATGAAGGCCTACTTCTCCCAATTCGGCGAAATCACCAAACTCCGTATTTCGCGCAACCGTCTCACCGGCCGCTCCAAGCACTACGCCTTCATTGAATTCTCTTCCACCACCGTCGCCAAGATCGTCGCTGACACCATGGACAACTACCTCATGTATGGCCACATCGTCAAGTGCAAGTACGTCCCGAAAGAGCAGCTGCACCCCGAGATCTGGAAGGGCGCCAACCGCCGCTTCAAGGTTACTCCATGGAACCGCATCGAGAAGAAGCGTCTCGCGAGAGGCAAGACACGTGAGCAGTGGTCGAAGAGCATCGAGTCCGAGCAGAAGAAGAGAGAGGCCAAGATTAACAAGCTCAAGGCTCTGGGCTACGAGCTTGACCTTCCCCAGCTGAAGAGCGTCGATGATGTCCCCATCCAGGAGGCCCCCAAGGCTGTCGAGGCTGCCGAGGCCACTGAGACTATCGAGGCGGCCACCGAGGAGCCTGCCAAGGCTGTCAAGGCCCCTGCTCCTGTTGAGGCTGCTGTTGAGGCTCCTGCTCCTACCGATGATACCCCCAAGAAGGCCAAGAAGGGCAAGAAGACAGAGACACCAGCAGCTAAGTCTCCTGCTGCCAAGTCTCCCGTTGCTAAGTCGCCTGCCAGCAAGGCGAAGGGAAAGGCTACTAAGAAGGCCACAAAGACCAAGTCCAAGGCGTAAACGGGATCATGTAAAAATTGTTTGTAATTTCATTCATCAAGCCTTTTTGTCAAATGCATTGTGTTTTTTTTTTCCCTCATCAATAAACCTTCTTGAGCAGTACACGAACCATAAACTAGCAATAACAAATGCCAAACAAAAAAGGTGAAGGGCGTAAAAGTACTGGCAATGGTTGAAAGGGATCTCCCAGGTTGATAAGGTCTGTCTTCTCCCCCCTGGTATATCTCTTTCTCTCTGTGCCTGTCTATTTGTCTACAGTTCTTCCTTGTAGCAGTGAGAAAAACTTCCATCATTTTCCGCCAAAATTTCTGCTCGACAATTTACTTCTATAGATAAATTATTGCCCTCCGGAACATCGCAAGCCCTAAGCCGATGCCACACACGCTAGTCCTAACCAAGCCTAGCCCAATCACCTGACTAGCGCGAGAAAAATAAAAGCTTTGCCCCGAAGATTCCTTTTCTTCTTCTTCTCTCAACTCCTCGCTCAAAGAATCGCATTCAAAGCTCACGCACAAAAGGAAGCCTCGCTCCCTTTTCCAATTTCGCTTTGGGAGAAAGTCCCCGGACACCCTGCGCTTTGGGTTAAACCAAAGTACTAAGCCAGGCACTGCGGAAACGCGCCGCCATAGAAGCAATTCGATAGCGGCTTACGCCCTATTCCCTCACGGCATCCCGCACTACCCGACGGTTACATTTTAAGATGTCTCTGGAAACAATGGGGTGCGTGCTGGGTGTTGGAGAGGGGAAGGATTGGTGGTGAAACACCTTTTCTTGTATTGGGTTGCCTTTCGTCATGTTCCGATAGTCATGCGATTGCCTCCTGTCTGCTTCTTCGGAAGTCGACGGAGGTAACTCAATGGGGCTCATTCTTGAGGCGAGGAGTTCCCAAGTCTTTTCTCTTTTCCAGAGTCTGTAGCTTATGGCAAAGCGGTGACGAGATACTGTCTCGTTGCAGAAGCCCTGTCACAGGGGCCGGACTCTTCTATCTTGCCATAGGCTTTTTTATTATTGTTCGCGTGATGATATACCAATCATAGAGTCAAGCACAGAGATCCCACGGGGTTGTTGACGATAAACGATTTAAAATTATCTGATGAACATTCTATATAGCCAGTTTTTCAATTCGAGCAGTCCAAATACCAATGCAATTGAAATGAATCATTATAATGCAATATTCATAAATAGATCGTAGCATTTCACTTCGTATAATACAACCGGTATCCATGCAGTAATATAGCCGTGATCATGTTTTCGCGTTCACTGTGCCTTGCTCTCAGCTCCAACAGGCACAGCCTCCTTCTGTTCCTTCTTCTGGCCAACCACCTGAACCAGCAATACTCCCACAATCTCGGCGGCGAGCGCAATGGTAGTCGCACAGACATTGCTCCAAACCTGGATGCTCACGGATCCTAACGGGGCGCGAGGGAATGACAGAATCCATTCAACGTAGTAGGGGAACCATGCCTCGGGGAGCGGGAAAACAGGTGTCTTCGAGTACCAGAACTGTAGGAACATCTTCAACCCGTTTGTGCAGAGCCAGCGGGCGATCTTGACGGTCCAGTCGAAGGAGGATTTCTGCGAGGTGAGCTTCTTGTCTGTGGAAAGACTAGGGTGTTAGTAGTCTGGTCAACAGGAATAATAAGGCCATCTGTAGTATTGTGGTAGTGACACGTACTCAGCGCCTCGTATTCCTCCATGGTCTTGTCGTGTCGTCTTCTGGCCTTCGCCCACTTCGCAAACTCATCCTGGGAGCTTGTGCTGTTCATTTCATGCTTTTGCTCGAGCACTTGGCGCTTCAGCTGCTGCTGTTTGCGTGCAGTTCTCGAGGTTGGCGTCGGCAGTTTTAGGTAAAGGATCCATAGCTGTATAGCAAAGAGAGCAGGTGTTAGCGTGTGGTATCACAATGTGGGTGCGCGGCGGAGCTGGGAAGCTTCTCAGAAGGCCACAGATGGGTGGGTTGGAGACGTACAAGACTATCGACGGTACTCGCACCGATCGTGTTGATCAGGTAAATTGCGACGTGCACGAAGAATACTGTAAGGACAAGGGACAACATCGTGGCGGGGGTTGGCAGGACCGAGATGAGGCGTTGAATGCGACGACGCAAGGCTAGGAGAGCCTGGAAGAAAGCGGCGGCGGCACAGTTGACAACCACACACTTCTCTGGTAGCTCTTCGGCGGCGAGACAGGAAATATCCTGGGAAGATAGATAGTGGTTGCTGGTTGAAGGAGTGAATGACGTTCCTCGTTGTGGAAAGGTTGGGAATAACAGCGGACTTGGCCTTTCCGCCTTCACTGTATCATGGTCTACACCATTCTGTCTACCACTTTGCTTGTGGCAAGACAATAAATTACGGAAATATTTCGAACAAAATATGACGAGGCCTTGACAATTATTCTTCCCAATTTCCACCAAACAACCAATCCCTCAAATGTCCAACCCAAAAGCTGCATTCCAGGAACTTGTCCTTATCTTCTCATCTAGAGACAACCAAGTCCTAGAGATCGAGATCATCCCATCAAGCTTAGGTGCTACATTCCTCCAGGATGGATGGTCACTGGGATTAACCAAGAAAGCTCTCATGCAGGCCTTCACAGTCGCGCGACAGCTTTTCTTCGACCGATTAATGCCCATGTCCGAAGATGACATCCAAATCACCTTTTCCGCAAAAGCCCAGTCCAGAAATACAGACTCGGCGATTACAGAAATTATGCTTCTTTTCGACTGCGAGCACCTTACAGCCTGTAACTGGCGCAAGCGCCGATTGCAGGCAGCCATGGCGCATTACCCTGTTATTCCAGACCAGACCTCGCCCGCAACGGAGTTGTTAGAAGCCGAACTCACGCTCATGTCGAGCTATCAGTGCTCACCACTTCACCGTCATACCAAGTCGCCGACGCTATGGTATCACCGACTGTGGGTGGTTGTCAATCTCCTTCAAAGACGGCATTGGAGTCCCGAGGATCTACTTAATCTGCAACAGACGGAACTGGATGTTGTTCTCCGCGCTGGAGAGCTGCATCCCAAGAATTATTATGCTTTCAACTATATGCGACAGTTGGATGTGCTTCTCGCTGCTACAGTGGAGAAGACGACTGCACAATCAACGTGGGAAATCCGTTCCGCGCAGTCAGTTGTTGAACGGGTGGTTGATTGGTGCTTGGCCAATCCACGCGATATATCGGGTTGGAGTTTCGGTATATACCTGCTGAGCAACACCCCAGAGCAACATATGCGAGTGAATGCTCTTGAGAGAGTGGTTAAGTTTGCTCTCAACGTTGGATGGGAAGGCGAGAGCCTTTGGACGTTTGTCGACCAAGCATCGAGGCAGTTCGGGCTTGAAAGCGTGATTGAGCATACCATGTTGTTATATTGGGACCAAGAAAGCAGGTCTTGTGATCCCCCAAGGGTCCAAGACAGCCAACAGAAGAAGTCATGGCAAACCTGGCTGGCCCGGGCGAGAGTATATTGGGTCGTAGACGGCCAAAAGCAAGATACATAACCGGATGTGATGTGGATGTATATATGTGTTTACGCGTTTACGATTACCACCAAAAATCGCACCTCCATGATATTTCTCATGTGTCGTTGCCTCGTTTTGTCAGCGCTCTGGTATACATGCTTGGGCTAAATATGTGATAAACGCCAATGAGAGTCAAATGAACGCCTCGCTAGACACCTAGCCCCCGGGGTTTGAAATTTTGGGCATAGGTGGATGGTTCCAATATTATCCGTAAATCCAGCGCCGTCCTTCACTCGTGCACTTTGCGATGTTGCTCGGTGGGTTGTCTGTTTCGGGCGACCGCGACGAAGGTGGAGGGAGATGAGAGTGACTTGACGGGTTGGATGGAAGTATGAGGCATTTTATTTTTTGCCTCCTCCTGCTGCTGCCTCGGCGGCTCTCTTTTCATCCGCTGTAGAGAAGCGATCAGTAAATAAGTCTCTCGGCGTGGGTTAGACATCTAGTGCCATAATACACACCCTTTCTCTGCTTCTCGCGCATGATGGCAGCAGCATCATCCTTGGCCCTAGCGAATTCGCTGCCGGTCTGGGTGTTCTTGTTCTTCTGTAGAGATGGTCAGTATGAACAAAGACGAGGTGGGGATAAGACGAACCGAGTTGCCGGCCTTCTTCAGAGCCTTGGCCCGATCATTGTCACGTTGGTTACCCCGTGTCATCTTGATATTATTCCTGAGAGTAAAGTAGTTGAGGGGGGGAGGGGCGAAGGGAGAGAGTGGGAGAAAAAGTTTGGAGGGGTCGGCTTTATTTCAGCGAATCACAGGGGTTCCACTGTATACCTCCTATATACACACTTCTTGTCGATGTTTTTGATTGGAGATTATAGGAATATTTTCTTTGTTATTTCATTCTGAGTCATTTCAATCAGCGACTATATGCTGGCTGTGATTGGGCTGTATTGTTACCTTGTTTCAACTCTTTCTACTCCGTATACCCCTGGCGCTTCGCCTCAAAGTCCACTGCCTATAAAATTATTTCGCCCTTGAAATATCTTGCCAGTTCCACATTGATACCCGTATGATCCAAAATCGTTTGAACTATACTTATCAGGAAATAAGCCATGTTTGAGTCAAGCAGAATCAAAACACGAGGAAAGAAGACCTGTAGCCGCCAACTAGTTTCAGTATGGTCGAGTATCGTCTATTAATGACCAGTCATTTAGCTGCATCGGGCCCTAATTGAGATCCCAATCATGGAGGCGTAGGTAGGCTTGTTCCGGCTACAACCCCGATCTCTGCGCTTAAATGTCCCTGTTTATTGCCTGAATCGCAGCAATGAAACACCTCCTGCAGTACTTCTCTCCCACTGCAGAGATGGGGTGATGAGCTGCTCTCTTTCACTAGGGCTCTAATTAGATACATTCAATTTTTGTGGTTTATTCAAACGTTTCAAGTCTATTCATAGAAAAAAAAATATCGCTTTTGTCGGGACCATACATCTAGGCTGCTGTACCTCAATAGCCATTCTTCCATAGATACTTTTCTTCATTGTCGCCCCCATTCACCCATTTCTTTTGTCACTATCTTTCTTTATTCTTTTCTTGTACTCGAGTTGATCTCGCTCTATAGCATTGTTACATTCTTTCTTAGAATACCAAGCTTTCTGCTGGACAGTCGCTTTCTTCCTTCTTTTAATCCCAACTTTCCCCCACCCTAAGTCTGCCAACAGATATTCTTCTATACATCCTCGACAGCGAGTACCTACCATTATTCACAAGTGCAGAAACAAGCTTGTGTCACAATCATGATGACTCGCTTGCGTGACTCCCTGGCAGGTCCAGGGTACGTGATTCTGAACGTCATTCGCGTTCTCAACATTATCACTTTTATGGATCTTATAGCTGCCTGTGCAGTCTTGCTGGCCAAAATCGACATGCTGAACAGTTTCTTTTTCTTCGAGGCTGTGACCCATGCTGTGGTGGCTCTGGTGAGCCGTAAGTGTAATCTTCCATCCATGTGTGTGCAATAAATGCTAATGCTTGCAGTCTTCATGATCATCTCCGAGATCCCGGTCCTTCAAAGCTATTTCGACAACCATTGGCCCATGTTTGGACAAGAATCTAGCTTCTACTCCCTCGGCGGGATCATGATGATCCTAGGTGTAGCAACACTGGGCAACCTGAACACCAAAGCTATGACCCAGGAAACCATTGGAATGACTTTCTGGCGAATCATTATCTCCGCTGGCGTTCTAGCCATGATTGTTAGCGTGGTGAACGTTCTGGCCGTAAGTCAAGAGATCAAAAATTTCCAGTCCCCCAATATATATCCTTGGACATGCTAACTAATTTCCCCCAACAGAGCTACATCTTCAGCGACACCGAGACGGGCTTCAGTGCCCGCCAGGTGCGGGTTGACGGCGCCGTTGCGCCACAAAAGGCAATGAGCCGGACCAGCAGCCATCGCACCCTCCATTTGAGCGTGAAGCGCGAGGAAACGTTGCCCATCTACACACGCCAGAACCCCGTCAAGCGTGCCACCAACCGTCTCACCGGGCGATTCCCACTCAAGATCTCCAAGCCTATGAATCCGACTCTGGTTGAGGAGAACGACGCCGCTTCCTCTAAGTACTCTCGTGATTCTGCGGAGATCCGTCCTCCCGATCTCGCACACCACCCTGCTTTGTCGGGCCACATGGTTTGAGCTAGTTGACTGGTCAGCTAGGTCGAAAATGGGCGTGGTTTTGAAGAAAAGGAACGACGGGCGTTGATTGAATCAGAAATCTTGCGTTATTGCGATGGCGCATTTGGTGCTGTTTTATTCCCCTCTTTTTTTGGGGGGTTTTTTTTTGCTTTTAACTGATCTAATTGAGATATATCGCACCAGTGTGCGTAGCTCTTAATTTTTTGAGGGAAATTAAAATAGTTGTAGAGTAGAGTAGAACAGAACAGTATAGAAGTGGTTTTTAAGGGCAATTGCCAAAAATGGACAGGACCCACGTTTGGCCCCGACTTCAATGAAGCTACATATGTAACTTGGGAACGTTTCCTCTTACACCCTTCTTTCGTCGAAACCTAACTCCGAGATTCCGATGAAGTAAGGCCCTAGCAAAGATGGATTCAATCTCAATTTCCTGGGGAACGTAAGTCTTGAAATCTTGGGAGCTCTCATCTGCAATCTAGCCTGACCGTGTGAATAGTGTCAAATCACTCCTCATATTTTTCGGCCCCGTCCTAATCCCACGCGCAATCACTGCCTATCGAAGTCTCCGTGTATCTATTGCGAGTCGACCACCGCCGCGTCCTCTACCTGCCGCGCCCGGTCGAGCGCTGAACATCTTATTCGGTGGCATCGTCTTCTTTCTACTCCTAAGCTTACCATTCAACCCCCACGCGCCCGAACCCAACATCTTCTCTCAGACTCGCTCCCGTCTAAACACCCCTACCGATGTCATCTTCAACCGCCTCGCCCGACTTCGGCCAAATAACTTGCTCTCCGAAGCCGACAACCTCCTCCAGTCCAAGTTCACCTCTCTCGGTGCCCGCAAGGTATACCTGACCTATGGTCCCGATGCCCTGATCTCATGCCAATACTGCTCCTTCGACAACCTCAACACATACCTCATGTACTACCTCCCATTCCATGTGTTGCTCCCACACCTCGCGCACCTGCTGCTCCTAGGCGTGGCGACATCCGCCCCGATCGCAGGGCGCGAAGCGGCTCGCTGGCGCACAAAGTTTACATTAGCCGGACTTGTCCTCACAGCCATCGACATTTACTTCATGGCCACCTACGACGCGCTTCAAAGTGCGTCGCGCTCTGTGCGCGCGGGCCAGACACCGCCCTCCGGAATCTACCACCATATCACGCTCCTACGACCACTGGCCTTTGTGATTTGCGATGTGATCTGCTCGGTTGTTCTATGGCTCTCTGCGACCAACCGGTTCTTTTTCAAGCCGCCTTCAACAGTTGAGCAGGTTGATGAGGCGGTGTCAATGGCCGTGCAGACGCTTATGGGCGCAAACACGAAACTCCACGCTGCAAGCGTTACTCGTAATGCGGTGGTTCGAGATTCAAGTTTGAAAAATCGAGATGATCTGTATTGGCGGACTATGGTGGCTTCCGAGAACCCCACTCAGGGGCCTGGAGAAGGTGGGGAGCAGATCCTCAACAATATTTGGGAGGAGGAAGAAGTTGCTAGGGCTATGTCACGAGTGATGGCTGGACAGGGTGGAATTGATTTGGCCCAATTGGGGGTTAGTGCCAATGATTTTGTGCGAAAGGTAACGGAGGGTTTAGAATAAAATGTTCTATACATCGTACATAATTGTATTCTATTATTATCTCATATCCCGTGCCAAGAAATACGAACAGAGTGGCAAGTGTAAATAAATAGACCGGAAATGGTAGACTATTGATATTCATATAGATATCCCAAAAAAAAATATTAAAAAATCATATCAAGCCAAGACAAGATCTCTTAGTTTTATGCATTACAATCCAATCTCGACATTCAACATTTAAACGAGGCGGTGAGTGGAGATGATCGTCGTGAAGAGATGAAACGAAATAACCAAATAACCACGTTCCCCCTCCATTCTCTCCTTTTTTCATACGAATTATTTTGCACTTTCACAATATTGCTCCCGTTCCTGGTTGAACGAGTCAAGTTTAGAAAGTAAATAAAGGTTCTGATGAGGCAGGTTCCGCATCCACATTGATTATTTTGGCTTCCCGGTTCTCGACTCTCGATTCTCGACTCCCGGTCCTCTCCCGCCCTCTGTGGTATTTCGAATATCCCCATCACTATTGGTGCACTATCCACCATGGCAGACACAGTTGTGCCATCGCAGCTACCAGAGCTAAAGGGGCGCAATGCCTACGTTTCCTCTCCAAGTGGATTACGACCGGCCAAGGAGACCACGTTCCGTGAATGGGTGGTGGCCAACCAGATCGGTATGAACACCTCAATCATTGGATGAAGGCAGATCTGTATCTCACAGAGTCACTGCACTCCTAATTGAATCCCCGGCATATGCGAAAAACATCCTGATAATAATGGTAACGCTAACACCAATTGCTTCTCTACAGGAATCTCCCTAACCACCCTAGCTATGTTGCTGGCTCTTCATAACCTCTACCCTTCGCTCCGCCCATATACCCAGCCATTCTTCCAATTGTCCTATTATAACGAATCCTCGAACTCATACGTCCAGGGCTGGAACGATGTCTACTTCGTCATCAGTGCTGCTATTGCACTCACCGGTATCCGCGCGATCGCCATTGAATGGGTCCTGCAGCCATTGGCTCGCGCCAACGGTTTAAAACGCAAGCAGTCGGTTCGCTTTGCTGAGCAGGGTTGGCAAGCTATGTACTATTCGTTCATCTGGGGAGTTGGATTGGTGCGTTCGGCCCACATACATATCTACCTGGGAATATATAGCTAACCGCTGGTTCTACGTTGCAGTACCTCTGGAAAACGTCATACTATTGGGCCGATTTCGCCGCTATGTGGTCGCAATGGCCCGCCCGTCCTTTGTCTGGCTTGATGAAGTGGTATCTTCTCGTCGAGCTGTCATTTCTCGTGCAGCAGATCTTCGTGATCCACGTGGAAGAGAGACGGAAGGACCATGTCCAGATGCTCTCCCACCACATTATTACCAGTGCTCTCCTAAGCTCTGCCTACATCTACGCTATGTACAATGTGTCCAATGTAGTGCTATGCCTCATGGATATCGTGGACTTCTTGTTACCGGTTCGTCAATCACTACTCATCAAGTGCTTTGAAACAGTTATTAATGCCTCCACAGTCTGCGAAGATCCTCAAATACTCCAAGTTCGAAACAGCCTGCAATGTTGGGTTTGGCCTCTTCATGGGCACATGGTTTATTACCCGGCATATCATTTACCCCATGGTATGCTGGTCCGTTTTTTATGATCTCCCCCGCGAGCTCACCTATGGCTGCTACACCGGTTCGACAAGCGAGTTCATCTCAGCAGAGACCCCGAATGCCTTCGCATACATGTTTGGTCCATACTTCAGTTTGGATAACCCCATCTGCTTCAGCCCTACTCTTAAATGGATATTCTTATCCCTCCTGTTGTTCCTTGAGGGACTGTCCATTCTATGGTTCAGCATGATCGTCCGTGTTGCCTACGGAGTGGTTTGCGGCGGTAACGCTGAAGACACCCGCAGTGACGAGGAAGACGAAACGGAAGTGGAAAACCAGACCGCATCCCACGTTCCTCCGCACTTGGCTGCCAGGGACGGTGCCCCTGCCGATGCAATTGAAACTGGAAACGCGCAGGGCTTGGATCGTCGGCGGTCCAATGGCACTGCCCCGTTGCGCGCCCGAGGCCTTGGTCGTGTTCATTTCGATCCGAGTGATCGGAAAGCTCTCTTGGGCCGCATTGGATGTGAAAAGCCTACCTAAATGCCCACCTTCCATTTATCATTTTCTCTCTTGACCAAAATTTGATGACTCCCATTTCGAGATGCTCCCTAGCATGCCATGCCTTTTCCACATGCCCTGTGCCGTGATGTCTATTCTCCTGGTGTCGGTGTGAATAGCTAGCCCTGGCCATGCAACGGAGTGCCCGAATTACGATGAACTGCAATTTCCAGGATTTGTTTGCGGCACATCCTCTTCAGTCTGCTTGCCGGGTCTTATATCCATTTTATTTTTGTTTTTTATTCTTGTTTTCTTCATATTCATACTCATTGTCGTTTTGTCGCCTGCCGGCTGGCGTCGGGGAGGTTTCCTGCCTGCTATGCTTTTTGTTGCCGTGATGATCTTCTACGGACTTTGAGCTTCGTTCTAGAGATCCACACAATAATACCCAATAGAAGCATTTGGCCTTGTACATGTATCATAGAGCCCTGTCCGGTATGGACTTATAAATTTACCCTCGGGTGACTACGGAATATAGTGTTGCTTTAAACCCAAATCTGTAGTCGATCACCCAAATCCAACACTCAAATATAGACAATCCTAGTGAGGAACATAGTCCCGAAGCGGTGGCTCACTCCCATTAAACCCATACAACAACACATCAAGCACTCCAACTACATTCGACACAGCCTCCATCCCCAAGAAATCATATACATTCAAACCAGGCGCAATCGACTCCCCACAAACAGCAGTAAGATCAATCCTCTCCAACCGCCCAGGCCCATCATGCACCAAAGCATCCACAAACAAAGCATACGCCAACGGATTAGCCAACATAGCCGAATGTGAATAAAAACCTCCAGCAGCACGCCCTGCACAAGCAACCTGCACATGCACATTTGACACCCCAACCCCACGCACATCCCGGAGCGCCGCGGATGCCCACTCTGCGGCTGAACAACAAAGTCATACCCAGAGTACACACTCGTCGTCGGCACGAATGCCGAATCCCCATCCCCACCACGCAAAGCGCGAATAAACTTCGTATCATAGCCCTGCTGCTGTACAGCCGGTGAGCAAGCCAGCTCAGCGAGCATGCGCAAGGTCTCAACAACTGTCCCGTGGAAATCACCACTCACAGCCATGAAGTCGCTGACTGTGGCCCGTGTGGATGGCCAGTATTTCAGAGCCCATTGCACGTCTAGAGACGGGCTTGATTTTACCTGTTGCGATATCTGATATCTTGGCTTCAAGCAGAGATAGCTCTTGGTATATGTCTGTGCTAAAGGGAGTGCGACTTGAGGATGTGTTGAATAACTTTTTAAAAATATGTGGAGTATTATGAAATTCTTTCGATGTAGACGAAGGCAATGGGCTACCAATTGATGCTGATACAAAGAAAACAAATCGAAGAACTTGGTGACAGCGCATGGTGATGCTTAGCTCTTCAATTACGCCTGACTATCTACACATGGGGACCTGATACATGCTGACATTTTATAAACAGAAACATATTTTACCGGAGCTCAATCAATATCACTTCCGTACCATATCCGAATTAGATCTGAGTTTCTATTTCAGTGCCATATACATGTGTATACATATCGCACTCCATTCCTCTCATATTTCAAAACACCCCAAACCACTGTCAATACCTTGCAAACTATCTATCAATCAACTTGTCCTACCCTAATCAATGGTATATATTATGAATATTTAGTAGCTAGCACAGGGAACCCCTATAAAGCGTGGGAGCCATCTCATGCTTTTCATGCTTGGTTGTTCAAATAGCGTCCGAGGACCGGAGTTTCTTCTGTGTTTGTGTATCCCAAGATCAGTCTAAATCAGTCCGGGGAGAGTCTTCTGCAACCTCACCCTAGAGAATAGTATAGATATTGAACGCCATTCAACACATAACTACGCGAACCACGACCTGAGACGGGAGGTATCATGGCCCAGCACAGCCCATATTCATCGCGATTGCATCTTACAACGGGATTCATTTCTGATTTATTGAATTCATCCTATGAAAAAATGACCTGGGTTCAGCTTTCAGTACCCCGTATCATCGCGTTTAATACGATGACTGTACCGCATCTTTTCTTCCAAGGTTGATGTTGGTGACGAGTCATAACCTGTAGTCGTACATGGGAGTGAAGCCGATTAGCCTGAGAGGGTAGAAAAACTTTCCCGACCCATTTTCTGTCCAGCCAAACATTGCTTTTGTAGATTGGATTTAGTACGCTTGGTTGCGAGTGCAGGTATCGCTTATTAACGCAAATGTTCAAAGTCCTCGCAAAGTTCGGTTTAATACCAGAATGTCCCTTTATTTGAATATTGAAGACTACGACAGCTACGCACACGGGAAGCTCCATATTATGGGCTGGTTAAATTGACCTAACCATTTCAGTTATTAGAGGATATCTGATGAGCGCTGAGTATCCAAGTGGAATCTGCACTACCTTTGTTTATTCAATGCCACCCAATGCATTGTTGGCCAATGAAATTCATATGTTGAAAATCGTAAATCAATCATCCAGGACCATGCAGGCGACTACCATAGACGCTAACATACCTCCTGTGGGGGTATATAGATCCCGGGGTCTATCTCCAAGACCTCTGCCTCGAGGCTCCAGCTCACAACTTTTGTCCCACATTTCGTGTAAATCAACAGCTGACTGTAGCTGAGTTGCAAGGTACTCCTGCAACTCTGGCACGGGTTGTAAGGAGTAAGGAGCTTCTCTTAGACGCTCAATCTCATGAATGGTTGATGCTAGCATGGTATATTTGTGGAAATTGATGAGTCCCTCCGGTGTTGTGGCTGGGTTACCATCTTCAATGAATGTCAGATCCTTCAAAAATAGACCTGCCGAATGGTTAATCATTGGTAATTTGAATTGTTAACAATAGAACTGACCAAGAAAAGGAATGCACGGTGGCACAGCAACCCGTAACGTGTCACGGTAGGCCTGGTAATTGTGTGCACTGAATATCATAGCTTGTAAGGGCCTTAGTGTATTGCAACTACGTTCGGTGACCATTGCCCAAGTGCGAGCAAGCCGGTAGATGGGGGCACTTTCCAGGCCTGCCAGGATAGAAATTACCGCAGAGTAATTATGGAGTTGATGACATATCTGTAATAGATGAAAATCAGCATCCAAGAAGAACTACAAGGGTGAGATTAGAGATTACAACGTACGTTGGCCACATTGACTAAATGCCCTATCACTTGAGTCCGCTTTTTCAATTCCAATTCTGCGAGTATTAGGGCACAAACCCAATTAGAGAGCTGATTGGAATACCGAATCAAAGCCCTGACGTTTGGAGCTGGCTCAGGTGTACTAGAGCTCTCTTTCTTTTGCCAGCTTTTGTTTAACAATTCATCTCGATGTACTTTGCCAAAGATATGCGCTTCCATGATAGTTAGCTGCCGAGAAATCTCCTTGGCATCGAGTTTGAGGAACTGGAGCTTGTCTAATTTCCGTGGCAGAATTGGCTTTGGCGGAGCTGAGATAGATGATAGTGACCTTCTCTGACAATCGAGACCCGCAAGTCGGCGCTGGATGATTGTGAGAAGATGTTGTGTCGCGCTTGTCTCGGTGACATCCGTGGCGCGCTTTGCAAATGATTGTAGTATTCGCAAATTTCGATCTGTATCAATGCCTTTTGGCTCCGACCAGAAATGTTCGAGCCATTGCTTCAAAACATATATCACGCGTAATCGAATCAGTGGCTTTGTCTGAGTCGACCATTCTACCGTCGTGGTGGTGTTTAATATGGGAGGCGAGCAATCAAATCGATCGATAAGGAGCTCAAGGAGCTCTGCCCCAGAGGTAAAATACTTAAAAGTAGTAAAGAAGATCCGGTTGAAGGAACCGTCGAGCTTGTCGTGGCGCGTCAGATTTTCAACGAGTGCTGCAAGAGTTCCGGCCCTGACAATCTCCACGCTTCCGTGGTATTCGCAGACAAGTTTGTCCGGAGATGTGATATCGTGAGATCCAGAGTCCCTCCGCCCTTTTGTGTCTGTTTGATCCATCACGACGAGAAAGCCATGGAATAATTCGATCAAGTGCCATTTGAACCACACTTCTGCTTGAATCCCCGTGGTCACATGGTATTGTATCTAAACTACGGTCAAAGGGCGAGGCCGACAGATTGATAATGTTATTTGGGTAGTGGGGTACTTCCACTAAACTGCTCCGCTTATACTAGCTCGCGTTAATTTCTGGCCCTACGACAAACCCCGACCATCGTCCGACCTCGGATTGAGACCTCGGATTGAGTTCCCACGATCAGCAAGTTGCATTAACCGACCATCGGATTTCATTAGCCTCTGTCACGGACCCCACCTCTAACCGCTTTTGGACAAGATCGGAGGGGCTTTGGTTATCTGATCCGAAACTTACTAGGATGCTCCAAGTTTATTGGCACAGAGAGGATCCGCAGCGTCATTTATCTCCCACTGGGCCACGCGGTCAGAGCCCACCTTCAGAACTGTCCAGATTGAGGCAGCTTAATTGTTCACGCCCGCAAGCAACTATACAGAAGTTGAAGAGTACCATTCCCAGACGCGTAAAATTATATACAATCTTATATTAATTGGTATCCTAAAATACCGTACCCCTAACCTGTGGCTTCCTATTCAAATTGATATCCTTCATCAACAAAATCCAAGGTATCGTCAGAACTATAATCCCGCATCCTACAGCAAGTAGGCGAAGTTCGGCGTAGGCATAGGCCTTCTGTATTGCCATCCTGGTGGGAGATCCAACAGCATAGCTCCGCTGTGTGACGAGATCCTCGTAAATGTTGTTCAAATTCGGCATAGCCGATTCTGGGAGGTATTGAACAAGCGCTTTCATGTATGTGTTTTGCCAGATGACGGTACTGATGGTGAGACCCGCACTATCACCAATAGTGCCGACCACATTCAATAGGGCTAGCGCTGTAGCGACATGTTGGTGGTCGACAGCTGCTAGGATAGCAAGCTGCTCGACAAGAATAAAGATTGAACCACCGATAGCAAGGAAGATTTGGCACATCACTTGGTAGCCAACATTCACGTTAGGCTGGCGGAAGTATATCATCAAGCCCTGGCCGAAGATATAGAGCGGAACCGCAATATACAAAGTCCACTTGTACCGACCAACTCTCCGAATTAGCCAACCTATAGCTAGCAAAAGCACACCAGAGACCATATCAAAGATATTGACAATATAGTTGGAAGTGGTAATGGATAGGTCATTGTTGACTTGCAGCCAGGACGTAAAGTAATAACTCCAGCAAAAATTCGAGAGTTGATAGGTTGCATCCAAGAGGACTGCACCGACAATAGTGCGGTTCGTAAGAAGTCGCCACTCGAACAGAGGCACTGGAGCCAGGCACCTTTCCCAGATTGCGAAGAAGAAAAGCATACAGAATCCGACAACGAGCATGGCAATAATATAACCAGAAGCCCAGTTGTCGGGGGCGTAATGTGCGAGGTCAAAAGGAAGTTCAAACAACACAAGACCAGCAGTGAACAGGAAGACTCCAAACACTAGCGCTCTAAGTTAGAATTTGGCTTGCTTTTGTTCAGGGTAAGAATTCGCATGAAGTCCTTACGATCAAACTCGACAGTCCAATGACAGATACTTTCTAGTATCGTGCGACCACTTGGCCTCTTAATTCGGTAGCCTTCTTTCTCCGCCTTGTGCAGGTTGCACTTCAGTACAATGTATAACGGGGCCGCCACAATAGGAACGGCGATTGCCCAGCAGCCAAAGCCCCATTGCCAGGAGACCTGGTAGTAGAATTCGTTTGCCACTTTGGGTCCCGCAAATGCCGTGATGATATAGGGGGAGGAAGTAAACGCATAGGCGAAAGCACGGTTTCTCAGGGTTGAAACGTCGGCTGTCATAACGTCGACTGCGTATTCCATACCGTAGAAACCGACATAGTAAAAGACCTAGCCTTCCAGTCAGAATTCGTCCAAGCAAACAGCATAAAATATTTAAACCCACGTTAGCGGCACAGTAGATCTCAAAGCTATTACAGGTCGCCATGAGAACTAAGCCGATCGTTGTACATATGACCATCAGGAGAAATCCTTCTGCACGACCCCACACATCCATCATTTTTGCAACAGGTAGATAGGTAGCAGCGGCAAAGACATCACCTAGGGCTGTGGGAACCGCGGACAGCGAATGCGCTTTGAATGAGCTTGTCACATACGGGTTAAGGGTGACGGTAACCGTAGACTGAAACGCATTCACAAAATAAAGGAACCAGATGCTATTCGGGTCATGTGTCAGTGTCTGTCAAAACATTGGGTGCGACATTGGGTGCGGCATTTGATGCGCGATACAAAATACAGTAACTGGATACATACTTGATGAAGACTGCGATTAGAGTACCCCTCGTCCACGCCATCGTCACGGCCTCGACGTCTTGAACACCATGCTGGGCATTCCCATCGGGTATTTCCTCAAGTGCCATAGAGCCTCTGGGACTTCGAAGGCCGTCTTTGGCATCACGGGCCGTGTTATGTGCAGAATCATTGTCACTGTCTTCAGTCGATACACGGCGGAACACGATTCGTGCTCTTCGGATCAAAGGACGAACACCCATGATGGTCGACTGGAGAAGTCAAAAATTGTCCAGAGGCTGGGTTAAATCGGGTCATATATAGGGACTCATTTCCTTTATAGTAAACAAGCACCGAAGTCGGGGTTCGTATTGTATTGACGACTAACTGAAAATCAACTAACTAGTCAAGTACTGCAGGGACCGCTCCTGGATATGTGGAGATCCAATCCCTAGACTCTCCACTGGCGGTTAATAAAAAATAACAAAAAGAAAAGATAAGATCCTCTATGTTCGTGCGTTCGTGGGCCGGCCCACGCCACTTTTTCTTGTCGATCGGAAATTGCGCATTTTCCACAGAGGATCCACTGCTAGCCTATCAGAGAAAGCTACATGATCAATTGAAAAGGCAGAAGAACGTAAGTTGGAAGTAAATAGAGCGAAGTTTATGTTCAAGCTAGGATTTCTCGACGCATGGATTAAGCCACAACCGCGATATATATCCTGGCTTCACTTGCCCGAGAGTTGACCAGCATATAGATTAGGTGAAATAAGACGCATTCATGAAGATATTTGCTGTATTACGTGTAATTGAGGGTGGGATGACATATTTTCTTTGCTTTTTCCTCGCTTACGCGCCGATCCTTTTCCGCTTTCTTCCACAATTCTCGAGTAGCCCATCGGCCAAAGTATTGCTGCGTTATTTCCAAGGTGTCATTTCAAGAGATCCAGACCTGAAGATGAATTATGATCATCAGCTGGAGGTAGCCAGCATAGTTTTGACTTGCTCATGCGCATCCACGGTCCTTTGATGGCCGTAGTCGGCTCTCGGCTGGATTCTCCCAGCTCATCGCTGTACACAAGCAGCTTTCCTTTTATTGCAATTATCCACATCAGAACTCTATTCATCGGCGAGTAGCGTATGCCTCCGAGTATTTCCCATTATTAATGGTGCCTGGCGCTCTCATATTGGGTTGTAGAGCGGTTATCAGTCGTGTTTCGCGACAGGCCCATCGAATTCCTCTGGAAATCAACAGCCAAGGTAGTCGCTTGCCTGAACAAACGTGTAACCAACCTGCCCTATCGGCTAAGGTACATCAAGACATTGATTCTGCTCATCCTAACACAACTAAGAGTGACATAAAGGGGGAAATGAGAATGGATTTGTGGCAGCCGAGACAACAAGTACAGGTGAGGTTGTCCTCATCCTACCAAAACAGCCCTCTAGATTTATCTGGTGCATGTCTCCATACTCATGATAGCGTGTCATTTCCCCTCCGGTTTGTCCTACTGTGTTACACTGATGGGAAGTCTCTTCTAATGAAGAAGCTTGTAATGCACGGCATTTTTCTACTTTAATTCTGGATAGGAAAAAAAAATACCATCATAATGGACTCCGTTAGAGCAGACGTAATTAGGTCTATGACTCAAATCTGATATGAAGTTGTTCGACAAGGGTTGTCTGACAACATGAGTGGGCATCCAGTCTAATTCTATACGGGCTCGAACGTCGGGTCTCGAATGCATATGCGTCCCTCTAAAAATCCTCTTATCCCAAGGATATTGATATAAGAGAGTTTATGACAAGATATTTTCACGGCGAGTGGCCAATGTTGAGTCTCGCGCAATTAACTCGGTATGCTAATCTTCCTATAAATTGCCATATGAATTAGCCTTCAGAGAAATTGATATATGAGAGCAGTCCAAAGGATTGATTGGTATCACATGCACTTTATTCATATTGATAAATAGGAACTGGTGAGTCAGAGGTCAGAGTTGGATGGGAGGATGGGATCAGCTAGGATAATTTGAGAAAGAGAGAGTTGGGAAAGAGAGAAGAATAATTTAGGCTGGGGAGGGACGCAATTTATAAGAAAAAGGGACTATCTTCCACTTATGTCTGGTGTCCTCCAGCTGGGGTTATCTCACACATCACGTTGTGACGTGGATTTATGTGTACACTCAAGGCCCCCAAAAGAATTATCAAAGTTTACTTGGTTCACAGTTCATGGATTAGAGCTAGGGTTATGTTGGAACGGGTTTTGATGGCGACTTATGTCTTCAAATTTGAGTTTCCGAGCAGATTGGTATTTCCACATCCGACTATGGGAGCGCGTGTTGAGCAATAAAATCAAAGGCAAGCCATGTGTGAAGGTGATCGGGGCTGAGCCCTCAGCAGTGTGGTTGGCTCCAACGCAGCCATTCCAGTCAAAACTAGAATTAGAATAAAGCATTTGGAGTTGTCGACGAGGTCTTTCTCAAAACAAATAGCTGTCATAGAAATGGGAAGCTTTCTAAAAGGTGGAAAGGAGAAAACAAGCAGATACCGGAAGCAGCCATCATATAGAAAAGATTGTATTCGCCACAAAAAAAGTGGTACGAAGAGTCAGAGAGTTCAACTTCCCTTATGTGTATTTCATCTCTCAAAAATTTTCGATGCGACTCCGATGATGAATAGGGAGAGAACGACGGAACCCAAATTGTCAGGATATTTTACAAGCCTGGCTTGATTAAATAAACCAATATGCAAACAATCAAGGCACATGCATATCTCAACAAAGGTGGCACCTCAAAGGAATCCGTTGAGCCCTAGGTACCACTTGACGACTCTACTTCAATGTGAAAATTTCGATACCAAAGGCGTATGCAGGAAGAAACCACATAAAGTGGTGATCGAATTAACAAGAACTGACAATTGAACAATTGCGAGTTCTCTGCTATTTCCCGAAAGATGGGACATTCAGAGCTGGACTGCCCTGTCCCTGAATAGATGAGGTCATATATGAAGAAACTACCTAGGGTGTTTGAATCACATGGATATATTATTATATACTAGACAGTGCTAAAGCCCAGTTGCCACGAAAGCCCAAACTCTGTGACCAATCGATCAATAATACACCCAGCTCACATCAAACGGTATGCATACTATGATCAAAAGTCAAGGGGGGTGTATTCGTACACCAACCGACAAGAATCACCAGTCAGACCGCCCTCGTGCCGGGAGAATCGCAGAAAGAATTGATCAGGGCCCCGGTTCCACTTCGCGATATTTGCCTCTGTGGTTCCAGGAGGAAAACCGTCCATTGGCCGAAAAGCAGTAATGGGTCCAATGCGCACCTCCTCTGGGATAAGCAGAGCCGTTGATATTCTGGATCCCATATCCGTATGAGCAAAATGTGATATTGGGGCAAGTTCGGAACTAGGATTAGGTCCCCTTGTTGGCTCCAGTGCCCCAAGATTGGGCGTATAATGAGCTGCGTTCAATTCCATCGCACGTGATTCTTCTAGCTCCATGATCGCTCGCCCCACGGTTGCCCAGATTGAGCACTGGTAAAATCCTTGCACCGAGGGCGCTTCGCGGAGTAGAGCCAATGCCGCGCGTCGGGTATGCGGTTCACGGCATCGGAGACTGGTAAACCAAAGCGGAAGACCAACGTTGACTTCAAATGTAAATGGAGGCTGGGTGCCGTCTGGTCGCACCGAGGCTTCAGGTGCATTGGCACATTGTTCAACGATATTTTGGAAGTTTGGTAGATAAGCGTCGAATTGCATCAATGACAAGGATGTGCAGGTCTCGAGCATGATATATAGCATGTCGTGATAGCTCAACAAAAGGGCAGCGGTACCAACTTGCTGCTGTGATAAAATACCTTTGGCGCGAAGAACTGTCATCAGCTTATCGAAGGCAGTGTGCCAGTTCCCCAGTCTGGCTGCCAGACTGAATAGTCTAATATTGAATTCCTCGGGCACCTGGGAGGCATTGGCCTCCACTAAGTGCTTGGTGCAAGTGCTTTCAAAGAGCGGGACCTCTATAGCTAAGAGCACGATCGCCTCCCGAGCAGATTTGAGTGAGTCAAACTGTGGTGTCAAGGCGTTTTCAGTGTCTCGTAGTAAAGCAGTTACCGGAGCCCCACCAATGGCGAGAGCAAATGTTCCTAGACGGATGAAGATCGGGATAATTGTATCCTCCAACAGGGAAGCTTGACTCGCAGCCCCAGATGTTATTTGGGGACGCAAAGCAATAATCAGCTGCACACCTTGACGATAAAGTTGCAATGCCCCGTCTGCATTTCCCTGGATGGCCTCAATGCAGATGAAAAGCACACAACTGATCAGTCCGACAAAGACATCTACGTTGCCTTGCTCAATGCGCTGGCGAACAGCAGATACCGAGCGCGAGTACCAACCCAAGGCGTCTTGATGGTTTTGAGTGAGAGTGACAATATTATCGCGGCGTTGGGGCAGGGGATCTGGGCATTGTTTGGGACACTCAAATAGCGCACTAATGGTGATGATGGCATCCCATACAGCAGGTTCATAGCGGCAAACCTGCGGGACGACAGTGCGCCAAAAATCAACGTCCAGTCCCCCACCAATGGAGGAGGCGGCATGTTCAAAATAATAAGCAAATGCACGGCGCTCTCGCCACACCGTGTTGGTATTTGGTGATAATGATAAAGGATTGGCGATGACCGAGATTGTAGAAGATGGCTGTGTGTCTTCAAAGTCACATTTGCGACCTGTACTGGTACATCGAACACAGCTGGGCTTTTCCTCTCCGCACTTGACTCGTCGAATTCTACGACACGCTCAATATCAAGCTCTGCCTATGGAAAAGAAGAACCTACTTGCAAGTTCTGCATCCTAGTCTTGACCTCGGGAGGACTCTTGAGCGACCCTTTGAATGGTCCGAGTGAACAGACATATTGATAGCATTCTAGTTTTGGCTTGCCCCCAAATACCTCAGCGTAGAGAACGCACGATCATCAAGTGGCTAGGAGACCGTACCTGATGACTAATCGTATGATTGGTCAGCCTTCATATTACAAGGCCAGGCCTGGGGAGGCTAGGATCTCACTAGCCGACTCGTCTATTATTCAGATGTCACATATAATTTGTGTGAGAGGGAAAACGCCTCTAGTCCCCTGGGAAATACAGGAGGGCATTTTACACCGGGGGAAACACAGCATATGAACAAGGATGTTCAGAATGTAGTAGTAGTAACAGATGGGTTTGATTGGGATCAAGATAGCCTTATCAATATACCTAAGTAGGGAGGATGAAATGGAGCGGGAAAATATTTTAGTTAAGAGAGGTGGAAGGTCCCCGGTATCGAAAGATAGCGAGGCCGCAAACAATAAGGAAACCCATGACAAAAGTCCTAGCCTCGCCCAACAAGACAGGGTGTTGATGATATCAGGACACCCAGGATGTTCCAGATTTCCATGTCAGACAGACTGGGCGATACGGTGAACTCTTGGGCATTGAAAGTGAATCATGCCCAGCCAGGAGAAGTGTTGGTTCCCGGAAGGTCGCGCGATACGTGAGATATATACCTAGCTGGGGATACGGGACAAGTAGTTGGCTCCCGTGAGCTAGATCCATACATCGGGCATAGACCACATATCACATATCACAACCATGAGGTCACCCAGCTCGATCAAGTTGTACCATCTATGCACAAGAATGTGATTGCGTCCTCTGGTCCCTACTGAGGACGATGTTCCAAGGTTTGTAAGAGGTGCCGTAGTCAACAGTCAGGTGGCGACAGCGATGCCCATCTTTAGAAGTCGGGAATGTTTAAAAGGGGATGTATGGTGAAGGCAAAGCAGATCGGCTGTCAACCGGCATTGTCCCTAAGCCTGGCAAGTGCGGCCGCGATGCCTTCACTCACCTCTTCAGTTTGCTGGCCTCGGACCTGTGGTTCAGTAGGCCGCGCAGCTGCTGTTTTCCTACTTTCAGCTAGAACTTCACGAAGAATGGCCTCTTCATCATCCTCTTCGCCCATATTATCATCATTCCTCTCATCCACATTCTCGGCTAGCAGTTGAGCTTGGCGTTGTGTGACAGGAGCAGAGGCCCTCTTCGTGCTCTCGACTCTGAAATCTTCTCGAACAGCATGACACCATTGCTGGACCTTTTTCTCTCCCCAACCTGGCACGGCGCTGATCTGCTCTGGTTGTGCATTGATGGCATTTTGCAAGCTGCCGAATGTGGAAATTAAACTTGCGGCATCGGACTTGTTGATACTTCTGGGAACCGTGACAAACTCAACCAGCGACTCTTTATAGGATTGGGCCTGCTGGGCTCTAATGGCGGTGGGCTGTGCGTTCTCTGATGACTTGAAGAGCTCGAGATAATGCGCAGCCTCTGGTGCAGACCAACACAATATCAAGGTCAGATTGTTGATGATGGATGTTTTGGACAGCTCTCTGAGACTGTCTTCATGGTTTTGAATGTCAACCATCACCAGTACAAGGCGGAGGTTGTATTTGCCTGCTAGCTGTTTCACTCGGGAGTAGATGTATTCTGGGTGTAGGCGATGGTATTTCAGGGAGAGAAACATTGCGCACGTTGTGGTACCGACCACATAGTCTGCGGGGATATCGGCATACTCCCAGGGTAGGAGCTTTATATGGGTCAAGATTGGGTTGCCCTTTTGGCGCGTGGACACCAGAATCGCGGAAGTACCAGGGCGGTTGGCGAGGACTTGGGGTTTTGGCTGTTGGACTTTGGGTCTAGAAGATGCCCCTAAGGCGGGGGAATCCGAAGAGCGAGAGGGTACACCACTCTCTGGGCGCGGGGAATCCATCTCATTCACCAATGTGTTGTTAATAGTAGAGCGATGAATGGAGAGTTGATAAGTCGATAAAGCTATTGCTTATCTGGACGGGACCCACACCGCCTGGGCCAATCTGCCTCAGTTTTCTGCCGCTAATTTTTTTGTTCTTCCTCGACCGCAGAAAAAAAAGGCTCAGTCGCAACCAAGCCACCATGGTTGAATTACACAAGAAACGACGCCTCTCGGGCGATGAGAGCCCGGAAGTCAAAGTCGAGGCCACTACACCCGCCGCCGAGGCCTCGGCAGCACAGAACAAGAGAACTCTTTTCGTCCGTTCACTACCCACCTCAGCCACGACAGAGAGCCTCGCAGAACACTTCTCGCAGTCCTACATTATCAAACACGCTGTTGTCGTTTGCGACAAAGAGACAAAGGTATCTAAGGGATTCGGTTTTGTTACATTCGCCGACGTCGAGGATGCGGAGAGCGCTCTGAAGGAACTCAACGGGTCCAAGTTTGACGGGAAAATCATTCGCGTCGACTATGCCGAGTCTCGTAAGCGTGAGATTGATGAGAAGATTGGACGCAGTGTTCCCACTGCTGCGTCCCGCGAGGTCAAGAAGCAGAAGGAAGAGGAGAGAGGGCAGGGCCTGCCACCCAAGCTCATTGTTCGCAATCTGCCGTGGAGCATCAAGGAGCCCGAGGATCTGAATGTCCTGTTCCGCAGCTTTGGAAAGGTCAAGTTTGTTACCCTCCCCAAGAGGAACGGCAAACTTTCTGGTTTCGGTTTCATTACCATGCGTGGCAGGAAGAACGCCGAGAAGGCGCTCCAGATGATCAACGGAAAGGAAATCGATGGACGTCAGCTCGCTGTCGATTGGGCCGTCGAGAAGGACGTCTGGGAAACCACGAAGAAGGAAGACGAGGAGGTGGAGGAGCAGAAGGAAGAGAAGGAGACTGGTGATGTTGAGATGGAAGATGCCAACGGTGTTCTAGAAGAGCCCTCAGACGACGAAACCTCTTCCGATGAAGATGAAGATGACGATGAGGACAAGGATTTGGATGAACTGGATGAGCTGGATGACGATGAGGAAGACGAGGAGGAGGATGACCGAAATGCCACTACAATCTTCATTCGCAACCTCCCCTTCACCGCCACAGACCAGACCCTCTACGACCACTTCAAAACTCACTTTGGACCGCTACGCTACGCACGTGTAGTGCTGGACTACGAGACCGAACGCCCCCGAGGCACTGGATTCGTCTGCTTCTGGAAGCCCGAGGATGCCAACACGTGCATTCGTGAAGCCCCCCGAGGAGCGGAAGCCATGGCCCCCAACAAGGACAAGCCCAAGTCCAGCACCGCGATGAAGCACTCCGTCCTCAACGATGAGAACTCCGACCCCAGCGGTCGCTACACCCTGGATGGCCGCGTCCTACAAGTCGCACGGGCCGTGAGCAAGGGCCAAGCCAGCAAGCTGGAAGAGGAGGGAGCATCACGCCGTTTGGTCCGCGACACAGACAAGCGCCACCTGTACCTCCTCAACGAGGGTACGATCCCCTCCAACTCCCCCTGTACAAGAAGCTCTCGCCCTCCGAAATCAAGATGCGTGAGGACAGCTACAAGCAGCGCGAGACCTTCATCAAGAAGAACCCAGCTCTCCACCTCAGTCTCACCCGTCTCGCCATCCGTAACCTCCCACGTCACATCGACTCCAAGCAATTGAAGCAGCTTGCTCGAGAGTCTGTTGTCGAATTCGCCAAGGATGTTAAGGCGGGCACCCGCCATCCGCTCTCAAAAGAGGAGCAGCAGCGATCCCGCGATACGATGAAGGAGCTAGAGCAGCTGCGCAAGCAGAAGAAGATGGGTATTGTGCGCCAGGCCAAGGTCGTCTTCGAGACTCGTGAGGGTACCAAGGTCTCCGAGAAGACCGGAGGTGGTCGCAGTCGTGGCTACGGATTCATCGAGTTCTTCACCCACCGTCACGCGCTGATGAGTTTGCGCTGGCTGAACTGCCACTCCATGGCAGTTCCTCCTTCTACCCAAACCCCCGAGGACCGGGATAAGAAGAAGAGCCTCGTCGTTGAGTTCGCCATTGAGAACGCCCAGGTAGTTAAGCGTCGCAATGAGCTGCAAGCTAAATCTCGTGAGCCCAAGCGCGAGGATTATGCTGAACCAAAGGGAGACAAGGGTCAGAAGAGAAAGCGCTCCGATACCCGTGATGGCAAAGGCAGGGATGGAAGAGATGCACGAGGTGGACGAGATGGTCGCAATGGCAAAGATGGACGGGATGCGAAGCGTGGCAAGACTGAAAATGGAAATGGCGCCAAAGATGAGAAGGTGAATGAAGATGAGGACAAGGCCGCTAAGCGCAACCGCATTATCGGACAGAAGCGCATGAAGCGCAAGTTCCGTAAGGGGAATTAAAGGCGTGAATGTTACATGTTAGTTTTTTAATGTATAGGCATTGTTTATCCCAGCAGTCAAGAGGAAAGAACTGTTCTTTGTACCTACGCGATACCACCATTTCGAAGATGAAAAGCATGGATTTGATATTTGATACTGGATTCCATTTCTCATACTGGGTATATATAATGTCGCATATTTGATCCATGTGAAGGTCCTTAAGTGTTCTTGGCGCCTTCGACCTTGCCGACAATGTTATACCGCTTGCTGAAGAAAGTGTACCACTCATCCAAGACGGTCTTTTCCTTGTCCGGTAGGTCATACCACTCAGGTACACAGTCTTCGGGCTTGAGAGAGGATGAAGCAAGAGCACGGGAGGCATCCTTGCCGGCGAAGACTAGAAGAAAAGAACAGTTAGTCTCATTGTTAATTATACTTTTCAAAAAGATAGATGCTGTACTCACCCCGGTATGAACCCGAGGCCCCATAAGCCGGATTCCGGGTCACATCAAAGACAACGCCCTTGATGGCGACCAGAGTCGGACGGCTAGGATCGGAACCTGTCATGCAGTAGACATTAGCAATGGCTTTTGAGCTAGACGCATTGGCAATAAGGGATTGGGGAAGGAATCGGTGAGGGGTAAAGTCTCATACCGTCGCATTTGGCCAATTCCTCGACGGAAATAGGGTCGTCCTTGGGCGGGTTGAGCTCAACTGCTACCTTGGGCGCGAAACGCTTAGATTGGTCTTGGTCGGCCATTGTGATTGTTGGAGATATGAAGTTGAGGAGGGGCAAAAAAAGATATTGGGGGTGGGGTTTCCCGGGGGCTTCAGAGCTGCTTACTGTCCGCTCTCTGATTGATCCCGAGGTTAGCGGAGTACATAGCTCCTTATTTTGTTTTGGAATATGAAGTACTCCGTATACAGAGTAACAGAGCAACAGAGTATAACATGGGTTTCTAGTAATTCCATTTCCTCTTCTATATAGTAAATATGTATGGGTTATTTCCTTGCCCTTCTTTAACATTTCCATATATCATGGTCCCAGCAAAGAACATATGATCTCTAGATTTAACCCAATTAAGACCGTGATTGACTACCCATTTTGGCAGATATATACATGTACCTATATGTACCGCTTCTCTCTTTTTGCCCCGATCAGGTTAGGAACAAGTACATCATGGATGATAGGGGATTGTCTCATGTGACGTCAAGATAAACCTAAGCACCTGACCTCCAGAGCTTGGTATTCCTCAGCCTCAACTGTTAGATTGTGTTTTATCACACTCTGCAATACCAATACAGTGGAATACTGTTATTCGACATGTTCTCCGACATACATCCGCATCCAAGTTCTGCTACCGAACATCTCGCGCATGAAGATCCAAATCGTCGCCGACATTCTACAGACTCTGATGTGATCCACTACCTCTATTTCGAAGACAACGATGGCTTCTTTCCACCAAGTTGGATCGGAAAAGACCCAGAGCAGAGACCGCCAAGCGAAAATACGGGTGGCAACTTCGACGGCACTAAAGACGCTAACACTAGTGCTTGCAAGAGAAGCACATAGACCACATAGGAATGTGGCATTAATTTCGGGGTTTCATGTTCAATCCATCGTCAGTTTTACTATATTCAGTCTCGTTGATTTGCTGGGAAATGCCTTGAGATTTTTGTATATAGGGGATAGCCTCCATTCTCCGTGGACCTCGGCATAATACATCTCCACACCTGTGGACGGGATAGCCGCGGGGACTTGGATTATTATAATCTCCCTAAGCGCACAAAAAATTCGTTGCTACTTTTTTTTGCCAGTACTTTTTGACAGGTATATATTACCAATACAAATAGCCTCTTGATTTAGAGCTGCAGATCAAAATATGCAACCTAATAGGTGCACAGACTGACCCCAATCCTTTCCCCCCCCCCCCCTTCCGGGCCATGTGGGGATAAAAATGAACCTCAGACTGGGGGGGGGGGGCGTCCCTCTGTGATTTGTCCCTCTTATTTACTTCGGCCTACGCTTGTAGCCTTCCAAGCCGAGATTCTGATTCCCACTAAGGCGAAACAGGAAAATACTACCCAGCTAGGAAAAATCTCTCATTCCTGCTTTTTTTTTCTCTTCATATCTTTTTTTTAAAAAAAGAAATCTCGGTCTAAATCCTTTTGCGCACTTCTTTATGCTATTGACTCGCTCTTTCCTGGAAATTCAAAGACCTTCAAGATGTCACATTCTCCCAACTCGGGGTATGGCTCTCATACTCCAATGACCGCCGCTATACAGAGCGCGGAGCCCACGCGACAGTCTGATCCCGAATCGAAGCCTACCAAGATGGACAAAGAGATGGAAGTCTCCGAGAAGGACTCATTCAGCGCCAATCGCATACCCTCGGTCGATAGCGGGTCAATGGAATCTACATATGATCATACTCATCGCAAGCTCAAGCCCCGCCATGTACAATTGATCGGAATTGGAGGAACAATTGGCACGGCCCTGTATGTTCAGATCGGATCTGGACTGCGGACCAGTGGCCCGGGCAGTTTGTTCATTGGATTCAGTCTTTGGTTAGTATTTCCTTTTTTATATTGTTTTGTTGACTTTATTGGGTTCTGGACCTGGGTTGTCCCGACTTTGCTACGTTCGACAGCATCAACATGAACGGTAAGTAGGTGGAAATGCCAGAAACGGAAAAGAAATCCGCCAATGGATCAAAAACGAAAAATTTCCAAAAAAAAAAAATTTCCAAAAAGATGCAAAAGAATAAGGAACCACACGACCAAACCAAAGCATCAACAAACAGGATTCGAAGCCTGATACCACAACTTCAGATCCCCCAAGGATGTAGGACACTGTTAGCCCAAGGCGCTTCCATGCCAAACAGATGTATGAATGTCGCCCAAATCGCCATTAGCCCTATGTCTACCCATGCATCTGCCCATGCATCTGCCGAAAGCCAGTCGGACACCCAAGAACCCAACCCAGTCCATGATGCCCTTGCCTCATGCGTATATCTCATTGAAGGTTCGCAATCTTATACTGTTCTCTAGGAGTTGTGTGGTTTTGATCATCACCGTCTGTACGAACGCCCCCATGCTTCCCAAGCCCTTTGCATCTTCCCCAGCAGTCCCGTGCCAGGAACCGTATCCCATATAATCCCAAATGCGCCAACAGTTTCAGCCTGCCCTAACGTCGACCGATCGCCCAATTGCTGCAATATTCCTCCCATCTTGTTTTCCCATCTGGATGCGTAGTATGATATCCAAACTCACATTTTCTTTTTCTAGGTTTGGCTGAAATGGTCACGTACCTGCCTATCTCTTCGCCATTCATCCGATTCGCCGGCCGCTACGTCGATGAAGCTTTAGGTGTTGCCGCCGGATACAACTTCTTTATTTTCGAGGCAGCATTGGTGCCTTTCGAGATTGTCGCCGTCAGCTTGATTATCAGATACTGGACCGATGTGATTCCCATCGCAGCCATGAATGTGATTGTCATCGTACTCTATGGGTTTGTCGTCTTCTGCGATTCGCGCGCGAGATATTGGCTAATAAATGGGAAATAGAGTACTGAATCTCTTTGCTGTGAAATGGTACGGCGAAGCAGAGTTCTGGCTCTCACTCGGCAAGGTCTTGTTGAGCATAGGCCTCATCTTCTACACATTCGTTGTCATGCTGGGCGGCAACCCGCTCGGCGATCGGTTCGGCTTCCGGTACTGGAACGAACCAGGTGCCTTCAACGAGTTCTACAAAACAGGCGATACCGGCAAGTTTCTCGGCGTCCTCGCGGCTGTCATCTCAGCCAGTTTCACCATCGCCGGTCCAGATTATGTCTCCATGGCCGCTGGCGAGACCGTTAACCCGCGCAAGGTGCTACCCAAGGCATTCAACGGTGTCTTCTACCGTCTCACGGCATTCTTCGTTCTGGGTGTCCTCTGCGTCGGTATTCTCGTCCCGTACAACGATCAAACCATGGCCGATGCTTTCGACAATGGCAAGCCCGGTGCTGCTGCCTCGCCCTACGTCATCTCTATGAATCGCCTGAAGATCCCCATCCTACCAGACATCGTCAACGCCATCATTCTCACTGCATCGTTCAGTGCGGGCAACAGTTACATGTACTGTGCCAGTCGCAGTCTGTATGGTCTAGCGCTGGAGGGCAAAGCCCCGAAGTTGTTTACCAAGTGCACCAAGAACGGTGTTCCCGTCTACTGTGTTATCGTGGTGCTTATCATCGGCCTCTTGAGTTTCTTGCAGGTATCCAACGGCGCATCAGTCGTGCTAAACTGGTTTGTCAATTTGGTATGCGCACCTCCAGACCATGTAATGCCCCATGCATCCAACTAATCCCAAATCCAGGTCACCGCCTCCCAGCTCATCAATTTCTCTGTCGTCACTTTCACCTTCATCCGCTTTAAGGAAGCTCTCGACGCCCAAGGCATTGCCCGGGAAACCTTGCCATACCGCAGCTGGTTCCAGCCGTACATCGCCTACTTCGCTTGTGCCTGCACCACGTTGATGGCTTTTGTCGGTGGCTATACGGTCTTCCTTCCCGGCAACTGGTCCATCCCGACATTCCTCTTCTCCTACACCATGATCGGTGTATTCCCCGTCATTTACTTCGGGTGGAAACTCTTCCACAAGACCAAGTTCCTCAAGCCTGAGGAGGTCGATCTGACCACCGGTGTCCCTGAGATCGAGGAGTATACTAGAGAATTTGTGGAAATGCCGCCCAAGTGAGTATACGCTCTCTTATATTTATGATTCGGTGCTAACGATGCCAATAGGAATCTCGCACACAAGTGGTTCCGAATCATCTTTGAATAAGATTTTTATAGGTCTCATCGCTGCTTTGGATACTTGTGATATACCTAAGACCAGAACATACCCAAGTGACCTCCGATGCAGACCTATGGATAGGTGATTCAATGGGCGGTGACTTGTCTCTACTTTGGACCGAAGACTGCATATGTTTATATGATGTTAGCATTATTATGATACCCAATATAGTTATTGGAAAGATACATGTACTTTTTGAAAGAATAGCCGTGATCACCAGTCGTAGTTGACACCCAACAACATGTAACGATGCCTTTATAATAATATATATACACAATATCAGCATACATTAACAGTATGAAGATACACATCTTCCGTCACCACACACAAAATCAAGCCTCGCCTGACCCTCCCTCCGCCTTCTCCTTAGCCTTCAGAGCCTCCAACCGCTTCTTATTCCGCTTCCCAAGAACCCGCATAGTATTACTCTTCTCAATTTCCGTCATCTGCTGCCAGTTGCCAATCTGCGACAACGTCCCATCCACATTAACAACCATCGGACCCAGATGGTCCAATTTAACCTCCGTTCCGCCTCCGCTCATATCGATTTTGATGCTTCCCTCACCTTGTTGGTTCGAGATGGGGTTTGAGGGGTCGCTGGCGGGGAGGTAGAGGTTTTTTTTGGGTTCTTGTTCTTGTTCTTGGGTCACTTGGTGTTGGGTGTCTGCGTTTTGGGTGGCGGCGTTTGAGGACGCAGCAGCAGTGGAGTTGGAGGATGAGTCACACATTGTGCGTGTTTGGCGCGTGCAGTCTGATTTGAAGGTGGTTGTGCACTGCGGAAAGAGGATGCCGTAGAGCCGGGTGTTTGGCGATTGGGTTGCCGCGTTGAGAGATGTCCAAGAAGTGCCAGCTGGGATTGAGGCGCGCACGAAGGGATTGACGGATAGGTGGAGGAGAGCGGCGCGGTAGACTGTGCGCGATACTTGCATGGTTCGGGTTTTGGGGGGGGGAGGGGGTGAGGTGGGCTTGGAGGAAAATAAGGATTGCGAAGATGGGGGTCTCGGTCCGGTTTATCTAGATTGGACTTCTAGGTTTGATTGTTACACATTCTCCAGCTTGCATTAAATATGACCTCGGGTCTAAACAATTAATTACCCAAATGGTTCTATGCTGCATATATCTTCTTTGATTTTGTCAGTGACAGTGAGCTTACATAGTTAAGTGGAAGCCCCGGGGGTGTCCATATTATATACTTATCCCGTCACATCATGACTCTACTAAAACAAACCTTCCACAGCCTGTCTTAAAATTCTCTGTCTTTGAGAGGCATATGATCCGAAAATGAGTGTTTAGCATCACCAATCATTTGGATTTATTCCCAGCGGTTTCAGGGCTTGAAAGCCCTTTGCCTTGGAGTCTCCACGGCCTTTGCAGTCATATAGCGCTCAATTCTCTGACATTTCCAGCCATAGAGAACATCCAAACTAGATCTAGGCTAGGGGCGACCAAGCATTAGACTTCTGTGCGCGGATGTACCGCATTAATATGGGCTAGACGTTAAACTATCGAAACCACCAGTTGACCTGCAAGCATATTAGCGGCAGATACACACCCTCCCAAGAGAAGCATACTCACTGAAGCAGTCACACCCCCACCGATACCCTTAATACTATGCCACCACCCCTTGGGAATAAACAACGCATCACCAGCCTCAAGACAGGCTTCAAAGCCAACCCCAGCGTCCGAACCAGCAGACACCGGAGTACCCCAAACAATCGCATCTAACAATGCCCTCTCCCTCCCCTGCATCATCTCCTCGCCCCGAAAAGCCGCTGCCTCCCGACTCCCACTCTTCCCCAGCTGCCTCCTCACAGCCCCAAACACAGCCTGTCCGTCCGCTGGCGCAAGCAGCCGCACAACCTTCTCCCCAGCCAGCTGAACAAACAAGTTTGGATTCGGGTCACGGTGGAGTGGCGTGTAAGTGGGCGGGTGTCCAATCCACACATTCGTATCGTATACATCGCCCTTACCCGCGCGCGCCACGAGCTCCGGCGTCGGGAAATCTTCTCGAAGTACGGGAGGGAGGTCGAAGAGCTGACATTGTGCTAGGTAGAGCCGCGTTGATTGGGGCGTGGTCTCGGCCGTGCGCATCCAGTCGAGGAACAAAGAGAGCGGCGCGTGGAATTGCCGGAAGCTATGCATTTCTGTTGTCCCGCTGTCGGATACGGATGCAGCGTCTGTCGATGTGGATTCCGTGAGCTCGAGTGGGACAAACGCCTCGGCGCCGTGTTTGTGGAGATATTCCACGTTCAGGCTTGCGACGGGGCTTGAGGTGCCCGGTTTTGACTCAGGACTCGTGCGGTTGAACCATTGTTTTAAGGCGGGGAGGTCTTGGAAGGTAGATCGTGGGAGAATTGCTGGTTGCTCGGGGAGGAAGCATCGCTGCTGGAAGGTGTCCAGGGTAGCATTTTCGAGGATAACGAGAGGTCGGTATTGAGTGTGCGAAGAAGCAGAAAAGCTTCGGACAATTGATCGCGGGTTATAGAGGCCTGGACGTGGGAGTCGTGTCCAGACTCGTGACCATGGTTGGAGCTTCATCCAGATCGTGAGAGGTGGAAAGGTGAAGATCGGAGACCCGAGATAGTGGATCTCCCGTCAAGCCTTTCCCCCTAATCACAGTCATACCATTAAATTCATCCAATCATGAGTCATTCACGAAGAAGCAGCCCACTTGTCGATCACAATAGTGCAGCATGAAAAAAGCATGAAAGGGTATGATGCCGATTAACACCGAGGCTAATATGCATCCCCCGCAGTTGTGGAGAGCTATGAACTCTCCTCGAAGCAAACAAAAGGCCGCGCATGTGACTCTTTTCGTTCCACCAAGCGACACTCACACTTTGTGCCACGTTGAGCGTTTACATTGACATTTCGTTCTTGTCCTCGCAGGTTTCACGGCCTGTTAACCTGCAACATGCCTTCTTCCATCGCCCGAATTCATAAGCGCCATGCCTACAGCAAGAATGCTCACACTTATTACCCAGTCCTCATAGTAGGTGCTGGCGAGTCAGGGGGTGGCCATGGGCTGCCGGCTCAAAGAGGTCCTGGGAACAGACCAGTTCAGAATATTCGACCGTCAGTCTGGTATTGGAGGTACCTGGTGGATCAACAGGTATCCGGGAGCTGCTTGTGACATGTATGTGATCAAAGTCCAGTGCTTACTTACTGAATAGCTAATCCAGAAGGTAAAGACCAGCGACATTCTACTCCTTCTCCTTTGCTCAGAAAAAGGACTGGTCCACACTCCATCCATCTGGCCCAGAACTGGCACAGTACATGGCAGATGTCTGCGAGAGATATCAGATTGTCGACAAGATTCAGTTGAATACCGATGTCAAAAGACTTCGATGGATCGAGGATGACGAGGAATGGGAGGTTACGCTCTCGCACTTGGTCCCTGGAACTGGTGATTTAGCCCAGCACGAACGAGATCAAATCGCAACTCAGGATGGCCACCACAAGGTCTACGTCAAGACAGAAATCGTGCGAGCCAAGGTAGTCGTCAGTGGTGTTGGCGGACTGGTAGAACCGAAGGCGTGGCCGAAGAACATCCCAGGTATGGAGGACTTTGAAGGCGAGGTTATGCATACGGCTCGCTGGAACGACAAAATTAAGTTGGAGGACAAGAATGTCATTATAGTGGGTTCCGGGTGCAGCGCCGCGCAGGTAGTGCCCGAGCTGGCGAAGCCAGAGGTCAACGTTCGATCGATTACCCAACTCATGCGAACTCCTCCGTGGGTCCAGCCCGATTTGATCTCTCCTGAGTACCTCCCCTTGTACGATAAATGGTCAGCTACACTGATGACCCACGTACCTGGACTGGCCTCGTTCGTACGAAGAGCTACTTTCTTGATGATAGAGAAGAGCTTCTACGATATGTTCACGGACACTGCATGGGCCCGAAGAGTGCGGCCGCGGCTAGAGAAGAAGTTTTTGGACCATATGCGCCAAGTCGCGCCAAAGGAATACCATGAGATCTTGACACCTAACTACATCCTCGGCTGTAAGAGACGGGTCATCGACGGCACTTGGTATCGCAGTCTCAATGCTCCAAATGTGGAGTTGACTACCCAGTCTCTGACAAGGGTTAATGCGAAGAGTGTGACTCTTGGTCCGGGTCGACACTACCCACCCCACAAGTCGGACGACGTAGGTGAGGCTAGGGAGATTCCCGCCGACGTGATCATCCTAGCCAACGGGTTCGAAACCAACCAATGGCTGCACCCACTGAAGGTGATTGGTAGGGAGGGCAAAGATCTTGAAGAGGTCTGGGCGGAGCGTGGAGGAGCCCAGGCATACCAGGGCATTGCAATGGATTCTTTCCCGAACTTCTTTATGATTTTCGGTCCGAATACGGTAACAGGGCACACTAGTGTTATTTTTGCCACAGAAAATGCAATAAACTACTCGCTGAATTTCATCAAGCCAGTCCTGAATGGTCACGTCACCTCGTATGAGGTCAAGGAGGATGCCGAGCGTGAATGGACTCGGCAGGTGCAGGATGCACTCCAGAAGAGTGTGTTCCGTCGTGGGGCTTGCTCCAGTTGGTACATCACTGCCGATGGTTGGAACTCAACCACATATCCGTACGTCTTTTGCCTCTGCTAGTTTCTGGCTATTACTGACATATTATTCAGGTTCACTCAGATTCACTATTGGTTGCGTTGTACCTTCCCTGTGTGGCGGCATTGGACTGCGAAACTCACGAGAAAGGGACGGATTTTGCGAGCTATCCGAAAAACAATCCAAGCCTCTGTCATGTTTGGCCTTTTTGTGGGTTTTGGCTTCTTGCACCAGAATCCTCAGCAGAAAACTCAGTTGGTGCAGTCATTGCTGGCTGGGAAAGAGTGGCTGGTCTCCGCGGTTTTGCAATTGAGGCGCTGATATCTTTTCATTGAATTACTTCGAGCCTCGCATGTTTTGAACTTGGAGCATTATCTCCAGAGCTAGGAATTTTCATATAGTTAACAACTGATCATGTACATCAGTATATAGTATATTCTTGTATTCTCCGAATGTAAATATGCCCTGAGGCCAATGACCAGGCCGTATAATCTGATGAGTAAGCTGAATCTGGGGAAAACGGGAAACCCCGCGAGAGAGGAATTTCTCCGCACTTCGACGTCAGTATCTCTCTCCGGCTACTCATTGAGTCGCTTCAATATTATGCAGGCCATGGCTTCAGAGTCACCCCAGCTAGAAATGTCACCGCCGCAGACGGACCCCCGCGATCAGTCCATTGGTGCGTCTGATTCCAATAAGAGAAAGGCGGAACAAGGCAACGGAACACAGGCGCGCACAAAGCGGAATCGCTATATCTCTATTGCATGGTATGATATGGCCTGACCCGGCACTTTTTCACTTTTACCTCGGTCATTTCACCTTCCAGCCCTGTAGATAGCTCGAAGAGCTGTTTTGCATGCAAAGTCATATGATTATGCCCTCTCCTTCGGTGCCTTTGTCGGCACAGCCGAGCTAACCACGGGATTTTCAGTAATGAATGCAAGCGCCGCAAGATCAAGTGCAATGGCCAGATGCCTTGTCAACGGTGTGGTCACCTGAATTTGGAATGTAAGTGGCTCTTAACTCTATTGGCGGCCTGTAGCTCTCTCTCGCATTCGAGCTGTCCAATCCTAAGTTCCAGGGCTGACCCACTAGCCAGGTCGTTATGCGCCCAATTGTTGTAATAACAACTTCAAAGATTCGGAGTAAGTCTGGGAATAAAAAACCGTTCAGCATTTCATACTAATAGTGAAGCTAGTGAGTTCCGGTCAATGACAGATCAAATCACTACTTTACAAGACCAAGTCAATACCCTGTTCACCAATATCAACGACCTCCGTACCAACAGATCAGCCTTTGATTCACCAGGGTTTGAGCATCTCTCGCGCGATGGGTCTCAATCGGTCTACGCTCCAATGCAAGCTGGACCAGCAAAGCCACGAGTCCGTCACCCACGCTTCCATGGTCCAACAAGCTCGGCCTTCAGCTTTGACGTGGCCAAATCCAGCTTGCAGAATATGGGTATAACTCCAGCAGAAGACGGGATCCCAGATGACTTGACCACCGCACATGTCTCTCCGACAGGCTCACCTCCCAACATGCGGCAAATTCTTCAAACAACACACCCTACCAAGGATCCTATATGGACGATCCAGCGTGAAGAGGCAATGCACCTTTGTAAAGTTTACGAGGACGAGATTGGGATTATGTATCCTGTGGTGGATATCGCCAAGATTACAAGCCAGGCCAATCTGCTATACGTATTTATAGAGGCTGCTACCAGGACAGGCTTTGCACAACGAGGGTCTCCTGGCTCTGATGGTTTACACGATGAAAATTCCATTATTTTTAAATTGGTACTCGCCACCACGCTGGTCGTGGAGGGGGGTGGTCAAAGTGAACGTGGGCAGCGGCTCTACTTGGATGTCAAGCCATTTGTAGAATCGAAGTTGTGGGAGCCTCATACAATCAAAACCATTCAGCTTTTTGCTATTGTGGTCAGTCAATTCTCTTCAGAAGCCCCAGTCAATAACTCTAACTCTGTTTCCCACTCCAGGCTACATACCATTACCATACAGATGATGATGCCATGGCCTATAGGCTTATTGGATTGGCGGCACGGATGTGTTTAGAAATGGGATTGCATCGTCGAGATGCTTTGGTGAAATCATTCCCAGATGAGGGGCAGCGCGATGAGATCACCCGGCTATTCTGGTCCGTTTACACCTTGGACAGACGATGGAGTTTCGGCACGGGGCTACCTTTCGTGATTCAGGACGAGGATATTGACCCAAACTTACCAGAACCTGTAAGGCTGCCTATCCCTAACCATGAAGTTACCTCTATTAATCAATACGTGAACTTCACAGGATGCATCGCTGCCTTACTTGCGATGCATGATCTCATACAATCGGATCAGCTCCAAGATCTGGTACTCTGGTCTCGGGTCAGAAGGCACCACTGATATCCGTCGTGATCAGATCGGCTATCTGGATTATCAAACCCTACAATGGTATAAGCAAGTTCCAGAAGAGCTCAAGTTTTATCCCCTCGGGACCCCCAAAAACGGCGAAAACTTAAACAGAGGCATGAGACGACTGAGGGTTCTCTTGTACCTGCGGATGAACCAGCAGCGTATCCTGATATACCGGCCCGTTCTCCATTCTCCTTCCAGCATTGCCGAAGATCGAGGCCACGCCCAGACTGTTGTGGAAGTAGCCAAGGACTCGATCCGTGTTCTCACCCGGCTGAACCAGATGTCCGATATCTACCGGACACAGCAAATAACATTCAACTATTTTCTAGTTGCTGCATTGGCGGTGCTGTTCTTAGCAGTGTCCCATGCCCCGGTTGACTTCAACCGGCAGGTCCGCGATGAATTCTACATGGCGCTCGACCTAATCAACGGGTTCAGTACCAAGTCCCACGTCTCCAAACGGTTATGGAAGACAATTAGAGGTCTACGAAAGATTGGCGAGAAACTGGGCGTTCTCGCCCGTCCTTTTGGACCGGACTCAAGTGATCCCCATTCAAGCGCTGCCATGGCGATGGCTGGGTTGGCGGGACACCCTATCCAGGACCTGTCCATGTACGGGGCCATGAATGGTGGGAACGAACTTGGAAATAGTCCTATCAATGGACTCCAGATGAGTCAAGAGCTGACAAACCTGTTCGAGGCTGTTGGCGCTTTTGGTAATTTCATGCCTAGCACTTCAAATGATGGCATTGGTGGTTTCGTTGGGCCGGATGGGGAAATTCAGAACACTGGTGAAGGTTTATCGGGGGTTTTGGGTGATGAGGGAGAGTTTGCTCGAGTCATTCGGGACTTGTTTTGATATTTTAGTGAATACCCTTTGATAGTTAATTACCTAACTAGTTAGTTAGTAGTTAACCAGACCAATGGTTAATTAGTTAAGTCTTATATGAACCTTAATGGTCCAAAACTTTGCAAGACAATATGTATCATTCCCCCACGTCAGCTGACACGTGACTCCTGCAACCCAGGCAAATTACAATCTGCGATTATTGACTTCACTTTTGCCCATCGTGGAAAGAAAACCAGATACACCATAGCTGTCACAAAAGGTGAACAGCACTGAAAGACCTCTCCTGCCCACCGCCCCCACGAACCGAACGGGCCTAACCCGATTTGATCGACACACCCAACCTCTAGGTTCGACTCACCAATATTAATCTCCGAGTGCGTTTGAGATCTGGTAAGTGATCTGATAAATTCAATATGAAGGCCATAAGAAACTGATAAGATTTTGGTGGGGTTCAGCCTTAGATCCAACCTCTTCCCGTTGATCGCACAATCTACCCCCCTCCCGCACATTGCCATGAACGTCTAGCTTTTCAGCCCTTCATCCACTTCAAGATCTCTTACAATTATACTGGGAATTCTTTCATCCTCACATCTCAATCTTATACCCTTCCTTACAGTCACACGAGCCAGCCCCTTCGCGTGACGAAATCGCTTCGTCTTCGCCAATATCCTCGAAGTCCTCACCCCCCAGCTCGGCAACGTGTCGAGAGAGACAAGTTCGGCGTTGGCCGACGGCCTCGACAGGCTGGATTTGAGTCAACTGTCTGAATCGACCCTATCATCATCCGTGTCCGCCGCCTCGTTCGACATGTCGTCCTCGGAAGGAGCCCCGGAGTCCTGGATTTCCTCATTTTGTTCGTTGATGGGCCACGAGTTCTTCGCAGAGGTGTCGGAGGACTTCATCGAGGATGATTTCAATCTGACTGGTCTCCAGTCGCAGGTTCCGATGTACAAGGAGGCACTAGAGATGATCCTTGATGTGGAGCCGGAGGATGACGAGGAAGAAGAGGAGGAAGAAGAAGAAGAGGAAGACGAAGACGATGCGCTTGGCGGTGATGGACCTGCATACAGAAGAGCAGGCGATCGGCGACACACCCGAGTCGCAAGCGATTTGAGCGTGATCGAGAGCTCCGCTGAGCTCCTGTACGGCTTGATTCACCAACGGTATATCACCTCGCGCCCCGGCATTCAACAAATGCTCGAAAAATACGAGATGCAGCATTTCGGTACTTGTCCCCGAGTCAACTGCAACGGATGCAAAGTGCTCCCCGTGGGCCGGTCCGACACCCCTGGCCACGAAACCGTCAAGCTTTTCTGCCCCGGTTGCATGGATATTTATACACCCCCCAACAGTCGTTTCCACTCCGTCGACGGCGCATTCTTCGGCACAACTTTTGGATGTCTGTTCTTCATGACATTCCCAGATCTGGATATCGGGCCGCGTCTGGATGCAGCATTGTCAGTGATGTCGCCACGGAGCGCATCCACGCAGTCTCGCGCTGGCTCCCTGACACGAACCCCGGCCGGTCGCCAGGCACAGAAGTCGCCCACACCCGAGAACCAGCCGCTGGAAATCAATGGCGTGCGGACACCTAACCTCTGCCCCGGGCTCGGCAAGGGCAAGATCTATGACCCCAGAATCTACGGCTTCAAGGTTTCTGAGGTCTCGCGTGTCGGCCCGCGCATGAAATGGCTGCGAATGAAGCCTAGAAACGTTATGGAGCTCGACGAGGCATGGAATCATGAGCATGGGGTATCTCCACGGGAGGGACGCGACGATAAAGATGGCGATACCGAGATGAACCCGGAACAATCGCAAGATGCTGCCATTGCGAATCGCAAGAAGGCCCCGATGCGACGCCGGCGACAAAACCTTGGCGCCTTAGTCCCCACAGATCCGATGGACGTGCACGGTCGATAAAGAGATTTTTTTTTAAAAAAAAACCTACATTCGTGGTTGTTTCCAAGATTGAATCTACCGTGTCGTGGGAATATCTGTGCCATACCCTTGACCGTGGAGTGATTGGTTCAGGAATTGATGACGATGATGACAGATGTTTGAGCTTGGTTTACTCGCTGCTTTGAATGGGATCCGTTTTTCTTCTAATCTATTGGGCTTTTATTCTCTCTGCGCGCATCTTCCCTAGCCTCCTTTTACGATTCTCGTGTTTCGAATACCAGGATCGATATGTACCTCCCCATTCATTGTTTTATCTTCTTTTTTTTTTGTCCGTAGACTCAGCACATTACTCTTTTTTCAAACGGAACGTGATAGTAGTACACATTGCTTACCGTGCTATCTTTTTTCCTGCTTCCTAAATTCCCATCTGTCTTGGATGAGTAGCCCAGCACCCAAGGGGCCCACCTCCATCTCCACACATTGAAAAACAAATCATCATAGCCAAGAGTAACAGAGCCTCAGGTACACAATTCGCTACAGATCTGCAAGATGAGCCTCCACCTCTGTGAGGCTCCAACTACATGTAAACGTCAACCCAACGAGCCTCGTATACACCGGCGTCCCCGACGTAACGCAAATGGTTGGAAATGTCAAACTCTAACATTCCAAATCCGAGTGCAGTAAGTTTCCGAGCCCATTTATGCGTTGGCGTTTCTTGCTCGTTCCCTACGGAGTAGACCTCAACATATCGGGGACGCCGATGTCAAGGATACACCATGCCCCGTGCCACCTATGACAACAGTCTCGTATTAGCCCATGCCGTTGCGGAATGCTTCCATTATGTGATTTATAATCACACTCATAATTCCTCATAATTCCTCATAATTTATCCAAGATACATATCACTTACCAGGAAATGCTCCCCATAAAAAGAAAACGATAAAAGCCTTGGCGCACCGGACGGATGGACAGGCGGAACGGCGGATGTGCGGTCCACCTGGGAATTCCATTGAGGATCTAGCGTATATGCGTATAACTGTTAGCGTATATGTATATGCATGCCCACCCTGGTCAATTATTGGAGTTGGGCGCGTAAACAACATTCGACTTGGTTTGTCCTATTGGAACACTGAGATAGTGTAACGCTGGAACTGTCACATGGGGAATATACCGAGCCAAGGGCGGTTCTTTGTTAGTGACGCGTGTGATTCCCAAGCATATTGACTACATGATGCCGTTGAAGGAGCTGGTATAGTGGGGCTTGGCTAATAAGTGCATTCTTTGTTTTGCTTTTGGTGATGGGTTGACTTGGGATGAGCGATTTTATATTGCCACGCTCCTCTCTCCTCGTTCTTTTTTTTTAAAAAAAAAATACACAATATAGCTAGTGGTTTCAGTTTTTGAACCTTGTTTTTTGTTATATTCCTGGATCTCCAGCGCTTAATTCTTTGCAGCCGTACCAATCTCCACCGGTATTCTATATATAGTTGATCACCTTGCCATATTAGTTGTTCAAACAACGTTCTTTTTACTTTCAGCTAAACCTTCTAGATATCTCAACTCCTCTACATCGATATCTGTACAAAGATGAGGCGGTATACATATATATGGACAAAGGGTGAGATCTTTAACTCTAATGACCCTGCATGATCTTATACCTTGGCACTAGATACTTCAACATTGTATGCTTTGACATTCAGCCTGGAAATGTGTCGATTATCCTAATATACTAGACTGTATGCACTGAATGGGCAATGGAAAGACAGATTTGCTTACTACAGTTCTGGTGTCGATCATTCATGGATGTGTGACCTTGTCCTTTCTTGTTTGCTACCTCCCTCAAGCCCTACTAAACCGAAAACAATAGCCTAACTCAATTATCATTCGTGGCTACACAACCCTTTTTCCTTTGGAGATCCCAGTGACTCGGACAGATTCTATTTGAGGCAGGGTCACTCCCTCACACCGCACTGTCCTAATATCAACAACCTAGAACCTCCCATTATTCGAACTTCAAGAACCCGGAAACCGAAAGGGAGGAAACATCTACCGAGCCTTAGGATAAGTTCCTCATCTATGTTGTATAAGATCTCTCACTAGAATAGGAGTGGACCTTCAGTAGGGCATTTGGCGTGAATAAGGCGTTCTTGAGTATCACATGGAATGAATCAGCAGCAAACAAACTCGTGCGGGATATCATTCAAAAGATTGATGAGTCCATCGACGACATGTTAATATTTCAAATAGTCCATATTGTGATCTATGGTCTAGATATCGGGATAAAATAAATATACTCTGTAGCCTAAGGCCTGAAAGAACGGTCCAATATAAATATAATTATTGTCCTCCCAATGCGTGTAATACATATTGACGAGTCCACGTTCTCTCTTTGCCCGAGTCTAAATGTTCAATACTCCAATTAATATTGCATTATTTTGAAAATCCATCTATGGTTGTCAATTTACTCCGTACTCCGTACTATATTCAATTAGCGCCACGCACTGCCAGCGAAGTGGAAATTACTCTAGAGCCACAATGAAATTGATCTAGACCAGCAGCCCCCAAACGGCCAAAGCCAAAATTCAAGCAGACTACGGCCGAGTTTGACCGGGACTACTATTCTTTCCATTCAAAAATAGTCCTATTTATACATAGTCACCTCGTCGACTTCCTTATTTGCCAAGGTTTAAGATCATTCACCCAATAAGAACTCCTATGAAAAAAGAGCGACTACTCCATACAGTTCCCAATACTGCGGTCTCCCGTGCTTACTGCGGCCAGCCCCGCTGCAGAATGTGGAGTTTGGCTCCCTTTGAGGCGCCCTATGGGTCTGGTTGATGATAGGTTGATTTTAGCTGATTCTAGAGCATAAATTATCATTTCAACGGGATTTGCGTTCGGCTCGGCTTTTTGGCTAATCACATTTGTAGTGGATAACGCCAGGAACTTTGTTCCGCTAGTCATGCTCATCACAAACTGTGCTCTGCACATCCCTATTTATTTTATTTGTTTATCATTGAGTTTATTCGTGGACTGGGATTGTCTTTGTATAGTGGATGTGTTAGTGGATATATCCTCCGCCCTCTACACCGTACACCGGAGTAAATATTTTCGATCATTCCAAGGGTTTTCAATTAGCATGGAAACCAAGACGATGGTTGAAAAACCCTGTTTTTTTTTTTTTTACCCTTCCCTATTCTTATTCGAGATTTCCCAGTTTCATTCCAAATCGGCTCGGCAATATTGACCGACTTGACATTTTTGGTCGTCGTAGATAAGGTTGGGGACAATGCGGGTGAATCACTGCAACATGCAATATGCAGAGAGGGGAATAGGGTAACAATTATAAAACACCTTCCTTTTTCACCAAGCACCGAGCCCTCATATCTCCATATTGTTTGATCCACAGTCAGGGATGGGGGATAGGCGGGAATGCTGCAGACCAGAGCCGCCAACGATAAGAAGGCCCCCAAGCTAAGCCAGGACAGGAAAAAGAAGATGATTGGCTGGAACCTCTCGCGCCCCTAAACTCCCATTTGAGTTGAGAGGGAAACTTACCTAAATTATAGCTGTTTTTTTCAGCCCTTTCAGCCCCAGAGGTCTTTTCTAGTGACTAGACTGTTCCCAGCCGAAATCTGGAGGTGCTGTGGGTTTATATCTCCTGAGGTTCATCGTGTTATGACATACAGGCACCCGTGCCACCGAGCTTGAATGGTCATCATTGGATGAATTCAAGGTGCGGCTGTTCCTCCGATCCCAAAAGTCTCGGAGGTAAAGTGTCTCTCCTGGCCGGGCGAAACTTCGCCAATCCGAAGTGGATGCGACTGTTGGAAAAAAACAGCCAGAGTAGGGGTGTTTTTTGCTTGGCTCCCGTTTTCGATTGGCTTTAGACATAATGTGCTGTTCCTAGTCAAAGTACAAATGCTTGAAAGGAGGGGGGGGGGGGGGGGACCCAAGAGTTGAGGCGCAGCAAAATTCTCGGACCACCTCCGCACCTCAACGTATATAGTACACTATGTAACCGGAATAGTGGATTTGATGGGGCAGACGGAGGATATTGCAGATTGCAAGCAGATTGCATCATCTAGTGGATTTGTTCGGGATTTCATTGAAAGTAGTTAATTTAAAAATCCTTTCAAAGCAAAGGCTTTGCTCGAACTGGGAAAATGCCGGGATAAAGAAGTGCTGTGGGGGGTGGGGGGATTGTCTCTTTCTGCAGGGATCGGGAGTTCCCCAGTAGACTGGTTCTTAGTTGACGGTTATTGGACTTGGAGAGTGTTGTTTCTTGAGTCATGTAACTATGAACTTGCCCGCTTTAAGGAATTGGTCTGTGTCATCTATAAGTCTGAACTAGTTAGGGCTATCAAACTGGGGAACGTCTATGGAGTCGGAAAAGATAGGTATGGAGTACGGAGTAGGTCAATCACCGTTGAGACCAAGAAAACAGTTTCAGCCGTCAGACAACAATGTTTCTGGCTAAGCTGAAATTGAAAATCCCGCACGGAGGTTTTGGGGGCCGTGGAGTTATGCAAGTTTTGGACCAATCGACTATGAGAAATTTATAGGATTTCTATTGAGATATGTTATCAAATTCGCCGTCTGTAGATCTGCATTTAATCAAAACAGAAAACAGAAGCCGAAAAGAAAAAAAGAAAAGGAAAATAATCATTCAACGTGGCTCCCTAGCTCATCCCTGTTCCCGTTAACACCACGCTACCAATAGAAAAATCAACGCCAGCTATCATGCAGCTATCTCATCACACATAACAGGGGGTAAAAGGGCCAACCCAAATAAAAGCAAACAATAAAAAGAAAAATAAAATAAAAAAAGACTCGAGAGTGGAGAGCCAATTCGAAGGCAAAAGGAAAAAACGTGGACCTCGAGTCCGTTCGGGGGGAAGTTAGGCCTAGGCGGGGCAGAAATACCCGCAATTCGGCCTTTCGCGTCCCCCGATCGCCTTATGACCGTAGATCGTACTCATACAGGCCATGCATGGAGCGAGGCGAACATGGGGCTGATTTCGGCGTGAGCGGGAATGTGAAAATGGATGCCTCTGGTGACGTCGATGGTGCTCGCTGGTCCTCGTAGTATGCAAGCGTTGGCATCTGGAAAAAAAGAAACGCAGACAGATATTAGCTGACTGGTCGATGAATAGGTTCAGCGAGGAAAATGTACCGGAAGCGCAGAAGGCTGATGTTGAGAATGGGACTGCGATTGAGCTTGCTGTTGGCACAGGTCAATCCCGGCCATTGTTGCGTAGCTCATACTGAATGGACTGATCAGATCTTCGTCGTAGGCGAGTTTTCGAGCTTGCATCGATGGGAGCACTGGAACCAGCGAGGGGACAGCTTCGCGGTATTCGGTCTGGTAGGTGATTTCGCTGTAGGTGCTCGGTGCGGCGTGGTAGATGGGAGACTGGCTGTAGGCGGACGGCCGGTAGGTGTCATACGGGGACATGGATGGGTATGAAAAGACTGGTGGAGGAGAAGCAGAGAGCTGTCGAGTGCATTGCTGGGCGAACATGGTTTGACGGTCCTCGGGGGAATAGTAGTCGTACGAGGCAGCTCGGTCTGACTGCAAGTGAGACTTGACATCTGTGGTTTTGGACGATCGCTGTTTTGTTCGCGTCTTTGGCGATGGCTTAGGAGACACTGGCTCTGCGTGTGATTGTTCTGGTGAAGCCGAAGTTGCAGCTCGTCTCTCGAGATCCTCCAGGCGACGCTTCAATTTCTTGCCTGTGGGATTGAGCCAAGTTAGAAATGTATGGGACTCTGGGATTTGTCTCTTACTTACGATAGTTACGCTGGGCAATCCGGTTTTGAATGCGCCGACGTTCTGCAAGATCAGAGATCTTCGTCCAGTCCTCGTTTGGGTTGGCGTTAGGGCTGAATGCGCTGCTATTGCTGTGACTACCACGAGAGCCTGAACGGCCATCATACGATGGAGAACGATTCATGGTAAAAAAAATAGGTAAAGGCTAAGAGCAGAGATAAAGATAAAGTACAAAATAACGAATAGAGATAGTAGATGTAGAAGGGATGCGAATAACGGGGCTATGAGGCTAAAGACCCGAGGTCAAGTGGATGCCAGTATATTTATATAGAAGAATCCATGGCCAGCTGGAATCGGGCCTTGCAGCTAAGCCCCGTCGCGATAACCAGGTCAGTCCGTGCTCGAATACCATTAGACTCGACCTGCCATGTGCACAAAGTCCCGGTTTTTTTTATTATTATTTTTTAATTTAATTTGCTCACATTCAGCCTCTACAAATGGATTTATGAAACCCCCCTCTAATCATTTCTACCCTCTACTAAACCAGTTACAATCAGTTAAAAGCACCGAAATACTCAGACCCATAACCAAAACTACTTTTAACCTACATTACTAGACTACTAAAACACCGACAGACCGGTCGATTGCGGATCGGGGGATCTCAGATCTAACATGTAGTACCAAAGTGGTACGGCGTATGATCACAATCCAAGACGGTAGGATGAATTATTGGAGTTGGGCCGGGACACGCTAACCAGACGTTCGCTTGGAGGCGATCCTCATTCGACCTGACTGGCCCGAGACACGATGCCCAGGGATGAAACGGGATGCGTGGACTTTGGGGGTTACACCTTGCTTTTCACTTATTCTCACGTGGGTTGCTTTTTAAGCACGGTCATTAACCACGTTTTCCTTTTTTGGTTTCTTTTTTGTTATCTTGGCAACGGACTAAGGGGATAAAGATCTGACTCTTTGGCTGATCTTGAGGATTATTTTATTGGAATAGAGAGGGATAGGGCTATAGACACTAAAAAAGATTCATATTATTTTTTTTGGATGTCTAGGCGCCCTAGAAAAGTTGGGGCCTGTATCGCCTACAAAACCGCCATTGGGTCGTTCGTATATTCATCTGTACTAGAGATCTCTATAATTAATGTTAATTTTAACCATTATCTGGGATAGTGACCTCATTGACGCGCTTCCACTGGTTGCCTAATTGGCGGCATCCGGAATACCAATCTAGGCATATGTAGCGTAGTAAATCCGTCCCGCAGTTAGGAATTAAGGTCCACTGTTTGCCTGCTGTGTAGGCGACTGTCTAGCCGGAGATACGCTCAGACCCAGATGCTTGATAATAAAAGAATACATTCGTGGCCCCGACAAGGGGTTTAGAGGGTTTAGAAGGGGGGGGGGGGGGACGGGAAGGGAAAATCCACAAAAGCAAAAAGAGGCTCTTTTTTTCTGGTAAGACAACGCTACGAATAGGTGGCCTTGCAGGGTCCCCACCAATCCGGGGCTGGACTTAATAGGCATACAGTGCGTATGAGGAACTAACTCTGCTGGTGCGTCGCCCGAATGGTTAATTGTCTCTCTTGTATAGGGCTGAGCTGGACACACCCTTCTTATCCCTGATTGAGTAATGTCGGAGGCATCCCATGACTTCAATCGAACACAGCTCAGGTACCCGGTACATCATTGTCTTCACCGCTAATGCTGTCCATGCTCGCTGGAATTCTAAGAATTGCACAGCCATCCTAGGAGAAACTCTTCCTCCTGCAGGGATTATAACCAATCACATACCATGCTCGTCCCCAGATGCTTGGATGGGTTGCATTTTGAGCCTTCTAGTAACAATCTAGAAGAATGTTCCTGGCGGTGGACTATGCAGCCCCCGACCTTGCTGTGGTCCGACACGCACCCATGACACACGCATGTCTGCAGAATTCCTTACCTTTTTCTATCATCTTTACTGTTTTTATTGTATTTTTTAATTGGAAGGTTAGCGTAGGACCGTTACACTAAATGTGAAATGGACCGAGTGTAGAATCCCATCCAAGCACACCTACTGGAGCTAACTTCATCCGACTTCCCTTCAAATAGATTTGCCCACGTCGGAGACGTCGGACAAGGCGTCCAGTGCTGAAACTGAATGCAATGAAACATCTCCGAATGCGAGTGGCAGCTGCGATACATGGTAAAAATGTCTTCGCTCTCAAGGTTGTCTCGAGTGACACAAAAGACATCGCTCGGCGCTTAACTTTACCACCTTTGCGTTTTACTATATTTATCCCTCAACAATAAGTCCGGAAGAAAATAATTTAGACTCTCGTCTGGGATATCCCAATATAAGAAGCTGACTAGTTCCCTTCAAGCCACACAACCCCCAAGTCCGGTTATTTCCCGAATGCAATATTATTCAAAAAAGAAAATCCTTCATTGCAACCCCGAATATGCCGGACACTGAATTTGGCCTATGAAATCAAACAACTCCCCATTGTTTACCATGCGGAACATCCTGAAACTCTTGCTGCGTCCCGCTGTGATTCTAACTTTTGGTATGTAGCCGAAAAGCGTACAGGCTGAGGCTGAAACCTTCTCTACTTAGAAATACAACCCGTTGCTTTTGTTTTCCATCTCGCTTCACTTGTCAAATCTAGGCTTACCCTCATTCCACGTGGTCCAAGTTCTGCATGTCGCCTATCTTACCTGATTTTTGGTCCAGATGCAGCTCAATATCTGCCGCTAGTTTAGACTGTATTGCGCGATTAGTTCACCCGGACTATCAATGGGAGATACTGATTTGGTCTCTACGGCCATGTGACTAGAGCCTATATTGCCTCGTCTCGAAGATTTAGTTATTCTCGGGTAGCATGCGAGGGACCAGAAGTCGACTTCAACATGAAGGTTCTAAGACGAGACAGGTGGAGTTAAGGGTACTGGTGGCTGACAATCGTCAGCACTGTGTTCGTACAAGGTCAAACGGGATAATCTGACTAACCTGTCTGAGTCTTTGTGTGCTTAGGGTAGCAGGTAGGCTAGTACGGAGTATATATTTCAGCATTATCTATACTTACTACTAAATCTGATTGTCGACGTTGGACGGGTTATCCATCAACTCTCTCAAGTAGTAATCGTAATCTATAAGAAGATGGGGGAAGAATTATTGCTAAGTCAACCAAACAGACTATCTAGACACGACGTTGTATCTATACTGTCGATCAATAGCTTTGACGAATCAGTGACCAAATTCTGTCAATCGAGTGGGTCGTATGGGTCCTAGTATGTGGTTAGTAGATGGCATAGATAGGGCTTTTTCTTCCGCTATTATTTGAGCATTCTTACTCCAATTGAATTCATTAACAAATTCAGTGTCATTTCGTCTCCCGCACATACTCCATTAGCAATATGTTCTTCTTCCTCTATCTTAGTAACCCTGTTTTGGATGGCTTGTGACGTTATGTAAATAAATTCCGCATTGATATATAACCATATCCACTACCTATGGAAGATATATAGTGTGACATATTTTTCGCCAGAGTTTAAACACATTATAAACCTCGTACACTTCGATGGCCCATGTTATGATTCCATGTGTCCAATAGATTAGGTCTTGCGTGGATAATAGGGGTATAAGGCTGTCATAAAGCGGGGAAATCGATGATCAAGGAAACCACCGCCGCCGGAGCTGTTTCATCTTTCATCTTGAATTTTTTACTAGGTCCTGAAAAGCTTAGCTGGTGCTGAATCAAAGTGAGGAGCCCCCGGCCCAATTACAAAGGTTGCTATACTGTGACTTGGAGTGAACTAATAACTTGGACTGACTTGATAAGACCCAAATCTAGATCATTTGATGCTCGGCACATACATTGTTTTTTTTCTTCCATTTCCCTTTCAGCACTACGAAATCGTGGACTCAATGAAAACCCGAAAATAGCAAAGTTCAGAAAAGATCTCTATATGAAGAATCAACCTCCAGATGAATATGTAAAAGACGCTCGCTGCTGCTTAGTAGCCTCGGTACCTCAAATATTCAAACAAAATGCAAAATTAACCAAGAAAATACCACACAAGCGATGCCTTTTTAAAACCTATGCGGCCATACCACAAAGCCTGGTTGATAATCCCTTTTATCCGATACATCTGTCTTAGATCAAGACACTGTGACAGATTGTTAGTATATCGTCGTCCAGGTTCAACAAAGATCAGTGCCAACTTACCTCCAAGCGTTCTTCTCGTCACCGAATTGGATACCTTCCATCCAGTTCTTCATCTGGAGAGCAATCTCACCAGCCTCCTCATCCTCCTTCAGACCACATGCAACCATCTTACCTCTGTAGCTAATGTTGCGGACTGGGCTGACGATGGCAGCAGTGCCGGCACCGAAAACCTCAATCAAGCGGCCCTCCTCGGATGCCTCGGCAACATCCGACATGCGAATCTTACGCTCCAAGATGTTCCAGCCCTTGGGAGCGAGTCTCTCGCGAGCGAGAGTCAGAACGGAATCACGGGTAACACCCTCCAAGATTGTACCGTCGAGAGGAGCCGTGATCAGCTCCTTCTCTCCAGTCTCCTTGTTCTTCAAGGCAATAAAGAGGTTCATAGTGCCGACCTCAGTAACATATTCCTCCTCGCCGAAGAGCCACAGGTTCTGCTGGAAACCACGGGATGCAGCCTCGAGTTGAGGCAGAATGCAGGGGGCGTAGTTAGCTCCAAGCTTCTTGTCGCCAACACCGCCGGGCCAGGCGCGGACGGCGTAATCAGTGGCCTCCAGGTTGATGGCCTTGAAGCCAGTGGGATAGTAAGGACCCACGGGGCTGGCAATGACATACAGGAGAGCGGATCCTGGTGGGCCAACACCCAGGGTCTTCTGGGTACCAATCATGGTAGGGCGCAGGTACAAGGAGTAGCCACGAGCACTGGGGAGGTTAGCCAGGATGTCTATCTGAAGGTACACAAGATCTACTTACTCTGGAATAAATCGGCTGTCCAGCTTGACGAATTCTCCAATAATCTTCGTCAATTCGTCACCGTCCACAGTAGGAAGAGCAATACGCGCAGAAGACTTGTTAAGGCGTTCCATGTTCTTGTTGGGGCGGAACAGACGGACGCCGCCGGTGCTGTCCTTGTACGCCTTCATGCCCTCGAAACATTCAAAAGCATAGTGGAACACACAAGTTGCAGGATCCAAGCTTAGGTTCTGGTAGGGGACAATGCGAGGTGCGTGCCATCCGTCGGTAGCTGTCCACTCAACGGAGAGCATGTGATCTACAATTGCTTCCAGTCAGTGCCTGAAAGGGAATAAAATGCAGAGAATCTCTTACCTGTGAAGTACTTGCCAAAGACAAGATCCTTGGAGTCCATTAGCTCCTTGGGGGTGGTGGTCTTGGTGATAGTCAACTTTGAAGCGTCAAGACCCGGGAGCTGAGAGGCAGCCGCCGTGGAGGCACTGAAGGCTCTCTGCCATGTCCGGCTGGCGGCAATGTTTTGTGAGGAGAGGACGCGAGGCAGTGCGAGCCCGGTCAGTGCCTGTCGGCGAGCCAATTGGTGAAGCGACTTCATGACTTTGGTGATGTTAGGAATGATCCAAGGGCCAGTCAAGGGTATAGAGTGGAGAGTGTATCAATTGAGTCACTGGAAGAAGTGTACACGTACTGAAATCGAGGAGGTTAATGGGGGTTTATATCACAACCAGAAGGATGACTCCGCACCAGAACTGCTGTGTTTCTGCGGAGCTCGACAACAACTCCGATGACTCGGAGATCCAAAATGGGAAATTCTGCCACCGCCCTACGGATAAAGACTGTTATTGTGGTGTTGGCCAACCAGGGGCTACAAATTAGAGTTGCCCGTCGACTTCGGCTTCTTGCGGCTTGCGTCGGTTGCGTCGGTTGCGCCTGAGGACTCAGTGGTTCCTCATGTCTGTAGACTTCGACCTATAATATGGTCCGAAGGGGGATCTGCTTAATAGTAGGAACAGGTTCAAGTGTGAGAAAACTTTTCAGCCAATGGTTGTGGCACTGCCTTATGCAGATGGATTGACACCGCGCTATCATAGTAGAGCCAGAAAAGATGGTTGGTAAGAAGTAATTAGACCATAATGGTACACAGATATATGTATATATCAGATTTTTGGTGCGTTGTTCACGAAGGCAATGTTTGCTTCGCGGCTGGGATAGTTCCACCCTTAAGTCATCATTGATGAGTCACTGGACTTATCCTAGGGCCGATCTGTAGTTAGCTACAAGTTAAGCTGTCCCGCAACTTAAGCTTCCTGCGACTGGTCTCGGCGATAAGGCTTTCATGCCTGAGGCAACAAACAGCTATACGGTCACGTGATACACCAGATAAGATGAATGGTTAGTTATCGAGCGCTTGAGGCCATATTGCGCAGGATAATTGACCAACTATGCAAACTGTGGACAATTCTCAGCACTTGAGCCAATGTTCCTGACCTCCCATTAGCCATCAAGTTCCAACATCGGCCCACCTCCCATTGGTACTCCTTTTAAATGCCACTTTGTCGTTGAAATAAACATGTCTTGTGCTGGCTACACCGTGACGACTCTGTGAAACGAACAACTCCCTTCATTCCGTTGACTGTCACGCCGACAGATCCACGACTGCGGCCTTACCACCATGTTTTCCTCTGCGCTCAAGTCGTTTAGTTCCAATATTTCCGCCAATTACCAAATCTCACCTAACCCCACCGTCTATTCCGGCCCCTGGAAAATCCACGATGCAAAGAAGAAGTCCACGGGAACGGCAGCATCGGTGTTTATTTTTGATCGCAAATCGCTAGAGACACGCTCTGGCGGGTTTGGGAGGAGTTCTGGGTCCTCTAAGAAGCTACAGGACGATGTGATCGAGCGACTCAAGCGCGAAGCTAGCAATCTCGCGCGCCTACGACACCCATCCGTTCTTCAAGTGCTGGAGCCTGTTGAGGAAACGCGCAGTGGTGGCCTCATGTTTGCCACGGAACATCTCACTGCCTCGCTATCCGGGCTGCTGCTAGAAAGAGACGATCAAGAGAATACCACACGCGCTGGTTCGCGAACAGGCCGGTATGTGGCTGAGGAGGCTGATGGGACTCGGAGAAGAAGAGATGTGGAGATTGATGAGTTGGAAATTCAAAAAGGACTCTTGCAAGTTGCTAAGGGTCTTGAATTCCTTCACGAGTCTGCGGGTTTAGTGCATGGAAATTTGAACCCGGATGCCATCTACATCAATGCCAAATCAGATTGGAAGATCTCTGGTCTGGGATTCGCGGGGCCTCCGGACGCTTCTGAAACTCGTTCATCGCTTCCGCCACTGGCTGTTTCTGAGGTTCTTTATCAAGAACCAAGGCTCCCCGCTTCAGTGCAATTGAACCTTGACTATACGTCGCCTGACTTTGCGATTGACTCCAATGTATCGTCAGCTGCCGATCTCTTCTCCTTAGGTCTCGTGATCATCGCTCTGTACAACTCTCCGCATGTCTCGCCTCTACAAACAAACGGAAACTTGACCACATATAAGAAAATGCTGAGCTCTCCATCTTCCACTCCGTCGCAGAGCAATAATTTCCTCTCCTCAAAGCCCATTCCCAAGGATTTGCTTTCCCATGTCCTACCAAGGCTCATTACCAGAAGGCCTGCTCAACGCATGAATGCTCGAGAGTTCCAGCAATCACCATACTTTGACAATGTGTTGGTTTCCACTATCCGGTTCCTGGAATCATTACCAGCAAAGAATCCTAATGAGAAGTCTCAATTCTTGCGTGGCTTACAACGGGTACTACCTGAATTCCCCGTTTCTGTGCTAGAGAGAAAGCTATTAGGAGCGTTGATGGACGAATTGAAAGATCGGGAACTCCTTCCGCTGATATTGCAAAACGTGTTCGGTATTCTTCAGCGGATCCCCAATGGACGCCGTGTCTTCCCAGAAAAAATCATCCCTCGTTTGAAGGAAGTTTTTGGAACTGGCTCGGGCAGGGGGGCTGCTGAACGAGACTCTAAGAAAGATGCAGGCCTCATGGTTGTGCTTGACAACATGAAGCTGATTGCTGATAATTGTTCAGGGATGGAGTTCAAAGATGGTGGGTTTTGTCATTGGAAATTTTTGAACCTACATCTGACGTTTTTCTTCTAGATATTCTACCCCTGATTCGGCTTGGGCTAGATTCTCCCACCCACTCTTTGGTGGATGCCTCCCTTAAATGCCTCCCTGTGGTGCTCCCAGTTCTCGACTTTAGTACGGTCAAGAACGAGGTATTCCCTCCCATTGCTGCCACTTTCAGTCGCACAAGCAGCCTTGCAATCAAGGTTCGCGGCTTGGAAGCTTTCAGTGTCCTTTGTGGGGCCTCTGTAGACGCTTCAGACGGGCTTGACGATGATTTGTCCGGGATCCAGCCGAGCAACTCGAAAACAGCCAAGTCCTCGATCTTGGACAAGTATACCATTCAAGAAAAGCTCGTCCCATCTCTAAAGGCGATCAAAACGAAAGAACCGTCAGTGATGATGGCATCGTTGAATGTGTTTCGCCAAGTCGGAACCGTCGCAGACACCGAATTCCTGGCTTTGGAAGTTCTGCCGGTTCTCTGGAGTTTCAGTCTCGGGCCACTTTTGAGCCTTCAACAGTTCAATGCCTTCATGTCTCTGATAAAAACTCTTTCAACGAGAATTGAACAAGAACAAAGCAAAAAGCTGCAAGAGCTATCATCTGGCGCTAGATCAACGGGTTTCCAGAATGATGGCGACGAATTTTCGCATTCCGCCACAGGCGTCAGTTCGCCCGATGCAGATGCCGGTGCTGGTAGCTTCGAGCGCCTTGTTCTTGGGAAGAAGGCATCTCCTGCGAATGGCCAGAGTATAGATATGTGGGGTAGCATGGAGCCAGAGCCAGCCAAGCCAACGGTTCCGAGCATGCCACCTTCATTCTCGTGGTCTTCAAATAATTCAGGCATGACACCCCAAGCCAGTGCTGTAAACCAGCAATCGAATCTTGGGTTCCGTTCCATTACTCCGGATCAGAAATTGGGCTCTTTCCCGTCTCTTGCTCCTGCTCGGCAAGCTTCACCGGTTGCCCAAGCCTTCCCTACAATGCAACCATCATCCTCTATCTGGGGAGCCCCTACCAATGCCAATGTTCGATCCAACACAGGCCCACCGGGTCAGTCTTTGGGGTCCATGTCGAGTATGACACCCTCGAACCATATGTCTGGGTCCACGGCGCAAGCGGCACCCAACTACTCCTCATTCTCAATCCCTCCACCTCCGGCAGGAAGCATGGGGTCCAACTCGATTAGACCCCCTTCGATGAACACAGCCAATAGATCAACGTCTTTCCAAGCCACAGGTGCAGCACCGCAGCAGGGAACTCAGAAGAATGGGTTGGACAAGTATGAGAGCTTGATATAAAGGAGAATTCTTGTTACTTTTTTGCTGATACCCCTTTTCATTGCTGTTATTGCTATTACTATTATTACTGTAATTGCTGTAAATTCTATTATTGCACATTTCATAGTGAATAGATGTGTAATTAAGCAAAATGACAAAAGAACATTAGCAAATCCAAGTGCCAAGCAAAATAGATCGGAACTCCATCGGCAATCCGACGGTAGGGAGATACGTACCTGATTGGTGCCTCTTCATGCTATGTCATACCTCAAGCCCCTCCATATGTGCTCAATGCGCATTGCACCCTTCTCCCGGAGCTCCGTGTTACGTTTACCCCTCCATCGAAACCGACTATCGCCCAGATTAGCAGCCTTCTCCTCCCATCTAACTACGCCCGCCATGGACCAAAACATCAAACAGCATTACCTGGCTGACTCGCCTCCTACGGTGGTCAGACTGGAAGTCAAGTCACACTTTGATACCCTCAAAGACCAAAACCTGAGAAAATATGCGCACTTTATGAGCAGGTATGGTGTTCTTGGTCTGCCAGTACCACAATAATGGCAGCTAATACTTCTCAAAATCTATACAGAGCCGCATTTGAGGGCACTCGAGTCACCCTGCGGCAGGTTTCCCCCGAGTCCGAACCCATCTACGATCTCATCCTGTCACTCTACCATGCCTCCAATGGCGATTGGAACAGCCTCGCCCAGAAAACACAAGTCAGCTCCGAGGACCTCCGTTTCTTCCTCGAATATGCCGGTCAATTCTTGGGAAACTGCGGAAACTACAAGGGATTTGGTGACTCGAAGTTTATCCCTCGACTGTCTGCATCCGCGTTCGAGACTCTGGCCTCGGCCACTGCGGAGACAAAGGCAGCTTTCCAGAAGGCTAACGCCACTGGAGGAGGCATCTACGAGACCAGTGAACAGTCGATGATGCATCTTGGATACCCCAAGGGCGGCCACATGACTACCTATTACCCTGATTCGCCGACAATCTCACAGGAGGAGATTACGGCAATTGGCGACTTGATGGAGAAAAAGGGACTCGCGTTGGAGAACACCAGAATTCGGAAGACATCCTCGGGTGATTTCGAACTTTTGATCGCATCTGGTGTTTCGTCCCCTCCCGTGAAGGACCGGGACCTCGGCGATGTGGACATATTTGAGCTTGACGGAGATCTGAAAGGAAAGACGTTGCGTCTTGTCTTCGGTGACCACCAGGAGGAGATGGCAAAGATTGCGCACAGCGTCAAGCGGGCGGGACATGCTGCTGCAAATGACAACCAGAAGAAGATGTTGGATTCATATGCTCTCTCATTTGGAGCTGGATCCATCGAGGCTTTCAAGGAGAGCCAGCGCATCTGGGTTAAGGATCAAAAACCCGTGCTGGAGACGAACCTGGGCTTTGTTGAAACATACAGAGACCCCCATGGTGTGCGCGGAGAATGGGAAGGATTCGTTGCTTTGGTATGATACGTGCTGGATTTATATTGACTGGTGTCGCTAACATTCCCAGGTCAATCTGGAGCGCACCCGAGCCTTCGGTACGCTGGTTGACAGTGCTGAGAGCATGATTCCCAAGCTGCCTTGGGGCAAGGACTTCGAGAAAGACAAGTTCCTCAGCCCCGACTTCACTTCGCTGGAGGTCTTGAGTTTTGCTTCCTCGGGTCTCCCAGCTGGCATCAACCTTCCCAACTATGATGACATTCGCCAAAATCTCGGCTTTAAGAACGTGTCTCTGGGCAATGTTCTCAGCGCAAAGGCTCCTAACGAGGCTATTCCTTTCATTGCTGACAGTGACCAGGAGGTCTACCGCGCATTCCGGGACCCGGCCTTTGAGGTCCAGGTCGGTATCCACGAACTGCTGGGCCATGGTACTGGTAAGCTGTTGCAGGAGACAGCGCCAGGAAAGTACAACTTTGACATTAAGAACCCGCCCATCAGCCCTGTCACCAACACGCCCGTGTCGACCTGGTACAAGCCTGGACAGACATGGAGCTCGGTCTTTGGTTCCATTGCTTCGTCATATGAGGAGTGCCGTGCTGAGTGCGTAGCCATGGTGCTTGCCTGCGACTTTGCCATCCTGAAGATCTTCGGATTCGGTGATGGCAAGGAAGACTTGGCTGGTGAGGCTGGCGATGTCCTGTTCGCGGCCTATCTTTCCATGGCTCGTGCCGGTCTGGTTGCCCTCGAGTTCTGGGATCCGAAGACGCAGAAATGGGGCCAGGCACACATGCAGGCTCGGTACAGTATTCTACGCACCTTCCTCGATGCTGGTGATGACTTCGTCAAGTTGTCTTACAGCACGGAGGATCTCTCTGATCTAGAGATCCGTCTCGACCGGTCCAAGATCCTGACTCATGGACGTCCTGCCGTGGAGAAGTATCTCCAGAAACTGCATGTCTACAAGAGTACCGCAGATATTGAGGCTGGCAAGGGGTTGTACGACGATATTACCTCTGTTGACAGCTGGTGGGGAACCACTGTTCGTGATGTTGTTTTGAAGAACAAGGTACCGCGTAAGGTGTTTGTACAGGCCAACACTATACTCGAGGGCGACCAGGTCAGTTTGAAGGAGTATGAACCGACCCTCGAAGGTCTGATTCAGAGCTTTGCTGAGCGTAACGTTTGACGACATTTTATATATATATATATAAGAACACTGCAACTTGGATGGATACAAGTGAAATGCATACATATAAATAAAGCCATCTCTAAATAGCCTCATTTTGACTGTCTTCTCAGGGGTGTCATTGTGAATTTAGAGAACCTGGGACCTACCCCTATTCACAACTAAATTACTCCATACTACCCGTTGAATTGGGGGCACTATACCAAATCAGATTCAATTCTTTTGGTTTTGTGATATTAATAATAAAAATGCAAGATATTGTGGTTACGACTATTTGGTGGATGTATATAGTCCCATAGTAAACAACATTCGATTTTAATGACATCTAGAATATTCAGGTTTAAACAAAACTAGAAAGGTAACTGGCTCCAAGCTCACCAGCTCTTGAAATTGAAATTGAAAATCAAAATCAGCTAACAATCATGATATGAAATGGGAGATGAAGGCGTGTTTTGCGGGGACCGGCCGGAAATAGACCAAAGCCTATATGCCTGTATGGCGTACTTGATGTTGCTTTGACTTGAGCACGTATGATATCCTACAATAATATTCCACCTAGAAATAAAGTCAAAAAGTAAATCCCACTAAATCAAACTAAACAGAGAGGACACGGCACGTGCCAAGGTTTTGGATGAGGCGCTCGGACTTACCGCCGTCCAGGCAAGTTGATCTACCATCCCCAACCTCTAAGCGCTTTCTTTCTCTAACTCATTGTGAATTTAGCAGATGAGAACTTACATCTGCTCTACTCATTTCGGAAAGTTTCTTTCATCCCAGTGAAAGTCATTGAATTGGAAAACTGTCAAGACTCCCAGTCCCCGCGACTTGGACGAGACTCGACCCAGATCTGTCGCATTGCTAGACTAGGTCAGTATTTGACCATTTTGGTTGCGCAGATCAGCCTGTCTGACATGATCCAGGCAATAATAGAAACCACGGTGTCGCGAGAAACGCCGCCGTCGGACGCATCAACCACGGCGTTCCCGCCCCATCCAACCGACTCCCTAGAGGAGGAGGACGATTATTACACTGCACCTCCCCCACACTCTGCATCAGCGTCAAATTCCTCATCCGCATATCCTCCGCCCTTTTCGTCTCTTATCTTTTCGTCACTTCCAAACACCAATCGCTCATACAAAGTAACTGAACCTGGACCCGCTTGTCCTCCAGTCTTAGCGCCTCCAGCACCTGTCGAGGAGTCGCTCGAGCCGGCCCCATCTTCGGCGGTTGTTGCTGACACAAAAACATCTTTCTCTGAACCAAAAAACGAGGGTTCTTCCGACGACGGTGAACCACCGCCGCCATACACAGAAGGCTACAGTCCACTTGAGTCATTTACCTACGTGATGGCCGCTGCAGGAGGTGCCTCCAGTATCATTACCCAGGTCCAGCAGACCGGGGGTCCGCCAATCAACACTCTTGGTGGTATGTTTCGTAACCAAGGCGGCTTGGTATGCTTTGCGCTAATATGCCATGATAGATATTGGCGGAGATGAACACGTCGGTCTCGACCTTCGGTAAGATCACATATTGGTTGATATTCTCAATTATGCATATGCTAACATGTTGACAGTGGTACCCGGTTCACCCTTTCGCGAGATGAGCTGTTGACTTTGCCTGAGTTTGTTCTGCTTTCCCTCTTCCCCAATGGCCTCCTCCCGGATGGACATGCTACAAATGGTTTCCATGACGGGGATGTATTCCCAGTTGATGTACGAAAATCTGTACCTTGGGTATCAAGGAAAGCTTTGCTGACAGCTATTATCTAGTATGACCCGGTCTCACTTCAGTACATGTTGGATTTCTTCCGAACTGTTGCCCAAACCATCCCCTCATCTCTGCCTTCCGGCTCAAACTCACCCGACTTGGATATGTCGGATGCAATGCAAGGATCAGCCCGTGACATGCTACAAGACCGTGCTGGCATCATTGTCCTCCGAGAGGACCTCGACTTCTACGTGATCCCCCCTCGTGCTGAAATTGGACACGATGAGATGCTTGAAGTCAAGCGGGCGGCTGGTAGGTCGCTATTGAGACAGGACGGCATCTTTTCGGGACTGCGGAAGAGCGAGGAGATTGGTTCCACCGAGCAGCACCTTATTGAAATGCTGACAGCCGGGTTAGTAGAATCCGAGGTTTCAATCATGGACCAACGCTAATATATGATATAGAGGGTTTGATCGTGCTGACCAGTGGGGCCACCGTGCGCCAGAGCCTAACAAGGCAGTAATCTGCAGTCTTGCACTGGCCAAACTCCGCACCGATATTCGTGGGGACCTATCAAACAACAACTCCGTGGGTATGGCCCAGAAGCTTCTCCTATTTTGGCGGAAGCCTGCCCGCCGCTGCTGGTGGGAGGGTATTGAGTTGGACGATGTAGAGGGCGTCGAGGGGCCAGTCAAGGTCTGGATCCGGCGTGTGTGGACTTTGGAGATGGTAAGATCCCCATCCTTGGTAGACTCGAAGTTCTTGATAGCTAATCCCATCGCAGAGTGTTATTGGGCTTCGCTGATTTTTTTCCCCCTTTCTTTTCCTTTCATGTGCGATTACCATTCCCCCGGCCTTGTGCCTCGAAGTTTCGAATGTTATTTTTTCCAAAGTTGCATTTAAACATGTCTGCAACAGCCATTCAAGTTTTTATCCTACAACAGCAGCGCTGGCGTACTCAGCAGTTTGGGTGTTCGCCTTCCTTTCAGTGTGTTCATTTTCTAGTCAGATTGGTAAATTTTTTTCATGGTCAGCAATTAGTTTAGCTGTGAATTTTGAATATATGGTGCATATCTACCATTCTGGAAACTGTAGCCTTTCTCTCAGCCACATTCCGTTTGCTTGTTTTGGATTTGGTCTTGCATGAATGTGACAATGAGCCCAGTCTACCACATAGCCATGACTCGAGAACAATGGGAAAAGGCTAGTGTCTATCGCTGAGTTCATGATTCTATTGATGATATTACAAGAATAAATATGCCTATTGACCTCTTGTCTACTATAGTTTAAATGCAGATCATCGCCTGAGGCATAAGTCATGTGATGCCCTCCCTGGAATGGGACTAGCGTCAAATTGGTCAAAGTCGCGCAGAATATCTATCTCAGAGCCAATCTCTCCAGCTGGATCCTATCTGGATGCCTTTGACGCGGCCTTGATTTTTGTCACACATTTACCGTATGTTGTGGCAGCATACAAGTACTCGTTGTTAACTCTTTCGCGCTTGGACCATTGTCAATTGTGCCTCTCTGCAGTGATCAGCCCTTCGAACATCGAGCCGATCAACAATCGCAAGCTCTCTATTCTCCCGCCCATACCCTCGAAGGGGCATGTTATTGTGCAATTAAATCGCCAACATGTCCCCTCTCCGAGGCTACATCAGTTCCTACCCCCGCGCATGCGCCAGTATGGAAACGCGTTGCTCACACCTGTCAACCCTCCGTCTCAGACCGGCCCGACTCCGCGCACCACAAAGCGTGGAACTACAGCCATCAATTATGCAGAGGATGGCTTTGATGATGAGGATTTTGATGAGAACGATGGGCCCCGGCGGCCGACAGGACTGAGGAGTCTTCGGCGCGAGGAATCCGCCACCGACAAGTTGGTGCCTTACTCAGAGAAGCTGGGAAAAGAAGTGCATGCGCCCGTAGAGGTGCAAGGCCTCTTTCGCGAGTGGATGATCAAGAGAATGTTGCGACCAGCGTATGTTCCCCATTGCCAGGACTGATGTGGCTATTAACAACAGTGGCCTCTGTCTTTTCCGTATATCCTTAAACCTGGCTAACATACAGCGCGGTGATTCTAGGTGTGCCGATCAACTGCAGATTCAAGCGCAACTCCCCTTGACACTCGTTCCCATCCGAATTGACGTCGAAGTCCCAGCTCATCAACCCCTCGAACCATTCCCTTTCCCACGCACTGCCGTGGATCCTAGCATCAACCAAACTCTTCCTGCGTACCGCAGACCCGAACCATTACCTCCGTTCCGCATTAAGGATACCTTCTTATGGAACCTCCATGAATCACTCTCAACGCCGGAAGAATTTGCTATTGGATTCGTTCGCGATCTTGATCTCCCAAATCCTCAAGCCACGACCATGACCATCAGTAATCAGATCCGACAACAGTTGGAGGAATACGCTGGTGTTGCCCTCCACCCCCTCTTCCAGAGCTCAGATGCAGGCACGATGCCCAGTGTCCCGCCACAGACTGAACCGTCAAGAGACACGCCAACAACACCTGCTACCAACGTTGCGACACCTGATAACCGGCCCGATGTGACTACTATTGTAACCGTGACCAAGGAAGCGCTAGTAAATGACAGTCTTCTGAATCCCGATGACGCATATCGGTGCTTGATCACCCTCAACATCAACCTGCAAAATAAGCTGTACACAGACAAATTCGAGTGGTCTCTACTGCACCCGCCTGGCATGGCTGAAGAGTTTGCGCGCATCACTTGCGCAGATCTCAGCCTTGGTGGTGAATGGGTCAGTGCCATTGCGCATGCCATCTACGAGGCGGTCCTGAAGTTCAAAAAGGAAGTCTGCGAAAGCGGTGCTCTTGTCAGTGGCATCAACGGATACGGCAATGAAATTGAGAATTTGGCAGCAAATGGCGTGGAAGCTGGTTGGCGTTACGACCCTGAAACGATCTGTGATGGGTGGCAGCCTCAAGTCGAGACATTGTCCAAGGAAGAAATTGAACGAAGAGAAGGTGACCGTGAGCGTCAGATCCGACGTCTGCGCAGAGAAACGGCCAGGTTCTCTTCAACCACGGGCATCACACCTGAGATCTCAAGGCAGAACAGTGGCAATTACTTCGAGGTAGATAGTGAGACTCCGCTCGGACGTGGAGAAAGGAATAAGCGCAAGCGCCGGTTCCGCAGCTTGAGCCCTACGGGCAGAAGTGGCACTCCTGGTGGCCGGGGAACTCCTGATACCGGATCGGGAGCTGGGTACGGTGGCGGTGGTGGTACACTGTCCGAATGGTATGTAGCTGCTAGATACTTCTCGCTGGAATATTCGCTAATGATATTTGCAGGGAACGCCAGAGCTGGCGATGCAAGAATTGTGCGGTATGGGGCACAGCAGTTTGGGCTGTGCGCGATGGTCCAGATGGCCCAAGGGTAAGTGCTCACTTTCGAATGTATTACAGGCAGTTTCTAACTATCTTCTCCAGACACTCTGCCATAACTGTGGCCTGCTTTATGAGCGTGATAAGGTTGCACCAGAATGGTCCAAGGATCTTCATCGTCACGACGTCCCAGTCGGTCGATATGGCTAAATTATCAACCTCATCTTTCCTTACATCACCTTAATGTACTATCTTAAGCTTCAATGACCTACTTCACGCCACCTATCTCTCCGTGTCCTTCTCAACCGCTTAATCCACTACTGTTACACCTTTCCTTTTCCGATCTTGGCGCCACGGCGCATCGCCTTTTGTTCTCTGTAGCAGGCCACTGCCTTCACTTTCCATCCGCAAAATCCGGGGGTGTTATTATCATTGTGAATCATCATTTCTCTCAATCAACATCTTTCTTGCCTAGGACGCGTGTACTTTCTTTCCCCGATGACTAGAAGGCAACGAGCTATCAGGAACCAGAGTAGGGATCCAATAAGATCAGAAAATGACGCACCTATCCCTCTTTCATTGTTGCCCGATTGCTCGTTGCTTTGCCATATGACCGTAATAAACCTGGTAATACGAACAAAGAACAGTGAGTACACTTAGGTGATAGGTATCACATAAATGCTCAGTTCTGACTTGAAATTTGGGGACGAGGGGGTGTGGTTATACTCCCAACACTCGCACCTTCTTAGAATTGAAAATCCCGTACTTTCCTTTTCTATAGGCGCCTTCCCTATACCCACAGCATAGTCGGTCCACTGTCTAGGCATTCTGGACAAATCAACACTCAAGGAATTTCAGGATCCGGTCAAATCCCTCAGGTTCCTTAACCCAGTGGCCATCACCCTCTGCCCCAGTGAACTCCTGCCAGTCGACATGTACCATGATTCTCCGCAGAACATGAGATGCCTGCCGCCCAAGCTCCACCGAAACCCATGGGTCGTCTGATCCATGGCTTAAAAACACAGGCGTAGATAGAATAGAACAGTCGACCGGCTGGTCCGAGCGCGATATTTCACCGGCAATTTCTTCAAAGAACCACCTGGATATAAGGCTCTGTGCCTGAGAACTACCAGGACTAAGGAATGGCTCGGATAGCAACTGTTCTAACTGTTGCGCGAATGGCAACCAACCACAGAAACCTAGCAGACCACCTAATGAGCCTTGGATTCGTCCCATGGCAGTTGCAGCCAAGAACGTCCATAGGGAAGTTGCCATCCCCTGACTCATACCCCCGAGATAGATGTGAGAAAATCGTCCATCTAGCAGTTGAGCTTCTTCTCCGAGAATCTCGAGAATGTGTAAGACTGACTCTTTTATTCCGTCTTTCTGCAGTTCCTGTCGTTCTTGGATATTGTCTAAGGAGTAAGCGTCAAACCAGGCGCACATCTGCTCTTCGAATGTAGTACTCCATCGGTCGCATGAGGTTGGAAATACCCAGCGATAGGAAGGTAGACAAGAGGGCAGATTTTTGCCCTTGGAGGTTGAAGATGAGAATAGCTCTTCGGCGAATTCGGGGCCATTGCTGCCGCGACCATGTAGTAAGATAACGGTGTGGGTGTGGGGGCCTTGGGGGTGATGAATGTGGGGTTTGGGGAACTCCATTCTTTCGAGTCAAAGGTAGAGCAAAGCTCGAAGATGGACAATCAGCGTCAGCTAATGTAACTCTGTCCACAATATGCGTTTCATCTGATGGTTGTACTTTTGTGCTGTTTCCTGTAGCTGAGCCATAATCCGCCCCAATATCGATCTAAGCCCCATTTTGGAGCAAGAAGTCTCGACCAATTAGAACACGCGAAGCTAGTTCCATCCGCAATTCAAGTTTGAAAATTGTTTACACCTGCAAAAGACGAATAGCTGAGCCATAATGCCTGAGCTACCTGTACAGTGCCAAGCGACACAGGCATTGGAGCAAATCTCACCAGATCCCAAACCTAGAAATTGTGTGTCTTTTGTATATATCTGAAAATGAGGGTATACACAGGACTATATATGTAATATTATCCTACGAATCACGCTAGTACTCGGTACAAGCTTAGAGTTTGGACGCAGAATTAATCAAGGCCTAATTCCAGATTAGTTTAGTCATCTCATTGGTGAGTACGGGTGCAGTGGGTCAATGAGGCAGCTGAGCATAACCTATGTATCCTTTTGTACTTCCAGACCAGAGCGGTATCAAGATGAGCGAGAAAAAAAAATCACGAGATAGATTGACGAAGGCGGGGGTTCAGTCTAGGAGCCAACGATATTATGACATTTCATCACCAATAGCTGTATGTCTGAAAAGTTCAGATAAAATCAAAATGAAAAGAATACGACTCCGTTTCATGACAGTAGCAAACCGTCGCTCTTTAGCTGTAAGTCGAGGATTCGAGCTGGAAAAGGTCCTGCTGCTCTTTAGCTTAAATATTCTCGACTAGTAAGCTAATGTGGTTCTTACCAGCAATGACTGTATCCTGTCGGATGCGGTGCTATCTGATTTTTGGAATCCGCCCCTTGTTAATTGCAGCTTTTTCCGTTGTCGTGATAAGACATTACTCTGCATGTTGTTAAATAACACTCGGATAATGCACTGTTGTCAACTGACCTCCTCAACGGTGCCTTCCATGATGTACCGAACAATGGTCACGTTGGAGACTTGACCAAGTCGAAGGGCTCGGCCAATTGCTTGAGCTTCAATTGATGGATTCCACTGCGACTCAAGAAGGTAGATACGTGACGAAGTTGTAAAATTCAGACTATCTCTGTCATAAGTGGGAAGTCTTGAAGATTGAGGAGTGTGAACTTACCCAACAGCACCCGTCCCAAGTGTAATTGGGAGAACATTTGTTTCTTTTTGATTTTGATTTGATATCTTGTAGTAGGCTTTGGTAGGTTCACCATATCTCTTATGCTTCGAATGCAGCCCGCGTGGAGAAGCGTTCAGGGGTCCAAGGGAGGTCTACTTTGAAAGGGCAGCGTGACAGAGGATTTAAAACAAACGCCTGCTATTAAAAAGTCTACTGTATCTTCGTACTGCTCATTTCTTGGCCAAGATCCAGTTAAATGCGACGTTCCGTGAAACTCCTTTTTCTTCTTCACAATCCACGACAACCTCATCAATCTCCACCTCAAAGCCAATATCCGCGAGAATTCTTCTCATTTCGTCTCTACCCCATCCACTCCAATGCATTGCCCCCTTTGTCCCACCTAACCAAGATTGATCTGAAGAGCTCGCAAATCCAGTCTCGGGGAAATTGGCGAGAAGCTGTCCTCCAGGTTTCAACCAATCGAAAATGCGACGAAGAATCGTGGTTTGTTCGTCGCGCGGTAGATGAAAAATGGAATACATGGCCACCACGGCATCGAAATGCTCCGGACTGAATTTCAATTCCATCATGTCTCCTGGTATCAAGTTCACGGACTGAGGAAGCCGCTCCTTTGCCATGGCAATTTGTGCGTCGGATATGTCATTTGCAGTGACCCTGGTGTATTCACGCGATGCCAAAAGTTGAGTACACGGTACCCCGGCGCCGCATCCTAGTTCAAGGATGCTTTGCCCCTTGGTAGAATCAATGGACCCAAGCATGCGGTTGAGATAGGAAAGTCGTATTTCATGAGAAGGTTGTGTCCAATCCAGGTAGACCTCTGAAATGTCATCATAGGCTTTCTTGATGTCGTCCTTGATTTGCTCGTTATTGATGGACTTGGACATTCTGGCAGAATATGTCTTTATTTATAGTGAGCTGACTCGTGAATCCTACCAGGAAGAGCAAATATGAAAGGATGTTCTTGGCTATGAGAGTTCTAATTAAAAAATGACTCATTCGGGCAAAAGACAACACATGACAGAATACGACTCATGGTAACCCGATGAGGATTAGTGTGGTTGCCGAGGAAGGGAAGAGAGTGATCGGCAGAGACAAAACTAGTCAGTTAGTTACTACTATAGAAAGGCACTTACGAAATGAGTAATTGGACGACTGCCAGGTTTATAGAAACAGATGTATGAGCACGAATTATATTCAAATGGTTGAGATTTGAGATCTGGGAGCTCGAGTGCAATAAATCAAATACATGTATCCTTAACACCTAAGACATCTGTTTCGGGAAAGGCCATTTCCAGTTCCGAATATATTCAGGATCAATACCGTTATCGAAAGCTTCAGACTTGCCTGCAAGCTGCTCATTGATCAGCTCCTCTCGCACGCCAGCTGCCGTGTTTCCAAGGGATTCAACCAAATCAATGGCAGCGATAGCGAGACTGTATCGATCGGTCTCATTGCGCAGGGCCAGCTCGAACGGCGTGTCAATGTTACCCTTCTCTTTGTACCCTCTCACATGCAGGTTGTGTTGACCGGGTCGCTTGTACGTGAGTCGGTGGATGAGCCAGGGGTAGGAATGGAAGTTGAATACGATGGGTGTGTCGGTGGTGAAAATGGACTTCCACATCTTATCGGACATTCCGTGGGGATGGTGGATGGCGGACATCAGTCGGAATAGATCCACCACGTTCACAAAACGGACTTTGAGGTGCGGAAGATGTTGACGTAGTAGCGCGGTCGCGGCTAGGGCTTCGTGTGTAGAAACATCACCGCAGCATGCCATCACGACATCTGGGTCTGCGCCTTGATCGTTGCTCGCCCAGTTCCAGATTCCAAGACCCTTGGTACAGTGCTGGATGGCTTCTTCCATGTTGAGGAACTGAATGTGCTCTTGTTTATCCGCAACGATTACATTCACGTAGTTGGTACTGCGGAGACAGTGGTCCATCACGGATAGGAGTGTGTTGCCGTCGGGAGGGAGATAGATGCGAACCACCTCGGGGCTCTTGTTGGCCACCACATCGAGGAATCCGGGGTCCTGGTGGGTGAAGCCATTGTGGTCTTGTCTCCAGACCGTGGCGGTGATGAGGATGTTGAGAGACGCGATCCGGGCTCTCCACTCGATTTCGAGACACTTCTCGATCCACTTGCAATGCTGGTTTACCATAGAATCAATGACATGGACGAAAGGCTCATAGCTGTTGAGCAGCCCGTGTCGTCCAGAAAGAATGTAGCCTTCCAGCCACCCTTCACAGGTATGTTCACTAAGGATCTCCATCACGCGGCCATCGGGGGCCAGGTTTCCTCCATCTTTATCTTCTTCAAAATAATCGCCCATCCATACTTTCTTGCCTGCTTTGTACACCTCAGAGAGCTTGTTAGACTCAGTCTCATCGGGGCCAAAGAGTCGGAAATTGTGCATGTTCTTTGCGACAACATCACGAAGGAATTTCGCCATGTTGGCCATGCCACCCTTGCTAGTTAACCCAGGAACGATATCTGTGAAACCATACTTTCGGAAATCGGGCATATGGAGCGGTCGGCGGAGAAGACCTCCATTACCGACGGGGTTGGCACTGATCCGGGAGTTACCCGTGGGTGTGAGTTCCTTGAGTTCCTGAATCAAGGTGCCATTCTTGTCGAAGAGCTCTTCTGGTTTGTAGCCCTTCATCCATGTTTCCAACACCTTAAGATGAGCGGGATTAGTGCGGACATCAGTGAGAGGGATTTGATGCGCGCGCCAGAATCCCTCGAGAAGGTGGTTATCAACCTCCCGTGGAGCCGACCATCCCTTGGGTGTGCGAAGAACGATCATTGGCCAGCGAGGTCGGAACGGGGTCTTTGACTCTCGGGCTTTCTTCTGGTGCTCCTTTATCTCTTTGACACATTGCTCAAGTGTAGCTGCCATGGCCTGGTGCATAGTGTCGAAGTCACTGCCCTCCACAAAGTATGGCTTCCATCCATAGCCAATAAGCAAAGACGAAAGTTCGTCGTGGCTGATTCGTGCAAGCACCGTCGGGTTGTTGATCTTATATCCGTTGAGGTGGAGAACAGGCAGTACTGCCCCATCGGTGATGGGGTTCAGGAACTTGGTGCTGTGCCAGCTGGTTGCAAGTGGGCCGGTCTCGGACTCGCCATCTCCAACCATGGTCAAGGTAATGAGATTGGGGTTGTCGTAGACCGAGCCAAAGGCATGCGAGATTGAATATCCAAGCTCACCACCCTCGTGGATACTGCCAGGTGTCTCGGGAGTCGCATGGCTTCCAATACCACCGGGGAAAGAGAATTGTTTGAAGAATTTCTGCATGCCCTCTTTATCCTCGGCTTTATCCGGGTAGACTTCCGAGTAGACACCCTCCAGGTAAGATTGGGATAGGATTCCAGGGGCCCCATGTCCGGGGCCGGAAACGAAAAGAATATCGAGGTCGTACTTCTTGATGAGACGGTTCATGTGCATCCAGGTGAAAGATTGCCCGGCATCGGAACCCCAATGACCCAAGAGTCGAGCTTTGAGATGATCCACCTTGAGTGGTTCTTCGAGGAGTGGGTTGTCGCGAAGGTAAAGCATGCCCAAACATAGGTACATGCTGGCCCGAAAGTAGGCATTCATCTTACGGACTGTCTCCGCGTCAAGGGGCTTCCCTTCCACGGTTGAACGAGCCTCTCCATAGGCGGAGATGCTCTTTTCGGCTGATTTGGATGCCATGCTGTGTAGTCTACTCCGTTGAAGCGGAGATGTTGCACAACACGTAAATAGAATCCCTCGGTGTGATGACACCTGGGATCCGACAAATATAGAAGGGTATACACTGGAGTTGGAAATATAGAGATATAATAAATCTAAGAAAGAATATGATTGCTGGTCAATAAATGGGATTTTTCTTAATAAATAGGAGAATGATTGTGACAAGTCAATGACGCGTTGGTTTTGATACAACCCCGGAAACGGACATGGTAGCACCGTAGCACCTGGAAGGCTTTGATGTGTCATGTGCATCATGACCTGGCCCAATACGCATCTTTCAATTATGGTCAGTATCAATGATTGCTCTAAATCAGGTAGATGGACGCTCGGAGGTCCGCGGGTGAGCTTGTATATCCTTGGAATGTCTTGGCATTTACGCCTAAGGCCAATATAAGAAGATAACTAACTAGACACACTGGACTGTAATATCCACCGGTATGTCCGTAGTATTCCGAATAGCCGTCAGAAAGAATGTGGTTGGATGTTGTATAGTCGCACATTGAAGGTGGTGCTCGAAAAACGGCGCGAACATGGTCTCCTAGGTGTCGCGAGGCCAAATGGCTTGCCTGACGAAGTCAGGCATGTATAAAGCGGCCCAGAGGACCGAATCGATAAAATGAGTAAAGTAGTCATACCTGATGATACTCATGTGAGAAAATATCTCCGAAGGACGATTATGAAAGAGAGAGATCTCGGAGCTGAGAGGCAGCGAGGGAGAGACGGCCCGACAAACAGGGAGAGGCAGCTCTGGTGGCCACAGGTATACATCTTAATAAAATTTCTTTTCAGTGCATATAGATGTAAAAAGAACGGGTGTATCACGCTATGGGTTGGGATCGTATAACATTTCTGGTAAATAATATAGCTTGCTGATGGACCGCATACGACTAGTTTACAATTTTCTCTCGTTGACGATACAGCCTAGATCCGGATAGGACGAAGCAGAGTGACTTTCATATGGTAATTTTATCAGATCATAAAGAGGTCTGAAGCTGGTAAATATGACCTGTCAAAATAATAGCACTTATTGATATAATAATAAGCTCTGACACAAGGACCTTGACCCCACAGACCGATAGCACCCAAAAAAATATCTCACCAGTGCACTCATTCAATTCAAAAAATCCCCACCTGTCTCCTTCAAAATCAATTGATACTCGGGAGCGAATTGCATATACATGACCTCAGGAGTACCTGTTCCTTTCTTGGTGTAGAGAGCAACTTCATCATCCACCAAGGTCTTCTTCAAAACTCCTTCGCTCGCGCCAATCGACCCAGGTGCCGTCGCAGATTCCACTAGAATCTGAGTCTGGCATGCCCTCTCTAATGCGATAAAAAAGGCCGCCGCTTCCGCAACTGTGCCACCGGCAGTAAGCAGGCCATGATTCTGCATTATCAAGCATTTGTTTTTAGGGCCAAGGTAATCAGCAATACGCTGACCCTCTCCCTGTGCGAAAACAACTCCCCCAAAAGCTGGATATACTGAAAGATCGTCGTAGAACATGCAAGAGTCTTGGATTTTGGAATGGTGTTAGCAAAAACCTGGGTCCACCGCTGTTGAACATGTATTTTTTACCTTGATTCAACATATCAATTCCCCTGCCAAAAGTGCTCCAGGCTCTTCCAAAAGGGCTGTGCATATGACAGGCCGCATGAATATCGGGTCGCCTCTGGTGGATTGCTGAATGAATAATAAATCCAGCCGTGTTGACTGGCTTATCTGCGCCAGCGACCCTATTTCCTTGTTCGTCTACCCGGACCATATCAGAGACATTTAAAAGGGCGAAGTGTACTCCATACGGGTTGATCCAGAAAGTGTGGGGTTCGACGGGGTCTTTGTGGTGTCAGAACATCAAGACGGACAACCGCTATTGTCGGCGTATGGGGAATCCAACATAGCATACCTCGGACACTTATATGGCCACTGCCACCATCGGAAAATCCCAGTTTGGCGAATATGCGAAAAGCGCCCGCCATCTGCTCGAGAAGCCATTGTCGCTCTTCTTCTTTGTTGGTGGGCCTGGGAATGTGATGCAGCCTGTTTACTTTGCCGTTGTCGCTTGTTTCTGTGTTTAAAGCAGAAACAGTCGGCTTCTGTTCAACGATAATCGCAGATGATGACATTTTGAGTATGTTGTGGCTTAAATGATAGGGGTTGCGGTGGTGTGACAATGCTAGAAATACCCGAGGCAGATACATGATAACCCCGCAGCAGAGTTGACTCCATGGCTTTTGTATTGATGATAACGTTTTAAATATACAACCTATCAAAAGAGGACATTGGTATATGACGGAAATCTGTCTGTATCAAAATGTCTGGTAAAACTCAGTATATTGGAACTCTCTGACTAGCAATAAAACAGGATAAACGCGCGGGCTTAAATAGACAAAGTCACTAGTCAATACTGCACTTTTGGTCGGTTATATGAAGCCGACGTTTGTGGCGATTCAGGGTAAATTAGACCAAACTTTGCCCTGTTGCCAGAGTTGGGTCCAGATGAGGAAAGTCTGTAACAGGATGAAGCCTTCCAGTTCGGAAGGGCATGGCCAGTTCTGTCGGCGTCGCGGTAGGGAGAGTCCTCTGACCATGTGGCATTGCCGGGTTATAGTTAAAAACCCAAAGACGCATTGACTGATCAGGAGAAGTTCCAGTGTAAAACCTGTGTCGCAGCCATGACCCACCCAAACGGTCATTGCCACCCCTTGTTGATCTACCAGGCTGGATAGAAGCCGGTATAGTCTCCCAATTGGAGGCCATCCAACTCGATTCATCTGCACCCCACATATTAACTTCGAATTCTTTAATCAAACGGTGTATATATAGGCAAGGTGCCATAACTTACTTTCAGACACTTTAGTTATCTCCGAAGACAGATTACATTGGTGTAATTGTCTGGGAGTACCGCCTATCTTAAGTGTTTATTTTAGCCTCTCTGTACATTAATAGACGAGATAGGCAGTCTATATACTACATCCATACATGGCCAAGAAAGCCTTAACTTAAAGAAAGATAAACTCCATTTTTGATATTCCGAAATCAGACCAAAGAGACTTCAAGAAAGCATAGAAACCAGCTTGCGCATCGTCACCTTGACATGCGACATAACAAAACTTCCTAGCTCCCTGTGCATAACTGGTCTCTCTTCTTCATCAAGATCTCCATACGTATCCTCCAATGACCCTCCGTTGCTAGCGACTTCCATATAAAGAGAGCAGTCCTCTTCCTTCTCGCCGATGCACACAAGAAAACTGCCAAGCTTAAGGAGTATCGAGTTCAAGATCAGACGACACATACGTCCATTGCCGTCGATGAAAGGATGAATATTGACAAAGATGTGAGTATATTTCGAAGCAATGGCGATTGGGTCAACAGTTCCTTTCGCAATGACTTCTTTCAGGTCCGACTGGAGTTCGCGGACCATTGCTTTCATTTTGTAAGGCACAAGGCTGTAATGAGGGAACGGATGGAGGCCCGCAGAAACTTCATCCATACGATAGATACCACCGTATTCTTCCCAGGGAGTGCTTTCAGCGTCAATTTTGTGCGTAAGAATTTTATGAGTCTCGAGGATAATCTCTTCATTGAGATCTTTATCATGAACGCAAAGTTGACTGATCATATGTGAGGCAGCCTTGGCATGTTGAATAATCTCACGGCGACTTCGTAAAACTGCAGAAACGTTTGCTGACATATCGTTGCACAGGAGACTTTTTTCAGCTCCAAGAACTCTTCCTCCGTTTCTCCAATATCTTCTGGTATTTCCTCCCCGCGGAAGATTGCCATGCAAAGCTTGAGTGTGATTCGGGAACCGCTTCCAGCGCGCTCGATCATATTGGATCCATACACTATAGTGGCAAGGCAATGGAGGATGTGATTTTCGAACTCACTTTCTTGCAGGGGTGTGAGTTGCTTTTGCAGAATGACGGAGAGTTGATTGCCGAGGGTGACAATCTCAAGAAAAATGGTGTCCGGGTCGAAGTCTTGTGTGCCGATCTTGTATTCGTAGGCTTCGTCCATGCAAATTGTAAACTGAGATTGCATTCCATTTAAACTGCGGGGTGAGACAGTCCCTTGTCCAAAGCGAAAAGTTGATTGCATGTGGTGGCGGATGGACTTGGCAGGTTGATTTTAGTAGATGGCGAACTGGCTTGTGAAGAGGGAGAAGTGGGTTTGATCTCAAGTCCTTCGAAGACATTGGACAGACTTCCGCGTTTGCTCTTCGTCTGTTTGGTTGGAGAAGGCATTTTGGTTTTCAGTAAATCAAAGTGAGATAGGAGGAAGCAAAGTCTCGATTTGAAAGAAGTGGAGACTCAATCGAGAAAAGGGAAGAAAGTAAGAGTTTGTGGATCGAGTTCTTGAGGAAAGTGGAGAGTTGAGGTTGATGGTAGAAGAAAGTGAGAATTAAATCTGAGAAATGAGAATAAGGTAAGAGCTTGCGGATCAAGTACGTTGAGTAAAGTGAGGAGACAAGGTTAAAGGAAGAAAAAAAAAGGAGAGAAGTGAGAAGTGAGCCTGAAAGTATATGCAGTCAACATGTGCAGGTACGTAGATGGTTCCCCGGATTGACGTTCCGGAATAGGCTTAGTACCCCCAAACAAATCTAGTACCTAGGTAGATAACCAATAGCTAAACCTTTTTGTTGGAGCACGTGGGAATTTTGGGTGACTCTTGAGCGCCCTCATAAAAGCTGCCGCAGCTAATATAGGAAAGCCCCACCCGGCAGAGGAAATATGGTACATACAGTGACCTATGTATTCAGGCCCACGTCCCCAGTCTCCGAAACCGGGGCCGAAAACAAGTCTGACTCGAGCTTGTTTGACTCTTCCTGGAATTGTCATGTAATATACAAAGCTTCCTTTCACCAATCTTTTTTTTTTTTTTTTTGGATCTCTGGGGCTGTTTCGCAAGAGCATCAAGATGGGCGAGCCCAAGCCGACCGCAGTCCCACTCCCCAATTCCGAGCAGTTCTACTTGAATAGCGAGCAAGGCGAAAGATACCTGATTCAAGTGTCTTGGCCGCTACATTGGCACTGTGACAGCACTTCTGCGTGCGGTTCATTTCCCATAATGTAAGTGCTCGCTGGCGATTTCCCAGGCTTGGGGAAGAGAAAAGGCGCCCGTTACGAACTGATATTAGATATATTGTCGATGGGAATGCTCTATTCTTGACTGCAACCGAAACCGCCTGGCGTCGCGCACCTGCATCGCATTTTGCTGGTGGGGGCATCGTTGTAGCCATCGGATACCCATTGAGCGCAAAGCTTTATGATATGTGGCGACGCACCCTAGACTTTTCTCCGCCAACAAAGACTCCAATTCCTGGACACGGAGGCGCCGATTTCTTCCTTGACTTTATTCAAGATACAGTGCGATCCGCGGTCAAAGCCCGATTTCCACGGGTCTCTATCTCGAGAGAAGCACTCTACGGCCATTCTTATGGGGGGTTGCTTGTACTACATGCGTTGTTTACACGACCGAAGTCATTTGATTGTTATATGGCCAGCAGTCCCTCGATTTGGTGGAATAACGAATTCATTCTGCAGGAGGCGACGGCCTTCCTGAAAAATGAGTCTTTAAGCGAGAAATTGCCTTCGCTCATGGTCTTCTGGGGCTCAGTCGAGCAAAATCCCCATCAGTGGGATAATGAATCTCTTGAAAAATACGAATCAAGAAAGCGAATGGCCTCAGATTTTAGAATGGCTGACAATGCTCTCAATCTCTGCGGGATGTTACGGGGCTGTAAACAGTTGCATACTGTCCTAGCGAATGAGTTCGATGGGGAGGAACACACAAGTGTGATGCCGTGCTCGACAAATCGGAGCTTGACGATGTTCTTTGAAGATTGGCCTTTGCATCGGTCATAGAGAAATATCATGAATCAAAAGTGAAATCCACGCATAGACGGGATGATGATTGATAAAACAAGGCGAACGTATTGGCGGGAATATGTGCTCCGAATTATTACTATTTGCCGCATCGGTCAAAGTCAAAAACGGTCTCCCATCGAGGGATTTGGGGGCAATTCGGAGTTGAGGGTCTGTCCACAAAAGCACGGAAGGGTTCGGGCTGGGCTCCGGGTCTGGATTTCGCCCCAGTAAGCTTGCGGATTAAAAGCCTGGCTTTTTGTTGACGTTCTTTCTGCTCTTGCTTCTCTCAATATATAACAGGTCGCCTTATTGTCTACTGAAATATGATTTCCGCTTAAGATGATGAGTTTCTTCAAGCTCTCGCTGTTGTGCACATAAATGGGATTTTGTGCGAGGGGAAAATAAAAGCTCGGTATGAGCAACCCCAACTTAGAATACCAAAAGAGGTTAGTCTCGGTGATTAGCATTTGCCGCTAATTTAACTAATCTAATCTGATCTCCATACTCATACTGATACGGTACGGCACACAATTGCACAGGCTTTTGAATAAATTACAATCAGAAAGTTCGCATGGGCAGTTTTGTTTACATATATATTCAATTTATCTGGCGTTGAATGATACTCTCAACTTCAAAAGACTCAGCTCGACCATACATTTAATAAGTAACTAGTGGCAATATTCCGGCAGGCCATCCTCAGCTGCATTCAAATCTATCCTCTGAACTCTCACTGTGGCTTGCCCTAAGGTCTGACCTTGTCAGTTCCGACATCGGACGTTTGAAGGAGACTAAAATGCGGCTTGTCTGTATGGCTCCATGGGGAAATGGTAGCACTTGTCACGGTTTGAATTTACCAACGCCTCAAAATATTCCCTGGGAAGGAGCTAACTGCAAACCATCCCACATGCGATATCTCGTCAAGGCACATGAATTATTCCCATGGTGACACCAGCACCACCCGCTATCTCATCTCATTATCGGATGTCCAGCTCGGAGGTTTAGGGGATTTTGGCTTGGGGCCAAGGTAGCTCAATCCGTTTTGTCTTAAGATCGCTTGGCAACTGCAAGACCAGCACCTGACAATTTGACCATTTTTTTAAAAAAAACTCGAGAAACAGCTAGATAAATCAGAGAAATCGCACCGAATATGATGCGACTGAGTGGGAAAGAAAGGAATCCAGCCTGGAAGAAAAGAGTCAAGCGATAAATTTTCATATGCGGCTTGGTGAGGATCGCTCTACATAACACCCATAATTAGCTCTAGCGTCAGACGCCAGGCGTAATTACGTTTTGTTTGGTAAACCTTTGTTGTGTAACCCTTTTGGGGATTCCGTCGCCGGCAACTGATAGCCTGATTTTCTCTCTTTTCTTTTCTGTGTTTCTTACGTTCTAACGAAAAGAGGCTAGAGCGTCCAACTCAGGATGCGATACTTAATGTCCATCTTCCGCTCGTCTTGAATCGATTGTCCCATATGCAACGTGTGATTTCTTTGCCCGCGGAAGAAATATGGCGATTCTGAGCAGATTCCATCGGATAGTTGGCAATAAGTCCGCAGACACTGAAATCACCTCAGTCGATGACCCCAATGTTCTGCAGGCAAGAGCCGACGACAAGGAAGCTGGGCATTCCCCCGTCGATGAAGTAACTGACAAGGAGGAGGCCAAGCCTGCCGAAAATGCCCAGGCTGGTGTCCAGAAGATTGAGGCTGTTACTCTAACCTGGGGGAAGGGATCAATGCTCATGGTTCTAATTTTGTTTGTGCCCCTGGCCCCGTTGCATTTTTTTGATGCTAGCAGCTCAGCTTGCTTACATCTCACTTTTCCAATAGTATCTGGCTTCTTACGCTGGTGAACAACCTCAAGACTTCCGTGGTCTACAGTCTAAGCGCCTATGCAACAAGCTCTTTCGCAGGCCATTCGCTTTTGACTGTCATTGGAATCGTGGCATCTTCAATGACAGGCGCAGTGTATATTCCTATGGCGAAGGCGCTGGACCTCTGGGGTCGTGCGGAAGGTATTCTTCTGATGACTGGGTTCTGTATCCTGGGGATAGTTATGTTGGCTGCATCCCATAACCTCGCTACCTACTGCGCCGGACAGGTAAGATAAAACCTAATAGTCACGCATTTATTCCTGCAATTATCTGACACCTTATTAACTGTAGGTATTCTACTCCGTCGGATTTGGAGGTCTCGCTTACAGTTGGAATGTTCTCGCAACTGATGTGACAAACTTGAGAAATCGGGGGTTAGCATTTGCTTTTACCTCGTCTCCGGCAATCATCTCAGCGTTCGCTGGGTCAAAGGCTGCTGAAGGATTTCTCGCTAATGTCAATTGGCGATGGGGCTACGGAGTTTGGGCAATTATCTTGCCAGCTTTCGCTTTGCCAATATATTTCATGCTGGCCTACAATTTACGCAGAGCCGAGAAGGAAGGCATTCTCGTCAGGGAAAGAAAGACCTGGACCTTTAACTTCGAAACAATATGGTGGTTTATTAAAGAGTTCGATTGTGAGTAACCACATCAGCGCTTTGCGGTATTTGTTACGTATGCTAATCTCGTCTGAGAAAATAGTAATGGGAGTTTTCCTATTCGCTGGCGGCATGGTGGTATTCCTTCTACCATTCACACTGGCCAGTATGGCACCTCATGGTTGGCAGACCGGCTATATCATTGCCATGATAGTGATTGGGATGATCCTACTCATCTCATTTGGCTTTTATGAGACTTATCTGGCCCCAGTGCCGTTCCTGAACTACAAGTTCCTCACCGATAGAACCGTTCTAGGCGCATGTCTCCTAGACATGACATACCAGATATCTTATTACTGCTACGCCGTCTATCTCCCGTCATTTTTGCAAGTGGTGTACAATGTGGACGTGGCTACAGCTGGATACATTGGAAACACTTTCAGTGTGGTGGCATTTGTCTTTTTGTTCTTCGCCGGCTGGCTCATCCGTGTGACGGGTCGCTTCAAGTGGATTCTCTGGGTTTGTGTACCGCTCTACATCTTTGGACTCGGCTTGATGATTTACTTCCGTCAGCCTGGTGGATATATTGGGTACATTGTCATGTGTGAGGTCTTTTTCTCCGCTGCTGGGAGCATTTTTATTCTGTGTGTGCAGCTCGCCGTCCTTGCTTCGGTCGATCACCAACACGTTGCCGCGGTGCTTGCCTTACTTTTCGTGATGGGAAGTATTGGCGGGTCCATTGGCAGTGCTATCTGTGGGGCTATTTGGACAAACACCTTCTTGAAAAAGCTTGGGGAAACTCTACCGGAATCAGCTATGCCCAACTTGTCTCTCATTTACTCTAGTCTTCCTCAGCAGCTTAGCTATCCAGTTGGAAGCCCTGAACGAGACGCCATTGTAGAAGCCTACGGCTATGCCCAACCAAGGATGCTTGCAGCTGGTACCGCATTCATGGTTTTGGGCTTCATCTGGGTTGGCATGATGAAAAACCTGAACGTCAAGAACATGACACAGACAAAGGGTAATGTTTTTTAATTGGAAAGGCTCGCTTCAAAGATGAATAAACAATTGTTTCTTCGACTGATGCCATTGATAAATGTAGCCCTATGCTGAATCGCGATGTATCGTGTATAACAACCCCCTAGCTCGGTAGCCGCACCTCCGAACCCCTTTATAGATGCTTCACCTAGACCTCGAGGTGGTATCTTATGATCTCTGCCTCCTTCGCGGTTCGTAGGCTTAGCGGGAGATGGCCGGATTTCAGTTATCTGGCTGCGACAAACTTGGCCGAGGATATCGTCAATTCGTCTACCTCCTTTGCCCCTTTCACCCGGCCTTCTCGGTTAACTTAGTGATCTCAGCCGGAGTCTATGTGCGGAAGCGCTTAAAGCCATCGGAACCACCTAATTTGAGGGTGATCTATGGGTTCTGGACGTGTTCGGTGGGGGCTACGGGGTTGATCGACGCACTACCGTGACTTGATATAAGGTGCGTCAGCGGTGGTGCATTTTTAACCACGTCAACGTACGATCGGATCTTAGTGCTCGGCCCATTGGCACTTGTCGTCGCAATTTTCACTATATGAATGTCTTGCTTTATCTGGCTGGTCTCCTAGCGCAGCTGTTCGAATTGCTACTTCCAGTCCTGGTCGAACGGGTTTTTGGGGAGATCAGTGGTGAGCTCCCGAGTAGATTTCCGGGATTCCAACTACGACATGCGCCAGCTGCTGAATCATATCAGCAGTAACAACTTTGTAGAGATCTGGAGACCAGTGTTGGAATACCGGAAATCCACCCGGAAGCTCACCACTGATCTCATCAAGAACCCGTACGGCCAGGACTGGAAGCAGCGATTCGAACAGCTGCGCCAGGAGACCAGCCAGACAAAGCAGGAAATCCATGCAGTGAAAATTGCGACGAGGGTTCAAGTTACTTATTCCACTTGAACCCTGGCGATCTTTGCTAAATCCGAGGGAGCGGTAAATCAACGAGATTCATTCGACAACTTTACAATGCCAAAAAGATGAGACAGCGGGCAGGGATCATTGGTTGATTTGGTGGGAAATAGAATCGAACTAATGCTTACTAGATTTAGTGGCAGCTACTGGGTTCCCTCAAGTCGTTTGGAGGAGGGGAGATGGCGGCTAGACGCCCACCACCAGACCCCTTGATCCAATAATAATATGACAGAAATCGGTCTGTATCAAAATGTATGGTATACCTCAATATATTGAAACTCTCTGTATTTCACGCGCTCCTTAGATACAATTTATATAAATCCTCTGGTATGCTTGGTGGTATGCTTGGCAGTATGCTTGGTGTAGCACATATCACCTGTGTATTGTACCGAGTATGCGAGCTCGGTATTTGACATCTCCCGTTGATAAACTTACCTTTCCCGTCTCCAGTGTGCATTGCCTGTGTGTCCCAAAGATCAAACCGCCAAGGGACAGTCAAGTCTGCTCATATGGATGGAATCGAAGCCGTTTCCGATTTAAGGAGGAGCACAATCAGCTATGGTGGACTTGAACTCGTTTCCGATCTAAAGAGGTGGCCTAAAAGCTACGATGGACTTGAAGTCGTCGTTGAACAGGAAAAGGAAGTCAAAATAACTCGTGGTGGATTATATTACGTGTCTGGTCCAGAAGGGCCGGGGTCTAGCATACCTGAGGATGGTCTAGCGAAGGGCGATGGTCCAAAAGATGCCAAAAGAGTATGCGGAGTCAGACCCAGTGTGTTCTGGCTGCTATTAGTGATCGCGATCTTGATCGTCGTGGTCGCTGCTGTGGGTGGTGGAGTTGGAGGATCATATTTAGCAAACAGAGACAACGGGTAGGTTTTACCCTTCTTCTTGTGGAGCTAATATTCATTTAACACATGTCACAGCAGCTCCGACCCCGGAACACCCGGGTCAAATACTATCTCTGCAATGTCTATCGTGACCAGAACATATGACGGCAGCTCCTTTACAACAACACTCCAACACAAGGCGGATTCTTCGATTTCTATCACGCCCAGCATCTCTAATAGTGGCTCCTCTTCAACAATATCCGAGCCTAGTGAAGATTATACGATGTCGATAACAACCACAATATCCTCCCACTCGGAGACTTCCACCGTAACCAAGGCCTCCAAAACATCATCAGCGGCTGTTACATCAGGCACTTCAGGCATAGCTTCCAATCCATGCCCGGGTCAAAATCTCACTACACTTACTGGCTCCGATGGATCCATATTTACATTACTATGTGCCGTTGACTGGCCTAGGGGTATTAAAACTGCATATGGAAACGGAAAGGTCGGTGACTTGACGAGGTCCACTGAATATACCTTGAAGTCATGCATTTCACAATGTGTGCAATGGAATACGGAGAATGACGAGAAGTGCAAGGGTGTCACCTACCTTGCAAATTTAACAGCTGCATATGGTGGTGGACAGGACGGCAATTGCTTTTTGAAGAATAGTGTTGGTAAATATTTTCCTAACTCGGATACCTCCATGGCCGCTGGAATATTGGGAGGCTGATGTGTATACTTGATGTTGTCGACATGTATAATGATGAAATTAAACAACAATTTAGATGAATATTCTTCAGTGCCAGTTCCATTCTAGTTACTCGTGTAGTTTGAATTTAATTTTATTCATTGAAACTGTAACTATATAGTTGTTTATACCGTCCTGTGTGGTACAGATAGCGCTCCTGATACAGCTACCGTCTAATACCAGCCCAGCACCGGATGATACGAGGGCTCTGGTCGGTGCCGCAAGTACATTTGCCGACTTGGGCGTACCAGGACGCTTTGGGATCAAGTCGTCAACGCTAGAGAAAGGGACTTGCAGTAGACTAGCGGTGATATCCTTGAACGCGTTGTTGTAGGACGCGCGACCTTACAATCGCGACCACTAAAGGAGGTGTCCAAGGCTCCCTGTATCCCACCACCGAGGTGGATACCAATCTTCTGGCGCTATGACGTTGTCCGTGGGACATGAGGCTCCGTTGGCGTTGGTATGCGGTCAAGTTTGTTGAACGGCCTCGGTCGTCCAGGAGTAGATGACCTGCGCTCTTTCCAGAGCATGGGCGTCTTAGAAGAAACAACTTCATGTAAGGCCAGCGGCCAGAGCGGACTTTGTACTCAATTTACCAGCGGAGAAAAGCATCTTTTGCATGATCACTCGGCCAACGACAGTTTCGAGCATGTAGCCACCAAAGTGCAAGCGATGCCCATTCAGAATTCAGGCATCATCAGTTGGCATGAGTCAGAGTCAATATGATAATCACAGCAGATCGCTATCTGTAGACCTAGACTGACTGAATAACCATACATGGCGGCGATCACAGGCTTAAGTATGTTTTCTCATAAATTGCCAGCTAGCTTCTACAATACCGGAGCCATTCTATCTAGGGTTTATATCTTTTTGTGTTCTCTCCGACAAGTAATACACAGATTGCAGATTGCATGGAAGCTTGGCTGTGAATATGGGATTAAAGTGCGGCCCAACTATTCAACTAGTTGCGTGTCCCGTGTCAGCTTCTGCCACGCACTTGTTCCATCTACCCACACCCGGGCACATGTAAAGAATCACCCGCGCGTAACAAATTTAACAAATCATGGCACCCGAGATTTTCACCAGATTACTGAAAAAGAAGCGCAACGGGAGATATCCGTGCCCTAGGCCTAAATGCGGATCTCCAAATGCAATCGGAATCTCTTATTCCACCTGTGAAGTCAACGGCGACCCCTTTAATGGATGGAAACTACCGATCCCACCCCTAGAACAACGCGTTCTCAAACTCGGTGCCGGAAAATGCAACCACCAACAAGCAAGTCACTTCTTCCAGCTCCCAATAGAAGTCAGGACATTGATCTATATCGAGTTAATGGGTAATCGGCGCGTACATATCGAGCATGCGTGGATGTTGCCGTCGCCATTTCGTCCGAACCCGAAGCAGGACAGGGAGCGGTGGGAATGGTGGCATGGCGTTTGCCAGAAGAGTGCATCTTATTTTGATGACCAGTGTTGGAACCGTAGGTATGAGATATACGCGAACAGGTTCAAGGGGTTGAAGAGTGCGCCGGCCGGGACGAAACTTGGAGGAGTAGAGTGGTTGAGGTGTTGCCAGATCAGGTGAGTTTTGAGTCTTTTTGGTGGATGTAGTACAAGCATGGCTTATATTGTTTTCTAGCTACGAAGAAGCATTAAGAGTCCTGTACGGGACGAATGTCTTTATTCTCCGGACCGGGTTAGACACTCCGTTTATCATGTCTAGGCTTTTCTCGCCCGCCTGTTCCTCTCTCATCACGTCTATGGAAATATCCTTTGATTCCTGGTATAAGTTAGACGAAACACCACAGGCAGCAGCTTGGGAAACGGTCTACCCGGCCTTATTTGATCTATTCGAGCATTACTTCTGCAAAGTTCACAAGTTGCGCCTGACGATGCATATGCCGGCCTGGGAGAAGATGAGAGGTACCATGAACGATGACAAGATAGATGAAATTCTTGCACCGTGGGAAAGACTTGCACAAAGTCGAGATTGGACTAGTTTAAAGCTTTGTGTTCCGTCTGACTGGTTCCCTTGCTTAACAGGCAGGGCGGGGAAGCAGACCAGGTGGGAGTTGACAATGACTGACTGGTATGAGCGCACACCTGTTGTCGAGTATTCATAAAATGAAGTCAATATCTTTGGCACGATATTGACGAATCTCGTGTTAGTGCTTATTAGCCTAAGCTGGAGGTACGGGCGTAGATGCTATAGGAGAGGTCAGATACTAAAGCTGGTATATTGCACTCGCGTTACAGGAAAGGTCATTTTCGGCGATCCCAAAAGTCGTCAGATTCAATATGTAGAGAGTTATTTTGTTTCTTCTTAAGTAGTATCTGTAAAAGAAATCTCAATAAATCTTATATTGAACTTAAGTTGACAGATATAGCCTCTACATTCCGAGGCAACATTCAAACATTTTCACATCAAAACGTAACAACTTTCTATCCATCCACTATAATCTCCTTTTTTGATCTACCACCCGAATGCTTCCTCAAAGTACTCAATGTCCTGGAAACCATTCTTCATGGTCTCATATACAGTTCCGCGACATTCATCGGCCATTTGGGCTGGACCACAAGTCAAAACAGCCAAATTAGTTGAGCTGGTTTGGGCTTCCTGTACCTCAGCCCTGACTGTTTCACGGATATCGGGGCGACCAGGTATGAATCGGAGACTGTTGTTGCTAGTGGGAGAATCGGCGCCTGTTGCCCTGATCACTGGTGCAACGTCAGACGAAAGCTCCTTGGTCATTGTCACATCGTCCGATTCAGAATCACTTGTGATTTTAGAAAGACGAGTACAGAAGACGGTGATCGTAATGTCGTTATGTTGCATGATCTCCGCCAATTCCTCATTGAAGACCTCGTTGAACATCTCCTTTTGTCGGACGGACCACACAAGCTGGATTTTGGTGGTCTTCGTCTTGCCTTCCTTCACGCGCGCAATGTGATCCAGGAGGTATGGCACTGCTACTGCAATACCTGTTCCGCCAACAATGATCAGAAGAGTGTTGTAGGCGTACACTGGCTCGGAGTGACCATAGGCTCCCTCAAGAAGGAGCTTCGGGCGGATGATTCCGCCTGCCTTGCGGCATTGATCACGAAGACGACGTGTCCATCCATCGTAGGGCCGGACGTAGAAGATGAGCTTGTGTCCATTTTGAGAGGCCGAAGCAGATTTTTCATTGCTAGTCGCGGAGGAAGGTGCCCATGCACCCAATGAAAAGGGGTGGTTTTCCCAGCCCTTCAGCCAAGTTGCTTGGTAAATATAGTAAAGCTGACCTGGTCTGGGTGTCAAACTTGCGGCTCCGGGAACCATTTCAATCCTGACCAAGTCGCTTGCCTCACTGTATGTAACAGTGGTAGCAGTTCCCAAAAATTCCTTTCCAAATCGGGCGTTCAGGTTGCAGTATACAACACGACCGACACGAGCAAGTCGCTCAAGGACCCAAAGTCCAACCGGTGTCCAAAGATATCCGACCCATTCGCGGCCATTGAAGCTGGTGTGTCTATGTATTATCAGCTTGGCGCTCTTTGTCTGAGAAACGGCGGTGGCTATAGGACTTACTGGAAGAGGGCAACGACCACAACGATGGCGAAGACAATGTGGAGCATGAGGAAAGTCTCATACCAACGGCGTTGGAAAAATGTCATAGACTGCACAAGCATGAAACACAGCAGGATGGTAGCCTAATAGTGTGTTAGTCATGGAGTTCATGATCAATCGGGATAGGCAAACTCACCACCACACCCATATACCAGTACTCTTCTGTCCAAGCAATCCAATAGCGACCAACTACCGTATAATGTCAGTATTTCAGGTCCTTTCGTTTATTTAACGTCAATGAACCTACCATATTCTGCGAAGAGCACGCTGTAGTTGATGGAATGTACCACGGCCAAAATAGTGCAGACCCATGCGATGTGGCGGTGGAACATAGTGAATGACTGAACGCTGAAGTGTGTCATCTGGATAAACACATTGTTTCTGCCACTGAAAAGCCACAAAGCCGGCAGACAGGCGTATGAAAGTACTCCAGTGCGGTCAGAGGTATATTGCCAATTTTGTTGGTAAAGGCTTGGTACTCTGTGTATAAAGTTAGTAAATATTTCGAAGATGATATATAAACATCTGGTTGGTGAGGTGAACTGACGAAAGGCTGCCCGTGAAACTGTCGTAACCCACACAGCTCAAGATGATACTGACAATCCAGAAGCCAAGCACAATCAAAGTATCGACTCTCTTGGGAAGTGCGTGCGACAACCAAAGTTGCTGGTGATTGGAGAGAGCTGGGGCAAAGGTGGCGGGCATGATGATGTGCGTACGCAAAGCATGGAACAGAGAAGCAAAAGGACCTTTCTTACTCTGCAGACTAGGGCGAGTCTCGGGATCGCAAGAACCACGCACGCTCTGTCTGCTGAAGAAGACTGTCCATGCCTTGGACATCATGCCTAGGACTAGGACAGCTCCCCAGTAGCCAATAATTCCCCATCCATATCGCTTGTTCTTTGGCATGGCATAGTCATGGCTCACCTGAAGTATTTGTCAGTCGATGGTTTACTAACAAAGGAATAATATAAAATATTCATGCATTGACTCACGTAAGACTTGTAGGCCCTATCATAGTATTTTTTGGTCAGCAGCACAGGCGAGTCGATGGTCCCATAGGTGGTCGCGTTATTCTGCTCTGGGTCAATTTGAGGAAGCGAGTTGATGTAGTCATCCGTCAACAAGGGTTCAATTGAAGCTAGGCTCATGAGCTCCATGCTGTTCTTTGCGCAAAGACTTTGCCAGTATGACACCACCGCTTTGAATTCCTTCTCGGAACACCAGGCCTTAGCGCTAGCATACATGGAAGTTACTTCCACGGTGCTGTTGCATGGTCCGGTAGAGTATGAGCCATACGCGCCACCACCACTCTTGCGGCGCTTTACAAGGCTCACACTTCGTCTAGATGACCCGTGAGTGTGTGTCCCAGAGGTAGAATCAGCCGATTCAGCGGAGGAATCATCAGACGATCCATGTGTGTATCCCGAGTAGGAAGACTCAGATGTTTCAGTGGAGGAAGAGTTGGAAGATCCGTGCGTATGAGCTGCTGTAGAAGAGGCGGGGGATTCGGCGGAGGAAGATTCGGATGATCCGTGTGAATGAGTCTCGGATGTTTCAGTAGAGGAAGCATCTGACGATCCGTGTGAATCAGTCTCGGATGTTTCAGTAGAGGAAACATCTGACGATCCATGTGAATGAGTCTCGGAAGTCTCAGTAGAAGCATCCGACGATCCATGCGAGGAAGTCTCAGACGTTGCAGTAGAAGAATCCGAGGAATCCCCGTGACCATGGCTACTGGTGGCTGACTGGACCGTTACACTGCCTTCAAATGTGTATGCAGATAAACTGGTATATATCGAGTAGAAACAGTACTCTTCCAAGTTGGAGGCGACGTTACGGCTCGAACTTGTGCTGGAGCCGCCGTCAGTATGCCCAGCAACCTGGACAGTGGCCCAGAAGAGAGCCACAAAAGCCGCTCTGGGGAGCATTTTGTCGTTTTGATTATTTAGGGCGGGCGAAGAATCATCCAACCCCGAAGATATTGGGCTATACTTATATCACGCAAACCATTTGGCGGCGGTATAATAATTATTTTAAAAAAAAATCAAAAATAGTTGCAATATTGACATTTGGAGTCTAGCCATCTACCTCCTGGCTCGAACCGAATAGGCAATGGTTGGAGAGAGAACCTCGGATGTATCGCAGTCATTGAGTAATTTGTTTCCCAAGTCTACTCGGGGTCGCATGATCCAAATCTCCACATCAAACTATGTCCTCGGATATAAACCAAGGAATGTATCACTTTTTGGACTCCACTAATAGATATATTTCTAGAACGGGTATTCCAGTCCTTCCTTGGCAACCGAGGATGAGTACAGTTATGAAAGCCTAGGAAAAACGTTGATCTGATGCATAGACGTTAGCGTTTTAGACAGGTGCGTAAATGGCAGAATAGCTATTTCCAAATAGGAAGGTGGCAGTATTCTCCCACCAGTATGTGATTGCATGTTCATATCGACCTCCGGGGGCGAATAAGGAGTCTACTTTCATTGCTGCGAGCATACTCTGCCAAGGGATCCTAAGCGACAAAGTCCGAGGCTTGGCAATGTATTTCGGCGTTAACATAGGGCAGGTATAAGGTTAAACTATACCGGTTCGGAAAGTTTCGGGCAATAATAGTGGATGGCACTAGTGCTTCTGTAGAGATTGATAACAGTAGGCTCGGACTTATCTCAAGGCAGTGGGGCTGCTTGATATTAAGCCTAGCCCTAAAAGAAAACGTCTGCAATAGCCGAGATTGAGATCCTTGACAGCTCAAGGGAACCTCCCGGCAGGTGATCCCATGGTTGAATAGACTAGTTCATTGTTGTCCAAATTTGGGATTCTTGACGAGCAGCCCCACCATATATCCTAGAAGGAATATTCTTTCGAATATTTCTATATAGATTGATAACGGAAGACTCCGAGGCCGTTGAAACAATATAGTAGACATCCATACCAAGGTTCCACTAAAGAGAAAAGTCGGTTATAACCGACGTTCAAATATCTACACCATACAAATCCAGGCAACTAGGTGAGAACTTCCGATAGATGGTTCCACAAATGGTCATGGGCTTGTAGAATGAATTTCAGAAAACCTTCGACCCTGCAGCCATTTACTAACTATACAAGTTCAAAAAAAAAACAATTTCAAAAGGCCAATGACAATGGTATTAACGAATCCCTTGATGGTCCGGGATAGAACTGCGTAGGCCGGGTAATCCTAGTAAAATCGGTTCAACGCCACTTTTCTTTTTTCCTTTTCCTACTTATGTCTCTTGTCGATACCTGTTTTTGATTGAACCATAGGACTAATCTTTCAAAAATAAAAATGGAGAAGAAAATCAAATTCTAGTCAGATTCAAGCCCGAGGCTATCGCGGATCACTCGTAAGCTAGTATGGCTCGGATTCGGGTATCTCGGGTCTGATAAGTCTCCCCAGTTCGGGTTTATAGTGGAGCAAATTCATGAGAAACCAGTGGAACTGCCAAAGAGGTTTTTTCCCTGGGCTATCAGGTTCTACGGAGATGTCAATCTCGGCTATCCGCATCATTTTAGGTAATATTGTGCCATTGAAATCTCTTCGAGTCTTTCGTTATCAATCTATACAGAAAAACCCATCTGGATCTTCGGGGATAACAGTGGGGCTTCGCAAAAGAATCCCAATTCGGGCAACAGTGCACACGACCTACTAAGGTTGAAGAAAAATACACCCACGCAGGGTCGTAGAGTCACAGCGTACAAGACTGAATATCTTGAGATTTATGGCCTTTCAAGGTCACATAGTTACATGGCAAGAAACAATGAGATAGACGTATGTTAAGCGTAGCAAAAGACCTTGATCTCATTTTGATTATATAGTATCTAGCAACTGTTCACACCTTTGATTCACATAACCAATCCAATTCATTCCCCATTTTGTAGTAAGAAAGAAAAAAAACAACACTCCGTAGCTTCACCCGTTCGTACCACCCCCACATCCTATCACCAGTGTTCAGGAGCCCACGGAATTGAAGAGTGTATATTTGACTCATTTGGTAGGCTCCACCGTCTTTGTCACAACGATAGAATCATGGAACATGGCCGAATTGATCTGTCGCACCGCAGTATCATCGTTGAAGTTCATTGCTTCCACCTTCTTATTGGCAATATTCTTGAAGCCTGGCACATGCGCCATCAAGCTCCAGAAGCTGCTTGCCAGGGGAGCTCGGCCGGTGCGCTCTTCGTACAACATCCAAGCAATACAGGCCATGATGAAAAGCCAGTAGACGTTGTATCCAATGACAGATCCATAGGTACCGGTATTCTGCCATCCCAGGATAGACTGGAAGATGTCCCAGCCGTTGTCAAGCTCGGCGTTACAACAGTTAACGTGCCAGACGGTCTGAAGAATATTGTAGGAGCCGGCGCCGGAGCCTGTTTCACCAACATCACTGCCCACTCCGACCACAAATTGGTAGTACTGCAAGCTCCAGATGGCCTTGGAGAACATACCAGCCGAAATGAGGTAGAGAACGCAGGTTGATGCAATAAGGAAGATCTGGATCGACATGACGTTTCCTCCGCGGTAAATCAACCAACCGGCGAGCAATCCGGCCATAATTCCAGTGATGACAGGCAGAGGGAAAGCAGTAGCAGGGTATCCAAGGGACACGCCACCAACAAAGACCACAGCTTCAACACCCTCACGCATTGTTGTGATGAAAGGCAAGAGGAACATAGCATAGCGGCGACCCCAGTCACTGCGCATCCACCGCGACTTTCCTTCTGACTTTTCGACAAGGGACTTCGCGATCTTGACACGCCACTTCTCCCTGGTCTTGTTGATTCGTAGAAGAGCGAGGCCCATGATGGTGATCATGATCTTGTAGACGAATTAGCTTCATTCTTTTGGTATGACTTCCAAGTATCAATCAAACGTACCGTGGCAATCAGATAAAAGATACCTTCCCACAACTCTTCCGAGTCTGCCCAAGCATCGTGGCCCAAGCCATAAAAGAGGCCAATGAAGATGGCTCCGATACATAGACAACATATCACACCTATGATTGATCCCATCCACACCTGCTTTCGCAGTCGTTTATAGACTGCCTGGTCCTGACCTGGCTGACCCAAACATTGCTTGAGGAAAGACAGAAGGACAGAGACAATGATGACTGCCTCGAGACATTCTCGAAAGACGATGAAGAACACCTGCACGGAAAAAACGTTCACCATTGTGCAACTGGGGTGAGAAAATAGGTGATGAGAAAAGGCGAGGAATGTTTCCCCTCATGTGCTTTTATTTTAAACAATGATAACTCATGTCTGACGACTACGGCCGTCCGGGAAATGACCTTCTGGTTCAGGCTAGTCAATAATCTATATTCATCTGGAAATCACGGACTACACTGGAACAAGGAACACGGACCTTACTGGACACCGCAGCCCTGTTGGAACTCATTACGTAGATTTCCTTTTTCGTCCCCCCACTCTTGTGCTATTGTTCCAGTCCCTTCGGAGATTGTCAGTATGGCCCGAAACTCCCACCATTCGCTTAGGGAGTCGACGCCAAGGATAGAGGGAAAAGCGAGAAGCAAAGACGACCCCGGAAGTGTAAAAATGACTCACACACGTAATAGCTCCGGATGTGGAAGACACTGAGAGAAGTGAAGTTGAAGTTATGGGACTCCTAGTGTTCCGTGATTACTAGATCTGATAACAGCAACCGCCTTTGATATCCATGGATCTTCATGTCCTTATTTTCTTCCTTTCACATATATTCTTTCACACTAGACCCATCTCCTTAAACTCCAACCTTCTTCTCCGATTTCCTACAATAGTAACCATTTACTTGCAATTCTCTCCGAAAGTCTTCTCTTGGCAGGGCTTTCTTGGCATGGACCCTTGGCAAGGGTGTCTCGGCAATGAAAACTTTTCCCACACCTCGGAGTTAAGGGAAAGAGTAAAAGTGGACTAAGTGGGTAACCAAGTGGACCTGGTGGAATATGGTCGCGTGGTTGACATTTTTATCAATCAGTTCCGAGACCTTGGCCATAATTAGTACCGAATTTTTGACTCTTGTGAGAAATAACTCCCAGTCCCTTGATCAGATTAGGAAACAAGAGCCGGGTATCAATCAGACTCCATCAGACTCCACCACGCTAATTTAGTCCAACGCCTCTTGGACATCCAGGCATGAACTTGCCAAGTCGACCCATGTCGGAGAGGTCGGGAAATTAGATTGGACAGCAAGCGGGAGAAAAAAGGCCATGGGTTAGTACAATAACTATACCTTGGCCCAGGACCCAGGACAATTCCCCGAACAACTCCTCGTTTCTCTGGACAGTTTCTGTTCTGCACTTCAAAATGCGGAATTCCATTGCTCTGTTGGGAGCTTTCCAGCTCTTGTCGGGATGCTGCCAGGCAGTGACGCACACATTTGACTGGAATGTGACATGGGTGATGGCAAATCCAGATGGCCTTGCTGAACGCAAAGTCATTGGCATCAATAATCAATGGCCTCTCCCAACCGTTGATGTGAATAAAGGAGACCGTGTGGTGGTCAACATGCACAATGGTCTCGGTGACAAAACCACATCGATTCACTGGCATGGAATGTACCAGAACGGGACCAACGACATGGATGGTCCTTCTATGGTCACACAGTGTCCAGTGGTTCCAGGGTCAAGCATGACCTACAACTTCACGGTCAATCAGAACGGCACATATTGGTATCACTGTCACACGGATTACTGCTATCCTGATGGTTACCGGGCGCCCTTTATCGTTCATGACGAGGAGTCCTACTTCTACGATGACTACGATGAAGAGATGGTCCTCACAATGACTGATTGGTACCATGACATGACCGAGGACATTGGACCTGACTTCATGTCCTTGTACAATCCTACTGGAGCTGAGCCTATCCCCAACTCGTTCTTGTTCAACAATTCGGTCAGCCAGAGCTATCCTGTTGAGGCCGGCAAGACCTACCTTCTTCGACTCATCAATATTGCTACCTTTGTGGGTCAATACTTCTGGATTGAAGACCACCAAATGCGCATTGTCGAAATTGACGGTATCTATGTCGATGAGACAGAAGCAGACATTTTGTATCTTTCTGCTGCCCAGCGTTACTCTGTCTTGGTTACGATGAAAAATTCCACCGAAAAGAACTACGGCATGGTTATGGTAGCCGATTCGTCCCTTCTTGATTTGATCACGCCCGATCTTTTGCTCAACCAAACGAACTGGCTCGAGTACAACCCAACTGCCCCTCACAACGAGATCACAATGCCCGTGGAGGAATCGTCGGAGCTCTATCCGTTTGATGATATGACCCTCGTGCCACATGACCGTGTGGAGCTGTACAAGAACCCCAAGCAGACCATCGAGCTCACTCTGGTCATGGACAATCTCGACAACGGCATGGGGTACGGCCTGCTGAACGACCACAGCTACACCAAGCCCAAGGTCCCCACACTCTACACCGTCATGTCCGCCGGTGACCTCGCAACCGATGCGACAGTGTACGGCGAGTATACCCAGTCCGTCGTTCTCGAGAAGGATGACGTTGTGGAGATTATTCTTAGCAACCAAGACTCGGGTACCCACCCCTTCCACTTGCACGGTCACGCATTCCAACTCTTGGATCGATTCCCATCGTACGGCGAGAACTTCTACGACTACGATGCCGGAACCGAATTCGCCACCTTCGACCCCTCCAACCACACCGAGTTCCCCATCTATCCCGCGCGTCGCGATACATTCGTCCTTCCTCCCGGTGGATACTATGTCATCCGCTTCCTCGCTGACAACCCCGGTGTCTGGCTCTTCCACTGCCACATTGACTGGCACATGATGCAAGGTCTTGCGATGACATTTATCGAGGCTCCTCGTGAGCTTCAAGATAACCTCGTCATTCCCGATGATCATATCAAGGTCTGCGAGGCCGCCGGTGTGCCCTACGAGGGCAATGCCGCTGCCAACACGGAGGATTACCTCGACCTGAAGGGAGAGAACAAGCCCCCGGATTCATTCCAGATGGATTCACAGCCCGTGGAATTGTGGCTCTCGTATTCTCTTGCATTTGCGCAATCATGGGAATGGTTGCCATTTCAATTTATGGAATGTCCGGTCTGAAGTCCCCCGTGCGGAAGCCAGGTTCAGATGATAATACTTCCACTGAGATGGAGGTCACTGAAACTTCAAGGACGTACCGGGATTAAAGAGTTAGTTGCGATGTTGATTTTTGTAATGGGTAGTGATTGGAAAGAAGTTGCTATATACAATTTTGTACTTTAATTTCGTTATGCCGGATACTTGTGTGTTCGGATTTGAGTGAAAATACCAGACGACGAGCATTCGATTGAAATTCAGAGCACCTTTTCATATCGCCATGGTTCATATGAGTTTATGATGTAGTATTTATCAGTCTTTGCTCCTGACATGGGTATCAGGGCAACAGTTGTGGGCGAAGATTTTCCGGTCTTGCCCAAACAAGGTCTAAACTCAGCAAGAGTAAACAAACTAACATGTCAAGTAAATCAGGTCGTAAAAGCCATGTAGAACTAGCTAGTATTGTCTACTCATTCTACGGTTGTTATCTTGATATATATATAGCTTTACGTATATGGCAGGTTAACCAGCTACCATCAACATTTATACATATATGTAATCTCTTAAAGGTCTAGAAATATCTCGCATCGAAGCTGTTCTACTAACAATATCAGGGAATAGTTAACCGTTATTTCCTGAAAGATCCTAGGAAAGACTTTGAAAAAGACCGATAGAAAGATGATAATAAAGTGGGTTTTATGGTAGCGCTAGACTTTCTCTATGGGCCGTACGAGCCATTTAGATATTATAGGTATTTTAGACTAGGGCATATATCGAGTTCATAAATCTATCGCTTTAAAATGGAGAAATAGTCTTGCTTGTGAGGGGTTATATATAGGTTGGCGCTGGCGCGATGGATTCAAAAACCTGCCGTACACGTAGCTAGATGGATTATCCTACACATATCCAATCAACGACCCTTAGGTTGTGCGAGCTGCAGAACTGATATAATTTGCCCCCGTGCGAGCCCTGACTCCAGCTCTCCACCAATCCAGCCCAGAAACATCCTGATCATTCTGCGTTGTAGTTTTGCCATAACCTTCCTTCTGCAAGAAAGGACTATCCAAAGACTTCCATTGCAATTTATCAGTCGGCCGCACAAAATATAACAATCCCAGTCGGTCAAGGTGCGCTTGATCGTTTGGTGGCGCTATAACTCGATGGAAGCCACTTTTTAGATATCCATTTGTGAGGAACTGAAGCGTATCGGCGATGTTGACAGCGACAGAGCCAGCGGGAATCTTCAAATATTCCCAATCTTTATCTTTGGTCTGTTGTACTTGTAGTGCTGATATTGGTTGCTGAAATAGGAACGTCATAGTTCCCTTGTCCGTGTGCCCACGAAAGTAAACATCGTCAAACGCCTTGTTTTCTTCTCGGGATCGAGCATGGTATAGCATATAGCGGATAGAGCTGTCACATTCATCTTCGTAGCGGTTGCCGTCCACAAACTGGTCTTCCGGTAGCTCGAGCATAGTCGCTAATATCCGGAGGATCTTAAAGGAGACATCCTCGTGCATGAAGCGGGAGAATCTCTCAATCTCCGCGGAGTATTTTGTGATTAGATCTGGGTGTGATCGCTTGCTTTGGGGAATAGATTTGAAGATGCTGTAAAATTCCAGCGTATCTTGCATCCCAGGGAAAAGACTTAGTGCTCCTAAGGGACGGTAGCCATTGTAGCTACCCTCCTCTAGAGGAGCACGATATCTCAGTCGTTCTTCTTCGGGTAGTTCAAAAAATGCCTTTGCAATGGCAAATTGGAGATCAATCTCCTCCTGAGACAGGCCAATATTGGTGATATAGAAGAAGCCTTCTTCTGTCAATATCTCTCTGTTTGGGGGAAGTCGTGTGAGCAATACCAACTTGGTGCACATATTGTTTGAATTTCTGTGCCAGTCTCTCTTTTCCTCCCGGACGATCGTATTCAGAAAGATTGATGGTGACAATACTCGCATATTTCACTGGTAGATGTTAGTCTTCCAACCCAATCATATAACTATAATTCTTACTCACATGGACATTGTGTCTCGGGCGGATGCTCATATTTCGCCAAATTCATATTAAAGTCAATTGAACTATACCACCATGGAATCCAATTGAGACCTGCTTAATTTTAAATCACAACATGGGAAGAAGAAATGAATCAGACTTTGCAGCTTAATCCCCAGAAAATTCAAGGTCGCCACTTCGTTAGTTTCCCCATAGCATAGTGGATCGTCAGTTCCACTCTGGACGCTAAATAATAGTATTGCCATCGTGTTAATATGATCTGCCATATTACAAACATCCATGTGGAGATGTATGTACTCCATATTCAACCTCAACTTGCTTTTATTATTGGTAGATCCCGCTGGGGAGAGCTGCAGTGACACATTAAGGGTCTCCACACCGCCAGTCTGTGAATTTTATAAAAGCAGGAATATATGATCCACTGGAGTGTTGATCGAGCTAATAAAAGTAACGTCTAAAGTTTGTGTCGCTCATCCCCCAACATACATTTAACGGAGGCGCTTAACGCCTTAAATCGCGGCGTTCAGATAACAAACATTGCTCTTTTTGTTAGTTCGCAAGAGGCCACTGTCACTTATTTTCGTAGACCCATTCTCGAACATGAGAATAGGTAGTTATTCCTACCCCTGCGAATCGAACCCGAAGTCATTTTTGGAGGGTGGATGCCAATCCAGAGCCTTGGGAGCAACTTTCCGAGTGACACCAGTCAAATGATACACAATAAACTAAGCTATAATCACGCCAATTCTTCGAGTGTTTGCTTTCTTGTCCTAATATTAGCTCTCGGGACCTGTCGCCGCAAGGTTGGCAAGGCTCTCGATTGCTTTAATCAGAACAGTGCAAGTAAGAGTGGTCAGGACCAGGACTAGGAGACTAGTAAAGCATTGGAAGAGCTACTCATCGTATCATATTACCCCCCACACACACACATACACACTCACACTCACTCACTCACTCACTCACACACACTCACTTATTATGATATCGGTAACTAGTTACAGGGATAAGCTTGGCTCAATATAGGTCACTCAGCGATGGTTTTCATATCAAAATTACTCAATAGCAACCGCCCCTCCATCGCCAGTTACACCTTAACTCACTATCTTGTTGTTTCTAAAATCAGGTTCTCAAAAGTACTGTTCCTTGAATTTCCTCAAAGCAATGTGGCAATACGTATCCAGAACTCATAATTGAACCCGGAGGCGCTGCCGGCTAACTTAAATGGCAGACCTGGGTCGGGGATACTAATCTGGCGGGTATATATTTGAGTATACTGGGCCGACAAAGAAAGAAAACAACAACTAGCAGCAAACTATTAACAATTGACATGACCAAGCCAGAGGTAGGCTTTCCCCACCAAGTTGGAAATGAATATAAATTTACCACCAGTTTAGGACAGTATCCTTTTCAATGAAACCATTAGAGACGACCACCTTTTCGAAGACTCGACTTTTTCGCTATCTGAAAACTGCTTCTGGGCCTTGAAAGCCATTGAAATTCTGAATGGAAGCATTGAGTCTCTCCTGGAAAGATGGGAGACATTTTTCCATTGCTGGAAGATGACCCACAATGTCAAGAAGAAAACGAAGCAAATACCTTAATTGACTCATTGCCAGAACTTCACCAAGCGGTTTACTTTACAGAGGAACAAATGAGTGAATTCCAAAAGATGATGATGTTGAATGTGAGGCGAAGAGATGAGATACGAACACAACTACAAGAGGTAAGGCTTTTTGTACAAATGCAACCGTGGTTTCTCCATAGGTGATCAAATCCTTATTAATCTCCATATATTTCAGGAATTTAGCGCATCTTCCGCTAGAGAGGCGAGAGTGGCAGTCATACAAGGTCGATATGTCTGCACGTTGACATCAGTGGATCTTTCTAGTTTTGCCATTGCGATGCCTGCAGTCTGTGTCCCCGTATACATCGATGCTCTTACTTTAGCTAGTGATTTAGATATCAATCAAATCAAATATTTCCTTGATATAGAATTGCAGTGCTTTTCTGGGGCGAAAGGTATGTAGGATGCTTAAATTGCTACTCCATATATCTGTGACGGATCTGTGAGTACTGACCAATGTGTTATAGTCAAAGCATCTGATATCCTACAATGGATTACTAGTGGTCTGCATCGTCTTCGAGCTCAACAAAAGGACGAGAAAGATAATCACGTTACGTTGCCATAGGGTGATAATATCCACATCCAAGCCATAAATGCGAATCGGGATTGTCACTATTGATTTCTATCATGCGAGAAAATTGTAGGAAATGAACAGACAGGGCCAACGTGTTGGCCGTTTTCTTGGGCAGCTCTCCTAAACAAATGCAAGCTACGAAATCGCCTGTTCTTGAATAGATAATTACAATAAAGAAGAAATTATAGCTAGTCTTCCATCTTTGCAGCATGGCACATATCGGTTAAACATAGGCTGAGGTGAAAGCAGCAATAGCTTTCATTATCCACTTGCGCGTATCATCGAGGTATAGGAGAAAACAGCATTGTTAGCCGAAATAGCCCAGCTGTTGCAGCATAGCCACTTGCCTTATTTCCATTCTCTGCATTCTCGACAACCCTCCTTGGAAGTAGGGGACCGTTGAAATACATGGTTGGCATGCGAGATGGCTTGAGGTTAAAGCTGGAAACTAGAAACGAAGGAAACTATTTATTCAGAACACAAACATTGTATAGCACTGGCCCCAAGTGCCGGATCTCTCTGGCTTGAAGCTACATTCATCGTTTTCATTGTCATAAAGTAAAAAGCAACATAATCCATTATAAATGGAGAGTTACAGAACAACTATCTAATGTACAGGGGATTCATAAAAAAGGACCAGGGTGCTATCAACCCAGAACAAGCAAACCAAAAAAATTGTAAAACTCCCCTAATCCAAACAAAAATCAAAAAGTGACCAAACTTTGAGGGATCAAAAGCAAAAATAGAGATATTTATTCAGCTTCCCATGAAGCAACTCGTAATCTCTTCAAGACGAGCGAAGACGTTGAACCGACGGAGCTCCAACAGGCTCCTGTATTAACCAACCCAGTCAGTGATGAAGATTCTTGAAGATCTGTTTACGAAGTAGAGTACGAACCGAGCCGGCACGACGCTTTCGCCTGTTGCTTTCTCCAGCTTCGGGGTTAGCAGTCTCCCTCTGAGTCCCGTGGACCTCGCCCCCGACGGAAATGCTATTGTTTCGGCCATTCACCCGGATGCCCGCGAGAGCGCGAATGTTGATGGGCCTAGGATAGCCCATATCATCGTTAAGGGCATTTGCGCGATTCAGCGCAGCGATGATGACAGCCGCGACAGAGGTGAGGTGAGGAGATGTCTGGGCACCAATGGAAGAATCAGATCCAGGAGACGACACCGCGATGGTGTTCTCATCGCCAGCTACGGTGATTGAGTTGTCAATGTAAATATTGATTGGCGAGGCCCATGGATCATCCATATCGTGCTGGTCGACGCTCATGACAGTTGTGCCACTGGGTCTAGTGACAGATAATGTGTATGGAGGTGGGGCTGTGCGTGGAGTAGAAGTAGAAGGAGAGGTAGGAGAGGTAGAGGTAGATATAGATGAAGCATTGCGATTTGCCCGGACTTCGGCGAGCTTATGTAAATGGTGTCGCAAAGAATCTGATGGAGGCATCATTGTGAATGTTTATTTTAGTAGTGTTTGTAGAGTGAAGAAGAGAAGTGTGCAGCAGTGGGTTGCCTGGGTATTTAAGGTCGAGCGTTTGTCCGTTTGAATGGGCGCAAACAATAGGAAAGAGGACAATCAATAGAAAATCAATAGACAGCCAATCAGAGGCCGACGTGGACCCATTGAGTTGCCTAATTGGGAACCTTCAATGGACTTCGATTGTTCTCAATAGAGATCACGTGATTGCTATTGTTCATGGGGTATCAATAGAATTAAAACTATGTACCGGGTACCTACACCATGGTAGGAACGACCGTAGTGAAGAAGGTACCTATACATTCAGTACCATGGTTTCGCTAGTGTAGAAAATGCGCCTCCAATTCTCTTCCCAAAAAGCAAATCGGATCGCTGTGACGGTCCACAAGCCCCTGACTGTGGAGCAATCCTTCGTAAAGTGTATTGGTGTCACCATAACTGTCACCATAACCAAACGGACTGGAACCCAGATGATCGGACGTTCCTTCTTGGGTCGGTCGGGAATCTCTGCCTACATCATCTGGGAAGTAGACATGCCTGGTCAGGTTACTGGCTGGTCTTTCATAGGCGCAGGACATCAGACCCTACCGATAGGGTTGTTTAGCTCATTACTGCTAGACAGGACATCGGAACCAAAGTGGTCTGGGCGTGGTTGGCCCGGGTAGTATCGCCCACCTGGGTGAAGAGATTGCGCCGTCTGCAAATGATTATTAGCAAGGACAACGGCCCTTGTAGATTATCCGAGTTATACCGGTGTTTCTGTCGCGTCCGACATCCAAACCGTTACGGGTTGGTACTGACTTCGCGGAAATCATCTCCTTCAACTTCGACCTCGCGATCTCGAATCCGACGCATCAAGGCTAGGAAATTGCTTTGCTGGAATTTTTGACTTTGTTCGTTACGCACGCTGTCGAGCAGTTGCCCTGCTGTCCGCGCAAGTTCGTCTGCATCTCGACTCCGTGTTTGTGGATCCTGTTTGTCACTTTGGGGAATAAGATCCGATCCGAGTCGAATCTGCTCTTGGTTGACTGGCTCGGAAACGTCGGCTTCGTTGGTCTCGTGCAAGTTCTTCTGAGTATCTTGCTGAGCAAGCTCGGCTCCTTGCAACTCCATATCCGCCCGTGCCTGATCAAAGGCAGCCTCAAAGGCGGATTCGTCAAACTGCTGGGTTTGATTTTGTTGCTCGGTCTGCATAGCCTGCCCAGGCTGCATCTGATTCATAGAGCCATACATCTGGTAGCCTGGCGCAAAAGATGGCTGATAGGCACCATGCATTTGCGGGTTATGCTGGGCCTGGGCCTGGGCCATAGGCCCTCTTTGTTGAGTCATGAATTCAGTGTGCCACCCGCCATGTGTCGCCGCTGGTGCAATATTTGGTCTTTGTAGTTGCGCTACAGGGTGTGAGGGCCCTGAGATTTGCAAGTTCTGGAAGTCCGCTGCCCAACCAGCGTTACCTGCACTGTGTGAGGTTGGGTGGTGTACCGCGGCATGATGTAATGGTGCTCCGAAATTTGCAGGGTGTTGCAAGTTAGGCAGTGCAGGGCCGGCGAGGTTGCCTTCGAATGCGGCGAACTCTGGGTCGAGTATTCCTTCTTGGGGGTTCTGGGATCGGAAACCCTGGAGTATGTTGTTAGTATGGTTGAAACTATATGATCTCAAAAGCGCTACCAACCTGAACAGGCGATTGACGTGAAGTCAGCCGGTCTTGCTGAAGGGTGCGATCAACAGATGTATGCTTCTGGAAGTTCTGAAGGGCGTTCGATGGCCCGCACAGCGCATCAGACATAATGACGTTTAAATCGACCAGAGTTGAACGAGAAGTGCAGTATTGTTATGTTCGCCTTCAAATCTCTTCGTAATCAGTCGGCAGCACAAATTACAGAAATAATAGAGAGGTGTTGGACTTCACAAGAGACTCCACGCCACTCCTGCCGTGGGGTTGCCGACGGCCGAGGCTCATCACGTGCATAGATACAGGTAACGTGACCCAGCGCTAAGCACACGATAAGATACGGAAAGGGCCAGGTTGTTTGGCTGAAAGGGAGAGAGCTGCTCCGACTCCCCGCGCTTTCACAGCTGTCAAATTTATTGTTTGCTTTATTTAATCCAACATGGTAATTGTTATTCAGCTACATGAATTCGCGCTTGTTTCTCAATCCCATCGCTAACAGCTTCAAACCTCTAGGCGACCCCTCAGGTGATCTCGAATTCCGGACACGAAGAGATGATTGTATGTGCTAAGATACAAACTACAATTGGTGGTTTATGTGGTTATACAATGTACTCAAGCTAACTGAGCTATGTGGAATATAGCACGATGCTGGCTTGGACTATTATGGCCGCCGGTTGGCCACATGCTCGTCCGACAAAACGATAAAGATCTTTGAGATTGAGGGAGAATCACACCGACTAGTCGAGACTCTGAAAGGGTAAGCTGGTCTTTTTAATGTGTGCAACTGAAGCCTGGTCACTGACATGGGTATTGGATAGCCATGAGGGCGCTGTGTGGTGTGTCGCATGGGTGAGTGATACCCCAAAACATCAGGCAGTGTAGCGCGCAATTCAACTGACCATGCGATTCTCTTGACCTAGGCCCATCCGAAATTCGGCACAATCCTGGCCTCATCTTCCTATGATGGCAAGGTTCTGATCTGGCGGGAACAGCCCCAGAATGCGACCTCGCCCTCCGGTGGTACCACATGGACCAAGGTCTTCGATTTCTCCCTTCACACGGCCTCCGTGAACATGGTCTCCTGGGCTCCCCATGAGAGCGGATGTCTTCTTGCCTGCGCTTCGTCCGATGGCCATGTCAGCGTTCTCGAATTCCGTGACAACATCTGGACTCACCAGAACTTCCATGCCCACGGAATGGGCGTCAACTCTATCAGCTGGGCCCCCGCGGCCTCTGCTGGTAGCCTCATCAGCTCTGTCCCCGGACCCGGCCAACAGCGCCGGTTTGTTACCGGTGGCAGCGACAACCTGGTCAAGATCTGGGAGTATAAGTATGTTGATTGATAAACCTCACCAAACATACAGCTATGACGTGAACTGACTCAATGCTCTCTAGCCCGGAGTCCAAATCGTACAACCTCACTCAAACCCTCGAGGGACACTCAGACTGGGTCCGTGATGTGGCCTGGTCCCCAAGCATCCTCTCCAAGTCCTACATCGCCTCGGCCGCGCAAGATAAGACCGTTCGCATTTGGACCTCTGATGCTTCCAACCCGGGCCAGTGGTCCAGCCAAACACTGGAGTTTGACACTGTTCTGTGGCGTGTTAGCTGGAGTCTCAGCGGCAACATCCTTGCCGTCAGCGGAGGTGATAACAAGGTCAGTTTGTGGAAGGAGAACCTCAAGGGGGAGTGGGAGAAGGTCAAGGATATCGAAGAGTAGTGGCTGTTTTAATTTCTATGTGTCATCTATTCCCTTCCTCAACGCATAATTTTCTTCTATCCAAAAGCTACATTGCTTGTTACGATAAATATTGATTCCACTGCGAGAATCCTATGTCAATTTCCAGCGCTTTGGGCGAGCTTTGTCTTTTTCATTCCCTATATTGTCCATCCAGCTACCCGACAAAGAAAAAAAGACATAAAACAAAGAAAAACACAAAAGAAAGGCAAACGAAAATGAAAGCGTAAAAGACACCGGATGTGGCCTTCACACGTCCCAGAAGATGAATGGGCCTCTAGCCTCTGGCTCCTTCATATCCACCCATCGCCCCAACATAATGCGGCCACCGGGGATAATAACAGCCTCATATCCATAGATCCAGCCCTCGCCGTCCATCGCAGGGGAGGGAGGCATTTCATCTTCTTTGTCATCTGTCTCAACGATGATGAAACAGACCCGGGTCCATCCCTCAAAGCCCCCATGGGGGACAGCAATCTCTTCGGTAAACCCGAACACATAGTTCCCTGCCTCATAGGCACCCCCATAGGCTCTCTGCCTACCATCAAAATATATCTGCTTAATTTCTGGACCACTAGCGAGAGGGATGAGCTTGCTGCATTGCTCAGGCCAGAACTTTTCGGGGGAGGGTTGAAGGTCAAGGGTCTTGACATAGGTTAGCCTAGTCATCACAGCCTTCCGGGCAACTCGCCATCCACCCACCATTACGTCGATTGAGTCTCCATGTGTCTCAAGATCAGCGCATGTCTGGCGCTCGTCGAGTCTTTGCAGGTCTGACAGCGGATGCATGCACGCTGATCGGAAACTAATGTCAGCTTAGGCTAATGATTAGATCTTCTTTCTGTCGGTATACTTACAGTAGTATCCTAGCCACGATGGGCTTAGTTTGGATACCTCGGCTGGATTATCCTTTCGCGTCTTGGGCTTCAGCTCTTCAGGCAGTCCAGAGAAGGATTCTTGATAGGTAAGCTCAGATGCGTTTAGAAAGTGACGTTGCCAGAAATTGCGCAAGTTCAGCAGTTTGGGGAGATCAAGGTCATCGTGGTCGATGAATGCCCCGCCCACCCTTTCTTCATATGAATAGACTTGTCTAATGTCATAGTCGGTTCGACGACAAGGTTCGGCGATGGTTGGGTCGAGAGCAAATGAAGTTAGGCACTTTGAATAGCAAATCAGTGAATGTCCATTCCATTATTGCGACAAAACGCGTGTACCAGCTGGAGAGCATAGAAGAGTTGCGAGCAAGTTCTTTCTTTTTGAAACTTGCTTAGGAAATTTACCACCCTCAGGGTCTCACGGATGCGTTGCAGGGTCTTTGATATCTCTCCAAGGGCGATGGGTATCTTCAGAGATTCCTCGAGCATAGTCTGCATAACCTCCATCCAGAGGTATTGACGGTCATCTTCCTCTTCTTTGAATTGGATTGGAGCACTCAACACGATGGCGCGGATCTGGTATTCGAACCTCAACTCCCTGGAAGGTCTTCCCGGCGCCATGTCATAGTGTTTAACGAAGCGGGCTCGCCAGATGGCGGACTCGTATTCGAAGACCGTGACCCACATCTCTTTGCAAGATTGGGAGAGATGGAGAACATCACGATCGCTGGGCAGACAGCATGCAATTTCCTGAAGAATCTGTAGATCTTAAATATCAATGGCTGCAATCTATATTGTAGAACATGGACATATACTTGCCTCGTTCGGGAGCTCAAGCAGTTGGCTGTGAGCACTTTGCATGTCAGTTGAAGTAGAATGTACGAGGTTGCTGTTCGACATGGCTGTGTCTGTTGTATACATAGTTCAGTATGCAAGTGCACAGTTTGAAGAGTTAAGGTGAGACGGAAGAGGTATGGTAAGACTAGGAAGAAGAGGCAGTAAAAGTTCGATATGTGCATTCACATGGCCTTGAAACGATCGTTTGCTGAACGTACATTCGGATATCCTTGGAACAATCAGTTACGAAATGTGCGATGCCATTATATAATGGGATCGTTCAATAGTTTAATTGATAGGGCTGATGATTGTTTGCAATTCGCCAGGCTATGAGAGACTACTCGGTGTGGCCAATAAGATCTCTCTTAGATGTGACAATAGGACAAAGAGAAATCAAGAGAAACAAGGAACTGCGCTGTTCAAATTGAACCTCCTCGTGAGACCAAATGAAACACCTGCCTCCCAATATTGATGGATTTTGTTCACGTGCTAGGTATATAGACTATATATGTCGTGAGAGACGGCGTCGATGTAGGCTTTCTCTCACTCCCCAACCATTTGCTAACAGACCCTTGACTTCCTCGAGCCCCAGTCCACTCATCTCAGGGTAAATCGCCCATACAGCAACCCACCCAACCACACAAACGAGTGCATAGAGAGCAAACGTCCATGAGGGTGAGATCCATTCCATCATAGGCAGGAACGTAAGACCGATGATAAAGTTCGATCCCCAGTTGGTTGCAGTGGCCAGTCCTGACCCCAGAGAACGTACATTCAGAGGGAAGAGTTCAGACTGCTGCCAGGGGACATTGCCGAGTCCGAGGGCATACGCTGCGGTATAGATGGTAAGACAGAGCAAAATTGCAATAGGCACAAGAGAACTAGGGCTATCGTGGTTTTCTTGGGAGCCAGATGGAGGTTCTGAATTCCATTCGCCGTCCATTGACGAAAACGAGAAAGCACAGACGACCAGAGCAATAACCATGACAGGGATTGAATACAGGAGAATGCGCCGGCGTCCGATCCTGTCAATGAGCACAAATGCAAGCAGCGTGAAGACGAAGTTCGTCATAGCCACCGAGAGTGATGTCAGAGTCGGCGAGGAGAACGCAAGGGAGGAGAAGATGGTGGCCGAAAAATACATCAGGCTGTTAAATCCACAGAGCTGCTGGACCGCCTGGAGCATCATTGCTATGATCAATGCTCTTCTGTTTCCATCATGCAGCAACTGCTGGCCCCGTTGAATGGTATCATGTAACCATTGGGGCTTTGTGCCACGGGACTTGGGTTGTCCCATCTCTGATGCCTCTTGCTCGATTTCTCCATTGATATTGCGCAACACACGGTCCACCACCTGGTCACACCCAGGGCAATCTTGATAGATCTTGGTCAGGACATTCTTCGCCCGGGAATCAAATCCAGCCTGGACCAGCCATCGAGGCGTCTCGGGTAGCAGAGCGAGAATAGCAAGCTGGACGAAGGCCGGAAATGCCCCAATTCCTACAATCCACCGCCAGCCTCCAGTGGTACTGGAAAACAGCCACCCAACTATGTATGCCACCACCTGGCCACCGGTAATAAGCAAACTGAGGATCGTGACAAGCCTTCCTCTTGCATGGGAAGGAGCCAACTCGGAGATATACCTGGAGAAATTTCGCAGAATGTTAGCCACCATCAAATATCTCATAACCAAACTTCTGCCACGGTTTAGGGTTTCAGTCACGCCCGCCTGACATGACACGGCCAACCTACAATGGTGTCACCGCACTTGCGCTACCAACAGCAAGACCAACAATGCTGCGCCCAAGGATCATACCCCAAACATGGCTTGTAAAGGCCTGTACCAAAGCTCCAAGTGCAAACAACAGATCTGCGCCAAGTATGACCTTCCGACGACCAAACTTGTCCGCTAGCACTCCGGTGAACGGACTCGCGACCAATGCAAACAAACTAGTGCAGGATGTGATGAGACTTTTATCGAGTGTTGTTAATGACCGATCCGAAAGATCTGACCCGATGGTCACCAAAGTGGACGAGATGACACCTGTGCTGGAAGTTCCGACAATTGTTAGTGAACCGGAGGGTCAATGGAGCAGCGTGTATAATAGGAGCTAGCATACTCATATCCAAATAGTAAGCCACTTATCCCAGCGGAGAAGGTCAATGCCCATATAAACCAGCCTCCCGAGTATTCCAGCTCCGAGGCCAGGCTCTCATCGTGACCATTGTCGTCATGGTCTGAAGAGGCGTGGGTTGAGGCGAGCAAAGGGGCTTGAGGACCTGACTGGTCTTGGTCATCTACGCCTATCATATCTTCGGGCTCTCTCAGCTCTAGCCCTAAGGTATCATCTAAATTTACCCCCTGGGGCATCTGAGATGGTAACCTTGAGTGATGGACGTCTACGGGTCTGGGGTTGATTGCGATAAGCCGATAAGACGACCCGCTCAAAACCCGGAGCGGAAGTCGGATTCCGCACGCCGATGTGGTTTGAGTATGCTGTAAACAATGAAAGGTAGAGAGAAAGGAAGGAGATATAACTGGAAGGTTATGATCTTGGAAGGAATTGGCTTATTATATACACTGTAGTGGAATGAAGGCTTGATATATCAGGCTGAGAAAGGACTGAGAAAAGACTGGGAATACTCAAATAACAATGGTCATAATGTAGATTCATGCAGGATATTCATAGTTTTTACGGCATTAATCTATACATACATAGCCCTACTACCTTAGTGTTTAGCCACAACACCGGCAGCATCAGCCTGCGCGGTGATCTTCTTCTTATAGGCGTTGACGGTGCCGTCGAACTTGGTAACAGTACCACCGTCGCAAACCCAGAGACTGGTGCAGACACTCTGCAACATAGTCACATCGTGGGAAACCATCACCACACCTCCCTCGAATGCCCGGAGTGCATCCGCCAGGGCATCCATACCCTCAATATCCAAGTGATTGGAAGGTTCGTCAAGAACAAGGATATGAGGATTGGTCAAGGACAAGCAAGCAAATGCAACACGAGATTTCTGACCTCCGGACAACAGTTCCATGCGTTGAAGACCAGTTGTACCAGTGATACCAAACCTATAAGATGAGAATTAGTCAATGCAGTGGATACGAATGGTTTGGATAAACTTACGCTCCAAGGTGTCGTCGGTACTCCTCGTCAGTTTTACCGGGGTATGTCTTGGTCATGAAGCCGACTGCACTGGTAGTCATGTCCAAAGCATCGACGTGATGCTGGGCGAAGAATCCAATACGCAGTCTCGAGTTTGTGGAGATGAGACCTTTTGTTGGCTCAAGCTGGTTGGTGAGTAGTTTCAGAACAGTGGTCTTACCGGCACCGTTAGGTCCGACAATTCCGATACGCGAATCAAGTTGAACATCCAGATCGACATCCTTGAGAAGAGGCTTGTCCTTGGTGTAACCGAAGCAAACATCGGACATCTGGACAATAGGTGGTGAAAGCTTCTCGACCCCGGGGAATGCAAAGTGCACGGTGTACTCGGCCTCGGGAGGTTCAAGAACTGGCATGCGCTCAAGCTTCTTCATTCTCGATTGTGCCTCGGAGGACTTCGCGGCGTTGTATCGGAACTTATCAATGAATGCTGATGACGATCGTTAACACAGCCCCTATGACAAGGTGGAGAGGGTGACAAACCTTGCAAGTGTGCTCTCTCGCCCATTTGCTTCTCGTATTCGCGCTTAGCGGTCTTCCGGCGCTCCTCTTTGGTCGCGTAGAAGGATTCTGCAAATTGTTAGAACCATCAATAGTCTTGAGATTCCGTGTAACTTACCGAAGTTAGCACCTCTGTAATAGTCCAACCTCTCAGAGTGCTGGTGAATAATATCCGTGGCGACTTCGTTCAAGAATGCACGATCGTGAGAAACCACAAGGACTGTGCTGGGGTATCCCTGGAGATAATTGGAAAGGAAAGTAATTGACGGAACGTCCAACATGTTAGACGGTTCTGTTAGAATGTCAGTAGGTTGCGTGGGGAATAAAGAGACCAGTGGTACATACCGTCAAGCAAAAGCAAATCGGGCTCGCAGAATAGGGCTCGTGCAAGAGACAAACGCATTCTCCAACCTCCGGAGAAGGTCTTGGTGGCGTACTGCTGACGCTCTTGGGAGAAACCAAGACCAGCCAAAATACTGGCCGCACGGGATTCGGCCTTATCAGACTCCATTTCGGAAAGTTTTCCATGAATATCGCTCAATGTGATATCCAAGCCCTCTCGCTCCTCGTCGAGTCTAGCAGCATCCTTCGAAGTATCGGCCAATGAGGATCTTTCTTCTTCGATTTCTGCCAGTTGTTTCGAGATTTTCTATGGTCGTTAGTGAATATGCTGCTGTGGTATGTTCTGACTTGACTAACTGCTTGCTCTCCGAGGAGATGTTTCCGCCACACATCAGCATCCAACACTGCTTGCAAAGCTGGTGTATCGTCACCAGTAATCTACGGTAGAGTGTCAGTAACAAAAAAAAACAACCGAGTTGGGATTTGAACATACCTCTTGCTCAACGTGAAGAATAGAAACGTGAGTAGGAATCGGGATTTCTCTGCGACTCAAAGCACGCAAAAGTGTAGATTTACCAATACCGTTCTGACCAACAAGACCGTAACGACGACCATAAGCGAGTGTGAAGGCAGCATCTGTAAGAATGCGCAGGCCACTAATCGAGATATCGATGTTATCCAACTTGATGTCCTTACTCTTGGCCTGGGAGTCCGAGCCCAATTGAAGAGGGTTGACAGCCATGAAGAACTCCTCGTAGGACATAGCCTCATCCGGCTGGTTGAGCAGGCGGGACGCCTCGTAAGTAACGTTCTTCATGGACTTCTTGTCCTGCTTGGCGCGGATCTTGCGCTCAGCCTTCTCGAGCTTCTTCTTGTCCACCTTGGACTCCATCTTTCTGGCATTGGCAGATTCCAAATCGACAGTGTTTCCAGTCAGACCCAGTGTAGAAGACATATTTCGCTGTGCGCCGACATTGATGGTCTGTTCAAGCTTCTTGGCCTTGAAGGGCATTTGCCTCCGCTCTGGGTCGCCATCGGAGGAGCTCAGTGTAGTGATGAACCTCGCAACCAAGTTGCCGATCGCATCGTAGCTTTGCGGGGAGAAATCTCCCGAGGCGGAGACTAGGAGTTCGATCACGGATTCGGCAGCCTCTGCCAAGGGGGACTGGCCACTGGCATCGTCGACGTAGAGGTTTGCGGCATGGGTCAGGTAGCCCTGCCAAATAGTCAGCGTCAATCGACTTATAATCCTCCACCGCGCATATGTGCGGAGATACTTACTACTGAGTATTCGGTGATGATTTGGTCGAGGCCAGGGATCTGGGATTGGAGTTCAGACTCCATTTTACCAGGCTCGAAATGACGTGTGTCACGCCGAGATTCAGGAAGCTTCCGCGTTAAGAGTTTGTGGAGTTCTAGAATTGAGGTCCGCATCTTGAATAGTGGCGGATTTTTGGATGTGTGTTATCGATAAGATCACATGACAAGTGTTTATCGTCAAGAAATATCTAGAAGCAAATCTTGTCCCTTGGAATACTGTGAACGTGCGAAAGGTATTAAATCTTCTAGAGTAGAATTGATTCCTATGCTTCAAAGTATGTCAAAGTAAACGAGAGGTCGCTAGATGGTTGTTCCTTGCCCTATATTTGCGGGTAGTATACCAAGATATAAGCGATTTCTATCACTTCTATCCGGAACTATATGACCGTAGCTTTGCATCGAAGTAATTGACTCTCAAAGTAAGCTGCAAGCAACCGCAAGTTGAACAAAATTGTTATGGAAGGAAGTTGGCTGACTGTGTATCGCCAATCTCCGCATGAAGTTTGCTAAAGACAACCTTGGAATGCATCTATCGTATCTATATTAGCGAGCAGGTATGGCAGCATTGAGATATTATCCTCAAAATATAATTGTCAAAATCCGAATTTCTTAATAGGAACATGTTGAGAAAGTGTGCGCCATTGGTATTATGTTAGGACATTCATCCATCTACCTATGAATATTCCCGAATCCGTAAAGCCATACATGTGTACTCTGTATTCTTCATGGAACACGACAAGAACTTTGGTCATGAAATGCTTAAATAATCCCCGGGGGATCTATTCAAGTACGGAAAATTCGAATCCCAGCCGTTGCGAAAGAGAGGTGGTTGCCGAGGTGAATTAACCTCGCTTCGGCAGGCTCCCAGCCGACTAGTTGATTGAATGCAGATAGTCAAGTTTTGAATGAGATACTGGCGTTTGTGATATACTTGCGGGAAACAACCATCAGATCACACCCGAATGTCACACAGCCTTAATGTTTGAGAAGTCCTTCAGTGGCAGACAAAGTAGATGTAGCAGAATGATCGACCTCAGCTCCGGCCGTCTCCCCGGGCGTCCGTTGATAAGCAATACGAGGTTCCATCCATGAATTTGCAATGAGCATAAGCAACACCCATCTTACCGCTCCTCTTGTCCAAAGATGTTTCAGTTACTTCCTATAGCTGGTAGCAATAGACCTACGGTGAAGTGAAAGAGGTGGCCGAGTATACTCTACATCAACAACTGGACTCTGACGAAATCACCAAAATTAGATACAACTAGTTTTGCAGGCTGCAGGGTGTTTCATAAGCAGTTTCATGTTCGGAGAAGTTGCATTAGACCAGCAATCAGTAAAATGAAATCCGAGCAAGCACTAGTTAAGGTAATTAATAATCAATTGCCTGAAGGAAGCTGGAAATAGGAAGCTCTTCCAACCCCTGTAATCACACTTATCACACAAAAGTCGGAAATTGCAAAGCACGGGCTTGCAAAATCTGCCGAGACTTCAGCTCCCGTGTTAAAGCGGCTATCTTTGTTGTTCTTTTTCGGGAATCAAGAAACGACCATTCGACCAGAATATTTCATCAAACAGTGCAGGGAAGATCTTATTCCGGTCTGCAGGCTCGCGGCAGCCACCGCCGATATAACGGGTGCCGGCAGACGATTGAGAATAACAAATTAAAGTATTGGCTTATAGTCCCCTATGAACGGTTGGGACACATGGCAAGACGTAAGATGATCAACTGTAGGGAGTAACTTTGTACATAATGTTCCATATATTGACCTTCCAAACTGAATGATTGGATATGCCGATCGCTACAAGCTTCACTTAGGGATCAGCCTAAATTGGCTTTTTTAAGTGAAAAGAAAAATAGATCTAATAATAAAAAATAAAGAGCTTGAAACACGAGATGCTTTCTCCCCCGCTCTTTGATACGCTATTGACAGTTAACTGCCAGCAAAAGCACACATTCAGAACTGGTTTGTGACCCGCGCGGACTCCCTTCATTTACAGAGTGGAATAAGTGGAGTGTTATATGACGAATATCAACAAGTAACAATAGCACCGAGTACTATATCGGGTTAATTTACGCAAAATCGAACAGGTCAAATGTTGATCTTCGAACCGAAAGTTCGATATAAGAATGAAAGGACAGAGTACTGGCCCTTACATTGAGTCTCCTCAACTCAGATGATATTCCATTCTTCCATTCTAGAAGCGAAGTTAGTTGGAAGTGGATCTGAGGGGGAAAATAACAAAAAAAAGACGTCCTGTCTGTACAGAGGTACATAGTGCAGACAGCTTCACAGTGGATATATACCCAAGTAGGTAGTGAAGTCCATTATTAATATTGATGTACCATGGTTCATCGTCGGAGAAACAGCTGCAGACAGAAACCAGTGGACACCCGATCGGCCTGGGGGGGGTCTTTTTTCACGATGCGACTAACGATCCTAGTCAGGCTAGGGGCCCGAAGACGTGATCTCAGCCAGCCAATTCCAGATATGTGGAGACTGTTGGATCGCATGGCTTTTTTTGGAGCCTTTTGGCTCCTCATTTCCTTGCTCTTTGGGCTCCTCGGCCACTTAGGAACGGACTTCTCCGGTTCCTTGAAAAGTTCCCAAAAGTTCCCAAAGTTCTGGACTATGACGCCAATGAATGTGAGCCGCAAGGGATGTGCCAACTTGGCGCCTAATCCTCTGGCCTGCATTCTGCATTTGCAACAACACCCGCAGGATCGTGCACAAAAGCTAGTACCTTTTCGTGCCTTGTCGTAGAGATGCAAATCGGGGTATTTCTCTCGGACCATGTAAAACTATAGTTTTCGGGGCACATAGATTTTCCCATTTTGAACCTTGAAGTTAACATCCTGAAAGTGAATGCTAACTTCCAGGTATATCAATTGTTCATAAATTGATATACTATCAAATAAATGAAAAAAGGGTCCAAGGAGGGGAGTTATTGAGGTTGCTCCTAGCGTGCGCAGGGCGGGAGCTGATAATCCCCGTGTGTTGTTGTTGTTGATTTCCCCGGGTCACATCCACCCCCATCTGGTTTCTTTCCTTCTTTACTCGGCCTCCCAGGGGGTAGAGGCATATTTTTCCAGACTGGCTTTGCTCGGCGCTGCCTATTCATTCCTTTTCTTTTTCTTTCTGCTTTGTCTGGAGCGTCAATCGCGGCCTAGTTGAGGTAGCGCACTTCTTCCTCACACTGGAACTGGACCTCGCAAGTCGCACTTCCATCTACCCCCTCATCTTTTTTTCTTGCTTCCTTCGTATTTCATGTCCATCTGGAATGTCATTCACAGACTTTGTCGACCTGGAGCTGATCGTTGGGGTGTTTGACATCCTTCGCGGCGTCTGAGGATGGATCACATATCAACAGTAAGACCCCCTCCCCGGGTGTGATATCAACTTCCACGAGACCCGGAACTGCTTGCACGCCGGCAGTTTAGTCGCTTCTGAATGTTCACTGACTGGCGCTTCTAGCTCTGTGCATTAAGCACTCTCGGAATAGCTCCTACCGGCCTCGCCCTCGGTCGCGCAGAACGGACACAGAGGCCTAGCCTCTTTCGGCGCAAGACTCTCGTCCAGGATCTGCCCCAGCCGGTCCCTAACAACACCGAAAAGACGGGAGATGTTGCCCGGCCCAAGACCGCTATCCCGTCCCGAAGTCCGGCCGCCGAGTGGCTTGCCGCAAAGGAAGAGGAAAGCGCTCAGGTAAACCAGGGAGCGGATCTGCCGAAAGTGCCATTGTCATTCAGTGGTGCGAGACGTCGCCGTCGGGGTCAGACTCTTACCAACCCGCCTCTGCGAATTCCAGAACATGAGTCGACGGACTCCTCAGTCGAATCACACATCCGACGACCATCCACCGGTTGGCTACGGCGGCTGTCGATGGCCTCATTCCAACCCGACAGCCCGACCGCAAGTAGTCCAGTGGCACCCTCATTCAATGGGTCAGCAAGTCCCATATTTCCTCACTCGCCCCGTCAGCGAAGACAGCCGAACAAGTTGATCAAGCGCCCGACCTCGCAGCATACGAATACGCACCCACTTGGCACGAACACCATCTCTGGACCGTCACCCGCTGCGCTGCGTAGGCCTGCCACTAGTCACCAGAGGTCGGAATCGATGATCCTCCGGACTCCCTTGACACCTGATTTCGATGCATATTTTCCAAAGGCTTCTGCCGAAGGTCCTGCGATCGAGGAATTCGAGCTCAATAAGCAGAAGCATTGGACGCCGTTCTTCTTTCCCAAGGTTGGCAAACTAGCAGAGAGACTTTCGCGCAGATTTTCGACTGCCACTGCCCCAAAGGTTCAGAGCGTACGCCAGGTTGGGTCTGACCAGCGCGCTCTTCCTGCGTTGGTCATGGCTAATGAGATTACACCCACAGCTTCTCCGCCCGGAGAAGACAGATCAGTACCTCATACCCCAATTGAATTCCGCAATCCGTTCCAAACGGCCCTTTCTGAGCCTGCTCCCGAGCAGCCAGTTGCCACGGAACAACAAGCAGTGAAACCCGGCCATAGACAATCATACTCGGTCAACGACGTTGAGCCGAAAGTCGTCATGGCAAACACCGTTACCGCACACGGGACACCGATTATGGGACTCGTTCGCGGCGGCTCTCTGAAGCGAGTGAAGGGGAGGACCTTCGCAGTCCCTCCTTGCGAACTTTCAAGCGAAGAACAGAATGTCATTATTCCGAGTTCCCCGGAGCCTGAGCCACGGCGCAACATTACTGATCCAAGCGTGTTTCGCGCTCCGTACCCCATTTCCCAGTCCGGTTGGGCTGATTCGGCTTTGGAACGACGGTCTCAAGTTGGTCCCCGATCGGTGTCGCAGGACTATAATGTTGGCTTGGGATCTCGGGCTGGTTCACGTCAAATGACCTCGGATGCGGTCGCCCTGTCGGCGTGGCAGCAAGCATCCCGTCCTGGTGGTCGAGCTCATGGTTCTCTTCGTCGCCGCCCCAAGGGATTTTCGATTTCAGGTTCCGATCCGGCTTCCACCGTCATTGGTTCTGACGACACGCGGGTCTTTACATCGTGCGATGGATACGAGACGGATGTGATTTCGGACTATTGGGACTCTGTCCGCACACGTGAGACCAGTCGCAGTGGACTCAAGGGGCTGCGGATTGAGACGATGTTTGACAAAGCGGGTGCGAGTTTGGTGAATGAGGAAGCCACGACCTTGGAGTCTCTCCTCCCGCGGGGTTCCTTCGCCGCCCGGTCTTTGAACAAGGATCCCCAATTGTTTACTGATCCGCTGCTGTCTTCCCCTCCTTTAGTTCAAACATCCAAGGTTGGAAATCCGTTCCATGCTGATGTGGCTGACGATGATGCTCTCAGCATGATTGGAGCGCTTCCTGGCGATGATCATGATTGTTTTTCGTCTTCTTTGGCGCATTCATTGGCCAAATTTGTTGAACAGCCCGATTCGCGTCACGATTCACCCAAGGATATGGCTGGATCGTTTGTGGGGGAGTTGGATTGGGATATGAACAAAAAGACAAACATCTTTGACTGGTCCGAACAAGCACACCCTAACCGTGAATCCTCGGACTTTGAGACGCGTCCTAGGACCATGCAAGGGAAACAAGAAGGTGTTATTGATAGAAACAGTCGGGCCGTTTGCCGGAAAGCACCATCCACCGTCCATCTTAGGAGCCAGAGCGTGCCAGTTGCCAGCGAACATCCCATCAACGAATCGCGTCAAACTTCTGGCAAGTTCGGTACTTGGGGCTTAGGCAGCAAGGGTGTCAGTGAAGATTGGGATAGCGATTTTGACTTTGACGAGTCGGAGGACACACCTGTCGCCGAAAACAAACCACTTGTTGAGCCTGATCACAATCGCCAGAGCATGACTGTTCCCAAGGCCATTCTGGAACGTCAAGCAAGTCTTCGTGGTCAATTTGGACAGGTTCAAGAATTAACCCTGCTCGTGGAGGAATTGAAACGTCTTCGGCATCAAGCAAATGTCCTAGGTGTTGTCAACGGATCTTCCAGTGAACTGTGGGCAGAAGCAGAGCAGATCGTGAACCTTGCTACCATCGACGATGAAGAGGAGCGTCGCTCGCCGCCCGGATCTCCATCATCCCTCACTTTCAGTTTTGATGAATCCGACGATGACTGTCTTAATGCGTCAAAGCGCAACAGTGAAGTGTCGTGGGAGGTTCCCCGTGAAAATGTCGAACCCACGTTGCCCCTCGCTCAGCTTGCAAAGGACTCCTCAAAGTCCAAATCCGTACTTGATATCCTCCAGCCTCGTGATCAGCAAAAGCCTTCGGCTCTTGATGAGTTAGAATTAGCATCACGTGCAAAGAAACTTCCGTTTGATACTTCCTCGTTGAAGAATTTGGTTTCTCGTGCGGGTGTGGTGACGCGTGCGTTGAAGGAAGTCATTCGCAAAGCAGACGGGGTAGCAACAACCAGCCCTCAGGACTTTCCTCAAGACCCGCCATTCCGACGTATTTTCGACAAACCATCTCACGATGATATTGCCAGTTTTGAAGCAGCACTGGCTGATATGTCCTAATTGCCTTTTCTTTTCACTCAATCCTCACTCCCTCTCATTATCTTCCATCCGCTACCCCGACCCATGAGACCGAAAAAAACACTTGTCATTTACATGACCATTTTCTTCATCCTTACCTAATGTTTGCTCCCTGCGCTATCTCGGAGAATCCTGTCTACTTCTTTCACAGTGCGATCTGACCCAAGACGCTATTACCTTTTTTTTTTCATCCTCGTGTACAACTCTACCCCCAATGTACATTGCCAACAACTGTTCTTCCCCTCCCTTCCTTTCCATGTGTGCATCCCACACATACGAGTGCCCATGGGGCCCATGACCTTCCATTTTCTCTTGTGTCGTCTTCCCATTCCTTTCGTCCATGTTTCATATTTGCGCAGCTCATATTTCCTAATTGCGCTGTACTAATCACGGAGGATTCCTTCCAAAGGGGATGACCTGTACTCTGATGATGTTTTCAAACGAAGACCCCCATACTAGGCAAGATGAAAAGCAATGAACCCCAGATGTGATGATTAACCGGGGATAAGTCCTGCAATTCTATGAACTTGCCATCCTGTGTCTAAGTCTAATACAAATGAACCCACTTGTAATCTGATTAACAGAATATCAAACCCAGAGTTTGAAGATAATATACAAAAAAACACGTTAGAGATCATTTTAATAGCACTGTTATTCAGCCAAGCAGTGTATAGCAATCTAGGAATTACGTCTCGTCCCGGACAAATTCTCAGGGGCTATTAATTTTCTGGTGGGCCCAATCGCTTTCAAATGTAGTGTACGGAATATATACTCGTGTGTTCTAGATGAACCGAAGAGTTGTTGTCTAGGATAGTCGAACTCCGCCATCTTCAATCTCTCTATAATATATATATATATATATTGACTCGCAATATATGACAAATCAGGTTTGTCTTCTGGGAAGGATTAATTGAGCTCAAGGTATCAACTCCCTAGGCAAGCCCGAAGATTTGATTCAAATTCTATCTTGCCCAATTCTTGGGTGCGATATATATACTCCGTAGGTACAATATCATTCTGATAATTTGCAATAAAAACGCAACCGTTGCCATTTCTTTGTACTAGATAAATTAGAGTATTCGACTAGCTCTAGATTTGTTTAGCCTGCGTTGATATGATCAATGTTCAATAGAGGCGTTTTGTGGCTGTACATGGCCGTTTTATTACACACATTTGAGTATTCGAATAGCCTTTCACTCGACATAAAAGGGCTTGGTTTATCCATTACTAATGCTGTCGTAGCTTATTCCTTATATCTACCTATGTATCTAGAGTTTTCTCTTGAGAAATTGACCACGCACCTAAGAACCCTCAAGGAGTAGATAAGAACAAAAAGCAAACAAGCCAGTGAGACTGAAGAGGATAGAAGGTATATCACACAGAAAATATGAGGCTGACAGTTGCAATATGTACCTTCGAGGAGGTACACAATTTGATCAACATGTAGTATAGTTAATCCGAGTATTATCCGGGGGACTTGGAAATGAGGGGGCCACACCGTCGTCTCATGTTGAAATCAGGAATCACAGCCTTATATTCTTGTATTGAATATCTTTACGGAGTACTCCGTCCGGACAGGTTTCTTATTCTCAGATAACATTTGAAATAGTACTCCGTACTCTGTTCTATTTTCTTTAAAGATAAGCATTAGCCAATGTGAAGAGTCAAGACTTGGCATAGACTGATACGCATAAGAAAAAAGAAAAGAAAAAACAAAAAAACGGAAATGGCCCCCCTTGTGCCCTTACAGAAGTTGAACATTGTAAGTAATAAACAAACATACAGCCACTTTTTATATTGTGTGCCCACTCTGGGCACACAACTCAGGGGCAGCCGTTCAACGATTGGTTGAGGGTGGGTTCCTGACCCTACCCGTACCTGGGTCAAGTGTCTTACACCTCGCCTTGCTTGGTGCAGTGCATTCGAGTCAACTGGTGTTAACAAATAGATTAAAGAGGTGAAGGATCAGGAGATCAGCATAGAAAAAAAAAACAAACAAACCGAAACCGAAACAAAATAACAGTAAAAATCTCACGTTCTAAATTAAGACTCAGGGGGATGCGGAGAGGTACCTGTACAATACAAAGTCTCTGTATAACGCTAGTCCACTATTCTAGTCCACTATTCTAGAACTCACTCTTCTCTCCTTCTCCTCTTTTCTTCCTTCTCTTTATCCAGATTCACTTTGGCTGGCCGACACTCTTTTTTTTAGGGACCTAGTCCTGTTCACTCTTTTATATTGCTTATAGTCACTCTTTTTTCCCCTACAGTCGAGATAAAACTCCTGATTTCTCAATTGTGTGACCCTGAACTTAAATGACGAGCATCAATCTCGAACGGCTATCGCCATTTTGAACGTGTTGACCGGTCTCCACGTTCCAGACAAGTCGGGGTCTATCCCTATAGACCAGACTACATCGACCATGTCTCACGCTCACCACGCCGGCTTGGTGATGCGAAACCACCTTCGTCGGGATGTAATCCCTCCGAACCGATTACCATTTTTGGTCCCCACAGCCTCCTCTATACCTACCAAGCTTCCATCCCTCGTGGCAAGAGCCGAAGCATCTACGGCAATTACGGGAGAAAAGCCCACTAGCAACCTAACAACGACGGTCTTGCCTGTCGTGCTCGGTGCAGGTCTTCCTATTTTGTGTGCTATCGTCGTCCTCATTGTGCTTCACCGGAGACATGTCAAGAAACTTATGCGGGAAGATGCAATGGATAAACACAAATCTCTCGATTTTGGAATGGATACAGTGGGACCGGCAACCAGGAGAAAAGGCCCCAATGGAATGCCCCCCATGTCAGAACCCAACCATACCAAAGGATTGTCTCTTGATGTCGGTCCATACCTGATGCCTCCGAACCTGCAAGGTTCCCCGGATTCTCCCCACTCCATATCAATAGACGATGATAAATACCGCCCGGCCACAGCCTCCATTCGGTCGTACCCTAGGGGACACCGAGATGATGCATCGAGCTTCGCAGGCTCCCGATTTGGAGATGATGGCAGCTCGAGTCTTCTTCAGAATGCACAGAGGATGTCTCGTTCAGATCCATTAGTGTACTCCTCTCCGACTGAATCTCATACACGCAGTCCTATAAACAAGCACAATGACTACCTTGGGCAAGTTCCCGGGGTGACACACCCACCTGCTGCACACCGACCCGGCATGGCTATTGGAAGTCCCAATGGCAACAGGATTCCCTCGCCAGAGCCCCTGCCTCATCTGGATTCCTCCTCGGGCCTCAACTTCGGACTGGATGAGACGTATAGCAACGGAAATAACAACCAACATGAAGGGCGCCTCAACTTCCCGTTGCCTGAGCCTTCCCAATCACAAGACTTGAATCATGGCCAGACTCCTGCATCACAGCTTCCTCGTATTTCCCTGCCGGTCAGCGACGTTACCACTAGTGACTACGGGGACGACCGCAAGTCGCAATACAATCCCCCTGCGGTCAACGTCCATGGCACAGAAGATCTACAGCAACATAATGCCCCAAGTCACGATAAGAAGCATCCAGAACTCCCAGAGGAGCCTCGAAACCTGGATGCGGCATATGATAACCACCGCGATACCCGCCGGATGACTCTCGGGTTGCGCCCGTTGCCCCCAGAAGACCCCGCCGACAACCCAGAACAGCGTGCCAATCGAATTCGCTCCTTCTACAAGGAGTACTTTGACGAGAGCAAGGCCGGCCAGGAGCCCACGTACTACGAGGACTTCGGGCCCGAGTTCTATGAGAATGGTGACAATTCAGCCGGTTTCATCTACGACCCAACCACTGGCGAGTATTATGATCCCTCTCATGGTGGTGCTCCATTCGCCGAGCCGGTCACTCGTCGCGCAATGACACCGCCGCCTCGCGCACCTCCGCGCTTCCAGGGAGCCGCCCGCCACATGGCTACCAACTCCGCTGGAGGCGGCATGCCCGGGCCACGCGCCTTCTCATCTGCCTCTGGTCGTATGCCCGGTCCCCGCGGTCCCAAGAAACCAATCCCACCCCCATCGCCACTGCACATCCTTCCTACTCCTCACATGTTAACGGACGACTCCCTCATGATGGCTATGGACTTTGCCCCAGCAAATGGATTCAAGGACCGCCGCGCGGGTCGCCCCGAGACACCCACCGGTGGCGTGCGCCCCTACGTCCCTAGTGTGCGTGCGCACACACCACTGGTGTCTGCCTTTGACGAGCTTGCCGTGATGCCCAGTCCCCACGCGCTGCGCAAGTCTGGAACGTTCACGAACCTGGACTTTGTGCCCCCGCCGCGGTTCAAGAATGAGGGTGGTACTGGCAGCGATGCGGGTAGTATCCGCAGTGCCCGAACCGTCGTCTCTGCTCATCACCAAAATAATATCCGCATGGGCAACTACCGCGTCAGTCGTCTGCCGGCCGAGGCGGTCGGCACTAAGGACGATATGATGGCTACTCTGCATCCGAAGTGGGATATGAACAACGCATAAGGAAGTGGCTTTGTTGCCTTTCCAATGTCATGATTTTGTTGTTTTGGTACCTTGTATAAGAGCACGTGATGATCTGATCTGTTTTTATTTTTTTCTTTTTGTTTCTCATCTGGGTCCCCCGGTGCTTGAGCTTTTGTCGGGGGGTGATGGTTATCGCCTCCTTTTTATATTCGTTCTCTTTGAAATCTGCTATCAACGGCGTAAATAGATGATGGTTGGATTTTTTTTCCCGTGACCATATTGAAATTTCATTTCTTCTACCCGGTCTCTGGGTTGTATATATATGGATTGGTAGAGGTTGGCTTGTAGAAGAACAGTTCCAAATCTTGAAACGGTCTAGATCATCTAAGATTTAGTGTACAACATATGTATACATGTGCATATTCGTAGACACTCCACAATTAAGCGGTCGGCTATGTACAAAAGTTGAGCGCTCTATGGAGACATCGGGCCGAGCGCCAAACAGTCAGGGGCAACGATGAGAGATCACAGCAATTTTAATATTCATATGGGCTAGACGCAGAAAACAAGATTATCATGCCGATCGTACTTAACATTACTGTAAACTTTAAAACACTGTGGAGAATCAAAATCCAAAATAGTGGCAACTGAGTACATTCTCCATCATTGACCTCGAGTATACGAGAATAATAGACATTATATTATGCACCTCAGTACAATAATGCAACCTTGGAATCTGCCTTGGCCAAGGATTTCACAGCCCTGAAGGTCATCCCATGGATACACTCAGATCGGTTTTTCGGTACCGAATATGAATAATCAGGTAAATATAGCTCATATCTTCAAGTTGTTTTCAGACCTTTTAGAGTAGTATTAGATAGTATTAAATATTAGATAGTATTAGAGAGTGTTAAAGTGTGAGAAAACGTTAGAGAATATATCATATCCTCCATACATAGATAGTCGCATGGCCGGATCCAGGGATTACCAGAAACAGTATGTTGCAATGCAACTGCAACTTAGGCGTACCATAAATTAGATGCTCAAGTGTGCTTTTTGGTGCTTTTTAGTACGATATAAGCAGAACATAAGTAAAATATTAGTGCCTATTAATACAACTAGGAATGCGGATACGCCGCAATCGTAAGAAATCTCCACTTTCCCACTTCCATCTCTCTCTCTCTCCCACACACTTCTCTCATCCCATGGCTACCAGATTCGGCGAGAGGTTGTGAGTATTCATCTCTCTTTCATCCGCTTCCTTTTTTTGCTCTTTCCCTTCTCTTCTCTTCTATCCCGGTACCTGAGATATCACCGATTTTCCCCTGAGCCTCTGGCCCCCCATCTCTCCTTACGCGTTCAAACCGCAGTCTCTCGTTAAAATCAATCTATTAACTTGGATTCGGAATTGTGACTTGCAGTCTAATTCAATCCGAAAATTATTTCCGTACCCGGAAGTGTCCCTAGTCTCTCAAAACTCGCCGACCGGTGTCGCGGTTTAGGGTCACGTTTGATCTTAACAACCGCCAGTCTCACCGATCACCTATTCTAAACATTGACCGAAATTGCTATTGAAGATGGTTTTACTATCCACAGCCGGTGCCGTTGCCGCTGCCGATGCCGATGCTGCCGCCGCCGCCGTGACATCTAGCGCGCTTGCTCCCGCGGACCCTGCTACACAGCCTTCGTCGTCCGCTGAGACCGGTGCAGCAACTGCCCCCCAACCTACCACCGCTTCAACCGAAACAACCTCTCTACCTGCGCCTGCTCCCACCACATCCACCACAACTGAACCGACTACCACTAGTACCACGAAGAGTAGCACTAGTAGCACGACCGAGCCTCCTCCGTCGACCTCCGAGTCTACGTCCACCCCGCCCACTTCCACGTCATCTACATCTACCTCTTCTACTTCTTCCACTACAACCGCTCCATCCACCACCGAAGCTCCCGAGACGACCACGTTTTCATCGATCTCCAGTGGCACCGGTGGAACTACCGTGGTTGTTGTCACCTCCATTGAATCACAGCCATCCAACACCAATGCCGCGTCTATCAGCGCAACCGATTCGGCCGCGCTCGCAACCTCCACCGCAGCTGGAGGCTCTTCTGGTGGTCTTTCTCCTAGTGGCACAATCGCTGTCGCCGTCGTTGTCCCGGTTGTCTCGGTGGCATTGATCATCTTGGCGTTGCTCTTCTTCTGGCGTAAGCGCAAGGCGAACAAGGCGGCCGAGGAGGAACGCCGCAAGGAAGTAGAGGAGTACGGATTCAACCCAAACAACGACCCAACCCTTCCCGGCATGGGCGGCGTAGTGATCCCCAAGGACAACGAATCCTCTGGCTACCGCGGCTGGGGAACCACCTCTGCCGGGCGCAAGGCGTCCACCAACCTCTCCAGTGGAATGGGTGGCCTAGCCATGTCGGAAGGAAGCAGCCCCGGTTATCATCACGGCCCCACGCCCAGCGATGGCACCGTTCAATATTCCGATGGCGCCCGGCCCGACTCTGGCGAAATTGTTGAACCCATCGGCGTGCTGGGTGCCGCCCCAGTGGCTGCAAACAACCGCAACGGCGACATCCACCGCGGCCCCTCCAATGCATCCTCCGCTTACTCCACAGCCAACCGTTCCGAGGCGTCGGAGGAAAGTCACATGTCCGCTGCCCACCCCTCTGGTGGCTACTACGGTGAGAACCCGTACTACGGCGACATCAATACACACGGCGCATACGGCGGCGAAGACTACCAGCCTGTGATCCGCGATGTCCAGGCGCGCCGCAATACCCGTATCGAGAACCCCGGTGTTTATCCACGACAGGGCAATGCTGGTATCGCCCAGAACTTCTAATGGTCCGACTGATTCAGATTTCCTATAATCTTTGAACCCTAAAAGCTCGGCATTTCCCTTTTGTTTTTTTAATCTTGCACAATACCACACGCTCTTTCTCGACCACCGCCGACTTCATTCGTTCTTTTCGGATCTCTCATGTTCCAATTCCCGGCGCGATGGACCCTTCACTTCGTCATGTCTCTATTGTCCTCTACATTTTTTTCTCTTCTTTTTTTTTTTTCTCTCTCTCTCTCCCTTAATCGGCCTGTCAGGCTTTGATTTGGTTTGGTTATCTTTGTGTTTGATATATCCCGCGCATCTGGTCTCAGCTGCATAGCTTGTTTTTGTCTTTTTTTTTGTTTACACCCCTTGTTTACTGTTTTTATTCATGTCTACATGGAATTGTAAGAAGCTGCGTCTTGTACATTTCCTGTTGAGCATGGGGGTTTCCATGCGTGTGGACATACTCGAGATTTGCAATGATATGGGTGTGGATTTACTCCCGCCTAGTCCTTGGTTGAAATGAAAGGTTTACATTAAATGATTTCCATATATATAGAAAGTATAGTTCCCCGGAGAATGTCGGCAGAATCGAATGGCCTTAAGAAAGAGGGATAAAAATAATACACTTTTTAACTAAAACTAAAGACCACTAAAAATGTAACTAAAACTACTAACCATAGTAAAAAGTATGGAAATGCACAAAATACATGTTCGTACATGTAGTGTCTACCAGTAAGTTAAAAACGTGCGTCCGCTGTTCGCGGTGATTGGTGATAAATGATTCACCCAGCTCCCCACTCCCCGGCTTAATTGCACCTCGCAGCTTTTCCATCCGTTAGACTCGAACTATAGAGGTACCCTATTTCATTCGTACCTGGTCCCCTGTATATGTCCACTCGAGATTTTGCCCCGCTATCTCTCTATCTCTCTATCATCACCGCTTCTAACCCTCTAACCCTCTATCCCTCCTGCTATCCTCTACTCCTTCAACTCTTAGCATCTAACCCTCCAATCTATGAATGTATCGCAACGCAACGTCAAACATTCTATCTACCTGTGTGACTCCGTCGACCCTGTCCCACTATTAACCTTCCCCACTGTGGTTGCGCATTAACGGCCCCCTCTTGCCAGCGTACCAACTTTCGTTCCAAACGTGTCCTTGTCATCCCACCTTGTCTTTTTCCCCCCTCCCATTGACACCCTTCCACCCTATCCTCGCCCACTCATCTCTCTCATTCTACTGCCTCTCAGCTTTGTCTTGCTGAGCTTGCGCTACTGCTACTGTTGCAACCTCGGTCTCCAGAGCTCGGGAGAGCTAAAGCTCTCTCCGAGAGTGTGCAAACATGTACGTACACCCTGCAGCTCCGATCCATGACTTGAGCTACTGCTGATATGTCCTGACTTGATAGGAAGTTCGGCAAACAGATCCAGCGCAGGCAGCTAGATCTTCCTGAATATGCCGCCAGCTTTGTTAACTACAAGGCGCTGAAGAAGGTTGGTTGAACATGCGCGTGTGCGCATTTGCTAAGAATATGAACATGGCTAATTTATGTACAGCTGATCAAGCAACTTAGCGCCACCCCGACTATCCCGGCACAGAGAACAGCCGAGGAAATCGCGAGAGCTAATGCGGACCCTCAAGGCGCTTTGCGCGCAAACAAGGAGGTGTTCTTCTTCCGCTTGGTAGGTTGTCCGGATAATTTCATGCATATGGGAAGGTGAATGTACTTATCATGATGTATAGGAACGAGAGATTGAGAAGGTGAACGCTTTCTACCTTCAGAAAGAATCAGAGGTATGGCCATCTTTTCAGTGCACAGTTATAACCCTACCCCGGATACTGATCAGTTTGCTTTAGTTTTCCTTGCGCCTAAGGACGTTGGTCGACAAGAAGCGGGTAACCCAGTCTCGCGCGATCTCAAATTCCAAAGCACCGTCGAATTTTGCTGCTATGTTTGAAGGCTTCCAACAATTCGATGGCGACCTGAACAAACTGCAGCAATTCGTGGAGATCAATGAGACTGCCATGTCCAAAATTCTCAAGAAATGGGACAAAACCTCCAAGTCTCGCATGAAGGAGCTGTATCTGCATCGGGCCGTTGAAGTGCAACCATGCTTCAACCGTGAAGTTCTTCGAGACCTTGCAGATAGAGCTACCACCGCACGACTGGAATTGGAGGCCTGGGCCGAGGGCGAGAACATTCAATATGATGCCTCACGTCCATTGGAGCGCACCGCGCCTTTAGGGTCGGAAGAGGATGAAATGGACAACCAGATATTGCAGTCAGCCTCCACCGGAAACCTGCAAACACTGCGGGAATGGATAGGCAGGTTGCAGCAGTTGCCAGATGCCCGTGAGCGCGCCACCCGTACATTCCTGACCGCCATCAATGGGTTCTCAGATGAAGTGCTCGCTCTGCTGTTGGAGAGTCAACTGGTTGACATACACGCCGAAGACGACATCAACGAACGAAACTGCCTCCACGAAGCGGCCATCTCGGGCCGATCATTTGTCTTCCACGCAGGTCTTAAGGCAGGCGTTGATTTTGCCCGCGCCGATGTCTACGGCCGGATCCCTCTCCACTACGCGTGCATGCACGGCCGTGTGGATATGGTGCGACATCTGCTCGCAGCAGGCCCCCACACCGTCGACATCATGGACCATGACAATTTTACCCCTCTTATCCACAGCATTGTAAAGGGCCAGCTAGCATGCGCCGAGCAGGTTCTGTGTAGCAATGCCCGTGTCGACCCGGAGCCCGAGTCGCCCCCTTTGAAGGGAATGGACCATCGTCCCCTGAAGGGCCCGGATCATATTCCTTTGAACCTCGCCTGTCAATACGGTTCTCTCCCCATCGCGAAGATGCTCCTTGAGCGAAATGCGAAGTTGTTGCCGGATGCAGAGGGACTCTACCCCCAGCATATGGTTGCACGCGCCTCACAATCGCCAGAGCTACTATTATTGCTGAAGGAGCACGGTGCTGATCTTGACCAGAAGGACAAGCTGTACCAGTGGACTCCGCTGTTCCACGCAGCCAGCGAAGGCTGTGTCCCGTGCCTACGCACCCTCCTCGAGTGCGGTGTTGATTCCCATGTCGTAGATGAAAAGGGCCTCTCGTCTATGTACTATGCTGCCTGGGAAGGGCATCTGGAGTGCATGCTTCTCCTCTGGGCTCAGCCCTCCGGTAGAAAGGCTGCAATGGGACCGCTTGACATTCTCAATGGCGTGCGGATGCAAGAACCCGGCCCGATGGGCGACCCGATGTCCATGGATACGAGCCTATCCGAAATGGAAATGGCCGATGGAATCCCGGATCTTGAATTGCCTCCCCCCATTATCCCTCTCCGCCGCTATGGTCACAACTTCCTTGACAAGAAAGTATTCGTTCAGCTTCTGTTCGACCAAGGAAATGTCGGATCTATCGCCTTTGATCAGGCGGGCCGCCATCCTGCTGCTCGCATGACCATCTCTTCCAAGCTGTCAGATCTCATTCCTCGCACTGTCATGCTACCCATCCAGGAGGAGACACGCACAATATCGTTCCATGTGGATAACTTGGACACCTTTGCTGTGGACTTTGAGATATTCCCTACCTTTGGTTCAAAGGTGATTGCGAAGAGTGTGGCCCTGCCAGACATCTTCCGCGCCGAGTCGTCCAGCACTGGCTCAGGCTGTCTGCCTCTATTCGACCCCCGGCTCCGTTCAATTGGCCAGCTGCGCTTCAACTTCCAAGTCATCAAGCCATACCACGGCGATCCTCTGGAGATTACCCACTTTGCTACATATTGGAAGGCTACTAGTGCTCTTGACTCCGAGCACAATGGACTGGTGACTGGTTCCAGCCTGTCGGGAGATTATGTTCAGCTCTTTGTACAATTGACCCGGGACCGCGTCGCAGTCCTTTACCCACAATTTATGATCAACCACCATGGAATTGATATCCCTGTGTCTCATTTGACATATGCTCAGTTCCAGGCCATTGGCGCAGACCGCGGTGCCAATAACACCCAGATTCTCCAGTTCTTGGAAGAAGAAGCAACGAATGACATGCCGCAGACTCATCGACTTCTGGCGGCGTCGTTCTTGTCGTTGCGCGATGTCTTACGCCGACTCCCTATTGAACTGAATGTCAACATCTCCCTCCTATACCCGTCAGCTGCGGAGGAAAAGAAGCTTGATATGACTTCCTTGGCGGATGTCAACACCTTTGCCGATGTTATCCTAACCGATGTCTTCGATCACGCCCGTGTGGCCCGTGAAAAGAACCCGGAATTCATGCGTTCCGTAGTGTTCACATCCTACAACCCGAACATCTGCAGTGCCCTTAACTGGAAGCAACCCAATTGTGAGTTCCGAAATACAGTTCAACTTGTGCTTTTTACTAACTCTATGACTAGATCCTGTTCTTCTTTGCAACGATCTTGGTCAAATTCGGGACCTGGCTGGGAACGTCGATTCGATGCCCCATGTCAATAGCAGTGGCCGGGCCTCGATGTCGATCAAGGAGTCTGCTCGTATTGCCCAGAGCAATAACTTTATGGGCCTGATCTGCAGATCTAGCCTTTTGGTATGTTTGATCCTATTTCTGCGCGCCCTCTTCTCTCTCTCTTTCTAGTTCGCCTGCTGACCACTGTGTAGAATGTCGTTCCCGCACTCGTCGAGACTATCAAGGAGCTTGGACTTGTGCTTGTGGCCGACACCTCTGATGAGTCCGGGCAGTCGGATCGATTCGAAGAGCTACCCGCCACCAATACCCTGGGCGTTGCCGAATGGGCATACCGTATGCCCGAGGGTGTCAACGGTGTGATGAGAGCCAACGGAATTCTGAGATTTAACGATATGATCGATATGTGATTCGATTCACACTCGCTTTTCCTTTGGGCACACCCTTTACGTAAGTTGCAATTTAATTTTTTTTTTTTCAACGAAGATTATGAGCTTAGGTAGCTTTTGTCACGCCATATTTGCTTTATTCTCGTGTTCTCTATTTTGCTCTTGGCTACTTATTTCAAGCAGAGATAGTTCCCAGCGCACATTCTCTTTCTTGCTTTCCTTTGCTCATTTCCTACCTCATCTTGGGCGCTAGAGATAGAGCTGGGATTTGTTTAGGTTGGCCTGTTGTCGATTATATGTAGATCGTCAGAGCATTTTGAGAGGCAAAAAAAAAAAAAGAAGATTGCCGTATTAGAGAGTTGAATGGCTAATAATGTACAATGGTCCAAATCCCAAGTCCTGTATCTCCCGCTATGCTACATATATAATCACATCACCTTCACGTACTCTTAGGCTTTCTCTTCCCAATATCCCAACCCCATCCACGCAACGTCTTCACAACCTTCGGCGTCACAGCCGCGGTCAACGGCACTCGAATAAACACAAAGCTCTTGTGAATGGCATAAGCGAAAACCAACTGCGTCCAGATACCTGCAAAAACCAATCAGCACCTCAACCCAGCTAAAAAAAAAACAAACAAACCAAAACTTACTAGCTTCTTCCTGATTTCGCTCTTCAGCTTGAGCAAGTTGTCCCTGTCCATCCTCCGCCTCAGAACCCTTAGTCTGCGGCCATACAGTCTTGAGCTTATCCTTAACAAATCCAATAACAACATGCTCATAGTATCCAATGCGCTCAACACCAAGCAATCGCACAGCCGCAAAGCAGAATGGGAAATCCAGCGCAGACAATCCAAGATACACGCCTAGCGCAGCCCATCCATATTCCCGCGAGAGCTTCTTCAATCGCTGCGATAGCGAAGCCTTCTCCTCAGCTCCAGCTCCGGACCCAGAACCTTTGCCGCCGCCAGCCGACCCGGAATTGAACCGGCGCTGCTTGAACTGGAACGAGCTCGGGCCCGGTTGGGTGCGCGTCGAGAAGCGTGTTGTCCCGAAGCTTCGTCGTGATGCTTGTGGTCCCGGAGAGAAGATTGTACTGCGCGGGAAGGATGGGCGGGTCGAGGGGTGGAGGTATGAGGTCAAGCTTGGGGTTTTGAGGATCTCGCTAGGCCGTGAGATCCATTTTGTGAGGAGGGTCGGACGGAGGGACATGGTTTGGTCTCCCCTGGTGTTCTCTATTGAGGGGGTTGTGTGATTCAATGAGGGATTGATGTTGCTGACATGGAATTCTCTCGTTTTTTTTTTGTTTTTCGGCGTTTTCGGCTTCCGGTCCGATCGGGCTGGCGTGTCTGTGCCGGAGTTAGGGATTAATGCGGGTTGTCTTGGTGTTGGGTTTGGAAGGGGATCGTATATGGTAGAAGGTAGATGAGTTGCTCAGATGATGTATATAACTTTTTCCCCTTTATTATTTATCTAATAAGTCTTAATTAAATCCATTAAACGCGTGGAACATGGCCGCTGTCAACTTGTATACTTCGACCGGCGTACGCGCTGACTAAGCCCCAACACCAAAAACTTCCCGAGTTCTCAAGCCACGAGCACCCCCAATCTCCCTCCCAATATCAACCCACCATGTCACCGCGCTTAGGAGGGCTACTTCAGCTCTCACCCGTATGGGGTGCCCCATTGATCACCCCCCAGATCCCCGTGCGCTCATTCGGAATCCGAGCCCTCAACCCGCCCAAACCCAGTCGATTCAATATCGGGCCCGGCCTGCCAGTCCTCGAGTCGACGTCGACAGCGGCTCTCCGCCGCAAAGCCAATTCCCTCCCGCTCCGCACTGGCGCTATCGGCATCAAGAAGGGAATGACTGCTATCTACGATCCTGAGACTGGCAAGCGCATCCCCTGCACTGTCCTCCAGCTGGATCGTGTCGAGGTTATCTCCCACAAGACCCGTGAGAGACACGGTTATTATGCTGTGCAGGTTGGTGCAGGCTGGAAACATCCGAATAATGTGAACAAGTCGATGCTGGGTCATTTCTCGGTTAATGGGCTCTCGCCTAAGCGCCATATCTTTGAGTTCCGTGTTAAGGACGAGGCGGGCCTTATGCCTATTGGTCAGAGTATTGAGGCGGGCTGGTTCAAGGAGGGCCAGTTTGTTGATGCTCGATCCAATACCAAGGGTAAGGGCTTTGCTGGTGTCATGAAGAGACACGGTTTCCACGGTCAGGATCGCAGTCACGGTGTTAGTTTGACGCATCGTTCGATGGGTTCTTCTGGTCCTGGTCAGGGTGGTGGTTCTCGTGTTTACCCCGGAAAGAAGATGGCTGGAAACATGGGCAATAACCAGAATACCGTTCAGAACTTGAAGATTCTCAAGGTGGATTCTGAGAATGGTATTGTGGTTGTCAGTGGTATGTGATTTATTCGATCTCGAGCTGTTCTGAGTTCCGAATTTTCTTTTGCTAACAGATCTCCTTTCCTTCAGGTGCCGTCAGTGGTCCCAAGGGCTGCGTTGTGAGAATCCAGGATGCGATCAAGAAGCCATGGCCCGAAGTGCCACAAGCAGAGTCGGCGGAACCTGCTACTGCTTAATTGGAGATTTCTTTTCTTAGTTCTGACCATGTACTATTACACCATACGCGCGATATTGTTTGACTTGAGCGGCGTTTGTATATGATACAAAAAATGATATCCTTCTTCCTTTTTCTCTTAGCCATTGAGATAAAAAGTCAATGGCTTCGCCAAGTTGATAACGCAACAAATGGTCCCATAAAGAATGTCCCCAAACGCCCGAGCCAATGCACTGCTCTATCTGTACACTTCTCCCCCGGTATTTAGTTCTTCTGGAAGGGATCCTTATCACCGTCGAGCAATTGAACCACCGTTCCATCCTCAGTCTCCAGACTCCATTCCTCAGTACGGAACTAGAAGAGAGAGAAAGAAAGTTAGCAACCATTAAACCTGGGTAGGACACGCCATAAACCAAGTAGACCAAAAACTCACATAGCTCATACGATCCGGCCGAATGCTTCGGAACCTCATCTTGCCCTCAGACTTAGTCCCCTTAACCCAGAACGAGATATTAATGCGACCATGCAATTGATTCATCTCGCCACTGATCCACGGGATCTGCTGCGCAAAGTAGATCTCATCGCCCAGGATCTCGCGAGCCCGCGGCGACGTCCGCAGCGCATAAAGGGTGCTGTGCACGATGCTTGACGACGACTTCTGGTAATTGAAGATTCCAAGCATGCCTGCTCCCGTCGCCAGCACGAAAATCGGGAATGTGAGAAGCCACTTTCGGCCTGGTTTGGGGTTCGGTAGCTCGCGGTCTGCACGTCGTTCCAGTAGTGGTCCTGCGTTCGGGCCTGGGGCTGCAATCATTGTCCGTCGGCTGACTGCATTGGGTCGTGTAGGTTTCCGGGCGAGCGCCGCGCGCCGCGTGAATACTCGAAAGAAGGACATTGCTGTGTTTAGGGGGGTTTATTTGGTGTTTTGCGGGCCGGTGGTTGGATTTGGGGGGAGAGGTTGCGGAAGAAAAGAGTGCCAAACAAGACAAACAGCTTTGACCTTTCGACGTCACTGCACCACCAACGGTTGAAGATACAACGCTTTCATTTTGATTTTGTGACTTCGAGAAATGGCTGCAGTAAGATTGCGAAAGGCTTTTCGATACCCCGAGGAATCGGAGAGCGAGCGAGAGGAGTTGGATGAAGAAGAACAAGAACGGGTCATCGAGCAGTTGCAGAGCCAGAATGATGCCCGCAATGCCCAGTACAGTGTACATATCTTTCTTTCTTTATAGTCGAGAATCGAGAATCCATGCTAAATATGTTCCCAGATGATTTTTACTGCACTTCCACTCCTGGCTGCTACAGTATTCGTGCCTTCAGTGCTGTCAGCCTCCAGTCAGGCTGAACGATTGTTCTCGCTTCTCAGCCTTGTCTCGTTGTTGACGACGGCCTATATCATGAAATGCTCCCCTCTCCAGCCTGACCATAAAGGCAAGAAGCCTATGACATTCCACACCGAACGTATTGATCGGATTCATGCCGCTCTAGTACCTGGCACCAGTGCAGTTTGCTTGTTGCTGAGCCTGGTCTATCTTTCTACAGGATCATCTTATGGGATCCGGCCAGTGCTATACTTGATTCCTGGAAGTAAGTCTCTTCTTTCTCGGTTGGGATATACCAAGTCTGACCATGTGCAGTCATGCTGGCAGTGATCCTACTTGCTCAAAAGGTCATGCTCTCTGTTGACCTTGCATCCCTCAAGGATCTACAGTACGAATACAAAGGTGCCTAATAGTTCTCGAATTCAACTTGATTCCAACTTGAATATATATGTTCATTATTAAAGTACAGCCAGATTTTGTTAAATCATGGTGTCGCAGAAGAGATAAACTCTTCGGGGAATCACAAATCATACATCATTCCGATTTTCCTGAATCAAAAACCCATTCGCAAATATTCTGTGCTCATCATGTCTCTTTGAACCATTTTTCGCAAGTGATCCTAGTTGTACGCTCAAGTCTGGCAAAGTGTAGGAGCCAATTCAAGTGCGACCAACAGAGGTCCGGACCACTAACGATGGATCAACGGGGATGCCCCCATCGTTCTCATCAAAGACCAGTGGATCTTCATCGTTCCCGTTTCCATTCTGTACCGGTTGGTCGAATGGGCTGGACTCGAAGCTGAAGCCCTGGGTTTCAAGGGTCTTCTGTCGCTCCACTTCCGCTTCCTCGGCTTCCTTCTGGCGTTTTTGGATGCGTCCATGAACATCGTCACCAAATTTCTTCAACCACCACAGATTCGATTTCCGGAAATCCACCAAGGTCTCGATGCTGCGGGGATCGGCCACATTGCTGGTGTCATGGCCCAAAATTGTACAATTAGGCTCATAGGGCTTCATGGATGGGTCTTTCTGGCAAGCACCGCAACTGCATTCCTTCCGGCATTTTGGACACAGCCAGTGATATTTCTCCATCGCCTCCTGGGGTGAGATCTCAAACGCCCGGAACAAACTGCCATAACAATAGCGCTGGTCACAGTTTGAGCATGGCGCGAGCTTCCAGTCGACTTCGAAATGAAGACAAACGTGACAACGGTGAACGTTACCTGATTTAGCCATGAGAGACTGTTGCATTTTGCGTCGCTTTTTAGACCGACTGTTGCTGTCGGAGTCGCTACCAGCGTCTTCGATCGTACCCTCTACCATGGGCTTGGGATTTTTCGGGTCATTCCAGGGGCGGCGCACCAATTGCTCTTGGCAGATCTCTGCTATAGACTTTTTGCCCGCCTGACCGCGGGCGACAACAAAAGTAGGGAACTGAATCCTCAAATCCTTGTTGTCACTGGAGGAAATTATCAGCCGTCGCCATATTTCATAGCATTCTGTCAACTGCTTCCATGGAAATTGTTCCATCCATTTGAGGTTAGAAATGCAGCCACAGCTTCTACCCATAACGTAGCAATCCATGCATACATCATAAGGGTCATCATCACCGCCAAGAGAATGTGTACAGCCAGGGCAGGTAAGAAACCTGTTGAATATGTTGCACCGACAAAAGGAGCAGGTGACGTTGCTCTGAAACTTGTGGTATTCCACGTCCTTTTCTGGGTTTTTTTGCGAGAAGGACTCAGACAACAAAATGCCCTTGTACATATTAAAGAGTCGTTTGAAATCATCCCAGAGTTGTTTCACCACCGGATGGTCAACCTTTTTGCTTGCCGCAACAATTTTGAATACCGCTCAAGAGTAAAGTAAACTATGGCTTTGTTTTTGTATTGTTCGTCACGGCAGACCATTCGCGCATGCGGCAAGGCTTCACGCAGAGCCAGCTCAAGCGTGTCCACAGTAGTGCGATTCCAGGCAACTTTCATCGTTCGAGTCCCGCGGTTCCAAACCTGGTGCGCAGCAAGAGGGGGTACAAGAATGAGGTCGCCGGGTCTCTGCTCGACAACCCATGTCTTGAATGGTGCAATCTCCCATGCATGCAAGGGAGCAAAGAAATCTTCAATGTCAATATCATGCCCAAGAACAGACATCCAGTATTCGGAAACAATCCGCCGATCATTAGTCTCTGTCATGAGCCAGATTGAAGAGCCCGGTTCTGTTGGCTTGCCGTTTTCTGGAGTCCCGTCGGACGCATCGACCATTATGTTGTGACCGAGACTGGCACACATTTCTTGGTGTGCTGGCGTGTAAGTGCCCTCATGGCCGATATAGCACATCAGGTTCTCCGCCCGCATATTTGCAGGCAGACTGCTCATCAAATCGCCCGCTGGAGCGATGAAGTCGCCTTCTGTGGACTTAGGGATTTCAGACAGGTTCATATTTTGCGACGCAGGGCCTTCAAATGCTTTGGGTGCCTCATTGAGGTAGAAAAGTGAAGGCGGTAACAGGTTCTCAAGGTAAGCGCGCCACTCGGGAGGACAGTCGATATCTTTGAGGTAGAGTCGTTGGAGGGCTTTACTTGTGTAGTTGTGCACGGTCACCTGCCGAGTGAGCAGTGACAGGCTTTCCAGATAGTGGCCCATACTGAAATTAAATGACTTCTTTTTCCCTAGATCTCGAACTTCCTCCACTATTAAGAGAGGTTGGTTGCAGTTAGCGTCAATCAACAAAGGATGAGATGACTCAATAGCGCGAGTTCACCTTTCTTTGCGTATTTTTCTCGGAGCCATTTCTCCGAGAAAAGACGCTTGTCAAGATGTTTTTGAAATCCTCTGATGACCAACGGTCTCCCACTCAGGACAACTTGGTACAAGACTAGCTTCTCAAAATCTTCAAGCGGGAATTCGTCAATTGAATCGCATGTAATTTCCATCGCAAAGTCAAAATTGGGAGTGGATTCAACAACCCGATTGATGTTGAGAAGAGGCGAGAGTGGCTCAAAAACCAGGCGAGTTCGATGCGCTGGCATGGCGAACGTAGAACCGCAGAGGGGGCAAGATATCGATGTTTATTAGATTGTAATCGGCGCGAAGATCACAGGAGCGAAGTTCATGGTTTGAAGGAGACGGTTGGTAGTCAAAGCCACTGCTAAGGTTGCATGTGGCTCGTAATTGTTGACTGACTGCGTGGATTGTGCTGGTCTTTGCTGTTTCTCTTGTGCGGGCGTGATGGTAGTTGGTTGAGATGATTGACAGCGGGAGGGAGCAGAGGAGTGGGCGGTTACACAGTCGATTGACCCGGAGACTAGAAGATGTCAATTTAAGCACGAAAGTCGAGAGGTATAAAATCAGACAGAGGGATGGGGAAGAAAGTGATACCGCATTCCCTTCAATTCGCCCGATCCTCAACTTCTGGGGGGTACGCGGGATGTCGCGTTTTATGGCCTCAGGCAGAAACATACATGGGAACTGTCTCACTTTCTTTAATTATTTCACTATTTCACCTACATTTATATTTTCCGAGGGGACTTGGTATTTATTTAACCCCTTTCTTTATATTGAATGTACTTTGATAACATTCGGCTCAATGTATAATTAGTAGTCCAAGTATATTGTAAGGCTACTCTATAGATCTGATGGCCCAAATAGGCTTAGGGGGAGGAACGAAGCCGCGTTTTCCTGCATGACGATGTAAGTTCCGACGTCTCCAGATCTTCAAATGGCCAGACCTTCAAGGCTTCAGTGAGGAATATGAATATTGCCAATTGCCAATTACCTTAACCCATGTTCGGTTTCTAGATCCCCTTCCCTCACCATGCTTTCCACCAGCTCCCGCCTGTTCCGCGCTCGACTATCGCCATACAGGCAGAAGGTCAACTTCACTGGTCTGTACAATGGGCGCCTTTCCACACTCGCTCACAATGCCTGTTCCTCAATGCAATTGAACGGCAGCCGATCTCTCGCTATCGTCTCATATAATGCCTTACGAACAACACAAATCCAAGTCCGACACAGCTCGCAGTTGCAATCACCCCCAACACAACCAATCGAGACGGATAGCGCGGAGAAGAACCCAGCCACTCACTACACCCCACCGAAGACAGGCCTGATTGCGTCCCTGCCGAGTTCATGGATACCGTATGCGGAATTGGTGCGGCTGGACAAGCCCACGGGCACATACTACCTATTCTTCCCAACTCTCTTTTCTACCCTCCTTGCTGCACCAATGGCTGGTGTGGCACCGCTCCATGTCCTGGGCACAGCAGCACTGTTCTTTTCCGGTGCACTGATCATGCGCGGCGCAGGCTGCGCGATTAACGACCTATGGGACCGAAACCTGGACCCTCACGTCGAGCGCACCAAGTTCCGGCCCATTGCTAGAGGTGCACTCTCGCCGAAAAAGGCGGTCCTCTTTACGGGCTCACAGTTGGTGGCTGGTTTGGGCGTGCTTCTTTCGTTCCCTACTCAGTGCCTTTGGTATGGGCTTCCTAGCATGCCTATCGTGGTGGCCTACCCGCTTGCTAAGCGCGTGACCAATTACCCGCAAGCTGTCTTGGGTCTTGCCTTTTCATGGGGAGCAATTATGGGGTTCCCAGCATTGGGGGTGGATCTGCTTGCCAATCATGATGCTTTGATGGCTGCAGGTGCCCTTTATTCCAGTTGTATTGCTTGGACAGTTCTGTACGATATGATTTATGCACACATGGACATCAAAGACGATGTCAAGGCCGGGATCAAGTCAATTGCCCTCCGCCATGAGCACAACACCAAGGCTGTTCTGGGTGGTTTGGCAGTGGCTCAAGTCTCGCTCCTCGCGGCCGCAGGAGTTGCCGCAGGTTGCGGACCTGTTTTCTTCGTTGGCAGCTGTGGCAGTGCCGTTTTGTCGCTTGGTCTCATGATTTGGAAGGTTCAGTTGAAGAATGTCCGGAACTGCTGGTGGTGGTTCAAGAATGGATGTCTGCTGACCGGTGGAGGGATCTCCTTGGGCTTGCTCGCCGAGTATGCGATGCAATACCTTGGTCTGTACAATATGACTGAGCCGGAGCGCGTGGCCGAGTCAACACAATAAACATGTATAACAATATAGATAGGCGTCCAAAAATTGTTTTTTTTTTCTTTCTGTTCACGGCTTCTGCGCCAATCCCGCCACATAGTTTTGGATGACAGTGACGATATCTCTCCAGTCCATCATGTTTCTGGTGTCAACATCTCCACTGGCCAGGCTCTCCTCTATGGGAGGCAGTACAGTCACCCAGCCTTTTGGGTTTGATTCACTCCATCCCCAATCATCACGTAGGACTTTAAGCTGCTTCTCGGTCACTGGATGTCGATACATACAGGTGTCCATATCTAATGCTGCAAATACCATAGGTTTCTGAGTCTTGAATCCCATATCCACTACTCCAGTCGTATCCCAGGCCCTGATGACCGAGAGAAGCAGATTATCGGCCATCCCATTGGTCATTTTCGCCATGGTATTTGCAGACATTGGGGCAACCAGTAGAATATGCGCCCCTATGATGATGTCAGTTGGTTCATGTATCATATATCATGTATCTACATAGCCACTGACATTTGCGCAGCTCAATATGCAGGACTGGTCCCCCACGCGTCCACGACGGAGACCATTCATCTTCGTCCCGATAGATAGCGTCCACGCCATCTATTTGAAGCAGAGTGTCGAGGACCGACTGCTTCGAGCTCGGTCCGATAAGAAACTTCTCTGGCTCGTTGACTAGGATGCGGACTGATATGTTTTTATTACGACATAGCGCCTCTGCAATGTTGGGCAGCTTAATGGTAGCGGCTGCCAGCAGCACATGGACTTTATTGTCATTTGTATACTGCTGCGCAGTAAAAGGTGATATTTGAGGATCCATTGCAATACCTAGATAAAAAGGCTTAAGAGGCAAAAAGGACTTAAGAAGAAAAGATGAGTGGTTCATAGAGCCCTAGAGAGCTTAGAAGTGTGGAGATCGACACACCCGTCGGACCAACCGCTGATTAAATAATACTAAACCTCCAGGACTTTCCCCGAGGGAACTTTATCTCATCTTTTGTAACCATCACCTTCAAAATGTTTTCCAGAGCAATTGCATCGGTACGTATAGAATTTCACACACAAGATTCCCCCAGCTCACATGAATTCAGGCTTTCCGCCCGGTCTCACGGCCAACCTTTTTGCGCCCCGTCCGCTCGGCAATCCAGTTCCCCTCGGGTCCTTCTATTCCTTCCGTCCTCCATGCACGCCTTCTGTCCAACGAGACCCGGACGGCGATCGATAAAGCGGTCTCTTCCGCCCCTGTTGTTTTGTTCATGAAGGGAACACCCGAGACTCCCCAATGTGGTTTCTCCCGTGCCACCATTCAAATCCTCGGCCTGCAGGGTGTTGATCCCAAGAAGTTCGTTGCTTTCAACGTGCTGGAGGATGCGGAGCTGCGTTCAGGTATGTTGGGATTATCTCGGGTGAACTTGCCGGAACTGGATTGCTAATCGTGCTGCGTTTACAGGTGTCAAGGAATACTCTGAGTGGCCCACTATTCCCCAACTATACCTCGACAAGGAGTTCATTGGTGGCTGTGATATCTTGATGTCCATGCACCAAAATGGCGAGCTTGCAAAGCTTCTGGAGACCAAGGGTGTTCTGGTTGCGGCGGATGAATAAATAGCAGCCGAGCCCGAGTGGAAGATGTCAGTCTATCAATTTGATAGATGGCTGTCTCTGTAAAATTATTTGTCTCTAATTTATTCTGGTCCTAATATCCTGCTGGTCAGATAGTTGTTCGAATGGAAGGTAATCTCCAATCTATCTGCTCTAGTCGACCAACTTGTCTCAAGCCGCCATACAAACGAATGAGGCAGACACTTGTTCAAGAAGAGACCCCAGTTGATGAGGTCTAACATCATATGTACAGTTGATCTTCATTACATAATTAGTATTTCTCACAAATCTTCCGAGGTCCACAGTCTACTGAGCTGCTTGAGCTGCCTCTTTTGACTTCACCAGATCCTCAGCAATGGCCTTGTCCAGCTTCGCGCGTTGCCTGGCTTCATAAGCTTCACGGCTTTTCAGAATGCGACCAACAATCTCGCCAGCGTTCACATGTTGGAAGGCATGCTGCTCGGCTTCCCGGAAGATTCCCATCTTCTTGGGAGCAGTGTATGGATCATATGTTAGCGGGATGAAGGTCGTGGGTCCATGGTAGACAGCATCGGGAGTGCCCCATGGGATTGCCTTCAGATATGGTTCACTGGGGGTAAATGGCGCAGAGAATATAACAGCGTTGATGTACTTTAGCAAAGGGTTAGCAAATCGAACAGATGAAAACAAACCAGGGAAAACTTACGCGGCATTGAAGCACACAGAGACCTCGTTCGAAAATGTTCATGATCGGGTAGTTCAAGCCTTTCCAATGGTTGATCACATCGTCATCATGAATACCTGCAACAATATAGGATGGTGCATAGTCCTCTCCGTGGTCCTTCAACCGCTTTGCAATTTGGTCTGGCTCATACCAGCCACGTTTCCGGCCCTCGGACTCCTCAAGCTCTGTGACTTTGCGCAGGAATGCAATGTGACCGGAGGAAAAGAGGTCGAACCCTCCGTCAACATAAACAACTCTTTGTCCGGGTTTGGGTCCCTTTCCATCGACCAACGTCTCGAACAGGCCAGCCTCTTCGGCAAGATGGTCCATCTTCGCGGTGCCCGAGCCGGTCCAAGTCCACACCTGAGGCCCAGGTTGAAGACCGCTCTCGTCCGTCGCATAATCCTTGATCCTCTGCAAAAGATCCGTAGCAGAAGCCTTGCGCTCCTCGGGGCTTCCATACCCTTCCAGTCCAGCGAGTGTGCCCTTCACAGATTTAACAAAGTGGTTCCTGGTGCACAACAGCATGCGGCCAACAAGATCGGTTGTCGATATGCCCGGGGTACGTTTGACGACACGGAACCGTCCAGCGGCTTTGACGAAGCGATAGCAGTCATTTCCATCACTGTCGGAAGTAATATCGTCTCCATGGACAACGTATTTGCATCCGTAGTGGGATACCCAGGGTAGGTAGGTCACGTAGGGGGCATAGGGAACACTCTGAGTGGCCCATCGACACGCGTCAACAGCTGCGACACTATACAGCAGCGACATTAGTACCAGAGCCCAACAGCTAGACCAATATGCGATTAAACCAACCGTTCTTCTAGTGACATCACCGTCGGACCCTTGTTTTCGAGGATAGCTTGGTCGGAGTGTATTCCCACGTAAAGGGCCTTTCCTAGCTGGCGAGCTTGAAGCATAGCACCGGCATGACCTGTAGAGTGAACCATCAATTAGTTCACAACAATTGTTTTGGTATTAATTAAAAACCTACCGTGGTGGCTGAAGTCGAAGCATCCATCGACCCAAAGTCGGTCCTCCGATATTGGTACATCCTCCTGGGGATCAGCAGGCCATTGTCCAGGCAGAGGAACCTGCTCTTCAAGGGGTGTTGAGTCCATTTTTCCCCCACAATAGTAACAAATTCAGAATTGTTACAAGATATAGTGAATTGTATAGGAGGGGGAGGGGGATGTGATCGACAGAGGTAAATTACATGGGAAAGGGTACTGTTACAGTAATCTTCGACATCACAGTCTTGCGGGGAACTTTCTCCGGATCTCCTGAACCCTCACCATTTGAAGCTGGGCAACATATTGGAGTAACTATTCGCCTATCAGTCTAGTTCATTCAGTTTCTTGCTCTCTGGTCTTTTCTGGCACATCCGCCTTGTCCTGCTCTCGACCCGTGTCCACTTTCGTCCGTGTCGCATTCTATTTTGCTCCGGAAATTACACACCAACGCTCAATGCTCCCCTCTACGTTTGCCCCGAGCATCTCGCGGCGGGATACAGCCAAGTCCAGTGGATTTGAAGGAGGATATAGCATGGCACCTCCAATCATTGGTGGAGGGGGGTTTGGCATTCCACCTCCAGTCATTAGCGGAGGGGGCCTTCTCGGCCCCCAAAGTGCAGGCGCAATCTATCAACATATCCATGAAATGGCCGCGAAACGGATAGCGACTCTCGACTATCTGAGAAAGGCGTAAGTGAATTGCATTCCAGCCAGCCCTAAACATTACTAATTCATACGGTGTTACATATAGTCACGAAGGACGAGTTTATTGGTTTAATACTGTGCATTTCTCCCGGGCTGACATCGCCCGTCTGCCATACTTTGAAGCCCGGAAACTTTCTCGCCGCGCAATCAATTATCTACTTCTAGGCTTGTCATTGCCAACAATTCTCGATGTTAATTCCACGCCGCTCGAGTACGTGCGTGCCCTGAATGCTTTATTAATGGAATTCGAAACATTCCAGCAAGTGCATCCCCCAGATGGCAGCTCCTCGTCAAGTCTTGCAAGGGCCCGTATACCCCAAATGTTCAAGCGGGCGACGCATGCAGGTACCAAGACCCGACGTGCGAGCTCTGCAAACGAGATCGGACTCCCAATGCAATCCAGCGATCCATCAGACCTGAAGAACATGGCAGGGAATCTCGGGTCGGCTACCTCTGCGGCAGCCTCGGTCACTTCCTTCCCACTCACAGAGTCTTCGGATCTTCTTCCTGGCGAGGAATACACTTATCTTCTCACACCATCGTTGCCATTCGAGCCGGACTTCTTTGAGACATTTGCAACCTTGTGTGATGTCTTGATTGACACTTATAGCCGGCTCACTGTTCTAGTATCATCTCCAGCTGTCTGCACAGTGGTCTTGAGCGAAACATTTTCCAAAGCAGATGCCAGGTTACGAAAAATCATGGTGGCCGGCGCAGTGCGTGAGTTCGAAGACGCGAGCCGAAATAGTGTCAAGAACGAAGTTGCTGGGGTTAGTCGGGTGGTTCTGGGCGGTTTAATAGGATAGCAGCAAGGTTTCGCTGTATATTTGGGTCTGGTGTTCATGGTTAGTTTTGACAGGACATATGGTTGGGTTTATTATGAGATATGAGTTTATCAAGGTGAATGTTGTACGATAATAGAATTTCAGATCTAAGTTTGAAAGGTTCTAATGATACATCTGTGCCTCCTTCTTGATCGGGGCTACTCAGTACAAAAAGCAGGGTATTAAAGGACAACTCGCTTGAAATAACGTAATCGAGAACTTTTCTTAGCCATGTGGCTTCGTGAGGAAAAAGGTGGTATTCATGAACAGGTTGAAAGAGTCGAGAATCGAAAATAGGCAGGCTGAGACAAAGAACTCCACTTGGCGCCACATGCTTGAATATGCAAAACAGACGCCGGTATATGCAGTCGCTGGATGTTGAATGATGAAGGGATAAAAACAAGAGATATCATGTTCAGAAGAGGTCGCGGGAAGAATGTCGGTGTTATGGGACACTCATACTTGGAGGGCTTGCTTTTCAAGTTCGCGTTGTTCGCCGAAGACGCGGCGGCTCATCTCGAGGACAGTTTCGAATCCTTCACGGCCCATCTTGGCATTTTCACGAAAACGATCCACGCTTGCCTCTTCAACCTTGTTCTTGATCTTTTGCCATCCACCGCAGAGGGCAGTGATTTTTGCTTCTTGGCTAAATTCAGTAGTAGTGGCCGGGCTAAGGGAGGATTGCCGGTAGATAACAGTCTCGCGGACGCTGAGAACGTTCGACCATGTCAGATTGGTGGAGCACATGGTCACCTTCTTTGCGACCGGATCGACATAAGAGATTTCGTAGACGTGAGAGGTATTCGTTCCACCGAGAATAGAGAGAACCCATTGTGGTACAGACTGATTGCACGTGATAAGACGCTCGGTTCGCAGCTAGAGGGATAGGTTAGTACAAAGGCTTCAGGATCTCTCGGAAGTTTTGTTTGGGGGTTGGATGACTCACAATGCCAGTGCTTGGGTCGACGGTTCGAGAGAGCGTGTCTACGCCCACGACGTGTGTAGACTTATCATTCCAAGGACAGTACTTGCGCCAGTTCGCTGTTGATACTTCGTCCCACGAGTAATCGAACGTGCATCCAGAAGAGAAGACCTTCATAGTGGCGAGTCGCAGTTTACCTCAACGATGGCGTTGGGTCGTGTGATATTGAGATAGGGTATTTGGATGAAGGACAGCCTTGACAAGCGCTGTGGTGGATAAAATAGATTGGTAGTGGTGAACCCGAGGTAGAGAAAGTCTGATTCAAGATGAGTGTGAGAGATGGGATATGAAGGAGTTTGCAGAAAGTGAATTAAGTCTAAATCTATGAAGAAGTCGGGAGGCAAATATGAGTAAGTCAGATAAAGAGAAAATGGAGAAGAGTGGATTTTAACGATCGACCTTGAGGGGAAAATCCTTTTTTTTCCCTTCGGGTCAGGACCAGGGCGCGTTCGGAGCGCCACAGCACTCGCCACAGCGCCACCGGGATTTCCCGGTTCCTGCTTATCTAATCAACAGGGCAGCTGCACCGGGCAGATATGCAGCTGACATGTTCCAGAACGTCCAATTAACTCTATTCAATATATTGCTCTATCCGGGTATTTTATCCTTTCTCCTATTCTCCTTTTCTCCTTTCCCCCACATCATGGTTGAACTCAGGAAACGCAAGGCGGCAGTCCCACTCCCCGTCCCAGAGAAGAAGACCAAACAAGCTCCCAAGCCCAAACAAGACGCAGATGTTGCCGATAATGAAACTGAAAAAAGCCCCACGCCAAAAGTCCCTGAGGTGGATGATACAATCGACATAGAAACTTTCGGTGGCGAGTTTGAAACCAATGAGGGCGAAAAAACAACTTTGAAGAAGCTCCTCGAGGAGAGCAAGTCGGGCGTGGTTTTCTTTACTTACCCCAAAGCCTCAACACCTGGCTGTAAGTCCCTGTGTCCTACTCAGTACTTCTCTTGAGAGGACCGGGCTATGTTCTTGGCATACTTTGCAACCATCCTACTCCAGCAGACTGCTTACGCCGCTTCATCCAGGTACCAAGCAAGCTTGCTTATTCCGTGACAACTACACCCACCTGACTTCTACTGGTCTTTCTATCTACGGCCTTTCAGGCGACTCCAACAAGGCCAACACTACGTTCAAGACAAGACAAAACCTACCTTACCCTCTTATGTGTGACCCCCAGGCCACTCTTATTGCGGCTATTGGGTTCAAGAAATCTCCCAAGGGTACATTGCGAGGTGTCTTTGCCGTGGATAAGAAGGGTAAGGTCTTGCTTCGCGAGGCCGGTGGCCCAGACGCGACTGTGGACGCTGTCCAGAAGATCGTTGCCAATGCGCCTAGTGTGGAAGCTACCAAGGAGGAAGGTGATGAAGCAAAGTGATTCCACTCGAGAGAGTGGTAGTGTACAGTCACAATCACAACAAGCGACACTAAGATACCAGATATTACATGCATAGCACCATCTACGGTGGTTTATTTATTCCGGTGTACGTGTTTGGCGTAGATTATTAGCGACATGAGTCGGGGACCGTCAGATTGTTTTGAATGCTGTGGATTCCAATCTATACAGTTTAAAACACCGGAACAGCACAATTGATTCCTTGCAGCTTCCCCCTATCCATTGACCATCATACCTCCGTTGGGATGCAAACACTGTCCGGAGATATAGCTGCTGTCCTGACTTGCGAGGAAAACGAAACATGTTGCGACCTCGCTAGGCTGACCCGGTCGACCAATCGGCACTGCATGGAACTGTTCCATGGGCCCGGTTTGCATTGTGGCGGGAATTAAGGGCGTCCAGACTTTGTCTTATTAGCATTTGACTTGGAATAAGAATATACGGAGGACCTACTTGGACCTGGGCAAACACAATTGACCCGAATGCCTTTCTTTATTTGCTGGTTTGACAAGGCGCGAGTAAATGCGACAATTGCTCCTTTGGTCGAGGTGTAATCCAGGAGATCCCCTCGGCCAATATAAGGGTTGACAGATGCGCAGTTGATGATGGTGGCTCCCTGTTTCATGTGAACAAGGGAATACTTGGCAAGATAAAAGAATGAGTGAATATTGGTTTCGAAGGACTTCTCCCACTGGGATCTTGTGGTGTATTAGTAGAATATATTGGGCGAAGAGCAAGTAAGGCAACTCACTCATCGAGCTCGCTGATATCGCTCAGCATGTCTTGGAACGCCGCGTTGTTCACAAGAATATCAATCCCACCCATCTTTTCCAGGGCCACATTGATGATCTTCTGACAATTCTCCTTCTTGTGGATGTCGATAGCGAGAGTATGGCATTGCTGTCCATATTCTTCGACTCTCTTCTTTGTCACTTGCGCATCCGACTCCTCTTCTGGCAAGTAAACAATTAGACTAGACGCACCCTCCATTGCGTACAAGATTGCAATAGCCCGGCCAATTCCAGAATCACCTCCGGTGATGATTGCTCTCTTTCCTTCGAGCTTTCCGGCGGCTTTGTAGATCTGATAACCGTAATCCTCAGTAGGAATATGAGTAGACACGGGCTTAGGATCTCCCATATCGGACTGCAAGCCCGGCTTTGTCAAGTGTTGGACAGGAATCCTGTGGCCTATATAAAGTATAATGTTAGAAACTAATACTTGATAAGCAACACATACTCACCTGGCGCAAACTGGGATTTAGACCCACTGGCCTCTCGCTCGATATACTGTCCAACGGGCATATTGGCAGGTTTAGGGCGTGAATATGGACAAGAGTGGTGGATTTAGATAAATTGTGTGTAAATTTGCAGATATGGTACAAATCTCCATGCAGAAAACCACTATATAAGTAAAGAAAGTGGTATATGGCCATCAACATGCAAAGCTGGGGCCATCAATGTCACAATGATGTCTGCTTATATTCCATTACTTTCAAACTTTGCCTATCTTGAGGCGAGATACCCTATAGTCATGAGCCACCCAGAGCATCTCTGTTCTAGATTTTCTTTCTGTGGCGGTGGTTTGATGGATCACGTTGAACTATTCGATCCTTCATTGTTGTAGCCACAAGTTGGCTATTCTAGGGACACCTGTATGTCCAATCGGACGAGGTGCTTGATCCCTCGATGGCACTTTTTTGTTCTGCTTTGATATCCATATCCGAACTGCTGTATCACGTTTGCCGTCGAGGTTATCAGCATGTGTATGACAGACGTTTGGCGTCATTTGCCTGCCTTTGTTGGTGGCGTTCTTCACCTAATGTAGCTCAAAAATACAACAATCCAAACTTACTTTTTTATGTGCAACCCCCATGGGAATAACATGATATATTCTTCTTGTTGTTTATTAAAAGGGAGCAAAGAAACATTGGTCGAGTCTTATACACTCCTATAAATCCTTAGGCCCAGTATATTTGGGTCATTTCCAATGGCTTTAGCTCAAAAGATCAGCCTTGGTTCTTTCCATGAAATATGAAGTGATTCCATTAGAAAGAGGCCGTAGTAAATTAGTAAAGAGAGTAGTTGCAGGTCTAGTTGTATGTTGTTACAGAAGTCGAGATATACTGGCGATCCTTATCTTATCAACCAGCAACGTGATTGGCTCCCGACCGTCCTCCCGGCGATAATTTTTTCTATCGCGCTTTCGGCTTCTCGAGACTCTTGGTATTGCAACAAATTGCCTGGCTCTTTTCACAATGGCGAAAGGGCAGTCTAAATCCAAGTCCGTGTCGGTTAATACCGCCAAACCTTCTGAACAGATGGCCCTGTCGTCCGCTCTGTCCTCACCATGGGCGTTCCTCCGACCCACGAACGATTTACATACCACCGTCGTGGATTCTGCAAAGCACATCCTCGATTCCCTTGCTGGTTCTGTCGTGGACGCCCAGACCACTCGCCGACAACTTAACAAAAAGCGCAAAAGGTCAGCCCTCGAATCGGATTCAGTCACCCAACTCCAATTGAAGAACCTCTACGTGGACGGCTTCACCTCGAATCAGATATGGGAGCAAGCAACACGGATTCTCGAGTCAACTGGCGACGAGATTGAGCGCGATATTACTTTGATTTCCCAGCATGGCGGCTACATGGACTCTGCCGACTCCGAGCAGCTTGAGGATATCTCTGACCCCGAGGGTGCACAAAGCGACAGCGACAGCCACGAGAGCATGCTTGAAGACCTTTCTGAGGGCTCAGGTGCCGAAGACGATCTCAATGAAGAGTCTGACCAAGAGGTCGATATGGGATCTGACGAAGACATGGAAGACATTGAAGATATGGACGATGATGACAATTCCTCAATTGGCTCCGCCGAAGGAGAGCCCGAAGAATTTGTCGAGGATAAATTCGGACTGAACGACGGATTCTTCTCCATTGATGACTTCAATAAGCAGTCCGAGGCTTTGGAGAGACAGGATGCCACAGGAGGACCCGAGCAGGAAGACAGCGACGAGGAGGATCTCGACTGGCATTCGAACCCCTTGATGGCCGGAAATGCTGCGACCATTCGCAGTAACAATAAATCGAAGGATTCACGCCCAACGGAAAAGGAAGATGAAGACATGGATGATAGTGAGGAGGAAGGGCCGACTTTTGGCAATGCTGATCTCCACGGCGACTCTGATTCCGATGATGCAGATGTTGCAGACATGGATGATGGTGAAGCCGCTGACTGGGTTAACACCAGTGATATCAAATACGCCGATTTCTTCGCACCTCCACCCCGCAAAGCCTCCAACAAGAAACATCGCGCACTCCCGAAAACCCAACCCGATGCACCGGCAGTCGACGAGAGCGATGTCAAACGCGCTATGGACGACGTTCGCCGGGACCTGTTTGACGATGACGATGCGGAATCCGCTGAAGAAGAGGAGAATGATCTTGACGGATCCGCAGATCCTACTGCTCCTCGCTCAACACATGAGAAGCAGAGGGCACGAATCGCAGATGAAATTCGTCGTCTGGAGTCGGCCAACGTGGCCAAGAAAGAGTGGATGTATACTGGTGAGGCCAGGGCTGTCGAGCGACCCATCAACTCTCTCATTGAAGAAGACCTTGAATTTGAACGAATTGGAAAACCCGTTCCCGTCAACACCAACGAGACCACCGAGGACATCGAAGAACTCATTAAGCGCCGAATTCTCGCCATGGAGTTTGACGAAGTCATCCGCCGTCGGCCAGGTGCCGAGAGCCAACAAGCCGGAAAGAAACCCCGCTTCGAGCTGGCTGATACCAAGGCGGAGCAAGGTCTGGCCGAGATGTATGAAACCGAACATCTCCGCGCTAATGATCCCAACTTCGTGGATACTAAGGACCGCAAGTTGATGCGTGAACATGCCGAGATCACCAGTCTTTGGAACGAGGTCAGCTCTCAATTGGATACGCTATGCAACTGGCACTACAAGCCCAAGGTCGCCCAAGCAAGCATCAACGTCGTTACCGATGCACCAACAATCATGATGGAGGAGGCACGCCCAACGGCCGGCAGTGCTGCCGGTGGCCCCGTTGGACTTGCACCGCAGGAGATTTACACACCTGGTGATGGTGGCCGAGTTAAGGGAGAGGTAGTCCTCAAGACCGGCGCGTCTATCTCCAAGGAGGAGATGACCCGTGAGCAGAAGGCCAAGAACAGACGCCAGAATAAGCAAACGCAAAAGAAGGCCGATGCTGGCAAACCCACTGAGCAAAAGACTGGCAAGGCAGCTGAGAAGCAGCAGATGATTTCTGACCTGAAGAAGGGAGGAGTCAAGGTCATTGACAAGGAGGGCCGTATGACGAATATCGACGGTGGCTCTGTCCACGAGGGCGCCAAAAACAGAGGAGACAATCTGAAATTGTGAAGGGGGTGAAATTTTAAAGGGCCAGTATGTACTATCCAGGAGTCATATTTTCTACTACATAAAATCTATTTTCTAGCATTGCACATATCATCATGTGTTCACTTTTTCTGATCACGTTTGGCACGTATCGTGTAGAGGAATATGTTCTCTCTATTATACCCGTCGGCGCCAGGATCATCCAGGACTGGCTCCATTTCGAAAGCCTTTTTCGCCATCTTCATGAACCGCATGTCCGCGCGTCTGCGACGCTTGTAACAAAAGTAACAGACCGAGTTAGGTCCCAGGAGGTCCTGGAGCGTGGTGATCAAGAGAGGGAAAGCCGGCTCGAAATAGACGCAGTCTGCCGCGATGATGACATCTGGTTTCGAAGGAATCTGGCTTGGGATCGGTTCTCCCCAGTTTAGTATCGCAGCAATCGCTTTCGAGCCGAGATTGTTTAGTTGAATGTTGGACTTCATTAGGGAAAACATAGGTTCTTGGTCCGTGATATAAATCGGCTGTTCAAGATGACACCCGCGTGCCATTGCGAGTCCAACAAGGCCACCTCCAGCTCCGAGTTCCACGCTGTTAAATTAATGGATTAGGACGAAACGAGAAGAGATGCCCAGCTGAGTGAGCGCTCACATTGATTTATCAGATAGATCGGCGGCGTGACGACTGAGGATGTATTTGGCCAAAGCCATGCCTGCTGGCCATAATTGTCCACCGCATCCATCTTTCAGGTCTTCTTTTAGTAGCAATGGTTCTTTGAGGATTCCGTCGAATGAGACGTCTGTGGTCATCGCGGCTTTGAGGACGCGCGTAGGGGCCAAGGATTCGCTGATTCTGAGTCCATCTGGACTGGATGGCGGGCTCGATTCTGGGCCCGGAAGAGTTGGCATCGGTATTTCTATCATTGTGGGATATTTGTGAATTATTGATGTTTGGGAATTGTTGACCGAGAAAGTTTTTAGTGGGGGATCTGTAGCTTATCGCAAGTTCGACCCAGCAGGATCACATGATTGGTTGGGTGGCGATTTGCCTATTAAATGGCTCAAATATAAGTATCAAAATTGAATGAATGGAATTGTAGAGGGTTTTTTTTATTTGGTGCAAGTCTGTATTTGAAGTCTTATCATGTACATTGTATAACCCCGGACGTTGTATAAGCAAGCCAAGACAATCTTGGGCCCGTGCGAATGTAGATCTATATCCTGTTCTTATTAGCATGGTAGGGTAGGACATTGAAGGCTAATAGGTGTCTTGTAATATATTTGATATCTAAATATGGCCATATACAAAGGTACCAAGCTTACGTGGGGACTTTTTCTTGTCTGGGACTGGACGATCCATGTGGGTTCATTTTACCTAATTGCTTGATAACCTTGAAATATGGATCTACATCCATGGCAAACAGGATTATTAGATAGTCAATAGCATTGTATGCTTCAATTTACTTATACTACAGTAAAAAAGATATTTGGAATACATCGATATCATATTCGTGTACATTTATATCCATTAACCATTCAGGTGCAAGCTTCAGAAGTATATCCGATCACAATCGGCTAGAAGTTCTTTGTGTCATCTCACGATTCCTATCCTTTAGTTGAAGGGGTGAGTACGTGTTCCCCACCAGGTGAGGAACAGACTGAGTCCAACAGTCTCGAAAACTCTCGAGACTGCACCAACAGCGATAGTGTCAAGGGGTCGCTTCTCGGAGAAGACCTGACTCACAACCTGTATATATTTGTTAGCGAAATTCCTTGGGAATTGTAAGATACGGATTGAGAACGTACGCCTGGGGCTGAGCTGGCGAAGAAAATAAGTGCGCCCAAGTATGCAGCACCCTTGTAGCTGAGTGTTCCGGTAGCATTGATAAGTGCAGCAACACCGTAGGTCTGGACGGCGCTTCCAGCGAGGGAGCTTCCCCAGGCTGCGGCAGCGCCGGCAGCCTCCTTAGACTTGATGAATTCCTCCTTGGAGTTGGCGGCTTGAGCGCGGTGGTAGGTATCACCGAAGAGGGGGGCCAAGATACCTAGGGAGGCAGTGTGGGTGAAGATTGTGCCCAGAGCAATGGCGGAGGGCTTGACGGGAGGGAGGTCTATAGAGGTTAGTTTCCAAGTGGCAGTCTTGGGGATAAGGATACTCACAGTGCAAAGTAGTCATTTTGAAGTTATTATGAATGATGAGTGTGAAGAGAAAAAATTGTAGAAGAGCCAAAGTACTTTAAGTACTGAGAGAGTGTTAATGCAACCTTGGTTTCAAGGTGACGTCGTCATGATTCGTGACTGCCCTTGTTGGATGCGGAGGGCAATGACGTCAACTCGCATACGGGTATTAACAAGGTTTGGGGAAAGGATTTCCTGGAATATGGAGAAATCAGAATCTCATAAGTTCATAGAGCTACGTATAGGTGGGTATAATTAATTTTTACGCTGTAGGGGAAACTTTGATCGTTGGCAACGTATCAAGGCGCACAATAGATCACCACATTGCCATCTAGATTAAATCCCACCTCGAAAGGTAGATTAGTCTTCCTATTAGGTAAATGAACTTCGCTTTGGGAATTAGCTTAAATCGGTTAGAAAAGTCCGTACCGAGCTGTGTGATTTGTCCCCCCGCTAAGGTACCATCGACACTATCCATGCCAGATCCGGACATGCATGTAGATCAAGGATTGGAAAGCTGGGAAGCTGGCCAAACATGAAATATACAGTACAATATATACAAAGAGTTTGACCGAATTTCGATTTCATGTTTCTATTTCGAGCCCCAAAACTTGATTGCGTTATCTGGGGTTTTTCATAGCGGGGACAAGAAGCCCCATTACGATGTACCTTTTCTACTACCGAAGGGGTTATAGGCAGGTTCTTTAGGTGTATGAGCGATATTCCACCAGTGCCCATTGTCAAAACAAACAGCGGGCAACTCGGGTATTTGTTTCTAGCTACTTGCTGAACTTACAATTACCACTCGAAGGGTCATGAAAACTAAAACGAAAATGTATTTCCTTGCAGGGTCTGCGGGTCTAATCAAACAAAGGTGCGGCAGGGATATCTGTGTGAAATGATTAGCCAGGATCAATCAAATGGGAAAGTGGATATGCATACTTCTCGGGGTAGCCGTTCTCTGTGCCAAGCACGTACTTGGATTGTGAAGCCTTCGAGACAGTGTTGATGTTGGCAGGGTTAGGGGGCAAGCCATTGGCACCCAACACACCCTGAATGCTCTTTTTATCTTGCTCAAAGAGAGCCGCTAGGCCGCGTTCTTCGCCTTGCTCCTTGACAGCAATCAATTGCTGCTCTCCAGCCTGTCCGATTTTGAGAACGTCGTCCTTGGGAGCTGCCTGGCTTCCGACGGTGAGGAGGCCAACTGCGTCGGCCTGGCGTACGGTGCTCAGCTGAGCGTAGCTCCTCCGGACGTCCCGCTTCCAGTAGGGGTTGTCGGCGATATCGCCCGCGGGAATGGTAATCGGGTCATCATAGGCAAGAGGGGGCACAGAGCCTGGGGTGGGATTACGGAATTGGGAGTTCAGAGGAACACCCGTGGAGCGTTCAGGGTCGATGGCGAGAAGACGACGGATGCGCTCCCAGATGCCGGTGGACTGGACTGTGTATTTCTAGAGCGCAAAAAGGATTAGTACCCAGCGCACGGCAGTGAGGTATGGTCTCCTCATTCCTGTCAATATGACCTACCTGGTTGATAGAGATGACATTGGATGCCGACTTAGCGGCATTGACGATACCGCGAGCCATGATGAGAAGACTCTGACCTATGATTTAATATCAGCCCATTGACGCGCGAAGGCTACGAGGTTGTAAGAACCAGATTTAGTTCTATGTCCCCGAGTTATTTGACTTACTGCCTGAAATCCTTGAAATCCGTCAGAAGTCCGTAGCAAGCCTTTAGATTGAGCCGTCGAGGTAACTCCGGAGGTGCGATGATCGGGTGCGGATTATCTTGTTACCGAACCACCACACAAATTCCTGTATTAGTAATTAGACTGATGGTCCACTCACGGCTCTTCCCGAGGTCAACTTTTACTAAGTCAAGATTTGTGTCTTTCAATAAGAAAATACTGAAATAGGGATTATGTATTAATAGATGGGTGGAAGAGCAAGACGTATATTGATTGAGCAGTTCTGAATAGTGGACACCTTAGACGTCAATCTATAACAACCTTGGAAGATAGTATACTTAGGGAGAAACCTTTGGATGGTGAAACACAGCTTTATACAACGTATGAACATATTCGTAACTATGAGTAAAGACGAGTTACTCAGATGCCAGTCCATATCGCACGAGATGGGATTTTCCGTTTTAGTGCTCACTTCTCGCCGCTTTTTGATCACTCCCGCTGCCTTATCTTAGGGTCGCGGGGTCTCCCTGTGGATAGACATGTATCGTTCTAGATGCAATTTCGTAGGGCTATACAATAGCTAAGGAGTTCGAGTATTTAGTGTGGTTAGAGTTGTTTTAAACTTGACCCTTAAGGTGATTTAAGTTACAAACTAGTTACCACATGTTTCCATAGACTGCCTATGCATATGTATAAATAATTTGAGATCCAGCGATGATCAGACATTTGTCAATAATAACTCATGGCTTCATTATTCCGTGATTGAGTATGTACACTAATCTTGGGGTTCCCGATATACAAATATAGACGAAACTGGAAATATGCCTGTAGAATAAAGCTCTGGAAGACGGAACCTTAATTTGACCGTAAGGAGTCTCCAAACTAAACAATTTCAATAAACTTTGAATTTTCCGATCTAAATAAAATATAGGTGACTAGAAGAGCCACGAGAGACCCATGGTGTAAATTTTCTTCCAGCCAGACAAGTTTTGGTTCTTGATGGCTAGCATAGCCACATATTCGGCCTCTTCACGGTCGATTTCGGCCTTTCCGGTCCAGATATCAGCATTGTGGGGCTTAATAAACTCGGTCCGGTTCCAGATCTTCCACCCCGCAAATGCCATAACATAGAGGGGAATTCCAATATAGGAAGTGATAAAGGTCTTGTAGTCGAAATTGCCATAGGTTTCCGGGTTGTGAATAAACACACCGAAGCTGCGGGTGAAGACCACCAAGACACAGAAAAAGAGCGCAACGCAAGAACCAATGATTCCCAGAGGAGCTTTGTAGGCCAGTGTTGTCTCATCGACACCCTGTGCACGTCGGGCGCGAATGAAGAAAATGTGAGTGATCAAGAGGGAGATCCATGTCAACACTGTGAGATCAGGTCAGAATACTGGACAAACTTCAAGTCATTTTGGGGAGAGTTGAGAGAAGGGAACATACATCCGAAGATTGACACCATGTCAGTGAAGTATCCAAAGACATCCTTGGAGGTACTGGAAACACTCATAAAGCCGAGCAAGCAGAAAGAAGCCGAGAGTGCCAGAGCATAGATTGGGACACCAGCTCGGTTGGTGCGAGCAAAGATTTGAGGAGCCTTCTTCTCACGGGCAAGACCGTACAGAGTTCGAGTGGCAATGTACAGATCAGAGTTAGCCGCAGAGAACACAAACACCAGGATACAGCCGTTGATGATGTGAGGAAGAGCAGCGACTTGCTTCATGGCAACTACGAAAGGTGAGGCGGCAGCAGAGCTCTTGGCCTTGGTGGCGAAAACCAGATCTGGAGAGTTGTATGGGACCAACATGCCGAGGAAAAGCACGCTGAGAATGTAGAAGACGATAATTCGCCAGAAGGTGAGCTTGATAGCTTTGGGGATGGTCTTCCGGGGGTTCTGGGCCTCTCCGACGGTCACACCAATCAGTTCGGTACCTGTAAAAAAAGAAAAAAGAAAATTAGAAATTGGAAGGGGGTATTTCAATCACAGGAAGTTCGTACCGAGGAATGCAAAGGTGGCCTGCACCATTGTCGACCAAAAGGCAAGGAATTTTCCAAGGTTACCATCGACATATTTAGTGGCGAAGGCGCCGGGCTCACTCCAGTAGCGGAAACCTCTTCTGTCATGGTCGGGACCACCGCCAAGGGCGAAGATGAAAGAGCACAGAATGAGTCCCAGAATGACAATCACCTTGAAAGATGAGAGCCAAAACTCCAATTCACCGAAAAGCCTCACGCCGAAATAGTTGATCACGATGATGGCCACCATGAAGATGGCAATCCAAACACCGGGGTTGACATTTTCTGCTGAAGTCCGGGGCCAATAAGTAATGACTAGAGCCGCTGCAGTGAGTTGGGTAGGTGGTAGAATGATATATTTGAGGTAGTAGCTAGAAGATGGTTAGGTTTTCCTTTTTATATCAGCTTGAGAATGTTACTCACCACCATCCTAGTGTGAAACCGAGAGCAGGATCACAAAAACGGCCAGCGTAACCAGTGAAACCGGAGGCCATTGGTAGCCAAGCAGCCATTTCACCCAGTCCACACATGACCGTCCAAACGACGAAACCCATAAAGCAGTAGGCAATAAGCAAAGATCCAGGCTAATTAGGAATAGTTAGCCATAGTCAACAGCAACCTTGGAAAGATGAGAGCGAATATAAAACATACTCCGGCTCTAAAAATTTCAGTCAGTAAGGTTTCAAACACGATTTTCATTAGAGAACTCACGTCAAAGCGCTGCCAGTACCAACAACCAATCCAGTACCAATGGCACCACCAATTGCAATCATAGAAATGTGACGAGCCTTGAGCTCTCTCTTAAGGTCAACGGGCTCATCCTGTCCACCTTCTTTGAAATCCCCTGAGTTATCAATGTAGGTGGTCTGTGACTCGAGGGCGTTGATCTCATCGGGGTGACCCATCTTGATATTAGGTCAGACCGAGAATCACAACAGAGAGGATGAGAAGAATTGATCAGACTCAACTCTGACCCCGGGGGGGGGGGGACACGCATTAAATGAATCAACCCAGCGCACATTATTTTAAGCGAAATTCCGGGGTCAACATTTACCATTATCTCTCTCCCCTCTTTCGCCCCTTCTACAAGTGGAGACAAAATCCTGGAGAGGCCTAGTGACTAAGATTCTAGGAGATAATGTGGGGTATGGCAGGTTCACCATCCCCGGGCCATTATTGCTTTGTTAACGTAATTTTTTCCCCAAGGTGGAGGCAAGTGTCAAGGTGCGCGATATACCCAGGGCACTTCGGGGCCATTGACCTGCATATCCTATTGGTGTTATGGTTTCTCGTTATTTCCCCCGCAATATGGTGCTCCACAGATCCGAAGATAGGAAATTTCCCTGGAGTGTTGTTGAATGTGTTCCGGTTGTCCCAAGGTTGCTAGTCCTGCTTACAAAGTCATATGTAGCCCTCGGCCCCGAGGGGCCGTCCATAGCCTAAAGGACTTACTTACCTTCCACAGCCCGCTTACAAACTCTATACAACGCCCAGGTGGAGAACAACTATAGTCCTTCTCCCAATTTATGGTCCACAATCGTACATTAAGCTTCCCTAAATGCATTGTTCATAGAAATATTTAAACTTTTATCTCTATGATATGAATTGATACCGTATCTTCATAGACGCCAATTATTGCCGTTTCTGGGTCCGAGCCTGTCCCGAACTCGGGGCTTCCAAGCGCCAAGTACACCAACGCTGGGTGGCGGTATTGGAGCGCTTGGCAGAAGTATCGGTGTGCTTGGCACGGCTACCCTCGGGTCCCCCCAGGGCCCCAAACTTGGGAGAAAAAAATACGCTTAAATGGGAGGCAAAACGATATTGAAACGTACGGCCTTGGGAACTCGCTTGAGAACTCGGATTTTTACGAATACATGTTCTTTTGGAAATTATAGATTAGCGTTTTGCAAAGGAATGAGCTAGCTAATTTCCGATCTACCCGTCCGTGCATTCCGCATCCTACGAGGCGTAAAATATGCAGGTAATCGTGCCAAGCACCCAACGCCGGGTATAGTGTTAGGTGCTTGGCACGGTTAATACAAACGTTCACCGAGTTGAGATGATTTTTTTTTTTTTTGATCCAGTGGTTGCCTTCCAAGAAATATTTCTGAGACACAGAACCTTGGAACCACAACCTTTGTTTGTCTTTTCAGCCGTAAAAGCTATTCAACACACGTGGTTCGTATCGCGGCCCTCGGTCAATTAGTCTTTTCTATGCATTCACCAAGCCGTTTCCCCGGTACTCCCTCCATACTGTAGATAGCATACGAATCACCTGAGCACAAAACCTAGATTGCAAATCCACTCTGACACTTAGCCAAGGCTTTTGTTCTGGTTATCATGGTCAGATGAGCTTGGTGATACCTATTACCAATTACTTGTTTGAGAAGAGTTAAGCTTATCGCAAAGACACAGCCTGACTTGCAGACTTTGACTCTTGGCTATATTTTTATATTTTTATGCAATTTAATTGCTCCCCGATAGTATTAAAATATCCTTTTAGCTTTTACGCAAATACTCCCACCGAACACGAAACGGGGGGGATGAGCATGTAGACCAATATATAGATCTTGGTCTCGTCCCCTCTCTTGTAAAGAGGTTCATAAATATGCTAAGAAAAACGGCAGAGTGAACAGCACCACACTAGTACTTATCTCATAGTTTTAGGTTGCGCCTAGTACATATATAGATAATTCGGTATCGTCTAATTACTATCAAGATTAAGCTTTCTAAGTTCCTGTTCCAAAATAAGCTTTTAAACATCGAATTCTTCCTATTGTCGAGTTTATTAGGGGAGATCTTGGCTGATTTCCTAATTTGGGGCTTACTAGATAATAAAACAAGGAATCTTGATAGGTTGGTACTAGCTTATCAGGGTATAAGCATGTTGCCTATGAAAATACAATGATGATAGATATTGCTCTCGCTCCCTCGTCTTTTCTGTGCTTCTCTCTGTTTTCCTCTGCCTTGCATTTCCTATAAATTTTTCTCGTCCTTTTTTCTAGATAGGCTCTAGATTCGCCCGTTTGGCCTTCCTGGGATGGTTAGAGAGTAAAGATCTGCAAAATAACACGCTAAGCCTTACTTTGTTGGATTACATACTACGCCAGTCTCCAGTGTGCAGAAAACAACCTAGGTCGATGATAGGGCCAGAGAGCCATCTGATTATTACATGAATAATTAGAAAAAGTTTAGTCACATTGCTTTTGTTTTATCTCATGACATAAAAACGAACGGCTTGAATATCAAACTCTGGTATGGTAATAAGGATGAAGCCATCAAAACTAATTAACGCAAAGCACCTTATAACTGTTCCACAGCAGGCATAATGTCTATGCTCCATTATTTATATAAAAAAACTCCCCATATTCAGCATCGCGGGGGAAATAATGCATATATGCCCGAAAATGTACTTCATAAACTTAAGTCTGTTCTCCACTTCATTGTTTCCCTACAACCCGTATCTCAGGCCAAAAGCAGATGTGGAAATGTTGAAGAGGATGGAAAACTAGGTGCAGCTGCAAGTGAACATGCGCTCTGTAGCCGATATGAAACATATATTTTGGATAATGGCGGCAATACCCCCGACGCTGTAAGTGTATCCTCTTTCCACGCATGTCTCAATATACTCATGAGCGTACGAGTGATTCGATTACTGAGCTTGAAATATAGTTGGTTACCACCGTGCTCTGTGTCGGAATCACCGGTAGGCAATAATTGCGGATACACAACGAGGCACTTCCAGCTAATAATAAACTAGGCATGTGCTAACTAGTTATAGTGACATCGGAGGTGGTAGTTAGGTTCATGTTAGTTCAGGCACCTAATGGAACGTTTGAATTCATCGACTTTCGCGAAGTCATCCCAGCTGCCGCCTTTCGGGATATGTACAATGATGATACAGATGCATCAATATATGGCGGTCTGGTAAGGTCCGAAGTTAACATGGTTTTCTTTTGCTGAAGTGGGGTCCCCTGAGAGATTCGCGGATTGGAATATCTTCACAAGAACTATGGTGTTCTTCCGTGGTCAACCAACTATCAATACTACCCCGTAAGGGATTCCCTGTTACAGAGGAGATGGTTCGCACTATGTTGGAGACGGCGAAGATTTTCTGCCCAGGACCCCAACATGGGCATTAGATTTTGCTCCTAATGGAACTCGGCTCAGTCGGAAAGAAACTAGCAACAATATGACCTATGCAACTCCACGATCCGTGCAACCGTGGAATTGGTGAGCTGCGTCTGGTAAGAATTTGCCGGCGTACAGCAGGTTTTTGGGTCCATCGCGCCCACCTATGTACAAGCCCTAATAAGCAAGGTATTATTTCTCAATTTTCCAGAAATACTTCATGAACTCGATATATGCCCTACTCCAAAATACCTATAACGTCTAAATCGCTCGTACATCCCATAGAGAAAGTCTAGCGCTACTATAAAGCCTGGCTGGCGCAATGGACACAAAAACTTGCCGTACCGGCTCCACTACTGAAGGGTTTTTGGGATAAAAACACAAAAGTCATAACTAGCAATAGACCAACACAGTTTATATAATATGAAACTCTGAGATTGGTTTTTCTCCAGGGCTTCCGATCGGGAAATCCTCCCCTATGATTGGCCCATCGTTGGATCAGAGATATCTATATCCAACATCACTGTAGTGAATACATTCCAAAGGGTGAATTTGTGGCCATGTCCTTGAAATTATTCCCTTCACATCGTATTGAAAACCTCATAAATGGCCCCAAAGAAGAGAATCGCCATTGTCGGCGCGGGTGCTGCTGGCATGTCATGCGCCTATACTCTAGCTAAACATCCGGAATTCGCAGTCACTCTTATCGACACGGAGGGCTACACTGGCGGTCAAGCAACTTCTATTGATATAGATGAATCGACACATGGTGCCTTGGTTGAATGATGGCGTTCAAGGGGGTTCACAGATTTTCCGACATACATTTCAATTCTTTCGTCGCTATGGCTATGAGCCTCAGCCGGTGAAGCTTCAAGTGGCCTTTGGAAAGGGCAAGTACTTTTGGGCCAATGTCTTTCCCAGTCATCTAGTCGACGAACATTCATCCGAGATCAAGAAGCTGTCGCGAGTCCTATCCTGCATCAAATACCTGATGCCCATTTTGGGAATCATGCCAGTCAAGATCATTCTACGACTATTTCGCTTTAGCGGTGACTTCAGCAACAAGATGGTCTTGCCTCTTCTGGCTTTGTTCTTGGGCACAGGAAATCAAACCCCTAATGTTTCGAGTATTCTGCTGGAACGCCTCTTCAACGACCCCCAGGTGAAGCTCTGGGAGTATGATTCTGACACACTCTTGCCCAATCTTCCTACCATGTACACATTCCCAAACTTAAGCAAATTTTATCGTGACTGGACGTCAGACTTGCGTGAGAAGGGCGTTCAAATCAGGCTAAATTGTCGCCCAAGCATCATAGAACGTGGAAAGAAAGGAGTCGTGCTGCGACTGCAAGATTATGATGATGGTCAAGCAAAAGGGGATTCATCGATCGAAAAGTTTGATGACTTAGTCATGTGTTGCCCTGCAGATGAAGTGAAGAGGTTACTGGATCACCACGCTACATGGCGTGAGAAATATGTTTTGGGTGGCGTCAAGTTCTACCACGACATCACCATAACCCACTCGGACTCAACATACTTCCAAAAAGTCTTTGAGATGCAATATGATCCAAAACTATCAGCGGAGCCCTCTTCTGAAACACGGAAAGAGCAAATGGCATTTGCCGAGCAGAAGCCCGTTAGCCAAAAAGATGGCTGGCTAGGATTCCGTCCGATGTACTTCACACGCTCCTACACATCTGACCCCGGCAAGATCGAAATTGGGTTCAATTGCAGCCATTATCAACACCAATTTCGTGAAAATCTAGGCGAAAACAAACCATCACTACCGCAAGACCAGCATGTGTTTCAGACAATATTCTTGGTGTGCCGATACCTCTACAAAGGCACAAAGGGCTTTAACTGATGCTCATTTGTTAGAATGACCAAGAAAAGGATCTCTGGACATGGAACGACATTGATCTATCGAAAATTATATCGTATGTTCTACTGAATCTTTTCAAATCACTACACAAAACATATCTTTGAGAATACATAGTCGCAAATGGTGGCACCATTTTGATCATCGGTGGCAACACTATCTTCGAGTTGTTCCAGGAATGATGTTCATTAATGGCACGAACCGAACATTATACGCTGGGGGTTGGACTATGGTGGTGAGTTGTTCATTCATGTCATCATCTACGAGGCTCACATTTTGCACAGAATATGCACGAGATTGCATGTGTCTCTGGAATTGCAGCAGCTTATCAGCTTGGTGCTGACTATGAAGTCTTCGATGATTTTGCCGAAGATTTCTTCGCCAAGTACTTGTTAGTTTGTCATGCAACAAAGTACAAAAAGTGTAAGACAAAGAGTACATGAAGATTCATTAAGTATTTTTAATCAGATTTACCAAATCAACTACGTTAAAGCATTTACCGGAAGTCTTGTTGGATAGCTCAGGCTATAGCAAAGGCGAGGTTTTCTTGGCAAGTAAAATACTCTTGAGTCACCTAAATTCGATACATAGAGCAACATATGTGGGTTTGTGGCCAGTATATGAGACATTTATTTGAATTCTTTTGAATGGATATTCTGACAGGCAAAAAAAAAGGGAAGAGACCAATCAAAGTGAGAGTAAAAACAAAATATCAGACCCTAAAGCTTGATATTGATATACAAAGAAAAAAAGACACATAAAAACTCCACGGCGGGTCAGGTTGAATCACTTAAGTTTACCATGCACTATGGCCGAAGAGGCAAAAAAACAGTCCACCATATCATTGGTTTTTAGAGATCAACGGCGGTACCACATGCGTGTGATTCTGGTGTGTCTCATCTTCTTCTGCAGCTGGAAGATACCGTACATCAATGCCTCGGAAGTGGGTGGGCCTTGGTTTTTGTTAGTCAATTGAAATAGCACAAGCAGGAAGGAAAATCAAGAGCTTACATCCAGGCACGTAGATATCGACCGGCACAACCCGGTCACAGCCCCGCACGACTGAGTAACTGTAGTGGTAGTAGCCACCACCGTTGGCACAACTGCCCATGCTGATAACCCACCGGGGGTCGGGCATTTGATCGTAAACCTGGCGGAGAGCAGGGGCCATCTTGTTTGTCAATGTACCGGCCACAATCATAACATCGGACTGACGCGGAGAAGCACGGAAAATGATTCCAAGACGATCTTGATCGTAACGGGGGGTAGAAAGGTGCATCATCTCTACGGCGCAGCATGCAAGACCGAAGGTCATGGGCCACAAAGAGCTTTGACGAGCCCAATTGGCAACCTGATCGAGAGTGGTCCTAGGTAATATAAGGTCAACGGGAGTTCAAGGCGCATACAAGATGGAAGCTATGGAGGGCAAACGAACAAGGCATATTGCATAGCACCCTCCTTCTTCTCCTGGCTAGGCAAAGGCACCTCACGGCGAGCCTTGCCAGACGCGGTCAATTGCTGGGCGCCTGCTGAAGGTTGACGCTCGAGCGCTGTCGCTGATTTGATTGACGAAGTCGAGAGGGCGGCCAAGGGTTGGGCACGGGGAAGAGAGGCAACGAAGCGGGGTCGCGCAGCTGTTTTCTGTTAGTGAATTGACATCGTCATCAAGGTGAAGAAGATCCCTACCGGACAGAGCGCCAGAGATGGCGGGCCTCGCCATCGGGAACATCTTGAGAAAAGTCTCTCCGGTGGAGAGGAACAACTAGAATAAAAGGTCGTGATCCCGGAGGTTAAAGAGACAAGGTAATTGCCTCGGCCGGTGGAGATAGGTAGTATGGAATCACAAGAGGGCAGAGGTGGCGGGCTCCGGGTAACTGCAAGACAAGGAGAACCCCAAAAAGGTTCCGATTCCAGAGTGGAAGAAGATGATGTATACCGGCGGTTTGGGAGAGATGATGTAAGCTATTATCTCACAGTTCATTGGCTCAGTGGCTGTATTTTTCGGTCACAGAACGTGGTATGGTAAAAGCGGTGAGATGCTCGTAAATCCAATTGCTTGTGTGGTCATTGGCTCTGAGCTCCTTTTGCTGCCTCGGTGCCTGAACGCGTCTTGTCCATACGTTAACTCACTAGTTAAGCCGCGGGGGGTTGGAGACGACCACTCCACTACTGTCTACACTTTGGTCGCAAATTATCCGTCCTTTGAAAGGGCAGTTCGATTTTAGCGCACTGTGGACATGATACGGAGAGATAATACCTACCAAGATTAGAACTTTCACCTGATCACAGTGTCAAGACTCGAGGCAAGGGAATCAGTCCCTAAACTCCAAGAGCTCAAGTGATTGCGCCCAGCCCGGATACATTGTCACTTCAAGAGCTATCTCAGAAATGTCGGGTCCCAAAATTGCCTGTATTGGCGTGATTGGGAAGGCAGTATGTATTACTCTGCCAACTTCCCTCTGGAATTACCCATACTAACTCGATTACAGGATAACCCTCTTCACATTTCCCTGTTTCCCCCATATTCAGATTCCACTATCGAATTCTCCTTCTTACTGAACTCGTGCCTCGACATTTTCGATATCCGCTGCAAACAAACATCCATTGATCAGGACCTAGGCCTGTTACATGCAATTGACGAACGGCTTGCGGCCTATGGATGGTTGACAACCACGGGAGTAAAACTATTGATCATTGTGGATTTATTCGGCCAGGAAGAGGCCAGCGCTGGAAAGCAAGCAGGCGCTGCGATTAATGGCCTGAGAGATTCTGACGTTAAGCCGGTATGTTCTTCTATGCTCGGCGAATGTTATATCTCCTGAAAGAGCCTCTCCTCTAATCATTGAATACAGGCATTCCGCGCATTACAGAGTGCGTATATCCAGCTTTTGCAGAATCCATTCTATTCCCCCGATGACCACGTACCGATTCCTGGGAATACGGCATCTTCTTTGTCCGCTTGCCAGCCAATCTCTAACCTAAAGTTCGTTGCGGATGTTAAACGTATTGGGGATTCATGGGCCCCGGGTTCTTCTCTGTAGGGAGAGTGCCAATGACAGAATTAAGGATCAGATAAACCTAAGCCAACTAGTTTCCCCAACTTACATATATTCGCATTCAACTGCAACAATTTCACCAAACTGTCCGGACAATAAATATATTAATTATTTGATCAATAAGTAATGGGCTTCCACTTCATATGGTGTACAAATCATGAGGATTCTGAACATAATAGAACAGACAGTAAAAAGATGATCATTTTGTCATCATGCTTAAATCAGGTTGGTACCTAGTCTTCCGTTTGGACTTCAGTCTGCTCCAGTGCAACCATGATCTCTGCCATTTCACGAGGGTCGCAAACAGCCCACACGCCACCACCTTTGGTGTCAACTCTCCCAACCTCTTTGCCAACCAAATTCCTGCCGACCTTTCCTGGTCCAATTCCGATCCAACGTCTCACGCCTCGCTCCTGATGAAGATAGCGAATGCTATCCCACCATCTCACTGTATCAGTGCACTGTCTTGAAAGTAGATCTTTGATGTCTTCCTTGGATTGGAAGGGCAAGGCGGAAACATTTGATATGCATGGAACTGATGCCGGGAATGTGATGTTTATTTTCTCGACAGCATCTCTCATATAATCCGCAGCGAGCGCCATAGCAGGGCTGTGAAATGGGCTGTCACTTTTCAGTCTGACAGCCCGTGGGTCGTGACCTCCAAATTGGCGCATTTGGACCAGAAGGATTTTGATTCGGTCAAGACTACCACTTAGCACGATTTGATTTTTCGAGTTGATATTTGCGACCACAACTTGTTGAATTGTTGGGACCCGGTTATCCCTGTCGACTTCAATACCCGGAGATTCGAGGCCAATGAATTCCTCAACCGTCCGAAGCAGACCTTCCAGGTGTTCAGGTTCACAGAGAAGTGCAACCATGCCATATGTTTCACCTGATTGCTCTGTCAACTGGCGCGTACACTGGGCCATCATTTCAGCCCGGCCACGAACTAATTGTAAAGCGTCCCCAAATTCAAGATAGCCGCCGGCAACCAATGCGGAGAACTCCCCGAGGCTATGTCCAAGCGTAACATCGACCCGAGATTTAGTGTCGAATCCGAACTCCTGTTCCAGAATACGAAGTATCAGGACGGAGATTGCCATCACTGCAGGCTGTGAATTTTCCGTTTTATTGAGCTTCGAGTTGGGGCCATCGGATATAATGCTGGACAGTTTGAACCCGAGGGTGCTATCCATCTCGTCCAAAACCTTGGCCGCGGTATGGGGGAAGCTTTCTATCCAGGTGTTGGCCATGCCAACCCTTTGAACTCCATGCCCTATTGTGTGTATTAGCGGTCATTTGAGCCTCGAAGGTAAAGGGGGGTTGGGGCGGTACGAACCCGGGAAAAATAGGGCAGTGTGTAGGTCTCGTTTTAAGGGCAGGACATTGATGTTTGTTGGTATCGAAGGTGTAGCCAAAATTTGCGATGCGGCATGCGCAATGGATCTTAGTCGGAAGTGACCTCTGGGATGCAAGCGTGAGAGCATCATCTCTATAGTTGCAGCCCTAAGCAACCCTTGGGGCCTTGATCTCGACCGTATCAACACAGCATATGAGCATGGTTGCTATATCGTAGTCGCGAGGGTGAGATACGCTATCCCATGGAGCGAAAAAAAATATTATTCTTCAATCCATCCTGATCTTTATGAAGGGAGCAGTGTACTCCGCGTGGGGTTGAATGTTGGGATTCACGTGAGCTCCTTTTTTCGGGGTAACCGGCTATGCAAATATTTCCACCTATAACCATCAACTGTATACTTAGGTAGACTAGACCTACAATATAGCTTAGATGGATCTTATATGTCGATTCTGTTCATATTCTGAGAACAACAAATATGCACATGCTTACCTACGTACTTATAGCTCATACAATATAGCTAAATACCGAATTGAGATTGGTGTACTATTGTATGCTATTGGTATTTTCTCAATACCCGATGATTGCTTGGTATACAGAGCCCCACATTTCAACAAGTAGAGTAGGCTCAATTCATATAAAACATTATTTTGATGTCAATTACAATTGCTATTTGTTTCTGAGATTTGACTCTAGAATATATTTCAGCTGTAAGTATTTTCTATAAGGTACACATATACATAATATACATCATAATGTACATATTATAGTAGTATATGTAACTTACACCTGCATTGTACCGACCTGTACAATAGGGTATTGTCTCACCGCCTTCGGACAAACATCCTCGATTGTTATTGACCAACACTATCGGCTGCTATCACCGTGCTCCAATTCAAACGCATCTTCTTGGGAGAGCTTTCTTATCCCTTTATCTTTTTCGTACCCTCCTCTCCGACCTTGCATCAACCTTAAAGGGTGAGTTGGATCCCAAGGGTCAACGATCTTCGAAGCTTTCGCCGGCTAGCGTGTTCGCGACTACAGGTTGCGTACATATTGAAAATGTTCGTCCCTAAAGCCGGTGGTCGCAATACTCGTCGACGCCAGCGAACAAGCTCAGATGACTCTGTCAACCCACCAAAGGCCAAGAGACAGCGCTCCGTCCTGCGACGCCCAGACGAATCCCCTTCCGATACCAACCTTGGGCGTGAGCTCGCAAAATTAGCAACCCCCACTGCGCCAAACGGTGACATCGCCCCTACGGATCAGATCAGCACCGAGTCGCATCTATCAACCCGTGTTGTGAAACAAGGCGATGGATCTGGGAACAATAATGAGGGGACAATCGTTCTGGTGAGTTACTCTCATATCTTTGCGCGTTCCTTTAAACCCCGGAGTCCGAAGTGCTAATTTGCTGGGTTCAAAGTCAAGCACCGATTTTTACACCGTTGATCAACTGCCATCTTTGCCAGATCAAATTCGTGGCTTACAATCAGGTATCTCAAATTCTATGGCTTTTCCTCACCTTGGGTTGCGGTTTGCTGACACTCACCCTTTGAACACAGAACCGCTCAAGTGCTTTTTCGGACCTGGTCATGCTCACGCATTAGCTTTGACTCGCTCACATGCCATCGTGTGGCCCTATTCTGCACCCGCTTCGTCCCCATCTCCGTCGGAGACGTTCACGGTATCGATTCCAGAGTCTTGCAGAGATCCCAAAGGCGCCGTCCCACTCGGAGTTCTATTATCCACGGCTACAGGAGACCACCCCGGCCTCCTAGTGATCATCCCATCTACAGGAAAAGTCATTTACTGGGAGACTGTGTCCAGCGCCGCGTCGCTGGGTTTATCCCGACAAAAGCAGAATGGCATTCAAGGATCTACCCCTAGCATGCTTTCCGGTGAGTATGCAACGGAAATACTCAATGCGGAGCCTTCGGGAATCATCGCTACATTCTCGTCCGGGCGAGTAGCGCACATCACCCTGAGGGACCCCCAGGGAAAGCCTTCGGTGCTCGTGAATTTCCTCAGAAGCACTGCAGGGACTGGAGGCGGTGGAATTTTCGGGGGCATCAAGAGCGTGTTTGCAGGCGGGTCCTGGAGAAAAGAGGTCACTGCCGTTCGGGCCGGTGGTTCCCACCAACGCGGCCAGCGAGATGTCATTATTGCAACCTCGACCGGACTGGTTGAGATATGGGACACGCATTGGAACCACGGGAACACCCTCAAAAAACGGTACGATCTCAAGGATGAAATTCTGGCGGCCCTCCCTGAACCTCATACGAGCTCGACAAATGATCCAGAGCTTAAAGTCGTGGACTTTGCGTTCTCTGCCCTACAGTCTTCCGACGATGCTGTTCAACTTCCCGATGGGTCCTGGCGCCTCTTTCTGGTTGTCAGGTCCCCTCAATGGTTAGAAACTAGGGAGCTATTCGTGGTTCAAGTTCACTTGTCAGGAAACGAATCTCGTGTCATGTCAACGCATGCCGTAGATCTTCGCCATATTTCTCTATCCCTGCTCGAAACCTCGAAGCCCAAGATATTTGTGCCGAAGCCAGAAGAAACCGCTTTTATCCTTATTGGTCAGTCTCTTGTTATCTTGTCATTGACAAGCGTCGAAGAGAGTCCATCTTCCCAACTGCTTCTCGATTCCAACAAGCTACCTCTACCTTTCCAAGACATCATCCATTTGCGCTCTGGCACAGACCACGAAATACTGGGGTCCATCTCAGAGGACCAATCGAACGATTCGCCTTGCGCAGCATGTGTACTCATGCTTCGGAATTTCGGTGTCATTCGTGTGACGGCACTTCCTCGCCCTGGAACAGAACAAGATGTCGACGAGCCTCAAGTCACAGCAAAGCACAAGCTTGAGCAGGCGATTTTCTTTGGGACCATGGCAAAGAATCCGTTGAATCTATCCAGCGAAGGCGACTTGAACTTCCCTCCGTCGGAAATGGAGCAAGCATCTTTGGAAATATGCAGGGAGCTGCTCCACTCCGAGACTCGCTTCATTCCCACCACTGCTATTTCACTAGAGCAAAATCTCCGGTTGAGAGCAAAGGCACTAGATGATCTTGCGTCATTGCTGTCACACCAAGGCAATCCTTTGAGTCGACCGGCAAAGTGGGAGTTGCTGTGGGCTGCTGAAAAAATTGCAGCACAAAGAGCTATGTGGAAGATTCAAGAGGCCTGCAAGAACAAGAATGGAGACGAGGAGTCTTTCCTCGGTCATGTAATTGGATCAATGCACGATAAATTCAAGACTCCGATCAATCCTCAACACGGAGAGACCGATCCGGTGCGTCAATGGTTCCTGAGAGACTCTTACCGCATGGAGCATATCATCCCATGGATCAAGAACGCAATCAAGATCGGCCGGGGCAACACTTCCAACCCTGCGCGTGCATTGTCAGAAAAGATCCTGGCGGCTAGTGAACTGTTCCTAGCTGTCACGGAGACTGCTTTCCGATATCGCGATGAGCATGCTGTACTTTATGGTCTTCGTGAAGACTTCCTTGAGGACGGTGTGCTTTCCGATGGATATGAAGGCCTTCCCGAGTTCTGGACATCGAGACCTGTTGGTTACTCTGAAGCAGGGCATTTACTCGATTTAGAACTAGATAGTTGCCGGTCGTGGAAAACACCCGCATCGGCTGCAGATGCCCCTGACACGCATGTTTTGAATCAAGTTGCGAAGAACAGCTATCGGCACCTTCGTGTGATCGGTCAAATGCATCGGGAACGAACTCGATGGCTTTCTGCCCAAGGAGATCCCAAATTAATGGATGAGAGTGTCGCGATTGAGCAGGCCCACGTTGAAGACCGCAAATGGCAACTCTTCAAGCTGGCTGGTATCGACCATCTTGCCGATGCTGTCGAGTTGGCAGAAAGCTTCGGAGACATGGGAGCGTTGGTCGAGTTGATCATCGAGCTTCAAGACCAAAAGGCAAATCAACCTTCGCGTACAGAACCCTCAAGTGATGTTTCCAATCAAACTGAGATCGATGCCGACCAATTGATTGCCAAGTATTTCGACAAATTTGGTGACCAATGGGCGGATGCATACTTCTCCCGGCAAATCGCGATGGGCTATCCAGGAATTCTGTTCACCATGCGAAAATACCAAACTGCTATCACTCGATTCCTTCGAAGTAACCCCGCATATTCTCGCCTGAGCTGGATTAACGATGTCACCGGCGAAGACGACTATGACACCGCCGCAGCCTCATTGGAGAACCTAGCGCTTGGTGAGAAAGACTTGTGGAGCCACCGGGTAGAGATCTCGCTAGCCAAGCTAGGCAAACTAGCGACGCAGGAGCGAATGGATTCTCCCGTTGTGGCTTCTACTTTACAAGAGGATGTGAAACGTCTTGATGATTACGTTGAAGTCGATGGGATCCAAGACATTCTCTATGGGCACATTGAGCCTATCCTGCAGGGTGCTATTGACCGAAAGGCAGAAGTTGACCTAGCGGTCGGTCAGTATGGAGATCATATCTTCGAAGATCGGCCATCGCTTCATGAAATCTTGAGCGATGCTCTCTCTACCTTGATCAACCGGCAGGTTGTCGGTGCCGATGGCCTGATTGATATCTTGACGTTGATGGGTCCTGCTCAGCTCGCAGATGATGGAGAGAGCGAGTTTGCACGAAGCGAGTTCCATCTTGCCTTGCAGGTTCTTGACTATGGACGATATGGCCAGCGAGACCCATCCTACCTCGCGGCTTTGCGGAGGTTGATCTGGCGACGGTGCTTGATCAAAGATGATTGGGTAGCTCGGGGCAAGGCTGCTGAGGGGGCCAACGGCAATACACACAACTCGGTCGCCGACACGGCGCTCTACCGATCACTAACTGTATGCTTGGGAGGTGCGTTTGTTGCAATCCTCAACCCTATTGACTATCGATCTAACATAATATGTCTAGAACCTCGAAATGCCGGTCTACACTCTCTCTACACGCCTCTCTCACCCGCAGAGGCTCTGATGACTGATTCCGATTCCGATATTCTTGTCTCACGGTTCCGCCCAGAGCAAAAGTCTCGCGTGGTGTCCGATCTCAAGACCGAAAATAACATTTTGCGCGAATGCATCGAGGTTGGAAAACTTGATTTCTGGTTCCAAAACCTCCGGGAAACCGCAGAGGTCCACATCTCGCCCCCTAAATAGACCTATGATTGACGGTGAAGTTGCTGGAGCAAACGATTGAATTTTCTCTACAATTGACGCGGGTTGGGGGTTGAAATGGCGTTTTCGATATTGTTACTCTGTTATCTAGTGACTAATGGGTCATAATATGTTGTATGTATGAAATCTCAAGAGATCTTTCAATGTATTATTCGGGCTCTGAGTAAACTACCAAGCTACGTTATATTTGATCACAGACTCTCGGTCTTACAGTGAAATATGCATGTTATGTTGATTCAGGTTGTTTTCTCATACTGTCATACAATAGATATTGGTTCCCTCGGGTCACCGAGTCATGGCCCCCGGGATTACCTTTGTGTTTCGGTTTACTTAGCATTCCAGAGGTTGGCTCTGGTTGGATTGGAGTGATCAAATCGTCACAGCCATCGCCGAGGCTCTCTAATACTTCCTTCCCTCGTGATCAGCGACGCTATCGCTGCAGCTGGCACTCTCAACCTTGGTCACGGCATTACCATTGGCAGCCATGTCCTTGTCATCCAGAACCTCTTCCTCAAAAACCGGCTCTGGTTCAAAGGCCTCGAACTTGGTGTTGAAGTCGGCTAGGCCCTGGGTGCTACTGTTGGATCGGCGTCTAGCATTGGCAAAGGAGTAGTCAGTGTCCTGCATTTCGTCGCCCGATCGACCCCTGTGATGGTGGAAGTATTAGCTAGATGAAAACAGATGGTTCTGAGATGCATTGGTTACCAATTGCCTTTGCCACCCCCGTCTTTCTTTGTCTTGCGAGGATCAGCGTCAGTTGGGCCCGACTTTGCAAAGTAGCGTGGTAGATTGTCACGGATACCCATCATGCCTTCGGCGTGTTCACGGTCGTTGGATTTGTGTGAACGAGTCACTAGGAGTTGGTTTGGGTTAGTAAGGTCGTGGATTAAGATGGCAAGTATATATGGATTGATGCCAAGGAATGGAAGTATATTCTCATATAGGATGGATGCTTACTGGTTTCAATGTAGATTTCTGTGATAGAATATGAATTGGTTCAAGAGATGGGAAAGAGAAAAACAAAGGGGAATCCGAACATGCAATTAAGAGGGGGGCGTAGGCTCGTGACCTCATACCCTCCAGCCCATAATGCGGGAGGGCGCGCTCCAACCTTATTTCCTCTTATGGAATACCTATATGTTGCATGGACATCGATATGTAATAGTAACAGTATTTGATGGAGAAGACATCTTTTTCTTGTCCCTTGAACAATTGTCAAGACTCGAGGAATTACCCCGAATTGTAGAACCATTGCCATATATACTTCCTACTTAGAAGGTAGCTAGCATGTCAATTCGGTAAATATTATAAAATAGCATATAACTGGGCATAATAAACAGTTGCTTGGCCTATTAAAACATATTGATGTTTGCATTTTCCGTATCTATGCCCGTTCTATCCTCTGAAATCTACCGATTATATATTATCCACGGATATGACGCTACATTATATATAGAATAAGTAGAGCTTCACTGTAAAATGACCATTCTATTTTGCATATCTCAGAATCATGTTCTTTTCTTTTTCCTGATGTCATATTATCTCCATTTAAGCGCCATGCAAAAAAAATATTTACGTAAATAATTCACGGCTGTCGCCGAATGAAGACCTTGTTTCCTCAATGTCACCGGGGCATTGGCACACCAATGAATCCACGAGAAATCCAATTTCAAACGTGAAGCCAGCTATGCAAAATCTTTGGCCTACCTCCTTGCGCCAGTTATTTTACTCAACTTGAGATAATTCCTTTCTGTTTTGCCACAAGCCCAGAAGAGTATCCTACCACACTACCACACAAACATGCCCTCGTCAACATGGATATTGAAGGCACCCATATATATGACCGCAGGATTCAAACCACCTGACTCACCCTTCAATATCGAGGAAGAAACCGTGGCCGACGAAGGATATCAACATTAGGAGAATGACGCCGAAGCTTGAGGGGTATTCTCAGATAGTACATGATCTGCCTAACTTATACTTGGCACGCAAAACACACCTCTCGCTGCTGTATAGTAGTTGCACTCCACAACACATTTAGATATGCCTAGGAGGGCTCCAGCTATTTCGGGATTGCGTCCAACTCCCCAGGAAACACCTCGATAACACCACCCGGGACTAAGTTTCTTCGAGTCTAGCGGGGAATGTCACGGCTGAGAGAGAGCGGAGTAACCTAAGGAGGCACTCGTCCTATCAAACGTATTTGCATGCACATGGTTGTGGTCACAAGGCCACCAATGAATATCTTTAATATTATATCCACTTTAGTGCAATTTCGATCATTTTAAGGTCCAAGACCTCGAGCCTCCAAATGATAAACGGCAGTGCTGCTAGAACATCTATCTCTGGCCGAATATTAACGTAGCATATAGAACTACAGCAGTGATCCTTCATTCGAAAAAAACCAATATATATATATTTTCAAATAATGATCTGGAGCTGACTTTTGTCGCTCTCCACAGTTCGTACTAGACATACGGAAGATGAACCGAACATGTATTATGGGGAATGAAGTACGGACGAAGCAGGTAACGATCACATCGAGTTGCACCAAGCATTACGCTCCCGAACAACCAGGTGGGTCTACAGAGTGCACCTTTGCTACACGGTAGCAGAAAGAAATATTGAACATGAATGAACTACAACCCTTGAATTTTTGGGATCATGTCTAAGACTGGTAACGCGTAGCTAAAAGTTCCACGCCAGTTCGAATCTGTCATACACGTTTGAACTTTTTTCTTTTCCTATGACCAGAAGACAATGATTTGTCCCGGCTGACCAGTACGTGACACCACTTCAATTGACATAACCTTTAAACATTCTCGAGAACGGTCTCCTTGAACTCACGCTCAACCTTCTGGCCCTTGTCATCAGTCGCGGACTCGCCGTGCAGAGCAAGGAGAGCACCGAGATCGAACTTGGGGGACTTAAGGAGCTTAACCTTGCGAATGTGGACCTATAGAGATGTGTGTTAGGAACCCGTTATATGTGATTCTCCAATCGTAAGGGGGGGGGAAGAAACGAACATTCTGCAGGGGGTAGATGCCCTGGGTGGACTTCTCGATCTCACGTCCAATAACCTCGGGGATGAGCTTGTGGGTGAGCTGAGACAGAGTGCAGGTGGAAGCCTCGCGCTGGATGATCTCGACCATCTTCTTGCGGATGGCACGGATCTGGGAGGAAGCGGCGTAGGTGGTCTTCTTGATCTGGTTGGGGCGTCTCTTGGTGAAGGCAATGGCGAACAGGCGGAGGAGGTAGTCGTCAGTGGTCTTCACGGTGATGTTGGCCTCAATCAGAGTCTGCCACTTGCGGACAAGGGAACGGAGCTTGTCGGTGGTGAAGTCGAGACCGTGGAAGTTGGTCAGGCAGTTCTTGCCCTGGATCTCGTCGACGCGGAGCTTGACCTTGCGGAAGGCGTGGTCCTCATCGTTCTGGAGGTCGGCGAGGGAGACCTCGAACACACGGCCCTTGAGGGAGTCGTTGGCGTTCTTCAAACCGCTGGTGCGGTTGACCAGAGTCTTACCGACACTGATAATTCCGTTAGCCAATCCAACTCAAAATTCGCCATATTCGATTCGGGTGGTTTGCATACTCGCGGGTCTGGAAGGTGGAAGGAGCCTGTCGAGAAGAATTAGCATTGTGACGAGGGGATATTAGCGAGAGGAATAGAACACACCTTCACGGAGTACTCGTCCTTGCGAGTGAAGGGGTCGACTGTGCGCTTCTTGATACCCTTCTTACCCTTAGATAAACGCTTGTTCCTGAACGATGAGGATTAGCCGTCCGTTCGTAAATTCAATGGATGTCGTAGATGCGCAAGTAATTCGATAAATGGAAAGCAGGAAAAGGATGAAGAATAGGGCGCTTACTTTCCAACAGCCATGATTGCGAGTCGTATCTGTGTGTTGTTGGAAGACAGACAAAGGTATCGCACCGCGCGCTCAGAGGGTTTCGACACTCGACTGGGAGGGTTGAAAACCCACAGAAAACTCGGCTAAGCGAGTGCGCGGGCCCTAGCTGATTATGTCATACACTAAGATCATGTGATCGAACATTAAAAAAAGGTCCACCTGGCCCCCGGGGGGCACATGATCATTATGTCACCATATTATGTCATCATACAGTCCCGGCTGCGTCTGTCAGATTTACCCGTGGACATGTTGTATTAAATCCATAGAAAGATGGTTGACCGTTACATTAGGCCCTACGCTATTGGCGCTAAAATGTTCCTTGTAAATGTCATACACTGCAAATGTGTATATTTGTATACATATATATCAGATTGGTACACCATTTGCTAAAATCATTACTCTTTCCTTAAAATCAGCATTGAGATCCCTCCAAATTTCAGATTACATAGTCCAATATAGACTTCCAACATCATAGTGTAGTATTGTACAATGTAGATCGTTGTGGGAATCGCCACCAACTGACATCACATGTCGGAATATGGAGATTTATTGTTCCGATTCCTAATTAGGCAAGTAGCCTTGGCATCCATGCTGCGGCCCTACTCCTGCTCTCCGCGCAAGTCAACACTTATTGCTTCATCTTTCCTCTCATCCCTTCTTATATTTCAAAGCCTGTGTCGCAGGTTAACACAAACATGGTATGTCTGATTTCTTTCTCCCTGCCCGACTGTCCCGACCATCCCGACCGTGGATAGATGTTGATTTCTACAGGGCAAGCGCAAGAAGTCAAGCTCGAAGCCCCAAGGGCCCCGAAAGGTAAGTGAATCACAAGTCGCCTAGGTTTTCACGGTGTACTGACCATAAATAATAGAGGGAACCTCTTGCTACCACCTTTTCCTGTCTCTTTTGCAACCACGAGAACTCTGTGATCGTTAAGTTAGACAAGAAGCTTGGCCTAGGCGATCTATCGTGCAAAGTTTGTGGCCAAAAGTTCCAAACTGGTATCAATTGTGAGTTTGATAATCATCCCAAGTTATCAGTCCCAACTCTTCTAACTAATACAAACTCTTCAAAGATCTCTCTGCCCCCGTGGATGTATATTCGGATTGGGTAGATGCATGTGATGCAGTTGCGAAGGATACTGCCAACCAATATGACGCACCGAACCCGAGCCAGTTGGGACAAAGAGGGATCAGCAAGAGTATTCCAGAAGAGACCGGGCAGGGCGATGACTATGATGACTACTGATCATGGGATGACGGCGAACGGCGCATTAAGGCATATCAACAATAATTGAGTGAGATTCTTGTATGTACATGGTATTTGATATTCTTGCTGCATATTCTTGTTGCATATGCTTATCATATATCCTAAACCCCAAGAAGTGTCTCACCTATCTAGACCATCTAGACCTCTACCCCCACTACCGGTCATCAAGTCAACTCTGAATAGGCGACTTATATGGCACCGTGGAAGTGCCTTATGGCATCTGAAACAAACAGACCGAGCAATGGATGGAGAATGGAATACTGAATTTTCCAGAATTTCCAGGTGACCCTTTAACCACCGATGTTCCTTTCAACATGGTAGGAAACAGCACTTTTACATAGAGTAATATCTGTCGCCGAAATCTCCCAGGCCAGGGATAATATACCTATCAATCAGTCAGCATGGCAAATCACAACATCGAAAGGGTGCGATATTCTCACTTCTTCTCATCCAATCCTTGATCAATGAAAGAGGTCACAACCCGGAGCTTAGGGAACTTCTCTGCAAACTCAGCAACACCAGATGGGCTGGCAATGAGGTTGAGGAAGAGGATCCGGTGCTCAGGAACACCTCTCTCGATCAGTGTCTCGACAGCAAGAGTGGCAGAACCACCTGGTAGAAAAAAAAATCAGCTGGGTGGCCAAAGGCATTGCAGAACAATCTAAACTCACCAGTTGCAAACATAGGGTCCAGAAGAAGGACCCAGCGATCAGCAATGTCAGTAGGGAGCTTATCGTAAAACAGTTTGGGCATGCAAGTCTCCTCGTCGCGCTGGATGAGAATTTTTCCAATGCGAACAGATCGGCAGCAGTCGCGCAATCCTTGTTCCATGGCCTCGCCAGCGCGCATAATAGACACACCGCAGATCTTTCCCTCGAACTTGACACCAAGGTAGGACCGCCCGACGGGGGTAGTGATGGACTGCTCAACAACGGGGAGGTGGTTCAAGCCTTCCTCCACCAACAACCGAATGATGCGGTTAGAATAGAAGATGAAATCGGCACGGCTGGTTCTCTTGTCTCTGATCATCCTATTTGTGGTACAAAATATGAGTCTAGGGTTACCTTCAATGCAGAAAATGGGTCCTCACGTCAAGAGAGCAATCAACTGGGGTGTTTGAGGTAGCACATGGACATTCTCGTAAGAGACTTCCTTTGAGACAGTCGCAGTAGGCTTCTCGCCATCGGGACGGTACAGAGGACCAACGCCCTGCGCTGGAGAAGGACCTGTCTCTTTGCTAGCCATGATTTTGCTTGGGTCCAAAGATGTGTGTGTGAGAGTGGGTCGTAGGACTGAAAAGAAAAAAAAAAGACGTTAGAATGTGGAATCACCGGAAGTTCACGTCAGACAGTTGGAGTACCTTTTAAATAAGACTCCAGAGAGGGGTAAGTAAAGGATCAGGGACCTTATGCCTCAAAGCCAAGAGCGGGGAAGTATGTAGGGTTTTCCTCTTATCTTTTTCCGTATAGAAAGGAAGCTATACCGCAGTGGGTGATTCTGCCCCATCTCGCCCCCCTCCGCCTCTCTTATCACCAATCTTCCTCGGATCTCCGTGTTATCTCATTACACTTCTTAAAGGAATGTGCTAGGTAATTTAACACGCCTCATTTACCTAGCTCTTCTTTGATGACTGCGCCACACCCTTTGAGCATGTGTAAGCTCCATTGAACGTACATGGCTTCGCAACTACGTTTCACTCAACCCATTAATCCAATTGCTCCTTGCCATACCTTGATTGCCCTTTGGGAATCAGATTTCTTGATTTAATTTATCAAACGCGTGCGCACTGGTCTCGCCCGCTTTGTTACGCGAATATGGACAACTCACACCCTCGGAATCGACGACTCGTAACCTACGGCTCTGCTGCCAAAAGTCAACCTCCATCGAATACCGAAAAACCTGTGCGCCCATCTGCCTCTAGAAAAACCAAGGAAATGCCTTTGCCAAGGCCATACTATACCGGGTTACAGCGCGACAAGAATGGGGATAAACCGTCCGGATCGGTGGAAACGACCAGGACTCGAGGTCTTGCGCAACCAAAACCCACCACAGAATCTAATGTGTATGACTTTCCTTCTTCAGACGATGAGCAGATGTCCATGATCCAGAGAAAACGAAGGCGATATAGCCCGGATGGAAACAAGTCCGTTCTTGCGACTAGACGATCGGTGAAGCCAAGCGAGGTAGAGAATGGAGATCGTAACGGGTCACCCCATATGGGGAAGAGCGTGCCGGATGCCCGGAGACCATTGACGAAAAAGCCAGAAGCCGACCAGGAGACAAGCTCCGTGAGATCGACAAAGGCTAGGAGGTCTGTGCGGGACCATACTAAGGTATCTGCTCACGATCATGAAATGAGAGTGTCAACCGACGAGAGCCTGGGGGATGCAGAGTCCGTGCGAAAGAGCTCACCGGAAACCAACGAGGGCTATGCGGCTAAAACGAACATCACCCCTGGTCGAAAGAGACTTATTGACTCGCTCGGGATCACCGAACACCAGGTTGAAACATCTCCAGCGGTTGATACTTCAACAGAGAGCCCCGCCGGTAGCCAGCCGTCCCCGAACCCAATATCTCCCGACCGAGCTTTGTCAAGTGCGGCTGTAAATGAGGGCCCGGCTGAAAACCATGTTCAAGGCTCCCCTGCCTCAGTCCCATCTCATTTACGAGGCTCCCGGGTCACCTATGCACGCCAGCGTTCTTTTTTGGATGACATGATTACGTCAGAGGACCTTTCGACAGACAATGCTTCCCCTGGCCCGAAACACCGCTCTCAATCTGTTCAACGTCAGTTGAATTACGAAGCTACTTCCACTGCCCGTTTAATTGTGCCAAATGAGGATATCAATGAAGATGGATCTGTCCGAAGTATTCATGAACTCAGACAAGCTGGGGGAAATGCTCGCTATCGAGGTGCTGTCGAATCCATCTTTGAGGATATCGAAGATCCGCAAAACTCGTTCACGGGTCGATGCAATGCCCTCCTTCAACTGTGTTACAAGCTTCTGGATACGGGGCTCAAGCGGCGGTTTGTCGAATGCAATTTTGACAAAAGGCTTGTGGATTGTCTATCCATGGACCTTCAAGTGGTCCCCACTATTTTAGCTTTCTGTGCCTATGCACTGGGGTCATCGGATGGACATATGTCTTATGTTCTTGCAACTTCCGCCTGGCCTAAGCTTCTCGATGCATCGCCTGTCTTGTTGAGCATGCAAGACGATATACTATTGATTGCAAAAGCCCAAGACGGTCTTTCTCGGCCCTTGCAAAAGACACTTCAGAACACTATTCCACAAATAGCTGCTATGCTGTTTCCCGATACTGCATTGTCGAAACTATCCCCATGCACTTTGGCGTTGTATTGCCTGAAATCAACGATTTCCACAATGCAAACCAAAGGCGAGAGCCCTGGTCTTTCTACGTCTCTTCTGAAACCGTTGGTCCAAGTGCTCGTGTCCGAAAGCCAACGTCGCGTTCCGTTGGAAAAAATACACCCAGAGAGCTCCCAGATACTATGCATGGGCTTTTCAATCCTGGAAGCTTCTACCGCATTGGCTGAGTCATTCACAAAAGAGCATTGGGATATCCTAGACCCGCTCTCTGGGCTGCATAGTCTGCTCTGTTTGGGGCTGGACACTGTCAGCCAAATACAAACCCTCTACATCCGACTTATCTTAAACATCACCAACAGCAACCCCCTTCTCTGTGATAGATTTGCAAACCCGGAGATGATTGGGGGCCTGGTCCACATTGTCTCTGCAAATTTTGGTGATTTGACCGAAGATGCGCTTGGACAAGCGAATAATTCCCTGGACAGCGTGATATTGGCGCTCGGCGCACTTATCAATCTGACTGAACAAAGTGAAGCCTCAAGGTCGATCTTTTTCCACTCTGCTAAGTCCTCAAAGCCTTTCCTTGACCAACTATTGCATTTATTCATGACTCATGTCGAATCTATCTCGACGGTAAGTTTTTCGTCTATTTTGGTTTCCCTTTTTACCCGCGCATGGGACTAACTGGATCTGCTTAGGCGCATTCGGTCTTGGAAGTACACCACAATGTTGCTGTGGGATATTTGGCCGTCCTTTTACTAACACTCAGTTTGGATCCTGAGACTCGGTCCAAAATCAAGAGTTCACTCGCCCCCAATGGATTGGCAACGGTCATATCTACTGTTGATGAATTCCTGCAATACCATCAAAAGATCGAGCAAGAGACCTCCGCTTTTCCAACCCAGGGACAACCAGCGAGTGGGTTCCTGTCTAGATTACAAGAACTTATCACTCGGATTCGACAGGCAGAGCAATGATAGCGTCCTGTGCTATACATGTGTCGCTTGGTTCTTTTCTACCGGTAATTTTTTAGACTCGATGACATGAATTTCTTGGTCTGTTGGCAGCTTTTGATACCCCCTTTCCTTGTCGTTTTTAATTGAGCCATTTACGCTAGAATGGTCCACATGCATATCCACCTGGGCAGATGTCCACCACTGATTGAGATAGTCAACAAATAAGGACCTCAGATCGAACCAGACCTCAATTAAGAAAAGTGAGATTTAGTAATTTCTGTTTTACAGTGCATTTTATAAAGAATTACCAATCCATAATCATAGAATCTACAATTATTTTATCGAGCACTCAGCCCTGGAGCTGAAGAACCGCCGTTTGCATTGTTTGCAGGTTACAAGGAGTTGGAGCTCCGCATGCTTCGAGGGATTTGCCACCCCCCGACGACCTCGTTTCTGAACAGGTCCCATTATTTTGCTTCTGAATATTTCGATTTCGTTGATCCAGTTCCATCAATCAAAAGGCACCGCCTACCTGACTGTATTATCATTATCTCTTATTCACATTGGTGGTTTAGCTGAGTTCTTACCACACTGCACAAGATGCCTTCCGCGCCTAAGCAGAGGAAGATCGCAATCGTTGGCAGTCGCTCCGTGGGTAAGATTCTCTGGTTCATCCAAATCGCTGTAATTGAGAAAAACTAACCCTCCTCTTTTGATAGGTAAATCATCCCTCACGGTTCGCTTTGTCGAGCACCACTTTGTGGAAAGCTATTACCCTACAATTGAGAACACATTCAGCCGGATTATCAAACACAACGGGCAGGACTATGCAACTGAGATCGTCGACACTGCGGGACAGGTAGGCAATCTCCGTGCGAGATGCCGATTGGTTACTGAGACCATTTTACAGGACGAATATAGTATCTTGAACTCCAAGCATTTTATTGGAATTCATGGATATATCATTGTCTATTCAGTGACCTCGCGCCAGTCATTTGATATGGTGCGGGTGATCCGCGACAAGATCCTGAACCACCTTGTCAGTCCCTTCCCATGACTAGTACACACAAACCAGCATCTAATCTTTCCTCTAGGGCGCGGATGATGTACCACTTGTTATAGTAGGAAACAAGAGTGATCTCAAGCCCGATCATCGCCAAGTCACCCTCGACGATGGACGGCAATTAGCCGAGGAACTCAACTGCGCTTTCACCGAGGCTAGCGCGTTCCTTGATTTCAATGTCTCGAAAGCCTTTGATCTCATGATAGGAGAAGTTGAGAAGTCTCAAAATCCTTCACAACCAGCTGGGAACAACAAGTGCGCTTTGATGTAATACGGATGTCTACTACTACTACTGGAACGCGTGTGTTTCTCTCCCAGGGATGGTAAGCAAAGCCATCTCTGGATCTCTGGGTCTCTGAGTCAAGAAACATGAAACATCTCTTTTATTGGAGCTGACAACACTATACCTTGCTCTTTCGATGTCCACTCAATTCAGATCTACGGATGTCTTGTTTGCTGACTCGATTATTGACTTAGAGATCATCAACGCCAATTTGATAACACCAACTTGATCGCTTCTTTTTTGGGGGGGGCATCTTCTTTTGGCTCTATTTCCTTCGTCTATTGTGTCTTTCTGGTGGAACATTTGGGCTATTGCATGAATAATGAGTTTTAGGGTCGGATTAGGGAACATGGATTGGTACCATGCATAGAGTAATGAATCTCAATTTAAACAGACTTCTATAACTTTGCAAATGATTAAATTAGATTGATCTATAGGAATATCCGTGGCCATAACTAGCATATTTGGAAGTAAAGACCTTGGGGAGCGTTGGGGCGCCTTATCGATTAAGTAATGCGGCCCCTCGACCTGCCAAAGTGCGTGCATCCACGCACTTTGATTTTCCTCGTTTTTACCCCTCCACAATTTGAGTCACCCCTCTACCACTTGGATTCCCCTGAACCTTTGAACTCCAATCGCCAATATGCTGGACCTTGCCGACTTTGTCACTGAGCGTGGTGGTGATCTCAAGAAGATCAAGGAGAGCCAGCAGAAGCGATTTGCTCCGGAGGAGACTGTCGATGAGGTTGTCGCGCTCTATGAAGAGGCACGACGCGGTATGGATCCTTTCCTTTCGAGGTCGGCGGAATTCTACTGACAGATATAGCTCGATATGAGGTCACACAGATGAACACTCAGATCAATGGAGTCCAGAAGGCAATTGGAATGAAGAAGAAGGTAGGCATTTTACCGCCAGTCTAGGGTATGCAGAGATACTTATCCGTTCTCAGAACAAGGAAGACGCAACCGAGGAGCTCGCACAAAAGGTAGCACTCGAGACAAAGAAGAAGGAACTTGAGGAAGCTGCTGTCGCCAAGGAACTTCAACGCGACCGAAAGATTCGCACGATTGGAAACTACGTCCACGAATCCGTGCCCGTGAGCAACGATGAGGTATGGGTCTTTGAGTCGCCTGGGAGTTGAATGCGCCGGGAGACTAACAAGCGAATTTATGGTTACAGGCCGACAACAAGCTCATCAAGACATGGACCCCCGAGAACGCCGAAATGCAGAAGCCAGGCTGCCTCTCCCACCACGAAGTGTTGACTCGTCTCGATGGATATGACCCAGAGCGTGGTGTCAAGATTGTTGGACACCGTGGATACTGCTTGACTGGCTACGGTCTTTTCCTCAACTTGGCTCTGGTCAACTATGGTCTGGAGTTCCTCTTCAACAAGGGCTACACACCCAACCAGCCCCCTCAATTCATGCTCAAGGATCTCATGGCGAAGACCGCGCAGCTCGAGCAATTCGACGAGGAGTTGTATAAGGTTACTGAGAGCGAGGATAAGTCAACCGACAAGTACCTCATTGCTACCTCGGAACAACCATTGTCTGCCCTGCACGACAGCGAGTGGCTCCAGGACAAGGACCTTCCCATCAAGTAAGACTTCCTCATCTGCTAGGATTAAGTCGGTTTTTTTGCTAACAAAAGGATTAGGTACGCCGGTTACAGCACATGCTACCGCAAGGAGGCTGGATCTCACGGTAAAGATGCCTGGGGTATCTTCCGTGTTCACCAATTCGAAAAGGTTAGGATAGATATAAACGCCCTAGATTTTCACGTTCTAACCCCATGCAGATTGAGCAGTTCGTTCTTACAAAGCCCGAGGATTCATGGCAAGCATTTGAGGACATGATCAGCACTTCGGAAGAATTCTACCAGTCCCTAAAACTTCCTTACAACATTGTCGCCATTGTCTCCGGTGCCTTGAACAACGCGGCATCCAAGAAGTACGATCTGGAGGCCTGGTTCCCATTCCAGCAGGAGTACAAGGAGCTCGTCTCTTGCTCCAACTGTACCGACTACCAGTCTCGAGCTCTGGAGATCCGCTACGGCGCGAAGAAGACCACCGATATCAAGAAGACTTACGTCCACGCGCTGAACTCCACCTTGTGCGCCACGGAGCGTACCCTCTGCTGTATCCTTGAGAACTACCAGAAAGAAGATGTAAGTGGCGAAGGTCCATTGGTGATTTTGACAGTAGCTAACTATCTTTTAGGGTATCGAGGTCCCCGAGGTCCTGCGGAAATACATCCCCGGTGCTCCTGAGTTCCTTCCTTACACCAAGGAACTCCCCAAGGGCAGCACATCCACTAAGGCCAAGGGGAAGGCTACCAAGGGCGCCGATGATGCCACCAAAAAGATGCAAGGTCTTCAGGTTTGAGGAGATATCCTATGATGTACCTTGAGATATAAATTACAAATTACGATGATTTAGTTCATGATTCATAGGCAGATGTACACAAGAATAGCCGGCTCATGTGGCCTCCTCTGCCATTCAAGGTTGGCGACGTGCGATCCCAGCTGATCCCGTCTTTACAGAAATCGTCGTTGAGGTGATCTAACAGGTTTTGTTAACTCGTAGCTCAGCATGGTGGGATCGAAAGTGCCGCCTAGGTTGATGCGCGCTTCATTGTCCAGGTAGTCTCCAAGCCAGAATTCAGGTGGCCGCCTACGAGACGAGGGTTTCTAATTATTTAAGGTAACACTCTGGTGTCTTCCATGGATGACCTTTCTAGATGTTTATAGCCACAACTCCCAAATCTATACAAAGAAAAAGACATATTTGTATTATGGTCGATCTGCAAAAGGTGCTATAGCTCCTGGGTAACTGCTCGCTCGCACTTCAACGACACTTGATCATTGTTGGAAACATGCTTATCCTGGACATACAAGCTTGTTCTAAACCCATAAACAGCGAGGGGGTTAAGGCAGCCTTCCTGCCTAAAGTGGAGAGGACATTTGCCCAGCTGGATTGATCTTTCATTCCTGAGGCCCTGTCTCCGCCTCTCTCAATCAGCAGCTCAGCTCAATCCATGGGGTTCTTTCTCTTTTGCCTTCAAACCCCACAGAGTCGATGAATTGGAAGGTGGTATATCCTTCCCTGAAAGAATACATCAGGTGACCGACATAGCCCTAATTCATCAAACAGCGATTGAAACAGTAGCAGCATAAGGTCCATCAACGGGCAGGCTAATTTGGGCCGATTCATCCTATCAATTGAAAGTTGAGCATAGGGCAAGATATTGTTTCACCTATAGAGAACGGCGAAGATAATGGCACTTGCAAATTTTGTGACCAGGGTTCACAATGCGAAGACCACATACTCTCAAAGTCGGGATAATCTAATGACTTCAACCAGTAACTAGAAGCTGTGGATGTAAAGAAAGTCATTACATTACCTAGACAAATCAAATATCTTGAAGCTCATCCTTGTAGTGCTGCAAGCCCTTCTGATTTTAGACAATATTGTAACTAGCAAGCAAGTCAATGTATTTATAAGACAGGACCTCGTGGGTTCACAAATATAGAGCAATCGTAGGAATTAGCTACAAACTAAAAGCAATCTTTGACAGATAACTAGCACTCGACTCACTTCAAACCTCTTTTCAGCCGCCAAGAAAACACCTTCTTCCAATACCACTCAAGTGATCTCGCTATTGACACCCTCCCAAGCCCAAAGATACCCGGCTTAGAAAAATAGGCCTCCCCCCATGCCCCTCTCCTTGCTACTCAGACAGCGCTTTTTGCAACATCCGCAGCTTCGATCACAGCGGCCACCCCTCTCCACGCAATCTTGGATAAGCTCTTTTCGGAGATACCAACCAGGATTCTGTCGAATCTGGTCGTAAATCTTTTTCAGCGGTCGTTGAGGAAGCTGAACTTCCGCATTGCGTAAGAGTGCTGCGATGACCAAAATTTGCGTTTCAACTTCCTCGAGATCTTTCTCCTCGTGTTCATGACACGTATTTGTATTATCCTTGGACTTCTCCAACGCTCTTGACTCAACTTTAATATGTTCTAAAAAACAGGAATAGCTGGGTTGATCCCAATCTTGGAAATGTTCTGAATGCTTCCAAGGCTAGGTTTTTGCATTTGACTGAAAAGACTCTATCTGGGCAAAATATGGTCACATATGTAATGACCCGCCAGCAATAGTAAGGAGATATGTAGCTAAGTATATAACTTATACATAGGTCACTGTATGTAACATATTTCCTCTGGCGGGTGGGCTTTCCTATCTTAGCTGCCGCCGCTTTTGTGAGGGCGCTCTTTACTTTATATATTTTATATAAAATATGTATAAAGTAAATAGTATAAATAAATAATAACTAAGAATAATCTCTAGTAACAAGTGGTATATCATAAGATTAAGACTATGTAATTCTGACACTACGGCTTTATACTGCTGAATCAGCATTTTATCACGATGATCAATAAGAAGCCTATTCAGAATGCGCGTTAGAATAAAGGCCAGTCGGAGAGCAGAATATATCGCTACATAGTATAATTTTATTGGTGATTTTGCGCAGTCAAGAGAGATCAGATCGTGATTACTTTGGCCGTAACGGGTCACCTATCGCTGCGGTCTTAGACCGTGGCATTATATAAGGCCCGTCCGCGCTCCCTGGTAGGGAGGCAATGTGTCTGTGTTGTAGTGGTTCCTATGTATAGAGGTAAGGCGAGAGAAACAAATCGAGTCTTGACTGCGCGATAGGTGACGATATAGCTATAGAGACAAGAAAACAACTCTTGCAGGGCACTTGTAGGATGGGAAGAAGCTTTCAGTAATGTTGGTGTAGATATCACATGAGGCAACCCCAATAAAACTACCCCTTTACGAAGTAGGTCCACACGGACTTCTGCAGATCGTACCTGCTGATCTATCTGTAATACAAAGCATACAGCATATCGCCTGCAAAATCACACCTGCAAACCTGTGGGGGCTCTCTTGCAGCTGTGATATGTGGTGAGACACCGAGGTTTTCCGAGGCTGATACTGTAAGCCCTGTCTTAAGCGGTCCATATTTATATTCCTATACTGTAGTGCCACCTCTTGACATAACCATCTGCTTAGTGTGACATATCTAGCACTTAAATATCCTGTAACCTCATATAGAACTGTACGGGTTGAGATATCATGTTGTAAAATATCGCATTTATTAACTATAGTGTTCAAGGTGTACGGCTCGGCCAGGAACTGCGTTAATTAACGTGTTCTCGCAGCATCCGCTCTTTTCTTCAATTAATTCAACCAATCTTTTCAAATTTGTTCCTCTGGGTAGATTAGCCCATTATTGTGTACAATGCTATATTGCATTAGCTTGCTGTGACCCTTTCCTTAGGAGTTGATCGACCTATAATCTGTATAATATGGGATAAATACTCCGTACAAATCTCAGTTTTTGATCGGAGGGCACGGATATTCAGCTCCACCTTCCCCGATCGTCGTTTAGCTAGTATGAACTACTGGAATTTACATATCTCGCCGTGATCCAATGAGTGTAGCGCACCCTAAGTCGAATATCCTGACTATACAAGATCAGGAAAACACCATAAATCCGGATACTAATCATCATATAGGGTTGCATAAATTGCTCGTAGACACCCGACCAGAATGCGTAGGTCAATCAACTCGCTCAAATAGTTTCCTCGGTACTAGTATGTACGGAAATCCTGTGATCCATTAGTCTTTAGTATTGTTAAAGCCTTAATAGGTACCAAGTCGTCCTCCCGGTCTACATTTGTTATTTGTTTGTGTTAGGCACACCTACTGCCAAGGTGAGCCTCTTCAGAACTCCTAATAATTACAGGCCAGGCCGGTTGCGTCAAGAATAGTAAACCTAATAAATGTGGCTCGACTATCAATTTGCCTCCTAGCTGGAGGCGAAATAACCAGGATCGACCGACAAATTGATAACGCCAGCCTTGCGTTAAGGAGACAACGGTTAAGAGTTCTGGTGAGCAACTGCATTTGGATGGGGCTAGCGTAATGAATTGTATTAATGTGAGCTGCTGACTTAGCTGCTCCCGGGCTTTGCTTAGGTCTCCAGGGTCATCTAGTTTGGGTAACGATTAAGTGATGCTCAGTGAGCGAGCCTGATAGTACATAGGTGTATGTAGGTAACTATACAACATAGTAGTGGCCGTTAAGCACGCAATTGCCTAAAGTAGATAAGCTCATCCGATAAACATGTGATCTACATGTGATTGGTCAGAACTTTGAAAAAAAAAAAAGTCGATGCCCCGCGATGCCCCTCCATACAATAGATCGAATAGAGAGTACAATGTAGATATCTCAATATTTATTTAATTTATGGAAGAGAATCAAGAATCATATCTAAATATACATATACTGCATGTAGTCATTGTAAATGGTAAATTCCCGAAACTAGAATCACCGAGTCCGGTTCCGGAGAGCTGGTGGGCTTACTTAATTCTATATTGAGTCATCCCCGGAACCATGTGGTCCACCCGTTCACGTCTTCATTGTTTCTCTTCATTGCTCTTCTTTCCTACACCTACATACACATCAATCATGTCAATCGCCAGAGATATCCGTCCTCGTCAGGACGATGCGGCCTTCCTCGCTACCTCCCCCAGCGCCTCCTTCAACTCCCCATCTAGCCACAGCTCTGTGCTGAACCGTACGGTTCCAGTCAATGCTAAGCCCCTGAAGCCATTCGCCACGGAAGATATCAAGGTCCTGCTCCTGGAGAATGTCAACCAGACCGGCCGTGATATTCTGTCCAAGCAAGGCTACCAAGTCGAGTTCCTGAAGTCTTCCCTCTCAGAAGATCAGCTCATTGAGAAGATTCGGTGGGTCCCAATCTAAATCCCCCACCCCTGGTGACTCACGAAGCTCAATTGTATTGTTTTACAGGGATGTCCACGTCATCGGTATTCGCTCAAAGACCAGACTCACCGCACGAGTCTTGAAGGAAGCCAAGAACCTTATCGTCATCGGTTGCTTCTGTATCGGTACCAACCAGGTCGATCTCCAATATGCTGCGGAGCATGGTATTGCCGTCTTCAACTCCCCCTTCAGCAACTCTCGCAGTGTTGCCGAGTTGGTCATTGGCGAGATGGTCATGCTTGCCCGTCAATTGGGCGATCGCTCCAACGAGATGCACGCCGGTACCTGGAACAAAGTGAGCAATGGTTGCTGGGAGATTCGTGGAAAGACCATCGGTATGTGATGTTCTTCAACTATTCCATTGTTTCTCCGGTTTGTGCTGACCTGTCAGGTATCATTGGATACGGCCATATTGGTGCCCAGCTGTCCGTATTGGCGGAGGCAATGGGTATGTCCGTTATCTACTACGACGTGCTCAACATTATGTCACTGGGTACCGCTCGCCAGGTGAACACCTTAGATGATCTCTTGGCCGAAGCCGATTTCGTTACCTGCCACGTTCCCGAGATTGCCGAGACCAAGGGCATGATTGGAGAGAAGCAGTTCGAGAAGATGAAGAAGGGAAGCTACTTGATCAACGCCAGCCGAGGAACTGTTGTGGATATCCCTGCTCTTATCGACGCCATGCGCAGCGGTAAGGTCGCTGGTGCCGCTCTGGATGTGTACCCCAATGAACCCGCCGGAAACGGCGACTACTTCAACAGCGAGCTGAACTCCTGGGGAGCTGATCTACGCTCGCTTAAGAACCTTATCTTGACCCCCCATATCGGCGGAAGTACCGAGGAGGCTCAGAAGGCTATTGGTGTCGAAGTTGCCCAGGCTCTGGTCCGATATGCTAACGAGGGTTCTACCCTCGGTGCTGTTAACATGCCCGAGGTTGTCCTCCGTTCATTGACAATGGATGAGTCTGACCACGCTCGTGTAAGTTTTCTCGTGCAATCATCCAATTTTCCAATGATACTGATTTTTCCTAGGTCATCTACATCCACAAGAACATTCCTGGAGTGTTGCGGAAAGGTAGAGTACATTCGATTCAAATGAGGTGATATTTTTAACTAATGGTGCCACAGTAAACGAGATTATTGGTGACCACAACGTCGACAAGCAAATGACCGATAGCAGAGGCGATGTATGTTTATCCGTGCCTTCCATTCCATGCAAAGGGGGGAAAAAAGACATCAACTAACTGTCATAGGTTGCCTATCTGATGGCCGATATCAGCAATGTCGACACTGCCACCATCAAGGATTTGTATAGCCAACTCGAGAGCCTTCCTTGTAAGATTCTATCCTTTCTCTTTCGCTTGAACTTGAAGTTAACACTGCATCCAGCTCGCATCATGACCCGCGTGTTGTACTAAACAACCGATCCAAAAACAAGCTAGCCTCCGGGCTGTGATGCTTTAATCAACTTAAAATAGATGAGTCACAGGACTCAATCTCAATTGCAAGGGCACACTCTCAACGAGGTCCTGGGCCTGGGAAATTACAAGATTGCAATTGCCAACTCATGGGTATATTGAGTTGGATACGACTGATGTAAAAGCCGTTGAGTGTATATTTTGTGAATATCATGCACCATTTATTAGAGAAAAGCTATGACATGAATGTTTTCGTTTTCATTTCCATTTTCATCTGCCATCATCCACACGGATGTGACTGGCCAAGTAGAATGCATTAAGTGAGAAATCGCCGAAACATCATGATCCTAGCCTCGACTCCCGTCTCTGAAGCCGGGACTGCGGCTCCTTCTTCTTGATTGAGGTTCCCGGCGGTAATCACGTCGACCTGTCGAGCGCCAATCGGTACTTGAATGCGAGGCATGCTCGCCAGAGTCTCGAGAGCGATCGTGGCTGCGGTCACTACCACGGTCACTGCCGCGGTCATTGCTGCTGTAATTCGGAACATAGGAATCTAGATTCCCCGATCTGCCTCCTGGGCGACCTCCTTGTCCGAATTGATTTCGACGATCATCTCTCCCGTCAGGTCTATTTGATTGCGATCCATCCCATGGCGGGTTGGTTGGTACGGGAGGACGCGGGGGTAATCCAATGTCTCTTTGTGCAGGTGGAAAAGGCCCGCGGCGTTGCGGGTTTCCGTGGTGTCCATGGCCTCCATGGATTCCGGGTGCAATTGGTCTGCCTCCACGGGTGGCGCCGGGGACACGGCTATGTCGGGAGTCTGGTCCGCGAGAACCAGAAGTTGGCCAACCACCATTGCTTGTTTCAGAGACAGGTGGGGGTACTGGGGGCATTGGTACCCGCTGGCTGCGGAACTTCTTTCGATCGAGTTCGTGGGAGTCTGCGAATTGGGGGATTTCGCCGGGTCGTGCTGGGAGTGGGTGGGTGGTAAAGTATGGGTGCTTCAATGCATCCATGGCGTTGATGCGTTTCCTCCAGTCTAGTTTGAGGAATTCGCCTAATAGAGAAATAGCTGCTGGGTTGAGGCTGTTACATGGTTAGTTAGGGGGTTCAAGGGTTCTTGAAGGAGAGTAACATACTCCTTGAAGAAATGATGGAGGTTCCCGCGCTTGATTCCGAAATTTTTCACGCCCTCACAACCCGGAAGTTGACTCCATCCGGGCATATTCTCCTCAGTGGGAGTGCCCACAAGATTGAATATCAGTTCTGCTTGGTTAAGATCGCTGTTTCCAGCGAGGATGGGCTTGCCCTTGAACATTTCGCCAAAGACACAGCTATGAGACATTAGCAGATGGTAAACATGGCTAACAGAGATGGAAAACTCACCCAACTCCCCACAAGTCGATGGCCGTAGTGTATTTCCGTAGCTGGAGCAACAACTCTGGAGGACGGTACCATCTCGTGACAACAAGTGCAGTGTATTCTCTTTTGGATTCTCCTCCTCCTTTTCCAGGGAGTGGAGGGGCATCATCGTAAGGCCGGGCAAGACCAAAATCAGCGATTTGGAGAAGTCCTCCATTGCTAATTAGCAGATTCGCCGCTATCATTTTGTCAGTTCAGAACTGTCTTGTATCAGTATCCAACACTCACCTTTCATATCACGATGTAGGATGCGGTTCTGCGAAATTGTTAGACAAATATTGCAAGGATGGGTGTTTTAAGACGATCGTACAGCATGCATGAACTTGAGCCCTTCGAGGAGTTGCATCAAGTAGCATTTAATCTGTGGTTCTGTAAATTGAACTGCCGGGTTTTCCAGGAGTCCAGACAAGTCATGTTCCATGTATGGGAATACCATGTACATGCTCGGCTTTTTCCGTCCTTCGCCTTTGCCTCGCTCAATTGACATCTCCTTGAGCTGCAGAATGTTTGGGTGGGAAAGCGCCTTCATGAGTTTGATCTCTCGGATGGCGGTGATGGGGAACTGGCATCAAAGTTTAGTTCATGACAAACAAAAAACAACCGGCTAATAGACTTACACCTTCTTTCTCATGGTGCATTAGGATCTTTTTTAGGGCCACAATCTTGGTGTCCTTCTTAGACCTTGCTTTGTAAACCTCGCTGTCAACAAGTCAGTCAATTTCCTCAGATGATAGCGCTTTTTAGGCTCACCCAAATGTTCCTTCTCCAAGCTTGTCCAAAAACTCATATTCACGGATGTTCGAACAGCCAGGGAAACGGGGCTGACCATTCTCGTCCTTTTCTAGGGATTTGATCTCCATGCTGACTCGTCGCTGGTGCTGGTCGCTCATGCTAGTGGGGGAAGAAGGTCTATTGCGCTAGCCGGTGATTAGGTCGAAATGGATTAGCGATCGCTGTTAAGGTGTTTGGCACGGTTTGGCTTGATGTTGCGTCAAGATACACGGAGGGTTCAAAGTCTTCGGAGACAGATGGTGGCGGGAAAGCGTCAAGGTGAATTAGCGGTAATCTTCTCGGGGAGAACCAAGGGCGTCGAATGTGTTAGAAGGCAAGTCCATATCATAGTAAAAAGCATGTGTGACGATTTCGCATTGTTCGAGGCCTGGTGTACGGAGCTCGGCCATGCAATAGATTCAATATAAACCTGAGTCGGAACCAGCCCAATCAAGACACAAGTGAAATAAGAGTCAGGCGACTCTCCAATAATAAATCAAATGATTGTTCTGCTGGTTGTCCTGCCGAACAACCCAATCCAAAGACTGCGCTGCGGTGGAATTCGAGTGCCGTCACGGGTCACGTGTCGCCAACCTCTCCGTCCCCGTTGAACCGCAGAACCCTCCGTCTTCAGATCCGATTCGAGATTGGTGTTCTGTGAACCAACAACAGTCATTTTCAGCATACAGTACGTCTTACCCACGCCTTTCTCTCCTCATATGATTCCGTGGAGACTAATTGCTTTCCAATCTGTACAGTCATGGCGGGCAACTCCTCCCACCCTATCCACATCCACCCGGTCCGACCGCTCTACCGCTTCACTGCGACTGCATTGGGCGCTAGCATGTGGTTCTTCGTAAGGATTGCATTCTTCTGATATAGCGAAGATATACTGACACGACTCTTCTGGATAGCTCATGTACCGGGCCAAGAAGGATGGTCCCGCTCTGTTGGGCTGGAAGCACCCTTGGGACCACTGATCCGGTTACAATCGTCGATTTCGTTTTTCTTGCGCAACCGCTTCGTCCCTCGGGGCAGCGGTGATGGTTCGGCCGCATTGCGTGCTATGTACTTGGAGTGGGAATAGAAGAGCAGAGAGCCGGATGTTGCCGAGTGCATGCCAAAAGCCACAAGTGTTAGGTTCACGATAGCCATTTACCAGCCGAATTGTATCATACCCTTTCTTTTTCAATTTTCTGAAATGGTAAATTTGTGACCTGAGTGGCCGAGGCGGAGACTCATTGGACGAATGACTAGCTCATAATATCCAAAGGTTATGACTATCTACAGGTCTATATGTTTATAATAACGTACAATATGAGTGCTTCAAGGGCGTATTTCATAGACGCAGTGCCTCCAGCAGCACTTTGTACATCTTGCGCTTCTTGCGGTAGGTGGGCTGCAAGCGGGCACGAGCATGTCCAAGCATCTGTGCCACGCGTGGGAATATGTTCTTCTCTGCTGTCCAGGACAGAACGAAGATCCCAAATGCCAGCGCGATTAACCAAGTCTTGAAAGGATCAGACATGAAAGTCAGTTGCATCACCTCCGATACCCAGTTGGATGGCCTAAAGAGCATGTAGCCCGAGATCAGGATGTTGACGATGATCGTACATAAGTACGGTGCTAAACAGTCACACAGTCAGTATCTACATGAGCAAGAAAGTGAAGTGGGTGGTGCAATTCTTACCATTCTGAGTCATTGGCTTCCGGAATGGCGGACCCGCGCTCAGAACAATACTGATGAAGATGTACTGGAAACAGGAGAACAAGAACAAAGCCGAATTCTCTGAGTTGGTAATGTTGCTCTTTTCCAGATCCAGTTGTGGGGGCAAAAACCTGCATCGTTGGTTAGGATAATTTTGATTGGTGTATCGTGGCGGTTACTGACCATGGCTGTAACTGGACAGTCTTGAAGACTGCAAACTGTGACAGCACAACTAGCAAGATATGCCCAAGTAAAGGTGTCAATACCTTACGCGAGACAAGATCAGCAGTTGGCCGTTTCCGAGACAGCGTGGGAGCAGGATCAGCCCAGCCCACTAGAACAAAGTTAGCTCAGAGACTCAAATTCAGTAGAGATAGACCACTCACTGAAGACCGCAATGGGCATAATGAGCACAAGATCGATAAAAAGGAACTTGAAATAGTTAGCGATCCATCAAAACTTTTGGTAATATAGCCCACTTACCTGGAAATCACCAAGATTCGACCCCGACGTATACAGGAAGCTGACGGACGAGAACTGAATCGCGGAATAGAGACTCATGAACTTAAAACAGGAGAAGCTTGTCACCAGAGCAGCTCGGCCCTCCCTAATCACCGTCGGAACACAGGAGATTTCGAACAGGCGGCTAGTAAAGGGTGCGGCAACGGACGCCTCGGCATCTGACAATGAGATACCAACATCTGCAGCCTTTAGAGCGCCACAATCATTGGCACCATCGCCGCAAAAGCCACAGCAGTAATCAATAGACTGAAGTTTCTCAACCAGTTCGTGCTTCTCGTCTGGAGACATACGGGCAAATACTTTGCCGCATACAAGTACCTATACGGCACACATTAGTTCGAGGAATGATAAAAAATGGAAATAGGCAGTACAACAGCCGCTTACCTTATTGAGTACATCTTCATTCCCAAAGTCAACCAACCACCTAAACGCATCACCCGTGACAGCGACAGAGTATTCACGCTCGGCGATAGTGTTGTCTGGAATTGACAGGTCGGTCTCCACGGTGTTTATGGGCTTTAATTACATTAGCTATTAGTAATTAATCGGATATAGAGGAAAGATATCTTACCAAGAGTGTTCTTGGGTCCAACTGGAGGTCGGAATTGTCCACGCATTCCCATATGAGAGAAATTTTGGATGAAAGACCAGGCGCTGTTCGTCGTTAATACTGAATTGGGTATGGCCTGGATGTGGTACAACAAACCTTCAACGAAGTGCGGGATGAAACACAGTTCATCGCGGCCAAGCATGTTACATTCACGAGCAACACTGATGGCAGTCAAGATGTTATCACCAGTGCACATTACATTGCGAATTCCCGCCTCGTTCAACTCGGAAATCACACCGGCAGTACTAGGTTTCAACTTGTTCTCGAATATGATGAATCCCAGGAATTCTAGGTTAGATTCAGCGTCTGTCCGCGTCATTTTTTGGACTTTCATCCAGCTCAACTTTCGTTCGTATTTGGAAGCACAGGCAATCACACGGTATCCCTTGTGAGTGTAGTAATTCAGAAGATCTTCATAATCCGAAGGAACTGCAAACGAATTATATCAGCAACGCGGGCTTATGTAGAGAGAGAGAGAGAGAGAGAGAGAATACTGACGTGATCCAGGAACACATATGTCCTTGATGCTTTCTGGGGCACCCTTGACAAAGAAACTTGCTCCATTGTCACCAAAAGACCTGACAATGACACTTGCGCGGCGGAGATTGGAGACAAATTCGAAACTCCTCAGTACTCCAAGCTCGAGGGGGTTCTGAATATGGTTAGACATGAAGCTACGACCTGAATAAAATTAACTCACATTTACATCCTGTTCGGTACCGGTCTGTCGTTGAGGGGGCTTTGCAACTGACGGCGCTATCGTGTCATATTTAAGGCTTGTCTGGTCAGAAACAAGATCCTCTCCCTCCTCAAACGTCCAGTTGGTAAATTGGAACATCTTCACATCCAGAGGATCTCCCAACAGCTCATCGTCCACTACCCTGAGGGAATGACATGTAGCCATGACATACATGAGCTTTCTTTGCTTTTCGATATCGTATGCGGAGTCAGCATTTGGGGAAGGACGAAGAAACCCGTCAGACTTCTCAGAAAGCAATTCTGAAAACCTAGAAATTCTTCTTCAGCGCCAAGTTAAGGATCATACTTGGAAGCAGACAAACATTTTACCGCGGGTAACTATACGCGCTCCTAGTACATCCAGTCCATCTTCTGTGAGGGTTCCAGTTTTATCGAAACAAACAATGTCCAGCTTTCCTCCCACGTTGACCCTATTCTCATGTATTAGTCTCGGGGTTAAGAAATTATTCGGCTTCGACCACTCACTTTTGTGGGCTGATACAGAATATATTCTGTTTCTTCAGCCGCGAAAGCGCAAAATTGGTTCCGATGGTAAGTGTCGCTGGGAGAGCTGGCGGTACAACAATCGTGATCAGATCGAGGGCTCGAATTATGATCAAATGCCAGGCCATCTGTGTTTCGTTAGATCAGCGGCCAATATAACTTTGAATCGTCGTCCTATAATTGACTTACCCCCAATCGAACAAAGTTAACAAATGAAGCAACAAATCCGAGGATAGCGACCATCCCCATTACGGCGATATAGCGGAATGAGTCTCGATAGAATTTGAATCCCGAAGGCTTCGGGAAAAGCATCGATCGAACTAGAGCTCCCTTGGTTGTCAAGAATCCAGTTCTCATAACAATTGCCAATGCTACTGCTTCGTCATCGTCAACATTCTGGGGTCGTCTAGCCCGGATTACTTTGGTTCCACTGAAAAGGAAGTGTTTAGCAACATGGGGGTCGATGGAAGGGGTACTGAGATCGAGATATTTGATGGCCTCATCGGTGAGTGGTGTTTTAGACACGGGGACAGATTCACCTATTCGAGTTAGGCGTATAGATAAATAGGGAGATTTTATACGAACCAGTGAGCATGCTCTCATTCACAATGCAGTCCCCTGACAACAAGATGCAGTCACACGGGACCTGGTTAAGCGATGGGTCGGAGAATTCATACACATCACCAGGAACCAGCTCTTGGGAGGACACGGATCGCCCTGTATATACGATCAGTTTACATCAATCAGTAAGATGATACATAAGAGGGAACTCACAGAATCCATTTCTTAGAACGCGAACATCACACTCGAAGAGAGATATCTCCCTGAGCCGACTCATTGTCTGTAGCAGAGTTAGTTTCGGGATATTGGTCTAATTCCTGGGTTGAACGCACTGATTTTGTCTCTAACACAGTCGTTGCTATGCTGAAAAACGATATGAGAAAGATACAGACGGCGTAGTAGTAGTACTCATCCAAGGACCACAGAACGAGACTTGCAATTTGGAAGATATAGAAAGGATGAAAGGCCTGTACATTGTCAGATATATTGATAGAACAACCAGAAGGAAACTAACCTCGTCGACCAGAAGCTGAGGAATTGTCTTTTGGTCAATTTCGATGGCGTTACTTCCAAATATCTGTTCCCTGCTGTCTCGTTCATCGGCATCTAATCCAGTTCGCATGACCTTAGCATTAGCCCACGAGGGATCTTTCCAGCCATTGATCAAAGAAAATTTATCCTCGATTGGATGGTAAAAGAACTTCAAATATCGATAGTCAATGAAGTGTAGAGATGCAATAGTCGGGTCATTATCTTCGTCATAGGTGTGATTTAGTGAGTCAGCGAAGACTGTGGAAAGCGGACGTCCATAAGGTTGGCTGCCAACTTCGTGGATGGTGAATTGGTTCCATTGGTCCTATCATGGGTCAGACGGTTATTATATGAGGTAGAAAATTCACAATCTCACCTCGATAGCCACCCATTGACATTTCCCTATCGGGGTTGCCTTCCCAATCAGCTTTACCCGCCATCGGGGCAGCCATCGGAAGAGAAGCCAGGCAAATCCACCGGTCAAGATGCAAAGGGCAATATAGATAGCAAATCCTCCCGAGCTCGTAGAAAAGCCAGCAAAGACAGCCGTTAAATCCTCTGACGCAATATAGACTTTCTGATTCAACCGGCTACCGGTTCGTCGGTCTCGGCCATACGAGCTGGCGGACAGGTAGCGAGAAAGAAGTGGATGTTCGATCGAGTCGCGAGAAGTAGACATGCGCTTAGACACAAAGGATCCCCTGGCTGACTCGAGATCTGCATCCCCGATCCCATGTAGAGATTCTTCATCAAACTCGCTTTGCTCATCTACGGCATCTTCGTTTGACCATTCTGCGAAGTCTTCCTCGTCCTGGAAGTATGTAAAGCTCACTGTAGAGCCTGCTCGATCACGGCGGTGTGCAAACGAGACGACGCTGGAAGGAATGCTTTCCGATATCGGGCCATCGAAGACCTGGTGCGAGTCAGTCCCTGCGCCGAAGCCTGTACGTGAGAATAAAGATTTTGGCATACCTCATTACGGGCCATCTCCACATCCGACACGACGCTCATGCTAGAGAAGTGTTAGCAGGGATTGAAGTGCCGATGTAAACAGGAAGGGGACATAGCAACCTGCTTCGCATGGAATCGCGTCGCAGTCCAGTTCGAGACATGGAGAGGTCTACGGGACCAGTCCCGGAGGGAGATTGCGCGCGGCTTCCCATGTTTACGAGGTCAGCTCGGGCGGTTCGCCAAAAGCCTCTCTGGAGGTCGTATTATGGGACTTTGGTAGAGTTGTGTTTCACCGACACAGGACCGAAGGAGGGCATTTACCTCGGAGCGCGAGTTCCCACAAAAGTTGAGTGTGAGATCCGAACCTTGGAAGCTTATCGGTGTCCCACAGCGGAGAGCGACTTATCTTCATGTGACGCCCGGGATAGCTTTGGATTACATAATTATATCGGACCCAACCTGAAAATCGCCAGGTCCATATAAAGTTGCGTACAATAATGTCTTCTAAATGCCATGGTATATATATTGACGGGGTTCCATGACAATCTAGAAGACTGTATGCATCTTGGCATCTTAGTTCTGGACTTTCACCGACATCTTATTGGCCACTAAACCATCTACAGGGTTTCGATCTGACCTCGGGAGATACGAAAAGATCTACATGGCGGGACTCAAGGGTCCTGAAGGTTCGATTCCCTTTGAATTTACCCAAGTGACTATTTAGAGTTGATACTCACATCCCTGTAAATAATGTACTTTGTACATCCTGACTGTACCTTGAAGTAAAAATCGAATTTTATGCAGCTTAGGCAAAACAAGCAACCCGTACGGAGTATAAAATACCCGTTTCTATAAATATATATCTCCGTTCATCCATGGGGGCGAATCTCATTTTACAAGTACCTATTTTCTCCCAAAGCAATTAAAACAAAAGCTACATATGTACTCATATCAAAAGAAAAAAGAGCCAAGAATTACAGTCATATAGGAAGAATTCTCAGCTCCATAGCAGAATTGGAATTGGAGAGAGGGGTAATGTCCAGGATGCGCCACCGGGAGCGATCAGATCGAAAACGACTGTAGGAATCAAGACATCAAGATACAAGAAATTAAAGAAATAAAAAATAAATATAAATAGGTCCAAAACAAAAGATTCGATAGATCAAAAGGTATTAAAAAGGGTATTCTAATGTATTGTTGGGAGAATTTGCAGTCTTTGCAGGCCTCAACCAGAACCGTTCCGCCAAGCCCCTCGGCCACAGGGCGCTAAGGATCCCACCATCTTCCAGACTCTCTCCCCCCAAAACTAAACGGCGTATCAAATTCTTCTTCTTTCTCTCAACCTCATCCTCTCCCTCCCACTCTATCTATCCATTCACCATGTCTGAGCCCATCAGAAATAAGAAGGCGGACTTCCCGGTTGCACCGTAAGGATCCCCCCAGTTTTATTTTTCTCTTTATCAAAAGCAAAAAAAAAAAAAAATATACTGACTTGCAGAAAGGACCCCGCAAAACACACCGGCCAACAATGCTCCCATCTCTTCTCACGCCCAGCAGCCTGGTGTATCCAGCATCGAGGAGGGTAAGTTTTCTCTTCTCTTGTCTTGACCGACATCTCTTTGACCATTTTCTTTCTCTAGAATCCCTTGACAAAGCTGCCGCTGCTTCGCTCTTCGCCCGCAACCCTGCTCTGGTCTCTATGATCCAAGGCAAGCTGGGTCAACTTGTCGGTCGCTCATCAGGCTACATCGAATCTCTCCCCCCCTCCGTTCGCCGCCGTGTCGCTGGTCTGAAGGGTATCCAGAAGGAGCACTCCAAGTTGGAGGCTCAGTTCCAAGAGGAGGTTCTGGAACTCGAGAAGAAGTACTTCGGCAAGTTCACGCCCCTGTACCAGCGTCGTTCTACTATCATCAACGGCGGTGTTGAGCCGACCGAGGCCGAGATCGAGGCTGGAAAGGAGGATGAGGAGAGTGACGATGAGGAGACCAAGGAGGAGACCAAGAAGGAGGAGGCTGAGACCATGAACGGCATTCCTGAGTTCTGGCTTTCTGCCATGAAGAACCAGATCTCGCTCGCTGAGATGATCACCGAGCGCGATGAGGAGGCTCTCAAGTACCTCACCGACATTCGCATGGAGTACCTTGACCGACCCGGATTCCGCCTCATTTTCGAGTTCTCCGAGAACGAGTTCTTCACCAACAAAACCCTCACCAAGTCATACTTCTACAAGGATGAGAGTGGATATGGCGGCGATTTCATTTACGACCACGCCGATGGATCCGAGATTGACTGGAAGGAGGACAAAGACCTGACCCTCCGCCTGGAGAGCAAGAAGCAGCGCAACAAGAGTAAGTGCATTCGAATATCAAGATGCTATGTTGAAAAACCGATAACTGACCCTCTTTCAGACACCAAGCAGACCCGCGTTGTTAAGATCAGTGTGCCTACCGAGTCCTTCTTCAACTTCTTCTCACCCCCACAGCCACCCGCCGAGGATGACGATTCAGTCGCCAGCGACATTGAAGAGCGTCTGGAGCTTGATTACCAGCTTGGTGAGGATATCAAGGAGAAGCTCATTCCCCGTGCCATTGACTGGTTCACCGGTGAGGCTCTCCAGTTTGAGGAGCTCGGTGAGGATATGGAGGATGATGAGTTTGAGGATGAGGATGATGAGGATGAGGAGGATGATGATGAGGACGAGGAGGATCTCGGCTCGGACCGTGATGTGGACGAGGAGGACACAGACGAAGAGGTATGGCATACAATACTCACCGATTCAGATCAACCTGCTAATTTATTCTAGGATGGTGCTTCCAAGCCCAAGAAGGAGGCCGCCGAGTGCAAGCAAAACTAAACGAAAAAAAAGTTGCCGGTGGTGAATGCCCAACATGAGACTATTCGTACTCTCTGATATTTTGCTTTGCTTTCTGCCTTTTTGTGCCCCCCCTGCGTGACACCTCTCTATCTTCTAATACTCAATCAATACTTGACATAATCGGTGTGTAATTCTTGCGTCCGACGCTGTAAGGACTTGCACCCATAGCTGAGACACTCTGTCCTCATAGTACATATGTACGTATAGGTCTACGGGTATGTTTTACCCAAATCAGGAGGCAATACCAGAGACAAGACCTACATGTATTCAAAAGTTTCAGATAAACAAGACCTTTTCTTTTTCTTCCTTTTTTTTTTCAATTTATAAATAAGTAATTATAATAAAGTCGAATAAATAATGTAAATAGTAAACAGGTACTCAGTACATGTAACTACGTAGTGTAGTACCTTACCGCGTACAATGGGCGGTGACAGGCTGTGGGGGTGTGGCGCCCCCCAGTATATTCCCTAAGCTCCTTCAGGGGCTCTCGCTAAATGGCCAGTTAGTCTCAAGGGTTTTCTTTCCACTCCATCTATTTCTTATCTTCAATCTTTTATTCTATTCTTTCGGAATATGAGATGAGGGGTTGAGAAGTCCCCCTTGTCTTTGGACCCCGTTTCGATACACCTCCGAAAACACCCATTCCCGGAGCTTCTGCAAATATCCCGCCTTGACTGCATCCAGAACGATTAACGACTTACATTTCCCATGGCGCACATCTATGAGGTCGGCACACGGGCCTGGCAGCCCGATCCGACAGAAGGATGGCTGGCATCTGAGGTGAAGGAGAAGCTGGAGGATGGAGAGAAGGTGCAGCTTATCTTCGAGTTGGAAAATGGAGAGGTAAGGGTGCCTTGGTCGCTGGACGCTGGACGCGCAATCCTGTATCTTTAGTAATTTGGGTTGGTCGGCTGACACTGTTTTGATCGGGGCAGACAAAAACCGTGGAGACCACGCAGTCCGAGCTGCAGGTCGATAACAACCCCAAACTACCTCCGCTTATGAACCCTGCTATGCTTGAAGCAAGCGAAGATTTGACGAATTTGTCTCACCTGAATGAGCCCGCTGGTTTGTCTTGCTCCTAGGTGTCTTGTGCCACCCTCCCAGCTAACGGCCCTTTGAAGTCCTCCAGGCTATAAAACTCCGTTACGCCCAGAAGGAGATATATACCTACAGTGGTATCGTCTTGATCGCAACTAACCCATTCGCCCGAGTTGATTCGCTGTACGTACCGCAGATGGTACAGGTTTATGCTGGGAAACAACGTGCCTCACAGGCGCCTCACCTGTTCGCAATTGCGGAGGAAGCTTTCGCGTAAGAATAGTCCACCTCTTGCCTCTTTAGGTTTGGCTTCGCTCACACTTGATACAGTGACATGCTTCGCGATGGAAAGAATCAGACGATCGTGGTCTCTGGTGAATCTGGAGCAGGTAAGACTGTGAGCGCCAAATATATCATGCGCTACTTTGCGACCCGCGAGTCTTCCGATCAGCCTGGAAAGTACACCACCAGCCGCGCAGATGCAATCAGTGAAACCGAAGAACAAATCCTAGCTACCAACCCGGTTATGGAAGCGTTCGGTAACGCCAAAACCACTCGCAACGACAACTCCTCCCGTTTCGGCAAATATATCGAGATCATGTTCGATGACCGAACGAATATCATCGGAGCGAAGATTAGGACGTATCTTCTCGAGCGGTCAAGACTCGTCTTCCAGCCTCTCAAAGAGCGCAATTACCACATCTTCTACCAGCTGGTAGCCGGTGCTTCCGACGCGGAGAAACAGGAGCTGGGTCTCTTGGCTGCCGAAGACTTCGAGTATCTGAACCAAGGTGGCACTCCAGTGATCGACGGTGTCGACGACAAGGCCGAGTTTGAGGCGACCAGGAAGTCGCTGGCTGTGATTGGCGTGTCGAGGGAAGATCAGACAGGCATCTTCCGCGTTCTTGCCGCTTTGCTACACCTCGGTAATGTCAAGATCACAGCTACTCGCACGGATTCGTCAGTCTCGTCGACCGAGCCTGCACTTCTCCGCGCGTGTGAGATGCTTGGAATCGATCCTATTGAGTTCGCGAAGTGGATCGTGAAGAAGCAACTTATCACACGTGGCGAGAAAATCACCTCCAATCTGACACAGCAACAGGCTCTGGTTGTCCGAGACTCCGTCGCCAAGTTTATCTATTCAAGTCTATTTGATTGGCTAGTGGACAAGATCAACCGCCGCCTTGCTACCGATGAAGTTCTTGAGCAGTTCAAATGCTTCATTGGTGTTCTTGATATTTACGGGTTTGAACATTTTGCCAAGAATTCTTTCGAACAATTCTGCATCAATTATGCCAACGAGAAGTTGCAGCAAGAATTCAACCAGCACGTGTTCAAGCTTGAGCAAGAAGAATATGTCAGAGAAGAGATTGACTGGACGTTCATTGACTTTTCGGATAACCAACCTTGTATCGATCTTATCGAAGCGAAACTCGGCGTCCTGGCCCTTTTGGATGAAGAGTCTCGACTTCCCATGGGTTCGGATGAGCAGTTTGTCACCAAGCTGCACCATCACTTTGCGGCCGACAAGCAAAAATTCTACAAGAAACCCCGCTTCGGGAAATCTGCTTTCACCGTCTGTCATTATGCAGTCGATGTCACTTATGAGTCTGATGGATTTATCGAAAAGAACCGTGACACTGTGCCAGATGAGCATTTGGAAGTGTTGCGCAATTCCTCTAATCCTTTCATCAAGGAGATTCTAGACACTGCTGCGGCAGTTCGTGAGAAGGACTCTGCTGCTATGTCGTCTAAACCAGTTGCAGCAGCTCCAGGGCGCCGGATTGGCGTTGCGGTTAACCGAAAACCCACGCTTGGAGGAATCTTCAAATCTTCGCTGATTGAATTGATGCACACTATCAACAGTACAGAAGTTCATTACATCCGTTGCATAAAGCCCAATGAGGCAAAGGAGGCTTGGAAATTCGAAGGTCCCATGGTTCTCAGTCAGCTGAGAGCTTGTGGTGTCCTGGAAACTGTCCGTATCAGTACCGCTGGCTACCCAACCCGATGGACTTATGAGGAATTCGCCATTCGTTACTACATGCTGTGCCATTCCTCGCAATGGACCTCGGAGATTCGGGATATGTGCCATGCAATCCTCCGGAAGGCCCTGGGAGATGAAAAGCAAGATAAGTATCAGCTTGGTCTGACTAAAATCTTCTTCCGGGCTGGTATGCTTGCATTCCTGGAGAATCTCCGAACGTCCAGGTTGAATGAATGCGCTATCATGATCCAGAAGAACTTGCGTGCCAAGTATTACCGCCGCCGCTACCTCGATGCTCGTGAAGCAATTCTCACCACTCAGGCCTTCATTCGGGGCTTCTTGGCACGGCAACATGCCCATGAGATTCGCCGGACTAAGGCTGCTACTACGATCCAGCGGGTCTGGCGTGGCCAGAAGGAGAAGAAGCGGTACACTCAAATCCGCAAGAATTTCATTCTGTTCGAGTCTGTTGCCAAGGGATTCCTGTGCCGACGCAACATCATGGACTCTATCAATGGAAATGCGGCCAAGGTTATTCAACGTGCTTTCCGCTCCTGGCGTCAACTCCGGGCCTGGAGACAGTATCGTCGCCAGGTTATCACTATCCAGAATCTCTGGAGAGGCAAAGAGGCAAGAAATGCTTATAAGAGACTTCGCGAGGATGCTCGTGATCTCAAGCAGATTTCGTATAAGTTGGAGAACAAGGTGGTTGAGTTGACCCAGTACTTGCAGTCTCTCAAGCTTGAGAATAAAACCTTGGTCTCACAGCTGGACAACTACGACGCCCAATTGAAGTCATGGAGAACCCGACACAATGCTTTGGAGGCTCGCACGAAGGAACTCCAGGTTGAAGCAAACCAGGCTGGTATCACTGCAGCCCGGTTAGAGGCAATTGAAGAGGAGATGAGTAAGCTTCAGCACAGCCACACTGAAGCTCAAGCTACCATCAAGCGCCTCCAAGAAGAGGAGAGAATCTCCCGCGATGCTCTTCAAACTGCCAACGAGGAGTTGGAGCGTCTCAAGCTCTTGGATGCTGAGCATGAGAAAGATAAGACTGGTCTCCGGCAGCGGATTTCCGATCTTGAGGAACAGCTCGAGATTGCCAAGAGATCTGTGCCTTTGAACGGTGTGAACGGCGATGGTCTAGCCAACGGTGGCACAGCCCAGGCCCCCACCCCGAGCTTGATCAACCTGGTATCTTCAAAGAAGCCCAAGCCCAAGAGACGCAGTGCTGGTGCTGAAAGGATCGAGACCGACCGCTTCAGCGCTGCATACAACCCTCGGCCTGTTTCGATGGCGATTACCCCTGGGTCTATGGCTGGCCGTCAAAATGCGGCCATCTCTCCTGGCCTAGAGTCGGTCGAGGTGGAGCTCGAGAACTTGCTTTCTGAAGAGGAGGACTTGAACGAGGAAGTCGCTATGGGTCTTATCCGCAATTTGAAGATTCCGCTCCCAACTTCGACACCGCCACCAACTGAAAAGGAAGTCCTGTTCCCTGCATACCTGATTAACCTTGTTACGTCGGAGATGTGGAACAACGGATTTGTTAAGGAGTCAGAGCGATTCTTGGCCAACGTTATGCAGTCTATCCAGCAAGAAGTTATGCAGCATGATGGGGATGACGCGATCAACCCCGGTGCCTTCTGGTTATCCAACGTGCACGAGATGCTATCCTTCGTCTTCCTGGCCGAGGATTGGTATGAAGCACAAAAGACCGAGAACTATGAGTATGACCGCCTGTTGGAAATTGTCAAGCATGACCTCGAGAGCTTGGAATTCAACATCTATCACACTTGGATGAAGGTTTTGAAGAAGAAGCTTTACAAAATGATTGTTCCAGCCATCATCGAGTCTCAATCACTTCCCGGCTTTGTCACTAGTGAAACGAATCGATTCCTTGGAAAGCTTCTGCCCTCCAACAATAATCCAGCTTACAGCATGGACAACCTCCTCAGTCTATTGAATGGTGTTTACAAGGCAATGAAGGCCTTCTACCTTGAGGATGCCATTGTCCTCCAGACCGTTACCGAGCTCTTGCGCCTAGTCGGTGTCACTGCTTTCAACGATCTGCTCATGCGACGCAACTTCCTGTCGTGGAAGCGTGGTTTGCAGATCAACTACAACATCACTCGTATCGAGGAGTGGTGCAAGAGCCATGATATGCCAGAGGGCACGTTGAAGCTAGAGCATTTGATGGTATGACCTCTTGTTTGATACTCATTTGATAACTATACTAACGCCTTGACAGCAAGCGACCAAGCTTCTGCAGCTGAAGAAGGCTACTCTGAATGATATTGAGATCATTCAAGATATCTGTTGGATGTAAGTGAACCCTGGAAGCGACTTTTCCTATGAGTTCACATGACTAACATTATTGCAGGCTGTCTCCGAACCAAATCCAGAAACTTCTGAACCAGTACCTGGTGGCAGATTACGAACAGCCCATCAACGGCGAGATCATGAAGGCCGTCGCTTCTCGCGTCACAGAAAAGAGCGATGTGCTCCTCCTGGCTCCGGTAGACATGGAGGACAGTGGTCCGTACGAGATCGCCGAGCCGCGTGTTATCACTGCTCTGGAGACTTATACCCCATCCTGGCTCCAAACACCGCGGTTGAAGCGACTTGCTGAGATTGTGTCTGCGCAAGCGATGGCACAGCAAGAGAGGCTCGAATTTGACCACGGGATGATGGAGGAATAGATCTGTACCTGTTGTATATTAGACTTTGGGACTTCCTGTGAGCTACGGATTACGACTTGCCTGGATTATCCATGGCCTTTGCGATACAGTGATGCGCATGATTTTCATTTGTTTTCAATTGCATATGACGTCTTGGCTTATAGACCAGAAGAGATTGCTAAGAGAATTCCTGTAAATGAGTTTTCTAACATAAATGACCAATCCAAATACCACAATTTTCAAAGGGTTGATTCGGTTCCATCATGGATGTGTCAAATGTAGTATTTACATCAGGAAGTTTTGACTGTGGTAAGCCTCCTTGTCAAAGGCCGGCGTCTGACCTCCCCTAGTAAACTCGCTGATTTGGCCGAGAGAGCCGATACGAGGCAAAGAGGGTAAAGAGAGCCGAAGCAGCATTCCAGCTTGCTGGCTATATAACAGTTCAAGTCTGCCTTGGTCGATGTTTGGTTCTAGGACCCCAGGCTCCTCTAAAACAGTATACTAGTTTCTCCCGGTTCTCCTGCTAGCTACCAATGTAGCGCCATACTAACACGCAAATTTTCTGATATACCTTAGGATAGCCTAGGTCTACGTTGTCACCGGTGTTGGCAAGCTTGGCTTGATTCCGAATTCCTCGGCTCCTTAGATATGTAAATAGTACATGTATGTTTAGCTTTCTATTATCCACGTGGATGGATTCGTACTTGTCTATGGATCCTACCTATCGCTGGAGTATCACTACACCCAAACATCAGTAATCCTACCCAAATTGCAATACCTAGGTATCCCCCTGTAGCTTATCTATCCATAGTCAAGTGGCGTTCAGATAGATAACACCAGACTGGCAAATCAAGCCGCTAATGGAGCCCGTACAGCAGCACAGTTCTAGCAAAGCAGCGAGTACACCAATAGCCCGATATAGCTATTCCAAGGTAGATAAAATACGCATAAAGTCATTTCTAAACTTCAGTTAAAACATTTGCGAGTATATCTGAACTTTTCCTTAACTGTTTGCATGAGAGAATCCCCAGTGCCGGGCAGGTCGCGGCCAGCGGTAGCGCAGTGGGGTCTTCCAGAGTCTTATCTTCGACTTCGCGACTTCGCAACTTCCCAACTTCGAAACTCATACCACATACCACATCCATCTCTATCTACATAGCCAAAATGACTCTCACCAAGCTCAACTTCATTACCGGAAATCAAAACAAGCTCCGTGAGGTGCGGGATATCCTCGGTAAGGTCATTGAAGTCGACAACCAGGAGGTCGATGTCCCCGAGATCCAAGGCACAATCGAGGAGATCGCCAAAGAGAAGGCTAAACGTGCCGCCGAAGCGGTAATTTCTTCCTAGACCTTTAAAATTATATCTGCTTACGAGTGAATAGATCAACGGACCTGCCTTGACCGAAGATACTGCGCTTGAGTTCCATGCGCTCAAGGGTCTCCCTGGGCCATACATGTATGTCTTTGCTATGTTAAACACTTACTCCAGATAATAGTACTGATGGTTGTCGAAGCAAATATTTCATGGAGAATGTGGGCCACGAGGGCTTGAACAAGATGCTTGATGGCTTCGAAGACAGGACTGGCGAGGCTGTGTGTACCTTTGCCTTTTGCCGGGGCCCTGGTGAAGAGCCCATTATTTTCCAGGGGAGAACTGAGGTGAGGCAAATGCAGTCATATCAAATCTATATAGATCTAACTGTGATGTATAGGGTACTATTGTGCGGCCCAGAGGCTCAGCAAAGTTTGGTAAGTGCACATCCAACCGAGTTTCGCAGAGAATCAAGATCTGATATATGATAGGCTGGGACGCTATCTTCGAATATAACGGCAAGACATATGCTGAGATGGAAAAAGACGAAAAGGTAAGAACGATCTTGTTTCCCGCAAAAAAAAAAAAGCCATGTACTAAGAGCCACACGAACAGAACAAGGTCTCGCACCGGGGCAAGGCGCTGGTGAAGTTGCAGCATTGGCTAGCCGAAGGCCAGCAGTAAATCACCATGGGTATATAACTCGGCCTGCAAAAGACCATAGAAGAATGAGAAACGAAGATCAAAAATTTTATATGGCCCGACGAATTCCCTTAATCCGCATTCTCCGAGTGCGATTGTTTCCACGAATCGACCCATTGCGCGATCCGCTGGCAGTTTGAGTCCACATCTGAATCCTGCTCGCTGTTCAATTCTACCACGATCTCTTCGTCGAATGCCTCCCGCGCTTCGTCTGATAGGACGCCGAAGATTTCTGCGTCAACGTTCTCGTCCAGCTTTTTCTCGTGGTATCCCCTTGAGATAGATATGTTAGTTCGAAGGTGTAGATAGGGCTGCGGAGTCGATTGTCATACCGTGAAGAAAGTCGGTCGTATAGAATGTCTGTAGTGGGGCAGCGGAGGACAACGACGAGATCGATCCAGGACTTGGGGAAGAGGTCGCAGGCGTGCCAGTCAATTAAGTAGCCACCATTAGGGATTTCGTCTTCGAGGGCATCGAGGAGCTGCGTCGCGCATGGATTAGCATGTGGATTTTCACCTCTTGAAGAATGGTGGAACGAGTAGAATTCCAGGCGAAGAGTAGATCATTGTGGGAAACTTTCTTACCTTATCCTCATCGACCACCCAGGTCTTCAATTCCTCGTCATATTCATCGAAACACCCACGGTCCTTTGCGACCTGATTAATGGACAGGTGCTTGAGGCCGAGCTCTTGCGCGAGTTGTTCGCAATGGACGGTCTTCCCCACGCCAGGGGTGCCGGTGATGATCACATTTGGAGAGGTGCGCATATTTTTTTTTTATATAAAGATAGAGATCTTAAAGTGGAATTGTAAATTGTAGATTGTAGATTGAAAATGGTTTCCCCAGATGAAATAATTCCATCGGACTAATTTTCGTCCCGGCTATCTTATCGTGGAGGGGTAAGTTACTGCATTAGGGTATAAAAGGCATCAAAGGTTTTATACATAGAACAGTCTCTTGAACAAAGTATGCCATTTTCCGTATTTTTCTGCCGTTTATCTACCAAAATGAGAAGGAGGAGAAAATAAACCTCTAAACAAACCACCAAAAATACATTACGAGGCCGCATGCGCGGCCGTCTACTCTTGTTTATAGTAGCTTTGCTTTGTTTTTATTTTTCGCTTATCATGATACAAAAGGCATGCAATGTTATTCGAATCGACTTGATTCTATGTGGCTTCATGTTTCGGGCTGGTCATACATAGCCTAGTACTGATTAGTATTTGAATAATGAGAATGGACCTTGGAATAATCACTCACTTGAGAAGCTCGAAGATCTTGTACTTTTGCAGATAAGGCGTTCCTCTGCGATATGCTTTGAGAAGGCGGGTAGGGTCCGAGGGCTTCACCAAGGCCCCAACCAGACGCTCCATTGCAGGGGAAGTCTTGAACATGGGATCGAACACGAGCAGGTTTGCGCTGCCGTTTTCTCGTATTTCAAATCCGACAATTGTCATAGAATGACCTGACTTGAGTTAGAGAGAGATAAATACGTGGTAAAGTCTTAAGAGGCTGTACCTTGATGTTGGAAGTATATCGGAGGGAGATCAGTCTGGACGATCTTTGTCTCGTCTTCTGGGCACGCTGATCGGAAATAGTCGGCGACATCAATGTAAAGAGCATCACAGGCCCGTAAATCGCTTCGCTCTGACAGACTTCTGGCTTCGCATCTGGATATCGGGGTCAGTGGGGATCGAAGCGAGGCAGACCAGACAACTCACGGAATTCCTAGGCTCATGAAAAGTGCTTGTGCCTGGATACTCGTTAGCATATAGAGGATAATCGATGCCGAAAGACTTACTTCAGGGGTCCCAATAAACTTGCGTGTATCCTTGATGCCACCTGTCTCGGCTCTTCCAGAGCTATTGAACCCCATATCCCAGGCCGATTCAATCATATCCTGCAGTTCAAGGATCGTTGGCCCCTTATTGGGGAAGTGTTCATGACCAAAACCACGAGACTTTTTCAGCCAAGAAACCATCATTTGAATATTGCGATAGCCACAAAACCCACCTTCCCGACGCAGCTTGCAGATATGGCGGACTTTGGGGCTACAGAAGAATGCCCGCTGGACGGATTTGTCCTGTTCGCACAGTCGAGCAAGAACAGGAATCAGATGATCGGTCTCATTTTCTACTGTTTCGCGTCTTGTAAATTTGCCGTCCGATGTGATTTGGGTTTGCTTTGATATGCTGCCGCCTTTTTCCAGCATTTTCTTTAGCCATGATGGCATTTTCTTCTCGTGGGCATGAGGACCCAGTTCCGACCGCTAGATATTTATTAGGACTTATCTTTAAAGATGAAAAGTGTGGCAAATACCCCTAATCGCTTTGTGCCATCGGCATTGGTTGTTCTTGGCGGACTGTGAGGCCGTGGTGGCTTGGCGGTGTTTACTCGCGAGGAGTCTCGTTGCATTCCACGTTTGCCTCCTTTGTAAGATTCAAGCATATCGAGTGAATCTTCATCATCAAAGGACCGATCATCCCCAAGGCCATATGCATCTACAGTTGAGCGTGCCGTTGCGGCCCCGAAGTCGTCCAGTGCCATGACCTCCGCAACGTGTAGATCCAGATGGCTCGAGAGCTCAGCGCTTGCTATTGTCTCACCACATCCATGTGGACAGTCGACATATTTGTCTACACCATCCTCGTCCACTGGTGGTGGAGCCGAGTTTTGGCCGGTAAATTCTTGCGGGTTGTCCTGCAGGAAACCAGTTTCCCCAGTTTCTGGATGGCAGAATTCGATGTGTTGGGATACGAAATCAGCATCGGAGTCTGTGAAAGGACAAAAAGGGCATGATATGGTGTTGTCAGTCATTATGGATTTTTTCTTTTCATCCAGCGCTGACGCTGAGAGGGAAAATTGTTAGGTTCCTTGGGAGATACTTGTGAGAGGAGCAAAATATATATCTGCATTAAATGCAGAATGCAGAAGAAAAGCCAACGTTGATCGAACAATAAAGTCAGAAGTATAGACAAAGAATCAATTTGATGCCTAAACGAGCAGAAGGGTGCCCGTTTCCCGAGACCCACTACGGCAGAGTTTAGCGTCCAAGTCCACGAGGTACTTGTATATTACACGAGGTCGTTCTTTCCATCTTTACCTTCTTACCCGGACTTCCTTCCAACCTTCCAAGGTTCCTTCCTTTTATGTTATGTAAACATTTGAACTTCGGGCTCCCAACTTAGACATCACATGATTATTTCCTTTTGTAAGAATCAGTATCCGAGGTCATCCGGACTGGGCACCTTACCTTTCTGGGCAATACCTCGCAGAATACCCATAACGATAAAAAGGCTGACCTAAATCTATAATAACTCATCGCAGAAATATTCCTCGGCCCCTTGGAACAACAAGAAGCTTGCAAGAATGCAGCAGATTAATAACGTCGGTTGGTTTGATGTTGGCATGCGAGACGATTCGAGAATGGCTGTTAGCGAATACAGTCGACTTAAGGAAACAGCGAGTGAACTCGCGAATCCTCAGAGTCAATGTCCGATGGTCTGTGCGTTGCTCGGAAGAAAGAACAAGGACTATGCCCTTCAGCAGCTTTTCCCTCGCAATAACATTAAGCGACATGACTCCGACGCAAATATAAAGTTGTGCTCGGATCTGGTCCCTTCAAACTCTCACTTCCCAGTGCTCTTTGCTGATGGTGATACCGGACAAAGGAATTACGCCCCAACGTCTAAGAGACTCCAGCCTACCGCCCACCCACCCGGTTTGGTGGGATTGTAAGTCAGGTAAAACACTGTTGCTAGTAATCTGGGCACGTCTCGTCTTTCTGTTTACAGACGTTGTGTGTATTTTTGTCGAAGACTTTTCCGGTCTGGATGAGATAGTAGAATTCTTGGAGTGCTGTGTCAGATTACAATCAGCATCCCCTTTGCCCCACGATACCTGCCCAAGAATAATTCTAGTTTTCTAGACAACCACAGATCAGGTATCGTGGGGAAAGCGGAAAGAAGTCTGCCAAAGGCTACAAGACACAGTACATGGAAATTTCGATGCTACCTTTTCTGGTGTCCATGCAGTTTGGTTGGCTGGTGGCTGGCTCTCTGAGACGGCGCGATATGAGCGATTGAGAACTATGATCGCGGCACAATTAGATAGCATGAGAATTGTTCGCCAAAGACATAATATCCTGCTCAGTGCTAACGATTTGAATGCTCTATTTCAGACTTCATTTGAACACACTTTACGAGATATCGAGCGCCCATTTGAGCTTATTGGAGCTACCCGGATAGGTCGAGAAGTGAGCCCGTGCCTAATCACTAATCTGGGTCACTATTTTAAAATTGGGGCCCAGCCTGAGAAACGGCTACAAGATTTAGCGCCATCTGTTGCATCAGCGTTATTTATGGACCATTACACGCCTGAAATGATTGGTATGACTGGCACTGTTTGATTAGTTTCTCGGTATTAACGGGAAAATAGGACTTGATCCTCGTATGGTGTTCTGGGCTCTCTATCGGCCTGCGGTGATCGAGGCGTTAACTGAAAGCAAAGACTAGTGGTCGGAGTTCTGCCCCACAGCTTTCGCAGCAATGATTGAATGAGCAATATCCAGATCCCTTGGGATCTAGAGGGTGGCCAGATCCGTGCCCAAGAGTCTATATCTGGCTTAATTGGTGTGATTCAGAGCAAGACTGTCGAGCAGACCGGCACACTCTGGACTTGGGAAAATAAGGTGAGTTTTGCCTATACCGTGCGTGCTGCTTTCTAATGCGTGATAGGAATACCCATGGTGAATAGTGCCATTTTCGTCGCCGATTAAATGCAAAATCGCCCACATCCATGGAGTGCTGTAGCAGCTCCTTGAATTCCATAATCGGGGGCGAAGTAAATTAGTTACAGAGCTGAGGGTAATCTTTGCTACTCGCTCAGCCAAGGTTGACTGCAACTGCGGACAAATATCTCTAATTGTACAACTTTTGTCCAAGCTGCGACTGTACCTTAGTCTTGATATCGATACCCCAACTGTCTATCTGTCCTGGAAGCTGCTTTGGGTGGTGAGATTGGAACAGCCTTGCATGCGCTCGCTAATAGATAAGAAACATTCACCTTTTGGTCCACTAGAGCCTTACAGAACTATAAAATCTTTGATATGCGCGTGTATGGATTGTTTCATGCTGCACCCCAATTCAGTCTTCCCATTTGCTGTATCATTATCCACCATATCCAGCCCTGATTGATTCCAGGCTACCTACACTAGCTCCATGGCTGTAAGAAACCAACCGGGAAAGAAAATAATGGATTGAACTAGGGGGGAGAGAGAGAGGTGTCAACTTTGGAGAGGAGCAGAGGTCCTATCTACTCAGGGGAAGAAATTTCCCTCAACAGTGGCTCAATACAGTACTCGGCTCTATGTTTCTCAACATGATCGTCTATTCACGAGCACCGATATCTCGAATATATGCGTCAAGTGTGGGTGACCTGCCCAAAAATGTCTCGAGGGCCATCATCTCATTGTGACTTCCTCCGGGTGCTAATATCAGTTTTCGGTACCGGAGACCAGCATCACGGTTTATTGGATTTGGGTGAAAGATGGTTGAGAGACATTGCATACCAATGGGAGTAAGACTTGAAGTAATGGGTTTATGACGTTTCACTGATGGGTTTCACCTAGGCACGAACAGGATAGATGTTAAAATTGGCTGCATGGCTGTACTTGCCCTCTCGAGGGTAGATATTAAAGTAAAGAAATCCAAGAAAAGCCGATTGCTCATCTCTCACACCAAAGGCTTGAACGTTGGGATTTGTCGATAATTTATATTTAGAACACAATCGTTACTAGTCATGTACATAAATTTATTCGCTTCAAGAAATCTGATAGAAGACCCAAATAGAGCGTCACCGAGGGACGAAATGCCGTTTATTTGTATAGGAACTTCTCACATCAAATCTTTCTTAAAAATGCCAGCGCATCTCCGGCTCGAACAGTATCGCCTGGTTGAACAAGCACCTTCTCAATCCTCAAAGACTCATCAATGCCATCTCTCTTGTCTCCATCGTAGGAGACGGATACTTCCATTTTCATTGCCTCAAGTATGACAACAACCTGAGCAGGCCGGATAACACTGCAGTCTGCAAAGTTGACCTTCCACACGTTTGCATCGAGGGGCGCATACAACGTCAGGATATCAGGATCTAGCAATCTTCTGTTAGTATGTTGTAGTAAATGCTAAATTGTTCGCGAAATTTGAAGCTGACCTTCTCTCAATAGTGTAATTTCATCAGCAGGAAGGTTGTTTTGCGCTTTCTCGGCCATCCATTTGTCCATTGATTCCTTTTCCAATGCTAACATCTTTACCTGTGCGTTGGCTTGTTGAGACTTGAATTCCGCTACTTCGTCTCTGGTTTGCTCAAGAAGGCGATTGTGCGCGCCCATATCGAAAATGACATCTTCGTACTGGAATTTGTAACAGCCAGCTCGGAAACGTGCCATATCACGCTCAAGCTCTTCCTTCCCGACTCGATAGAAGGTAATCTGGTCGAAATCACGGAACAGACCCGGCTGACTTGGCGAGAAGTCGGGCTTGATTCCCAACTGGTCAAAGCATGGAATAGTTTGGCCCGTCATCTGATATCCTCCAGGGGAATCAACGGGGTAGATGCTGTTAAAGGTGGCATGTTAGTTTCGTCAAAATTAGTGGTAGAAAAAAAAAAAGAAAGCAAAAAAGGCTTCCTTCATGCACGATCCACCCCAGCTGACACTTCCTTCTGGGGTGTATACCCGACTAGGGTTCTGCTTGGGGCATGTCAAGCGATAACGAGGATCAACTGGCAAACAGATAGTATCGCCACAGAAGAACCCGACACAAATAGCCATGAATTCGACCGAAAGGAAGATATTAACCAGTTCATCATGCGTAATACCGTTTATATTTGCCACAAAGTCCATATTACTTGGTAAGAATGGAGCATGTGGTCTTTGTGTCTCCATGTATCGCTGGATAGCTTCCTGCTGAGCCGGGCTTTCGAAACAGATGGGAAGACGGAACTTTCGGCTTGGGACGTTGGAACTGCTGAGATCACCAATGGTCTTTTGTAACGATACTAAAAGGTTGACAAGGTCGCCCTGGGGGAGCTTCAAACCATCGTAATGGATTAGGAGCGCTTTATTTCGCCAAAAATTAGTCCAATTCAAAGCCGACACTGCGAAAGGAAACCCATAATTGCAGCATCCGGTGGTCTTATAGACTGCTTGTCTCAAAGCCTCTTCAGACCCCTGAGACTCCTTGAAAGCCTGGTCCAATGCTGTCACACGGCAACGATAATTAAGATCAAACTTTCCATTACCGAACTCGACCAACAAGAACTCATCCCCACCCTGCCAGCGGAAGTTAGAAATTGACAAGTATAGCAGGCTGCACTATCATTTACCTGTATAAATGTCATAGGAATCCCTGATTCACTCAGTTCGGTGCGGTAAACCAACGCTTTTCCCCAGTTGCCAGAAAGAGTTGACTCTGGTAACGTGGAAGCGAAGATTGGCTTGATGCTATCCATATTGCACTGGCCAGCTACAAGCGCAGACACACTTTCAATAAACTGTTCCAATTCGGCACGGGCACGAAGAGCATCTTCCAATGATACTCTGCGGTATTGAATAGTGTCACCAGATTTTAGTTGACCCATACGCCATAGACTGGCTTTCACGATCGTGGTGGAGGAAATGAAGCTGCCAAGATCAGGGGCATCAACAGGGAAGATGCAAGGACTAAAATAGTTAGTTGAGCTACTAGAATTAACCGCAAGGAATTTGCTAGCAGGACTTACCTGTCTCCCGTCCAGTTCAATGATCCAGTAGGGTACCCGTATTCGATAACATTGCTAGGATGTTGCCCACCCTTGCCCATCTAGGAGAGGGCCCAACAAGGCGAATTCCACCTCTTGTGGCATTATGCGAGACATCCCTGAAATAAAACAGTTAGGAGTGCGTTATGATACCTCCTCCTACCCTTGCTTGGAATAACATACCAGACTGTGTTATAGATCATGTCGATATCTTCCGGTACAATATAGCCCTAATCGTATGGTCCAACCATAGCATCAATGTCCCAGTGACGGGAGTATATGGGGCGCAAATGGTCGGGTAATGAAATCTCCCGGTCTGCTTCAACTGCATCGAGTTTCGAAATGGCCAACATATCGCCTGGAGCGAGCGATCTTCCTTGGTATCCACCGATCCCAAGAAGAGGAGAGGTTGATCTCGACCCAAAGTATGGGGCGCTGTATACATGATTAGTTCTAGGCCAAACAAGAAATCTTGATGTGTAGCTTACATGGCTGGAAAGCCCCCAAGAATACCGAGATATGCTATTAGTAAGTCAGCAGAGTCAACCTAGGATATTAAATATGGGGAATATCCTACCTCGAGATCCTCCAGATCCATTCAGCTTTCCGATTGATGATATTTGACCAGGTTTGATATGAAGTCTTGTCCACATTGGGACTTCGATCCCGTCGAGTGTCATGTCCATTGGAGCACCGCAGACAGATATGCAAGCTGGAACTAGAAATCGTAGTTCTGGCCCTTTCAATGTGATCTCTAGACCTTCAGTCCCGGAAGGATTTCCTGCCAAGATGTTGGCAACTGCAATATTATCAGAACTCTGCACACGTAGAAATGGACATAATGCACGTCATAACTATACCTTGAAATGCCAAAGGGTCCTGATATCTATATATTAGCCGATGAACGTTTCACGGCTTCGGGACTTTAGCTCACCATTGGCCCAGCTTGTGGGATTCCACGCCCGGCACTTGGACGTCCTGGATAGTCTTGTATTGTTGTATATAACCCTGGTGATATGACATCGATAGCAGCTGGAGTGAATTTGAAATTGGTCAAAAAATTAGTCAACGTATGTCCCGTGTGGAACTTATCAGACTGGATAATGGCGTTCAAAAACTCCAAATTTGTCGGTGGTCCGCAGATGGTCGACTGCGATAAAACATCTCCCAATTTTTCAATAACCGCTGTCCGATCAAAGTCATGTACCATGAATTTTGCGATCATAGGGTCTAAGGTTGGCGGGTCAGCGTACGTCTTTATATGACATATTTTATCCAATAACCGACCGTAATATGTGGAAATCCGAGTTCCAGTAGCGACCCACGTGTCAATTCGAGTGCCGCTGAGCTCCTTCCATTCAACATGTTGAAGTAATCCAGGAGACGGCGAGTAGTTTCGAGTAGGGTTCTCTGCGTACACACGGGCTTCAATTGCACAGCCTGAAGGCTTGCCTGGTTGTAAAGATTCCAGATACCCCTTGTCCAGACCTCCGAGATTACACAACTCCCGGTCGGCTTGTTGAAGCATGAGCTTCACAATATCAATATTGTAACAGAGCTCAGTGATGCCGTGCTCGACTTGGAGACGAGTGTTCATTTCTAGAAAGAAGAAATCTCCCGATACGTCATCAACTAAGTATTCAACGGTACCTGTAGATCCATATCGAATGGATTTTGTCAAAGCAACCGCCGCAGAGGTGAGCTTCTCACGAAGACCTGATTTTTATCAGCTGGATAAGTTGTCCGGTAGAGGAGTGGTAACTTACCTGGGTGTTTTTCCACAAACGGGCTGGGGCACTCCTCGATAACCTTTTGATGACGGCGTTGAATTGAGCACTCTCGCTCTCCGATATGAATTGCATCTCCCATACCATTGCCAAAAACTTGGACTTCGATGTGATGACTCTCGGGATAGTAGCGCTCCATAAAGACACCAGCATTCTTAAACAAAGTTTCTCCTCGGGAACGGACTTGCGTCAAAGACTCTCTGACCTCTTCCACGGATTTGCATATCATCAAGCCCATACCACCACCGCCACCGGTGGCTTTTAGCATGACCTATGGTGCATTATGGTTAGTAGGCATTGTAGCAGAAAAGGATTATAGGGATGAGTACCGGGTATCCTAATTCATTTGCTGCTCTCACTGCCTCGTCCTCTGTAACGAGCAGTCCCTGCGTCCCGGGAACAATTGGCACACCAGCCGCCACAGCGATTTCACGAGCTCGATGCTTCAATCCAAACGCTTCTATGGCTTCTGACCGAGGGCCGACGAAAATCATCCCGGCATCGGCGATAGTTTGGGCGAATTCCACATTCTCCGATAGGAACCCATAGCCCGGAATAATGGCATCGACTTGATGGGAACGGGCGATTTCTATAATTGAATTTCTAGTGATCCATTATCGTTTCAGTTTCAGTTTCATAGCGAAATATTTTTGACAGTGACAGGAGACAAACCCGTTGATGTATGCGGTGGAATCGTCACCCGGCAGTAGTACAGCCTCATCTGCCACCCGAATATGATTTGATGTTGCGTCGGCAGCAGTGTAGATTGCAATGGTACGGATACCTAACTCTCTATTTCAGGCTAAGAGTTAGCTGGGCTACTTTTGACAATAGAGACTTTGCTTACTTGGCAGTTTTGATGATGCGAACAGCGATCTCACCGCGATTTGCGATCAGTAAAGTCTTCAATTTCTCCATTGCAACGTGTGGATATGGAATTCTGGGAATATGCAAATAGATATTAGTACATCCAAATTCCATTCGAGGTGCATCTCTAGATAAGCTTATCATAGTCTCCAAGTCTCCAACGTGAAACGCCGAGTGTTGGGGTAATTGGCGTTCTTCCGACTTATGGACTACCCTGATAGTATCAAGAAACCTACCAGTGTAAAGAGGGGCTGGAAACCCCCGGTTATTTCGGCCATTCCTCCATAAAGTGCCTGGATATCCCCGGGTCGGATGCATTAGCTTATCTTTTGCCTTTCATGTCTGCGAGGGAACACAAACGAGTGTACCAGATATGTGGGCCTTGACCCTTCAATCCCCCACATTTTGTAACCGATCCTCTGACCCCTGAACCCAGGCTTGTGAGCCTTGTAGAGAGAAAAAGGTGCGCTGTGAGTTGGGCTCACCTGATTGTCCGAATAAGCCACCTTGTGCACGATATCGCAGAGAGAGCAAGCCATGCTTTTTTGCCGCATCGAGGGTCAGAAAGACCGGTTCCATAAAGCGAAGAGCGCAATCACCTCTTGCTCAAGAACCTATATCGCAGCGTGGGACTTACTTTTCCGATTTGACATCAGTGTCTCACAGTAATCCAAGTCATTCTGTACCAAATAAAGACAGTCAGACGGTCCCGGAAGATGGACGTGCTGCAGCTGCTTTGCTTGAGGGTCACCCCCGAACCTATCATGATGCATTAACATTGCTATCAGAGGCTTGTGAGCACAGTGAGGCTCAAAAAGGGTTGACTGATAGTTCGGCCCTGGCCAACCCTCCCCAAGGAGTCGGACAGAATCCCACTGACCCAACTCTTCATGTTCATACCGATACTGGCACCGACAAAAGCACCGATGACGCCCTTCGCGCCTGGTCAAATGTACGTTTTGTCCGCGGGGGACTTTTCACTGCGGAGGAAGCGCTAGACATGGTTGATCATTTTTACAACCTTCAGTCAGCCTTCTCACCCGTTGTGCCGGAATACTTTCGCAGTCATTCCCAACACGCGACGCTGATCGAGGAGGAGCCCGTATTGACTATCACCATATTGATGATTGGATCGCGTTATCGAAAGTGGACAGGACCAGCCGCGGTCGCACGTTCCTATATTGTTCATGATCGGATTTGGAGATATCTGCAGGGGATGATTTCACGATTGTTTTGGTCAGAAGACCTATTCGTAGGTGAATTCCCTTCTCTCAGAGACCCTTTTCTCGGTCCTGGAGGGGGGCCACGACCAGCATATACGGATAGTTGGTCGCATGGGTTCCGCACGCTAGGAACGTGCGAAGCATTGTTGCTCTTGCTAGATTGGCATCCGCGGGCTCTTCACTTTCCGCCCCCAGACGAAGATACATCGTCAATCGTGATTGCCGAGCCAAAGAGACGGTGCAGCAGTGCTAGTACCACAGGATATTACGGGCCTGGGTCCGGACATGACTGGCTCGCTCGATCAGATCGCCTATGCCACTCCATGCTTTCCACTGTTTTGATGCTGGCTACCGAGATGGGAATTTTCTGCGAAGATAATTCCTTCTGGCAAGATTATGAAATTAGGCACGACCATCTAAAAGTCACTCGTGACCAAGAGAGGTTTCACCGTATACGGTCCTTGATATGGGTTTACGCGACACAACAGCCGGGTCGACAAGGTAGACATATCCTCAACAAAAAGATCCTATACCGCCATTTAGAAATACTAATACTAACAAATATTTTGAAATGCTATAGGACGAAAGAATCCGGTGCAATGCACTCCCACGAAAAGCCCCGGCATACGGAACGATGACGCAACGGAATGCTGGATGCGTGTTGCAATAATTATGAAAAATGCAAACGACCTTCTCTTCGTGTCACCAAAATATACTGGCGAAATTATTCGCAATGGACAATACCTTCAACTTATTCGCGGCCTTGACCCACTTTTAAACGAATCGATTCTTGAGTTTGATGACGCCAAGTGTATGTATCACCCCTGAAGCTGTGTGATTAAAGCTCATTTGTGTAGTGGCGAAGCAAACACGACATATTTTGAGCATTGAGTACGAGTATGCGCAACTCTGTATTTTCAGTCTCGCCTTGCAAGCTGTAATTAATTGAAATTCCCGCAATTCTGCAAGTTCTAGAGCAGAGAGATGTGAGCAAACCACTTCAGCAGCAGAGGAGAAGTATCTAAGGGGAACTGTTAAGGCGGCTTGGACTATACTAAGAATTGTGCTCGATGATCTACTTCCCCGTGGAAGTTTAACGTATATTCCCGTTCGATCATACTCCAGGGTTCTCGGTGCGACGTTGATTCTTCTCAAAGTAAGTGACTCTACTCCGTTGCTCCGTCCATCTCGTTTGATTTCATTATCCTAAACCGTGGACTCAGTGTTGCGCGGCCGGAATTAGCGATATCGATTTACCCATGTCCCTCGATCTAGTTCGGCGAGTCGCTGTTGGTCTTCGCGACTCGGCAGTCGATGATACACACTTGAGTGCGCGCTGGGGTGATCTTCTTGAAAGTCTCGCCAGTCGACTTCAGTCTCGCCTAGCCGAACCAACCACGCCGAAAGTCCCATCAATAGCAATGCTGTCAAAAGATCAAACGGGCACCTCTCATGTCGCTCATGAAACACAGACATCAGCAATTAATTGTTCTCCTCGAGATATACAGAGAAGAACTGACCCTGAACCTGAACGTGACAATATCTTGGATCCCCACCGGCCAAGTTCGTTTGATTCTAAACATGACACACAGTTTGATGACTGGTCAATGTGGTGGGATGATCAGTTTTCTCAGGTAAACCTCAACTACATGCCTTGGTTTCCAACTTTGGGCCTCGTTGGCGGAAGTGATCCCTCATTTTCAAACGATGTCGCTGATAGTGCGTTTTGAAAGTGTTGGGCCAACTCATTGAGCGTTGATCAAGTATCGCTAGATAATATGTATAGCCGCTACTATATAAAAATCTTAGCCAGTTCCCTCTCAACTATGTAAATTGGTTCTATCATGCAAATTTGTCTTCTTCCGCCGGACTACAATAGACCCCCCCCCCCATGTCTTGATCAAGTTACCTTTTCCAACTTCGATTTAGTATCTTCAGCAGCCAATTGAAAATGTGTATTTGGTTGCATAAGAGCATGGTGTGGCCTCTGCCTATTTAGTTGACAAGTCACATATTTTGTGGATCCTAGGCAAATAGGAGTTCTTGGGTTAATTTAGTCCCGGGTAACTAATGCAGGAAAGCGGCCTGGCTCCGACCCGAGTCTCCAAAAGGTGGGCCTACTAACTACGAGCCATACGACGCAAAATCCGAGCTGCTTCAACTTTTAACTGACTCGATATACGACTTTTTATCTATCTTTACATTTTTGCCAAACGATTTGACCCATCCTTGCAAAACTGGAGCGCTTTTGAGAAACCAGATCTCACAGACTCCCATACTCAATATCACCCATAACCAATCGAGCGACAATTTCCTGCAAATATGGGACCCATCAAGCACAAAGCCCTGATCAACGTTGATCTTGGAGAGGGGTTTGGAAATTGGACAATCACTTCAGATGAGGATTTGCTTCCATTCATTGACCATGCCAATATTGCATGTGGATTTCATGCTTCGTATGTCTTCCCTTTCCTCTGTCTGACTGCCACAATTGCGATAGTCAATCAGCTGGAAACCTTACGCAATCATGCTTTAAGATTCTAATGGCATTCCGCTCACACATCTTTCTATTGTTAGTGACCCCCTTATAATGATGGAGACCGTTCGCAGCTGCAAAAAGCATGGCGTGAAGATCGGAGCACACCCTGGCCTGCCAGATCTACAGGGCTTTGGTCGTCGTGAAATGAAACTTTCCACGGACGAACTTACTGCAATCACCATTTACCAAGTCGGAGCACTCACGGGGTTCTTAGACCAGGAAGGAGTCCCCCTTCACCACGTCAAACCTCACGGGATGCTCTATGGTATGTGCTGTAGAGACTATGAGACCTCTAAGGCCGTCTTCAAGGGCATCCCCAAGGGTGTTAAGGTGTTCGGGCTTCCGGGTACTTGTATGGAACAAGCCGCCAGAGATTTAGGACTCGAGTTCATCGCGGAGTTTTACGCGGATGTCAAGTACAATTCGGATGCTTCTCTCCTCATTGAGCGCAAAAAGAAGTAAGTCTTTATTTTTGTCTTCTTGTTCTTAAAACTATATCTAACATTGTCTTGCTTCCACTATTCTAGGGCTTGGGATCTTGCCGAGGTCCGGACACGCGTAACACAGCAGATGGAAACATGCACTGCTCCTGCAATCGATGGATCAACATGCGAACTGCCTGTCAAGGATTATCCTATCTCCATATGTTGTCATTCCGACGTTCCTGGGTGCTTGGAGCTGGTGAAGGAGACAAGAGCCGCTGTTGACGCGTTTAACAATGCTTACTTCCCCAACAATTAGTTAACTATGTAGAGAAATGAACGTTATTTTACGGTAATTGGATTCAATGAATTTTTCAATGATCAAGTTGGGGTCATATTCCTTTCTGCATATGTATCATTCTGTTCTTCCTTTTCTAGTCCTTAATGATAAGCCAACTGGTGTAAATCGTTAGAGCTTAGCTGTTTACAACCCCAAATACCCCAACTAAGGTGAGCCAAATATTGAGATACCGGATAATGTCGGTTGGGGTCGGATCGAAAACAAGAGAATCCGACTGGATAGCTCTGTCTCGGCTCCTATCTTATCAATTACACTCCTCAGGTACCGGGAAGGACTCCAAATCAGGAGCGAACTCTATGCTCATCGACCACCGAGACCCATATTCAAGGTGATAGGGTTGAATGGGGAAAGTGGTGGATCAGCCATGTGCTCCGGGGTATCACTTGGCGGGTTTAGCCCACAGCAATATGGTCAGTTAAGTTTCAACCCCAACAATCGTGGTCGTATGGATAGTTCATTGCTATCCTCGTTCCCCAGCCATGTATGATAAGCCATTTCCAGGACCCTCTCTGATTAATTGAATGTTTTTTATACCGGAGGTGGAGAAGCCTGATAAGAGAGGTGTAATAAATGCGTCGATTCCTTTGTTTCACTATTTGAACTCAAGCTTATATCCCAATCTAAAATCTTCAAACTACCCCCAGCAAGAGTTATCTCGGGTATTCTCGAAGAGCTGAATTGCATCCAGCTAAGCCGAGATGGACGATCCTCTTCCCATCCCCGGAACGGTCCAACAGGTGGATCTAGACCACACCCTGCGCCAGAGACACAATGACGAGCAACGAGATATCGTCCTGATTCCTCACCCAAGCTCTCATCCTGATGACCCTCTCAATTGGTCCCGCAACCGCAAATTTCTGAGCAGCACCTGTCAAATGGCCTGGTGTTTCCTTACCGCCGCCCTCATCAGTGGTCTGTCATCTTCCTATCTCCTGATCTCGGAAGATACAGGTATTTCGGTAGCAGATCTCAGCACAGGAAATGGTCTCATGTATCTCTTCATGGGTTGGGGCACCTTGTTGACCCAAAACCTGGCGCAGGACTTTGGTCGTCGGCCAGTCCTCTTGGTTGGCATACTTGGCTCATCGCTGTTGCAGATCTGGTCTACGTATATGAAGTCGGTGGGTGAATGGTATGCCAATCGAATTCTTCTTGGCATTTTTGTTTCACCCCAGGAAGCCTTGATCGAGCTCTGCATTGCGGATATCCACTTTTCCCATGATCGGGGCTTCCACATGGGTATTTATAACTGGACGCTGTGGTGCGGTGCGTTCATGTCACCTATCGCTGGTGGATTTGTAGCCGAGAGGTTCGGTTGGAGATGGATCCAATACATCCTGGCCATTATTTGTCTCTGTTTCACTATCCTCACCTTCTTCGGCTTTGAAGAGACGATGTTCTTCCGCCAAGTGAATATTCAGGAACCGGAATTTTCCACATCCAAAGACATCAGAGATCTGGAGCCATCCATTGAAAGCGACGGCAAGATGAGGTCCGAACCTAAAGAGCCAGAGGATTCCAGTGTATCTCCTGTCGTTGTTGAAGAGACTTACCTGATTAAAACATACACCCAGAAGCTGAAACTGTGGGGATTAAGACATCCTTCTCAACCTTTCAACTTTTTTCGGTCAATCTTTCTTTCCTTCCGTCTTCTATGCTTCCCTACAAACATCTTTTCCGGTCTTCTCGTGGGAAGTATTCTCGCCTGGTACAATGTTCTAGGGGGTTCCTTAGCGGAAGTCCTAGGAGGCGCCCCCTATAATTTCACCACAGAGCAGATTGGCCTTACCTATTTTGCTAGTGTGATAGGAGTCTCGGTTGGATGCTACTTCAGTGGCTGGCTTAGTGACGTCCTTGCAATCAAGTTGGCCCGAGGAAGAAACGGTATCAAGGAGCCCGAAGATCGTCTCTGGATGTTCTTGATTGCCCTCGTCGCACATCCTCTGGGGTGTATTCTTTATGGTGTTGGAGCAAGCCACCACATTCCATGGATTGGAGTGGTCATCGGAATGGCCTTCATCTGCATCACTCTACCAATGGGATCTGGCCTAGCCATTACCTACATTATTGACAGTCAAAAGGAGCTGGCAGGAGAGTCAATTGTGACCGTTATCTTGATCCGCAATACAATTGGTGAGTTGCAATGCCATTCCAGGTCAATCAATATTATTCAGTGAACTGACAATAATTTGCTAGGTTTCGCTTTTGCATACGCGGTCAATCCCATGATTACGAATATGGGACTGCAGAATACCTTTATTCTGATAGCAGTGTTGGGAATGGTTTTCTGGAGTGGGTGTTTGCTGTGGATTAAAATTGGAAAATCGGCTCGAAGGTCTATTGCTAAACCCTACTGGAATCTGGTTGAGATTCATGGACTTGTTGCTCACTGATCTTATTTTTCGATCTGGTTAGAATGGACTTCGGCTTTTAGGTCATAAGCTAGTATCACAGAGGAAATGTTTCAGGTGCTAATGTACAATTACTAAAATTCAAAGTGTTCCACATGTTAGATCATATTATACTGAAAGTATTCAACCACCTTCGGGAACTCAGATAGCATGCAGAAAATGGTAACATAAATCAGAATGGAACGACGGGTAAACAGGTATTGTTTATTCTTGCTTCACTATATAATGAGACTATGTGGTTTAACCTTTTTATCTGAAATCGACAATACAGCACACACGACTGTTCGTCCTTTTAGGCAGGTTATTTTTGAACCCCTTCGTCATAAAATCTCATCTTCGTTTTCTCTCTTAACATGCTCCGGCCATAACATCTTACGTCTCGCAACTGCAATTATGGTAGCCCCTCCCACACCCAGCCACATGATAACCTGCAACACAGTCAGAACTGAGGTGACCCACAGGATAGCTGGTGACTGTAATACCTCCCCTATGGTGATTGTCGATATAACAAAGCCCGTGTTAGGAAATACCATACCCCAGTACGCAACCGACATGGGAGGTGGCCCCGCACCTCCGAACATTCTAATAGAAGCCAAAACGCTAACAGCAGCGATGCAAAGATGGAAGAAAGCCATTGTCCAAACGAAAATAGCAAAAAAGGAAGCAATCACGAGTGCAATATCACCAGTGCTCACAGTGATGTTTCCAGTAGACATGGGATCTGCGTATGAAATAATGTATCGCTCAGGGAAGGCTTTCACCGACTCGTCTGCCATACCAATCAATGCAAGACCAGTAAAGCTCCACGGTCCAACAGCAATAAACATCTGTAGCCGTTCTTCCCGTTCTGGGAGACCGCGTTTGGCGAGGAAATATTGGTATTCGGCGTAAATAAGCGAAGACATGATGAAACCGAAGCCTTGTAACGTAACACCACCGACTAGAATGGTTATTGCTTGGTCTCGTGGTTGGGATGCCGCAATTGATGACGCGATCGTGCCGGAAAGCATTGCTGGGAAGCAGGGCAGTAGCTTGGCGATTGGGGAAGGTTGCTTTCTACCCAAGGCAATGTGGTACAGATACCAGTTATGGAATATTGCTGAGAGTGTAGACAAGGCAACGTAGATCCAGAAGACGATTCGTAGAGCAACCGGCAACCAGGGGCCGCAGGCACTGGCTCCATAGGCTTGTGCTCCGAGGATGATAGTCGCGATAGCTAGTAGACATGTCGGCGCGTAATAACTTTCGTTGGCATCTTGGAATGACTCTTTAAGGGCAGCTGGTCTATATATGAAACGGACGGCCATGCCTGCTGTGATGGCGAGAAATAAAGCCAGGTTGAAAATGTAAATAATCTTGCCGATGGTTTCAAGTCCGGTAAATTGATGAGGTGTCCGGTAGAGGAGAACGGAGACACCTCCGGTAGCCATAGACATGCAGTACCAACTCCATGTGATCTGACATAGTCTGTCCTTGAGGCTCACCCTACCAGCAAGAACCATTTTTGCCAATTTGAAGTTGGAAGGTGCATATTGACAACGGATCGGAAAGTTTTCGCCATGAATAGAAAAAGCAAATGATCTCCGTGGATCACATGGTAGACCGAACAATAATCGATAAGTGTCCAGGCAATCGATTTTGTTGGCCAAACTAAGTTGCGATCATCAGACCCGCCAGGCAGTGTATTTCGTCATGCCGCGCCCATGTAAAGCTTAAAAAGGCTTGGACTCGGAAACTGGTTTTACGTGTGAGCTCATTGTTCACACTTTCTTCGATTGAAAAGGAACACCATTGCAAAGGAACACCCTTATAAATGAAAAGAAGGGATTTGGTATATCAGGACTCATTGGGGAAACAAAGTTCTTTTATCTCGTCTTGCCTAACCTTCCGGGTGGATTTTGGATAATGCTCCTAAGCCGCCGATACGGTCTCCACACAAACCCAGTGTTTCTCGGTCGTGTCCATCATTTGGGATACCTTACCCGTGCTAATCCATCTCGCACGGTCTCCTAGCCTTGGCCATACTCATACTTTAACTCAGGTATTCCCTCAAAGTCTAGAAAGAGCGTTTTAGATCTTGAAGTCCAGGAGACTTGGTTGTAGTGCAGATTCGGCACATCAATCATTGCTTCAGGCGATAACATTTAAAGGAGGGTAGAAGGTTGTGCATTTAGGTTTCACATACAAATAAAACGATTCGAAGAATTAGATGCATTCAGAAAGGAAATTTTCCTCGAAACTATGCAAAAAGGGCGTGGCATTACGGTGTAAAATGAAATACCAGGTTCCGCCTAACCAAGGGCCGCTCATACACATTCTGGGAAATAATATTTGAAATTTCAATAACTTTTCTCAACTAATCTGGTACATACGACCATAGGGTGTGGAAAACAGGGCTTCCCGTCCGCTCAGCCGTACTTAAGCCACACGCCGGTGAGTTAGTAGTTGGGTGGGTGACCACCAGCGAATCCTCACTGTTGTATGTTTTTGCTATTTTTTCTCTTTTGTAAAGAAAGTCCCTCTTGCCTCCCTATTCTTCAGCATCTTCATACGTATTACAAAATACAAAGTTGCTAAAGCGAGGGGAACACGCGCAGATGGCTCCCAGGAGGCTTTTTGAGCTACTTTGTCTTTTTACTAAGACACCTTGGTCCTCTACCGAGGGAGTCATGAGCCGACGATCATCATGAAGAATGACTACAAAAAGGTATGGATAGTAAGAAGGCAATGATTTGAAGAATAAAACAATGGAATGACATGAGAAATAGAGACAAAGGATGATAGGTAAGAATGAGCCCACACCATCTAGGTATCATAAGCCCTTTACCAGGCCTTACCGGAAGCTATCTCTCTTCCCAATTGGGTATTGGTATTCCCAGATGTGACTTGCAAGCTCTTCTATATCGGTTGCCGCCAGAAGGAAATTCCTCTCCCCATCTCTCTTGTCTCTCAAGAAGACATCCGAAAATTGTATCTCTAGCTGGCTATTGACCCGAGGACAGCCTGGAAGGGGGCTGCGGAGAATTTTAACTTTTTGGTTGGGTGATAGAGCCTTGTCGTAGCCCCATTCCTAGCTCTCCACCATTATCTTATCGCGGAGCACACTGATGGTGATGGCGGCATTAACGCCACTATCTGGATCATCCAGCTAGAACCTGATGTCTTCATGAAGCTTGGTGCGACGCTCCGACCACGCCACCTCGCCAACGAGAGTTGGCCACTTGTGCAATCGGCCATTTGGCATCTCTCTTGGAGCCCAAGAGATATCGGCCTTCTTGGTTCGGGTCTGGCCGCGGACAGTTCTCGTACTTATGAGGGAGAGAAGGGGGTCGACCACTCTTCTAGCCTAGGCAGAAAAAATGGTGTTGAACGCTCCGGCGGCAACAGCGTGGGCTGAAGACTCCATTTTTAATAGAGCGGACTAAGAGACATGGTCGTAGATTTCCCATGATAGCATCAGTAGTTTATCTCCCAAATTTACAAAACACTTAAGGAGCATTCGTCAATATCCATAATGAAATAAGAGTTATATACGTATCCGAGTGAAACTTCTTCACGTTCCCATCTCTCGGGCTCTTGTTCCAAAACCCCGAGACATTGATGGTACCCCTCGTATCTATATCTCCGTGTAGTTGGAGCAAGAATACTTTGAAAGGACATCATTTTCGTAGTCGAAGAGGTAGAAACTCCCAAACGGCCTTAAGCTTGCCGTATATTATGGGTTCTATTATTAATTATGACGATAATCGCAGTTACTAATATACTAATATTGATAGTCCTAGGGCTACCATGGAATATGTGCACTGTCGTGCCTAAAGAGGGTTGACTAGAGCGGCGTACCTACCTCAACAAATTTGTCGATAAAGGCCTCGTTATACGGCCCGGAACAAACTACTTGAGCCTCGGATAACCTATCGACCTTCTCTCGGATCAGTGGAAAGGGCTAGGTATATTTCTTGAAAGGATCACCTAGCGGCCGGTGTAATATAATATTAATAGAGATAAAGCCCAACGGAGGGCGGTTATCCTTAATAGTCATATTTTGCCAAAGTTGGTCCTTTGGTATAAGGTCCCAGGTGAAGATTTGGTAAGTTTGGATTTGAGGTTGTTGCCGGCTGTGCTGCTGCTATGAACTAAATCTATTAGCAATAATGTTTTGCAATTATCATCTCACTCTCTAAGGCTATTTCAGTTTCAGGAATGGGCTTTTAGAGCTAAGCTTATCGGGACTTTCCGCTTAATACACGTAGTCTAGATATCATCTCGGAAGATCCCGAATGCGGATGCCATCCTCCAAGCTGGGCACGCGAGATAGCGATTATCTACTGCCTATAAGATGTTCATGGAGTTGATATAAAAGTATATATATTAAGAGTACTGGGTATGGGGAGAGAATGGGGAGAGAGAGAAAGAACAATCAGAATCCATTAATCTATGGCAAACAGGGTATTTATACCCTGAGATCTAGCAAACAAGCAATGGGTTATGGGATCATTAACCAAGATGTTCAATGACAGGCTCCATTCCTTTTTCCTGAGATGGAAACACTTGGTTTATGTAATAACTATAGCTTGGCCTTTGATTTGCTTTGCAAACTGGGTTTTTCAACAAGACATATGTTCTGAAGAGCTCTTGATCTACCGATGCCCTCTATGGGAGTGTTGGTTGGTTTCTCCTCGCCAATAGATCTCCACCGCTATACCTTGACTGCTGGTCGATCTATATCAATTCCCTCTATTATATCAACAATCCAGTTTCCGATGTTCGGAAGGTATTTGAAAGCGTGCCCACTACCCCCTGTTGCGACTATAAGCGTTTGCTCATTGGGAACACGGTTAACAATATAGTGGTTGTCAAATGTATTAGTGTACTAGCAAACTCTGGTTAGGGAGATATTAATCCCCTCTTTCGATAACTCCGGAAGGTACTTATTCAAAGAGCTCGTGAGAACTTGATAACTTATTGTGGGAAAGATATAAATTTATCGCCCGTAGGGATAATTCTATCTTGTTCGTTAGCTAACTATCGTGTCACCGGTATACTTCGTTCACTGCTATCTCTCTGGCGCAGCGGGTTGGTGTACTTTGTTCCTCGATATCCAACCTTAAACCAACTGTTTTTATCCCTTGGGAATCTATACAAACTCCCTTCTGCTCTATTCCGTATATTCTATATCTAGGTCGGAAATTGGTCGATACCTAGTCGGTCCTAGAGAGGCGACTGCCGATGAATCTTGAAAAGTATCACACTCCCTGCGGTAGCCTTATTGTAACAGTCGCTAAGCCAACCTGCATAGCTGTCAGAACGAGCGCGATATAAACCGTAGCAGCGGCCAGCCAGCCAAGGTTGTCTTGGAAGAAGTCGCCGTATCGATTCCACCGCGACATATAACCATGCAGGAACGATGAGGGGGTGAGTCTGTATATCTTTTTGAGGCGACTCAGACGGAGCTCGCCGTAGATGAATCGCGAGTCGATTTTTTCGTATATGTGATCAGTAGCGAGGATCTACTCAACTAGGCTCGTCCAGTCTGACCAAGTTACCTCCGTGAGTATCAATTTTTTCTCTTGGGCGATTGCGAAGTCGCTCTCATGCGAGACCAGAGCAGCATAGGAGAACAGGAATCCGAGCGCTAACTTCCACAGCCTCGGGCGATCACATACACATTCATTCACGGGCGTAACACTAACCGAGCTGGCCTGCCTACGAGGGCAGATGCAACATGGCAGACAGGAGAGGTGGTCGGTCCAGAAGCGCGGCATAAGGAAGCGCGGAATCGGTTTGGTAAATATGCGGCCGCTGGTCCAGACAAGGTGCATATCCATTTGCTCCGTGATGAATATATCTCGCGAAAGGAGGAGCTGATGGTGGAGCGGACGCGGCGGTATCGGGCGACCGACGATCCATAGCCGGCTGAAGATAATCTGAAGTCTGTGCAAGTTGAGTTCCTTCTGAACACAGGCGTCTATATCCTTGGTGGAAGCAGCCAAATCATTAGATGTGGTGCGGTAGGACGCAGGAAATAGTGGGCAGAGTGGGTAGTCGTTGGGGGTCGATGTGTCGTCACGGTTCAGCGGTTCGACGAGGAAGGGGCATATCAAAATATAGGTCTTGGCATTCATAAAACAGCTGATTTATCATATTAGATTACTGTTATTTACCGCTGTTCCGGTCACCATTCTACTCGACATAATAATTCTGCTATAAAACAGACGAAATCAATTGAAATTTAATTGTATACTTGATAATTAACTAAGGTAATAGTTAACATATTTCTTACTTTTTTACTACTCCTGACCGTAGGGGGTTGGCTGTTATATAGTACGGTAGAGTATTCTCTGATTTGGTGTGAAAATATATATTCGATATAGTAAACACGGTGGACATTTTTCAAAAAATATTATATTTATTTACAGACGTACAGCTTTTATAGTTACGAGGTCATAATTGATAGCAATTAAACACAACTTATCCTATTTATAAGAAATTATCATTTAAATAGCTTGAAAATATTTCTACAGACTATGAGATAGCTTTCAAGTCCTATGATCTAGATTCTGTAGGTTTACTTCGTAGTTATTATTATTATTGGTTTATGAGCGGGGGCACTAACTATACATACGCTTTGACGGATAGTCTTGGCTGTTGTATTATTAAAGGATTGGTGTCATTAATGTTCATAAAAGCGCCTTGATCCGAAAATGTCAATTATCTCTCTCGGAATCTTGCCTATGATTAAATCTCGCTGGGGTCAATTTTACAGTTTAGGCCACTCACAAGCCGCCATTTATCCCCCTGATTGCTGACCCACTAATCTCCCACCAAATCCCCGACATCCCCACAAACAGTCAGCACATCCATGGATGCCAGAGGCTTGAACTGAGTGCTCATCTGCCAAGAGTCCTTGGAGCCGCGATGACAAGTGTTGAACACAAATCGCAGTTCTCTGCTCGCCGCCGGAGGAAGTGGGCCCCCAAGCTCAAGTCTGGGTGTATGACCTGCAAGTAAGATCTAAAATCGCTGTTTTCAAATACCAGAAGCACTTGCTGATTCCTCTACAGAGTTCGAAGAGTCAAATGCGATGAAGAAAAGCCTCACTGTCGGCGATGCATCTCGACAGGTCGGAAATGTGACGGGTATACTCACCCACCTTTTGCGGTAGAAGTTCTCAAATCATGCCACAATAATGATTCATGTGGACAGCAACTCGTTAAGGTGAGCAGTTCATACCAACGACCTTTGGATGATATAATCACACTGAGTAGTACGATATGATCGGCCCTGGAAGTTTATCTCCTTTGTCTGAGAGTCACCTTCTGGAAGAAGTAACAATCCCATATACGCATCTTTCGGAGGAAACGGACGAATTTCCACTACTGTCTGCACGAAATTCCTCCCTGACATACCCCCCAGCCGAATCGTGGAATACCCACTTCATGCCATTCGTCATCAATAAGCTCAGTCTCTCATTTAAAATGGCCAAACCCATCTACAATACATTTCCTGATGTCCTTTCCAGGGCGGAGGAGAAGTCTGCTCTATATCAGGCCTGCAATGCTGTCGCATACGCTTACATGGACAATACTGCCCGGACTTCAAAGGCAACATTGGAGCGAGCCAAAGCATATGGATTTGCGCTTCTGGCCATGCGTTCAGCTATCCAAGATTCTCAGCGATGCAAAAGCGACAATACATTATTAGCCATATGGCTGCTAGGATTATACGAGGTAAGATTTGATGTAGTTACTAGCGCGTGTTGACTCCGCTAACACTTGAATTAAGCTCCTCTTAAGCTTTCGAAATGGTACGGACCCAATCGCGACCCCTGGATGGCAAATCCACAACCAGGTGTTGTCAGAGTTGATTCGACTGCGTGGCTCGGAACAGTTTACTACCCGGAAAGGGCGGAATCTTTTTTTCATCATTTTTGGCAACGTGGTAAGTTAGCCTTCATAGATAGTATCCATGGCTAACAGCAGTATGCTAGGAAACCCAAGTACTCATGTCTGGCCAAGAATGTAAAAAGGCATCGGCATGGTTTCTTCAGTTCCATAAATATTGCGAACCATCAGAATACGCAATGCTCCGGGCATGTATTTTCTCGCACCACTGTGCCCGCATCTGCGGCCGGATTCGCGCAATAGTTGATACAGGTAACCTCAACGAGGTGCTGTCCAGCTCTCCGTCCATCCTCCAAGAGATGGATGAAGTGGAGCAAGTAACCCATCCCTTATCCCATGAGAAGGCGGTGGCAAGCTATGTGGTAGATCCCCCAATGGCGCCGTACGCTCGGCCGAAGAATGTATACCCGTGTTATGTCGGTGTTCAAGTCGTTCAAAGCAACTTTCGCATGCGCCTTTCATACTCAGTCTTGGAATTCTTAGGCTATGCATGTAAGGCCCCGGGTTGTACGCCTCAACAGCGAACGCTTTTCAAGCGGTACCAGCATCGTTGCGTCGAGGAGATCCAAGCTCTTATGGATAAAGCCTCACATATTCTGGGTAAGTTGCCTGATGTGGGGTCTGATGAGCCCCTTGACCGGAGTGGAGGCATAGTGGATGAACTGGATGATAAAGATTCCAGCAGTGGAAGGTCACCAAAACAAGCTCCATTCGAAGAACCACGCGAGAAATCCATCCTAGCTGTGAGAGCTTATCTTGACTTTCAACAGCCAATAAATGGAAAATCCACTCTACTGTTCAAACACAATGACTGTGGAATGTCCATTCTCCGGTTTGGGTTCGGAGAGACAAACGCACTAGAGGCTGGCAAGACCTAGTCCCAATCCAAGACATAAGTCCTTTATTTGTACCTCGTAGTGGCTTTATCTCCGATGAAGATACAACGTACGTCTTCTATATCCTGAATATATCCTGATTGGAATATTTCTATTCCACATCACCGTCAGAGCAATTTCCCGTATACAGGTAATTCTAACAATAGAGGGCATATTGGCCTAGCACAAAGATATGAACAGTATTTTCTCACTCCATCTCATGGGGGATGTGTCGACTTGATAACTCTGCCGGTGCACACTTCGCTGGAAGTTCTCCAACCTGGTCGTTCTGCACTGGTAGACAAATGGGGTACTCCGAGACCTCTGATTTTCCCTCTATTGGATTCCAGCGAACGGGATCTGCCTTACTCTTACGCCTGTGACTGACCAACCAGAACACCACTGCCGCAACCAAAGCCAAGCCAACCACGACGCCAACCACTGGACCTGCGACCCAGGCCTTCGAGGACGAGTGATGTTCTGATGTCGTTGCATCGGTCGTTGTTGGCTTGGATGTTGACGTCCCCGTATGACCAGGGGATGCTTTCGTGGCAGCAGTTTCGGCGGGAAGGTTATCCAAGCCCGATGGCACCGCTAAGGTATTATACTTCAAGTTCATTGAAGATATAGAGGCGGTTGTGGTATATATCGATGAGTAATTTTTCGTGCCGCTGGAGATCCATGTGCTGGTAGAGAAATAGCAAGAGGCACCAAGCGTAGACTGGGTCACGTTGCAGTCCAAAGTTCCAGTGACTATAAAGATAGTGCTGTTCCAGAAGCTGGTGATATCATAATGAAAGTCCTGGAAAGAGGGACCGGCAGTGAGAGTCTGGGGCAAGATATAGGCAGAAGAGGTGCATAGGTTGGTTGCGCTAGAGCGGCAGTCAATCTGAATTGTGGTGGCTGTGGAATCAGCACTTATGACACTTCCTTCCAGGTTGTTCATGTCCATTTCGTGCAGGGCTGGGAAGAGGATGTCGACGTTTTTCGACTGTGGCGTTTTGGCCGCTGCCATAAGTATCATTGAGGCTATGGCCAGGGCCATACTGATGATACTGAAATCGTGAAGGGTCATCGTGTCATAACAAGGAAGGGTAATAGAGGATACTTGACCTCTCAGTCTAGGGGATTGGGATTTTTAGTAACAGCAGAAATGATCAGTTCTAGTGCACGGGTCCAACATGACCTCCTAGACTTGTCAGTCCTTGGTTAGTGTGAGAACAGAGGACGGGAATGAGATATTGATCGTCGTTATTATGATTGGATCACAGCAATAATAGTGGAAGGTAAAATCTTTCACCAATCCTAAGATGCGGCCCTACGGATGTAAAACGCCTGAAGCCCAAGAAATTGCCGCGTACAAAAAAAAGTATGTACTAAAAGGACCCTCAAACAAAAAGCACCCAGATGGAAACACCCAATTCCCCCATCCCTTAGGAAATTGAAATTTACGTTATGCTCAACTTAGGGTTTAAGTGGATTCCAGCTTCGGGGCTAAAGAATGGGACGGGCTGGAGAGGGACGTGCAACTGGCTGACTTAGGGGTAGAGCATTTATGCAACAATTCCAAATGCTAAGCTAGTTGACATGTCTCAAGGTTTACTCCGTACTTCGTGTTTATAAGGCCCTGTATGGTCATCGCTCTACTGAACCTATCCTAGGGCTTAGATTTAAACCCTAAATTTCCACTTGGCTTTGTAGCTAAGCTTTTTTGGGACATAAAAGGCAGATCAGACTATTGCAATGTATATCAGTTGCTGTTTGAAGCTGAGCTGAAGGGGCATAAAAGGTGACCAGGCCATCTTGATAGGCTCGCTCTTTTAAACACCGTTCCTAGAATTTCCAGCAGAAAGTAAATATCCCAGATTATACATAGAAAAGTCTCCTGCACAAAGTATGTTATTGTTTTTGTCTTTTCTGCCATCTACCTACCTATAGAACTGATGAGAAGTGGGACGAAGTATCTATAAAAATGAGGACTTCTAAAAAGAACATCTGACACCATTGAGAAGGCTACTAAAAGAATACTACTAAAAGACATCACAAGCTGCATAAGCGGCCGTTTACTCTTGTAGATATACGCATTGAAGGGCTTGAGAGCTGTTGGCCTAAAGCACATGGGTTCAGTTCCCCATGGAGACAGACAGCATATAGATAACTCTCTCCTCCATTCTCTCTTGTCTGCTCTGCTCCATAAGAATCATATACTCTTTACTAATCCATAGTTAGAGCACTATGAATCAATATCCAATAGCTTATGAAGCGGCGGCACCCCGGTTCATAGATGTACATACAACTTTCATATGTTCTTATTGGTGTTGTATATTACTAAGGATCCAAATAGCATATTATACAAGTCATATCGTCATAAATATGCATAATTTACAGATTTTCCATCATCCCCACCCTACTATAACTAGAGATAGACACTTGAAGTGCTCGGCTCACAAACATCCTCCGAAGTAAACGAGCAATGCGAAAAACCAACTGACCTGGAATCATTTATATCCAGCTCTGTAGCCAAAGACGGGCGTTGGTCAGCTTCACAGTCAACATCCGTCGTTATTGTGTGTGAAAAAGTGCCATGTGACAAGACTCTGTCCGAAACTACGCCCCATTGCACCGGTTTCACTGCATGGTCAACAGCCAGAGTCATGGGATGACACGCAGCGCTGATTGCCGCACTACACTGTCCAGCCAGCGGCATGTGCGATCTGAAGCGACGCAAGCCCAGAGCCATGGCGACGATGGGTAGCGAGCCACCAACGATTATTGCGAAAATGATGGCAACGGGCGAATAGCCGCAAGTAGTGAGGACATCTGGAAGATCTGCGTTGAATACTCCATGTCGGTTGAATAGGATCACTTGCATGAAGAAGAAGCTCTGGGATACAAGCCAGTGGAGAATAGCCGAGACTATCAGCAGCGGGATACTGTATCGGTAGGGAAGACTGAGGTAGTATGTTGAGCGCTGGGCACCGCGGGGCCAGGATACGCGGAGAGGCTTTTGCTCTTTGGCGTAGTTGTCGTACTCGACAGCGCCGAGCATGCAGGTTAATAGGCCGTTATAAAAGAAGTAAGCTAGTGATACTAGTATTTGCGGTATGTTGGCCATGAAAATCATGGAAAGTGTCCCATCAGCAGTATCGCGAATGCCCAAGCCGCTTATTGTAGTCGCTGGGCTTGCATCTCCCAGGCCAGACTTCCATATGTCATTCGAGTTGGAGATTTTGTTGTAGTTGAGAATTCCTATACGGAGAAGGGTGGCGGATGGGATTAGTATGCTCACAAATCTAATTAGAGTCAGTCAACTGCTCGTGAATATCGTCATTGTCACAAGAGGGGAATTCGCATACAGGAGAATTGTGAACGCCCAGCGTGATATGCTCGCAGCTTGAAACCATCGCTTCCTTGAAGGCAAACAAAGCGGAATCTCTTGTTTCATTGCCAGAAAATCCAAAGGTTTGCGTTCACGGCCCTTGTATTTCCGCCATCCTTGTGTTCTCTTGTTAACTAGAGACCCGGATAGCAGACAAGCTCCCTCGGTGCATGGGTCCGGTTTGGTAAGGAAAGATGCAATCGCGTCTCCAGTAGTGAGGAAAATATCTTTTCTGTTCTCGCGCGCCGCTAACAGCGTGCAGATGAGCTTGACTATATTGCAGCCGATTACAATTAGGCAGATTGGTGGGCTGAAGAATAGCTGACAAGTTTCCCTAACTGGCAGGGCCATGCAGTGATCGATTGAATATGACTGTGGAGTCTGTTCACCGAAGACTTCCGGGTATGTGCAATGGGGTTCAGCTTTGCGTGCTGTCACACTACCCGGGAATGAACTGTTAACCCAGCCGGAAGGATTATCTAGCTCAGCTTGCAACTCCTCCAGGGAAGGCTGTTTATCTAGAATACCACCAAGATGGTTGTAGTCTTCGGTATTGGGAATGCCGTAATATCCAGCATCTAACCATCCTCTGCTCTCATAAACTTCGCTCTCATAAACTCCGCCTGGGATAGGCACAGAGATATGGATGGTAGGATGTGACCATGTTAATGCGTGAAAGGACCAGTTATGAGTGTTTTCTTCGGCCATACTTTTGGTACAGGGATATTGTTGATCACACAGCCAGCTGAATCGAGTATTGCTACTATCCAAGCTTTCCCTATTTCCAGTTCCTATCCAAGCCACGGAATCGTTTTGAGGCATCGAGTCTTTGGTCACCAGCACAACCAATCCGTACCCGGATGTATAGTCTTGGGCAAAGGTATCAATGCATTCTTGCTTGGAGAGAGTTTTGAAACTCCCATTACGGATCGCGCCATTGAATGATTGCAACTCTATCCCGACAGTTGCGGTGAAGCATTGCTCAAATTCTTTAGAGTTGCCGTGTTCTTGAATAGGCTTATCCTGTGCTGCAACGACCGAATACTCCGTTGGCCCAATGGAGAAGTAGACAGCTGAATTATAACTGGTAGAAATTTATATCAGCTCGAATTCATTGAAATCTCGGCAGTGTTAAACCACAAACATCAAATGGATAGGCAATGAAGTGATCAGCAGTATTGATCCCAGAATGCGCTGCTTGCCTGTTTGATAGCGAAGAAGGTCCATGATATTCGGAACGCCGATTCGAATCCATGTATTTTGACTGTGTGCTTTATCTACCTGTTCTCGCGAGGGGGCGGCAAGGCACTGCATGCAGTAGTTGCTCGCTCCTAGAAGAGCAGTGCTGAGGATGTTGATCAAAAGGTGCAAGCCCGTGGTCCAATACTTGGAAGTTGAGCACTTTCCCATGTAGAGGGAAGCGAAGGAGAAAGTCTGCCCACTATTCCCTGAATACGCCAGGCCAGCAGCGATGACGGTGAGGATGATGTTCAAGGCGAGGACTCCACCCATGATCCACGAACAGATCACAACACCCTTTATCCATCTGTGACCAGGATCGGGATCCATCTTTATTTGTCGCATCTCCTCCTTGGGCAATTTTGAATAATTTGGAAGCCATGACCACGATCTAAAAGCCGATCGTGGCTGCTGCTTCATTGTTTCCTCGGCATCGTGCTGTTGCCTTTTGGCTGGCATTTTGGAGCCAATCGTTGTCACACTGTCAGACAACCCTCCCACGTCGACAGAGAGTATCAAAATGTTTGAAAGAAAAACTCGATTAAAGCAGACAGGAGACTATGGCCCTGTTATGTCATGGAATGCCAAGCTGCAGCATCTTGGCAACGAAAATCATCTTCCCGATATGGCAATAAGAAGGGCTGTGCCGTCACTATTTTCTGTCTAAGATCAGCAGGTAAAAAACACTTGGATAATATACTCGTGGGGGCCGAAACTATGTTGTTCCGACATGATCAAGATAGGTGGTTTGTGCAGCCCATGAAGAACGAGGTGAATAGAGCATCAGTATCACTATTGGAGAGAGACAATGCCATTCAGTAGAGGCTACTCTTGTATTGGAGAATAAAGAGAGGAAAAGGTTGTTAGATGCTACAAACAAACGGAAGCTGTTAACTAGTTAACCACGTAGGCTGGAAGCCCAACAAATCAGGCACTACGCAGAGGACCCTGAAACTTCGTTTTCATAGTTATCAGTCAAGTCAAACCATGCAAGAAGGGCCCGAATCAAGCAGTATAGACTTTTTCACGCCCAATCCAACCACCGTAAGCCCGCTTACGGATCCAACAAGGAGCCGACCACTATGACCCCCACGAAGTCCACAACTGAGGAATTGACAATGAGCAGCTCGTTGTAACCATTTTACAGTTGCCCTCAACCTCCCACACCATACCCAATTAATGATCTGCGCTAAGGTCTTGGCAGTGGATCCGGAAAAGAGTGAGCCTGAGTCTGAGCACCCTCATAAAAGCGGCGGTAGCTCAAATAGGAAAGCTCTACCCGTCAGGGAAAATCCGGTACGTATAGGTTCATATGTGCGATTGTGATTCATACTAGCTACCCAGAGTGGAGATTTACTCCGGGCATAGGAGTTATCCGCTACACATGCGCCTCAGCCCAGCAGGTCCACTACATTTTCTCAGCTCTAGTCTCTAAACTTGGCATTATCGCACTTTCAGGTATAAAAGAAGAAGCGAGCGCCAGATGGCTCTTACAGTCCAACTATAATGAAGATACTCCATTCTATTACTCGCCCTCTTATCTACCAAGCTAACAACGATGCATCTCGGAGAGACCTTAGCACTCTTCAGCCTCGGCTTTAGTGCCTTTTCATTCAAGATTCGCGCATTATCCGGCAAGGATTGCTCCGGCGATGCGCAATAAGTCAATGTATTGGACAATACTTGCCGGAACACCGAGGTCCTAAAAACCAACTCTTTCCGAGTCCTGTCCTATGGAGCTCATCGTCAGCGAGCTGCCTTTTATGAACATGGCAAGTGTGTTGGAGGACAAGTATGGACTAATTTCTGGGTGGATGGAGGAAGCGATAGGTTCAAGAAGGACCATACATCACTTTGGACTTTCAGTCGTCGGCCTATGGTTCTCGTTCAGACTAACTGCAGTGGCAGGTGGTAGGTGAGCTTTGGTTCAATTGCGAGGTCAAAATCAAGTAATCGTCTAATGCGCTATTATAGGAGACTAATTTTGTGATATCTTAGACCCGGGGCATCGCTTGAGATTCAGGGTGCGTGTGGGTTAGTCAATCGTCCACCGATCGGACTCGAAATGGATGGTGTTACTTCATTAATAACCCTCCAATAAACTCGATTCAATTATGTTGGAAATACAGTAGCTTCTAAGTAATACTAGCAAGCAAAATGGATCAAGATTGGGAAGCAACGTTGGGATGCAATGCAGATATGTCCTAGGCACTTTATACTCCGGAAGAATATTCATCCAAATGCAACCCAATGAGGGGCCTTTTCATATGAAAATGGCGTGATTGGTGGGGCCTCCGACATCGTTTGGTTCCTGGCTGAAACAGGCAGGCGGTCTCCAGTCCCATAACTCTATTGGCAATTGAGTCACCACAAAAAAAAATATGCAGCCGGAAGTGGCCCCAATGGTCTCCGCTTTCGCCGATTTCCCCCCCAAAACCACTTCTGACTCCCCTTACATTACATTGTGCACTGTCTTTACTTATTTTGGGTCGACATTATGGCTACCACCATTCTTGATACGAATCTGCCAGTGACTACGCAGGCTCACAGCAATTGGGTCGTGCAGAAATTCGGTGGTACTAGCGTGGGAAAGTTCGCGCGCAATATCATTGAGCAGGTGGTCCAGTATGACGCATTTTTTTTTTCGAATTCGACTTTCGACTTGGAGACTGACAACCTTATAGACCCAGCCTCGTCAACAACAGAGTCGCTGTCGTGTGCTCTGCGAGAAGCAGCTCTACCAAAGCCGAAGGCACAACCAACCGGTGAGTCATCGTGATACCCTCAGCCATGTCATGATTGAGATACTAATACCAATTTCTTCGGAATAGGCTATTGCGAGCAGCACGAGACGCTGCAAATCCTCGTTCGCGGCAATATCTGACGTTGGTGGAGGCTGTTCGTCTGGAGCATGTTCAAGTCGCCCAGGAGGAGTTGCAGTCGGTAGAAATAAGAGATCAAGTGATTGTGGACATCACCAGAGAATGTGAACGAGTGCTCAAGTTCCTGGAGGCCGCTCAGACCCTAGGAGAGATCAGTTCGCGATGTGTGGACAAGGTGATGAGTACCGGTGAGAAGCTGAGCTGTCTGCTCATGGCCGCATTATTACAAGATCGCGGGGTTGATTCGCAGTATGTGGATCTTTCCGAAATCATTGATTTCTCCATCGGTGCCCACGGCTTGGACCAGGCCTTTTATAATACCCTGGCAGCAGCTTTCGGCAGCAAGGTCGAGGCCTGCGGACATCGAGTACCTGTGATGACTGGATACTTCGGTACCATCCCCGGTGGTCTGCTCGATCAAATTGGTCGTGGATATACCGATCTCTGTGCCGCACTTGTCGCGGTCGGAACCCGCGCGCAGGAGCTGCAAGTATGGAAGGAGGTAGATGGTATATTTACCGCGGACCCGCGTAAAGTGCCAACGGCTCATCTGCTCCCGGCTATCACCCCGGCCGAAGCCGCTGAATTGACCTTCTATGGATCTGAAGTCATTCATCCGTTCACTATGGAGCAAGTCATTCGCGCACGGATCCCGATTCGCATTAAGAACGTCATGAACCCAAAGAACGAAGGCACTTTTATCTTCCCTGACTCTGTGGCCGAACTGGACAGAACCACACCAGGACATGATCCACGTCTGTTCCGGACCCGGAGTCCCAGCCTTGCGCAGACACCGAAACGGCCGACGGCAGTCACCATCAAGCATAACATCCTAGTGATCAACGTACATTCCAACAAGCGGTCGCTCTCTCATGGTTTCTTTGCCGGCATTTTCTCCGTATTGGACAAATGGCGCCTGTCTATTGATTTGATCTCGACCAGCGAGGTCCACGTGTCCTTGGCCCTTCACTCAGAGATGCCCCTTTTGAATGGAAATGGACAGGATGAATACCAGGTCATTAACGACGATCTCCAGGGGGCATTGAATGACCTGGAGAAGTATGGAACTGTCGACATCATCCCCGAGATGGCCATTCTCAGTCTGGTGGGCAAGCAGATGAAGAATATGGTTGGGGTCGCAGGCCGTATGTTCACCACCCTCGGAGAGAACAGCGTAAATATCGAGATGATCTCGCAAGGTTAGTGAATAATTGCTGATCCCCAGTCCCCCACACCCCCTCGCTCTACCCTTGTACCCTTGATTGGGGCTAACGGAATTTTTTTCCCCCTCACAGGTGCAAGTGAAATCAATATCTCCTGCGTCATTGAAGAGCGAGACGCCGACCGTGCCCTGAATATCATCCATACCAGCATGTTCACCTTCTTGGACTAAACGTCCCACATTTGCATCGAGCAAAAAGTCATTGTTGTTTAAGATATCCCTTGGGTTTTATTTGTGATAGAAAAAAGTTGTGCATCTACCCGAGGTCATGCCCCTGTCTTTAGGGGGGCACGGCTTTTATTGGGAAAACCAAGCATAGGCTTTCTATTTTCGTGATGCATGGGCTTGGCGTTGTCTCATTTTTCATTTCTTTCCTAGTTCTTTTTTTTCGGTCTAGAATAGAAGTCATGAAGCGTTTGTTTCATGAGGGATGGTTTCCTCTAGGTGTTCAGCCCTGGAGGGATATTCGAATCACCTATATCCCATATATCACATTTTTTCTGTCACCTAGTTCCTTTGCATTGTATCACCCCTCGCTCTTTTTGGCTTATTGAATAGAACTGAGTATACTTCGTACCTCCTGATTTACACTGATCATACGATCCATGCACGATAGAAGCAAAATCTATAGATATCATATGTCACCGTGTTCTAGACGTTGGGGGACTGGTCAATGGACCAGGGACTGGAATCTGGCCATTATTATCGGTGTTTGAAATGACTACTAGCTGGATCCTTTCTATATCGCTACTGGCATGCTACCCTTTACCATCGTAAGGTACGGCTCCGACCAGTCTATATTGATCGTTGCTGTCAAATTGGCATTACGTTTAGCTGAACCTAGCCACCTAATGTCTCTTTGGTTTCGCTTGAGATTCGGAGACTGCCACCTTTAGTGTCACTGTCGAGTTAGTTATCTCGAAGCCTTGTGGTACCTCAACTTAGATTCCCTTCCTTACCAGTGCCCTCCTTTTCCCCGACAGTGGCTACTGGGTAGTTATGACGCAGTGAATAAGACCCGTTTGGTTAAGTGCAGGGCTATCACGCCGTTGGATTCTCCAATGGCTTGGGAATGGACGGCAATTAGCATGGCGAAAAAATACTTACATAGTGCGACCCAAAGTACCCTCAGGGAAACGACAAGAAAGGACGGCCATGGTAGAGGAATATTGTCTGTACAATGACCTAGATGCGGAGGACAGTGCATGAATTTGTTACATGGGGTCTCTGATGTACAAGCAAGGGCATAGGGAGAGAGACTAGGGACCTCCCCTAGATTCAAATAATAAATCCTCAGTTCTAGTTCTAGTTTCAATTTATTACTTTATACTTTGCACTCCGTACTCCATGCTCTCTGTACGGAGTTTTGACCATTAGGTTACGGAACCTGCAGACCAGAGTGCAGCACATGCGTTGTACGATGTAGTGGTGGAAAGTCGATTGGCCCTCGAAGCACCCGAGAGCCATTTGCCACTAGCCAAGGGCGTTAGGGAGATCCTCCATGACAGCGGAGAAACAAGGGGTGAGCAGGCACCGTTTCAGTTACATCGACACGTCTGCATACCGGGTTGACTGGACCAATTGGAGTATGAATGGTAGGATTTAAGAATAGTCGGTATCTGGCATTGTCTCAGTCTCGGATGGTAGCTGGATTGGCATGCAACATCTTGCAGAACTAAACAGCATCTTAGACCTCCGTATTGTAGCCCAAGACCTAAAGATAGATCTGTATGCTTTCAATATGCCATATATAGGTACAATATATGTCCAATAGTGCCATATTCAATCAGGCAATAATGCAGACCTGACATACTTACAACTCCTCGGTGGATCAGATCGACGCTAGAAAATGTGAGCAAGGGAGAGGACCCCCTTTGGTACCAGATGGTTGAAATGATAATACCAACGATACCACCTGAATATGCCCCGCCTTTTATAGTAAAACGCGCGACGCGTCTATAAAGTGACCATACGTGACATGTATTATCACATCTCCATCGATCTTCCTCTCTCTCCTCTCCCCCCGCCTTTCTTCTCACAGGAAAAATTGAACATTTCTAGAATTCTATAATAATGATTTAATACCTTCCGAGGGAAAAGAGAAGAAAAAAGACAAAAATCTAAGCCATCCTCCCCTTTATCACAGAGCCCCATTCCAACCTTGGAAGGTTTTGCTCACGGAAACCTGGTTTGCCATCCCAAGGATCAGCTCTCTATCTTTTCTCGTACTCTCTTGTATTCCACTTTTCATCTCTATCATCTCTACGGAGTCTATCCTCTATCCTCAGCTTCAACACTACCATATTTGGTTATCTTCCAATCCAAAATTTCATCTGTTATCTGTGCAGTCTGATTCGCGCCCCCCCCCCCCCCCAACTGGGAAGTGTGACGCCTTAGCGCCTTGTGGCCCAACTTGTCTAAGCTGCATGACGGCCTGAGGTTGTTGGCTTTTCACTTTTCGATATACGGAGTCCCATTGGCCCAATCGGAATTCTCTGCACAGTCTCATCACATCTAGACACGGCTCGCTCGTGTGTCGCAAAACCTGGCCGGAGGCCTTGTTTTCAACAGTCGCGCTTTCCCCGAGTCTGTTTACGCGTCATATGGTGCCTCTGTTGACTGGTGACACTGTGACTTGGTAGCCTATCGTTTAGGTTATGGGATCGACGCGTTCTACGGGCGCACACTATTCCTCAGTGCTAGCCCCATCAACCCAGGAGATCATCAGATCGCAGCCCCGTCTGCAACCCTCACCGCTACCACTCCAGCCCATTCACAACTCGTCTTCCCATCCGTCTTCGGGCCCGCACAGGCCATCGCCGACAAAAGGACTTCGTCCTCAGGGCTCCCATTCGCGTCACGGAAAACTCGGTTTCATCCCCATATCCGCTCCTCCTCCTCCCATGTTTACCACCGACTCCCCAGCCAAGAAAGCGCCATTCCCCATCTACTCTCAAACTTCTATGCCACATTCTGCCCTCTTCACCACCTTCTCCAGCGTCAATCCCGAATCAAAAGAAAACCTTCCCGAAGAACCATCCAATGACAGTTTCGCGGACTTCCCAGAGCCGTCTTATGATCCCAAATTACCGATGAAGCGCACACTCATGGAGGCTGCGCCCCTCAAGGAGCGATCTAACAAGAAACAAAAGCGCGACGACGCGCCGATTGCTTACCTACCCGAACCGCACGACATGCCGCCAGTGGACGATGATGGCACCAAGCCTCCATACAGCTACGCTACCTTGATCGGGATGTCAATTTTGCGCGCAAACAATCGGCGCTTGACGCTAGCGCAGATTTACAAGTGGATCTCCGATACCTTTTCATACTATAAGAATAGCGACCCCGGTTGGCAGAATAGCATCCGCCATAATCTCAGTCTCAACAAGGCATTCATTAAGCAAGAGCGGCCCAAGGATGATCCCGGCAAGGGTAACTACTGGGCCATTGAGCCCGGTATGGAGGCGCAATTTCTCAAAGACAAGCAAGTGCGCCGCGCCACCATGTCCAGCCTTCCTCTTCCTGCTGCTCCCCAGAGAGATCTTATTCCTCAGTCGCAAACCGCAAGCACCACGACCTGGATGGTACCGCCGCAGCCCACTTACCACGCGCCACCTCACCATGCGCCTGCTCCTAGGCCGGTCCCGAATGACTTGTCTTCGGATGCTACATTACCTGCCTCTGACCCTGCTCTTCAAGATGATGCGGACGAAGTTGTTCCGGTTCCTGCGCCACGCGCTCCGCCTCGTTCCTCTCCGCCGCAGACTATTCGGTCATCTCCTCCCATCGCTCCTCCCCGATTTGCCCGCCAGGGCACCCCTCCCACCCCGACTCAATCCGGTCCTACCCCCGCGCCTCGCCCGCGCAAGCGCAAGTCAATTACTATGAATGACAGTGGCTATTTCTCATCCTTGGAGTCCTCGGCTCTCCGACCTAACAAGGCTGGGCATATCTTGACATCCGATCTAGATATCGAGCCTCCGCGCATCAAGCGCGGCCGTGCCGAAGAAGAGATCGCGCGCATGCGCAGCTCATCTCACGATGTCAGTCCAGGTCAGCCGGCAGCTCGCAAAAACCCTAACCCACCAATCGGTTCATCGCCTCTCCGCAGCCAGTATGTGAGCATGCAGCCGCCTCCGTTGACGCCTATCATCAAGTTTAAGAAGCCTGCCCGGCCACCACCATCTGTGTCCCCCAATACCAACCTGCGAAACCATCGCCGAAAGATCCAGCAAATGGTCAACTCGCCCATCAAGCACCTGGGTCTTTCTGAAGATGCCCTTCCTTGGAGTCCTGCTTTCAATCTCCAGGAAGAGAGTTATACCCCTCACGATCATTTCCATACATCCTTTGACGTCTTCGCGGATCCTGGATCGGCACAGGTATCCTATGGGTCTCCCGAGAAGCGTTCAGTGAAGCGTACGCGCACTGGCAGTGGCAACACTGTGCTTTCGGACATCACTTCGGTGAACATCAATAGTCGCCTGGGTATGCCCTCATTATCCCGCTCCAAGTCTATGTTCCCTGAGTCGCCGTCCAAGCTCCCAGACATAAACCGCTTTGGAGATGCTGGCCAGGAAGATTTCTTCTCGTTCCATCTCTTCGACGAGAGCAATGACAGCCCAGGTGAAGTCGATGGTGTTGATCTCTTGCAAGGCTTCCAAAAAATTGGAGGCGTGAGTAAGGATGACACTTTGAGGCCTCGGGCACTTCATCGACCACAAATCGGCCACCGCAACAATACGACTTTGTTTTAAGACGCCCTCAGTTCACGATTTGTTTTTTTTTTAATAGGTGGGATCTCTGGGAGACCCACCTTGTTTGATTCTTCTATTTTTGTCGTTGATTCTTGCATTATCCTCCCTACTACCCCCCCCCCCCCCCCCCCTATTGTCCTCCTGCTTTTATCGCCCTACCGCCTTTGTTTCTCGATTTTTGGATTATCCTCGGAGTTGGTTCTCAGTGATGTTTCCAAGGTCTTGGGGGCGGTGTTTTTCTTTGGGAGTTTTTGGGCTGCGCTGATGGAGCCAGTTCTGATATTTCCTCCTCCACTGAGCCTGAAATGGCCTAGTTACGATATTAATGACGATGCTAAGATGTACATGCAAGCGATGGTTTTTATGATTTGGATATCGGGGTTGGAGCTATCTTTATGGGAAACTACTGGAACACACATTGAAGGCGTTATTTGATATAATGTATGTAGTTAGCAATTGAAAGTCATTATTTGTCTGCTTATCAAACTATTCCATGAGCCATTCAAGCTTTGAAGGGTATCTGATTGACCCGATGGATCTAATAGAGTTAAAAAAAAAAGACAACAGAAATGCATAATACCGAAACGCCCTACACAATGGATTCCTGTGGCTGGTAACCCCAATCCACCACTATCTCTCGGGCCAAATTGGAATCCCCCAGTCACCAACCAACCTCAGCCTCTTTTTTAATCACTGCTTCCACAGCCGTTGCAACCACAGCTGACACACTGAATCGTCTGGTCCTCCTTTAGCTGTGCCTTGGGCACTCGGCAGATACACGTGGAGTTAAAATTCGTCTCTTTCGTTTGGACACAGCGCATACAGCACAACTAGAGATGTCAGTTAGTCCAGGTCTAATAAAAGTGCTCTCTCAAGCGCAAAACTAACCTTCTCATAACCTTGCTTCTTCCACTTGGCAATCAAGTTGGCATCGGCATACTTGTTCTTAAGCAGGAAATCATATAACTCTTTCGAGATCGCTTCTTTCTCATAGTAAAGTTCATAGATGTATCGTGAGCCTGTTAGAGGGGCAAATGTCAGTAAACTCGTATTTCTCGATGCGGAGAGGAGTAACTCGTACGCTGGTGACTGATCTGGAATATAGGCCAGAGAACTTCATGTTTCTTCTTTCCCTCATGCGATGCATTTTCCGCATCCTTCATTTTGTTGCTAAATTCCAGCAGGGTATCTTCGAGATCGTCGAATCCGGCGGGAGGCGGTTTGCGATTTCGGGAAGTGCGAATGGGAGGCATGGTGGGCGATATGTGACAGACAAGAATAATAAGATAGATGTAATGCGATATCCAAAGCGATCCTGTTCGATCTAAGACTGTGTCGACAGGGTAATTTCTCTTCGATGTTAAATGAGAAACGAAGGACACAAGTTGCTATCGATAGGGAAAACTGCGCGTCATTTTTGTGCCGTTATCCACCGCCTTTGATTTTGAATTGCGGTCTTCCCCCAGCTACTCTCCATTGCCTTGCTGTTATCTCATTCTCCTCCCATTTCACATCAATCGCTACTCGCATCTCCTAAACCGCCATTATGGAACAACAGCTCGATCTCACTAAGCTCTCCGAGAGCGATAAGAAGGAGCTTAACCAGGTCCTCACCAACGAGGCTCAGAAGTCCAACATTCAGCAGAGTATGTGTCCATCTTTCTATCGGCTATTTAAGGATCTATATTTCATGATCTATATGATCTGGATTATGGTCATAATGCTAGATATAATCACCCCTGGAATCAATCATAGCTAACATCAATCCCTTCCAGCTGTCCACCACCTGAACGAAGTTTGCTGGGAAAAGTGCGTCACCAGCAAGATCACCTCCGGCACCCTCGATAAGTCTGAGGAGTCATGCGCACAGAACTGCGTTGACCGGTGGATGGATACCAGTCTGGCCATCCTGTCCAAGCTGGATAACATGCGCGGTGCTCCCGGTCACTAAGCATTTGTCTTGTCTTCTCGGTTTCTGCTACTGTTTCTGATCGCTATCCGATGTGATATATTTCTATGGGATATAAATCACTGTTCGTGGGGATTTATTGGGTTGGAGCTTGTTATGCTCTGATTTTGCTCCTTGGATGGCGGTCAGTTTTATTTTGGGGTTTATGGATGGATAGACGGATTGTGGAACCATCACTTGTATACTAGAGTGTCAATTTATGAACCATGTTGTCTTGTACAATATACTTTAGATCTGTTGTGGGATATTTGTAGAACAAGTGCTTTACATTATGCTGTGGTGTTACCATCTTCAGGATGATGGGAAGGGTGGTGAGAATATGTAATATACGCCCTGTTAGGTTGGAGAACCATTGCATGTAGACTGGGTGTAAATAGCAACCTTGTAAACAGTATAGGAACTGGGGTAACTACAACAGTCCACTTTATATAGAGTAGGTTTAGCAACCTAGAGGCTAGCTCTTGTCTCAATGCACTGCAGACCATTTGGCCATTCCCACCATCCCTAGTCAACATGGATTAAAAATATCTACAACAGTACGACGTACTACGTGATCTGGAACATGTCTTAGCCATTACAGGACCGACAAGTCCGGCGATTCTTCTGGAATCGTGCATTTCACTTTCACAAGTTATGTTCTTTTTGATCATTCAGCCCGGCTGGTATTTTAGCATCACCGCAGTGTAAAACAAAGTTCGCCAAAACCCTAAGAAATCCCTTTTCAAGCATTCCCTGCTTAGACAATGGCCAACTTGGTGGCAGCAATGTCAAGAGCATCGACATCGGGGGTAAGACGGGCGAAGGCCTTCTTGGTTCCGTCAGGGCTGAATAGTATGTTAGCTTTCAATTCATGGATATTCAATAAGAAAAGTAACACATACCGGATAAGAGTGTTGATCTTGACGGTGTCAACATCGTACAGCTTCTTAAGAGCCTGCTTAATCTGGCGCTTGTTGGACTTGACGTTGACGATGAAGACGAGGGTGTTGTTCTCCTCGATCTTCTTCATGGCGCTCTCAGTGTTCAGGGGGTACAGAACAATCTTGTTGAAGTCCAGAGCGGGGCCGTGGTTGACGGACACGCGGGGGTACTTGGGGGACCGCGACAGCTGGAGGGTCTTGGGGCGGTGGAAGGTGGCCGAGGTGCGGACCTTGCGGGACTTGTGAAGCTGTTGCCACAACCGCGTTAGCGATAGGCTCCAAAAGGGTTTCTTTGGTCTGCTTCATCTTTTGCTACGTACCGAAGCGCCCTTGGCAACCGCCTTGGCGGCGGCGTTGGCCTTGTTCTTGCCTGTAGAGAATATTCGTTAGCCTAGTGAACCAAGAAAAAAATTCCTCAAAAAAGTTCGATCGTCGATTGCCATTTGTGAATTTGCAGGTATGGATGTGGTAGGTCGAGGATTCTAAATCGAAGGTGCAAATTTGAGATCGGTAGGCAATAACGGTGCAGATGGGTGCTGCGATATGTCCTAATGTTTCCGGCTCTTTGCGAGGTGACTCCAAATATCGAAATTTTTGAATCCAAATATCTTCCTCCACGTCCACACGGCGAATTCACAATTGGCAAGGCGGCGATCGCAATAGGAAGAGCGCATTGTTATTTGAACATACCGGTCTTGTTGTCGGAGGGGGCCATGGCTGTCGTCGGTCGCTGTCGATGATGGATTATCGCAGTGTCAAAAGTCGAACGGATTTGGAGTGGTCTTCGCTTAGCGAAAACCCTAGTGCTGTGTGTGGGTCAGGTGACTTGAAATCTGCTGGGTCTTAGTATTATTGGTATTTTTTCAGTACACCGTCTTACAGTATGGTTACTTTTTGTCCAATCAAATGAACATCGTATTTGGCTCTCTTTTCATTTTCTTGAACAGCTTTTCATTTGCGTGCCAGTAACCTCCTCTCGTTATTGTATATTCAGCTCTCAAGGAGATCCGAAGAAACAACGTATTCTTGATACCTGCATCTATCGCTCTAATCTTTCGGTTCATCGCAATCATCAAAACATGGCTCCCCAAAAACGATCCAAGAGGCCGATGTTATTGTCGCATAGTCGGCCTCGCATTGTCAAATCCAAGGACGCTGCTCTTTCAGCCAAGGCTACCCGCACTCTGATTCGATCTCATCATAGACTTCTCAAAGTCCGGGCCCAAGCTCTGGCCGCCGGGGACGAAGCCCGAGTCAGCAGCATTGATGCTCAAATCAAGGCCAATGGCGGTCTCGAAAGCTATCAGATCGCCAGTAAACTAGGCCAATCGATGGATCGCGGTGGAGATTCCAGCAAAGTCCTCATCGACTGGATTAAGCCGCAATTGAAGCAATGGAACAACACCATTCCAAAGGTCCGGGTCCTTGAAGTTGGAGCTTTGAGCACCAAAAACGCCTGCTCTACGCACCCAGCATTGGATGTCACCCGGATCGACTTAAACTCCCAAGAGCCAGGGATTCTCAAGCAAGATTTCATGGAACGACCTTTGCCCTCCAGTGATGATGAACGTTTCAATATGATCAGCCTGTCATTGGTGCTCAATTATGTTCCTGATGCTACGGGACGGGGTGAAATGCTCAAGCGTTGCGTCAAGTTCTTGACGTCGAAATGTCCCATTGAACTTGTTCCCAGTCTCTTTCTGGTATTGCCTATCGCATGCGTGGACAACTCGCGCTACCTCAATGAGGAAAGACTAGGGGAAATCATGACTTGTCTGGGCTTCCGTCTTACACAAAGCAAGCGGACTTCAAAGCTAGTCTTTCATCTATGGGAACACACCGGCACCTACGCGCCCAAGGCTTTTAAGAAGGAAGAGTTGAGATCCGGCAAAACAAGAAACAATTTCGCCGTCATTCTCAACAAGAAGTGATTATTTGCATGCAAAACAAAATGATATTATACTCCATGTGCAATGCTACAGGTGGAAATTAGTTTGCAGAGAGCATGTCTTGTGGCAGGAAGGCCCATACAGTCCCCACAGCTGCCAATATCGAGGAGATGATGAGCAGAATCCAATCAAGGATGTACTCACCTCGACTGATCTCCTTTCCAAAGATCTTGAGATAAAACGCAAGCGGGAAGATGATGCAGATCGTGAAGCACAAGAACGATCCTAGGAAAGCCATGATGCGGTCGAAAGCCGGAAAGATAACCGCCAATATAACAATCATGGCCACTACAAAAACACGGACCATTGCCCGTGAGATTTTTTGTAGTGTCTCTGAGCCGTTTTCAACGGGCACATAGCCGCCTCCGAGTCCACAAAGAACTTCAAATGTGGCCACAAGAGGCCGGGCACTATTTTCTTGTCAGCAGTGTCTGGGGACAATTGAAGGCATTAGACTCACTTCAGTGGCACTTTCGTGAGCGGGATGATCGAAATGAAGATCACAATACAGACTGATATGGACTGGGGGTATTCAGTGATGGTGAGGATGTTCGCAGTGATTTCGTCGCGGACGATATCGCCAAACATGAGCCAACCAATGATCGCCATTGAACAGTCCAAAGTAAACTGTCAAGTCGTTAGAATCGAACTTTATCATAGTCACTCATTGTTCTTACTGTAAAGATATAGGTCACCGAAAGACTCTTCCCGTATTTCTGAGGGTGTCTCATATCTCTGTAGATGTTAGGGAAAACACCGTGGCCACCCCAAGGTGCTTTTCGACCAGTTAGCCTTATGGTCACAATTGCTTTCGGATGTTTACTCACACATAATAAGACCAAAACTCAGAGGGAGTGTAGCCCAGTTCTCAGGGAAGAGGAATGTATTAGCTGGCTGCCGCAAGGAGCCCGGTGCATCTGGCTTAATAAGGCCATCGATGCAAATGAGTACCACGACTTTCAAGCGTCAGTTCCATATATCGGCCCTAGCTCGGAAGAAGACTTACTTGATGTGCACGAAATTATACCCAATATGCTGGTAATACTCAGGAATCGTAGCGGCAGAAAGTTGAGCGGTACAAGCACAACTCCACAGACGATCTTCCATTGGAGGATACTCAGTCCTGGTACCAGGGCATATAAACTGTCTGCGAAAAGCACAACCAGCGCCACACAAGCTCCTAAAAGTTCCAAGCAGAACAGGAAACTGGTTACCAAACGGGCATGTTGCCCAAAACTGATATAAGCAAGATCAGCATACGTGACAACGCTCTGGTCGACATCCAGACATTTGGCCAGAATCTTGGCTGTATAGGAAGTGGTAACTGCCGAGAAGACAAGGAATGCCAGTCCCAAAACCCACCCGGCATGCTTCATTGCCAATGGAAGACTCAGCAGGCCGATACCAATTAGCACATTGACCGAGTTGAAGATGGTCTGTGGAACGGTGGATTGCCCAACAATAATATCCTCCTGGGTACCATCTTCATGTTGGACATGCTTGACGAGCAATGGGCCTCGATCCAAATCTTCGGACCCATCCGGGTGGTGCTCTCGGTGGAATTGAATCGCATGTCTCATCGTCGACGTGCTCATCCGCGAGGAGACTGTACCATACGAAGCCGCAAAACTTCTATCAAACGACGAAGCAAGCAGGCCAGCACTAGGCAATGCCCTCTTGGAAGGCTCGGGCGCTCGTGAATCCCCCTCATCGTGGTCCGAGTCCGAGTCCCCCCGAAGCAAAGGCCGGTCCACATCCGAGTGCCGGCCCCAGGATTGAGAGCTTCTTGACCCATATTCTTGGCCAGTAGCAATGCCGAGATCATCGTCCGAGTACGTAGAGACAAACGAAGACCGGCGTGGGATGACTTCTGGGAAGGCCGCGGCTCTCTGCCAAGACCGCGCAAAGTTGTCTATACTGTTGGGGCCTCCCGCTTGGCGGACTCTAATCGAGTACGATGGCGATCTGGGCAGAGTAGTTAGCTAATCTGGCTTTATCAACAACAGAAACCGCATACCTCTGTCTACCGCCAAACTCCGACTCGGTGATCGGACTCCCGCGATCTTGATGGCCATAATCGTAGGAGCTTGGTGTTGCAGCTGGTATCCTCGACGAGCCATGGACCGGCTCACTGTCGTGATCTTCATCTGTTCTTTCGGCTCTTGACATATTTTCCCGTTATCAACACGATATGCGACCCTAAAGATGAGGTTTCCAAGTTGGTGTTTCCCAAGGGTGAAGTGCAGGAAAGGAAGTCAAGACTGAGAGAAAGGGAAAACTCCCCTCACTTATCACATGGAGATAGCTCCCAGTGGCAGATAAGAGACTTGGAGGCGAGAACAAGCCTGCGACATTAAAAAGAGCTTAGCGTCGAAAGGAGCTCCCGCTGGTGTGGGGTGCGGATCGCAGAATTTTGATAAGCTAGAGATTTTTTTTGTGACTAATTGAATGTAGTTGGTATTAGTTAAGGTGATATTTGGAATTAGTAGTAGACTTGATCTATATATTATTTCTTCTATTCTTTTTATGTGCAAGGATGTCACTTTCTAGCCCAATGAGTACATAATTTGTGTTTTTCAGAAAAACCCAGTAGGGAGTACCTGAGATATATATTGAACATGCTTTGTATACTATGCAAAGTTCCGAATTGGTATATTCGCTTATTAACATTATTAGCATACTTAGCATCTGCAGTACGAAGTATATAATACATAAATAGCAATCAGGGGCGACTTATATATAAAAAAGTAACCTATGTACCGGTACCTGACCGTCCGGTTGTTAGGCCATAACCCGGCAAGTACCAGATACGTCACGGGTAGCCCTGGCTTACCTCAGCGTGGCAACCGACCCCTCGAACAAACTTGGTATGTCCAACCCCACGAGGAAATTTGCTGTCGCTTTAGAACGTCATATTCAGTTCAGGTATGTACACTCTATGGATCTATGAGTATTGAAAAAAATACCATTCATTTTCTGCGCGATTTTTTATTCTCATCTACTGACTAATCTTAGGTGTAAAACAGGCAAGCTTAAATCTTTGTTCGCCGACTTCCGCCCCCATTACTGACCAAATCTTCAGGCGTCCGCAGGGCCTCCGATATTCCCCCCTGATCAACTGTCGCCTCGTCAAGATGAGCGCCCCTCCGCCGAACGAAGCTGAGAAGAATATCGAGATCTGGAAGGTCAAGAAGCTGATCAAGCGTCTTGAATCCGCTCGTGGAAATGGAACCTCTATGATTTCGCTCATTATTCGTACGCTGTCACTGTCCCCGCCACTTATGGTCGTCTGCTAACACGCCGATTTAGCCCCCAAGGACCAAATTAGCAGAGCAGCCAAGATGTTGGCTGAAGAGTATGTACGTGAACTATATATCTCCGATCCGTCTGCACTGAACGCCGCCTAATCGCACACTAGGGTACCGCCTCCAACATTAAGTCTCGAGTGAATCGACTCTCCGTCCTGTCGGCCATTACCTCGACCCAGCAGCGCCTGAAGCTTTACAACAAGGTCCCTCCCAATGGACTGGTTGTGTACTGTGGTGAAATTATCACCTCGGAAGGAAAGGAGCGTAAGATTAACATCGATTTCGAACCGTTCAAGCCCATCAACACCTCCCTCTACCTTTGTGACAACAAGTTCCACACTGAAGCATTGAGTGAACTTCTGGAGGCTGATCAGAAGTTCGGTTTCATTGTCATGGACGGTAATGGTACTCTGTTTGGTACTCTCAGTGGTAACACCCGTGAGATCCTTCAGCGTCTTTCCGTTGATCTGCCCAAGAAGCACGTGAGTGCCCCGACTGAATTGAATACGATGTTCGTGCATACTGACCCATATAGGGCCGTGGTGGTCAATCCGCTCTGCGTTTCTCACGTCTCCGTGAGGAAAAGCGTCACAACTACGTGCGTAAGATCGCTGAATTGGCTGTTCAGAACTACATCACCAACGACAAGCCCAATGTCGCTGGTATCGTGCTGGCTGGTTCCGCCGATTTCAAGAACGATCTCAACCAGTCCGATCTGTTCGATGGTCGTTTGCAGTCCAAGGTTATCAAGATTGTCGATGTTTCTTACGGTGGCGAGAACGGTTTCAACCAGGCCATTGAATTGGCTGGCGAGACTCTGAGCAACGTCAAGTTCGTTCAGGAGAAGAAGCTTATTGGTCAGTACTTCCAGGAGATCAGCCAAGACACCGGCAAGGTCTGCTACGGTATTGAGGACACCCTCAAGGCAATGGAGCTTGGTGCAGCTGAAATCTTGATCGTCCACGAAAACTTGGAGATCACTCGCTGGGTTATGAAGACCGCAGAGGGCTCCCAGGTTATCATCCACACGAACAAGATCCAGGAAGCCAACAAGGACCTCTTCGTGGACAAGGAAACCGGATTGGATATGGAGGTTATCGAATCAGGCTCTTTCCTCGAATGGCTTGCTGAGGCCTACAAGGACTTCGGTGCCAACCTGGAGTTCGTGTCTGACCGATCCGGCGAAGGAAACCAGTTCGTCAAGGGATTCGGTGGTATCGGTGCTATTCTCCGATACAAGGTCAACTTTGAGCAGCTTGCCGATCACAGCGATGATGACGAGTTCTACGACGGTATGTTTCCTTCCCGTTTTTCGTGTTTATATTGATACTAAATTCTTTGCAGATTGACGGTATTGCCCCCTCGCAGAGAGCGAGGATGAACGGCCAGAAGCTCCCACGGCGAGTCTTTTGACGGCTCGCCCCGTGGATCATGCAGGCGGCTCCCGTGATGGAACCAAGGCATCCGTAAAGGATAACCAAAAAAGGCCTGGTCCAAGCCCCGTGAAGCTGCTCAGAGGTGAGACATACAACTAGATTATTACTCCGGGGGTTGGCTCTAATGTTTGAGTACAGTGTCGTCCAAGCTCCAAGATACGCACGCTGAGGTCACCTCAGTGTCTGAGATGAAGATGAGGTTTAAATTGCAATTTGAAAGGTTGAGTGCGGTTAGCTGCAACATTTGGTCACCCACCGCTGCTTGCACTGCTTACTCTATGTAAGCCGGACGGCGTTGGATTGTTTTTATTGCTCAGCCAGTTCTGTCATTTCAGATCTGAATGGCATTTCCTGGTCTTCGCTCGTTATTTGCTCGTTATTTAAAAAAAAGCACCCGAAAGGGTTGATATAGAAGGTGCTGTTTATCGTCCATTAAGTACTCTGTTTGATCTGCGGTATACATTTTGTCCATATCATCGACAGTACGTACATTTTTATTTCATTTACTCGTATAGTAAACCAAGATATCCTCAACATCTATGACACGACGCTTTTAGTGCGCTTGCAAAATAATCAACGCAATGCTCTCAATCAAAAAGACCTAGATGAGCCTCCAATTGAAAACAGTCAGTCGAGTCAAGCATTGCTTGTACTCAGCTGATCTTTCCAGGTCCCCAAATCCTTACACGTCTCACTGACTTGACGCAAATCGTTGAGAGCCTTTTGGACTGAATCTTTGTTTTTATCCGAGGGTGTCCTTCCGCACTCAACGAAAAAGATATATTGCCACGGCTTCTTCAGACTTGGCCTTGTGTTAATGCTCGTAAGATTCAACCCATGAGCCTTGAAGATTAACAGCGCATTCGCCAATGCACCGGGAGAAGAATGATCAATCGTGAATGCAATCAAAGTCTTGTGTGTGGTTTCAAGGGCAGGCTCGCCTTCCGACGTAGGCGGGTTTGGTTGCTCGAGTTTGAACTGGGCAGTTCCCTCATCGAGCACATTTCTGAAGATCAGGAAACGTGTGGTATTGTCTGCTCGGTCTTCGATGTTTTCCACAAGTATGTCCGTCCCGTGTTGTTCTGCCGCAAAGCGATTGGCAATGGCAGCGCCTCGTTCCGTTGTCTCCTTGGAGACAATCTCCGCCGCCTTGGATGTGGACGTGACATCCTGTCTCTCGACGCCCTTGAAGTATTTGGTCAAGAAAGTTTCACACTGACCCCATGCCTGCGAGTGTGTGTATAGCTTTGTTATCGAGCCGTCGTAGTCTGCCCAACCACCGGGGAATGTGCCCTTGCGCACCATCAGGCAGTGGTGTACAGTCAGGTAGTATTCCCCGCACACTTTCACGTCTTTATATAAACCATCCCGGTCTGCTAAGAGGTCTAATGTCTGCACCACAGAACCATTGGTCGAGTTCTCGCATGGAATCACGGCGTAGTCGACTTCTTTCTTTTGGAGCGCGGCAAATGCGTCGGGGAATGAGACTTGAGGTTGTAGATCGGCGGATAAATTGCGAAAGGACTCTGCAGCAGCCTAAAACAAAGATCAATCATCAAGTTACCTCGCCAAGAATGTGGGGTAAAGTTCGTACCTGATGCGAAAAGGACCCCAATGGCCCTAGGAAGGCTACTCTCAAGGCAGCCATGGTGACTGAAGTATGAAGTGGTATTTTTCGTGTTTAACGGTCTGAACCGATTTGAATCAAGTCAAATCTTCCAGTGGCTCGTCATTTCTTTGATAGGCGACATCGGATCTCCGAGCGGTGTGGGCTGGATTGTGCAGGTCCGAGATAGGAATGAACCACAAACAAACAAATCAAACTCGGGATGAGTCTACTGCGTCAAGTGAACTTGCGACTTGATTGTCCAATCTAGTCCGTGTCTTTGCCCATGAAGACAAATTCATTCCGACCCCTGATCTCTTTGCGAGGCGGGCGTCATGCGTGTCGGAATTACTCCTCGCTCTCTGAGCGCTTGCATCATGAACTGACCACAAGGAAGCTCCCATTGACTTACGACTACCTACACCCCCAACCATCGCATCTTCTCAACCTCACGCTCCATGATATTCTTCCACAATCCCACACCTCCTCCGATTATGCGACTCTACCGACATTACAGAATCCGTCCCCGCTCCCGGCCGGTCACCATTTGATCTACTTCCCGCCGCAGGTGACTTTGTCCCAGCTACTCCCCGACTGCACAGATACGTTACACACACCGGGCGAACCATTTAATCGGCGCCTTTGGGCAGGTGGAAATCTAAGATTTCCCGTGCGCAGTCCGCCTCTGGATGGTAGCCGCGCAGTCTGCATAGAATCCATCCGCAATGTAACAGTCAAGGGCCGCGAGGGGGGACGAGAAAGTGATTGTCACTATTGAGCGACGCATTGGCAATGTCCCTGAACAAGAAACTGCCGATCAGAGCTGGGACCGGATATGGAAAGAGGACGGAGACAACATGGGAGAATCATCGGTCATTGAGAACCGAGACCTCATCTTCATGCGCCTGAAAACCAGCGCCCAAATTGAGGCCGATAAAGCGCAATTTGGAAAGCCTGGTAGGATTGTGAAATGTGAGTATACACTTCCAACCATTGAACACGATTAGAAATGTGCTAATGATTCTGGCGCAATGAAGCTCCCTCCAATGCGACGTTCCGCCATGCCCTCATACCTACTAAAGCGCTGTTATTCCGGTTCTCAGCGCTGACTTTCAATGCCCATTCCATCCACCTTGACAAGGGCTATACCCAGAACCAAGAGGGGTACCCAAATCTCTTGGTGCATGGTCCGTTGACGCTCACGCTTCTGTTGAGTGTGCTTCGGCAACAGCTGAGTAAATTGAAGCTCCGCATCAGTGATATTGAATACAAGAATCTAGCGCCTCTTTTTGTTGAACAGGAGCTGGTGATCTGTGGCAAGCCTAAGAATGACACTGGATCTTGGGATGTGTGGATTGAAGGCCCAGATGGAGGGTTGGCTGTTCGGGGTACTGCGCGTACGACGTCAGAATAATATACCCAACCATACCAATTCCCAAGCGATATATCTGTACATTTACGATAGGGAATTTGAGTGATATCTCACAGAGAAGTTACTGACAAATAATAATAATATTATCTACCTATGAAGGTAGGGTAGTCGAAGCAGATAGAACAATCCACTGGATCCGCCCAATACAGTATAGTACGTAAGCACCGGACCTCGGAGAAACTCTACCGAAGATAGATTTGCACACCTTTTTCTTTCCACCTGTCCTTCTCTTTCTTTCTTCAACCACACAGTAATTTGATTATTTTGTGATCGGCTGTAATGAAACAAGCTGCGATCAATTAACCATCTAGCATCTGATCCTTTCTCAAGATGGATGTATTCTGGCAGGCTCCCCCGGTCATTAGGTATGCAGGTCCCATTCGCCGATCTCAAGCTCTGATTACTGACTTGTCATGCAGGACCCTCACAGCCTTGACTCTGGTTCAATCCGCTTTAATGTATGGCGGCTTAATGAGCTTCTATTGGGCGCTCTTCATGCCGAGCTTGATATTCTCATGGCGCCCGCACATCTACCGGCTGGTCACGCCATTTCTACTAACAGGACCGAGCTACTCTTTCCTCTATGATCTTTATATCAGTATGATGCCTCGGTATCACATTGACTTGATTTGATCAGACTGCTAATACACCAATAGTGTACCGCTATGGCAGTGCTGCGGAGAAGAGCATGGCCCCTGGAGAGTTTTTCATTTATCTCCTCTTTGTAGCTTTCAGCATCATGGTAAGTGACTCAGTAGAGTCTGCACTTTTTTTTTTTTTGCTTCTCTTTTTTTCTTCTTTTGCCTTCGCGTTTATATCCAATCCCTCGCTATAACTGCCCGCCCAGCTTCGAAATCTAGCTGAATTCGGTTCCTGAAGGCGAGGGAAAGCACCCCTGCATCTGCGCAACACCATCATAATTCGCAAAATTCAGGTGTTGTGCAGGTGTGGGCATGGTGGGATTTCTTTCGAGCTCACTGGCGTGATTTCATATCGCGTCAGTATCGGAGGTGCCCTACATTTCTATATACATCATCTATTCTTTTCCAATACCATCCACATCCTATTTTTACTCGTTATCCTGGTAGTCCAACAAGTCTCTTCCAAATTTGCTGACTTTACCCAAGCTCACTGCAGGTGGTTATCTGGGAGCGTCTATCTTCCTGTCACGTAAGCTTGCCGTACTCGATTAACTCTTCAGGCAAACACTAACTTGAAATCAGCTTTGATCATGGCTTTCGTCTACACCTACTCCCAGACGAACCGAGGAACGAAGACGAGATTCTGGTTCTTCGACATCCCGGTGGTATTCCTGCCATATGCAATGCTTCTTATCACCATGGTGACGTACGGATGGCATAGCGCGGTGGTAGAATCCACGGGAATTATCGCTGCCCATACTTATGATTTCCTCACACGTATCTACCCAACTTTCGGAGGTGGAAGAAATTTCATCACTGTCCCCCGCTTCGTGGAGAGGTACTTCACCAAACACGACGCCAACAGTGGATACCGAGGATATGGAACGGCGAGACACGCACCAAGGCCAGCTGAGGAACCATCGTCGGCATCAACATCAGGATCATCTTGGACCAGCTGGACCTCTTCGAATTCTTGGAACGGCAGAGGCACTGGCCGGAGACTCGGTTAGATCAGGAGTAATACATGCTCTACGCATGTTACCGAAGTGCCTGGGGGATACAACTTTACAACTGACAGATGTTTTGGCGTTCATTGTGCCTAGATGGAGTTGTAATAGATACATTTAGTGATAATTGATAAGAACAAACAATTTTGGGCATGTATTTGTCCACAAACACGTATTTTTTTGAATCCTAGTAGTTAATCATTTTCGAGTATCTTTGATTGGATGAATTAGTATATTTTCCCAAATATTAGCACAACGTCTCCAAATTGGAAGTCCTTGGAATCGGAGGCGTAAAAAAGTCGAGAACTCCAAGTCACGTGGTATCTTCTCCAGGCGCTAAACCGCTTCGGGCACTGGAGCTGCCGCACTCGCAAAATTTCCTTCGACAAATTTTCGGGGTTTTCACCGCGCATCCTTCAACGACAACCAACAAAATGGCCGTCGTCAAGACCTCGGAGATGGACTACGCCATCAAGCCTGAAGCGTCCGTTCCTTCCGTTGATACATCGGATTGGCCGCTTCTGCTTAAGAACTATGAGAAGCGTACGCTTGTCCTTAAAACTCCACGTTTGACCAGCCAACATTGACTTTTTTGTAGTGCTCGTTCGGACCGGTCACTTCACCCCTATCCCTGCTGGCTCTTCTCCTTTGAGCCGTGACTTGAAGTCATATATCAGCTCCGGTGTCATCAACCTTGACAAGCCGTCCAACCCTTCCAGTCACGAAGTCGTGGCTTGGATGAAGCGGATCCTCAGGTACATCAAAATCCACCAGATCCCCTCAATAATTTCACACCCTTACTGACCATTTTACCCTCTGTAGATCCGAGAAGACTGGTCACAGTGGTACCCTTGATCCCAAGGTTACTGGTTGTTTGATCGTCTGCATTGACCGTGCCACCCGCCTGGTCAAGTCCCAGCAGGGTGCCGGTAAGGAGTATGTCTGTGTGATCCGCCTCCACGACAAGATCCCCGGTGGTGAGGCTCAGTTCGTCCGCGCTCTTGAGACCTTGACCGGTGCGCTCTTCCAGCGTCCCCCTCTGATCTCTGCCGTCAAGCGCCAGCTCCGTATCCGTACCATCCACGAGAGCAAGAACTACGAGTTCGACAACGAGCGCCACCTCGGTGTCTTCTGGGTCAGCTGTGAGGCTGGTACCTACATCCGTACCCTCTGTGTCCACCTTGGTCTCCTCCTCGGTGTTGGTGCCCACATGCAGGAACTTCGCCGTGTTCGCTCTGGAGCCATGGGTGAGGGCCCTGGTATGGTCACTCTGCACGATGTCATGGACGCCCAGTGGGTCTACGACAACAACCGTGACGAGTCTTACCTCCGCAAGGTCATCAGCCCTCTGGAGACTCTGCTCACCGGCTACAAGCGTATTGTCGTCAAGGACAGCGCTGTCAACGCCGTCTGCTACGGTGCCAAGCTCATGATTCCTGGTCTTCTCCGTTATGGTATGTGAACTTGTTTACCCCTGAGCTTTTTTGGGACCATTACTAATTCTTTTCTTCAGAGGCCGGTATTGAGTGCCACGAGGAGGTTGTCCTCATGACCACCAAGGGTGAGGCTATCGCCATTGGTATCGCTCAGATGTCTACTGTCGAGCTCACCACCTGCGACCACGGCGTTGTTGCCAAGGTCAAGCGTTGCATCATGGAGCGTGACCTCTACCCCCGCCGCTGGGGATTGGGACCCACTGCCCTTGAGAAGAAGAAGATGAAGACCGCTGGAACCCTCGATGTAAGTGGCTGAAAACTGCCTTCGCTTTGGTACAAAGTACTGACTTTTCTCTCAGAAATTCGGCCGCACCAACGATGCCACTCCCGCTGCCTGGAAGAACGAGTACAAGGACTTCAACCTTCCTATCACCGGAACCTCCGCTGTTGCCCCCGCCGCCGAGACTAAGACCGAGACCGAGACCCCCAAGGCTGACTCCCCCGAGCCCGTGAAGGAGGAGGTCGAGGACAAGAAGCGCAAGCGCGACGGCGAGACAGCCGAGGAGAAGGCTGAGCGCAAGAAGAAGAAGAAGGAGAAGAAGGAGAAGAAGGAGCGCCGGAAGTCCAAGCAGGATGATAGCGATGACAGCGACTAGATGCACTCCAGGAAGACCGTCAGGTTTTTTTCCTGTACCATATTTTGCTATTTCCGGAGTCTTGGGTCAAAAGGGAAATTTGTTCTATTCCAGAGTTTCATATTGAAGGCTGCCTATCTGTTGAATCTACCATTCTTTTAAATCTGAGTAACGTCGGCAATCACGTATATGTAGTGCTTTTTCCATGACTTCTTTCTGGTTTAGTTAGTATATCAACCCTAGTTGCATGATTTGTGTCAGAACCCTTTATCGTTCACCTTTTAACATAGTAGAAACCCCCCGTGGGGCCCGGACTAGTCGGGCCCATTGGGATCTGACGTTCTATATTTGGTGGTTGTGCGTTCTTCACACCAGCGTTCAGGACATTGGTATGAGGATGACTCTACGAGTACGGGGTCATAGCCTATAAGAATTCCACAAGATAGCTCTTAGAGTTTCTCCACAAGTCTCCAATGGTTTTCCTTAGGTCAAAGGCTACTGGGGTCACGATCTTCCATACTCGGTCGATTGCGTTGGCAAGCACTAGGCTGTGCGTCCCGGGCATCCTAACTAGTTAGGTGCCTGGTAACTAGTTAGTAGAAGCCTATAGTGTTCAGCAAAGAACAGCCGTCGGGCCACTGCTTCCAATAGCTTTTGAAGTATGTTAAATCCATAGTGATATCGGGTAGGGTCCCGGTGGCGAGTAGTGGCACCCTCTTTTAGTTAGTTGGTTCTGCTTAGCCAAACAGTCTGAGATGGCATCTACCACATCTACATCTGTAAATGTAATCGGCTATGCCGTCTTATTCACATTTCTGAATATTTGATGTTCCGAGAACCGAAAGGAATTGTCTAATCGAAATGCGATGGAGTCGAACATTCCACTCTCGGTGGCTCGGAGGCTCGCAATCTCGGGACCTTGGGAACGAGGCCTGAAGTGTATACCTGCATCTCGGAGATGGAGTCATGAACAAACTAATATAAATTTGCATACGCTTGAGCCGAGCTAACCGGCTGATCATATATAACGCTCTGAAGAGCTAGATGGACTTGCATCGTTCAGACATATTCTCTCTTACAATCAAATACATTGATCATGGTTTCTACCGAGCCCCATCTTAACTTCCGCTCTTTCGTCGAAGCCCTCAAGGCCGACAACGACTTGGTCGAAATCAATACTCCCATCGATGCCACTCTCGAAGCCGCAGCTATCACCCGTCGTGTCTGCGAGACAGACGATAAAGCTCCCCCTCTTCAACAACATCATTGGTTCCCAGCATGGTCTTTTCCGCATCCTCGGTGCCCCGGCCTCGCTGAGAAAATCCTCCAAAGACCGTTATGGCCGGTTGGCGCGTCATCTTGCTCTCCCGCCTACTGCATCCATGCGTGATATCCTCAACAAGATGCTCTCCGCTAGCACGATGGCTCCCATCCCCCCTCATATCTTAGAGACGGGTCCTTGCAAGGAGAACTTCCTGGAAGGCGATCAGATTGATCTGACGAAGATCCCTGCGCCCATGATCCACCAGCATGATGGTGGAAAGTATATCCAGACGTATGGCATGCATATCGTCCAATCACCCGATGGATCGTGGACGAATTGGTCTATTGCACGTGCTATGGTCTCCGATGAGCGCCATCTTGCCGGTCTTGTCATCGAGCCTCAGCACATCTGGCAGATTCACCAAATTTGGAAGAAAGAAGGTCGTGATGTCCCTTGGGCTCTGGCTTTCGGTGTTCCACCTGCTGCCATCATGGCTTCTAGCATGCCCATCCCGGATGGCGTCAGTGAGGCTGAATACGTCGGTGCGATGACTGGATCTGCCCTCGAGCTCGTCAAATGCGATACGAATAACCTGCTCGTTCCTGCAACTTCGGAAATTGTCTTCGAAGGTACCCTCTCGATCACTGATCAGGCTCCTGAAGGACCATTCGGCGAAATGCATGGATATGTCTTCCCTGGTGACACTCATCTTTGGCCTAAGTATACGGTCAACAAGATCACCTATCGCAATGATCCCATCATGCCTATGTCCTCCTGTGGCCGTTTGACAGATGAAACGGTAAGCTTACTGCACCCCCTCGCAATCAACATACTAACATCTGCAGCACACAATGATCGGCTCCCTCGCCGCCGCCGAAATTCGCAAAATATGCCAACAAAATAACCTCCCCGTCACAGATGCCTTTGCTCCCTTCGAGTCTCAAGTCACCTGGGTAGCCCTTCGGATCGACACAGCCCGTCTCCGTGAAATGAAAACCACCTCTGTCGAGCTGAGAAAGCAAATCGGTGATTTGATCTTCAACACCAAGGCAGGCTATACCATCCACCGACTCGTCCTTTGCGGTGATGATATCGACGTTTACAACGGGAAGGATGTGATGTGGGCTTTCTCGACCAGATGCCGACCCGGTTCTGATGAGACTTTCTTCGAGGATGTTCGCGGTTTCCCGCTCATTCCGTATATGGGTCATGGCGCTCATTCTCCGACTCGTGGTGGGAAGGTTGTTTCTGATGCCCTTCTGCCTGCTGAGTATACGACTGGTAGGGATTGGGTATCTGCGGACTTTGAGCATTCTTATCCTGAGGAGTTGAAGAAGAAGGTTTTGGATAATTGGACTCAGATGGGATTCCGCGAGGAGTGAGTTCGTTTTGTTAAGACTTTTGCGGTTATAGATATCTGAATTATTCCCTACTAGTTAAGGTGATTCTGTTCGAGCAGAAGCGTGAAACTGGACCCGGAGATGTGGCCTAGAGAATCACTTTTAGTTTTCCTTGAATCTAGATCTATTCAAACATGTATATGTAAGATAGGGAAGTTCCACGGCAATATATAGGTTCTAAGGCTATATAGGCCGCCATACTATACTAGACAGATCAGGAAGACAAAACGAGTCAAGAATTATGTGAAAATCTATTATTAATTACTTGGTTAGCTAGCCGTATAGATTCTTTTACGCGGCGTTTATAAGTATTAGCCTTTAGAGTGATACTACCTAGGTTGTTATTGCACTAAACATCTATTGTACTGTAGGGATAGATGCGTAGACTCCTTTGAAGGCCCGGACCCCCGGGGTGGGAGCGGCCCCGGTTGTGTCTTGGCCAATGTTAGGTCAAAATCAGGGTTTGGCGCGAGCGATGGATCTATCAACCATATCGTCACAGGTCTAACGCTCGATTCCAAACAATCAACGGTTCCGTCCTGACTTTTTGTCCTACAATCGATATAGCCTGTGCGCCTCTGTGGAAAGTCTGTCATAATAGTTAGCGTATACAAAATTAAGCGTCGAGGCCTTTTCAGCGACCTGGCACGATATCAAAAGTTGATTGAACTATATCTATAGCTACTCTAACCTCATACCACCTATGATGCTATTGTATGTCCAGTAGTGCCGTAGCCCGAATCCGAAGCCGAGATCTATACATCTCCAACATGATACTCATGGCCCGTGCACATGTAACATGATAGCGGCCATCCGGCAAAAAGTCACATCCGCCAACTTCCACTTCAGACATATTTGTGGCATTTGTTTGTGTCAATGACTAAAAGATCCATCTGGCCAAACTGATCTACTGAGCTCTGAAAAATTCTTGATTTTGGAAATCGGCCCCTCGGGTTCCTCGGGAATATGAACGCGCCAAGCCATGACGAAGCCGACCGAGTACTCCGTCTTAAACGCAAAGAACGGGAAGTAAGAGCATGCTATCCATGCCGAAAAAGAAAAGTCAAATGTGATGGAACTCAACCCTGTCGCACTTGCCAGAAGAGGAATCACCCGCATATCTGCACTTATGATCCCATCCGAGATTCGAGGAGGGAGCCTTCCCAAGCTGCTAGTGCCCAGTCTGCATCGCCAAGTCCAGCACGCTCACAGTCAAGAAGACAAGCCGATGCTATTGTTAGCCCGCCAGTTTCTACCTCTCTTCGACTAGATGATGCGGCGAAGGATTATGTCTACTCCGGGGATAACTCGGTCGTCTCAATATTGCGCTCAAGGGCATCGGATGGGAATGAATTTATGACTGATCTGGGATCGGTCCTGGGTCTGCAAAATACTTTCAATAGTTACCCATTCATGGACCTGAAGACCCCACAGGAACGGTGGAGCTCCCTACTCAGTGTTCTACCCCAGAGAAGTGAAGTCTTGAAGTATGTCCCTACTAGCCTGACAGAAGATACCCGCTGATGTTGTGAGATTCTTCCACTACTACCGAATCACAGCATACCCATTCAATCCGATTATTGCTGATATGAATCGCTTTGAGTTGGATCTCTGCACGTATCTAAACGCATACTCCGCGGGGGAACTGCGTGAGCATGACAAAATTTCTGATCGCTGGGTGACAGACAAGTCAATTGGTCACATCAGTCTCCTGCTAGCTGCCCTGGCTGCTGGTGCTCATTACTCAGAAATTGAGTACCCCCAACGATTGGAGTTGGCAACTGATTTCGGTAGGTCCACGTCTTTATTACTTCTCATACTGCCTGTTGACAGTCACAGTCCGCCGATCATTCCATGCCCTCCGTCTAGCCAACTTCCTCTTCCGACCGTCCCTCGACACCATACAAGCACTTCTCATTATCGGCAACACCCTCCAGAACATGGGTCAATCAGACGCGGCTTGGGCGCTGCTAGGAACGACAGTTCGGCTTGCTCAGACGATGGGATTACACACAGAGCGAAGCAATGTTCATTGTCCGGAGTATGTGCGAGCTAAAGCAAAAACACTTTGGTGAGCAATGACTATGTCGTGGTGCTCGCATAGTACTAAAGTCAACCAGGTCCACTATAGTCTGGCAAGATAGCTTGTTATCGATGAGCTACGACCGCCCGCCAATCGTCACGGTAACTGGGTGGTCGGTTGACCCTAGTACCTTACAGAAAAACAACCTGTCATATCTTCAGGTCATGCATTCTCTCTGTCGGCTCGGTATAGATATCATGCGGCCAGAATCTTCCGGCGCCAATGAGTTTGACCGAGCAATCGAGGCGCTACACCGTTTGGATAAACTATATCAAGGCGAAAAACCTCATCTCCAGATACGAAGCAATTGCACAACTTTGCAGGAGCACCTTGAGCACCTAGCACTTAGAATGCATTCGTCTTTTTGCGTGTCCGTGGTATGCCGTCCGGCAATGAAACAGTCTCGGCCGCAACCACAGCTCCCTCAGACTGAGATTCTACGGAACCGGGCAAAAGGAAGCCTGATTGAAGCTTCCCGGGCATTTCTCGATTTCCAGGCGCTGAGTGTGATACCACTGCGTAGCTGGTCCATGGTGCATACTGTTTTGAGCTCAACTCTGCTTCTCTGTATGTGGGAAGAAACTCGAAATGACCCTGAATGTCGGGATCTACAGCAGCGCGTCATCGATGTGTTCACTTCATCAGACTCCCGAACAAGCGAGGAAGGAGGCCCAGAGAATGGTATTCAGTGGTTGTCTGCGAGACATATTCGTGCTTTGGTTACTCTTCGTGGTGCTCTAGACCGGCATCAGGATGACAGTGTTCCTGAGAACGAGACATGGTCAGGACCTGGTTTCAATTCTGGTTTCTTCGGTTCTGGGTGAGTATCAATCTCTTGCATAATGGCTCCCGCTGACGTCTCTAGTATGCCTGGTGCGTTTTTCGATATTACAAACCCGATTGACAACTCACCGGTATCCTATCTTGATTCGATCATGAATGGTAATCTCCTATGGGGGGCTTTATTGTGACTATCAGCTGACGTTGTCCGTGCAGTTCCGATGTTCGACTTTGCTCAAGAAAACGGCTTCCTGTGACACCCATAGAAGCAAAATGACAAACATTTCTTTCTACTAGCAAATAGAATCAAGCTAAAAGAATCTAGAGATGCCCGAGGGACTTGAGAGAGATATATACATATATATGATTCTAAATATAGAGAGATAGAAGAACTAATGTTTACTCTCTGGAGAGGAGAAAGCTACCCCGTTATAATTAGGAGATGCATAGCAAACATGTACGGTGCAGAAAAAAGCACCTGTAGATTGCACGGTGCAAGCAAATTACAAAACAACAGATCCAAATTTAATAAAAGGGCCCTCACAGAGATTACTTGCATTACAGATTATGCAATTCGAATCTCAAGTGGCACTAACTGTTTTGGCTCGGCAACCTTGGAAGTTCGGATACTCGGAGCCTCGGAGTGGATCATCTGTATACTAAAATCGAGCCGTTTCACAGGTGCTACAAGCCCGTCGGAAGTCGGCTTATCATTTCCTTAATATTGTGGATAACAAGAAAAGTTCTTCTCACTGTTTTAGTATAAATGGTCGTAGGTACTGATCTGAAATGACATTCGCATTAGACTTTATCTTCACACACCATAGAACCGCAACCACAACTTAAGCCAACTATACTTCTTCAACTTCCGCTCGAATGCTTCCCCATATTTCTGGTACTCATACGCCTTCGTCTATTCGCGCCTCACCCGGTGGTAGCCCACCCGAAGCAACAATCCCAATGGAAACCCAACACAGCCACGTACTTCAGCCCACACGACGCAGACGCATCGTTGTAGCCATGACAGGTGCCACAGGCGCAATCCTCGGCATCAAAGCCCTCATCGCTCTTCGCCGTCTCAATATCGAAACCCACCTGGTCATGAGCAAGTGGGCCGAGGCCACAATCAAATATGAAACGGATTACCACCCATCCAACGTCAAGGCGCTCGCCGACCATGTTCATAGCATTAACGACATGGCTGCGCCTATATCGAGTGGCTCGTTCAAGGCTGACAGTATGATCGTGGTACCGTGCAGTATGAAGACTCTCGCCGCTATCCACAGTGGTTTCTGTGATGATTTGATATCACGAACTGCCGACGTTATGCTTAAAGAGCGGAGAAAATTGGTTCTTGTTGCGAGAGAGACTCCGTTGAGTGATATTCATTTGAGGAATATGCTTGAGGTCTCACGCGCTGGTGCTGTAATCTTCCCGCCTGTGCCAGCGTATTACATCCGCGCTGCCTCGGTTGATGATTTGGTTGATCAGAGTGTCGGGCGAATGTTGGATTTGTTTGATTTGGACACGGGGGACTTTGCTAGATGGGAGGGTTGGGAGAAATAAGCATCTCCATGTGAAGAACCGGTCTGCCTTGATTTGTGCATTGTTATGGTGTTTTTTTGGTTACATTTCCTTATAGAGAAGGAGTCTGGATAAAAATAGATTATAATCTCACATGTGCACTTTCTTGTCTTACTAGGCTTGCGGCCAAATGCTTAGACGAAGAACAATATATACTCATATGAAGTGGCTAGATTCCACACCCGTCAGACAACTATAACCGTAGAATAGTAATGCTCGTAAATATGGCCAGTAAAATTGCTAGGTAGAGGCGAGACAACCAGGACCATTGATGCTAGTATGAGGAGATAGCGATTAAGAGCGTTAGAAGACTGCATTGGATAGTGTTATATTGAGGTGATTGACTTGGCTGCTCCGGGGCCCACTAAAACGGGTATCTACCCCCGATATATGTGTCTGATCAGCCGACTGTATGATTGTGTCAGATTTCTGATATCCTCCCACCCCTGAGTTCAAGTACGCCAATCCGATAGGATCCCACGTAGTTCTAACACCTAGGTAAACAATCATAGAGCCAGGCTTTATTCACCGCCGACAGATGATAGCCAATATTGTCCAAAGCATCCACTGCATGTGGAAACATCCCCAAGTCGACTGCTTGAAGGAAATCAAGCTTCGAGTCAGGAAGCAAGTCTCCTTGAGATGAGATACAGCGTCTAAATATCCATTCTTTTGAAGCTTCTAGCCCGTCCTCGTTGACTGTTATATAGAAGAAGTTGGCCCTCTTTCGGCACTTCATACCGTTATCGACTAAGACAGGTCTCATGAAGGCATCCGTTGCGTGGATTGATATGAGCTCCGATGTCCCAGACATCTTGCCCGACACTTGTTGCAGGAGGAAGGCGTCATTTAGCTCCGCATATATCGTTGAAGCGTCGGAGCAAGGCCGATGAGAGCGCAAGCTTCCATGTCCGAGTTCCAATTGTTCATCAGTCAACCTTTGCACAATCTTCAAGTTCGAGTTTTGCACCGCAACAAGGTATCTCGGCCCCGGGGACTCTGCCATCACACCAGCTTTGATAAATAGTTCCAAAATTTCTACCAGCATCCATTCTTCCTCCCTCTCCACAAAATTTTGTCTTCCAGCTTCGCGCAGCAGGAAGCAACGCCAAACCAGCATGATATTTTCGGATCCATCCCGAACGGCTGACGGTTCCAAGACTCCCATGTCAGATTGCAAGTATTTTTTTAAAATATCTCGGATCATGTGGTATCGTTGATTGAACTTGGAAGGTCGTGGATACGGAACATCGTAGTTGCAAGCGCCAATTAGAGCATAAGTTGAAGCAATAAAACGAGAATCATCAAAGGATCTCAGCCATTCTTCAACATATTCGTAGAAGCCATAGGTGCATGCTTCAAACAGAAAGAAGTTCTCATAACTTATTCCGTATGGTGGCCGAATAAGTGCTCTAGATTTGTTGAGCGCACATTGATGAATCGTGGATAAAAGGCCATTATATACTTGAGCGAGGCCTTTCATGCTCGCCAACTGGTAAAATGTTTCTGCCATGATATACCAGACTCCAACGAGAGGAGGATCTCTGTAATGACAAATAGAACGAAGGGCTAGTTCTACTTTGACGCAAGATGAGAGAAAGTCCCCGGGTCCCAATGTGTGCCTTTCAAACAGCTTCTTCCCTTCGTCGCTATCCAAAAAGTCAATGGCAGTTCTGTGTATGAATCTCACACACATCCTTTCTGACCACCAATACACCTTTGCGCGATTTCCTGTGAAATCTGGGGCAAGCGCGGGGTTGGTTGAAGGGCAGTAGACCTCCAGGAGCCCGACGGAAACTGGCAACAGAGTTTTCGAGGTGAGTTCACACATTTTGATAAATTCTCCAAGACACGGAACCTCGTTTGGTCTTGTAAAAGCTTCCAACATTTGGTCGTCTGCCACGAGAGCAAGACTGGCGATATAGGAATGGTTCCTCTCGCGAGTGTGCTGGAAGTATCGCGCTGCTTTTTTGATGTATTTCTCGTTGTGATCATCCAATCTAGACCACATATCTTTGTAAAGCTTCATGAGATCTGGCGGCAGCATGGTGATACGGTCATATATGTCATCCCATGTTTCATTCCACTGTTCGATACCCGTTTTGACGTTTTGTAGAACGACGTAGACCCAAATGAAAACGCCCTCTGCTCTCTGCGAAATTTGATCGAGGATTTTCTCATGCAACTTACCACCAGGATCAAGCTGCAAGTCTCCGAGAAAGTCGGTTGTGTAGCTGCGAATGTCTTTATGTGTCAAATCCTGCATGCGAATTGCAGGATTGAGACCAAACTTATCTGCGAAAAGACGCTCGAGGCGACTAGACACACAGAGCTTGACTTGACTCATTGCTACGAAGTTATCTAAGAGATCGAATATTTTTTTCATTCCTCCATGGGGCTCAGCAATTTCATCCAGACCATCCAGGAGAACAAGGTATGTGCAAGACGAGCAACGAAACACTCGAAAAAGCAGCTCCATGACCTCATTTATATCCCAATCAGTCACATCGCGCTTCCGGTTGAGGGTTGGGATTTCGCTCAAGAGCTGGATTGCGACTGTCCTCTCTTTAGACAGAACTTGCTCGAGCAGGGAGCAAAGCAGCCCTTTAAAACTCCGCTGATCTTCTGTTCCAGGTTTCCACAAGAAATGTGAGATGATGTTGCATTGCGGATGCCAACTTCTCAATGCTTCTTGAGTCCGCCTGTCGTTCTCAATGAACTTCATGAATGTACTCTTGCCAGATCCAGGCTTTCCGCTTACCCAGTACAGACAACGGCAGTCTTCTGTTAGCCATCTGAGTAAACTGACATCTCTGCTTGGCTGTTTGGTGACTTGCTTGTGTTGAGATCGCACACTGGGGGAATCGGTATTCTTGTTTTCAGGTGTGGTGGTCTCTCCTGTATTGTCACCAGGACATGTCGCTGCCGAATCTGCACAAGCCCCTTCATCTTTGAAGATCCATTCGAATGTATTCTTGTGTCTTTGTGTAATGCTGGTCTTTCGATCGTTCATCTTTTGGTATTTGAGACTGTCGAGTAATCTCTCATAGTAGGCTTGGGTCTCTTTGGATTTGTTGAAATCGGCGAAAAGATCTTCAATTTGCTTGTAGTGAGCGAGGAAGTCCTTTTGTTGCTGATCGAGGGTGTCGTATGTGACGCGATTTAACGCGCTAGACTTCATGGACTCGTCGAGTATCTGGGCAATGAGGGCTGAATCCAAAGTTTTCCGTGCAACATCTAGGTCACGCTGGAGCTTGTCGATATGAGATTTTCGTAACACGGACTTGGCAGTAGCCTTGACGGCTGCACGCTTTGTAGAGTTTTTGGGAGAGGTATCAACCAATTCCTTCCTGATGGCTTCAGTGTATTTCATACAGTTCGTAGCGAGAATTCTGAGATGAAACTCTGCCTCTGTCGGTTGTGTTGGCTGCCGTAGCAGCAGCAGCTCAACATTGTCAAAGATCCTATTGATATATTCAGTGTCTTGCTTGAGATTTTCATCTAAACTGCCAGTCTCGTATATACTGCGATATACTTTGGCGGTGTCTAGAGCAAAGGTGATGATTGTCATGACATTGCACGCAAGGCTTAATGCCTCAAGACCAGACATGACCAGGTCTTGTGAGAAGAAGAACAGCGGAAAGATTGACAGTCAAAAGGGCTGGTGAGATGATCACGAATGTCATGTGCCAGCCCCCTATCATATTTACTGAAGAGGTGCTTCACGTGGAAACTTGGGTAGGGCTCCTTAGCCGGCTTACCTTACCCTTGGCAAGATGGATTGCTGCCCAATACCTGCCAGGTATTTTACGATACTGATATTGAGCTAACATCTATACTTTGCTATAATACCTAAAAAAGCAGTTTCCATATAGTGAATTGGCCGCGGAACTTGGTATAATCAGGGAGGAGGGGATGAAAAACTATGAAGATAAATATGGATCTTCTAGATTAGGATTAGGCAAAGGTACGAGAGCTAACTAGTTAGCTAGTTACAAGGTAAATAATAACTATCCCTAAATTTGAAAGAGAATCGAATCATACCTTATATTAGAGTAGCTCTTCGGACATCACTAACTTTTTGTATTTGCGCTTCTATCCTATATAAATTCCTTATGACCTGCACAGAAGTACTACTTTAGCTACAAGAATGCCTTACTATCGAGGGGTTAAATAAGGTACATGTAAGTTGTATACGGCACAAACCCGGGAGAATATCTTCAAATTCAAGTGTATATCTATTAATAAAACCCTCGGTCGCCCTTCTAAGCACAAAACTAATTGCAGTTTTTATTATAACTGTGTGGTGTGGTATAACCGCAAATGGAGGCGGTCAATGGCTTGTCCTCGGTGTGGATCTTGTGATCGTTCTCTCCGCATTTCCTTCCCCTCAACTACATGTCTAGACTGTAATCCTCGACTATTATCCTTCGGAATTGGGACCCAAAATCAAAGGGGACTTGAGAACCATCATCATGGCAGCAGAACTGACCTCCACCAAGCTCAACCCAGAGAGTCACATCATCCTGGTAATCATTACTCCGCACCATGTTAAAGCGGGACCCTAATCAAGGTGCTTACATAGGACCAACCACTCCTTCGACTGCCACATGAACTGGCCCGCAAGAACTTCAAAACCGTACAACGAGCCGTCGAGCGAGAGAAGGAATATGTTATCCCTGCACTCAAAGAGACCGCCGCCGCTTCCAACACCCAAACGCCCGAACAGACTCTCGCTGCACTCGACGCAATGATATCCAGAATGCAAGGTCTCAAAAGGAAAATGGAAAGTCTGCAGGAGGAGGAGAAGAAAATACACAACCAATCCCGCAAGCGTATTCAGCATTTAGAGACCTTGCACAAGATCCCGAGCCTAGCCGATGTCAAGTATGACCAGTGGTCAAGGGTACGGCTGGATCGTTTGCTTGTTGATCACATGCTGCGCTCGGGCTACTCAGAGAGTGCGAAGCAGCTGGCACAGGATAGGGGGGTGGAGGATCTTGTCGATCTGGGTGTATTCACGCAGTGCCAACGGGTTGTGGAGAGCTTACGGCGCGGGGAAACGAAGGAGGCATTGCAGTGGTGCGGAGAAAATAAGGCGGCGCTGAAGAAGAGCCAGGTAAGTTGGAATAGCCTATACTGTTTTGAACTTCAGCTAACTCACCGCCTATGAAGCACAATCTTGAATTTGAACTCCGGTTGCAGCAATATATCGAGATGGTTAGGACACAAGACAAGTCTAAGAAGATTGAGGCGATAATTCACGCAAAGAAATACCTCATACCGAACCATCAATCTCAGAACTCAGAGATTATGCGCGCTGCAGGGTTACTAGTTTTCACGCAGGACACAAGAGCCGAGCCCTACAAAGTAAGACAAACATTCACACTTGATAAGTAGTGCTTTTACTGATATAGTACAGACTCTCTTTGCGCTTGACCGCTGGAAGTATCTCTCGGAGCTTTTCATTCAGACTCACCACGAGCTGCTTTCATTGCCATCACAGCCATTATTACATATTGCACTTTCTGCAGGCCTTTCAGCTCTTAAAACACCTCTGTGCCATTCGGCATACACGTCTTCCAGCTCAAATTCACAGTCAACGTCGACATCTGTGTGTCCTATCTGCTCAACCGAACTGAATGAGCTTGCACGCAAAATGCCATATGCCCACCACTCAAAGAGTTATGTGGAAAGCGACCCAATAGTTCTACCCAACGGCCGAGTCTACGGGAAGCAAAGGCTGATGGAGATCAGCCAGAAGATGGGATCAGTGGAATCAGGAAACGTCAAAGACCCAACAACAGGAGAGGTTTTCCACGAGGACGAGGTGAAGAAAGTGTACATTATGTGAACTCGTGTAGGCATTTACCAACGATGAAATGACCTACAACTCAATTTGTATAATTTGTATAATTTGTATAATTTGTATAATTTGTATAATTTGTACAGTTTTATTACACATGATAGTTATCATCCCACCCCCTACTCGCTATCATCACTAGAATCATCATCTCTGGCCCTCTTCTTCCCTCCCTTCTTGGCCTGCTCCTTCCGCTTCACTTCAAAGACATACATCCGAGCCTCCCGATCTTCTCCTCTCCATCCTCCACGCTCCCCATCCTTCCCTTCAATATGTCCCGCTGTTCTCGCATGTGAATATCCCTCATAAGAAGTCCAAGGAAACCGGAAACTAGTGACAACAACCAGTCCCGCATGTCTCGCCAAATCCTTGATATTCCAAAGCGTATACGGCTCGCCCTCGAACAAAGTCACAAGAATCTGACCAGGTCCAGTCCGGACTCCCTTCCCGGTAGTGGCATCATCCTTCCCCAGCTCCTCGCCCTCTGCTACTTCCTCGTCATCATCATCATCATCCTCCTCTTCACTCTCCTCGCCATCCGCATACACCCACTCATCATCATCGGCATCCATAAGCGGCGGCGGCTTAGAAACAAGCGGTATACACGCCTTGAAAAACGCAACCAGTAGCTCCTGATTCGAACGAACCTGTCGGTTCACGTCCGTAGACAGCCCGCCAACGTGCGGGAAATTGAAGCAGATCACATCCCACGGCCCGCCAGGCTGGTACGGTGGTCCTACTGGCTCGCTCTGCTGGTACCAGGCCGGTCTTTTGCGCTCGCGGCGTGTGAAACCTGTGCGGATTTCCTTGCCGCCGCCAGCCGGAGTGCCTAGTTTGCGTGCATCCACGGAGAAGACGACTTTGGGGGATTGCTGGTTGGAATTAGGGTTGGGGTTGGTTGACTCCTGATCTTCGGATTTGCTCTCTTCTCGCTGCTTTCCAGCGTCATTGCTTGAGTCCTGGTCTTCAGACTTGCTCTCTTCTCCCTGCTTTTCGGTCTCGTCGCCTGCTGGTTCTGGTTTTACTGGTGCACCAATGATGTCTGAGACGTTCTGAGGAGCTTGCGGGTACTTGTTGTACAGTGTCTCCTTGGAGTCGTAGCATGTGGCGCATAATTTGCGGCACTTGTATTGTTTTACCAGTGAGCGGGCGAATGAGAAGTCACCTGGTGGATGTTAGAACTAATGCTTTCCAGATATAATAGATGAATCATTGAAGCGTGTTGATTCTTGTTTTTACACAGGAATGCATATTAGTTTCAATCTTGTATATGGAAGTGAAAACATAGCTTTTGGTATGAATGCCATCAGAAAATATATGCATAGAAATTGATTCCAAAGCAATTCTTGCATAAAGTGAAGAACGCAGAGTAATGATGTCAACTAAAACAGAAGAAAAGCTCACCTTCACCAACCAGGAGAATTCGATCCTTCCTCAAAAACGGCACGATAGGTCTTTGATTTGCTTGCAAAGAAATTTTCTTAGGTGCATTGCCATTGCCACTACCCTGCTTTTGCCCATTGCCATGCTGCTGTCCCTTGGCAGGGTTGGAAGATGAACCGGATGGTTTGCCTGGTCCACGAGCGCGTGGGGGAGGAGCATTTTTGACTTTCTTATTATTGCGAGGCATGACTGAATGTGAAGAGAAGTGAATTCTCTTTTAAAAGGAAGGTTGTATGAAACGAATACGGAGCTACGGCCAATGTCTGCGGCAGGAAGATGATGCGGAAGAAAATCGGCCCGGATAATCAAAGGACCGAAGTATACGACGTCCTCGACTTCGCTTCAATATTCTCTACCTTTTTATTCAATTTCTTCTTACTTCTGGTATGGACCTATGTACATTACATCATTATTATCTACTTTCTATAGCTACTCGTAGATTTCTCAACAGGAATACAATTCTCTAGACCAAACCCCCCGATATAGCAACGTATCATGATTATGCTTTTATCATTCGGAGCTCCATTTTGGTTCTGCAGAAACTTTTTCAAAATCACTCAAATGAGGAAGATGTCCAGAGTGAATATGGTAGTACTGTAAGGTCACTGCACTCGAGAATATATCATATATATATGTACCAATTTTCAAAATGCTTCAAGCTCAATGTTCGCATGTCGGAAATGACCTTGTGCACTCTCCACCCTTGCTCCAATAATATCTAGGCTCCATTCTAGAAAGACTTTGAAATCTTGACCTATTTGTTTCTGCCAACTCCGTCTAACGAATGGTTTGAGCTCTGCAAAGAACTCCTTAATAGGGTTCAGATCAGGTGAGTACAGTGGTAAGTATAACAGCTTGACACCAGCATTCGAGCACAGCTCTCTTATCCTTTCGGTATGGTGGAAAGACGCATTGTCCATAGCGAGGACGGATTCCGACTCCGACCATCTGCCGCAGTGCTCTAGAAGCTGTTCAATAAAGTCCTCGAACATTGTAGCATCAGTCGACCCTTGGAAAGCTCGCGACATTAAAATGCCATCCTGGCAATACACTGAGAGAATTTGATACCGCTGACCTCGCTGGAAATGGGAAATCTAGGTACGTGTCACGCCACGAGGAGACCAGCCAGTCCTCCTAAGGCCAGCTCGTTTGTCACAGCCTGGTTCATCTATGTAGACTAAATGGTACGAACGGAAATCTGATAGCTGATACAGATAGTAGTCTCTCAGATCCGCATTTCTTTCCTGTGCTATCCGTCGGGCCACCTTCTTGCTCTAGCCATGCGATCGAAGGGCCCGGCTGATGGTGTACGAATATACGACCAACTTAAATCCATCGAACAAGAACTCCACCATCTCATCCAGGTATAAATCTGGTTTCTCCAGTAAGTGATCGCATAGCGATTCGAGCATGATTGGTGTGATCACACGTGGATGGCCACCTAGGATCGAGGGCCCTCGGATATCGCCAAACATCCGGAGGTTTGCACTGATCCTTGTGATTAACGTTTGCTACAGCCAGCTGCTTCGGCCATTTGAGAAGTGGTCAGTGACTGACTGATAATCAGATCGCGGATCATTTCAAGTTGGGAAAGTGCGAATCTAGGCGCCATATTCGTTATAGTCGCGCCGTCAATTTGCACAAGTTGATAAGATGGCCAAGGTGGTCGGGGCCACAGCACGCGAAGATAGTTCTGGATCAGGCCAACTGTTAATCCACCCAGCTAAGGTCCAAAAATGCGCCCATATTTCCTTGAGTAAAAAGCAAAAGTGGTAATATTTTAAATTAGACATATATGAAAGTTTAACGCCTTCACTATTTCAAATGAATGTACTCTTCAGACAGTTGGCAGAGCAGAGTAGTGTAAACAGATATCCAATTGCTGATAAAAAGCAAATATCCTCTAGTTTAGGCGACATGCTCGAGAAGCGCTGAGCCCTTGCTCTTTACCCCGCTTTCTACGTACGATTCTGCCCAACCTATTCGATCCTTGAACGAATGCTTCACGGGATCAGTCTGAGGATTCATCTAGTCAGCCATGGCTCATGGAAAATGGAGATTGTTCTCTAGAAAGCGGCACTCGATTAAGGACGATAAAAATGGTCCGCCGCCTGGACAAAAGGATCAATCTTTGGATGGATCTTCAATCAACCATGCATCCACCTCAGCTACGAAACCAGATATGTGGCAACGCGCTTTTGATGATCTCGAACCAAAAAAACAACAACTTATCCAGTCTATATTGATACCAAAATCCAACAAAGGTATCGACTCTAGTGATATAAACACCGATCCTGGCGTCGTGGACCGTTTAAAGGCACTGAATGGTGTTGTTGAATCCGTGAAGACCCAATATGAAATCGACCAAGGAAAATCCAAGATTAAAGAGCCAAGCCAGAAAATCATCAAGGCCATCCTCAGCTTTCAGGACCTTATCCAGGCAGCTGTAGCATTTGATCCGACAGGGCATGCAACCAGTGTCTGGGCAATTGTGTCTTTGGGGTTGACGGTATGCTTGTATTTTTCCATTTCAAACATACAAGACCAAGTAACTAACAGATACGGTTTTCAGATGACGCAGAACTATCGCAGTCAGAAAGTAGCTTGGCTAGAATCTTGCGCATTCCTCGCAGATATCCTCACCCGATATGGATTTGTGGAGGCGGAATATCAAAAGGACTCGAGTACCGATCAGCATGTTGAGACGGCCCTCGTTCAGGTATACGTCGCAGTTCTAACTTTCGCTGCCCAAGTCCAGTCACTTTATGACCGCAGCCGTGCCGTCCTCACCTGGAAGAGCATTTCTGGAGATACTCTTTCTGATCTCCAAAAGTCTATCGATGAGGCAGAGTCACATCTGGGCCAATGGCTTGAGCTAGTTGACCGGCGTGAACAGAGAGATAGGGGAGCACAGCTTCTTAAAAAGGCGGATAGAATGCTGACTAATATTGACCAAGTGATGGACTCACTTAATGAACTCAATGGCAAGATGGTCCTTGCGGAGCTCAAGATTGCAGAGGAGGCTCGCTACAACGCAAATACCGGAGAGGAGTATCAAGAATGTCTACAAGAGACTCGGAAAGAACTCCTTCGGGATATCAGGAGCTGGGCTACCCATCCAGATAAAAAACCAGTGTTTTGGCTGCAGGGTATGGCAGGAACGGGAAAGTCCACTGTATCACGGACAGTGGCTCGGTGGTTAGACAATGAGGGCTTGCTAGGTGGCAGCTTCTTTTTCAAGAAGGGTGGAACAGACCGGGAGGACGCCAAACGACTCTTCACCACCCTCACCAAACAAATCCTAGAAAGACTACCTCATCTTCAGGAACCAGTAAAGAGGGCAATAAAGGAAACGCGCGGTATTGGAAGCAATAATCCCCAAGAACAGTTCGACGAATTACTTTTTAAGCCACTCAAGAACCTCGATCTTGGATTGAAGTCGCCACTGATCCTGGTCGTTGTTATCGACGCCCTAGATGAGTGTCAAGTGCCAGCTGATATCGCGGCTTTTTTTTCAACGTTACCTAAACTGAGCGACTTGAAACATGTCCGACTGCGATTTTTTATCACCAGTCGGCCAGAACCAACAGTCATTAAAGGGTTTCGACCGATTGACAATGACGAGATCGTTCTCCATCAGATAAAGAGGTCGATTATCGAGCATGATATAACAATTTTCCTCCGGGAAAGACTAGGGAGGATCATAGATGATCACGGTCTAGTGAAAAGCTGGCCCGGAGAGGAGAATTTCATGGCTCTGGTCAACATGGCTGTTCCTCTGTTCATTTATGCCGCGACCATATATCGATTCCTCAACTGTGAAGGTGAACTGGACGACCGATTGCAAGCAATATTATCCTCACACTCGACTGGCAGGATGGATATCATCGACAACGAGTACTCAAAGTTAACCGATATCTATCTCCCAGTTCTGAAGCATATAATATCGCAAAAGGGGCCCAAAGCACTAAGATCTTGGATGAGTGACTTTCGCCGAATCGTGGGTGCAATCGCTCTTCTCTTCAACCCACTCTCATCTGTCTCCCTAGCCGGGCTCATTCGTTCAGACCAAATGAAAGTCCAAGGCAGACTTAATACTCTCCAGTCTGTGGTGTCAGTACCAAAAGACTGTGATGCCCATGTTCAGCTTCTTCATCTCTCATTCCGAGAATTTCTGGTTGACCATTCAGCATCCGCCGAGTTCTGGATTGACGAACGGGCAGGTCATGCACAGCTTGCCGAAGATTGTCTTGACTCTATGAATCGAGGATTAAAGAGAGATATATGCCGCCTGTCAGACCTGGGGGTACGGAGACATGAGATCGAAAAGACCGTCTTTGAGAATTATATTCCACCCGATCTTCGATACACATGTCGATACTGGATACGGCATCTAGAGAGCGGTGACGAGTCTGTCATAAACTGGAGAATGGTAGAAGACTTTTTGAAATTGCATTTTTTGCATTGGTTAGAAGTAATGAGCCTTCTTGGATGGGTTTCGGAAACGATTGGAAATATAAAAGCGATACAGTCTTTGGCAAAGGTGAATGGCATTATATTGGAACTAAAATATTGATGCTGACTTGCAGATAAAGGCACCTCAGCTGGCTGGCTTTCTTGAAGATGCAAAGCGATTTATTCTCAGAAATCGCCAAATAGCAGACGAGGCGCCCCTTCAGGTCTATTGCGCAGGACTTATATTTGCCCCCCATAAGTCAATAATTCGAAGAGAGTTCAACGAAGAGTTTCCCACTTGGATTTCCCAGTTACCAAGAATTGAGGAAAATTGGAGTGCAGAATTACAGGCCCTTGAGGGCCACTCGGACTGGGTTCAATCGGTCTCCTTCTCGCCGGATGGCCGGCTGCTGGCGTCTGGCTCTGACGATAGAACCATGCGGCTTTGGGACCCGGTGACGGGCGACCTACAGCAGACTCTTGAGGGCCACTTAGGCTGGGTTCGATCGGTCGCCTTCTCGCCGGATGGCCGGCTGCTAGCGTCTGGCTCTGACGATAACACTGTGCGTCTCTGGGATCCGGTGACGGGCGATCTACAGCAGACTCTTGAGGGCCACTTAGGCTGGGTTCGATCGGTCGCCTTCTCGCCGGATGGCCGGCTACTAGCGTCTGGCTCTAACGATAGCACCGTGCGGCTCTGGGACCCGGTGACGGGCGACCTTCAGCAGACTCTTCACACGCATGCAACTGTCCACGATTTCGAGTTCTCGAAAGATGGTTCATATGTAATCACCAACTTAGGCACCCTTGACATTCAGCCTGGGCACGAAATTGACGTTTCTCATTCAACCTGTACGCATCGGTCAATCTTCATTGACCAACAACATTGGATCAATCTGCACCGCAACAATGTACTATGGCTTCCCCCTCAGTTCCGGCCTAGCTGCTCCGCGGTCAATAGGAACTTACTTGCTTTGGGACACGCATCAGGGCGAGTTACTTTTCTACGATTTTGTCTATAGTGGAATTCAATGCTTTCTATTCTTAATCTCCACCCTATTTTTTAATCTCTTTGTAAAAGGAGGGCCTGGGAGAGAAACGAAATTTATATCAAACTTCCTGCTACTCAGCGACTCGACCAGGATTGGCCAAAGCAGCAGGAAAGAATATAGTACCCGTCACACCCCACTAAACAACACTCATTTCTCGGACTAAAGCCTTGGCAGGGCCCAGAAAGAATATAAGAACGTAAATTGGTGAAGCTGGTTTTGCACCTCCCTGTAAGTTAAAGACTTCCAAGGTTACCTACTATAGTATTAATTTTTCAAAGTCACTCTTCCTAGGCTGTAGACGTAGCCGAATTAGTACTATTTCCGTGGGCAGGTCTTGGATTATTCGCCGATATAGCTAGAGACCATGGACAGGAAGAGCTTGTGAAATGCATGCAGCAGTCAAAGCACCAGCTAAGGGTTCGGCTTGATCCTGCGGAATGGGAAAGGCAGACAAGGGCGAATTTGGAAGGTTATCGGAAATTAAAATTCCCTCAACTGCCTCCTAGGTGAATACCAATCCAAACTATTTATAGAGTTGAAACCCTGAGCTGGAATCGCCCCCGATTCCTAAACGACCCTTTATAGAAGTATCTATAGATTTTATTATAGGATTGCTCTACACTGTCTTTTAAGTTAACCGGAATAAGTCATATTAGCTATCAAAAGATGCGTTCTATTAGAAAGAGAGAGAGAGAGAGAGAGAAAACAGATCGCGGCATAGCTATATACATCGAATACAGGCAAATGCTATGGCCACATGTCAAAACAAAGGGAGAATTACTAAATCATACCGTATGCCAAAAGCAGGGGTGGTAAGGAGAAACCGCAAAAAGGCAACAGTTTCCCTTAAATGTAAGGCGAGGGGATGGAAGAATAAGAGAAAAGAAGAACGAAAAAGCAATCGAACACCAACACCGACCAAAGTGATCGCAGGATTTTCCCCATTAGACCAGACAAGACCCTTGAATTCGGCTGCAATGAAACGTGAATCATAATGTCACATGCAAAGGAGCACCGTGGACGCGGTTGACTTTTCGTATATGCACTGACCAGTCAGGCGCATATTGCCATTCTAAGCACTAAGAGCGGAGCGAGTCTCTCATGCTCTGGCTGCTGGCACTGACTGGTGCGGGGAGAACACCAGTTCTGGGCTTAGCATTTTGCTTGATCTTGGCCACGGCGTAAACAATACCGCTGACGAAGCCGACAGCGATGGCAGAAACACTAGGGAAGGTGACTGGCGCATCGAAGAAGATGAGACCCGACACGGCGATAGGCAGCTTGTTGAGCGCGCCAACCATGGAGTATGTGGTGGAGGAGGTAGTGCGGACACACCATGCGGAGGTGTAGGAGATGAAGACAGAGGAGGCACCGGACAGAACCATGGCGAAGAAGATACCGTCACGGTTAGCCTCGGGGAAGTTGCGGGCGAGGTTGGCGGATGACCAGTCCTCAACTAGGAGGGTGAGAACAATCAAGACGGGGATCGACAAGAGGTTGTTGTAGAACATGGCTGCAGAGAAGGTCATTAGCAAACATTTGAAACAAGGCTGGAAAAACCACATACTGTCGAAATCCTTGAAGTTGGTCAGCTTGATGCGCTTGCGCATGCCCAGGACATAAGACGAGGTGCACAAGCAGTTGATCAACATCCAGACGTATCCAGCGTTCAGAGTGGAGACCTTGCTGGAGGTGTCACCGGTGCTCTCCACAGCATGCTTGATATCAGCCCAGGCGGCAATGAGCGAGCTGAAAACCATCAGACCGAAGGAGAACAGAGTGAGGTTGGTAACTGAGCCACCGAACCAGAGAACCTCTCCATAGGCGATCAGGATAATGGTCAAGTTCTTAAAGATAGTGTAAACGGGAATTGAGAGGAACTGAAGGGCCTTGGAACCAGTGTAGATCATGCCGATCAGGAGGAGCGTAATCGGGAACCCTAATATGGAATATTGTCAGCTGCTACATCTCTCATCCCATAGTAATCGGAGACCGTACACTTTTTGGCCTCATCGGAGTTGAAATCACGGTAGGTGATAAGACCCATGGACTTGCATGTTTGAATCGCAGCAATGCAGACCAAAGACTATTGATATTAGCAATTCGTCTCGGATCAGGACTGAGAAACATACCTGAATACACAGCAAGAGGAAGTTCAGGTTGAAGTCCAAGCCCGACAGAACATACTTGTTCATCACAGTCATCATAATTGACGAACCACAGTATGCCAGAACGGGTAACGCGGGGTGGCTGGGCATGGTGGGAACAGCGCGGGGCGAGGGAGTTGGTGGCGGCGCAGCCTCGAACTCCTTGTTTCCTGAGTCGACCTTGTTCATGTCGACGGTGTAGTCGTCGGATTTCTTGTCTTCGGCCATGTTGAGTGAGTCGCAGATAGGGGGGGGGGGGGGGGGGGGGGGGTTATCGGCTATTTGTTGGAAGAGAGAAGAACTGAAATGACAGAATAGCACCCAGAGTATATCCAGGGGAGTCAAGGAACAAAAGGAGTTCGAGAAGTTGACCAAAGAAAAAAAGGCCAAAGGAGATCTGACAACAACAGATTTCGCGGCCGGAAACAGACAGATTGTTACCTAAGCAGATCGTTAAGGGGTGCTGACTCAGGATTTTATTTATAGAGTGAAACATCTACTATTGTACTACAACATACCTCGGTCAGTTACTGTTGGTAAGGGCTTGAAAAGACTCAATGAGGTCAATCCATGATATATAATACACGATAGTTGGCAATCATGCGTTTGTACTTGATATTTAGTATGGCTATTATGGTAGATCATTCCAAAGTTCTGTAAAGAATATGCCCAAGTTTGTTCGACCAACTAAAAGAACAAGAAAATAAGAAAGACATACCTCCTTCCAAGTGCAGGTCGTGAAAACCCCAAAAACAAATATACAAAACCGTTCACGCATAGACTACTCCGTACCGAGCCCAGATACCAGTGGAGCTCCCGATCTTCCAACATCAACCCTCCTAACCACACACTCCCCCGAAAATCCCAATCCACAACTTGACATTGGGACATTGGACTCAAAAGCAAAATCAACCAGGCTAATCATCCCGAACCGACCAAAAAAAATCCAAAATCCCAAAACAACAAATCATCAAAACCACCCCCCTCCCCGCACATCCCCAAAATGCCCGACTCAGACGACGAAGCCCTCTTCGCCGCCCTCGAAAACGAAGACGATACCCTCTACCGCGACCAACGCATCCACCAACTCAATGCCGAGTTGGCAGCCACAAAAAACAACCACTCTGCACGCGCAACAAGCGGCACCACAGGCCTCATCCAAAACGAAGTTTACCCAACACTCCCGTCCGACCAGTCCGTGCTGGATTTCACGACGCGCACGAGCAGATGTCTAGTGCATTTTGCACATCCAGATTTTGCGCGGTGCGCAGTCATGGATATGAGGCTTGGAGAATTGGCGAATGTTCACTACGAGGTTTCGTTTGCGCGGGTGGATGTGCGTAACACGCCTTTTATTGCACAGAAGCTTGGTATCAAGGTTTTGCCTTGTGTTATTGGGTTTAAGGATGGGGTTGGGCTTGATCGGGTTGTTGGGTTTGAGGGGCTTGATGCTAGGGGATTTGATGGGGTTGAAGGGTTTGATGTGAGGGTTTTGGAGAAGAGGTTGGTTTTCAAGGGGATTCTTTTGGCGGTGAAGATTGGGGCTGGGGATGAAGATGATGATGTGAGAGAGGAGGAAGATAGTGATGATGGTGCTGGTGGGAGAGGATTTGGGAGGAAGAAGGGGAGACGTGGGATTCGGGACTCTAATGCCAATGTGAGAAACCGTGGTGACGATGACGATGATGATTGGGAGTAATAGTCATGTTTCTTGAAGGTTATACCCAGGGTATTGGAATGTTGATTCATGATTTCTGTATATTAACGGATTGATGACCTATAGTGATGTTCATAGTCGGATGTTTAGTAGCATACCCATGCCATATATCCATATATTCTGAGGCTTATACAAGCTCTGAAGACCGTTCGTATACTCGAGGAAGTGTTGGGTAAATGAATGAAAACCGAAGAATCAAAGTAAATGGGATTGTAGCCAGACACGAAAGAAAAAGGCAAGACTGTCATCATAGAATTACAGGCAAAAAAATATCAGAGACCGTAAACACAGAGCCATCTCGACGGCAAAGGAAATCCAAAACGAAAGGAAAAGAACGCAGAAGCAGAGCAAAATAGCACCCTAGAGTTACAACAAATGCCGCGAAACTGAGGCTAGAAGCAGAACGGGGGGGAATTCTATACAAGCAGAAGTAGAAGCAGAAGTAGAAGCAGAAGCAGAACGTTGTCGCACATCCATAAGTTCCACATTGACGCCGGATGCCCTTGAAAAACCGAGAATCGAGAGAAAACGGGACTGCCCAGACTCAAAAAGCAAGGCTGGTTCTAAATAGCCACGTTCTTCATTTCGCCGAGGACCTCCGACTCAATGGCAGTTGAGGACTCCGCGGAGTCGGTTTTCTCGGTCTTGTCAACCTTCTCAGCCTTGTCGGATTCCTTAAGTTCATTGGGCTTGGGGAACCCTTCATTTTCCTTGTTGGAGATTTGCGGGGTTACCACCTCCATGAGATCTTCAGTCTGAGACTCCTTGCCACTTTCCTTGGCGTCTTCGGAGATTGTAGGTCCTGCGGTAACAATGGGACTTGTTGTCTCCTCAGTTACGCGTGCAAGAGGACTAGACACGCCGAATGGTGTCTTGGGACTCTGGGCATTCCCACCCTTGGAGAAACGGTGTGGTGAGCGGCCTCGTTCTTCAGTGCGCGTGGGGCTGCCGTAGGGGGACTCCCGACTGCTAGACCGGTTGCCTGAAGCGTTCACACCAAGACCATTGGGTACGGGGCCCTTCCGACGAGGTACACGGCGGCCATACTTCTGATCCGTCCGCCAGCGCAGAATATCCAGGTATGGAGGCTCCACGTTCTGGGACTTGAATTGCTTCAGCTTCAGCTCATCCGTGTGCTCATCCACAATGGCGTGGCCGCTGCACAGATCGTCGGCGAGAGTCGCGAGGAATGCAGCCCATGATCGGGCAACGACGTATTTGCAGTCGTAATCCCGGCCGAAAATAATCACCTGGCCCCATTTTCCAGCGGGGCCGGGTGCCAAATCAATGGCAAGGTTGTTGCCGCCCCAATCACGGGCGAGGGGAATCCAAGCGGGGTGTGCGTACGCTTTCTGAACTGCACCAGGAGGCTGGGAGTCCTGACGATCGAGCAGCTCTGATTGCCACACTGTGGATGAGGCCTGCTGAGACGGACCAGCCGCGGAGGAGCTTGCCGCAGAGCTGGATGCGGGTGGGTTTTGCATCATAGTTGTGTTGCTAAGATATTCGTCGTTGACCTTTTTCCAGTTCGTCCATTCCTGAACGATCTCCTCGCAGTCGAGCAGCATGGCGCTGAAAATGACACCGGTGGGTAGGCCGCCACGTTCTTGGCCATCATGTAACATCAGCGATTCCCGCACCTCTAATGGTAGACTGCAGTCGAGTTCGTGCTCCAATTCGTTAATATCGTTCTGGGTACATCCTTCACCGAGCTGGTCAAGGAGTTCCTCATAATTGTGTTCTAACCAGCGTTCAATCTTCCTCCAGGAGTGAGCGACCGGCGGCGGCGGTGGCGCTCCATCGTGGAAACTTTGCATTTGAATCTCTGGTGTACCTTCTGCTTGATCGTTCGATCGTCTCTTTTGAGATGCGGCCGACCTCATCCCCGGTGAGTAGGGGTGGGTGGGAGAGCCCAAGTCGTCGGGGGAGCCGTTCCACTCGGATGCGTGTGCACTTGCAGATCCTTTTGTGGGCTCGTCATTGTAGGGGTTAGAGAGGTCTGGGCGAGATTCGATTGCGCTGGTTGCGATAGATGTGAGTGGCTCGTGGCGACTTTGGCTAAGAGGGACGTGTCTCCCAGTACGGTAGGGGGAGTCGTGGGAGGCATGACGGTCATAGGAGGTCATGGTATGCCAAAAGGAACGCCATGTCGAACTCAACCTGCATCACATCAGCGGGCATGGACCTTATCTAGACATCTAGAGGTAGACTAACATATTCGCCATGGTGTCACAGTAGGGAAAAAAAACGGGCGCAGGGGGTTAACAGATCGCGAAATCGGTCATTGGAGAGGGAAAAACGTGTCCCGTCGCGGGAGTAATCAAAGCAATAGACTTCAAAATCCAAGGGGAGAATGAAGAAAGTAGTTGAAGATGTAAAGATGTGAAGTTGTGGTAGGGGCAACCTTGAAAGTCCCAGAATCCAGAATTAGGTAAGGAAGGAGAAAAGGTGGAGGGGGAAATAGATGGCTTTCTCTTTAATTTTTTTTTCTTTGGAAACACAAGACTTTGAAGGCTTGAAATTAATATAATCCAAACTTCTTTCATCTAAAAACAGTGAGGTTATTTACCTCAATTGTTATGATATGACTCTCTTTAACCCCTGGCCGCATTCAGCGAAGTCTCAACATCTGGTATGTAGATCTTTTGATATGATGTCGACAACTCATCATAAGCTTTTGAATGCGAATCAAACAATGGATTATCTTGCCAAGTATGTGTATTTTATTATGTACTGCATCCAGTACATCATATCTTCCAGGCTAGAGACTACTACACGTGGGCACTGGACCTATCTGAATGCCATTGTTCCACACCCTTACGGCGAAAGCAGTTCAGATTAAGTTTCAGGAGATTGATGAAATGAAAGAGCCCAATTCCTGTCTGATATACCGGAAGATACTCCGTACCCAGGCAAAAATATATATATACTCCGTACTCCGTAGAGGAACCCAGAATAGGAGAAGTGGCGTTCCTTCTTCCCCAAGAGGGCGCGATATAAAATTAGGCCAAAGGTGAGAGTGGATCTCGGGGAAACGCCTGTGGCGGACGAATAGGAGCAAAGGTCAACAACAGGGGGGAAAGTCCACGTTCCAACAAAAATAGAAATCAATATACGGAGTACTCCGTATAATATAGGCCATTTAACTTAAGCTGCGAACCAAACTATTCCATGATGTAGATCCTTATTACTGGAAAACTTATGTTGTAAGCCTAAACGGAAAAAAGACCCTGGGGATATTAAGATCAGCAGGCTCTCATAGGCTAGACTCCACACTGGAATTAGAAAACCTGCCAATTCTGATTCGTTTTAACGCTGTGGCTTATTCAGGGCCTGGTGAAATCAGGGTCTTGGCGTTCAGGTACGTAGTTAGCTGTTCCTGAACACTATCCCTCCGGAGTGGGAAGTATGAAATATATATAATCATAAGAGCCGGCACCTATACAGCCTCTATACTTAACAATCGAGGACTTGAATCATCTAAATATCTAATATGAGCTAGGAATGGCAATGTGGTGAAATTATTAGAGATAGGCACCGACACGGCATCGACCATACCCGAGCCCGTCTAGCTGCGGCGTGCATCGATGCGCTATGATATGAGATGCGCTATGATATGATGGCCGTTTCGAGGGCTTCTACACAAGTCCGTTGTCATGCCCAATAATTTGGCGATGGTGTCCTTGGGATCGACCACATCATCGACGTTGTACCTGCTGCTGATCATAAAGGCGCCGATTGCCCACCCATATGCGTAACATTGAGGGTAATCGTTCGTGGTAGCCTGCGTTGTCGTTTTGGTGATCAAACACGCCTATAAAAATTCGCCCACGGGGTATGCCCGTCTCCGTCAGCGCAGTCATTTCCATCAAGGTTGGGGAAGTAGGTGCATGATCCGGCAACCGCACCCTGATATTTGACCCCAACAGGATCCCATTCGTACCACGAGTTACCAATATATTTGCGGTCCTTTGTTCAGCCACACGGTGCTGTCGCCGTTGAACTTGTCCATGTGAATCATGTCCGCTTTGCCGTCGCTGTCTGCATACATACGGCCCTAGTCTTGGCAACCAGGGTCTTGGCGGCCTAGAAACTGGCTTTAAAAGTGATCCCCGCGCTATACTGAATTCAGCGAGGCTTATATACATAGGCTATTAGTCTATTTTACAATTATAGTATACTCTTGGTCTACATTTCCCGATTTCACATTCATCTGAAGTATGCTATATCCTGTCGAAGGGTCGTATAACTCTAGATATTCAGCAGATTGTAATATGCATGCATAACCCACCAGTGCTGAGATATCCCGTAGCTTGGCGCTAGATCTACAAGGCTCCAGGGCTATGTACGACTGTTACTTGCACACCATGATCGAAGCCAAAATCTGACAAGTGATGATTATAAATCGAACGACGGGTACAAAAGCACACCGATGTGGACATGTCAGATAGTTGGACAAATTCAATCCTCATGAAGCGAGCGAGGAGGATACACCAAGATACGAAGTGCTATGTCAGCCCCAGGTCAGTCTTGGAAGGTTGACCGAGGCTGACCGCTACTTTGACCAAACAAAAAGAAATAAGAAAGCTGAAAAGGAAAGACCCAAACCATCAATAAACAATGTCAAAAAGAAACCAGCAAAATCATGCATTTGTTCGCATTTCTCCATGCCCCAAGCCAAAACCAGGCGCGCCACCACATTTGGGAAAAATCACGACGCCGAACGATGGAGAAAAGGTGACGATAAAATAACCACCTCATCAATGTACCAAGCAACCAGTGCCGTGCATTATCATCATGGTGAACATTGCCGCAAGAGACGTATGGAAAGAAACAATGAGCACCCTATAGCGGGAAAGGAAGACCAGAATGAACCAACCAAGGGACCTCAGACCAGTCGAGGATGCCCGTATGAACAGAATGCAAGAAAAAGCAAAGCAAAGTTAAACTAAATTCAATAAAGAAGCAACATATGAGTAAGAAAAAGAAACAAAAGGAACAGGCCATTCAATCAAAAGAGCGGAGACGTGATCATAAAATGAAGATCATAATCTGACAAGGTGAGCACGGAGGCGCGCGGAGCTACGCAGAGCTCTGAGTGACCCGAGGGCCCGAGGTATCAAGTTTAAGAACCCGACGAATATCATTCTCGATTTGCCGGGTGTCCACCACCCGGGAAGGAGATGGCGAGGTTATGGGCAGTTGAAATGAAGCCGATGCATGGCTCGGTTGGGGCGAAGCATAGCCATTCCGCTGATACTGGGAGGTTGCCATGTACGGATTGCCATATGGCACCGGGGAAGCCCGGTTCGATGCGCCATTCGAGGGCGGGCCACGATACGGAGGCATCGAAGGGGGCGGAACCATCTCAACCTCACGGCGTAGGGGCGAGTGAGAGTGAGCTGGGTACGGGTAGCGAGGAGGTCCGGTGTTCTGAGAAATCTGCTGCTGTTGCAGCTGGTGGGGAGAAAATGAGCCATGAGACATGGTCAACTGAGGACCAGATGAGGTTCGCATAGGTGTGGCGTAGGGAGGCACATTGGCAGGACGGGGCCCAAAGGGTCCAGCGTATTCATGCGAGGCATAAGCCGAGGAAGGCGGCTTCTGTGGGGGCGGGTTGAGCAACAGCTGCTTCAACTCCTCGGTCTTGATTCGTCGCTCTTCTTCAGTCATGTCAGAGGACTGAGGGGTACTGGAGGGCCGCAGCGCATTCATACGATCCTGGTAAGAAGGGGCGAAAGAAGGACCAATGTTTGAGTTGCGAGAGTGGTCGGAGTTTCCCATTTCAAATGCAAACATGCCATCAGGATTGGGGCGCGAGGCCCTGGGTTCAGTCTGGGGAGACTGAAGGACCTTGTTCACCTCAGGGCTGCTCGTGGACTTCTGGTCTCTGGCTTGCACAGCAGCCTTGAAGAGGAAATCGAGAGGGGAGGGCTTGTGCTCCTCAGCCTTGGGTGGGTTGTTGCGGTTGCGAGGTTTGGATGGAGTCACCTCTGGTTCGGGGTCCACCGCATCGTCACTATCGGTCTCGATGGGTGGGACCAGATTGGCATCAGGAGCTGACTTGGAGAAAAAACTAGGGATGGGTAGAGCTGATGGTGCAGGCGATGCGTGGAACGTCGGTCCGGCATAGGCAGCGCTTGGCTTTGTCCGAGGAGAGGTGACGGCGGGGTGGGTTGGTGTGTATCGGGGACCATTGTTGTACCCGTTACTGTGGTATCCAGAGTTCGGGGCAGGTGAAGCTTTGTTGTCTCGCGGCTTCTTCCCTGAGCGCAGAGGCTTCTTCTTGGAAGAGTTGAAGTTACTTAAGGAATCCACCTGGATGAGCCCGGGAGTCATGTTATGCGGCGGGGATGATGGAGGAGTAGAGAGGAGCGCCGGTTTCGGGGCGTGAGGGGTCATATTCTTCTTCTGAGGGCGACGGTTGTTGCGCGAACCCTTGGGGGTCGGAGGATGAGGAGATTGGGTCGACATGTCGACGGTTGGCTTAATAAATAGGCAGCCTGGAGAGAGAGAGGTAAAAAGAAAAGGCAACGCTATGACGAAGCAGTAAACGGCAGAAGATGCGGAGATTGCAGCAAAATGAGTCAGATCACTGCTCAGCAGGTGTCGAAAATATTAGATATGGCAACGCCGGGGAAGCAGAGAACGTGACGTGTATCAAACTGAAGTGAAAGAGTCGCAAGTTGAGTCAAGCGGGTGCTTCAAAGGCAAAGATAGACAGTCTAATGAAAGATCTTGTCTATGAAACAGAGAGCGTGACAGAAGTCAAAACCGAAAATCAACTGGAGACATCTCTAAAGAGGAAAAATGAGGAGAAGAAAAAGAGGGCTGAATCATTGTTGTTGGCTGAAGGGAAAGACCATCGAACGCAGACAAACGGGGAGGGGAGATCACATTTCGATGACTAAGACGCCACCTGCTTCACGATAGAACAAACCAAGTCAAACAGAGCTATTAACTGCTGGACAGGGCATTGTCGCATTGTGCATTGAGTACCTTTGGAGATATCTCTTATTCTAACTCCAAAAATATATCGTTTGTTCGATCTCGACTCCCTCTCTCTACACTACAATCACCGCCCTCAATCACCGCCCCAACCTGGACATCGGAGCCTCACTTACGTCAGTCACGGTTCTGATACCCCCCACTCCAGCTAGCTTCTGTTGTCTCGCGCCAAGCATTTCAGCCTAAAACCATTCAAATTCCGACAAGAGCCTCAATATGACAGACGTGGAGATGAAGGAAGCCGCTACTGGCTCCTCCAAGGGCAAGGCCGTGGCCAAGGGCTCCGATAACACCGACAAGAAGAAGTTCGAGGTCAAGAAGGTACAGAAGGCCCTACTGTTCGTAGCGACTTATGATACTGACTTGGTATTGTTAAGTGGAATGCCGTTGCATTGTGGGCTTGGGATATCGTCGTCGACAACTGTGCCATTTGCCGAAACCACATCATGGACTTGTGTACGCTGAAGCTACCCTCCACAGCTTTCTTGGTTTTAAGTTTACAAGCTGACCTATCGACGAAACAGGCATCGAATGCCAGGCTAACCAAGGATCATCAACAACGGAAGAGTGCACTGTTGCATGGGGTATCTGTAACGTGAGGACCCCCGCATCCACCCCATCCGATCCTTCGATCATAGGCTAATTACTCGCTTTCTATAGCACGCATTCCACTTCCACTGTATATCGAGATGGCTGAAGACCCGCCAGGTCTGCCCGCTAGACAACCGAGACTGGGAGTTCCAGAAGTACGGCCGGTAAAAAGGGGGACACCGGAGGTTTCAAAGACACTACACGATACAAATTCACGATTCTGGCTGATGCCGCATGCTCAATGGCTATAACTTGAACTTTTTTTTCTTCCAAGACGCTTATGGATCTTTACCACGGCCTAGGGGTTGGCGGGCGTTCGAACGATTGATATCTCGAGCTAGCTCCATAACTTCCCATTCGCATATTCCGTAGCAGACAAGAAAGCGCTGCCCAAATGCTTCCAATGATTATTACGCTTGACAATTTCTCAATAGCTTATTGCACCTTCACCCCATCCACAGTTATACCCGGAGTTGCTCTTGCGCTTGGTGAGCCCATCCACTTCTCCGGATTGCGGTTGTATATCGGCCAGGGCGGGACAACAATGAAAGCTGTAAAAAGTGTGCCTGCTAAACCAGTCCATAACGTAAGGTGGATGTCCTTGTAGATGTATCCGATGAGGAAGCTGGCGATCTAGAGCAGATACAACAATCGTTAGCTCCGGTTATACAAGACTCAATATTCGTGCAACATACCCCTGAAATAACCAGCAAGACTGTCGATAGTAGCTCTGCTAGGCGTTGGCCGTGGAAGTCCTGTTATCGAGATCTTGTTAGCTTGGATCGTCCAGGCACGCAGAGTAATGTCAATGGATGCAGACGATGCGGCAGGACGTACAATTTGGCCTTCAAGGGCATCCTGAATAGGCGCGAGTAATTCATCCATAATTGAAGCAATTTAATCAGATTCGAGGTCAACAAGCCGAGTTCGAGCGTCCCTTGATCGATGACGGGCGGCTTATCGCAATGGTGTCATTTGCCTTCTGCCACGTCGGACCGCCTTTATCTCTACATTGTACACAGCATTCGTCCATAACTTTGATTCCGCATGTTCTCGGCCGGGTTATTCCTTAAGAGAAATTGACCCGATATTGAATTTTAATCGTTATGTAGTTGATCATGATTTCATTCCATATCATCTGCCATCTATCTCTAGAACTCCCCCCCCCCCAAAAAAAATAGATCACACGAGTTGGAGGACTGCTGGGAAACTGGCCTCGAGAAACTCGGCCTGCGATCGTGTACCAGTGTACACGACCCTGCAAATCTAAACGTAACCCCAAGTTGCCGTGTCGGAAAGCTCACATGCACCCTGGAATGCGAGAAAGCAAGGAGCGGTGAAAACGAGATCTTGCATGACCCATGTGGTGGTGGTTATTCCTTTCCATATCCAGCCAGATACAGGTTCCCCTCGAATCCCAATGCTCCAATGCTGCTGACACGTGCTTATATGTCAAGCACAGCGAACCGCTGACTCGCAGGTAGCGATCGTGTTATGACGACACAAAAGGCCCCTGCTTTTAGTTATAGGTGACAGTTGCGCCATCCTGGGCAGGCTCCAGCAGCTTCCATTGGCATGAGATACCATTGGAAGCGAACTGTGCGATAATGCGGTCAGCAATCTCGGTGAAGCGATCCGTGGCTAGGGCCAGGATGGTAGGTCCTGCACCGGAGAGACAGATTCCTAGCAGACCGGGTTGAGTGGCAGGGGTCATGAATTGGAGAATCTCAGTCAAGCCTGGGATCAGCGTCTTGCGATACGGCTGGTGCACCTTATCCTGCATGGCGAGGAAGATCATATCAGGATCCGGTGGAGAACTTCCCAAAGCCGCGGGGAGGAGTGCTGCGCGCTGGAGATTGAAGACCTAGCCGGGAGATTAGTCTGGAATTTGATAGTTATCAACTGTAAACGTTCACATACCACATCCGCTCTCGAGTAAGTCTCCGGGAGTACATTACGGGCGTTGGCAGTAGGCACCACAAAGTTAGGGATAATGGCAATGGCCTTGATCTCAGGGGCCCAATTGAACTTTCTGTAATGGCCAATAGCCATTGGTGGCTCGGGGGGTTTGATGCCGGTGTCCACACCACCTGCTGGAGCAGGCAGGACTTCACTGAGAGGGATCTCTTTGCGTGCCACGTCCTCGGGCTTAAGCTCATTCAGATAGGTACCCACGAACCCACCGAAGAGGGAAGCAGCCACGTTATCCGGGTGCCGCTCTATTCGCACTTGTTAGTAAGATGTACGACATACGAATCAATTTTTTTTTCCCCTCCGGACGCTCAGATGAGGGGCACATCGAACACTCCAACCTACCAATCATCAAACAATAATCAAGTAACCGTTCCTTGCTCAGACCCAGCTTACCCACCTCATTGCCCAGCATGACACCGGCAACGACAGCGGTACCAGAGGAACCCAGACCCCGGCCTAATGGGATGGGGTTGACGATATGCACCTTGGTCTCGACGGGGAAGGCCCGCTGATTGTGACATCTGAGGACATACAGGGCTACACGGGTGATCAGATTGACTTCTGGATCAAGACTGATCTGCTCAACACTCTTGCTTTGATCTTCATAGGTGATGGCGCAGTTGAAGGGGAGCTGGGATGAAGGTTTGGCCTCAACGGTGACGTGGATATCCAGGTGGAGGGACAATGCCAGGCCGATGACATCAAATCCAGGGCCAATGTTGGCAGAGGAGCAAGGGATCTTGATCACAAAGGAAGCCATGGCCGACAGAAACTATATGCCCGAGTGTGTAAAGGGTCCAGCACAAATGTACAAGATGGTCTGATAGTCCGGTATGTGACTCTGAAACTCTTGGCACACCCAAAAAATTTGGCCGACGTCGGATACGCAAGTGGAGCACTTTTAACACATTGGGATTTCTTTCTTATTTGATTTGATTTGTGTTTAGCATGGATATCAGATCTTGCATGTATTGCATTGTCGGTGTGTTTCTTGATCTCTATACCAAGTACTCCGCTGGTACTTTTTTTTGGAACATCCATGGGTGTTCCATATAGAAAGGCAAAACATGATAAAAAGGGGGTATTTTTTACCGAGATAAAAATTGTTCTAGAGTCATATTATTGTGTCAGATAACCTGGAAATGCGAAAAAAAATGCCAAGGGCGACAAAGATCCAATATGACATCTTAGACCTCGGGATAATATATGGAATACAAGCCAAAAATCATACGAAGCATTAACATTTGATATAAAAATGCCTCAAAGCAATTAGCAGAAGGGGGTTATCCCTAGTCAATAATAGGTCATTTTATAGTCCTCATACTCCCGTAGACCCTTTTCCTTTATCTGTTGAAACGGGGCCCGCTTGTAAAAATTTTCACTAAGCTTTGTCTCCTTCTTCGACATATTAGTTCTAGCCCACCCCACTGTGTTCTTTCTCCTATATTACTGCCCCCTACGGTGCTCTGGTTTTTATATTAGTCTTTTAAATATCCCGCGGCGACTCTGGGCGGCTGCCGGAACCATCATCGACCCGTTCGGTCTTTGCCACTTCATTTTATACCTTTCCCGCCTTTCCCACTTTTCTGAATTCCCACTTCAACTTACGATTCAACTGGAATTTTCAATTTCTGATCTCTTGTCAGCAGAGCTCAGTCGAGAATTCGAGTATTAACGTCAATCTTCAGCGAACCCTTCGCGCCTCTCGTCTAACAGCAAACCTGGAGCCACCAAGCTCCTCATCCGACCACTTCTTCAAGTTGGCGGGACTTCGCTACACCGAGGCCTCTCTCCTCCACCCTCTTGCAGGCCCTAAGTTCCGGGTCTTTGGCGGGGGCGACACCAGACCCCCCTAACTGGGTTTCAGCAACATCTTTATTGTGGCCGCCAGACGTTAGTCGGTAACGCCAGGCCCTCGTGAAGGGTCTGGCTTATGGATGGAGGGCCGTTACCCTTGAACGAACCTCTTACCGGCTTGCGTCTGCTCCGGCCGTCGTGCTATCAAAGAGCAATTATAACTAAACCTAACACCACGCAAAACTCCGCCAATCTGGCGCCCTAATCGCTTTCGTCAAATTCTCATATACTGAGAGCTCACCATGTCCGAGTCTCCCAGATCCGAGAGGTACGTGTACCTGACTAGGTACAGTACCCCGGTACCCGAACTGGATGATCATCGCCTCCAGATGCAGACGCCTCCACGCATTGAAGCCCCAGTCGAGCGTGCTTACAGCCCGCGCGATACCACTCAAGGTCCCGAAATGCTTGATCGTCCAGACTTCCTCAGTGCGCAAGATGCCAGAAGAGACGGTCCAATTCCCCGAGACTTTGAAAATTCCGTGGATGACGATCGTTCGCTGAATGAGTTGAATGGACTCGCTCGACGGTTCTCAGTTGACCCCAATGGAACCTATCAAACCCCTCGTCGCATCAGCATTGTGAATCCGGATCTCGCCAATAATGATGGCGCCTCGTCCGTGTCCGCTCGATCATCTTCTCCTCCCAATTCAGTCGAAGCTTTTGCCGACCCTCGTCGCCGTGAACGCGCCAATACCCTGGACAGCCATGCGCCTCCCGACCTGGAAGCTATTTTGCAACGCACCGTTTCGGGTGGCACGCACAACCGGCGTCCCACTTTCAGCAACGCCAGTGTCATCCGCCCTCAGTTGGGGGATGTGCCATTCGACACGACAGAGGAGGCCTGCTTCGACGAGCCAGGCCGTATCCCCGTCATTGATTACGAGGAACTCGAGGAGTTTGTGGCTCTGAATCCGAGCACTAAGGTCGGCGATGGCATTCGCCGCAAGCATAGCATGAGCTCGCAGGGCAAGAGGCCCCGCATTTTTTACGACCTCCGCCCCGGCGCTGAAAGCCCTGAGATGGGTGCACTCAAAAAGACTAGCTCGTCTGATACACTGAGTGAGGATGAAAAGAAGAACGCCGAGGTTACAAACGAAAAGGAGCAGTTTAAAACCACTCAGAATACAGGCCAGCGCTCTCGCTTTGGCTTCTTTTCGTCCGAAGCTCAAAGCACAGTGCATGCTGCCGATTTAGGAGATCTAGTGCTCCCTGGCGAAACCTTCCGAGATCTTTTCGAGCTTGGACCTGAGGGGGGTGTGTGGTGGTTGGACGTGGTCAACCCCACCGATGAGGAGTTGGGGGCTATCTCCCGGGCCTTCTCTATTCACCCGCTGACAACGGAGGATATTCAAACCCAGGAAGCCCGCGAGAAGGTTGAACTGTTCAAGCAGTATTATTTTGTCTGTTTCCGTACCTTCTTCCAAATGGACAAAACCAGCGAGGAATTCCTCGAACCTGTCAATTTCTACATGGTTGTCTTCCGAGACGGTGTCCTCACCTTCTCCTTTGAGGACAACCCTCACGCATCCAATGTTCGGAAACGTATTGGAAAGCTGCGAGACTATGTGTCTCTCAGTAGTGACTGGATTTGTTACGCGATGATCGACGATATTGTGGATAGCTTCGGCCCCGTGATTCGTGATGTGGAATTAGAGTCTGAGGCGATCGAAGACCATGTCTTCATCGCCCGGGTTGACGATTTCGAATCATTCCTCCCTCGCATTGGAGGCCTGCGCAAGAAGGTCATGAGTTTGATGCGTCTGCTAGGCGGTAAGGCTGATGTCATCCGCGGATTCTCCAAACGCTGTAACGAGCAGTACTCGGTTACTCCCCGTGGTGATATTGGTCTTTACCTCGGCGATATCCAGGATCACGTTGTGACCATGATGTCGAATTTGGCGCATTTCGAAAAGATGCTCAGCCGGTCTCATACCAATTACCTGGCTCAGCTAAATGTCACCAACTTGGTGTTGGGAAACCACGTCAACAAGGTTCTCAGCAAGGTCACTCTAATTGCTACGATTCTGGTCCCCATGAACCTGATCTGTGGTCTGTTCGGTATGAACGTAGAAGTTCCCGGCGCCCACACGGACGGATTGGCTTGGTGGTTCGGCATTCTTGGGGTCATGGCAGGTATTGTTATCGTGAGCATTGGCCTTGCCCGCTGGCAGAGGCTGGTTTGATTTTTATTTTTTTATTGTTGCTAATGTTGACTTGCGATGTTTCCTTGACTCTTTTTCTTTTATTTTGCATTTTACATGTTGCTTGACTGTGATCATTTACTTATCCCGTTTTTCTCTTGGTTGGTTTTAAAATACATCATCTATTCGATAGAATATAATTTTCATATTCCTCCAAACACGTGCTTAAAGTGCTCATCTTTGCAATTTAAACGTGGTTTTGCACCTGACCACCCCGCATATGTCACCATAATAGTTAACACTCCAACAATGGACTGGAGGATCTGAACGGCTTTATACCACTGCTCGGTGTGATCGTATTTGACTCGCATGGGCTGACTCCTGGTCCACCCATACAATATAGGACTGAAGTTTGAATATTTTCGATAGCTTGAAATGGTAACGGGGGGTAGTTAAGCAGGTAGATCATGATCTAGAAGAGAACCAGGGTATTGTAGAAACCCGCAAGACAGAGGACCCATCTTGAGCGGGTGGTTTCAGTAGCTATTTAGTTCAGAGCATGCTTTTTAGTTGACCCAGGGGTATATCGTCTATCTACATTGGAAGATATGTTGAACAGGCCAAATTAAAGGTGCAGAGATGTTTTGGGGTATGCCCCGCGGTAAACCCTCGATCTTGGGGCAAGAGATGCACTTCAGGCTGTCATGTACGTACAACCATGATCGGCGCACTGAGGCGATGTATATAAACACCTTAGATACACACAATAAATAGAGCTGCCCGAGTAGTCTGGACTATCTGGCCATTTCCCTTTCATTCGCATTCTCGGGTGTCTGTCCATGTAAAGTGTAGCGTCCCGATTGGATAGGACTCAACACAATTCACTCAGAGAGCCTGACTCTGGGTACCCCCATAAAAGCGGTAGCAGCTAAGATAGGAAAGCTATAGAGGAAATATGGTGCATACATGTAGGTGTCTATAACTAACTAGTTAGTTATTATGTACGCGCGGTCCTACGTGTTCTAAATAAGGCAGCAAGGCAGCCAAATTGATAAGATGGCATTTTCCACGATAGCCGGCCTCATCTAAACAACTCTCACGTCGACTACATGCAGCCGTTGATTTGGCCTCCAGGAAGAGGTTTACAGCTGGTGTATACCACCGCTTGCCCGTGATATCTTTACGCGCCAACTCCATTTCTTCCCATAGGCTGTGCAGCGACACCCTCCCCTCCGTCCTTCCATGCGACATCAATACAACGCGCTGCAGTGCTATCTTACTGCAACGATTAGCGCGATCTTTCTTCTTTTCGCACTTACCTGCGACGTCGTCTATGCCGACGCCCCCCATGGCCCGGATACAGAGAACACCCTGACCCTCCGAGGGGCGGTTACCACCAACGGGGCCGGACTTCCACTTGCGCTGGACTCGTTCAATGGCCTGGAACTTCGGGACAGTGTCGACGAAGATGGCGAGTCAAATGGGCTAGATCTCGTGCGCAGATACCCTAATGCCGCAAAAGCATTAGGCAACAACCAGTTCGCGCAGGGCGAGCTCGAGCTCGGCGATGTCAAATGGTTCTACCTGCCCAGCGATGTGGTGAACGGCAAACACGACCCCAAAGGTGTGGGTCTTCCTGCATTTGTGAATTCTACGGCTAAGGATAACCCTCTCTCGACTTATGAGCTACGGAAACGAGACGAGGACTTTTCGAAGCGAGCGATGACGACAGTCTACTTATCGCTCACGACCTGCCAAAAGCCCCTTGCCAACAAAACTAAACCAGAAAACAAATTCCCACAGTTGCAAATGTATGTGTCGAAGTCGCAGAGACTGCAACAGCCAGGACCGGGCAAAGACGACTCGAAGCAGATTATACACACTGCCGCTGGCGGGTATTTGGGAATCACCATTGACACGGACAGCGACGTCTTCATCGGTGTCGCAGCGCCTAATTCAACCGACTACATGGGAAGTTACAAGTACCAAATTGCAGCATCCATCGATGACTTTTTCCATAATGTCGTGGAAGATGATCCAAATCTGTTTTTCATCGACGCGGACGTGTCAGCCGCGCTGCTGGTGACGAACAACCTAACCTATTCCAATAGTAACACGACAAATTACAAGCAATGGATGGACCTCGTTCCACCATATACCATGTTTGCCCATAACATCAACGACACAGCAATGGAAGGCTTGGAGAAATCGTTCTGCGCCCTCGATGAGCTTTCGCAGATGGGCCGAATCAGTAGTTCAACCGAGGTTGGCATGACCAGTCGTGGACTTAGAAACAAGCCCAAGGAACAGTTCTATGTTACAGGTCTGAACCAGAGTTCGACGTACATCGGCCTTCTGGCTATGACTGGCAATTCGACTGCGTCCGGGAATGGCATCATCGGCGGTGGGGGCAAGGTATGGAAACCGATGAACTTTACGACCAAAGCAGGTGAGCAAACCGAAACAACCCCTACCAAAAAAAAGTATTTCCATCTAATCATCCTCTAGATGACAACTGCGCCGTGCTATTCAACCTGACCTTCTGTTCAGAAGTCGCATATGCAGTCCCCTCAAGCCCTAATTTAACCGTCGACCAACTCCGCACAATCTATGACGACCACGCCGCCGCCTACTACCAGAACTTCAACTATTCCCTACAACAAATCCAATGCAATGCAACCCAAGAATCAATGTTCTCCCTCGCCGTCAACTGCGACGACTGCGCAAGAGCCTACAAAGAATGGCTTTGCGTCGTCACAATCCCCGCTGCGCGGACTACAGTAACCCCAATAATTTCACACAGATCCGTAACGCAGGCCAGGCTTTCCTCAATGGCTCTTCCTTGCCGGCCGACAGTCCCGATCGCAAATTCATGGCGACAAATTCATCCCGCAATCCTATCATCGATGAGAAGATCAAGCCTGGTCCCTATAGGGAGATCCTGCCTTGTAGGGATATCTGTCATACCCTTGTCAGGAGTTGTCCGTCTGCACTTGGCTTCGGGTGTCCTGAGGGCCAGATGATGAATTATTCCTACGGCTATCGGGACCCAAAGGGTGGTGTTACTTGCTCTTATCTTGGAGCTACGTATTATTTGAGTCTTGGGGTGAAGCTGGGTGCTTGGGTTTGGTTGTTTAGTTTGGTGGTTATGGGGGTTATGTATTTTATGTGAATATGCCATACATGTAGGTATATCAATATTTGTCTAAATACCAAAAACTCGATCTAGTTGTTGTATACATTTATTTTCTATCTATTATATACTCATCACCATTCCAATTCTTTCTTCTTCCCCGATTTCTCTTCTTTCTTCTCACTCTTCTTCAAAACTCCTTCCCCTTCTTCAATACCCCAATCCCCCCATCTCTCCCTCCAAATCCCAAGCTCTTGCTTCCATAAATCCCTTACACAAGGATCACATGAACTCCCACAACAATCACCCAGAGGTGGTGGGTCATTGTATGCTCGCTCTCCTGCGCGGAGGAGTTGTTTTGTGCGCGTTTTTGTTAAACGGGTCTTGTAGAGGGTTTTGTAGAGAGGTGTTTCTTCAGGCGTATAATATGGTACTGGGGTTGGTTGTGTTGAGTCTGAGTTTGGTGTTTCGATTGATATTTTAGTTGGACTTTTGGCCTCTTTCTCTTTCTCTTGTTCTTTGTTGCTTGGAGATGTGCCTGATAAAGAGAATGGGGAGAGGAGACTTGAGAGTAGGTTTGCTGGGGAGTAGATTGAAGATTGGGATGTGTCCTTCTCTTTCTCTTCTGCCGTTGATGTCTCTGTTTGTGGAATGATCTCTTTGGCGTGTGAGATATTCTCAGATGGAGTAGCACATGTTGCTGCTGATGGAGCAGCCTGGCTCTCTAGTATTTCGATGCTCATTTTGATATACCAGATATCGGACTCAGTTTGAAGCAGTTTGAAGCAGTTTGAATCATATAAAAGACCAATTCAGTCTTAAATCAGAATCTGTTCTCTCGTTAGTAACGGTCGGGAGATTTGTATAGAGCAAACCCACAAGTCCTAGGCCAAATCTAAGCTTCCAAATATTCAGTTTCACAAAGATGTATAATATTTATGGGCATGTCGTTGCAATAAAGAGGCATGGGAGGCCGAAGAAGTACCGGGACCGGGTAAAACTGTTTTCGTGGTTCCTGTTCGTTCCGATGTCCCACCCTGTGAATTCGATCTATATTGCTTGAACTGCTACCCTTATACTCATTTTCATACTATGCAAATGAATAAAAACCGGATGTACCGGCAATTGTGATTGTTTCTGGAGATAAGTGATATGCAATAATGAAACGCCGTGGGAGTCTATCAGCTCCGTGGTATCGTGCAGCTAGAAAATAATAAAAAAACAAAGTCATAAACCACCATCACTTTCGCTTCGGCGTAGGCGTCCAAATATTCCCCAGTCCAGACTTCCTCTCCCCAGACCTCGGCGTGCTCCCAACCTGCTGCAACAGCTTCTGCGCTGCAGGGGTAAGCATTTTTCCCTGATGTCCTCCACCAGAAACAGACCCCATACTAGAGCCAGCTCCGGGCGTATACCGAGACCCAAAGTCCAACCGGGGACTACTAGCAAAGCGCGGCGTTAATGAGACGGGGGTTTTCGTAACACGGGCGGCCTTTTCAGCACGCTTGTTCCGCGCCACACGATCGACCATTCGATGATGCAGGGCTTCGCGCTTGCGAGTCTCCCCAAGTTGGAAGGGATTTGGCTTTTCAGAGGTCGGCCCGAGGAGGCGCCAGTCGACTTCCATGTCATCGGTTTTGGAGCTAGAGCCATATGTGAATTCGGGTTCGGGCTCGTCTTCGTCGACAAAGGCGTATCCGTTGACCCTCGGGGTTTCGCTTCCTAGGAAGGCTGATGCGGCTTCGGACTTGCTGAGACGGGGTCGACCAGCGATGGCGTCTTGGATGGCGGATAGTGAAGGTGAAGGGGGCACGGCGCTGGCGGCGTCCGCTGCTGCAGCGGCATGTGGGTCTAGAAGTCTGGTATTTTGGTAGAGAGTTCGCTTGAGTCCTGCCCGGGATGTCATTTCTGCTTTCTGCGGGAGTGTCTCGTGGGTATCCTCCACCGAGGAAGGGAGGAACATGAGGGTGTTGTCTGGTCGGGTTTTCCACGTGTCTGGATTTGCGGGGCGGGCATCCAGATCTGTTTTGATAGCAGGCTGGGCATGTTCGTCTCGTTTGATAAGGCCGGTTTCGGGGTTTCCGCCTTGAGCTGTGATGCGCTTGATTTCTTGTTGGTGGTGTGCAATTTGTCGGGCAGAGGGAATTTTGTTCCCGCTCCACAGCCAGGGATATTTCTCCCGTCGCTTTTCATTCTGCTTGTCCAGGACTTTGTTGAAAGACTCGTTGTCTTCGCTGGTATACTTTTCCTGGAAGGCGACTAGCCCCATATTTGATACATCGGGGACATGTCGGTCTTGCGATTCAGTTGCCGATGTGGAAGTCGATATGACAGACATGGGGGTATCGCCTCCCCAGCCATGCGGAGTGTCACCCGGCTGTCCGGGCGGGAAATGTTGTGGTGTGCTCGGGACCGATGCGTAGTCTGACTTTCGTCTTGCATTCGACCCTGGGGTGGGCGTGCGCATGACGCCTGCCAACTTCTTCTTCGAACTTGCGATCCATGCTTTATCCTTCGATTCAAGGGCTTCTAGGTACTCTTGTTTCATCTGTGTCTCGAGTAATCCCGGGAAGAAGTCGCGGGCAATAATGTGGGACAAAGTGTTGGTGTAAATGTCTTCGTCGAGGACAGTCGCGGGGCGTTTAATTCGCTTCGGGGGCGGCGGAGGAGGCATAAGCTGGCCAGCGGATTGCTTGACCAGCTCCTGCGAAGAAGAAGATGCCATATTTGTAGAGCAAAAAGCTTGGAGAGAGAATAAGAGAAAAGATATGCCCAGGTGAGTTAGTGGCGATAAGACGGATAGCGGGTCATATGATTTTGATCTAACCGCTTTAGGAAACCATACTTCAGACGCCACTACATGTTGGCTTGCATAGATCATATGAGCTAAGTAGGGTATGCATATGTATTTGTTATTACAGTCACTATAAGCTTTATAGACAAGGCATATTTTTAGATTTGGTTTATATACAAAACCTGTTTTCCCTTTCGATAATCGGAATTTACCCAACTGTGTCCACGTCAGAAAGATGTATGCCACAAAAATCATTTCATAGATACTTATTCATAGATCTAGATCTAGATAGCCATGGCTTGTTTCTAACTACAAGTAGTATAGATTAGAGTTCCAAGCTAGCCTTCCGGACTACAGAGTCATCATATTTACTCATAACCGTGAGTTATAAACTCCTTGCACCTAGAAGGCTTTTCTACCCTTTTATTTTTCTAACCTGCTAATATATTTTTTTCTTATTTGACTTAGCATCATTACCTTCATGGCTACACTATATACTACAAAGTTGGGCTCGATGAAAGGAAGTCCTCCTAGTATCGAAAAGGATCTCAAGACCATTCCTATCACACCTCTTCCCTGGCCGCAAGATATAGATCAGTATCTTGAACCCATCTTTATTATATCTCCTACCTTGAAAATTCCAGGACCAGATCTCCTAAGTGTCCTTCCTGTTGAGCTACTGCTATCTATAGCAGATTTTCTTCCACTTGAGGATATCTACTGCCTCTCACTTTGCAACTATCGACTTCTCGCAATATTCACGAGCCGGAAAAAACACCAAGATTTGAAACGAAAGGCCCGGTTATCATTCCTACGTCGCCTCGAACATGATAACCCACGCTACTTAGCTTGCTATGACTGCTCAACCCTTCATAATTTGGAGGGTATATCAGAGCGCTTTGAGATAGCACACCCGACGCATACCTTTCTGCACCCACCTCGCGTTGACTGTGTGCATGCATCTAAGCATCATTCATCGGATCATTTGTCGATGCTTATACATGGCGATCCTCTCGGGACATTCTCTCATTATAGGCTACATTTTTCTCATCTTCACCTTGCTATGAGACGATTCTGCTGTGGCCCTCAATACGGGATTAGCACGGATGGGCTGTCCTTTACCGAAGTGATAAATAACTTTTGTTGGGGTGACAGAGTTGTCAGCCTGACTACTCTATTTTCGACTAAGGCAGAGAGATATGCCCGAAGCCACCGAGTTTGGTTGTACGCATTCAGGATATCATGTCTACGAGGAGCATGGCATCAACGATCCAAGACAGATACTATTGTGATGTGGAACAAGAGCACTTTGCAACTTTCCGAATTTGTAATCACAAATCACAAGGATTTTGGATGCAGTCTATTGCTGGGAACGCATACCCGGCCCATTTATGTTCGAACTGCGGCAGTTGCAACACCGATGTTGATATTGAATTGTTCAAAAACCGACCAAATGGTCATGTCACTATAGTGATGACGAGATGGATCAACCTGGGATCCGGTCTCAGATTAGATGATCCCCGATGGAGAGTTAACGAGGGTGGCTCATGGGACTGACATGAATTTTTCAAACTAGATTCGAAGTACATGGACTTGAGTCCTCGACATACCTTTGAAGCCCTTACCGATACCTCACTTGAAAATTTGACTTCTAGAAATATCTCCTACCTCGAAAACCAGAGATATCAAACCATGATGGTGCCAATCCCCAACAGTGCATCCCCCTCCTGGGTTCTGTGGAATGGGGCAGCTGCGCTTTGATTCTTGATGATATATGGCCTCTGTTTTAGCAATGAGAGAGATGAAGTAAAAATAGAAGAAAGAAAAAGCATGTAATGTAATAGTTACCGCTCGAAGATGTTCTGTGTTGAATGGCTTTAATACTATTGTTATCACACGACATGATTACATACTTGACTAGCCCTTCGATCTTGCAGAAGAAAGGACCATAACAATACAAAGGATGATGAACTATGTATGTTATATACTTGTTCTTCCTCTTTTTACAGTGGAGCTATTGCAAGTCATGCCAAACAAACCATGGATGGTATTGGAGCAGATCAGCTCCTCTATAAGAATCAAAGTCTATAAGATGGCAAAAAAAAAAAAAAAAAAACGAGACTAGCGAATGACCCAAAAACGAATTCCAAATTTCCTCCAAAAGATCCTTATCCTTTTCCTCTTTTCTCTTTCCCAAATCGCCCTTCCAATACACCAGGCCAGTAAAAATTCGCTATCGCTGAGAAATGCATCGAGGTGAAAGAATGACCACAGCTGAAACACGTAGAACAGAACACAAAAACAACATATGGCTCACAGACAAAGACAAGGGTTAAACATAAAACAAAGACAATAGGAAAACACAGATCGTGGACTCGTTGAGAGATGGATGAGAGTAGAGTCTATCAGGTGACAAAGCGAGAGTTGTGGCCTCAGATAGATCATATGCAAGGGGGTGAAAAAAGAAAAATATCAACACAAAATAAGGGGGTTGATGATAACGATAGTGACACTCAGTGAGCGGTTGTTGGGAAGAGAGAGTAAGATGGCGAGCGAGCTTTCCTCCGGTTTGGGTTTCTGAGAGGAACAGGAGGCATAGGAACCTCAAATTTCATCGGCTGAGACTCGACCTCTGAAGTGGACTTGGCACGGTCATGAAGTGACACGGGAAGATCCGCGCCCTCGAGACTCGTGCTGCTGCCATTCTGTCGGAGGTGCGCCTCGGCCAGACTCTTGGTCTGGCGGTGGTGAGTGGAGGATGCAGGACGGGTGAGTGCCTCGCCGGCTGTCATGCGGTCCGTTGGCATGAGCTCGCGGCTGCTAGACAAGCTGTAGATGAGATCTGGGACGCTGGTTGTCGTTGAGACAGAGGAGCGGTGCTTGCGCACGATGGAGGCTGCGCGGGAAAGCATCAGGCTCTCCTGTGAGTTGCACTTGCTAATCGGAGAGAAGCTGTTGCGGGGGGAGATGGGGCCCATCATGCCCTGCGAGAAGGGGAAGTGACGGTCTGATTCGCCATCAGTGGTCATGTACTCCTCATACAATGGTTCGTGGGAGATATGTTTGCCCATTGATGGGAGGATCGAGGAACTGACGGGATGGAAATAGTCTGCGCCCCGCGCGATGAATTCCTGCTCAAAGTCTGTGGTTGAAGGGGTGGCGGCTGAGTGGGAGGGCATCGACTGGGCTGGACTGGGAGTCAGATCCGGGGTTGGTAGGGTGGAGGTGTTCAGTGGGCTCGGCTGGAGCTGTCGGGTTCTCGGGGCGAGCCAGGGGCCCTCGCTACAGGCTACGCCGATTTGAGGGCGTGTTTCATCCAGGGATGTGCGAGACCAATCGAAGTTGGAGGTGGACTCGGCTGCATGCTCATAGCAGTAGTCGATGTCTGCGTCCCACGAGTCATACAGTTCGTTCTCGTATGAGAATTGCAGGCTGGTGATCGGCTCGGGCGGTGTGATTTCCACCTGGGCGCGAGGGATGTCCTGAAGATCTTGAGGGAGAGTAGGCGAGCCTAGCGCCTCAGAGAACTTCCTGGAGAGATCCTCGGCAACGTAGATCGACAAGGGAGCTTTGCGCTCGCTGGTGGTGGGTGACTGGGTTTCGGCTCGAGGTGGGCTGGTTTGAGAAGTTGAGCGAGAATGTGGGCACCCCACACTGGACTCAGAACTGTCCCAGTACCGGGTTCCTTCCTCTTCCTCGGGGACATCTTCCAGATCATAGTGGCTGCTCATGGACGAGGTCCTGGCGCCATCCTCTGTTGGTTCGGGGCTGAAAAACCGGGTCGGCTGCACTGATTGGAGACACTCTGGATACGTCATGGCAGTGGACAAGCCCAGGATCTCGTCAATGGCACGGGGTGCGGGCTCATCAGTCTCCGGCGGGGGATTCTCTGCCACGACAGGAGGTGGGGGTGTGGTGGGGCAGGACCGGGGATATCTGGAGACTGGCCGCGAGAAGTTCTCGTTGACGCGCGACTCTCTGCGTGTGTGATGCCGGTGTCCTTTTGGAGAAGCGGGTGGGCTTACACTAGGCACATCAACCGTGGTGGCAGTTCCAAGCGCGCGCAGGTCATCACTGGAGAAATTACGGGAATTAATATCGTCGGCGCGGATACCTTTCAGACCAGTCTGGGGCCGTTGAGATGCTCGGATGGCCGAGAACTCAGTGACGAGGTCATTCTCGCGGGTTTGATCCAAAGACTGGAACTGCGAGGGGTTGGTATGAGTCAAGTGGTGGAAGTCAAAAGGATCAGAAATGATGCTTTTCAAGCGCTCGCCTAGATCGATTACCGGGGTCAATTGAGCCCACAATTTCAGCTGTCCTCAGCTGAGTGACCGGCACACTTACTGTGATCGGTATGGCGGGCACGACGGCCAAACATCTCTCTCTCGGGTTTAGCCTTCTCACGATCGGCCTCATCTTCCTCGTCCAGCGTGGCGACGATGTTGATCTTGCTACCCTGTCGGCGCAGGATGCGGCTTCCCCGCGCCAAAAAGGACCGGGACGACTTATCCTGCTTATCGGAGCGGAGTCCCAGTGACGAGACGGCCCGCTCGTCAGAGGCAATTGAACTATCTGTTGAGGTCATGGAAGATCCCGGTGAATGGCGCGAAGAAGTCGAGGTGGTGGTATTGCTTCTTGAACGACCACGAAAGACGGACACCCGCTTGGGGCTATTAGCAAGGGCAATGGACCTGGAACGGACATGTGCGGCATGGTCTGGATACTCGATGGACGAGTTGGTCGAGTTGGTCGAGTTGGTCGAGTTGGTCGAGTTGGTAGACGGACGGTCATCATCATCCCAGGCTTTAGCCATTGTAGAGGTCGACATGGTGAAAGTGAAGGAAAGAAACTACACCATGATAAGATGAAATCTGGAGATCTCCGCCGTCTACATAAAGCGAAAGTGGAAAGGAACGGTTCTCGAGTGGAACAGAGAGAGGTGCCGATGATAATAAATTAATAGAATACTCGATGACGGGGGCAATACAAGACACGGAGCAGTGGTGGAGCCGCGTTCAGGGGTATTTATGGTATTTCCTTTTCCTTTTCCTTTTTTCCTTTTTTTTTCCTTTTTTCCATTATTAGCATATGATGTTATAGTCTATTTTCTGATCTACATCTATCTTCTGATCTATTTATCTCTTTGTTTGAATTAGAGCGGTTATATCATGCACGTTGCCGGCTTTTTGTTCTATCATATTTTCTACTAGTTAGTAGTAGTATAGTTATGTATACACAAACAATCTAAAAAATAAGAAAAGTAAATATAATACGGATGAACCAAGGTACATCCCCATGCCAGAATTCCCAGTGTCACGGAGCCGAAACCCACCTAGTGGCATATCGAGCCAGGGGGTTGGTTCTGAACGTGCTGGGAACCCGCGTGTGGGGAAGAGAGAAGGAGCTATACCTTGTTTAGCAAATATCCGTCCGATACGCCCCGTGGTATTTATTTTATTTTTATTTTCCCTTTCAGGTCCCAAGGTTCGAAGGTTTTACCGTTAGCTTTGACCCGCGGACACGGGATACGATATACGCGATCTGCCCTTGGGTATTTGTTCTACCTGGGCCACATACAACATAAACTACGTGCTACTACATACTACTACGTACTATGTTCTCCGTGCTGCATATTATCCTAGTAGGTGTAAATCAATGCCATTGGGTAAGATATTCAATTAAATGTCCAATGGTAATATAGAGAATTCAATATTTTTCCATTTCCTTACTGTACCAAGGTAGCAATGTGAGGAGCCCCGTGGAGTGGAGAGAAGCCCTTATCACGACTGGGGGCGCACAGTGGTCTTTTCTTATAAGTATGGCGCATATTACCTAGGTATCTCTCTGATTTCTTTGTGGGATAGTTATTCTTTTCCTCGAATCTCTACCTTGCATGGGGCCTGAGACCTATAAACGCCTCTTCCCTTCCCCGCGTCACATAGCGGAGCCTCGGTTCAACGGTTTTAATCACTAAAGATCCCTAAAACTGATTCTTAGTGAAAAAGTTAGGGCTTGGGAAAGCCCAGTCATAGATCGCAATCTACTTTCGGGATCCGGCAGTGGGGTCCATAAGTTCATAATAATATTGTACTCTGTATTACTAGAGGGAATTAAAAATGATATTATTGCCTAGGTATACATGTGCTGCTACGCCTACATAGTATATTGCACCCGGCATTTCTTTTTTTCACTTCAACATCCCTGTGAGCAAGACAAGGATCTCCATGCGAGTTAGGGTGTTCCTGTGATCACATCTAACTGTAGGGGCAGTCGGTTAGAGCCTCGGAGACTGCCGGTCCCCTATCTCATGCAAATTGGAAGCGAACCTATTTTTTATTTTTTTCATTTATTTCTTTTTCTGAAGCAAATGTAAAACATATCAGACTAAGGGACTTCACACTACCTCGGGGATGCAAGACGAAGCTGAAGAATGTGACTATCCGGAAATCATCGCGTCCTTACATTTTACCTGTCGGGGAGTTGCAGTGTCTCAGGGCGGGGTATATCCATTGTGCCTAGTATGTGCATACTATCACCCTAGACGTAGTACCACATAAAATTGCTATCTTGTTATTATAACACATAATTGCTTTTTACCGTTGTGGTGATTCATATATTCTAATATTTTTACATCAACAGGCAGCTTCCTATCTTGTGTGGAAGTGGGCCTGCAGCTAGCACGATTCGAAACAAGGGAGAGGAAAAGTAAAAAAATCCCCAAAGAAAAGTCTCAATTCGATTTCAGACAATATACCGCTAGTCAGAGTGTGTATCCAGGTGTAAAGTGGACTCCTGACGATCTCGTTGTCTAGAACATTACTGAGAACACTGTTCTGATGTTGTACCTACATACTGTCCCTGCGTAGTGCAACACTTTATATTCTTAATTAGTGCTCACCTCAATACTCCCACATGTTTGAACTATAGATCTACCCCGAGGTTCCTACTATTATCCTCTTCCAGCAGGCCCAACTAAACAGCACGTTCCCCATATCCACCGGCCGTTCGCGTCCACGATGATCGTCGAGCACCGTACCTGTTTATATCATAGGCCCAAGCGTCCCCGGTCTTCTTCCTCAGGTCAGATCTGCGTCAGGAGTATGTCTGTAAATTGGAGTCTTGGTTGTTAGATTTTTTTTTTTCTTCCTTTTTTTTTTTCTTTTGACACTTTGACAAGGGAAGATCAAATAAGGTAGGAGACCCTTGGGGTATGGAAATTTGATTTTTTTAAAGAAAAAATGGATCAAGCCTCTAATTAAAAATGCGGGTTAATAGTATAATATAGATATAATATAGGCAGGGAGTAGGCCTAGTGCGACACTCTAGGTTTGAAGGGACACATTCTAGAATATGAAACTTATGGTTAACTCCTTAACACATGGCTCACGAACACGTTCATATTCCGATCGACCTAAATTCCCCTGAGGTGGGCAGTTGGTTCCCGAGGTTAGTTTACATTTACGTATAACGGACTCCGTAAAGTCAATTAACTGTCCGTCATTTTCCCGAGTTATTTTCCCGCTTGACGGTCTAATGTCGCGTAATATGGGCTGAGCACGATCCAAACGGTCGCCTATATGGGTAAAGTACATAAGCCTGAGCCCGGAACTATTGGAGGATCAATCTAATAGTTAACTATTGTAACGGAGTACGTAGTTAACTACGGCGTAGTTATAGGGGCGATTGACATCCGCCATTTTATTAAGGCTGAACCTATCAGACTGTATTCCACTGATAGACGCGCTATGTTAAAATGCTACTACGCGCGACGATCCAGCGATCTTGATGTAACATGGCATTGTCCATTAGACTTTAAGTCCATATTATTCGTGTTGGCTACAGGGAAACCTCAGGAAACCTCCTTTTACGTTGCAAAGGACATTTGTGATACATGGATGGCACTTCCAAGTTTGAGTTCTTGGGGACCAAATAGCGGATAAACACATAGAGTATTAGAAATAGTTGCTTTGCCTACATCATATTCAAAGCCTCAGAAATGCGGTGAAATTTGAAGCCTAGACTTTTGTTTTCAGCCACCAACACTTATTAAAAGAAGCCAAAATCAATAATGCCAGTTCTTTGTATTTCGGGTTCAAAAATTTGCGAGTCCACTCGATTCTACTGATTAAGTTGCATGTCCTTCCTCTTCTGGAGACAAAGGGTGACATGCTCACAATTAGGTCACGGGAGCCGAAAAGATATATCCAGTCCAAGGATGTCCTTGTTATCCGCTTCTCCTTGTTACTAACCAGATCCTAGGAGCCCTTAAGAACTCCAATGGTCTTGACCGTCAACGCTGATAGCGGCATCACGCTCGCCCATGACATCCTCACACTCCAGATAAGATGAATGCTCTTGTCACCGCCGAGGTGAACGAATGTCGGCATCACCGCTCATATCATCCCTATTGGGGACGGGGACCCCAAGGGCCGTGGCTGTGAAAAAGACGGGAGTGACAAGAGTCTAACGCATTTTTATATGGGTTCAAACTGGAGTGGTTAGGGAACTGCTTCAATTTCTGGTAGGTCTGTACTCACTGATAGTACGGAGTAGGAGCGGGTGGATTGAAACTGGACTGTCTCTTACTGGACTTGTGGTGGATATATGTTTGCAACATGGTATCTGATGTGTTTTAAGAACTTACCCATTGGCTTGGATTGTGTTTTACTTGAAGCATGTGGACATGGTCCTCAATTTATGACATGTGCGTAGTTGCGATGGAGTGGATGCCCGATGATGGTTACGGATTGGCAGTAGAAGACATTTGGAAAATGGCACAGGTAACTGGCCTTGTGCTCAACACCGTGATCGTAGACGATAGAGAGAAATGATCGGTCGATTGTATCAATAATGACGCCTCCCATTGATATCATGAGTCATGGCATTGATTCTACACTGCTGTTTTCATTTTTCTTACAAGTGGGGGGTTAATTGAAACTGAGCCACAAGACTATCGTTTTCCTTCTCTAATATACTCCGTTTGGAGATCCCTAACAAGAGCCCAAAGTCAGCCCTAACATTTGGAATCTACCCGCAAATTTCTCCAAAACCTTCATGCTTAGAATTAGGGTTATCTCCCGTAACCTAGAACAGTCCAAGGGAAGAGATTTCTTGTAACGTAGCCGATCTATCAAAAGTACCTATCGCTTTTAGGTCCCACCGGGGGGTGGTATCCATTTTCCATGTCGATATAGTGGATTCAGATCGTACGTTATGATCCTTCTACTGGAATCTTGAGGCAAAATAATTCCATGTGGGATTGTAAAGTTCCCAAGAGACCTGGGATGTTTACTCTATACTCCATGTTTAAAGATACACGGCGATGAGATAGATATCCAAAGGTAGTACGGAGTCCTCCGCACTCCGAATAGACAGCAATCTTATTCCAACTCACAGATAAAACCCAAAATCATGCCCTAATTAACGAGATAGCCCCCAATCCAACCCTGACGTAGGCATACACAATCCACGGCTACACCTACTACCATATGGAGTTACATGAAGCACTAATGCACCGACCAAGCCAAACACATATTGCGTAGCTGCTTCTCCATATGGTGACAGGGATTAATCCCACCAGTAACCGTGCACAATCAAATGGGGGCTGCGCAAGCCTCGTCTGACATTTCTAAGCCATCTATCTAGGTACGGACTATCAGCGGAATCCGAGTGGAGATTACGCATGAGCAGATTCGCTTTTCAATATGGTAGATTAAATGCATGCGCTTGGGCCTGGAGTCCTTTTTAATTTATTTCCTTTCCATTTCAAGTTTAGGTGCGCAGTGAATGCGTATTTTCCCCTTCTTACGGCTGGGGAGATCTGTAAGCGCCGGTATTTGGCCGCTACTTGGTCGATCCTTGGGGCGTTTACCATTATTGTAGTCGGTACGGGGTGAATGGTCTTGTTAGAACAATGCACAGGGTTGTTGTTTTTTTGGTAGAATACTAAGTCTAATAAATTACATGGAAGACCAAAGGGAGGAAATGTATTGCAGTTCAGAGGGTCTTTCCCAGACGCCTGGGGGAAAATGGAAAATAGAACGAATAGGAACAAAAAAAAGTAATATGGCAATTCACTCCTGCATCTCCGTGTCCTCCGTAGTTTTAGGCTTCGAAGGTTCCTCGCCGAATAGTTCATCGTCGTCTTCATTGCCAGACTTCTCGGCTTGCACTTCCTGTTGCACCTCTTCCTCTTCCTCGTCCTCGTCCTCATCGGCAATACGGCGAGAGGCATTGCCACGACGGCGCGGCGCAGCTTCTTCAGCCGGCTCCTCGTCGTCGCCGAACAAATCGTCCTTGTCTTCACCACCAGACCCAGCCGCTTCTTCGTCATCAGAGTCAACAACCATCTCACTGCTCTTATACTTGCCAGGCTTCTCAGATTTGGCAGCCTGAGCCTTCCCACCCGATCGGCGTTCCAAGCGGCGACGTTTCTTAGGCGCCGTCTCGCCCTCGCTTTCGGGTGCGCTGTGCGCAGCATCACCCTCCTCTTCATCTGCGATGAAATCGTCCCCGCCCTTCTTCTTGCGCTTGCTGGTAGGCTTCTTCTTGCGCTTGACCCGATCACCGGTCTCAGAGTCGTTGGTCAATTCAGCTTCCTCGCGAGCGCGCTCGTCTTCGGCGCGCTGCGCGGCATGTCGCTGCACCTCTTCGACCATCTGAGCGCGTTCCTCGGCGATGCGCTTCTTGCGCTCCATTTCAACCTCTTGAGCCTTGCGCAGCTCCTCTGCCCGGACCCGTGCGGCTTCTTCGCGGGCTTCACGGGCTTGCTGGAGCTTGGCGGCGTTCTTTTCTTCGTATTCCTTCTGGCTCTGCATGGCTCGGTCAAGCTGCTTGCTGATCGTGCGGCCCATGTTGGCTCGCTGCTCCAATGCGGCGCTGGGGTAAGGGGGGTTCTTTTCCTTGGAAAGGCGCTCGAAGGTTTCAATGGCATCCTTGAGACCCTCTGCTGCCTCCTGAACATCCTGGAGCGTTTTCTGGGTAGGCTGTAGACCGTATGCCAGCGAAGCGATTTGGTTCTGCACGAAAGCAACGTTGAACTGCAGGTGAAGTTGATCCGGAGAGACGTCGCGAGCGCGCGTAGCATAGTCTAGTGCTGTCTTCATTGCAGCCAAGTTCGCCTCCTGCTTGCCTCGTAGCCACCATACACGACCAAGACAAGCCAGGATTTGTACATCGCGTTGGCGATCCTTGGACAATGCAGCCTCGTAGTGTTCGATTGACCGTGAGAACTGGCGGAGCTCAGCAAAGACATGTCCCAAGTTGAGGTAGACGCTGGGGTCCTTCAAAGTATCGCGAACCTTGGACAAGATTTGCACAGCAGAGCTGTGGTCTTTCTTGTCGTCGATCAGGGCGATCGCAATACCCTGGGCGGCATATGCATTCTTGGGGTCCAGCTGGAGAGCCTTGTCGAAGAACTCCACAGCTCGCTGGTAAATCTTGCGACGCTTTTCCTTCTCTTGGTCTGTGTCGCGGCGCATGTCACGGGCGGCAAGGAGATGCACATTACCCATTCCAGTCAACGCGTAGCGATCATGCTTGTCATAGTACTGCAGCGTGTGCTTGAAGTGACGTTGCTCGCTATCTTCAGCAAGGTTCGCGACTCGTTTCTTTGCCTTGCTGAGATACCATCCGTAGAGTGACCGAACTTCCAGATTTGTGCTGTCCGCTTCGTAAAGCTTGCCAATCTTCTTAGGACCCTCGTCTGTAGGGCTCTGGCGTAGGGCAATATATGTCAGGCGTGCATTAGCTTCCGTGTAGTCAGTGTGACGCTCCAGAAGACCTTCGTAGACCTTCTTCGCTTCGTCCCACATGTCGGCTGCCTCGTAAGTCCGTCCAAGGTTGTAGCTGATTGTGGTGACGAGCGCATCGGTATCAGTACCATTCTCTTTTTCTTTGGATTGCACACAGGCATTGAGTGCGGACTGGAACAAGCCACGAGCTAGAGCAATCTTCTCGTTTTGGTATAGGAAGCAGCCCATGTTGTTGAGGAGCTGCGGCGGGAGACTCTCCCTAAGCGCAGCGTTCAGCTTATCCTGATCTTCGATATCAGGTCGGGCATCCTCGGGAATTTCAGCAATCTGTATCTGTTCCAATTGGGTCAAACACTGCATGCTCTTATCTGGAGCCGTGCCCTCGTAGAGACGAGAGAGGTAAACAAGAACCGACTCGTCGGGAGAGATATTTTGCTTCTCATCCTTCCACATAGAGCGGACTGACTCAAGCAAAGTGATGGCTCGCTTTGCCTCGGTCGACTTGTCTTCCTTGCTGCCTGACTTCTGAGCAGCGAAGACTTCTTCCGCATGGATAGCAGCAAGAAGGGTCATTGCCTCCGGGTTCTTGGACTGCTGAACAATCTTCTCTAGTCGGAACTTGGCACCGTCAAAGTCCTTGTTCGTGATCTGCATTTGCACAGCGCCAAATTTGGCGGGAAGATAGCCCTTGTCAACACCACCACGGGCTTGATCAGAACGGTTGTAGAACTCCGTAGCACGGGCCTCGTCGCCTTCGTAGTGCGACTTGCGACCAAGGAGGTACCAGCCGTCACTGGCAATAGCCATAACATCTGTGTGCTCGATGGCTTTGCGTGCCAGTGTCTCAACGGTGGGATATGATTTGCGGAGGAGGAAGTAGCTGGCGAACATGGAGCAAGTCATCGGGTATTCCTTGTCCAGCTTGAATGCCTTTTGGGTGTATTGAGTCATGGCTAATTTGTACATTGACCCAAACATAGGGTCGGTGGTGGCTCGGCGAGAGCTGTCGTGGAGGTAGTAAACTGCAAGCAAGACGTTGGCAACCTTGGATTCGGGATTCTGCAAAGCAATAGCGGTTAGTTATCTTTTTATGAAAATCGAGGGCCTGTTTGGAGAGGGGGTTAACATACCAGAGACAACGATCTCTCCCAAGCTAGCTTGGCTTGATCCTTGAAGCCCAGCTGCCACAAGCAGCATCCCAGGCCAATACGAGGATCCGGATCTGTGAGGTTAGGCATCTTAATCAGAGCCTTTTGGTATCCTTCAAGTGCATCTGCGTATCTTCCCAGCATGTAATGCGCGCGGGCACGTCCCAGAATAGCCATGATGTTCCGGCCACCAAAGGCCTTGGATGATTCGTCGAAACATTTCAGGGCCTGCCGGAGGGACTCGACTCTTTCCGAGGTATCAATCGCACCAGGGCGAACAGCGCGGGGAGGGTATAGTGATGCACGGAGAAGACACAAGACGCCCCGCGCCAGGAAGAGAGGAGGATAAGCCGGGTTGAGTCGCGAAGCCTCGTTCAGCGTCGAAGTCGCGAGTTGGAGGTAGTGATCTTTGGTTTTGGCTTCCGAGTATAGCTCGCCTTCAGGTGCGACTCGGGGAGCATGTCTGCTCTTTAACAGCAGCATCCAGCAGATCCAGCCTAGCAGGCCGAGTTTCTCCTTTGTCGCTCCGTGGGCGACGGAGGCCAGACCCTTGGTCAAGATGTCGATGGCATGATCGATCTGCTTTCGCTTCGCATAAGCGAGCGCAATAATAACCCAGAAATTCTTGGCCGCCTTTTCGTTCTCCAAGAGGGTGCAAAGCTCAGTCGGGTCATCGGGGAGCTCGAGCAAGCTGACTTCGACTTCGCTGTCGAAGCTGGAAGCGGGAATGTCGATAGCATCGGGGATATCGGAAAAGCGCAGGTTGCTCAAAGGGGTCACTGAAGGTACAGCGTCACCATTCAGGCCATTGGTTTGGCTATTCTCAAGAGGCGCCATGGTGTGTCCGGGGACGGGAGGGATGAGGCCACTTTGCGAGTAGATATGGGATTGTAGGAGCCTCAACTCATGATCAAGCGAGGCGGTCCATCAAAGAAATTTCAGGATTAGGACCAGTGAGGTTAGCGACCCCGTAATTGGACGAAAACGCGAAAAAGTGACTTCTCGGAGACTAACAGCGCGGCGATGAAAGGTGAGAATTGAACCATTGGAGTGGCTGGGCTGCACCGCCACAGGCCGCCACACCGCATACAATGAGCAACAAGTACATTGATTCATCTTTACCTTATTTAATGATTACTTTTCGATACTTTCTGAATAAAATAGAGCAAGCTAAATGGAGAAAATGGCATTTACTAAATCTGCTAATGGAATATCTAGGTGCGGTATTCACATCACTACACCCAGCTTGTTACAAATTTGCAAAGGCAAGCAACACTGAGCAGCATCACAAAGATAAGACCAAGCTCACTCCAGTGATGCAGGCGAGCATAAGACTCGACATATCCAGCTGAAGCAGCAAGCTGTTGGCCATCTACTGCATGATCGGCCTTGATCGAACCCGCCAACTCGGATGGGAAACGGCCTGTTTCAAAGTACTGATCCATAAGTTGATCTTTCTCGGCCCACCGTGCTACCAGCCAGTCCTCAAACTCCTTCTGGTTCTCAAGAGGAATCTTTGAGACCTGGAAGCGTCTCCAATGCATGTTGACTGATGTGGGTGGTCGTCCTTGCAGATATGTGGAGCGGAGAGTGAAATATTTATCGGGATAGCTTCCTTTTCTATAGACATTATCAGTATTATTTCAGTAAGAAAGAGGGATAGAGACTAAAAAGCATACGGTGGTCCTTCATAGGCTATGGTGCAGTCATACACCCAGTCTACGGTTCCCCTCAGCTGCTGAAGACAGAAGAACAGCCCTGTAGACCGTGGAAGAATCATGTGCTTGAATGAAGGTAGCCCTTGTTTCTTCCCCCACACGTCACTGCGTCCCTTGGTATTGAGGGACAAGTTTGTCCCTTCGGGGAATATTAGCAACCACATGGGATCGAACTGCGGGCGGGCTGAGTTGGAGCCAGTGTATACTGTCTTCAGCTTCTCCAACCGATGTTGAAGTCTTGGCTTGTCAGCCGTCCACTTGCGAGCCATGAAGATGAACCCGTAGAACATCATGCCAGTGCCCACAACAGGAATATACTTAAGCGACTCTTTCAGGATGATGAAGATGCGGCCATGCATTTGGTTGGTGTATGCAATCCACCAGAGGTAGATCCAATCAGTGTAGACCTGGTGATTCGAGATCATGACAAGACGCTCCGGGAACCTGGTCTCTAGCAATCCATCTTTTGATAGATGGATTTGTCCACGCACACTAGAATCGCCACTGACCCGGACGAGCGTCGGAGAGCTCCACTGGGTGACAGCACTGAGCACCAGTCCAAAACATTGTTTTGTATATGCCATATACGAATAATAGTAATATTTGTTGATCAGATAGAGCGGTGCGCCGATTACTTGCGTCACACAGATCACCACAATGCAGCAATCCACCCATGTAATCAGCACAAGCGAACGAAGTAGCTGCATTGGGATGCCATGTTTGAGACGGGGGTCGGAAGGTGGTTTGGTCGAGAGCTTCTGAAGCTCCCCGGGATCCTTGGCGGTTGGTGGCTTGCGCTGTCGAACCTCGGCAGGCTCCATGGTGGAGATTTGGAGACCCGGAGATCCCTGTCGCTTTAGAGGGGGAGAACTGAGGTAGAAAATCAAGTATGAGACTGGAAGCTAGCAGATGCTTCTACAGTTGTACAGAGCCCACACGTAGAAATGGTCTGATCGGATGTTCGGAGATAGTGATGATCGACGGTGTGGGCTCAGAGCACAACAAAAGCTAGGTAGAAGCTAGAAGATATGATAAATTGCCATAACCTGGGAAGAAGAAGGGGACTATAATAATAAAAAAATTGGTGGAATCAAAAGGGGTAAGTGTTGGAGAGCTGGACAAGTTGGGAGGATAGTTGGAGGGGGACAATCAGGCGGATCTCGTGGATCCCCAAGTGACCATCACAGCCTCATAACGTCACCAATGGATATTCCTTATTTATTTTACAACACTTTTTCTTTGTGATTTTGAGATCTCTCTGAGGTCCTTGCTCTATATAACCTACTCTTGTGTCAGCTCATTACCCGCTTCCTTGGGCTGAAAGATGGCGCGTTGATGTGAGCTATAACCTAACTCGAACCCTCGTGAGCCTCCTGGCTAATACACATGACTAGGGTCGATAGGCCTGCGATCCTTCCAACATGCTATGCACCATTCTCCGTAGGAGTCCCCGCCTCACCTTGCGCCAGCATTTTTCCACGTCTCAACCACGTCACGAGATCAAAGACATCGGCTCTTTGTCTCAGCGCCTAATACCAAAATACGAAGGTGTGGCTGTCCTGTTGGTCTTGTTGATTTCTTGGTTCGAACGCTAATGGAATCTCTCAGAATCCTGTGACGGAGAGCTCCTGTCTCTCCAGTGGCCAGCACCACCGCGAAATATCTTCCTGGTGCGCAAAGACTGCGCCCCGGCGGTTACCGATTCTCTGATTGAATTTGTCAAGTAAGATCTAGACATACCCATGGAAAACAACTAGGCACAAGGCTGACATCTACGAGTCATGTTTCCTCTACATATCCCTCTATCGCGGTGATTCTCGAGTCAAAGACCGCAGCCGAAGTACATTCGTCACTCTCCTTTCCCGTCTACTCGGTTTCTCTCGACGAGAAGAGAACCACGCTTCACGATAAAGTTGACCTCACGGTGACCCTGGGCGGCGATGGCACGATTCTACATGCAGCTTCGCTCTTCGCCACCTGTTCAAACGTTCCACCCGTGCTATCATTCAGTATGGGTACATTGGGCTTCTTGAGTGAGTGGAAGTTCTCAGAGTTTAAGCGGGCTTTCCGAGAAGTCTACATGTCCGGAGCCGGAGCAGGGGATCGCACTCCCGTGTTGGAAGACCCCCCAGGAGCGGCACCCACAGAACAAGAAATTGAGATGGGGCCGACCGGGTGGTCATCCGTCCGGGGCAAATCTATGGGCTCTACGCGCGGGGCACGCATTCTGATGCGCAATCGGTTGAAAGTTGGACTGTTTACCGCCGACGGAACCGAAACGACGCCCATCCGGACCAAGACCGACCAGGGTCAAGGAGTTTATGTGATGAATGAGCTCCTCATCCACCGTGGCAAGGAGCCGCACTTGGCTGTGGTAGATGTGTTTGTGGGTGGACGGTTCTTGACGGAGGCTGTGGCAGATGGAATCATAATTTCCACGCCAACCGGAAGTACCGCCTACAGCCTGAGTAGTGGGGGTAGTATTGTGCATCCACTAGTCCCCGCCACCCTTTTGACGCCGATTTGCGCGCGTAGTCTCAGCTTCCGGCCATTGGTTCTCCCCTCCAGTACCCCGATCACCCTGCGGCTAAGCGAAAAGAACCGTGGACGCGAACTGGAAGTCAGTCTGGATGGAGTCCATTTAGGCCAAGGGATGGGAGTTGGTATGGAGGTTCGAGTTTGGAATGAGGAGATGCGGCATGGGAAGAATGAGTGGCAGGGTGGTGTACCCAGTGTGATGCGAAGAAGTATGGGATGTGAAGCCCATGAGGGATGGGTTGGTGGATTGAATGGATTGTTGAAGTTCAATCATCCATTTGGCGAGGTATAATGTATAATATCTCTTTATCCTTTAATCCTTTAATATAACATAAGACTATAAAGAAGATATACGAAGTACGGAGTACATCATGAATTGTAAGCCCGTGGAGCCCCATATGACCAATCTGATTGGCAGAGGCTTGTTTTCTGTAGATGAACTTCCAAAGTACTCTATCTCAGGGGAGAACCCCTTTCTCTTTACCAATCTCTCCCAACTTTGATTCTTTTATTTTTAACGGATTTTGCATTGTTTTATTCTCGAGCTTCCTCGCAGTGCGAGGACCGCTCCTGATTTTTTTTTAAAAAAAGGTACACTCATTCTACCCCTCCTTCGATTCCCTCGATACCACCTTAGTCTCTCCCCTTTGTCCTGGATATTCGAGTGGTTTTGAAAAACCTCATGCATTGTTACTTGCATTATTCTCGCTCTGGATGCAGTTGCTGATTCCAGTCTAGTAGCGCTAGCCTGTCTCGAGGGCCTCAGGAGGTCTCGGCGCATTCGTTTATATCCTCCCTCCCCCTACGCGACCTGTGAAATCCCTTGAACAATGACTTCCTACGGAAAGTATGTAACCGCACCATCTGGCTTCGAATCTGGTGGTATTCCTTTTACTCACCCACCAAAGCAACATGTATGCGCCGGAGCAGTTCATGAATCCGGGGCCAGCTCCCCGGCCCCCTACCGACCGACCCCCCAAGTTGACTCTACCCACCACCGCAGCCACCTCCTTTGGTCAGATGAGCTTGGACTCTCCGATCACACCAGGTCAATCGTCCGCCAACCTGTCGCTTTTCCCCAATACCAGCAGCCCTTCGCTGGCGATGTCTCGGAGTAATACCGGCCAAAATGGAATCTCGATCATCAAAGAAGGCACCGTCCGCTGCAAAGAGGACAAATTCTTGGCAACCTGGAATACACGTTACTTGATCCTGCGCGAATATAAGCTTGAATTTTTGAAGAGTGATTCTGGCAAGGTGGTGATTACTTTCCCTTTGTCCTCGGTCACCGCTGTTGCTCGCTCCGAGGATTCCAAGATGGCCTTCGAGGTCACTCGCTTGGCCAACCCGAAGGATGCAAACTCCAAAGCCGCTCTCCTAGCTCGCGACCTACCCACCAAGACCATCACCTGTGAAGTCAAATCCGATGATGAAATCTATGAGTGGATCGACAAGATCTACGAACGCTGCCCTGGCATGGGCGGTGTCAGTAACCCGACAAACTTCAGTCACCGTGTCCATGTCGGCTTTGACCCAAATACCGGTGCCTTTGTAGGCTTGCCTCCAGAGTGGGAGAAGCTCTTGACGTCTTCGGCTATCACCAAGGAAGACTACAAGAAGAACCCCCAGGCCGTCATCGAGGTTCTTGAATTCTATTCGGATATCAAGATGCGCGAGCAGAACCCACAATACTACGCTGGAATCAACTCCCCGCCCAATGGTCAACCCAAAGCCTACGGTAGTAGTGTTGGTAACTCCATTGCACCCCCACGTCCTCCCCCACCAGGACCGATGCAGCGCCTTGATAGCAGTCAGTCGAAACAACCTGATGGTTCTATGCGCTCTGCATCATCCTCAGTCGGACAGTCGGACCGTGCAGCAGATCACCAGCAGCAGGTTGAACGTATGAAGGAGATGGCCGATCAAGAGCGTCGCCGCGTGGAGGAAGAACGTCGCAACAAGGAGGAGCAGGATGCTTACAATGCATCCATTCCGAAGGGCCGTCCTACTATGGCTCAACAGGAGCTTGGTGGATATGGTGGCGACGAGCCGTCACAGAATAGCCGCTATCAGCCCAGCCGCCCGGCCCCTCAGGCCCCAGGCTCTGCTGCTCGCCAGCAAGACCCCCGGCAACTCACTGCACAGCGTCCCGCACCAGCGCCACCATCACAGAGTCCCTACGGTCAAAGCGCGCCTCGAGCACCGGGTGCTCCCCGAACTGATGACCGCCAGGGCTCTCCAAGCTCCCGCTATCCTCCTAATGACCCTCGGGCCCCAGGCTCAGCCAGCCGCCCTCAGCAGAACGCTTCCAAAGGACAGGCTGGACCCCCTCCATCACGCCTGCCGGCCCCCGTTCAGGCTGTGAAGCCGCTGAACATTGCCAACAAGCAAAATGGGAACAAGCATAATGTCCCCGATGGTGTCCGCCAAGCCGAAGCTGCTCTCACCAAGAAGGCAGATCAGCCGCGCCAAAAGGAGGTGCGCATGTCAGCCATGTCAGAGAACGAGGTCATGGAACGACTGAGGTCTGTCGTATCCAAGGACAATCCAAACGAGTCTTACAGCAAGCAGCGCAAGATTGGTCAGGGTGCATCTGGATCCGTGTATGTAGCGCGGGTTAAGGAAAGCGCACCTTCAGGTGTCGCCCACGAGCTTTACCGGACTTACGGCCCACGCTGCCAGGTGGCCATCAAGCAGATGGATCTGCGCAGTCAGCCCCGCAAGGAGTTGATCGTCAACGAGATTATTGTTATGAAGGACAGCCAGCACCCGAATATTGTCAACTTCCTCGATTCATTCTTGCAGGAATCAAGCAATGAGCTCTGGGTTGTGATGGAATTCATGGAGGGTGGCGCGTTGACTGATGTAATTGACAATAACCCAGTAATTACTGAAGGTCAGATCGCAACAATTTGTGCCGAGGTATGTTGTCCCCCCAATGGTTGTTTTCGTCCAATCACTAATGTTTTACCAAAAGACTTGCAAGGGTCTGGCCCATCTGCACAACCAGAGCATCATCCACCGTGATATCAAGAGTGACAACGTCCTTCTCGACCGTGTTGGCCACGTCAAGATCACTGATTTCGGCTTCTGCGCCAAGCTGACCGAACATAAGAGCAAGCGCGCCACCATGGTCGGCACCCCTTACTGGATGGCACCCGAGGTTGTCAAGCAGAAGGAGTACGGCCCGAAGGTCGACTGCTGGTCGCTGGGCATCATGGCCATCGAAATGATCGAGTCCGAGCCTCCCTACCTGAACGAAGAGCCGCTGAAGGCCCTCTACCTTATTGCCACCAACGGAACCCCTCGTCTCAAGAAGCCGGAGAAGCTCACCAAGGAGCTCAAGGCTTTCTTAAGCGTCTGCCTCTGCGTCAATGTCCACAGCCGCGCTTCCGCTGACGAGCTCCTCGCCCACGAATTCCTCCAGACTGGATGCAGCTTAGCTAGTCTCGCTGAGCTGCTCCGCTGGAAGAAGGCTACTGGCTAGTAAATGACCAATGTTTCCGTTCTGCTCTACATTTACCGCAACTTGGAGCAACAACATCTGGGTCCCATTTACGCGTCTTCGTTTAGATGTCCATATCCCACTTTCATTCACAGGAACATACTCTCTTCCCGTGTGCTCTATTCCCGCCTCCTTCACTGCACCCTTCATTGGAGCTATCATTGATGCTCTGCTCTCATCACTTCTCATACACAACCCTGGGCGTGGATAATTTGGCGTTTGATATGTTTTTCTCTTTTTCCCCTGTCCAACTTCTCGACGCTTGCACAAAACACATACCATGTTTCCCCCCTATGACGTTCACGATTTTGCAACTTGCACTGTATTATGTGCCCTTGCACAAAAGCGAAGAATAGTTTAGAATCCGATGTGACTTGACTCGATTTCTTTGTCAAAAAGAATCGGCTTTGACGTGCACTATAACAGGTGTATTGGGCCTGTGCCGTATTTGGGTACTACTAAGTCAGTCGTCCAAATGGATATCAAACAATACATGTCTTCATATAACCTTATACGGTCAATTTCATGCATGGTTAAGAACCTTTTGACGCAGATTCACGAGGAATAGTCGGATGCTTATGCGACCTCTGGCCTGGACGTTATAGAGCGTAGGATAGTCCCAATGTCTAGTTGGCTTGAGATTATACTAGAAAGGTTATATTCAGGATATCACTACGATGCCACTTTTCAATGTCTTTGATAGCAATAGTAACACGAACATAAATAGGATCTAATATATCATCAACAAGCGTAAAACTAACATATAGCAATTCATACATAAAGGCAAAAAAGTAATCAAGGCAACTCCTCCCTCACAGCCCTCCCCAACCCCCCACAAGCCTCACTAAACAAAACCCCAATAAGGACACTCTCCCCCTCAGAAGCCGTCCAACGTCCCGCATCAGTAAGCCTCTGTTTCCAAACACTCTGTTCAGCCGCAGAAAGATCCTTCCAAGCTTGCAATTTCTCCTCCTCGGACTTCTCAGACCCGTCCGCAGACGCGGACGCAGCAGTCTCGATAATCACGCTCTGTTCGGCATTGCGGCCATCACCACACCTCACGATAACAGAAAGGGACTGTGGTGCGACAGGTTCCAGGTCAGCGGGCGCGGCGCCGGCGCGGTGTACGCGGTCCAGGATTTCGCGGAGGGATTCGATCTGCGAGTCTGTGGGGACAATGGTCGCCACTGGGATATCGGTGTCACTGTCACGCGGAGCAAGAAGAGTATCGAAATACGTCAGCTGATCCCGTGGGGGTACGACGTATTCCCGTGCGATGACTCCGCGGATGCTATCTGGGAGCCACTCTGTGGCGCCGAAAATAGGCGGGGTTCCACCGCGGATCTCGGCGAAGACGAGCATGGATAGACAGATTGCCGATATGGAGAAGAGGAGAATGATGATGCTGTAGGCTAGTTCCCAGATCTCGGCGGGACCTGGGGTGACAAGGACGTAGCGGGGGGTGCGAGAAAAGGTTGGGAAGGGGGATAGTGGGAAGGTGTGTACGACGACAGTGTTTCCCATGCTGACAGAGGCGAGCTTTATGTTCTGCGGGCCAACGTCTGGGGTTACGGGGTGTGAGGGCGCGATGAAGGTTGAGAAGGTGAGTTTTGTCATTGAGAAAGGGTGCACATCGCGCAGGGTTGTATAGGGGCGGAAGTTGCTGTAGCCGCGGTTTGGTCCGTATTCTAGGGTGAATAGAGGGATGGAGTTGTCGCTGCTGCTAACTGCGATGACAGTTTGTTGTTGGCCTTGCGGATTTGTTCCGAGTTGGCAGATATCAAGTCCTAGGCCGATCTTCACGGTTCGAGGGAGCTTGCGACGTCGTAGAATTTTGGATTTGCTCGATTTGGAGCTGGGGAGTTGAAGGAGGACGAGCTCGCTTCCACCCCGGTTCGGGGCATTTTGGAGAAGGAGCAGGACCCTGGGCGAGAGGAACCGCAGCGCGCGGATCTTGGACCGTGCTGTGCGGGCTCCGCTAGCGGGCAGAGGAATGGTATAAACGGAGTGGACGTCGGGGGAGCTGTTAGAACGGGTAGAGGATGAGATCTCGCCGACCATGACGTCCGCGCCGTTGGTATATGCCACAAGGAACCGGTCGTGTGCATCGTGGGTTTTTTCCAAGTCGTATTCGAGTCCGACAAAGTCCAGATCCTCGGCCTCTTCATTGCCGCCTAGCTGGATGCGGCCAATGATATCCTTCTCGCTGGGCTTCTCTGTGGCGCAGAAGAACACGATCTCACCGGATTGTGCTAGTCCGGTCGCGACGGCTCCGATCCTTGTGTGTTTCTCAGTGCCATTCTTCCATTTTGGCCACGGCGAGAGTCTCGTCACTCGCTGGTATGTATCGGAAGAGCCTAGTCCGTTCTTCGTTCGGAAGAGTGATGCTTGCGACAAAGCTATAGCCTTTCCGGGAGTAACCTCTTCTTTAGACTTGGTGTCCTTTTTCGCCTTCTCGCTGTCTTGGGCGCTCTGTGTATTCGAAGCAGCAACAGCGGTAGTCTTTCGCGGTATCTCAAACCGGAATGCGCGAAGATGTTGATTGTTGTTCTTTTTCTGTTGCTCTACAGAGCTATTGATACCGGCCAGAGCAACAAGAGAGTTCGCCTCGTCGCCAGCCAGCGGGGCCGCAGCCAGTGACGTTACCGAGTCTTCATCGCGCGATAGGTTCAGTTCAACAGCTTCAGTAATCTTGTTGCGATGTGATGTGTCAAGCAGAGACTATACAGAAAACAACGTTTAGCATTTGCACTTCGAAAGATTTTCTCGAAATGGTGGGACTTGCGATCTTGTTTCCAACTCCGCTACGCCCTTCGCCGCCTCCGCCGCCGACTAGGAGTCGACCATTGTTGCGTGGGTCAAAGTCCGCAGCGAAGAGCGGACACGACAGTGTCAATTTAGCGGAGTGTATTGTGGGAGCCATTGTTGTTGACAAGGTAAAGTGGAAAGAGGACAGATGACGGAGGTGCCCCGGATTCTTGGCGTGGCCCGATGGCTGGGCATGCCGTGCCTGGTTAGCGTGATGTGCGAAAACCATATTGTTATAGATCTATAGGGTTCTATTTAAATTGATATGAGAAGAAGATGAGAAGAAAAAAAAAGTAAATAGTATTTTTTATCATGCACTCTAAGCATTCTAAGCCTCGACTTCCTGGGAAGTGAACTCGGGCAGGCGCTTGCGGATATCCTCCCATGTCTCGTCACCCTCAACAAGCGACTTGACAGCCTGCAAGATCTCGTCTTCAGTGGCGCGAACCTGCTTAGTGGTATCACGGTCACGCAGGGTGAAGGTGTTGTCTTGAACGGACTGGAAATCCACAGTGATACCGAAGGGTGTGCCCAGCTCGTCGTTACGGGAGTAACGCTTGCCGATGCTGGCGGAAGAGTCATCGACACGGTTGGAGACACCGGCCTTGCGCAGCTTCGCGGTAAGACGTTGGGTCAGAGGCTTGAAGGAGGCGTGGGTGGAGAGGGGAACCAGCAGGACCTTTGTGGGGGCAACAGCGGGAGGGAAAGAAAGGACCTATAGAGCATTGTCAGTACTAGCGTCCACGGCAACAAAACACAAAAGGGAAGACTTACACCACGAGTCTCGTCACCGGCGCGGGACCAGTAGGAGTGCTCAATAATACTGTACAGAATACGTCCAATACCGAAGGAAGGTTCGATCACGTTGGGGGTGTACTCGCGGACATTGTCAACACGAGTACGCTTCTCAATCTTGATCAGGTCCTTCTCGATCTCGACCTTGCCAGAACCAACACCCTCAACATCAACCTCAATCTTGCCATTCTTCTCGAGGTCAAGAGACAGCTTCTCGCGCAGCTCCTGGGACAGAGCGTCAATGGCTGCCTCGACGGTCTTGGCGTCCTTCTTGAATCGAGGACCAAACTTCTTCTTCTCGAGGTCAATCTGGTACTCCTCAATACGCAGAGGCTCAGCACGGGCCTGGCGCACCACGAGAGGGGCACCGGTCTTTTCCTTGTGGACAGTCAGATCGTAAGCGGAGCGGTCAGCACAGCCGACACACTCGATCCAGCCGTAGCTGGTCTGCAACTCGGCATCCCAGCAGTCAGTAGCGTAGTGAGCCATCTCATTGGCCATGTGCTGACGGAAGCGCAGCTTGGTGGGGTCAACACCCAGCTTCAGCAGGAAGGACTGGATGCGGGCCAAGAAATAGCCCAGAGTCTCGTTATCGACCAGTCCGGTCTCAACGGCCTTGCCGATGGTCATCTTGGTCAACTTAGTGCTTCCGGACAGCTGCACGTTACGGTCGAGCAAGGCCAGCTCGGTATCCTTGATCTCATCGAAACGAGCGTGCTTCTTGCCACCCTCTGGGTCGACGTAGTGCTCAATCTCGGCCATGAGGAACTCGCGCACACGCAGGAGACCCGCGCGGGGAGAAATCTCGTTACGGAACGATTTGCCAATGGAGGCAGAGGCGAACGGCATCGACTGCTGGTTGAACTCTAGAAGCTTAGCGAAGTTCAGGAATTGACCCTGGGCAGTCTCGGGACGCAGGTAGCCGGGCATGTTGGCGCTGGGGCCAATGGAGGTCTGGAACATGAGGTTGAAGGAGACCGGAGGCAGCACCTCGCCGCCGGTGACGGGGTTGCGGATGTCGTGCTTCTTGATGAGCTGCTCCAACTCGGGGCCACCATAGTTGTCAATTTGTGCGAGGGTCTCCTCGTACTCCTTGACAAGGGCATCGTCCAGCTTCTTAGCCTCGGTGCCCTTGGCCTTTCTCTTCTTCTTGGCCTCCTTCTCCTCGTCCACCACAACTGTCTCACCACGCGCTTGCTTGTCTCCCTTGAGGCGGGCTTCAAGCACTTCCTCAACCAAATGGTCGGCACGGAAGATCTCGCCAGTCTTGGGGTCCTTGCACATCCAGTCGGCGAACTTGTCGACGTGCCCACTGGTCTTGAGGATCTCGTGGGGGGTCAACATGGTGGTGTCGACCTCGAGCATGTCCTCCTCGAGCACGAAGTGCTTGCGCCACAAGTCGGTCATGTTGGCGATCAGGGCGGTTCCAGGTGGGCCATAGTCATACAGACCAGAGACACCACCATAAATTTCGAAGGAGGGGGTGTAGAACATGCGGCGGCGGAGCATGGAGTCCAGCACCGTCCGGTCGATGGACTGGCCAGTCTTGGTGTTGACGGTGGCCATCTTGGCGTTTCGTTTCGAGGTCTTCGGGGGAGGGGTGTAGGTCCTAAACTGAGTCCGAAAGAAAGACGGAGGGGAAAGAAAAGAGCGGGGGGGGAAATCGCAGACGCGGCAATTGAGTCATCCACTATGCAGCCCCTCAGACACCACCGAGAGGATTAAGGATAGGGGGTAAAGAACGAGAGAGAGCAACCAATTGGTTCTCTCTTTTTACTTTTTCTTTTTTTTATTTATTTTCCTTCTAAAAAGGAGGTTTCCAAGTCACAAGGTTGAATCGCCAGATTGGCGCTCCGGGAAAACAATTGTCCGAAATAATTTATTTCTCGGCGATCTTTACATTTTCCATTGACCTTCAACAGCAGCACTCTACCTTCTCAGATTTCAAAAATGGGTCCCGTTGGCCGATCAGGACCGCCTCCGGGCGTCATGGGCGATATTAAAACCGCCAACAAGATTCGCCGGAAGATGAACCATGTCAAGCGCAAGAGAGCCAAAGATGCTGCGCGCCGAGAGGAGCGCTACGCTTTCAAGAAAGAAGAACAAAAGAACCCCCAGTTGAAGGAAGAGCGACTTCGTCGCAACATTCCTCTGACCCTTGAGCGGAAACGTGTTTGGAACGAACCCGACAACGACACCGACGAAACTGGTCTGGGATTGAGCGTTGACGTTGAGCGCATCAAGCGCGCCAAGAAGGAAGAAGATGACGAGCTCAACCGGCCATTGGAAGAGGGCGAGGATGACAGTGAGGCTCCGGAGTCTGACAACGAGTCAGTCGACAGTATGCTCGAATCAGACAACAGCGAAGATGAAGATGAGGACGAGGATGAGGACGAAGACAAGAAGGCCAGCCGTGGCCGGAAAAAGGCCCCTCTCCCAACTGCGACAGAGCGTGCCACAAGTCCTAGCCAGTCCACACGAAGCACAAACCTTAGCCTCGCTCCTGAGGCATTGGCCGCCAAATTCCCTACACTCTTCACCGAGGGACCCCCGCCCACCCCGAAAATCCTTATCACCACCGGCCTCAACTCTACCCTCCATGACCAAGCCGAGACCCTGACCGAAATCTTCCCGAACAGCGTGTATATCCGACGTAATGCACACCGATACTCGCACAAGTTCTCCATCCGCGAGATTTCCAAATTCGCTGCAAACCGTAATTTCACGACCGTCGTCGTGTTGAATGAGGACCAGAAGAAGCCATCTGGGCTAACGATGGTGCACTTGCCAGTCGGCCCGACATTCCACTTCACCATCAGCAACTGGATCGAAGGAAAGCGTCTTCCTGGACACGGCAAAGCCACCGAGCACTGGCCCGAGCTAATCCTTAACAACTTCCGCACTCCTCTCGGTCTTCTGACTGCGCATTTGTTCCGCTCACTCTTCCCGCCTCAACCGGACTTCGAGGGCCGACAGGTTGTCACCTTGCACAACCAGCGTGATTACATCTTCGTCCGTCGTCACCGCTACGTCTTCCGTGAGAAGCGTGAGACTGAGAAGGCTGTCGTTGGTGCTGACGGCAAGGAAATGGCTGGTGTCGAGGGTATCCGTACTGGTTTGCAGGAACTGGGACCTCGCTTCACTTTGAAGCTTCGTCGTGTTGACAAGGGCATCCAGCGTGCCAGTGGACAAGAGTGGGAATGGAAGGGTGGAATGGAGAAGACGAGAACTCTGTTCCAACTGTAAATGTCTCTTTATGTTATTTTTCTTGGTTTTGCATGGGGTTCAAGGGGAGTTATATCCAAAAGCTTGTCTGGTTTCATTGCAATGGACAAAATTCACGTATCCTACAAGCCTCCATGGACTTTATACCTAGGTACTCTACATGCCATAGAGACCACGCCGGCTCCTGGATTGGTTAATTATACAAAGACATTCATTAGCTATTCATCTATTTCCTCCCAAGACGTACGAAGCCGATAATATTTTGTCACATGAGGTGATGGTGCATCCTTTTGGTTCGTCCAAGTCGATCCGCTCCATCTTAATGACCAATGAGATGCATTCGACCATTGACCTGTCACCTGTTGCCGAGATTGAGGCGTCGACCCATGTCCTCAGTATACGAACAAATGCTATTAAAGTGGTCTGAGTGAAGGAACTCTTCGCCGTCAAGATCGAAGATACAACACCGTTAGAAGCAGAGAACATGGAATTTATTGCAGCGAACAGCGAGGTTTTGTGCCAAAGGTTTACGCCAATTTTGTCAATTCAGAAACCCAGAAAAGATACATCATTATGGATTTTATCCCTGGAACCGACTTGCAAAAAACTACTACCGTCACTCATATCAGCCGAAAAGACGACAGTCAGCAAGCGGATCAAAGAGACTCTCGACGAACTACGAACAATACCATCACCGGGCTACTTTGGAAACTTGAACGACACGCCTTACATCGATGGTGTTTTTTAACGCCAGATAACAACCCAATCATTTCAGAGCCATTCGAGGATCAGGAACAGATGAATCAAGGAATACTGGAGAAGCCGGGCCAAACACAGTCACCGCACTACATCCGCTTATTACAAGAAATGGTCAATCGCACCCTCAAGAACCATCGAATTGTTTTTACCCGTGGAGGTCTGCAGCCGAAGAACATAATGGAGCGAAGAGAGATCTACGATAATGGAAGCGCAGATTTCAAAGTGACTCTTATTGACTGGAATTTGTCAGGCTGTTACGCCAAGTTTTGGGATTTTTTGCAATTCAACATTGTTCTCTCGAATGAAACCGGATTGGCTCGAGCTCGTTCTAGACATAATTTGATCTGTACCCGTTGGAATATCTCATGATGCAAGTTGTCTACTCGTTACTGATATAATATCTCCGACCGAATCTGGGCAAATATATCTGGCATATAAGAGTAAGGTAAAAGAAAGGTGAAATTAACAAAGCCCTAATCAAAATAACGAACTGTCGAAGATAATAAACACGGAGATAAACAATCCTTTATCGCCGATATCAGCCAAGTCACGAGATGATCTCCGTACCTGAACCAATGACAATAGAAGAAAAAAAGAATACCTACAAAGTACAATATACAACATACAACATACACCAAACCCCTCCCGCAAATATGGAAATCCTCCCCCGCCGCCTCCTCTTCATAGCCTCAATAGGCAATCCAGCACCCTACCAAAAAACCCGCCACAGCGCCGGCCACATCCTCCTCGACGCCATAAAACCACTCCTCGAAACCGCAATGCCAAACACAGGCCTCTACCATGAAACTTGGCAAAGTCCAGCCTACATGAACGAATCAGGCCCGAAACTCGTGCGTCGACTAGAACAATGGGCGACAGAACGAGCAAACCGTTTTGAAAGAATCGCCAACGTCGCATCTCGTTCTTCGTCAACATCAAACATCCCCGCACCATCTACATACCCAACAACGCTCGTCATCCTCCATGACGAATTATCCATTGCTCAAGGCAAGGTGCGCGTTATACGCGGCGGGCCTGAGGGGTTTAGTTTGCGTGGTCATCGTGGTCTTATTAGTATTTGTGAGACGCTGCGCAAGAAGGGATTGTATCCGCGTTCGTCTGCTGCGAGTAAGAGTGTTTCTGGGCCGTTGGCGGATTTATCGATCTTGCGAATTGGTCTTGGGATTGGACGGCCGACGTCGCATGAGACGAAGGCTGTTTCGGATTATGTGCTCAAGACTGTTACAGATAAGGAGCTTAAGACTTATCAGGCTGCGGCGATGCCTGTGGTAGTTAGTATTCGGGATGAGCTTTTGAGACCTGCTGGGAAGGCTTGATGATTGGCCTTTGGTGATATGTATATTACGGATTTTGTTGGAGTACAATATAAACTATACCCCCTCCCCATCATGATTGTTGGCTATATGTGATTTGTTCATATTCGCAGGCGAAGACATGGAATTGAAAAAAAGTGATGAAGAGCAATGTTCAAAGTTAGCTCATGTATTAATCATATACATAGAAAACGCCACGGAAATAATTGCCGATAATCTTATCGACAAAAGCAAAGAAGAAAAAAAAAAAAACACGAGTCTGTTGCACAGATCTCAGTGCAGCAAAAAGAAACATCCGGTATTATGCTAATGGAGTAGTTAAAAGAACAGCTCAAACGGTTCCGGCTATGCTCAAATCGCGAATCTCCTGCAACACCTCCTCAACCCGGTTATCCAGATCACCCCTGGCATACTGGTCGCGAGTCTCGGCATCGAGATATTGCTGCACCTGCGCCATACGGGAATACGCTTCCGCACAGAAGCGCAGCTGGATCTTGACGAGAGCTTCAAAGCTGGGGTCGAGGTAGGGCACACGTAGGTCGATAAGCTGGGGGAGTTCGTTGAAGAGCTGTTCGTTCAGCTGCTCGTAGGCTTGCTTGGCCATCTCGGCTTCGCGCTCGGTCCGCGGCAGCTTAGTGACATCCTTGTCGGGCTTCTCGGCTAGCTTCTTGACCTTGGCGCGCATGGCGTCGTAGTCTAGTAGCTTGTGGTTACGTTTCTTGATGCATTCATTCACGTCGGGGAAGTAGGCACAGAATCGGGAAATGGGGTCGAGGACGGTGGTACTTTGGATTCTGTCAACGCTACTCGGTGTGTTCGTCAGTAAAACAAGGATTTCCTACCGGTATGGCCCATCCAGAGCCTTGATGGTCTCGGCATCAAGATCCTCAACGGCCTGCTTGTAGCTCCGGCTCACACCATCTTTTGTTCCCGCATCACCGTAGAAGGCATCAATGGTCTCCGCAATGCGCATTTGGGACGCCGTCATGGCTGGGAAGAGTTAGCCAACTGAACCAGGTCCAATCCGCAAAGCAAAAGGTCACCAACCTCGTAGTGAATCCAGATATCCCTTTGCCTCCTTCTGCAATCGGTTGGCAGCAGTTTCCATAGTCCGGTACCGCCTGTCACGAGCAACATTAGTTCCAGTCCCGCAACCATCCACAGGCAGCAGCGAGGGCAACCATACCGTTCCTCAATCTCATAATCGCGATCATTTGTTCTCTCGACATGACCTGAACAATTACCAATTCAGCATGCTATTCACATTCATATGGCGCGGCAATTAAATTGTAGCGGGTGGCGCGTATCTCCGATCGCCCTCTCTCGATTCATTGCGGGGTAGAACTCGACAAACTCACCCGTCTTCATCATCACCTGTGTCGTCGCACGGTTGACATTCTTCTTGAACCCTATCCATCCATCCAGTTAGATTCACTCAGACTGGCACCGGTTCATGAGTCCGAGGGTTTTGGGATGAGGCGTACCTGCCCAAGACATGGTGGCGGTGTGCTTCGGAGGACCCGGAGATGGGGATCGGCTTCGAGTTGGTGTGGGTTATTGGGTGTAAGTGGGTATGGAATCGAAGGTGGGTGATTGCAATTAACTACAGCTGATAAGAATGTCCAGCTAGGCTGTAGGGAAAGTCGTGGAGGTCCTGAACCCAATGCCAAGGTAGCCGACTTGATCTGCCTTACGCTTTGTGTGGCTGTGTGTGGCTGTGTGTTGCTTATGTCATGTTTTCCGGATGCGGTTACGTCATGTTTGGTAGGGCTGGAGTCTACATCAGCGTTGCATTATTCAGGTTCTGCTTTTCAGGGGATATTTCTGTTTTTTTTTCCCTTTGTGCAAATATACATCATCTGGTAATACTAGGTAAATCATGCCAAGGTTTGTATATCGGTATCATGTTGTGACATTCCTACTCCAACCTGTTGCATATAGCCGCTTCAACGCTGGTAGGCGAGCAATTAAGAGAGAGATAGTGGAAAACTTTTTAACAAAATTACCCCTTCCATAAAATAAGTGTAAGGCTGGGTTTTGCATCCACTGAGATACGCCTGCATGGCGTGTGCATATTGAGGTATTCTTATCCACTTCGCCCAGGCCGTAATGCTGATGCCTAAGAAACTGTGTTATGTGCGGTTCTTGGCAATTATATGACAAGCGCCAAGTTCAAATGTGTGAACAAATGACAAATGCCTCGAGTCTGTTGGAGTTGTATTCGGGATTCCTTTTTGGGTCGGCACTTGGTGGGTATTCGGGTGAAGGAAGTGGAAGAGTCAAATCCACCTCTTTAGCTGCATATATTACCGAGTTGCATATAGACCTAAGATATGTACAATAGTTAGTGATAAGACGCATGTGAGAATAATCAGACCACGCTAGTCTGGTATATGACACGCGATGGCATCAGAGTGTTTGGGGCCTCATGTTTTTCTAGCGTAGGGGATGGGGGGATGTATGGACGATTATCGGAAGATACAGGCTGAATGAGATCACAGGTATATTAAAAAGATATCGGGCCTAATCTACTGCACACCGTACTGATCGTCTCGGGTGACACTTGGTGGATCTCGCATTGGGTCCGAGAGACGCCGATCTTTGCATTGATGTCATAGTTGCTTAGGGGCTGTAGATTGTAAACTTAAGGAGGTTGAGTACCTTTTAGTTGTAGAGGAAATAGGAGCTTGGGACGAACCTGGTATGCTGGGATAAATGTGCACCTTGCTACGTAGAACAAGTCACATGCAACAGAAATTCAAAATGCCTAAGCCGTATATACAAAAAGCATCGGGAATATGTGCTATAATTCGACGTAACAAGAAAAGTCAAAAGCAAAAAAAAAAAAAAAAAAAAAAGAAAAAGAAAATCCAGACAACCTCCAGTGCTGGACATCCCACTCAGGCACCAATACCTGTTCCTGTTGATGTTGATCTTGCGGGCAGCCTCTGCTTACAATCATATAATCCCCAGGAACAACAGGACTCACGACCCAAGTGAGAATGCCCATATTCGCCCGCTAAAGCTGGGTTTGTCATAGTGATACAAGGGAAGAAAAGAAAGAAAAAAAACTCAAATGGGGAATTGCCCGCCAACGCCGTAGAAACTTGAAGGTATCTGTCGAAAATCCGTAACGCGAAAACCGGACAAGAAACTCCGAATCGTAAAGAATAACTGGATCAAAAGGAAAGGGTCATGATTCATCGTTGCATTGACGTTGAAGACATGAGGATCCAAACAAAAAGACAAGCTAAAAGATGGATCGATATAATAGAGCACAGGCTGAAGAGGCTGAGGGGGATACGGTGTAAATGCGCCGGAGCCAACAAACAGGATAAAACGAACAAGGCAAAATAAAAACCTTCATAAGGGCCTCCTTCTAGTTTAGGAGCATTCGAAGGACAAAAATCAGTAAGCCTCTCCTCGAATGGGTTTATGATAAAATGACCACCCTGTGATGCAAACGTAAGATAGTTTCGGTGCTATCAAACCTTAAGGAGCGGGCCTGTGAACTCGACGCCTGACAATTTTTGTGTTGAAACAATCAAAACCCTTCCTCGCCGGCCTTGCACAGCTTGATCTGGCGTACCCATTCGGATTTGAGAACCTGTGAGGCGTTGATGCGGCGAGAAGGATTGGGATCAAGGATGGAGTAGATCACGTTGCGACAACGAGCCTGAGAAGTCATAAGTTTTTGTCCTGCAGCCGCAGGAAGGGGAGTAGTTGCTCTTACCCGATGTAACGTCTCAATTGGAGCGTATCCATCCTCATGCTTGCGACCATCTAGGTACCGCTGGTAGAATTCGTCTTCGTCCTTGCGCGCAACGCGCCAAAGATGCCGTCCGGTGCGCATGGCCATGTAAATCACTCCAGTAGCCCAGAGATCAACCGCTCGGGGATCGAATTCCCTCTCGACGTATTCCTCCGGGGCGATATAGGGAGCGGAACCGCAGAGTCCAGCGGTCATATGGGCTTCCTTCTCCCAGGCCATACGGAAACATTCACCGTTACCAAAGTCGGTAATCTTGAGTGCACCGTGGGTGGTCAAGAGCAAGTTTTCGGGCTTAAGATCGCGATGTGCGACACCCATTTCATGCATATACTCAACACCCCGCATCAACTGCTTGAAAAAGCAGTCGGCTTCGGCGACTTCCAACTTGCCAGCAGCAAGGACCAGGGTGTACAGATCACCACCAGCGCAGTATTCCATGACTTCACAGTAATCTCCCTTAGCATCTTGCAAGAGGTCCAAAGTGTGAATGACGTTCGGGTGACGAAGTGAGGATGAGATACAAAATTCCGAAGTCAGCCGTTTTTGATACTTCTTGGTTGTTTCTTGAGGCCGGCGGCGGAATTCCTTGACAGCATACAGCTGTTCACACTTGGAATCTTGAGGGTCGACCTTGTGTGAGATGCGCACGATACCGAAAGCACCGCGGCCCACAATCTCTTGGCATTTGCCGTACTTGTCAACCAGAGAAGCAGTGGCATTCGGGCCACCCTTCTTATCGGCAGCTAGCTTGTCACGTTCCGTCTTGAACTGATCAATCCAGGTCGACATCAGCGAGAGCTGTTGCTCATCCACCTGGTCGTCCTTTTTCCGGCCACCCAGCATATCCCGCAGTAGATCGGTAAGCTTTTCTTGTCGTCTAGCACTTCTGAGGTTATGTGAGTGGTTGCCGAGAGCTTCCGTCAGAACCTCAAATCGCTTGTGGACTGGGGCTCCTTCTTTGGTCTTTTTATCGTCCGGCTTCTTCCTGTCAGTCTTCTCCACGGTGACGGCGTGTTCACCCTTGAGTGATGGGTTTCGTGATGGTGTTCGAGAATTCTCTCCTCTTGAGGGAGGTCTAGAAGGAGGTCTGGAAGCGGGTTGAGATGATGGCTTGGAGGTCCTGCCGTTGAGAGGCGGGATACTTTCTAAGCTACTATCGGATAGGTCACGGGGAACTTCATGATGCTCTCTCGGGGAGTTTTTCCCCGAGCTGGAGAACATGCGTGTGAGACGAGAAGCCATAGTAGCTCTAGTTGGTTTGGCGGGAGAGGCTGGCGGAGGGTGGTCTCCGTTTGTATGGGCTGTCAGGTTCATGCCCGCAATGGCTTGTGTTACCGAACCATCTCCATCCCGAGGGTCATATGAATGTTGTGAAGCTGCGGCGGAAGAGACTGCGGAAGGCACAGGTGAAGGGGAAGGTGGAGTCATGTGCGGTGGATCAAGAGGTGAAGATTGGAAGAATGAGGGGTGGGATACAAAATGATCCCCAGATTGGAAGACGAGCGTCTACAGCTCACAGCTGTGAATCGAAATGATCTTAATGGTAAAGATAAAAGAAAAGTGAGAGGCAAAAAAAAAAACTTGTAGGCCTAGTTTTTACGGCCTGAGGCAACAAGGGCAGGTGACGACACAAAGAGGTATGGGAAGAACCACACACCGAAATGATGCTCTCCGATGAGGAGGTCCCTGGAGTATATAGAGGATCGATAAAAGAAAAGAAAGAGAGAAAAGAAATTAAAAAAAATAAAGAGCAAGTGGGAAGTAAGTGGGATAAATTTGGCGATACTAAACTTGAAATACGGGAAATCTTGTATGGGGGAATTACGGAGTAATATATTACATAGCTAAACCCATAAAAAAAAATTGTTATTATAATATGAAAAGAAATAAATGAAACTCCAAGAGAAGGGGGAAAATGTGGACACTGCAACGGTACAGCCCAGGAGGTTACCCTCGATTAATAATGCTTTAAAAATGCTTTCATTCTGGTTTTGACCTATAGGGCTACATACTGCATACGGCGACTCCGGCGCTGTGAGACCCTAAGGTCTAGATACATCTAGGGCTAGATATTTTTTGTTTAGCACACATTCTTTAAAAAGTGGCGTACATTTTCAGATGGAATGAATTCCCGAGGTCCGAGTGAGAGATTTAATGTGTAATGAAAGGAAGTAGTAATAGTATAATAAGTACAGGTTTTTTCATCGGGAACCCTGGAACTGGGTCCTTCTCCGTTGAAGATTAAGAAATACATGTATTCTATATGTCCCCATATTATTTTTTTATATACGCCCTATCAATGACGTTAGCTGACGTCTTTCCGTATACTACATTGTATAATATCCTATTATATCCTATTACAAATGTACACACGGATACCTCTAGAATATTAGCAATACAAAAAAGTAGCTTTGATAGTTCCGCCACCACATCAAAGGATTGAGGCTGTGCAATCTGCACAACCAGGACCAGTCGTGATTCGAGCAGGCCCCGCACCAGCCGATGCGCTGGGTGCACAGTGTGGCGTGTAGTCATCCCGAGGCCCTGCACCGTAGCGAGGGGTACCTCTCTCTTAAGCTATTATCCCATTCATCCGATATGATTGGGTTCTGATCCATCTAGGATACTCTGGCATACTCTGGTGGGGATCATTGTTTGTACAATTATATAGTAGTATATACATAGTAAAAGAACATCAGACCATTCTCCTTTACATATGTCATCCGGGCCATGAACCCTTGCTCAACTAATCATAAAAAAATAAAAGGACACTGTCCTCGTAAATCCTAAATCATCTTGCAACCAATTGTCAGATCCTCCGTTTATACCCGTGCTCGCAACTTTCAACGTTCAGGTGGTAATCAACCCATTTCTGAACACTAATTCCTGTCAGTGATAGCCAGACGATCGCTTCGACGTAATAGTCGATCACATCATGCACATCCCTCCATCGGGATTATGAAAACCGCGTGGGGTCTCCGTGCGATGAAGTGCCCCCGCAGCGATGTACAACGTACATACTGCTCTAGTACGTTATAGGGGAATACAATGGAGAACAGCTTTCCGCTATCTAGCGTCATTCGGCTAGATGACGGCATTTGGGGATGGATATGGGCGAAGGTGGTGTAGGTTGACTAATATGAACTGGTTCAATCGAATAGTATTGGATAGAATATATCACTCTGTCTCTCTCTTGGGACCCTATCACGGCAACATGTCAGCTTTATTACATATTGGAATAATGCGGAATGTTCACCGTCTCTTCGGATGCAATTTCCCTGGTGCTTCCCGTGTGGGGAATTTTTGACAGGATTTCCATACTAGCAGGAGCTTCGCGTTGAACCCGGGCTTTGTTTCCGAGCTAGTACCTAAGTAGTAGCTAGCGGTATATTCAATAATGTTATTCATCTCTTTTTACCCCGGATTACTGTCGGTTTCCGAATAAGCCCGTGAGGTCCTGACCTCTCTGACCTCGGCAACGGGATACAGAATAATAAAATAAGATCTTGGTAGAGGAACGACATTAAAATACAATACCTGTATCGCAAAAAACAGCTTTTTCCACTTTCTCACACAAGCTTCCGTATCCAGAACTAAGAACGAGGGATTTTCACTCGCCAATCACAGCCCTAAAAGGAACCCATCTTAATTTCGCACAAAGGCACTATGCATGCGATGTACAGCGCATATAGCTTTCTATATTCTTATATGCACTTACAGGTCAAAATCTCCAAATACCCCTCTTCTCAAATTCCAATCCCACATTCCTTTACTCCGTACAATGTAGACTATTGAATATTACATGCAATATTTGTATATAATTCAATTACTTTTATAGTTTCTCCCGAGGTTCTCATTTTTAGTGGTTTCCAAATGTATTTCCCCCAGGAGGTTCCTAGCCAACAAACCATGGATTCAAGTTCATTGTGGGCTGATCTAACTATCTATGAGCTTATTGTTCTTTCAAGTTAAAACTCGTTCTGGTACTCCGCATCTCGTTTCCCCCTCCATAGCCATGTTGTATTTCCATGATTATATAGTAATCGCCTTTGATAGCCACATAAACAACGCTATTGACAATGCTCTCACAAGTGATCTCTGTAATACACTGTTGGGCTCCATTTGAGTCCTTACTTTTTGATCTTACCACAAAAAGGAGAACCGATTAGGACCAGGCCTCCGCCGTGGCGTCTGTCTCTACGCCAATGTAGAACCCATATAACCCGTTCTTGGCTGCAATATTTCTTATCCAATCTCCAGAGTTACCATTACCATTACGCTCATTTATGATAGTAATAGAACAAAGTCCAACCCGCCATCAAAATATTCAGATACGCTGATTCGGCTCGGATCGCTATTCTGCATGCGTATACGAACTCTGGACGCAGTTGTTCCCAAGAGAAGACGATTGACTAAATCGTGGCAATCTTGGTGACATGTCTTTGGTAAAGCCGAGATCTTGGAGATCACATCCAATAGGGCTCACATTCATGGGGGATCGAGTCAGTCCATGGATACTCTCCGTTAGTATAAGTGTAAAAACAACCACAAAGCCACCAATACCGGCTGCAACTCAAATTCCGATTCAAGCCGGGGTATGCTTGACCGCCAGTTTATGGTTGCAGGCAGACACCACAGCAGTAAAGTTATAGGATTGGTCAGCTTTGCATTGCGATACTCTAGCGTTACGGGATAGTCCGAGCTTGAGATAAGCTGTGGTCTCCTGTTTTGTTTTCTATGCATGCATGGTATCCACTAGTAACTACTACCTTTTATATGCGGAGCGAGAGAGTTGTGAATAGAAGGGGGGCGGAGCTTGTCGTTGGCATCTGTTATCCCGTATCTGTGGACGTTGTGCTAAACCTGTATGTGTGGACGTCTGTGCTTTAGCCAAGTCATGCAGGATGGGGACGATCTCACCTGAAACTGAGAGCTGTGGGTATCTGTTTTTTTTTTCTTACGGTGTTGCAATATGCATTGAGATTTGCTTTTTCTTGCATTAGTAGAAGAGGCAATTGTAAGATCCAATTATTGTTGTATGATTTATCTATATCACTTGATCCTCGAGTCATCACCTATCGGCTTGTCAGGTCACGCTGGGCCGCTTGGAGAAGCTGATTCTTGGCAGTGCTTCTTGGCTATAGCTGCTCTCATTGTGGGAGCATGGTTGGGGTTCTAGACTCGCATCTAGTCTGGATACTTTTATGGTGTTTTTGGTGGCTGCGGTATTTCTTTGGTTACGTTCTATACCCCAGGTTTACTATGAGCAGGCATGTCAAGGCCGGAAACTTAATATTGCGCCCATTAGTGAGACAATTAACATAGATATTGCGTTATCCAGTACTCAATTCTTCCGACTTTTCCCGAGCAACAGTAACAAATAGCTCCGTTCAGCGTTCCTGGTTAATAGCACTTGATATGCAACAGCCGAGCTATTTGCGGGCCGGCCCCCGGGACACTCTGCCCCGTCATTTTCCCGGCGCACAGGGTACTAGCGGCGCTGGTAATGCCACGTGGGACGGCAACTGTTCTCATTGAATGGCAGCCATACATGAAAAGGCGGTATGGATACCCCTGTCATGCTTGGCTTCGGTGCTGGGTCGCGGTAATCTCGTTTCTCACCAAATGCTGTTACATGCAGGTGCCCGTAGAACAGTGCGCGTTGACAACGGGCGAGTCCGTTGCGGTGTGCGCTCGATTGCAGCTATGCAGCCATGCCGTTCTCACGCCTTCGAGATACCCGGTTTGTATGTGCTAACGTCGATAGGCCCCAGCGGTGAAATACTGTCGCCTTTCTCTTCCTTGACGTGGAATTGCTTCTTCCTTCGCATGGAATTTCTTCCTTCGCATGGACTTTCCTTCACGTGGACTTGCTCACGCGAACTGACCTCCAGGTTACGGGAGGTATGCCCAATTCGATATCATGACAGAACTCGAGTCTGCTACCAGATCAGAACACACGAGTCAACAACGAAGGCAGCATGCCAGACCTAAAGTGCACGTACCACAAACTGCTCCAATGATTCTTCGAATAGCTCGTTGTTCACGCCCACACCGCCGGGATGCTCAGTCGGAGAAAGGGGATTCTTAACCACTAAAGAGATCGAATCGAGTCAGCACTGTCCGAGTCTACCAAACAAGACCAAGAAACCACACGAACCATATTCGACAAACAGATTAATATAAATCTGTTGCAGCGCGATGCGCATGCTGGGACTCTTGAGGTCCGTCAGCATGACGAATTTGGTATTCGTCGGTGTCTCGTAGTAGTGCAGCTTGTACTGGCTAGTAGTAAATGACACAAAGCTAGTTCGGTTAGTATCGGCTTCGCCTGTATATCGCAAGCAGGTCCTGTCTGGCTTGCTTCAGGGGCAGTCTTACTTGTCGTCTTCGCCCCCTAGCTTGCGCACCATATTCCGCAGCGAGAAGACTGTGCCGAAGACCAGCTTCGAATCATCGTCTGTTGATCGCACTGTCTGGCCCAGGCCGGTCGGTGCTGAGCCGGAGACTGTGTCAGACTTAGACTTCCCCACGATGGAGGTCGGCCGCGGAAGCCAGCGGCGCTTGTAGATGCATTCCGCTGGATGACAGTTAGTATATAAAGTTCATTCAATTATATAGCAGGATATTTACCGTGCCGATCAAAGATGTAGAACGAGTAGACGACCATTGTGTATGTTACCTTGGAACAAGTAGTTGTTGATGTTCAGGGGAGTTCCGGGGCTGAGAGGCGGTGAAATTAGATCCCGTATCGATAACGAAAGCCCATATCAAAAAAGGAGCTGCCTAGAACCTCTCTCCGATTCGACTGGACTTTTCTTTAATTATACCATAAGGCTTAGTACTATTTACTCCATCCGTGTGCAATCCTTGCAAAAAAAAATAAAAAAGAGGGCCTCGTAAGGCTGACAGCCCGCTCACGTTATCAAAACCCCCGCTTCGAACTTCCTCATTTACCCCACACACACGCTACCAGCACTTGGTGGTCAAGTGTATTTCAATGAATGGGAATGTGGTAACTCCTATGTCGGATATCTCCGCAGAGCCCTCTATCGACCTGGAGGGTACGAAAGATGTGCGGCCCCAGGCAAGCAGAGTTGGGTGAGTTTGACTGTGAAACACCGGGAGATTGATTTTTTAGCCGAAGTACCATGCTGACGCCCAATTTGCAATTAGGTCTACTGCGTCCTATGACAGTACTAAGAGGCATCGACGGCGAAACCCAAGAGCAAGGCGTCCGGTGAAGGTCGGTACTCCCAATGCCGTTGTGACAGCTTCGGAGAACTGATACCGCGGACTAGGAAACACTGGACGCCCGCTCCGAGTATTATACGAGTCAAGATGACGGTACCGCGGAACATCGAATCAACCAATATGTGATCAAGCAGGAGATAGGACGTGGTTCGTTCGGGGCTGTCCATCTGGCTGCAGATCAGTTTGGAAATGAATATGTATGAGCACGAACCCGCGGGGCATGAGCCTGAACAGAATGGGGAAATGGAGACGCTAACTGTTAGATAAACTATCTGTAAATTCAGGCAGTCAAGGAATTTTCCAAATCCAGACTGAGGAAACGTGCGCAGTCGCATCTGTTGCGAAGACCGCGAGGTCCAAGTCGGCCAGGAACGGATTTCAACTCGCCGTTACATCGGCATCCTTCCGGTGACGATAATGAGACTGCAAAGAACCCTTTATATCTGATCAAGGAGGAAATTGCAATCATGAAGAAACTGAACCATAGCAATCTGGTGTCGTTGATCGAGGTCTTGGACGATCCGTCAGAAGACTCGTTGTATATGGTGATGGAAATGTGCAAGAAGGGTGTTGTCATGAAGGTCGGGCTGGAAGAGAGAGCAGATCCGTATGATGATGAGCAATGTCGATGTTGGTTCCGTGATCTGATCTTGGGAATCGAGTACCTGCATTCGCAGGGCATCGTCCATCGAGATATAAAACCGGACAACTGTCTAGTGACCAACGACCATATGCTAAAAGTGGTCGATTTTGGTGTATCGGAGATGTTTGAAAAAGATTCAGATATGTTCACTGCCAAGTCAGCTGGGTCACCAGCATTTCTCCCGCCGGAGCTATGCGTGGTCAAACATGGCGATGTATCCGGAAAGGCGACGGATATCTGGTCCATGGGGGTAACTCTATATTGTTTGCGATATGGAAAGCTGCCCTTTGAGAAGCAGAGCATCTTCGAACTGTATGATAGTATTAGGGGAGATCCCCTGGTCTACGAAGACGAGTCAGATGAAGGATTCAAAGATCTGATAGGACGCATTCTCGAGAAAGATCCAGAGAAGCGAATCGACATGTTTGGTTTACGAGTGAGTTAATCGCAATTACACTACTCGCCAATGCTGACCAGATACAACAGGAACACCCTTGGGTGACGAAAAATGGGACGGATCCCTTGCTGTCATTTGAGGAGAATACGTCGCAACTCATTGAGCCTCCGACAGAGGAGGAGATGAATTCGGCCATTACAACAAACATGGGACATCTCATGACCGTGGTATGTTACTGTTCGTCGTTCCGAGACGACAATAATTAACAGGGCCCGCAGATGAAAGCCGTCAAGAAATTCAAGCGACTCACAGATCCCACCAAACCACAATCCCCCATTCAAAGTATGTTCGGCAAGAGCATTCTGGGCGGAGACCACGATGCCTACTTCGTCGAGCCACCAATGGAAATGGACCCAGACGAACCTTTCCCAGAAGTGGGAGCGGCTCCACAAACAAACGACGCTCATGGCATCGCAGGTACGCGCAAGGTCATCAGCCGGCATCCTTTTGCCGGATTCCGAGACAATTCTGGAGGTTTCGGGTCTAGCGATTCAGCCAGCTTTTCATCCAGGCCTGAGCAAAGCCCAAACAGCAGCAAAAGACCCAGTGGAGTGTTCGAGCCCGAGCGAAAAGATTCCGGCTCCATCCGCAACGGGGAGCTCCCGGCTCAACCGGATATCGGCCAAGAAGCTCAATCCCACTCTCAGTGGGCAGCACCTCATATCCCCCTCTCGCGAGCAAGTTCCGGTACTAAGCGCAGTCTGGAGGGGACGAGAGGACATGCCCGTGATCCGCTGGAAGAGGAGTTCCCCTACCTCTTTATTGGACCATCTACATACAACGGCTCCTCACATCAGGAACCCGATATGGAAATTAGTGACGAGCCGGCATCTATCTTCCAAGAGCCGGAACATTCAATTGATCATTCTGACCAGATGGAGGACGACGAGCCGGTACAGTTTGTTAGTGAATCGCCCGGTGCTGCAGATTTCAATATCTACGAAACAGCATACAGGAAGGAATTAGACCGCATCAAGCACAGCCTGAGAGACCGCGATACTGGCCCGAAGGTGTACCTGACTCGCTTGATCGAGAAAAATAGCGCCGAAGTGATGAAACTGGCCGAAGAGAAGGAGTTGGATCTTCAGGTTGGGAATCAAATCACCCTTTCTTCTATATCGAGAACACCCTCGGGCTTCGGGTCTGTGGTTAGTGAGATGCGCTCACAGATGCAGCAAAAACGGCAGGCTGAGGGCCTGGAGGAGCAGGGTGGTGAAGATAGTGGTGATGCAAGTAAAGATAAAGATTACTCGCAGAAGGACATCCCTCACCCCCATCCTCCCAAACGCCTGTCAGTTTCATCCCAATCTATACCCGAGCCTGAACCGTCCTCTCTAGAGGCGACAGGGGTGTCGTCTACGGAGGGGAGCGGTGACTCCAAGGCACAGCTGCAGCGAATTCATGATCGAGTTCGTGGGAAAACTGGTAATGCAGAGTGATAGGCTGGAAGGTGTGTGAATGTATTGTGTGAGGCTTGTTCCTTGTTCTTTGTGTATGGATAGCATCTCATTCAAAGCATCGAAGGAGACAGCTAATTTCTCTGTTTAACATTTTCTTTGACCTATATACATGCACTGCGAGCCTGTTTGAATGAACATGACAATATTGAAGAAAATACTTTGGTATTTGCAATCCTTGTTAGAACGTGTGAGATTGATACTCTCAGTTCATTATTAATTAGGGCAAAGAATGTCGGACATCATCCTATAAGGAGAGTCAAGATAGAAGAGAATACACAAAAGACAAAATCCAAGATTCATAACAGGAACCAGAAAGTCATCAAATATCAGAAGTATAGTAAGATGAAATACAAGGTAAAGAGGCCTTAAATTGAAAGGCTCAAAGAACATGGCCACTTAGCAATAAACATGATGCATCATCAAATGTATATAGCAAGCTAGACATTAGGCTGGAGAAAGAAAGAGCAGAAAGGTTAGAAAGTAGAGAAAGTAGAGAAAAAGAAAGATGCGAGGGCATCAATTTAAACGTCTTGTCTTGTCTTGGGGCTTGTGGCTTCAGAATTTTAACTCGGCCGCTGATCTCATAGAGAATAGGTGTCACGCTCTAGTGGTATGACACAGTGTGGTGTCTCTTTCTGTTAACTTGTTAACATGTCAGATTTCCTGTATCAGCCCCTGTATTTTGTTTCTTATAGTAACCCAAGTTTTAGCACCCCAAGTTCTGCTGTTAAATATCCACCAATTAAAAATCAAAGCATGAGGGACAGGATGAGATTAAGAAGATGTATGTTTCATTAGGAAGGCAGTAGCAGAAGTCAATCCGACCGCTCCTATACGTATAGTACTAATTACATAGAGGTGTCGATCCTATTATAGAAAATAGGTGCCACGGTCTAGTGGTATGACGAGTCAATCGAGATTGTTGCCTAGGAGACGAGTGGGAAGCAGGAGGAGAAGCAGTGGAAGGACTCGCTTGCTTGAATTGGGGCGTGAAGATTCAATAGTATTATCGAATATCAAGAATATGAAAGCCGTTATCTTCATCGAACGTGGGGAACTCGTGGACGCATCAATGGATGAAGGTCACTGTCACATAGAGAGAAAGAGAAACAAAAGCATTCCCCACCCCGTAGTCTATGCTTTGGTATATAGTGCCCAGGCACAGACACGGGCATAAAATGAGAGGGTTGGGTATGCATGGGGTGTATTGTCGAGGGAAAGTCGGAGGTGTGAAAGGGGTCGCTTGAAGAGCTTGGAGAAAAACCGCGCACAATAAACACAACACGAAAACGCTGTCTATTGTTCATCAATGGCTTGATCATTCATTCATGGCGCTTGGGCCTCAAAAAACAAAGGCTGAAATCGAAGTCGAAAAGTATAATCGAGACTGGGATCGAAATGAAAATGAAAATGACGATATAAAAAAAGAAGATATTCAAAATCAAAGGTCATCGTGGAGCTTTCTCGGCTGATGTACTCATTCGTCCTTCCGAGTACGGTCCTGGTGGCTGGTCAGATCGACTAGTGACCGAGTCACGCCGACCACTGTCTGGCGGGGAGAACCGGTCTGCTGCGAAACTGTAGGGCCGCTCGGATGGATTGCTGAGTCTAGGGAACGCGTCTGGGGGCCCTAATTGCAAGGCGTGGGGTGAAGGGAGGGGATGACCCATCTCTGTTGGCCGAGGTAGCTCGCGCATGTTGTTGCCCATGTTACGCGCTGGCATATCGCGGTGCTCATCAGTTGGCGCGAGACCAGGACCAGGTGGTGGAACAGCTGAGCGCATGGCTGAAGTGTCGTAGAGAATTGTGCTTGGGCCTGACTTAGGTCCATGGAATGCTTGGGGTGCCGGCGGGAACGATGTAGATGATGGGCCTGCCGCGGGGCTGGTCGGTGAAGGAGGGACTTTGAGTCTGCCAGACCCTGACCGCCGAGGGGCAGGGTACGTTTCGCCACGGGCCTCGGCTAGGAGCTTGCGTCGCTCGGTCTCTGCTTTGCTTGGGCGTCCTCGTTTACGGGGTGGTTCGCCGGGACCGATATCTAATCTCGGGGAGAGCTGCGCCGATGCACCACTTTCGCTGCTGTAAGAGGCGGTGCTGGCTGGTGGTCTTGGCTGGATTGCACGAGGGATTGGCTTGTCGGAAGGATATAATGGCCTTTTGCGCATATTGCTGGAGTCTATTGGGGCTGGCGGGCTGGTCATATCGGACCGCGGTGGAAACGGAGCCATTGGATGTGTTGGAGGATGCGCAGGCTGCTGAACCATATTGAGATAGGCCGTTTTGCACGAGCTGAGTGAACGGCCTTAACCGGGGCAGATGTTAGCGCCATCTTGATATCGACCTGCAAAGGTGTTTTCTCTTTTCTCTTTTTTTTTTTTTTTTTTTTTTGCTTTGGCCGGCAATTGGACGATAATACCTTGAGGAAGGGGAATATGCTCCCAGCTTGGAGTGATCCCACATTCTTTAATCATTCGTACTAGATAGCTGGAAGGAATTCCAGCTTTCTTGAGGATCTCGGTGAGTAGAGTGTACTGGTTGTTGATTAGCATCAAATTCACCTCCGGTCAAAGAATCTCCATACCTTGTCCTCCTCGGTCCATGGCCTATCAGATGGATTCGACATATCCAGACCATGGAAGCGGATTATAGCCGGCTTCCCTTTCCCCCCGAAAAGAAAAGAAATATAACGTGAAAGAAAGAAAAAAAAAAAAAAACAAAGAAAGCCACCCAGATGATCCCGGAAAAGGGACAGCGAACAGCAGTCGTCAAGAGTCGTGATACACAATTCAGATCAATTGATCCTTCATTTATGTCTGAGAGGAAAAGCGAAAGAGTGAAGTAAGAAAGAAAGAAAGAAAGAAAGAAAGAAAAATTAAATCAATCAAAAGACACGCGCCAGAGAACGAGAGGTCTCTTATGTCCCCATATCCTCCCACGCGGAGACGAAACAAAAGGGATGACAGAGGAAAATGAGTGATCTGACAATTGAAGGCTTTCCAGCCAAAGAAAGTGAGAAAAGAGCAGTAGAATCAAACTCCATGCAAAAAGCCCAATTAATTTTTTCTGGGTATTTTTTGGCAGGAGGAATTTCTGGCCAAACGGACTTGAGCAGCCGGGATCGCGCAGGAGACCAGCGTTCGGGAGGAAAGCTGCAGGGACGACGCTTTCAGAAGAGTATTACAGTACAGGTAGAAGAATATGGTAAAGTACCAAGTGCATACCAGGTCAGTAGAGGAGATGGGCGTTTCAGCCGAGATAAGTTTCATATGTTTTTCCAGAAGATTTTCGAAGGGCAAAATTACCACTAAGGGGACCGGGAAGCGGGGAGACTGGATTTCTGATTCCTCCGAAAGTACAATCGAGGGGTTGAATTGAGTGGGGGCTGCATATCGAACGGATGGGGAGGTCTTTTGTATGGTCTTGGGAGCAATATACGATGTATAAGATGGGCTTAGATTAAGCCCAGTAGCATCGTTGGTTCGGGAAACGGTTGGCTGGCAGTTCCAGAACCAAGGGACAGTTGAAGGAAGCGTTATTTCTTGTTTTGTTTTTGGGGGCATTTTAGTGCATGATTTTGGTTTCGTCGTGTCTTTTCTGGTAAACAGTGGAATCATGGAGCTCAGCATGGATTTTGATAGGCTCAACTGGCCCGGGACGTTGGGTCGTCTGTGAGAGAAAACATGATTTTGTTTGAAGCTAGCCTCAGGGGCGGTTAGAGTGGGCGATCGTACAGAAAGGAAAAACATGCGCGTCTGTCATGCAGCGGGTGGTTCTGATGAAAATGGACCAGGACGATTGGCAGAGACGAGCCGAGTGGAGATGTGGACTCCGCCGAGGTGCAGCCATGAGGTTCAAGTTTGTAAAATACAAGTAATTAGATAGAAATGGTATGAAGAGAGAGTTGAAAGATGAGAGATGAGAGAAGAGAAACAAGTTTGAACTAGGGGGATGACTATATTTTGTAGCCTGAGGCATATATATATAAAGTACATTATTTGATATAAGTATACTATTACTATTATTTTATTATATATTATCATCTATCGATATTCTATTTCTATTATTCGTAAATTATATATATTATACTGTAATAATGTAAATATGTAAATTAATCTACACGCACAGACTCCTCCACGTTGAACAACACATGCAGACGCGCTTTTTCTTGCTTTCTCCTCCAATCGATTTTTGAACTTTCACGTACTGCATTTCCCCCTTTTTTTTTGGTTCGGTCACTGTCAACTATATCACCGAAGGTCTATGCTGACAGACCCCGTGCCCTTTGATATCCCTGTTACAACTCCGATATTTGAAAATCAACATCCAACCTTGAACATTGAACATAAATGTGAAAAAATACAGGGATCGAGGGAAGACTATTGTCACTCTCCCTTTAACAGAGTTATACCTCGAGGTATATGAGCTCTTAAGGTGGATCTGAGCCCTCATCCAGGAACCATCGTCTATACAAAAAAAAAAAAAAAAACAACAACAACACGAGACTAGCAAGGCGGTGAGAGACGCAAAATGACAATAGCTTCGGTTTCAGTCAAATTAGGAGATTTTTTATCAATGAGATTGTTACCTTTTACCGCTTTGGAAACCCCCTTGATTCCCGAGGGCATATCCTGGCAGAATCCCCGAACTTCGTATTCTGCATTATTTTTCTTCCTCTCTCTCTTACTCTCCATATCTCCCCCATCGTAGTCCGTGTCGTCATGTCTGCTCATGACCACGCGGACTCTGAGCTCAAAATGGAGCGGCACTCTCCGGTAAACGGCAATCACTTGAAAAATGGCGACTCGCGTACCTCCTCCCGATCGTCTCTCCCTCTGAAAAAGGAGTCCTCCCCCAACTCCGACGTATTCGATACAATGAAGGAACACACCGGCGAGATTGTCCTCAAGCAGGAACTGGGTCAACCGCCTAAGCTGTCTCGCAGCTCGTCGCAGAAGGTCGCGTCGCGACCTCCGCCGCTGTACACGCACCTGCCAGATAGCACCCAGGATGCGCTCGCCACCTTTGAACAGATCCCCGGCTGTATCTACGCCAACAAATACATGGGATATACCGAACATGCCATGGAATGCGATTGCGCTGAAGAGTGGGGTAAGTTTGGTTTTCGAGTAGCTTCGGTGTCTTCCTGTCCGATTCCTACCAGGGCATCTCTCACTTTGGACATAGTTGAACGTCCGCAAGCATATCACTGATCCGCTCTGTAGACCCGAAGATTGGTCAGAATATCGCGTGTGGTGAGGATTCAGACTGTATCAACCGCGCGACCAAGATCGAATGTGCGGGCGACTGCGGCTGTGGCTCCGACTGCCAAAACCAACGGTTTCAAAAAAGGCAATTCGCGCCGGTTTCCGTTATCAAAACAGAAAAAAAGGGATTTGGATTGCGCGCGGAAAAGAACCTCGACCCGGGCGAATTGATTTATGAATATGTTGGTGAAGTAGTGGGAGAACAGTCATTTCGGAAGCGCATGAGACAATATGATGAGGAGGGCATCAAGCACTTCTACTTTATGTCCTTGAACAAGGGCGAGTTTGTCGATGCGACCAAGCGAGGCAACCTGGGACGATTCTGCAATCACTCGTGTAACCCCAACTGCTATGTTGACAAATGGGTTGTGGGCGAGAAGTTACGTATGGGAATTTTCGCTGAGCGCGCTGTTCAGGCTGGCGAGGAGCTGGTTTTCAACTACAATGTTGATCGATACGGCGCCGACCCCCAGCCCTGCTACTGCGGGGAGCCGATGTGCACAGGATTCATCGGCGGACGCACTCAGACTGAACGTGCGACCAAGCTGTCGAATGCAACCATTGAGGCGCTTGGTATTGACGAGGCCGATGGCTGGGATACCGTGGTGGCGAAACGCCCAAAGAAGAAGAAGATGGAAGAAGACGATGAGGAGTATGTGGACAGCGTGCAGCCCAAGTCACTGGATGAGGATGGTGTGACCAAGGTCATGGCAGCTCTTGTACAGTGCCAGGAGAAGTGGATCGCGGTCAAACTGCTAGGCCGTATCCAGCGCTGTGACGATGAACGTGTTCGCAATCGCGTGGTCAGAATGCATGGATACCAGATCCTGAACTCCCAGCTCGCTCAATGGAAGGATGACCAGAACGTGGTGCTGCAGATCATGAACATTCTCGACGGGTTCCCGCGACTCACCCGAAACAAGATTCAAGACTCCAAGATTGAGACAAACATCCGGCCTTTGACGACCTGTGATGATGAGCGCGTCGCGAAGAAAGCAGCTGCCCTTCTCGAGAGCTGGGCTGGTCTGGAAGTCGCCTACCGAATCCCGCGCATGAAACGTGGCAAGGACGCGAAGCAGGCAGTGAACCAGTTCGAGCGCCGCGAAACTGGACAAGAGCAGCGCCAACGATCTCTTACTCGTTCTCCATCTCCTGTGTATGATGCTCCTCGTGGACCAGCACAGCAACGAAGAGACCGAGGTCCTCAGCGGCCCAGACAACCCAACCGTCGTGGTCCTCGGCCATTGCCCGAGGGATGGTATACTGCGGAGGCGGAAGGTCGCGTCTACTACTACTCTGCATCAGGCAAAACAACATGGGAACGGCCAACTCAGCCTGCTACTCCTGCGCCGGGCCAACCTACCAAAAATCAAAAGAATTTGGCATTGCAGAGTATCATTGACGGGATCATGAACACCCAGGAGGACACACCCTCCGATCACCGAACTGATACACCCGTGACTCCTCAGCCTTCGGCCGATCAACCTGAGAGAAGACACAAAGATGGAGAGAAGTGGAGGAAGCTTCCATTGGAGAAACAGAAGAGAATCTACGAGAACACTGTGAGTATTCACGCAGAACATGGGATACAACAGGACTAACACAGCACAGCTTTTCCCGCATATCAAGCCCGTGGTGGATCAATACAAACACAAGATCCCTGACCATCACCTGAAACGATTTGCCAAGGAGGTAAGATCATAGACCCTCACTTTGAATTCCCTTTCTGCTGAACTGTAATTATACTGACATTCCCCATTAATAGACTGCAAAGAAGCTCGTTGAAAGCGATTACAAAAACAATCGCGTCAAGGATCCCACCGCGAAGATCTCAACGAAGCACCAGCAAACCGTCAAAAATTACTGCAAGACGTTCTTCCGCAAGGCCGCAGCCAAATACGTGGATCGCGAGAAGCGTGAGGGTGAGAAGTCGCAGGACGCCACTCCAAACGCTGGAAACGAGGTCCCTAGCACAGGTGACGATGAAGCCGGTGCGGGCGCACCTGCGAGTTCTCCCCTGGAAGATGATGACGCTGCCTCCCTCAAAAAACGCAAGCGAAACGGAACCCTAAATGTTGACGGTGCTGAAGACGGAGCCAGCTCTCCCTCCAAACGACAGAAATCCACACCACCTCCGCCTCCTCCTCCGCCCCCACCAGCGGACCGTCTTGAAGACGACGCCGACGGTGACACCAGCATGGGAAATACTGAAGACATCCCTTCACCTTCGAAAGAAGACCCTAGCGCTGGCGTCGAAGGCATGGAGATAGAAGCGGAGAATGAACCACAAACGGAGCAACCTCAGATCAGTATCGAGTGACGACGGGTGTAGGTAACTCCAGCGGTTCTTGTCTTATTTGTGCTTGTGCATCAATACCCAAAAGCGAGTAAAAAAGCGAGAGATTCAGAAGACGGAGGGATTGGAACTGATATCTCAACAACCATGCATTACTTTTGCTTCTAACGTGTTCTTTTTGTGCCATTTTTATCCTTTTTTTTTTTGCTTTCTATGCTGTCGTCAATACCCCCGGGCCCAAGTGCCACTATCATAGTTTGCATCAATTCAGCCTGTCTTGAGCTGTAAGCTTCATATGCTTTTCTGGAGATTTATAGCATACATACGAAATATCTACTATATAAGAACAAAGACAATCTCGATGATCGACATTGTCAAGTGTCAACATCTATATCTCGATTAATTTTTAAAAAATAATCTTTGATACTACACATTCCATCCATCATGCATAATTCATTCGAGTATATGCAAGCACAGGCATTACAGACTCCCAAAGAAAAACCCATCAGACCGAACAGAGCAGAGAACACAGAAGCCGAACAGGCCCAAAAAAAAAAAGGGGGAAGTACCAGTACTCTCAAATCAAAAAATCATTCCAGCGTGAAAATAAGAACAGGACCATGTTACCGTAAAGAGACCAGAAGTGAAATCTATAAAAGATGACAACATCTAGTAGAAACTCTCCACAATACTATCCTTATTAACACCGGCACCACCGGCACCACCGGGAGCCATCTCGCCAAGTCTGAACACAGACTCGACAACGCTCAGCTCGGTGGCCGTGGTGTCGAGACCGGTGATGGCGAGCCAGTCGTTGACGACCATGCCGGCACCGACGACGGGTGAGCCGCGGTTCACACTGCCTGCAACGAGGGGAACTTGGAGGAGGGAGGACAGCTCGTCCTGGTCACGGATTGAGGTCTTGGGGTGCACGATTCCACCTTGGTTGGAAAGGGCCATGTAGGAACCTGTGAGGACGTTGTCGGCTACTGTTTGGCGGAAGACTTCTACGCCAAGGACATCGGCGATGCTGGGAAAGAGAGATGTTAGTTTCGTGGAGGAAAAAAGCCAAAGAGGAAAGGTTGGAACGGAATGGAATGGTGAGATTGGGTGTTCAGAGCGATGTAAACGCTAGATTGGTACTCACATCTCCTCGGTCTCACGCTCCAGATCGGGGTGCACGATTGCAACGTGATCGTTGCAGCAAATAACATTGCCAAGCGCGGAGAGGCGCTCTTCTATGCGTTGGATTTTGACTTCGGCCGGAAGCGTGTTGCGCAGGTGTTGCAATTCTTGATCTGTGGTGGTTGTGGGGACAAGGAGACCTTTGCGGTTACTAAGGGCGAGATATTAGCATTTGCGTTTTCTTGTGTTTCCTTGGCGGAAAAAGCTGTTCGATTTGAACTGGTTATATTTCGACTCACCCGACGATTAGACGACCGACAATGCGGGTTCCGGCGATGGTTGCGTGGCAGATGGGGATGACATCTTGGAGTTCGGATTCGAAGACACTGGATTTGAGTGTTAGTTGGGGTTGTTCATGGGTGTATTGGGGTAGGGTAGAGACTGAGATTTGGAACAGCACGGTATTGACAGTGGCATGCCTCAGCACCCACCATTCCTATCAATGCCAGTTCCAAGTCCCAATCCTACCCTTCTGGATCACACACCTGTAGAAGTTCTCGGAAGCACCAACAGCAACGATAGCGTAGGCATTTGTCAGGCAAGAGAAAACGCCGACCCTAAATGGAAACCGTCAGCCCGAGTTCCAAACGTTCTGAGACGTTCTCAAGTATCTTACTCGTTCGAGTTCTCGAATTGCGCGCGAACAGCCATGATAATCTGAGTATCAGGAAGATGTGCAGAGAGCAGAGTGGGAAAAAGTGTGCGGTGTGGAGCGGGGTAGCGAAAAGCGCGGAGCTAGCAGATGCAAGATCAACAGAAACAGAATCTGTCGAGTTTTATGAAATCAAATATTCTGGGATTTGCAGAATGAAGCCGAAAGATAAATAAATTGGCAGAGACGTGCGATCCAACTGAAAAAAGAACAAAAGCTCGGACCAATCAGAGTGTCGCTTGAGTTGGCCCCGCCGGAGCCGCAGAGGCGAGGTTGGTGGGCTGGTAGAATGTACTGGTACCTATTTTATTATGGTATACAGTATGGTAACCTATGTACTGCTACCTAATTTCTACTGACTCATTCTGTCTCATGCTGACGATGATTCATTCTACTTCAATGCATTCTACTCCATTTCTAGTATATTATTTATTATTGAGCATTTACTAGTCATAGTTATACACAGCCATAGAACCAGAATATAGGCCTTGGCTAGAATATGGTTAGTGTGTGCCTTGTCAACCCCAGTCATACTGAATCCATACCTCTATACTTCCCTTTCATATATGAATACTATACATGTGTCTCATATCTATATATCGATTTATTTACGCCACTCTCACTGGAAAGTGAACCCTACCACAGCCCAGGTAATAACATAGGACGCCAAGTCAATCGAGTTACTCGAGTAAGATACCGAAATGAAAATCAATGCATATCGTATTAGGACTAAATATTAAAAGGTATCGCGCACGCGCGACATGAGATGAGGAATCAAGCTACATATTAGAAGAAGATCCCTGATATCAGCCTCTAAGAGTGTGCAGCCTAGGTGTATGCCATAGAGAAATTAGAATTAAAACAGCAGAAGTGAATCAAGTTGAACAGCTCAAATGATATACCCAATATAGAAACCAACACAGATATTTCCTGAAGTCAAAGTCCAGACACACAACAATAGAGCTCACTCATCACTCATGTGCCAAATACCAGGCTCCTCCAAAGGTGAATGGTATCATACGCCATTGGATGCAGGACCGAGATCGGGCGTGATACTTTTCAGAGCCAGCGCAGGAGGACACATGTAAGCACTGAAAGCTCGGGGAAGGTAAAGATGATGTGTCCATCTATCTAACGACAGCCTTCTTCCTCAAGATGAACGTTCCACCATGTATCTCGTATTCGAGACTTGTCCGCAGGTGACTGGGATGTACGACGTTCAAACGGTCGACAGTTTGTTGTTTGAGCAGGCCCTGGGACAGTGAAATTACCACTCAGGGGACTGACGGGGTCTCTGAGAGAGGTAGAGTATTTGTGTTCAACTAAGAGCAGTCACAGCAGTTAAAATCACCTTGCATTTTTGCATAAGACACGGACAACCTCCCAGGAACAGTTATGGGTGATAGGCCATGAAGTGCACTCGAGGCTGCCCTGTTTGCACTAACCTGAGATTTGGTTCTCAAGAAGCAAAAGCTCAAACCCCCTCCCGCTAGAAGGTCGCGCAATAGGAGAAGTGGGTTCATTCTGCCATCTTTCCGGTTGTCGACTACAGCGATCTCATCATGTGTCAAAACCTGCTTTGTCGCATATTTTCGCATAGCATCTCGGACCCGTTTATGCTGTGTGGAGATTGGAAGAAAGTTAATTTCCTTGTTGCAGATATGAGTCGCAACTCGGTCAAACTGTGCTACTTCGGCATCGCGATGAAGCATATTCTAGGGACTCCGTCTGGTTGAACGCTTTTTTGAGTCTTGTTGATCCGTGGTGTTATCCCTAATGAACTTCTGGTGTCGCCAATGACATATTTCTGTTTCAATGGCACAACCTCCCCTTTGACACGTTCGACGTGAGTTCAGTCGAATAGAGTGGGGGAGTTCATCCTCGAAATATTTGGTGAACTAGCCTTGTCTCGGAGTTGATTGTATTGTATTTATATAAGGTTGCAGAGTGATATAAAATGACAAGCATACTGAGCTGATAGCCAGCTGTGTTGAAGTAGTTGTGTCAGTTAAGACAGCGCAGCTGGCTCCTTCCCGATCGGAGAGATGAGATGGGTGAAAGAAGTGAAAGAGGCGAGAAGAGATGGAAGGTGAGGATGATATGCGGCACGGTAGAGGTTTTTCTCGTCGACATTCTGACATGCGGCGCCTTCGCTCACATCGAGCACTTTCGAATGGAAAGAACGTTCGAAGGTTGCTTCTGGCGTCTCTCTTATTGAGGCTTCTCTCGCATGAATATATCTATCTATTGCTCACATGCCGTTTACTTGCTATTCGCTTATATCTTCAATTTGAATTCACCATGCAGCCACCTTTATCAAGGAGCAAGAGGCGGTCATTTGTTTCAATTTGAATTGAATCCTGTTTGTTTTGATATTCACATATCTTATCACTTACTACTTTCTCCATCTTACAGTCCGCTTGACTACAGAAATCATTCAAACAAGAAAAATCTATTCATTTTGATGCCCTCCCCCCCTATCCCCACTCAGGGGGGAGGGCACCGGAACTAAACGTACAAAAAAGAATTGGTATCAACTGCGGGGAACGCTACACAAACATCTTGGTACAAGCCGGCGGGTCTAGTACCCGCGCGGCGGGGGCGGGGGGTGCGATCCGGGCGGCGGGAAGTACAGGGAGGGCGCGTGGCCCTGGGGCATGTAGCCCGGCAGGGGCAGACGCGCAAAGTTTGAGCCCGGGGGAGGGGGCAGCTGCGGCGGCCCGTTCATTGCGAACGGGTCCGGCAGGCCCATCCCCAACCCCAGCTGCTGGCGGGCGGGGAGAAGACGCCGCGGCTGCTGGGTTGGGGTGGGCCGGGGGAGAATGAAGGACCGCGGGTCCGTTGGCCCGTGGCCGTGAAGGGAGGAGGGAGGGGGCCCTGGGTGGGCGTGGGTGGGCTGAGGAAGGAGAGCACGGTGGTGGGTACCGGGGTCGGTACGCATCATTGGAAGATGTTGGGGCAGGGGCTCAGTCAGAGCCGCATCTGCCAGAATGGAAAGTGCTCGTGGGTGCACTGGGAAATCTGCGGCGCCATCATAGCTAACAACCTTGCCGGCCGCCTCTTGCTCTTTGATAAAGGTGGCTGCATGAAGCATGCTGCCAAAGGCATCCTTGGCGCAGGTTCGCAGAGCATCTTCGTCGGTGATTTCTGTTGGTGCGATCTCCTCGTTTAAGCGGCCCAGCCGTACTCTCTGGACGAATTCCTCCCATCCCTCCTCCGCTGCCACAAAGTCAACTGCTCCCTCCGGGTCTCGAACTGCTTCGGCTGCAAATCCACGCTCTACCTGTCTTACCGCCGTCTCGCCATCTCGGAAAAGGAAATGCTTCACGGATTGTTCCGAATCCGATGTATCGTACTGGACACTGATTAGCTGTGTAATCGTTTTGGAAGTCTTCGGGGTACTTACCTCAGTGTGTTCATCATCTTCGGCCACCCTGCGGCCCTGGATCAGGGCCATCATCTTGCCCATGAGCATTGTAAGCATTTCCTCTTGGACTTGCTCGATGAGTAGCTGTTTCCACAAGTTAGAATCCTTCAATGAAATTCCAAATTAGATCCAAACTTACATTCGAGGTGTTTTTGATAATGTGAACATTGCCCTCATATTTCCGCGTCTCTAACTCAGTGTTCACCTTGCACTCGTTTTTCACTCTCTCGGTTGCCTTGCGTTCATATCTATCCAGATCCCGCTGGACTTGATCGAATTCAGGACATTCTTTATAAGCATTTTTCTCGCGAGCTAGCCTATTCATGTTCTGCTCGGCCATGAAACTTAGCGCAATATGTTGCGCCTGTCCAACCTTCTTGAACAGCGCAGACATTTCCTCCTGGCGAGTCTTTGTTGGCATGGATTCCGGGGTAGGGGATGGAGTCGGACCACGCCAATTTTCAGCAACATCCCAAATCTCGTCTTCGATTTTCTTGCCGCGTTTGACAATAGTGGCCTTGGCACGGCCACGTCCTCGACCGCCTCGAGTTTTGGTAACTGCTGCAGGTCGAATTGGGCCGACGAAGCCACCGCGGCTTCCGCGACCACGGCCCCGGCCACGTCCTCGACCGCGGCCGCCACGGGCTCCTCGACCTCCACGGCCTCCTCGAACGGTAGGGTTGTAAGCAGGGGGGTCGAATTCTTCCGAAGGAATAGGGATGTCCTCGGGAGATGTGTCATTTTGAGTATCAAGCTCCATGCCACTTTGGAAGTGGCTCTCTGGAGTCTCTTCGAGTTCAGTCTCGTCTGTTCGCGACTTTTTGTTCATAATATCCTCGGACTCAATATCCGGGTTTTCATTTTGCAGTTCAAGTGACTTTCGCTTGCGCGCAAGCCGGGGCGAAGATACCGCACTGAATAGCGCTTTCTCAATCTGAGAGATCTTGGGACTTTGCCCGACGGGAGTTTCCTCGGCCTTTGCTTTGGCTGGGTCAGAGATATTGTTCATGTTATTGTTCATTTCATCGACCATGGCATCAGGGTCAATTTGGGTAGCTCCAGGCGACACGGGGGCTGAAGCAACCATGCGAGGTTCAGGAGATTGAGATGTTTTTTGAAAGGGAGGTTCGGACTTGAATTCCTCATCGTAGTGGTGAGAGTCCATGTCATCATCTGGCTCGGTGATTTGATTATCAACGACCTTAGTTGGCGAGACCTCTTCTTCATAGATTCCATCCCCATCTGGCTTCAGTCTTGCTGACTGCCGGGTGGTCCGCGAAGACTCAGGAACAGTCCGAGGATGCCGAGGACGCCGAGTGCGAGGGGTCTCTGGATTTTGTGAGACCGCACTGGTGTTTGCGCCTTCATCTTCTCCATGGGGATCATCCGAATCAGCATGTTGAATTAGTTTGAGTGAAGGAATTTTGAATTTGATGATACGCGAGCGAACTTCTGGTCTGCTCGGTGATTCAGAAGGAAGACGACCAGGGAGACTGGCGCGGCCACGACCGCGACCACGTCCTCGGCCTCGACCTCTTCCACGAGTAGTGGGAATTGCAATGATATCTATACATAAGGTCAGAGATTGGACCGATTCCGCAAACCTGTTTGAACTTACCTTGTGCAGTTCGCCCAGATCGCGTAGAAATACTAGGAGTCCGAGCAACAGGCTGTGCAGCCGCGCGATTTTTCTTTCTTCCCACCATCGCTGTTGTCTTGAAGAAAATCAGTTTTTTGAACGGGGAAAATCCAGCAGCAAGGGGCGGAAAATTAGGGATGGAAATGTTGATAGATTGAAGAAGACATCCAAATTTCCAGGACGGTTCAAAGAACCTGTACAGTTTCCAAGGGGGAAAATGGTAGTAGAAAAAGGAAAAAAAGTACACGCGAAATCGCCAAATGCAGAAAGGAAACGTCACTGTTGGTAGCAGTGGAAAAAAAAGCTTGGCAGGGAAAAACACGAAGTAGACATAAAACACGCGATCAAAGTTCAAAAGATCAGGAGATCTCTAAAGATCCCAAAGATCCCAAAGATCCCAAAGGTTCAGTCTCAAAGGTCTCCTTAGAGCCCAGATTAAGGGGACAGGGTTTTAGGGGAAACAAGGGGAATTGCAAGGGGGAGATGAGGGTAAACGCCTGAAAATATTCACTTACCAAAGCGATGGATATGGGAAAAAGATGCGAAGTAAAAAGAAAAAAAGCAGAGATCTACTGCAGGATTTGACCGGGTGGATGGGGAAACGGGGCCAAGTAAAAAAACGGGGGGAGGGGGGAAAGAGAACAGGGTGCAATAGTAGAACAGGAGTAGAATTCAAAAAAGAATACGAGAATATGAAAAATGATTAAGACTCCTGGAAAGTAGAAAAGTAGAAAAGAGTCGAAAAGTAGAAAGAAGGAGAGAGGAAGAAAAAAAAGAGTCGAGGTAAGAAGAGAAGAAGAAGAAAGGGAAAAGGCCAAAACATGTTGATTATGGGAAGAGCTGAACCTTGGATTATTCTTCCCATACAATATAACGGTCTATAAAACATCTATAACAATCCAATCACTTTCAATTTCTCTTATTCAAATCTATTCTACATTGTTCCTTATTCCCTTGATCTATCTATTCAGATCGACTTTTCCGACTCGGCGGAGGCTCGGCAATAGAGCCACAATAGCAATACATTCAATACATTCAACCTTTAAACCATTCATTCACCTCTATAACTTCTGCCTGGGAATAAGCGTATGCTACTCTCATGTACCCCATATGTGTATCTCCGATCCCCAGCCACTTCCGGCACACAAGTACCGGAGTATTTCGTATTCGGCCCTGTTTGGAGGATTAGTCTACGTGTCTAGATGGTTGCTTGGATCTGTCGTTTTATTGCCTTATGAATATACGTACGCATCTTCCATATTCTATTCTATATTTTATTCTATATTCTATTCTATTCTCTTCTATATTCTATACTATCCTCCCTACAGGGAAAAAAATAGACGGACCCACTTAGTCTAGGAGTGACAACGCATGCGGACTTGCAATGTACAGTACTACAACCAATGCTATTGGCTAACAATCTAACCATTATAAGCATTTCCAGGAATCTACTACAGAGTATGTAGAGTAGTAATATTAGAAATTGGTCATCCCTAGCAAGAAGAATCGTATATATTGCATTTTTTGCCACACAGGCCTATCTAGTCCCTAGTTAGCGTACTTCGTATAGAAAAAGTCGTTTGTATGGTTTACATTTCTTGTCGCATTTTTCTAACATCTAGTATATAACCAGGAGGGAAATAGAGAATAAAAAGAGAAAAGAGACTTCCAAGTATCATTCAATACAATAATACAATAATAAAATGCAAATAGTAATTGAACATTGCTACACAACTCCAATATATATACTTTCACCCATTCAGGATATATAACCACGATTCATTGAAATAATTATACCACCCATTCCCTATTTACACAAATAATATGTATATCCAAAGATCCACCCGTCATGTACAAAAAAGCAAAAAGCCAGGAAAAAAAAAACAAAGAAAACATTGCAAGTCATGCAGATCACGATGTACCAAAAGGTAGATCAATCACTTTTCGTAAGGGGATTCGTTCAAGTCATATCTCTTCTCAGAAGGTGAATGTATAAAACCACCTCGAGTTGGAGTCATCCCCGGCCGGGGTGTCTCCTCCGACTCTGGCAGAGGGGAAGGAGTACGCATCGCCTGGTCACGGAGGGAGCGGGCAGATCTCATGCGCGTGATCGTGCTCGGTGCGAGGGTCTGCCCCGCGCTCGGCGAGGCTTTGACCATTGTCCCCGGGATAAAGGTTGGGGATGGGCAGGGACTTGTGGATCGGAAGAGAGGGTGGATGTTGTCTTCGCCAAATGGGTTGTATTCCCACGTTGAGCTGTTGGAGCCGGACCGTATTGGGGAGTCAACGCGGATTGTTGATGCTGTGGGTGAGGGAATTGATGGGTGTACTAGATTGTCTAAGGAAAGTGCGGTTGGTGGGTTGCGGCGCAGGCTGGACATGCTGCGGATGCTGTGAGGACCTCGGAGGAGGGGGCGAGTGTCCCCGTCTGGAAAGGTGTCTGGCCTTCTATCCTGTGTTGGGGATGGGCATGGTGAGCTGTGGGTTGAGGACGTTGTGTCGATGGAGGTGTTTTTTCCTTCCTTTGTGCCTGAAGGGCAAAGTGTTACGTCTGAATAACGGCTAGACCGCCGAGGGAATTTGCGGAGTGAGGATCTTTTAGGCTCGAATATATCGGATAAGTCGCATACTCGAGGGGGCGATGGGAGAAATTTCGGGGTTTGCGGGATATCCTTGAGCTCCTGGGAATAGGCACGCGGCCATTCGGGATTGAATTTATCCTGGGCTAGTGTCGTGACAAAGAATCCGCAGTACAGGCCTTGTGTGAAAACTGATAGTGCCCAGAACACGGAGCGAATCACAAAATTAGATGCTTGAGGACTCTTTGCTATTGTTCCGGCAGATACTGCAGCAGCAATGAGTAGATATCCACCGGCGAAATAGATCAATTGTCGACGGCCGGTTTGTATATTTTGGTGGTGCAGCAGACCGAGGGAAATCAAAACCACGAAGCTCACTGCACTTAGGATAGTGGAGGCCACATCGGCCGTGGCTTTCGAGGTTGCGTAACAGACACCATTAGAAATGGTGACAATGAATGTTATGAGCAAGGAGGCTGCCGCCAGTGAATAAGATAGACGAGACATGACAATGGAAAAGAGAGAAAGAATTGGCAAACGAGTGGCCTGGAAGTATATCAAAAGAGAGTAAGAGAGTAAGAGAGTAAGAGAGTAAGAGAGTAAGAGAGTAAGAGAGTAAGAGAGTAAGAAGGAGTGGATGTCAAATGTTGGCAGACTGCCAGTCCACGACGTTTATCCAATGCACGTAATGAATGTGAAGAAATCTGCCGACTTCATGAGAGGAAAGATGTCTGTATTTATGAGTTGGGCATGCGTAGACGCAGGGCTCTGGAGGGTTGCAACACGGGACGGGCGATGCGGATCTCAGCGTGGCTTAAAAGTATATCGGGGAACTGTCCGTCTCAACCTGTCGATTTTCCGCAGAGATCGGCCTGATCCATCATGCCAGCATGATGGTTAGAGTCAGTAGATAAGAATCAGCTTGACAAGGATAATGTCGATTGGCTGAGACAGAGAGATCCCGCTGGAGATGCATAGTGTGTGTGGATTGGCAATTATCGCATTTCCAGCCATTGAGGCGAAACCATGGGGCCTAATTCTGGGGTAGAACACTGCCAGTCCAGACCCGCCATGCGGAGTAGAGACCTTACAATCAAATAATTTAATAAACCTCACTAACAATGGCACTATTTATCTGATCCATCAGTCTGGTTGTGGCGGATCTTGTCTCGGTCCCAATAGTGCGGACCGGATGTGATATATCTCTCCCCCTTGCAAGGGAAAATCTCCGCTGAATCTCGGTTAGACCAGAGTTAAGTATAGTGTAAGTTCAGGAAAATTAAAAATTTACTTTGTACTTGTAGATTTTATAGATCCATATTCCATACAATGTAGATGGGATATCATGACTTGTCCTGCAGGATGTATGGAGTATATAGTTTGGATTGTCTACCTGTGATTCGATCAATCTCTTCAATGTTGCGTGAAGACATTTGGCGTATGCAATTAATAAAATTTGTCAAATTTAATTAATAGATTGTGTATTTTGTGGGATTTCACATATGCATCTCGTGTGGGTACAATATGTGCAAATGTACAACGTCCGTGCTACTTACTTGAGAGGCAATAGTGGCGCTTAATATAGGAGTTCAAAGTGCCGAGAATTCATTCTCGAATGGCAGCACCATTGAGGACCCAAGTTGGACCCAGATCTGCATCTCCGACCTATTGACTCTCTATGTCCCTGCCTGAGATGTTGTCATCGAGGCGCCAACAGGCAACCAGCTTAGAATCAAATCGGGTTGTCAGACCTGAATCTTTCTAAGTGGATATGTGCACTGTATAGAGGGTGAGCTATGCATATGGAGAACAATAATAGCCTAATATCAAGATCTTTGAAAAAAAAGGGTGCAAATTGCCCTAGGAAGTTGTTCGTCTGGTAGAGATGTAGTGGCGGTAAATCTGAAGGCGGTCACCGTGCTCGTTTGCTATCGTCGTCACTCTGAATGCTCCCCTCCTACTTTCTTTTCATTCTCTTCGACTTTTCTTCGACTTTATCGCTGAGAGGATCCTTTGCATCAACTACTCTCCCGTTTCTCCTATCCCAATCCGTCATATATTCTCCCTACCCTTTTTCTCCCTGGTTTTACTCAAAAGCGGCAAAATGAAGCTCACTTTCAAGGTAGGAAAACTTGCTTTCGGGGTCCTCTCAACCACAGACTGCTGACAATCATCGATCACAGGACCTGAAGCAGGAGAAGTTTGTCATCGATGTCGAACCTTCTGAGACTGTACGTTTGCTCCCTTTGCTACAAGTAGGCGGCGTCATCGAGTGCGGGGCTCATCTGTTTAGGTTCGCGAGGTCAAGGTCAAAATCGCCCAAGAGAAAGGCGAATATGATGCAGAGCGCATGAAGGTCATCTACTCTGGTTCGTATTTTCCCTCCTGATAGGCGAATTCTCCATCCACGGTGCTGTGGCTAACCATCGCTTTTTTCTCTTTATAGGAAAGATCCTTCAGGATGACAAGACAGTCGAATCCTACAACATTCAAGAAAAGGACTTCCTGGTGTGCTTGCCCTCAAAGGTATGGGATAAATATTGTCTATGAGTTCCGACGACCGAGCCAAAACTAATGGATTGATACTCAGCAACCCAAGGCCGCCGCCTCTACCGCTTCCTCACAAGTTCCTTCGACCCCAGCTGCCCGAGCTCCTGTGTCAACACCCGCGGCTCCCGCGGCTCCTCATGCTGCGTCTGCGCCTCCTCCGTCTGCCGTCCCTGCGACCCCCTCCCCGGCCGGTGCGGCTCCAGCTCCATCGAGCGGTCCCGCTTTCGGAGATCCTTCCGCTCTCACCATGGGATCTGCTGCTGAGGGAGCAGTTGTCCAGATGGAGGCAATGGGATTCGCACGCACTGATATCGATCGTGCCATGCGCGCTGCATTCTACAACCCTGACCGTGCCATCGAATACCTTCTGACCGTAAGCTTCTGTTGGAGGTTCCACCTTGAATCTTTGCTAATGATCACGACAGGGTATCCCCGATAACATCCAGGAACAGCAGCAACAACAACAACAACAACAACAACAGCGACAAGCCTCAGAGACAGCCCCTACTGGCGCTGCTCCTGCTGCTCCCGCTGCTCCTGCCGCTCCCGCCGGAGGTGATGAGCCCCACCTGAATCTCTTCGAAGCTGCTGCTCAGGCCGGTGGTGAAGGTGGTGGCCGATCTCGCGGTGCTGCTGGTGCCGATGCCGGTGCCGCCGGTGGTGAGGCTCTCGGCAGCTTGGAGTTCCTCCGCAGCAACCCTCATTTCCAACAGCTTCGTCAGCTTGTTCAACAGCAGCCTCATATGCTCGAGCCCATCCTGCAACAGGTCGCCGCTGGGAATCCCCAGATTGCATCAATCATCGGACAGAACTCCGATCAATTCCTGCAGCTTCTGGGCGAGGAACTCGAGGACGAGGAGGGTGCTCTCCCACCCGGCGCACAGGCCATCTCGGTTACGGAAGAAGAGCGCGATGCGATTGAGCGTGTATGTTGAAATCTTCCTTGTATCTCGTACTTTTATAACTAACCCATAACCAGCTGTGTACTCTGGGCTTCCCCCGCGATTCCGTCATCCAGGCTTACTTCGCTTGCGACAAGAACGAGGACCTCGCCGCCAACTTCCTCTTCGATCAACCCGATGAGGATGAGCAGTAAAGAATCCAATGTTCTCTCTCGACTTCTTTTCTTCCTCCCCTACTTCTCCCCCTTTAACGTTATGTTCTATGATGAATACCAAGCATGCTGCTGTTTGAATTGATTCCCATCTCTCCTCACCCTGGATCCCTTCCTATGAATACAAATCAGTGCTCAGCTTGGCGTCTCTGAGTTTCTGCTTGCTGAGTATGCACTTGGCTTCTTTCCACCCCGGATTTTCCCTCTTCCCCATCACGCCTGTTATGTATTTACCTTGATGGGCAAAATGGGACCTGTTCGTTTACATATAGAGTATCTGAGTACGGAGTAGTTGTGTAGGACTGTAGGGATAAGGGGCGAACTTGGATCTGGTCATCTGGAATGATCTAGTTTTTATTGGTGGTCACGCGCATTTTATATGCAGGTAAATATGTGCAGATGACCTGCGAATGATTGGAATGTATATATCTACATGATTGGACAAGTCTATGTCTTCCACTTAGGACTTGGAACCGCAAGGCCCAAATCTTCAGAGTAATATATCCTCACACTGCATTTCCAAGTTGTATGTCGTACCCGGTCTCCTAATGTCGTGTTGATCCATCCATCTATATAGCCCTTATCGCTCCCTATCGGACATCATTTTAACCTTGGAATGATCTCTATCACCCAAAAGATCATTCCCAGTTATGGCTTTTTACCCTATGATAGATCATACCAGCTGCCCAGTCTAGACAGGAAAGAAAAAGTCAATAAATAAATTGAACTACTTACATATGGGTAGAGGTAAGTACAAACAGACTAGAACCCAAAGATACCCACTCGACGCCCATCCCCAATGCAAAAGGTATCTTATGGACCTAGTAACCCTAAAATGCACCGAAAATATCCAGAAAAAAAAAAGGAGAAAAGAAAAGGGAGATTGCAGCCCATATTCAAGTGAGAATATAGTTCCCAAATACCGAAGATGAACAAAATACAACGCCCTATCCATGAACATGCAAAAGCAGAAGTATATTATTTGCAAGATCTCCGCACAGACCAAACACCCAGTCCACGACGCCCAACGACCCGTTTCAGAGTCGGCAGGATCCCGTCTTCGCCAAAGTCCATGTCATCCAGGTTGAGGTGCTTGCGGTACGACCAAAGTGGATAAAGTTGCAAGCTCAGGTCTCGGCTCTGACGAGCAGACACGGCGTATGGATCAAGGAAAGTGGCCGAAGTAGGCGCGACCAGGAACACAAACGATGGGTTCGAGCAGCTAGGTACAACCTCCTCCAGCTGAAGCATCATCTCCACACCTGACATCCCCATGAGATCCATTGTTTGGATCTCCGTGGACTGGTTGTCCCCACCGAGAAGCCACAGCGGCGGTGAGTATGTCTTCCACCAGAACACCGTTGCGGAAGGTATATGGTGTATAGTGCTCGACGAGACGATGTCGCGCATTGCTAACTGGGTGGGGACAACGCCGCCTTGGTGGTACACACCCATTAGGAAGCCCATGGCTGCGTTGAAGATGACCCATACGACAAGGAGGAGGCGGGAGCGGAGCATGGGGACACAGCTGAGGAGGAGGGGCACAGCTGGCAGGAGGAAGCGTGGTTCCTGGTGCGGGAAGACAGAGAGGAGCATCGTTGCGGAGAGCGCGGAGAGCGCGCGCACATTGCGCATCCAGTATGGTACCACCAGTGGCCAGTTAAAGAGAGAGGCTAGCATTGCTATATAGGCTGGGCCGAGGAGTTGGAAGAGGTTTGCGGTGAAGTGTTGGTGATGGGGATGGAGGCCGTGCTGGGCGAGGTTGGAAGTGTCTGTGTTGTAGAGCAGGTTGTTGAGGGGGGTAATGATGGGGTCGCGGAAGGTGCTGAGGAGGGATGCTGTCGGGCGGTAGAAGGCTGTGTCTGTGTAGACTGCGACGAAGGAAAAGAGGATGCCGAAGAGAAGGAATGCTGCGAGCGAGAGTGGTCTAATGCGGATGCGGGGTTAGCATATGTGTATTGGTCGATGAGGTGGAGGTGAAGTATATATAGATTGACATACTTGCGAATGAACTGAGGCAGCAATTGCAGGCCAGGAAATATAAGGAAAGCCGGGAAGGTGATGCGGTTGAACACACCTAGCACGGCGATGAAGGCGAGCAGGGCGTTGGAGAAGAAGGACGTATGTCGCTGGGAGTTAAGTTAGTGTGAATTGTGTGCCTTCAAGCTTTCTCTCTCACCTTATTGTCGACAATGCGCCGAATCAGAACCAGTCCCCAGGCAACCAACAGGGTCTCGAGGCTGTTGGAGAATGTGTGCGTCTGATATGTCCAGGTGACATACGACGAGGCCACCAGCACCACCATCGCGCGCCGATGACGCGGGGAAGGCACTAGTTCATAGATCGCCCAGTCCTCCAGTACAAAACTCAACAGGAACATTCCACCGCGCAATGCATAGTAAACCAAGTGGGGTGGGGGTTGCCCGAGCCGGTCTCGGTATAGAACCATTTCAAGAGGCTCATTGGAAGCTCGTAGATTGCCCATAGTGGGAATATGCTGCGAATGGGATGTTCAACGGTGAACTCCCATGGTAACTTTGAAGGAAATGAGAATGTGCGACCTGCATTTTGGTGATCTGGTCAATATTGTTTTCCTCTCGTATAGGGGAGTCGCGGGACTGCCGGATCGCGCTTTTGTATTTTTCTTTTAGGCGAAATAGCAACAAGATTTCCACACATTTGCGCAGTCGCGATATGATCGCGACTCATCAGATAATAATTGGACATTTAAACACACCTGCAAAAAGCTCTGGGCCTTGGAAATTCTCATCGGGATGTAGATAGCTCGGGGAGAGCGCGAAGTACACGCGAATCACCAATAACAATAAATATGTTCGACGCCACATGGTTGATCCAGGGACATTATTATAAAATAAAACGAATGTAAATAAAAAGGAGAAAAGGAGCGGAAGGGAGCTAAGAGAAAAGTAAAAGTAAACGCGTATTAGGCGATGATATCACTCGCGTTAAGCGGTAAATTGGAGCGGTGGGGATTATGCGAGAAATTCAGATCTACAAAGGATTGGATATGATATTTTAACATATTTCTACATATGTATACTTATACATCAAAATTTTTGTCAATGTGATTGATATACAACATACCTGTTGATTCGTATAGATCTCGCATGCACAGTATTGTACCAATGTACTAATGGACAGAGTAACCCTAGGACACTATAGTTGATAGATCGATAATCTTCGAACGAATGATATAACCCCGAACATAGTTCGCCCAAAATGGACTAGTTGCAATTAAACATATCCGGCTTGTTTTAGCCACGGAGGTAGAACTGAATAGATTTGAATAGATTTGGTCGTTGGTTCTGGCTTAATACGGAGTCCAAGCCAGGGCTTGCAGGCAGCATCCTGGGGTTCTGTTAGTCTTGAAGCTAATAGAGTACTAGTATGTTCCTGGACAGTTTCTGAGTTGAAGCGAACAATGAGTCAAAGAAAATTTGATATTTTAGGCAACTGTAGAAACTAGTTAACTAGTTAAGGCGTGGGGGCTGGTTTGCAGCCTTGTTGGCCTTACTCCAGACACCCCGTGGACCGACCGCCTTTGATAACCCAGAACCTCTTTAAACCTCACTACCCGCCATCTACTCGTTACATCCTCGTCATCTTCAATTGTCGACATCTATCTTCTCACCAACCCCGAACACTTGGTTACTTCGACCTAATCAATTTATTACACTCTTCTCGCACAGTACCGTCCCCACTACTCAGTCACCCCGCACTATCCAAAGTGACCAACAGACGCTGATTTCACTGAACATTAGATTCCATCTTGAACGTTATTAGCCATGAGCGCCATCACTCTTACCAGCTCCGATGGAGTCGATATCTCTGTTGGTAAGCAGACTTTACACGCAGGATACTATTACGAGTGGCGCTAACAGTTTTCCGAACAGAGCGTACCACCGCTGAGCGCTCCGTCCTGATCAAGAACATGCTTGAGGATCTTGGCGACTCTGGAGAGGCTATCCCCATCCCCAACGTGAGTATATACCTGGACACAATCAAAAGCCAGAACTAGACGCTTACACCTCTTTGTCAGGTTAACGAGGCCGTTCTCAAGAAGGTTATCGAGTGGTGCGAACACCACAAGAACGACCCTCCTAGCGCCAGCGATGACGATGACAACCGTCGCAAGACCACCGATATCGATGAGTGGGATCAGAAGTTCATGCAGGTGGATCAGGAGATGCTCTTCGAGATCATCCTCGTACGTTCCGTTTTCAGACTTGCTCCAGGCGCATATACTAACTGCTCCTAGGCCGCCAACTACTTGGATATCAAGGCTCTCCTTGACGTCGGCTGCAAGACCGTCGCCAACATGATCAAGGGCAAGTCCCCAGAAGAGATTCGCAAAACGTTCAACATCCAGAACGACTTCACTCCCGAGGAGGAAGACCAGATCCGACGCGAGAACGAGTGGGCTGAGGAGTAAGTTGCTACAACGGTATCCTTTGATAGATCATGCTGACATTTCTGCTCTAGCCGTTAAATGATGGGTTTTGTCTGTTGTCCTTCTTAAAACAGAAATGATATCCTCTTGGCTGTTTACACGATGTGCAGCGTAGCCCTTATGTCTAGGAGGGTGGTTACTTTTTGGGGCGTTTAATTTTGCCATTTTGCTTCCAAGGTCGTTTGATATGATATGGAAAAATCCGCTAGCTTTTGCCAATAGCATTCGATACAGAATTATCTTGAACCCAGCATCATTAGATAGCGGGGTCGTAAAACTGACCCTTGCTCATATCTCTACTATGACGACAACCGGCCATTTGTAAAATAAGCTTCAGGCATCTAGCATATAAAATGCAATTCCAAGGTGTTCTACAAAAGGGTGATACGCATAGTAACACCCCGATCAGGAATAGACGAAAATGTCCCCCATGCAACGCCCCAATCAAAATCTACAGCCATCAAAACTATCCCCAAAGTAGGCAAAAGGACATTCAATTCGATTCAATCAGATTTTGTATCAAAAAAGAAAATCCCCCGCCTCGTCAGTCCTACAAGCCCGCCCCCAGCAAGAAGACGATCAGCCCCCAACACCAACAAAACCTATTGCAAACATAACCCGGGCCTGCCATCCATATCGATAAATTAGGCGTGTTGGAAATCCATCATATCCCCACTCGGAACCGTGGAGAAATGACGACCCATTGGAAGATTAAAAGGGAAAAAAAAGATAGGCACAACCCGAAGCAAGACCCGGATCAAGATTGAATTTTTGAATTTTTGTTTGCAATTGCACTCAAGAGTAGTTCCACATCCACTAGCGCTCTCAAGTTCATGGTGAAGGCATGTTGTTCGAAATTCGGTTGTGGGCGTCACATCATGAAGAGGGTTTCGAAATAATCAAAAACCCTTGAACCACCCCGCACAGACACACTTCGGTTGCCATATGACATCGCGAGCTGAACTGGGGCTTTTGAGAATGGCCGGACGGAGGGTTGCGAATACTGAGGGTCCGCTTAGACCTTCAGGGTCGACTTACGCCAGTGTCGGCGCTTGGCGTTGTATCTATTATTCAGATTGTAATCAGCCACATGTTCGGTCCGGTTGTGTAATTTCTCTGCATGTTCCTCCATTCGTGGGTTCGTGCGGTCGACGGGTGGATGGTTATGTGTATTTCCCGTTCCTCTCTCGCGTTTCCGGATCACTCTTCCCACAAATGGCGAACTCGGATATAATGGATTTGAATCTCGAACGGTGCGATTTACCTGATGGTGTTGCCGGTGCGCAGACGGATCCACTGGGGGATGGGGCGGTTCTGACGCTGAGCTTTGGCAAGCTTTTGCTTGGTGCGGAAGGTCTTGTTGCTCTGTGTGGAAAATGACGGGTTAAAATTTTGTTTCTCAATTTTTCAGAGGTCTGACTTGAAGGGGGGACGGCGACGATGGCGAATGTATTTTTCGATTATGGCGTGAACAGGGTGGTTAACATACCGGCATCTTGAAGGGTTGATCGCGACGGCGAGCTTGTTGGATGGACGGATGAAGTGGTCGACCTTCGGATGTGGATGGTTTGTGTGCGGCAGGGCTTGGCTTCGCTTCGGTTGGGTCAGGTGATGTGAGACTTGGGCCTGAGGCAGAAACAAATTACGAATCGGGCAAGAATCCGCAAAGTGGGTCGGGCCCTATAAGTGTTCATGTGCTGCACAATTTGATACAACTATACAGTCCGGTATACGATGTACTTTCAGGAATATATCGGGATCCCCTTTTCAGCACAATGCCTATCTCGGATAGCTATCAGGATCATTATAAACAATCGAGGTACTGCACAACCGCATTGCCCTATTTTTAGTACTACAAGTATAGCAAGATAGCCCTAGAGGCCTTACTTTGAAAGCTCGTAGGCTGTGGATAAACCTGTTAAGTAACTAGCAATTCCCATAACTAGGTATTTTTATAATTCATCATCAGTTAGTCTACAGAGCTGGAGGAATATAATGATTATAGTACAGAGACAAGCAGATTCATAAAAGACCTCACTAGGCCAATACCGCAGTAATCAACCCATATGCGATGGAATCAAGTTGGTGCTCTTCCTCGGGGGATCATGGAATAAAAGATAAAACTGCTTCGTTGAAGTCCAGTAAACTGCTGGGCCAATAATGCAGCACTTTCAAACGCGAGGGGATATGCACGGGCATTCGCCCAGTCAATCAGCCACACTTCTCCGTTGTCGCCTAGGATTAGGTTTAGAGGGCTTATGTCGTGGCGAGTGAGGACAAAGGTAATGAATCGAAATGGCGGAATATCTTTGGGGCACTGGTTCACGTGCTTACAGATATCAAGTTTGTGGTTGAACCAGCACCGCATCATACACCTAGAAGTTGTGTTCTCAACGATTTTACAGGGGTGTGATAAGGAACCAAGACCATTCGCGCGTCAAGCGAGCTCACGTTGATTGGCCTATCTGGCTATGTTTGAACGCCTGAGTCCTCAATGAGTCTCATTTCTCGATTCACCACCCACAAGGCAGTACTGGATCAAAACAAGTTCGATTTCCCCAACTACCGAGTAGGGAGATTTGACTGTCATTGCCGCTAAGCAACCTCTGTATGAAAGTGGAGCCAATGATGTGTCCACATTCCGATATATGTGGTGCCTACTTGCTTAAGTACTGTTTACTGACAGTCTCACCTACAACCCCACAGCCGTGACCTGGAGGGAGACCTCCCACTAGACGACAAGGACCTTAACTCTATCACAGACGAGACCCTGGTAACCCTTTTTGAGTGTGCTCCTGTGATACACAAAATTGGCTATTAAAAGTTGTACGACTCTCCCAGCATTTGGGGATGAAAGGCGGCGGCAGTGTCCTACTATACGAAGCAGAACTGCTTTAGTTCGTTGCCGCCAAAACCGGCATTTGAGTTCCACGAGTCCATCACTCATTCCAAGTTGAAGACGAGACGCAGTATTTTGGCACCAAGGGATATATTGTGATGGATTTTATCCCAGGCTAACCCCTCGATACGTGTTGGAACAACCTACTCTCCGACACCCAAAGGCAGATCGCTATGCAGATTACGGACATGATCAAAGGGATGCAGTCAATGGCAATCTTGCAGCCAGGATCCCTTGGTTGGGGGCCATTTCGTGGCCGGTTCTTCACAGATTATAGCGCTGGTCCCTTTAAAGACTGTGCTGAACTTCAAGGCTACCGGGCATATCTCACTTCTAGAATGTATCTCTCATTATCCTAATCACACCTCGATCATTACCACACTTGATATAAGTCAATAGAAACACCCCGCCTAACTCATTTCATCAGTTCCTATTTAAAATTTTGTTACACAATTTCTCATTCCACTGGGCTCTTTACCTACACAATCGAGCCCAATCGAATTATAGAACTAGATGACACATGCGCAGCTACATGGAGAAAGGGAAGCGATTGGTATATAATGAATCAAGTAGAGGAAGCAGAAGTATACCGGTAAACAGTTAATAACCGGCCTTACTATAGCACAGTAGTGATAGCCTCAGATTCGAAAGAAACTTTTGCTAATTATTGACAAAAAAAAACCAAAATTAGAAAAGATTACCGTCAAAGCGCTACAACATCGGACATCGGATATAAAATTGGCCGAATAAAAATATATAAATGATGTGTATAAAGGGTGTCGGGGTCCCGATAGGGGTTTTAGAAAGATTGCCTTGACTCGGATCAAAATTCGGTCGAAATTGGCCCATGGATTACGACCGATTATGACCAAGTATGACTCAAGTCATCCGTATCCGTGTTTTGCGTCATGGATTATTTATTTCATGTTACTTAGATACCACGGACTCCGTGCGTTAGGCACCTGGAAGTGCCGCATGCCCCAATACCCAATCATACCTAGACCTGCTTTTGGAAGGACAAGGGATGTGTTGGGAGGAATGTATAATGTGTTTAAAGTGAAATATTATACGTTTACCACACGTGTACTAGTACTGAAGTAAGATCCAGATGTGCATAAGATGTCGGAGTTTGGGGTACCCGACACGGAGGGAAAAAAAGCCCCAAGAATCGAACAAGGAACATTATTTAACATTACTTAGGCCCCCTTTGTTCTCTCCTGGTAAATATCTTTAATTTCTAATATTTCTCTCCTTATCCCTTCTTAATATTTATTCCTTCCTCTCTTCAGATCTCTTTTTAGACAAATCCGCATTTTCATGGAGTAAAGCTCCAACCCAAATTTCAACATGCAGCAGCCCGAGGAGGGTGTGACGGCCGTTGAAAAGGTGGCGGACGACCCTCGGCTTAACGAGAAGCCCACCGATAAGCGTGATTCTGACTCCGCGTCCGCGTCCGCGTCCACGTCAACAAAACACGAAACCAAGACTCCAGTCGCCGAAGACGATGATGCGCTCTATGCTCACTTGCCCGAGCATGAAAAGGACATTCTAAAACGACAGCTAGATGCACCTTCTGTCAATATCTCTTACTTCGGTCTCTTCCGCTATGCCTCCCACACAGACATACTCATCCTGGTCGTCAGCACACTCTGCGCCATCGCCGCTGGTGCTGCTTTGCCCCTCTTCACCATTCTCTTTGGTTCCTTGGCTACGGTTTTCCAAAAGGTGATGCTTCGCACCATCTCCTACGATGATTTCTACCACCAGTTGGTCAAGAATGTCTTGTACTTTATCTACCTCGGCATCGGAGAGTTCGTCACCATCTACGTCAGCACCATTGGCTTCATCTATACAGGAGAGCATGTCACCCAGAAGATTCGAGAGCACTACCTCGAAGCTATCCTGCGCCAGAACATCGCCTACTTCGACAAGCTTGGTGCAGGTGAAGTCACTACCCGTATCACAGCAGACACCAACCTCATTCAAGATGGTGTCTCCGAAAAGGTCGGTTTGACCTTGACTGCCGTCTCCACTTTCGTGACTGCCTTCGTCATTGCATACATCAAGTATGCCCCCTTGGCTGGTATTTGTACTTCAACTATGGTCGCGCTGGTCTTGATCATGGGTGGAGGCTCCAGACTGATCATCAAGTTCGGCAAGCTTTCTTTGGAAAGCGCCGGTGCCGGTGGAACTGTGGCAGAGGAAGTCATCAGCTCGATCCGCAATGCGACCGCATTCGGTACTCAGGATAAGCTTGCGAAGCAGTATGAGTCTCACTTGCTTCACGCAGAGCGCTGGGGTATGCGCCTGCAAATGAGTCTCGCCGTGATGGTCGGTGTCATGTTTGGACTTATGTTTATGAACTACGGCCTCGGATTCTGGATGGGTTCCCGGTTCCTGGTGGATGGTAAGGTGGATGTCGGACACGTTTTGACCATCTTGATGGCTATTCTTATCGGATCTTTCTCCCTGGGCAATGTCAGCCCTAATGCTTCGGCATTCACCAATGCGGTGGCTGCCGCTACCAAGATCTTTGCGACCATCGACCGTGTATCCCCGCTAGACCCTACTTCCGATGAAGGCATCATCCTTGACAACGTCGAGGGTCACATCGAGTTCCGCAATGTGAAGCACATCTATCCCTCCCGTCCCGAAGTTACAATCATGCAGGATGTTTCCCTCACCATGCCTGCTGGTAAGACTACCGCATTGGTGGGCCCTTCAGGCTCTGGCAAGAGTACTGTCGTCGGTCTTGTCGAGCGGTTCTATCTTCCGGTTGGTGGTCAAGTGTTCTTGGACGGTCATGACATCCAGACCCTCAACCTGCGATGGCTACGCCAGCAGATCTCGTTAGTCAGCCAGGAACCCGTTCTGTTTGGCACAACCATCTACCAGAACATTCGCCAAGGTCTGATTGGAACACGCTTCGAGCATGAGTCCGAGGAAAAGATCAAGGAGCTCATTGAGAATGCTGCCAAGATGGCCAACGCGCACGACTTTGTTATTGCTCTCCCCGAAGGATATGAAACCAACGTCGGCCAGCGTGGATTCTTGCTGTCTGGAGGCCAGAAGCAACGTATCGCCATCGCTCGTGCTATGGTCAGCGACCCCAAGATTTTGCTTCTGGATGAAGCCACTTCCGCCCTGGATACCAAGTCCGAGGGTGTCGTCCAAGCTGCGCTTGATCGCGCTGCGGAGGGCCGCACCACCATTGTCATTGCCCATCGTCTGTCTACTATCAAGTCTGCTCATAACATTGTTGTCTTCGTCAACGGATCCATTGTTGAGCAGGGTTCTCACGACCAACTGACTGACCATGACGGCCCTTACTACAAGCTTGTCGAGGCCCAGCGCATCAATGAGGAGAAGGACACAGAGGCTTTGGACGTGGATGACGATGAAGATAGCGTCGAGCACATGACCAAGTCTCACATCGCACGTGTCAAGTCAATTGCTAGTGGCTCAACCGGCTTGAGGGATGAGGCCGAAACATTCCAGGAAACCATGAATCGCCAGGAGTCTCGCAAGTCCGTGTCCAGCTTTATTCTCGCGCAGAAGATCACGGAAAGCGGCAACAAGTACTCACTTTGGACTCTGATCAAGTTTATCGCCTCGTTCAACAAGGAAGAGCGGTTGTTCATGGTCATCGGTCTTTGCTTTTCGGTTCTTGCCGGCTGTGGTCAACCCACTCAAGCTTTCTTGTATGCCAAAGCCATCAGCTCACTTTCCTTGCCCAAAGACCAGTATGCCAAGCTGAGATCGGATGCCAACTTCTGGTCCCTGATGTTCTTCATTGTTGGTATCGTTCAGGTCATCACCTTCTCCGTCCACGGTATCGCCTTCGCGTTTAGCTCCGAGAGATTGATCCGCAAGGCCCGCAGCAAGGCTTTCCGGGTCATGCTCCGACAGGATATCAACTTCTTCGATCGCGAAGAGAATAGCACCGGCGCTTTGACTTCTTTCCTCTCGACCGAAACTAAGCACTTGTCCGGTATCAGTGGTCAAATTCTTGGATCGCTTCTCATGACTTCGACAACTCTCATCGCTTCAATTGTGATCGCGCTTGCTTTCGGGTGGAAGCTTGCCCTCGTTTGCATTTCTGTCGTTCCGATTCTTCTCGGCTGTGGCTTTTACCGCTTCTACATGCTTGCCGAGTTCCAGGCACGTTCCAAGACAGCCTATGAAGGATCGGCCAGCTACGCCTGCGAGGCTACATCCGCCATTCGCACTGTGGCTTCGCTTACCCGTGAGAACGATGTCTGGGCCTACTATCACGCCCAACTCGATCGCCAAGGCCGCACAAGCTTGATCTCGGTAATCAAGTCGTCGTCCTTGTATGCAGCTTCCCAGGCCTTGGTCTTCTTCTGTGTCGCCCTCGGCTTCTGGTACGGTGGAACCCTTCTCGGCCACCACGAATACGACACCTTCCGCTTCTTCGTCTGCTTCAGTGAGATCTTATTCGGTGCTCAATCCGCTGGCACAGTGTTCTCCTTCTCCCCAGATATGGGCAAGGCCAAGAACGCCGCCACCGAGTTCCTTAGGCTGTTCGAGCGTCGGCCCACTATTGACACATGGTCCGAAGAGGGCAATGATTTGGACCACTGCGAGGGAACCATTGAGTTCAGGGATGTGCACTTCCGCTATCCTACCCGCCCCGAGCAGCCCGTGCTCCGCGGCCTGAACCTCACCGTCAAGCCTGGTCAGTACATTGCCCTTGTCGGACCCAGCGGATGCGGTAAGAGTACCACCATTGCCCTTCTCGAGCGTTTCTACGATGCCCTTTCCGGTGGTGTCTACGTGGACGACAAGAACATCGCCGACCTCAATGTCAATTCCTACCGCAGCCACCTCGCGCTGGTCAGCCAGGAGCCCACTCTCTACCAGGGTACCATCAAGGAGAACATCCTGCTCGGTAGCCCCAATAAGGATCCCACCGAGGAGGAGCTGGTCCAGGTCTGCAAGGACGCCAACATCTACGACTTCATCATGTCTCTCCCCGAGGGCTTCAGCACCGTCGTCGGTAACAAGGGAGGCATGTTGTCTGGTGGCCAAAAGCAGCGTGTCGCCATTGCCCGTGCCCTCCTTCGCAACCCCAAGATCTTGCTCCTGGATGAAGCCACCTCGGCCCTCGACTCCGAGTCTGAGAAGGTTGTCCAGGCTGCTCTGGATGCTGCTGCCCGCGGTCGTACCACCATTGCTGTTGCTCACCGTCTCAGTACCATTCAAAAGGCCGATATCATCTATGTCTTTGACCAAGGCAGGATTGTCGAGAGCGGTACTCACACTGAACTCTTGCGCAACAAGGGTCGCTACTTTGAGCTGGTCAACCTCCAGTCCCTTGGTCCGGCTGCCTAGTTGTCTTAATTTGCCTTTTTTTTTTTCTCTACCTCTTTTTTTTAATGTATCATACCTTCTTACTTGATTGTACCTCATATCCCTCGCCACTTCTCCATGTTTCACCACCAATCTCCTTTCTCACGTCTCCTCATTCTTCCCTCTTCTTATGATAGATTATTTGTTGTTAGCGGCGAAGTCTCTGAAAGCCGGGGTACATTGTCTCCCCGTGAAAAAAAAAAAAAAAAAAAAACCTCCCTTGAGGGTATAGGAATAGATGAATGAATACAATGAATGTCAATTCAACGCTGTCCGATTTCACTCCAAACTCCAGTTACTCTGTAAAACCCCTTGGATAATTTCACGTCATTTTCGTTTAGCGAAGATTGCAGTGTAGCCCTTCAATCCTCTTCCGAAACTCCAAACTCCTTTTCCACCTCAACCTGTCTCACACCCCTCGCTTCAGCAAGAAGTCCCATCAACCCCTGTCCAACATCCTTGATATCATTGTACTCATGCAAGAGCTGGGTATAGCGTTTGCACGTGTCATCCGGATTGCCACTGGATAGAGCAGTTGTTAGAGATGTAACGGAATGTTCCCATGTTCTTTAGGGCTATATCCGTATATCCTGCATGCATTTAGAGGAACGGGAGAGTACTTACATGAGCTGGGCATTCACTGCAGTTAAATCAGTTTCGAGTTGCGCATACTTGGCTTCTAGACTTGCAATCGAAGCGCGAAGAGCGGCCTGCGGTGTGTTGGTGCTACACGGGTAGGTGCAGGATGGGGGAGATTGGAGACGTACTATTCGTTGCTGGTCTTTGTAGGACTTGGGTTCCTTGGTTGAATCCATGTTGATTGTTTGGAATTAGGTACATATGCATTTGTGTAATACGTGAGATGCAAGATTGGAGAGTATTGAAGTTCTAATCCATCTACGATTGTACCCCAGAATTATATACCTAGTCTTGACCAATCACAGAAACGGCTGATTAATCCAGTTCAGGGCGTGTTTCTGCGTTTCTGCATGCGCGTCTCTGATTTTAGTTTTTAGTGTAACTAGGGATTATTGTTAATAGTAGTTAGTTAAATGTGTTGTTAATACATGTAGTTAGTGAAATAACTATATACATATATGTACTTGACTTGACCTTGAAGATCAAAAAAGACATTGTCCTGACTCCACCAGTCCCACATGATCGGATCCTCCGGATTGGGTTTACCTGTTATCCGTATCTGTTCTCTTCTCTCCCTTTCAACTCCCCTACCAACACCATGGCATTTCTACGTCAGTCCTTATGGACTTTATTGGTATTGGCTGCCACAGCTCTAGCCCATGGCGGCCATGATAATGTTCCTCAGGGCGAACCTATCTCCCAAGATCCTATCGTACGTGGTACTACGCTAATCCATCTGACAAAAAACGTTAACGATTCCAGGACTCAACACTATGGACTCATATGATTCTCATGGGTTTGGCATTTGGCTTAATTTTCCCAACCGGAATGGTTCTCGGAGTATGTGTCCCTTGACTTATCTCTTTCTTCCCGTCACATTTAACAAAAAGAAAATAGATAATACGCTCCCGCTGGCACGTCCCCGTTCAAATCGTCGGCACTGTAGTCGCCGTGTTAGCCTACTTCCTCGGTCACGCTCACAAAGGCCGCCAATTCGATAAGAACCTACACGCCTCCGTCGCAAACTGGCTCATGCTATTGCTCGTCGCGCAGATCGTCCTCGGAGTCTATCTCAAACTGCACCTGGAGAAGGCGGGCCAGGCTCGTATTCGATGGATCTTCGTTCTGGCACACGGTATCGTCGGCAAAGTCATGCCCGTCCTCAGCTGGGCGCAGATGCTATTCGGCGGTATTGCAGCGCTTGGCTTCTGTCGCGGTGATCATCTCGGTCAGTGTCTGGCCCATTTCATTATGGGCTCCGCTTTCATCGGGTATGGTATTTGCTTGACTATCCTCTTGATTGTCGGGCAGTATTGGTTGCGTCGTACAGGACGCAGTCAGGAGTTCTTCGATTCCCTCGTCATCGCTGCTTGGGGATGTATTAATACTTTCACTGAGCACCGATGGGGTACCGCTTGGGTTCACAATGACCTCCAGCATACCACTATGGGAATTGTTTGGTGGTGTGCTGGTCTGCTGGGTATGTGGCTCAGCCGGACTCGCAGCGGTCGCCCTAAGCGGAACATCATTCCCGCTTTGGTTATCTTGATGACTGGCTATGCCATGTCCGCTCACCCCCAGCAGTTGATGATCAGTACTATGGTCCACTCTCTCTTCGGGTATACCCTGATGGCGGCGGGTCTGACCCGCATCATTGAGATCTCGTTCGTGCTAAAGGATAAGCCTGCTCTTTCCGAGCCGAACAGCTTCCAATACCTGACTCCCTTTGTATGTCTCTCCGATCAACGTGGTATAAGATAATACTGACTTATTTCTTTGTAGTTGCTCTATGCCTCCGGTTTCCTCTTTATGGGCGCCACCGAGGAACAGATGCTCATGCTGCACAACGCAGGCATCACCCACGTGGCCTACGTCTTGATCCTCTACAGCGTCGCTTTCATCGTCTTCCTCTGTAAGTTGATTCCCTATTACGCTCTTTTCTTTCCTAGGACGACCACTCATTCTTCTCTTCTAGTCGTCAACATCCTCCTCCACATCTACGCTGTCCACGCCTGGCCCAACTCCGAGTCCACCAACCAGGATGGACCCACGTACTCCTCTCTCAACGGGAACCCGAACGGTCGTGTGCGCTCAAATTCGCAGCAGATCCAAGATGCCGAGGCATTCGAGCTCCATGGTTTGATTTCGGACGATGAGGATGGTCCTTCTATGGGACCCCGGAAGAACAGTGATGAGGAACTTGGAAAAGAAGAGGCCCATCACTAAGGCCTTGCGATGGTTTGTTGATTCCTTTTGGAAGTATATCGTGCATTTTGTGATCTCGTGACGGCGTCTGGTTTGGGTTGGGTTCGAATAGCATTGCAGGTTCTAAATAGGTCTTGAGTTCGAGTAACTAATATTATACCTGAACAAAATTATACATAGTTTCCAATTTCATGCAAGTATCAAGTATCAATGGTTGCTCGTGTTCTATCGTACATAATGAGACCCAGATCTAAGTCTAGAGTTATTGGAACCCATTGAAAAAAAAAAGGAGATTCGTAATGATGTTCAAAGAGCTCATCTCAGTCCATTCCCCCACCATCTATCCACCTTCATTTATTCCAATTGTCCAGCCACAGGAACCGTAATCGGGTTCCTAACCGGCGGCACAGCAGCCATTTTCACACCATCATCAGGGAAGAAAGGATGAAGCGAATAAATCGGCCCAATACTCTTCTCCCCATCAAACAGCAACATGTTCTGCAGCGGCTGCTCTCTTGCCGAAAGCACATTAATGACATCCTGCGCCAGCGCACCGCCCAAAAACGCCGCGACGGGACTCAGCTCGTTGCCCAGGTTCTGCAGGAATGTCCGCAAGAACACAGAGTCCAATGTGAGAGGCTCTAGCTTCAATTCCTGGTGTCGGTCGCGCGAGAGCTTCGTGAATAATTCCAGGTCTTCATGGGTGAAGGTCGGGCGGTGGCCGAGTAGTTTTTCGAATTCCCACAGTGCGCGCAGGCAGCTAAGCAGTGGGGTTACTTGCTTACGACGCCGGGGGAGTCTTGTGTATTCTTCTGGCAATGGGGAGGTGTTTGCGAGAATTAGTGGTGAATATACCTCGCGCTTGGTGACTAGCTCGATGACCTTGTTTGGTTCTTTCTTGTTGGCATCGTTTTGTTCTTTTTTGGTGGTTATGTTGATGATGCTGCGGGTGGGTGTTTCTTGGGTTACGGGGGCCATGTTGGATTTGTTGCGCTCGATCACGAAATCGTGACTGATGAGGTCGGCGAAAGCATAGCCGTAAAAGCCGTGTAGACCGGCGGCGTAGAAGGGTCTGTTGGCTAGTCGGCAGGCGGCGTTCACGGTGGTATTGGTAAGGAAGTCGAGCTCTGTGGCGATTGTGATATCGAATTGTGCAAAGAAATCGGGTTGTTTGGTTTTGATATCGGAAGTGTCAATGTTGAGCTTGACTCGAGGGTTCATTTTGTGGATTTGCGGACCTGCGACTTGCGCGCGCTGGAGTGGCTTGTTAGTGGATGGCAATGGGATTTCTTCTCTGGTTGTAGCTCACGTTCTTTCCAATCACATTCTGTTCACTTTGTGCTTCAGCGATGAAGAATTGTGCGCCCAGGTCCTCCTCTGTGACGTTCTGGTGGTCGATTATGGTAAGTGAGCCGATACCTGCCAGGACGAGATTCTTGGCCACTTCGTTCGCGAGAGCTTTCACAGTGATAAGGAGGATGTTTGCCGATCGGATTCTAGCTGATGTTAGAATATGTGATGTTTTGCAAGCTAGGTTGCTCACTTCTCTTGTGCATGCACTCCCCACAGCCGGATCTGTCGGTCGTACAGTGCAATTTCATCTGACAAAGTTAGTAGGCGTTAGGTCAGATTCGAATGATTGACCATACCAGCACTGATTGACTGTGTATTCTCTTGCTCTACCATATTGTCGATCGAGTGGTTGAGATAAGAGTACAATCTTCCCCAGGTGCGAGCTTGGTGATTTGAAGCCCCACGGTTGTGTTTATGGGGTTTTTGATGTTGATTAAACAGTAGCGACTTGGTGAGATATGCAATGAGAGTGGAAGTTGCAAAGTTGTAGGAATCTTAGAAGGTTGCAAGGTTGGAAGGTTGGAAGTTGCCGGTTTAGATGTCATGTGACCTGGGAGCTACAATGTGGGGCCGTGGGGACAAAGAAGTATACAATTTATGTGGAAGATACTATCTCATTGATTTGCAACATGTTTATAGAATATTCCAGTTAGATAGGAGATATAGACAGCTTTACGGAAGATATTCAATATAGTATGTACGAATATAAGCAGCTTGAGTTCACGGATGTGTGTAATAGATGACTACAGGCTATAGAGGCTATATAACTAGATTAAGTCAACATGTAGAATCTATCTAATGCCTAACTTAATACCAAATAATATAAAGATGTATGTTTGTATCTTACCGACTTCTCTTAACAAATGATCTACAATATTGTAGAGCGTTTCTGCAGAATTTCTCCCTCATCATCGGGCAACATGTTTAGGTTGAAAATATGAGACTTGGCATTGCATCAAAAATGGATATCGACAAGCGTTCCAGGGGCCACTTTCGTAGCTCTAATACTTTATCATAGAGTCTAAGGTTAAAGAAAGTGACACAATTAGCCAGCAACCCATACCCGATAGAGGAGTTTACACAAGAGACCAAGTGCAGAAAGAGAGATCAATGAAAATATATGAAAATCTGTGGATTCATGCCTACAATGAAGTTGCAACTCCTAACCTTTCAACCTTCCACTTTCACTCCACCCCTCGATGATCTAATCCACCATCACGTGTTATCAACTTTGGGCAACTTACTTTGACACTCTCTCCAGGGCATCTCTTCTTACCTTAATCTTCTTGGGTATCGTCTTTTTTTCTCCTGTCAGATGTGTTGACAGTATCACCGACCCCTATCCCCTTACCCGACATAGGTAACCCCACCTCTAAAGCGGTACTAAACCTATATGATGGTATGTCTCTCATTCATATGCGCCTGACCAGTGTCTTACACCTTCTAGTCAGGGAATTACGATTACCCTCGTGCTTCTTCCTCTTCGTCCCGCCGTATATCCCGTACCAGGCCTGACGAGCGCCCTGAGGTCCTCCGTCTCCAACATCTCCGCAATTTCGTATCTGAACGAAATCGCTCCGGGGCCCACCACGCCTACAACGCTACCCTGGCCTTGGAAACATTAAATAGAGAAGTCGCTGAGCATTCTCTGGACCGAGCTCGCGATCGTCCCAACTTTGAGCAGGCCCGGGCCGACATCGATCGCCAGATCCAACAACTACAGGCCGAAACAGCTGGCCCCGCAGAGCGAATTCGGAGCATTTGGCACGACCAGTTGCGCTCAGAACGGGCTCGAACTTCGCTCTCACCGGAATCACATTCTCTTCGCCATCGCTTGCCCTGGCAAACTCTCAGACCACCGAGCCCGGACGGATCTTTATCCAGGTCATCGTCCCTCATGCCATCATCCGGCCAGTCGGGCCGCGATGGCCAAGGACGGATGAAGCGTCGGAAGCTGGACGCCGACGATAATCGTGAGGAATTTCGAGGTTTCAACTACGGTCAATATGGACAAGTAGTGCCGGGAATGCTACAAATGGAAATCGCCAGCTGCGACGGCGGAAGCTACGATCCGGATAGCGGGTATTCGCGTCCCGAGAATGTTTTGGACAACAACGCAAGTGTATACTCTACCAAAGAGGCCCGCTGCAACCTGGTCCTCTGTCATCGAGGCCTGGCCCCGTTCTGCTTGAAGAAGATCGTGATCCGAGCCCCTCAGTGCGGGTTCGATGCTCCGTATGTCCGGCAGGCGTGTCTGTACATTGGAGTGATGGCTAATCATGGGCTAATCAAACCAGAATACAAGAAGGCATGGTCTTTGTCGCGATGACCTCTGATGAACTGCTTGCCCGCACCGCCGAATACCAAATCCAATACTCCAGCGGCCGATACCGCCGACGAGGCCGCCGCAGTGGCTTGCAACCGTCCCAGGAATATCTCACTGGGTTCCGACCACCACTCCAAAACCTTGAACGCACAGTCCTCATGAGCCCACATTCGGCCGCAGTTCCGCATGCCGCCGAAGACCCGCAAGCGCAGTTCCGCATCACCACCGAGTACGACGAAAATAACGAAGATTCTGGAGAGGACGAAGGCTGGCGTTCTGCATTACTCGAAAGAAGCCTGGCCGAACAGACAGAAGATCCTTTATCGGATACTGACGAGAGCCCAAGCGATGAAGAGGAGTCTTCCGGCAGACATCAGCGCCGCCCACGAGTTGAATATGAACGGCTGGATGTTCTCAGCCGTGTCACCGAGCAGAGACTACGACGTGGCCCAAGCCTCGTACATCCAAACCCACCATCTGAGCCTGCTCAGCCAGCTGCCGAAGTTCTGAAGCCGCATGCGCGCTTCTTTATCGAGCGAGAAAAGAGCATGGTTACCATCAAATTTGATCCGCCTCCGTATGTACCATTAATATTGGATGTGGAGAACCGAATACTGACAATTCAAGATCTGGTCGGTTCATTCTCATTAAGCTGTGGAGCCCACGGGCCCATGGGAATATTGATATCGAAAGCATTATCGCACATGGGTATGCAGGTCCGCGGTTCTTCCCAAGTATCGCTGCTCGCTAGCGGTGGACACAAGGAGTTTTCCGGCGTGTTTTTTTTTTTTTTTTTTCGGATCAGAGGGATAGAAGCTTTGTTTGTTTGTTTTTTTTAGTCTATAGTTTTCGTCTATAGTTTCTCGGCCAGACTTTCTTACTAGTGCTAAGACGACGTGATGAATAATTATGATATGACTTTCCGGATTATTCTCCATTTGTCTGAGTTCTATGCAATCCATATAGATCACATTTAGATCAAAAAGTATCTGCTAACTAACGTCCTTTTATTAGAACCAGAAAGTATGGCCACCGACTAGACTGGTATCTCTAATGGCATTTTTAGGAACACTCTCCGAGTAGAAAGACGGTAGCAACGTTCGAAGACTTCACTCGGGCTATGAGGTCGGCATATGGGAGACGCGGATGTAGCCCTAATTATTTAAATGTTGCTACCTAGAATGCGTAATCTGCATGCTAGCTAGCCCAGATACTATAGGCCCTCCACAAGTACTCGATATTCGCTATCACCAAATCTAGATGCTTAAATACTTAGGTATATAGGTACATTTCCAGCAATGACAACAGTTATGACCTATACGAGGTCCGTTGCCGACTACGTCCACAACACCACAGTGGCGATGACAGCGTGAACCTATAGAACCCCATCAACACCACTAGCCTAGGCAGCATCGTTACATGCATGTCGCCCTATTAACTGCAACTTGCTGTTTGTGGAGAGGCTCAGCAGTAATGCAGCAGAAATGAGGTTCAGGTTACATGCCATGTGGCTCAATAAGCGTTGAGTCTCATCATGTCTCTCTCGGGCTAGATTCATACCGAATTGATCGACGCCAAGGTGGTTAGTGGGGTCCCTGGTGTCCCATCGGCTATGCGCATCAATAACATGCAGCTTGGTCAAAGGCAAATTGTACCTATATATTTAAAGGATTATCCCGTCGGCAAATTTTCTCACCTATCCAAAAAAAAAAAAACGATATCTTGCATGATTTGCTCTTTGGATAAGGCAAACAGGCAACGGCATTTGGGGTATCAGCATTATTAGGGCGAAATCTGCCCATCATCGACACAGTGTCACTAAACTGCACTGTAGCGAAGATGTGCTGGCTGGATTTTCAAGATCGTCAAGGACCACAAGCCATGTCTCGTCCTTATCCCCTGCTTGGCGCGGTTAGCTACAGATATATCAATGTAGAAAGAGTATGGTGATAGAAAAGCGAACCTATGAGAATAGATGATCAGAAATTCAAAGGAACCCCGAACCGGCGTCATGCCTAATTCAACAAACGTTGGGGCAAAGGGGGCCAATCTGAAACATTAGCACTAATGCACGGCTCTAGAAATGGCTGCCTCGGAAACAGTTGCCAACGTATAGTCGGGAACCGTTTTGAACCGTCTACCCATCTGAACTCCTGACCAGCGCCTCAAATTCATTATAATAGATTGACAATGTGTTAGCGTTGCAATGTGTATGTCGGACAAATATAGCTACCAGCCTGAGCTGCACTGGGCAGCCTCAAAGCATGGCTGGAGTTCCCTGCACGTGGTTGACTAGTGCGGGGGCTCTAGGGCTGGTCGAACGATTTTCATCGAACTGCGCCATATCTTCAAGTAGCTTAGGGTCTGACTGGTTTGGGGCTGGTCTGGTGGGACAATGTACACGAACGGACGGTCGTACTTTTGAAATAGCTTTAGCCTACGGGGATCCCGGACAGTGGGTTAAGTAGCCCCGCTATAGTTACATAGTAAATTGACAACGTAAACGATGAAATGGGCGCTGGGTAGCAATGTCCGGGTATGGGTGTCCGGGTATGGGGTGGGATATCGGACACAAGAAAAACAGGGCATTTTCAAGGCGCTGTTATATCCAATAACTTCCCGAGGCTTTCTTTCCCCCTGACGATGACGCGGAGAAAGACCCAGCCGTTAGCCTGTTTGGGGGGGGGCCATTAGTGGAGGTGCTAAACGGCTCAGCGCGGGGCTCATTACGCATATGCAATAGGCAGAATATGTAGAGCTGCAGCACTAGAGTCAGAAAAGTCTATCCGAGAGCGAAAGAAAAACAGAAGACAAGGAAGAGTGGATGTAAGGGAGAGAGCTCTTCCCCAGTCAGGTGTTCCCTTCCCGCTTTATTAATCTTTCCTCACTTTCTACTTCTCGGCTTCCTCCCCATCACCTTTTCTACTCTTTCTCTCTCTTCTCTCTCGCTCTCTCTCTTTTCTCGAATCTGCTTTCATACCACCTTCCTAGCAGACATCTCACCCGATACCATGCGTATCACCGTCAACGTCATCCGCCCCGAGCAGGCGGACTCGGACATCATCAACCTAGAAGTGGGCAGCGACATGTCGATCAGTCTACTGAAAAGTATTGTCGAAAGTGAAACTACCATCCCACCTCAAGCCCAACAGCTTGTCTACAACAACCAGCTCCTCCAGAATCCGGACCAAACACTGGACCAAGCCGGCATCACCGAGGGCGACATGCTAGGTGTGCACGTCACCCTCCGAGCTCCCCAATCCCAAGCCCCTCGCCCCGCTGCTTCCAGCTCCGTCGCGCCCAGACAAAACACTCAACCCCGCCCCGGCATGCCAGACCCCGAAACTATTCGTCTACATATTCTGGGTGATCCCCGCGTACGCGAGGCCGTCCGCAGGCAGAACCCGGAGCTGTCTGATGCCGCGGATAATTCTCAGCGTTTCCGTGAGGTTCTGCTTAGGCAGCAACAGGGTGAGGCACAGCAGGAGGCACAAAAGGAAGCTCGTATTGCAATGCTCAATGCCGATCCTTTCAACCCCGATAACCAGAAGGAAATTGAGGAGATTATTCGCCAGAATGCTGTTACGGAAAATCTACACAATGCTATGGAGCATCATCCCGAGTGTACGTTTTTTCTCCGTCTTCTGACTCCTTTGCTAAGCTATTGGATCGGGGATGAACTGAAAGCTAACCAACGCTGTTTCTCTAGCCTTCGGTCGCGTGACAATGCTCTACATCCCCGTCGAAGTAAACGGCCATCGTCTAAACGCCTTTGTCGACTCCGGCGCCCAGGTGACCATCATGTCCCCCGAATGTGCAACATCGTGTAACATAATGCGTCTGGTAGACCGTCGCTACGGCGGCATCGCCAAGGGTGTCGGGACCGCCCCGATCCTGGGTCGGGTGCATTCCGCCCAGATCAAGATCGGCGAGATGTTCCTGCCCTGCTCCTTTACTGTCATGGAAGGCAAGCAGATCGACCTGCTTCTGGGGTTGGACATGCTCCGTCGACACCAGGCCTGTATCGATCTCCAACGCGGTGCTCTCGTCATTCAGGACCAGGCTGTTCCCTTCCTCGGCGAGGGCGATATCCCCAAGCACTTGACTGAAGAGTTCGAGTCCGAACCTACGGTCAAAGGCGCCGATGGTGCCGAAGTGGGTGCTCGCACTGGCGCAGTCACGCATAAAGCTGAAAACAACCCCCAAGCCAATGTCACTCCCACTAATAATGCGTCTGCCTCTGGGTCCGGGTCCGGCGCATCAGGGTCACAGCCAAGAATCAATATCCGGCCTGCGCAGGCACCGCCTGCCTCGCGGTGGCCACAGGATTCGATTGCCAAGATCATAGAAATGGGATTCTCGCGTGAGGAAGCTCTCCAGGCTCTGGATATGGCACATGGAGACCTAGACGGGGCGCTCGGGTTTTTGTTTTGATCTACGGCCGGTTTTTGCATTTACATTCGAGGGGCGTTTTTTTTTTGGTCGGGATGGGCACTTGTATTAGCGAGATTTTGATCAAAGCACGTAATGATGTGTACGATTATAACGCTAGCATTATAATAGATTTTGTTTATTTTTGTCTAGATGTAACTCGGTGTGTAGTAGCGAATAGATGTTTTACTCCTGCTTGTTTTTGGGCATTAGTTTGTCGCGTAGACGGAAGACCATGTCTAGAGCCATGAACCCGCCTTTATCGTGTGTCAGTAAATCACATGTCAGACCAACCTTGCATTCTCTGTGTGTACATACCTAACGCCATATAGGGAGCATATAGCATGCTCAGCTGCTGCTTCTCGGCGACCGAGCGATCGGTCCAACTCCATACAACCACCAACGATGTCAGCGTCGTGATAAAGGCCTGAATACCGAAGACGAGGAGGTGGACGGGGACGAGGGGGTGATCTGGATGAATTGGAAATTAGTTCATTTTTGGTGATGTCATTTCTCGGTTATCTCGGGGAGAATAAGGAGTATGTAAGTCAGATTTGAGTGCATTTGATATGAATATGTATTAGATATAAGATTTGATGTATTGATGTAGGGGGGGGGGTGGGTTGGAAAGATAAATAGGATAGACGCTGATAAGGATACATGTACTCCGTATACAGTATACAGCATACCATGTATACATAGTAACATGTACGAGCACGAGCTTAAAAAAAAAAAAAAAGAGAGTAAATACCTTTAAGTAAACCCCTAACTGCCCATATCGAGATTGGGAGGTGGTACAGCAGCTCCATCCAGATGAAGACGGTGAACCATGTTGGCGGGTCTTCGAAGAATTTGTCGCGATAAGTTGTGATGTAAAAGTCACGGAGTTGCTGGGAGAGATTTGTTTGGAAGATGGTTGGTAGAAGGGGGACGGTGTCGATTACTGTGGGTGTTAGTGCAGGTATGAAAAGATCGAGGAGAGAGCGTACGGAGAATGATGGGGACATGAGTGATGAAAAATAGGAGATAGGCCAAGTCCCGTTTACGTGTGCAGGGCATTTTGATGTGCTGGGTCATATGCATAAGATCAGGGAGTGTACAATATAGGGTTGTCCTGGTTGTCCTGGTTGTCCTTTGGGGGTTGTATAGATGTGTGTGAGATGTTTTAGGGGGTAGAAAGAATCAGGTGACCACAAGGAACAATCTGGAAGTTATAGGGAACTAGTTAAATACCCTATAGTTTATAATTGCTTTTTCCTAGTATTTAGTGTAATCTTAATCTTTAGAGGTTAAAATAGTTACTATCTACTATAGATTAAAATTAAGGTACATCGTCTCACCGCTCAATTTCAAGGTGGCCTGACTTTGGAGAGCTATAGATTACTACGGATCTAAAGGACCTTGGATGCCAAATCTTCCATTTACATTGGATAAGGTAGTCATGCATACAGGGAACTTGCTAGTTCGTCTTCGATAGGTCAAAGAGTATACATCGGAAGTAGACCGCAAGATCGGGATGCCCTAATTAGCTCAGGACAGGGTGTTCTTCCTGCTTCGATTTCTCTTTTTTGTAATTGTCTTCTCATTTTTCCTGCCCTTTTTTTTCCTGCCTTTTTCTTCTTTCCTTAATTTCCCCTTTCTCCGTAAAACTTCCTAAATAGTTCTACTGGCGCCGAGGAACGGAACACCATGCCGAATCATAATCTCCGTATGCATAGATCATGGCAGATAATGCAATTGCTATTCGGCCTGCATTATGCCTTATCTTCAAAGTATTCATTTACCTAGCGGTGTAAGATCAGAGAAGCTATAGAAATTGAAATCATTTAAATAAAATAAAAATAAATAATAATAAAAAAAAGTGGGCGAACGGTAGTGGCACGGTAGTGGAAGGGGGATTTGCAGGATAAGTGGATTTTTGACATGGATTGACTCTGGAATTTAGTGAATTTCCTTCTTTTTTTTTTCCCTCTTCTCTGACCGCTGTTCATCTTCCACTCGGAGATGAAGGGAAGTAAACTAGTGTTTTACTTTGATATAGGAGTATACAGAATATATATAAAGACATTCCCATCCCCCCCCCCCCCCTGAATCCATCTTTCTACTATACTCCACTCTATACAATCTATATCTATACAATGCCTTCCTCAGCCCCCGTTCGTTCCAAACACCCTAAAAAGGAAGAACCAATCAGTTATGATATCAATATCCCCTATGTGGATGTAGATAAACAATCCAAGGTTTCAACAAAATACCCTCAATACCTCCCCTCCTGGGATCCAATTTGGTTCGATCCCCTCCAACCCTTTGAATATGAAGATCCAGCCCTACGTGTCCGCAACAAATCAAAACCAAACCTGCTCCCGCCATCCGCAAAAGTCTCCCATATCCAGCCCAGTCTAGGAACGATCGTCGAGAACGTCCAGCTCTCCTCCCTTTCCCCGGCGGGAAGAGATGAACTCGCCCTCCTCATCACAGAGCGCAAGGTCGTCGCCTTCCCAGATCAAGACCTTATCGATGCAGGCCCAGATGCCCAGGAATCCTTCATGCGCCACTTTGGTAAACCAAACTACCAGCCCGTCTCCGGTTCAATGACAGATCATCCCGCATTCCATATCATTCATCGCGATGGAAACAGAGATGAAATCACTCGTTTCTTGCAACAGCGCACAACCACCACACTCTGGCATCAGGATGTCAGTTATGAAATCCAGCCTCCCGGTTATGTCATGCTTGGACTCCTGCAAGGCCCCGAAGTCGGCGGTGATACCGTTTTCGCCGCTACCGATCTAGCCTATAAGCGGCTTTCGCCCGCGGTCACGACTTTCCTAGATGGATTGAAGGTTACCCATTCGTCGGCGAAGATGATTGGTCATGCTCGCCTGACAGGTGGCTTGGTCAGAAAGGATCCCGTTGATACCGTCCATCCGCTTATCCGCGTGCATCCTGTGACTGGTGAGAAGTGTATGTTTTTGAATGGGGAGTTTATTACGAGGATTCATGGTCTTAAGGATTCAGAGACCAAATGGGTTTTGGATTTTCTGATGAATCATTTGGTTACCGGTCATGATTTCCAGGTGCGAGTGCGCTGGCAACCCAGAACAATTGTCATGTTTGATAATCGGTCAACTATTCGTGAGTTTTATTTTTTTTTATTTTTTTCTTTGATCCTTGCTAATTATCTTGTAGACTCGGCTATTGTTGATTATTTGGATGACGATTACGGTGCCAAGGCTCGTCATATCTTCCGTTTGATTGCACTCGGTGAAAAGCCCATTCCGGTGTATGAGGATGAAGTTGAGGATGAATTCGAATAAACTGCATAATGTGATAGAATGGTCGGTGTTTCGGGTTTGATTATAGATTTTTTCTTAATTTGGATTTGGATTTAATTCGTTTTTATTTTGGTATATTGGAAGATTCATTACAATGTGTTTTTTTTTTTTGAGAAAAAAAAAACTTGTGAATTCGTTTTCATTACCTTCACGCCTTAAGAGTACATAAAACCAGAACCCGCCCAAAGATATGTCAAGTAAATCTCTGTAAATACATGACTCGCCTCAAACGCCACATTACCGTAGAATGTCGTCGATCCGTGACCGCAAGTCATGAGCAATCTCCAACTGTTCCCCACTAATGACACCGCTCTGTTGCAGGATCAGCAGCATCTCAGAGACCCGTTCGGCAACGATATCCGACCCGAAAACCATGCCGCCCAGGCGCACAGTCTCATGGAACCAGCCATTCAGCAGGTACAATAGGTCGTGTGCGATAAACCGGCGGTTGGACCCGTGGAAGGGCGCCTCGTCGGTGTAGTACATCGTCTCCAACACCGCGTACAGGGATTCATGCGCCACGCCAAGATCGATAAAGAGATCCACCACCCAGGTTGCTGGGCCGACATTACGCTGGAATTCCAGTGCATACCGCTCTAGCATGGGGACGAGCTCACGGATGGGGAAAATGGTCTCGGACATCCGTAGACGACTGCCGAGGCTGCGGACCTTGTCGATCACCGCTTCGTAAGGTTGCGGTGAGCCGTGCTGAACGGTGGCGTCATGGACCCCCTGGATCAGGTGTTGCCAGGTTGATTTGACGTCGGCCGCATTGCGATGGTCGGCTTGATAGAAGATTTGGAGACAAATATCATGGTAGCTGGCCGAATCGGCGTATTTATTGAATAGCTGAAAACAAATTAGTATCGTGTTGTTGTAAATTTGATTCCCAGGGAAAGAAATTCAAAAAAAAGGGTCCGATGGAGACTTACTGTACTAATGTCCATCACTGGTCCATCGACTTCGCGCAGGATCTCGGGTTTCCGCTCGGGGAGAATCCGGTCATCATCCTTGAGTCTTTGGAGTAGGTCATCCTGAATATTGGCCACATCAATGAGGTTCGAAATCTCTTGCAGCAGTCGCTGCCTTGACTGGCGCCCAACGTCCGGTGTGAAAATTGAAGCGTTGGCGCGGGCTTGACCAAGGTACTCAATACGGCGACTCAATGGCAACACAAAAGCACTATTGGCCAGATGGAATTGAACCTGCGCAGCCTCGAAGAATCGTTGGGACTGGGCATAGAACCGCCAGAGTAGATCAGCATGGCCCAGATCATCGTTCGACTTGCGCTGGAGGTAGGTGACCACAAAGGGCGATTGAGTCTGCAGCAAGCGATCGTTCCAGCCCTGCTCGAGGTACCAGTCGTACAAACTCGTCAGGAATACCTCATCGGTGGAATCGGAGATCACGCCATAGGCCTCGTTCTGGCGTTTGGCAATTGTGGTCAGCTGGCCATCAATGAGACCGGGATCAGATGCAGCCAATTTGTCAACCGCAAGCACGACTTTGAAGATGAGGTCGTAGCACTGCTTGCGGAAATAAAAGTATTCCTTACGGGGGTCCTGGGTAGTTGTGAGCGTCAGCGGGTGCTGGGATCCATAGGGGAAAAGGGGGATAAGCACCTGTTCGGGACGCTGATCCATGATCCAGGAATAGGCAAGGTTTGACTTGTCGGACCGAGCAGCAACGTTGAGGGCAAGCTGAATAGCACCTAAAAGAAAGAAAGACCCCCCCCAATTAGTATGAGATAGCAAAAGACCACCCAGGATTGCACAACATACCTGCAAAGAACTGGTTGGCAATGAAATTGTCCACAGCCGAAACCAGATAATCCATAGGTAGACATTCTGCCACCTGCTGGAAGAGATGCAGACTCTCGTTGAGCAAGTTGCGGCCCAATTCTGTATTAGCACCGGCCTCAGTCGCACGCTTCAGCATTTCTTGTGCCTTGAAAATCACCACATCCTCTGTACTGCAGAAACTGCCACATCGTCGTCGAAGTGCATCAGCCACGGTCTCGACGTTGGAACCCTTGGCAATGTTCCGGTTGACAATGCCCTTCACGAGTTCCTTAGCAATATCATGGCCCTTGCTGGAGCTGAAGAGTTCCTCAAAGGTGAGGCTGAGGAACTTTGCTTTCGACTCAGCTGGCAAAGTCGCCACAATCTCATCAACCCGCTCATCAAATAGAACAAGTATAAACGAGATACCTTCGATGGTGTGTGACACCAACTGAACGAGCGAGTGTAATGCACGGTGCTCGGCTTGCAGCGCCACCTCTTCTTGCTTGCTGTTTACCCGGGCAAGGGCGTCGGGGCCGTTGAGCCCATCAATAAAGGTCTTGTTCACCTTGAAGAATTCTGCCAGCGAGGAGAGATCATGCTGGACAGTCTGCAGTTTGCTGGAACTCACGGACGCGGAGACGGATTGTGCACCATTAGGTCCCTTACCCACCTTGGCAATCTTCTCCTTCCAGATAGATCGCAACAGACGGGCGATGTATAGGGCAATACCCGTGTGTCGAGGTGAGGGCTGCACTGCGTCGAGAACAGACGTTGAGCCATCCGCAATAGCATTTTCATTCAAATGAGCCCGACCACCTTGGGTGATGAAGGCCTGGCGTGCTGCCGCCAGGATGTCCGGATCGGTAATTCGGGTCAGTCTTTGGTCAGGGGAAACCTCCATACCCTGGCCACAAGCCACTGCCAGAGCAGTCGCCAGCATTTCGCTCCGTCCATATGTTCTAAGGAAATTTTGGATCTCTCCAGACATTCCCTCGTGAGGATTGCCGCTGCTGCGGAGCAAAGCCGCAAAGATATCCACGAGACGACGCCGACGAATGATATGAACTCCACCATTAGTCAGGATCGCGATCTCAGCAGCCGGGTGGTCGAATTGAACAGCCAGCTCGTTGGTCACCGGCGAAGGCGCCGAGATCAAACCAATATCCTCTGCCTTGCCTCCGAGGTCAAGGATGATAGCTGACTCAGCGGCTTTACCATTGACTGGACTTTCTTGATACTGAGCGACTCGACCAGAGTCGGGGGTTGAGATGAAAAGGGTATCAATCTTTTGTTGTGGATCCTTCGTAGTGAAACAGAAGAAATAGCCTGGGGAATATCGCTCAGCAAGACGAGTGGGTGAAAGTGTGGTAATCTGACCAGCAGAAGGTAAAACCGTGCCAAGAGGTGAAACAAGTGAGTTGGGGGATGCCACTCCGCTCACGCCGGGGGAGATATCGACAGGTGGTGTTTTGACATGCAGTGCTTGCATGCTTGTGGGGGGACTGGTGGTGGTAGAAGCAGGCGCCCAGCTGTTTGAACCTGTGGCGCTGAGGTAGATGCGATATCCTGTCACCGTTGTTGCAACTAGATGATACCGCGACGCTTCTGTAGCTGGTACCGGACTGATCGACACAATCTTGACTCTGGGGTTGAGGGTTTCGTTTGAGGTGATGATGTGCCCGATGTTAGAGTAGATATCCAGAGCGCGTTTGGTGATTGCGAGTGTCAGACTGCCCTCAGGTCCCATGTGGAATACGCGGATTGTAGATGCGGAGGAGAGTGTGTAGAGCAAGTTCCGGCTGTCGTCAAGAGCCATCTGCACGACATGTTCGGCGGCGCCTTGTGCAAGATTTGTCAGGCTCATCGAAGGCTTGAAAGCCGATAGACGCGAGCTGGTATGGTTGACTCTGCCACAGCGACCCTGGAACCACCTTTCCTCCTGTTGGTAAGTGACCTCGTGCACATCGGTGTCAGACGATCCTCCAAAGAAAATACGTCCAGTAGATGCCGATGCTGCGAAAACATTGATATCCAAGCCACGGACTGCTACCGACATCCCTGTGTGATACAAAGAAACCTGGCGACCTCCGCTGGGCGTGTTCTCATAGCCCATCCCCAGCAGAATAATATCCGCAGTCGTCGCAATGACCAGCAAATGGGTGATCGCAGGCAAGAAAACTCCCGGTCGCGGTTTGGTCAGCTTGACAGCGTTGATACTGTTAGGCTGTTCCTCGAATCCCACCAATTGCGGGTTTGGGTGTGTGAAATCCCAAATATACAACGCATTGTCAATCGCGACCCACGCGTGGTTTAATTCAGCAAACAGACCCATGCTGGTCGAAACTTGTGCGCGGTTATATTGATCGAAAATCTGGTCGGGGATGTCGTACATCTTAACTTTTTGGAATGGTGCCCATGACTGAGATATGGGGATGTTGTACTCAGACGAGGAGCCCTCTGTTTTCAGTCAGTCTTGTTCAGAGAGTATTAGCTAGGAAATCTTACGAGATAAATAGCTATCAAGGTCTGGATAACGCGACTCGCTTTGCAAGCTGCTATTGATCGTTCGCGCCCCGCGTTCCTCGGTGCTCACCGTTTGATTTTTGGTTTTCGAGGCTGCTGGAGGGAGCTTTGGCATGGGCGTCTGGGGTTCTGTCTGCAATGGAGACTTAGTGGGGAGAGGCCGCGCGGTAGCTGGCGCCGGGGTCTGGAAGTAAGCCCCAGGAAGGGGTTTCTGCGGCGTCGCCGGAGGGAGATTTGTTGGAAGAGTCGGATACGACATGGCGGCGGTTTAAGAGGGAGAAAGGGACGATCCCCCGCTAGGAATCACAAAGAAGCTGCAGTTTAGGTCGGACGAGAAAAGGAAAGTAAAAGATATGTGGGGGAATGACGATGAGAGAAGGTCTTGGGAGGAGATTGGATTATTCAAGGTCTTTGCGAAAAGCGAGAGAGTCAACACCTGGGAGCGCACAGACCAATTGGGATCTTCCGCCTTCACGTTATTGTTGACTGTCTCCCATTCCCATTGATCCCTCAATTGAACTTGTTTTCTTATTGTCTAAATTGTCAATCGAAATGTTTCAATCAATCCGTTTTTCTTCGCGCCTACCAGCTCGTCTGGTACGGTGGAATTCTACTGGTCCGGTCCTGCCACCCTTGATGGCAACTTTGCGGACTGATCTGAAAACTGCCATGAGAGCCAAAGACACCACCAGGTAGAGATCCCTTCCACTTATATTTTCAAGGTCCAGCAAGCTTATGATCAGACTAAATGTACTTCGCGCTTTGATCTCCGAGACCAACAACGCCGCCAAAACCGCCTCCCCGATTCAGACAGACATTCAACTCTTGTCGCTAATCCGGAAGCGCCTGAATGCTTCCAAAGATGCGGCAAAGGAGTTTGATGCCGCTGAACGTCCAGATCTGAAGGAGAAAGAGGATGCACAGGTTGTGGTCTTGGAGGAATATGCTAGTCAAGTCAAGACCCTCCCCATCGCCGAGATCAAGGAAGTGGTCATCAACGAGATCGCTGCTATGACCAATGCCAATACGAAGCTCAACCAAGGAATGGTTCTCAAGGCTCTCTTTGCTCCGGGGGCCCTCTGGATGGAAAGCCAGTGGACCGGAAAGAAGTTGCTACCGAGGTGAAGAACGCGCTCTCTTGAGCTTACATTTTACCAGATTGTATATTAGTGTCACAATAGCCTCATTCAAGGGCATTCCAATCTCATTTATAATTCACACAAAGAATGGATCCCAAACTCCTCACCAACGCCAGCCTAAATGGATCATGAGCAGAAAAAAGCTACACCTCCAAGAGATGTCATCAGAACACCCAACCACCACCATCGGTCTGGATTGATCAGCTGTTCTCTCGCAGTCAGCTGGGATCCTGACGTTAATAGCTCTCGCTTTCGTTTATTCCCGGTTGGCATGGGGTTCAATGTTGTGGTAGGGAGCATCTTTGGTGGCTGGTAGGCGAGGAACATGGGATTGACGACCGAGCCATCAGCCCTGGTCAAATCGAGGCGTTTAATGCGATTGAACTTGTCAACATCCACGGTGAATCCCTGTGTGCTGTCAGAAAAATCTGGCGGAGAAAGAAAAACGAAAGAGTTGTACCTTGAACTCCTCGGTGGTGTTATATCGTGTATATTGACCTGAATGCTTCCGACAGGGGTCGGACAGTAGCTGACGACCATCGACAGCAATTGGAGTCAATACCAAACTTCCGTTCCCAAACACGGTATAAGCCCCATGTTGCCATTGCATTATCCCTCCGGGGCATGATGGGTCGGTGGCTGTTCAATATTAATATGGCGTCGAAATCTATATCCATGGTGTACTAACGATTTGAGATTGCCCGATAGTATGCGGATTCATAATTTCCATCATCGTCAAATGAATATGAAATGCCCGTTAGATTCGGCTCGAGCAGCTTGTCGTTGAGCGGATCGTAGAATCCCTATGCACGTTAGTCTCAAGTTGTATACTATATAGTAGCTCCACATACTGGACCAGTAAGAACATCACGAGATTTGGTAGTCCATGTTCCAAACAAGTCATTCGCATTTGCCAAAGCGGCTGTGACTAGAAGATAAATCAAAAACATCTTAGTTGACAAAGGGAAAATGTACAGAAAGGGAGTATTTGAAGGGCGCCCTTTATTGAGGTGGAGACAAAACATTCCTGGAATGGAAAGGGTTTTGGTTTGGTTTGTATAAACATTTAGTTACGAATCAGATATACACTGGTTCTGTAGTGTAGTGGTTATCACTCTGGTTTTTGATCGATCGGATCATTAGAAAATTACCAGAAACCCCAGTTCGAACCCGGGCAGGACCTTTACTTTTTTTCGCTGAACCACTTGTATGTTCATCAGATGTCTACATTTTTTATTTTTTTTATTTTTTTTTAACACATACTATATCGCAATGTTATAACTAAACAAAATAATATTAATAATTAGCTATAGAAGTAAGCTAGGAGTGGGAATAATATTACGAAGACTCCCTAGGCATACTGGGATTAATATTATGACTCTACGGGAATATATACCAAGGCGGTAAAAAGCATAAACCGGAGGACCTTCTACATATAACCAGGGACCTCCCCCGCGGATTACTCTGCTTATATTTCCCCGTGGACTTTAGAATCATCTACAACCATCCTAACAGGATGGCGTTCCAGGCTGCAAAGCGTGAGCTTCGCAAGAGGATGAGCTCAACGCTGCAGAGTCTGTCTGCAGCTTCAATAAGTCAACAATGTCAGATTGAATGATGGCCCTTGAGTTGCAAGACTGTGCGTGCTAACCTGTCCCAGCTAGCACGGCAACGGCCAAGTTCTTATCACTGCCTGAATATCAAAACGCCAAAAGTATCGCCGTATATCTGTCTATGCCAAACGGGGAACTTTCAACAACAGGAATCGTAAAGGATGCTCTACAGCGCGGAAAGAATGTCTACATCCCGTACATCCACACCCAGGACAAAACATCCATCATGGACATGTTCGCCCTCGGATCCATGTCCGAGTTTGAGTCATTACAGCCGGACAAATGGGGAATCCCATCTCTCCTAGCTACGCAAATTGAAGGTCGACCGAACGGATTGACACAGGGCTTGGATCTTATTGTCATGCCGGGTGTGGCCTTTGACCATGGGTTCCGACGACTTGGTCATGGCAAAGGGTATTATGATCATTTTCTAACGCGATACTCAACATTGACCCGCAAAATGCCATTCCTTGGTAAGAGCCCCAGAAAAGAAACAATCCGTTTATCCCCGACTGAACTCCATGGTAGTTGCCCTTTCTCTTCAAGACCAGTTACTCTCCGAGGATATTCCCGTGGTGGAGCACGACTGGTTGATAGATGCGATCGTGGTTGGTGATGGTCAATACTTGGACCGCAGGGTGTAGCGCAAATTGAAAATAGAAAAGGAATAGCGAAAATTCAAACAGCCTGGATCAGAGAAACATTGTCTCCCTTGAGGAGAATCTGGCCTGTTGCGCATTAGTTAGCTGTGTTCTCGTGGGACCCCGGTTTCAATTTCATCGTACCTAGCGGCCGGCGCTTCTCTTCTTCTGTCTTGGTTGCCAGACGAACTTCAACGGCATCATCAATGACCAGGTTCATGAATTCATCGAAGCCCTAGCACAGGTTAGCTCAGATGACAACTAGAACGACATCCCGTAAAGAAACACATACACGGATCTTCCCCTCTATCCGGAAGGCGAGCTGTTCATACAGCCAGACTGAAACAGTGCTGCGCTTCTGCAGGAGACTGAAAATGAAGTGAATCGGAGCCAACAATGTCTTGCGGCCTGCCATGATGTGCGGTTATGTCGAAAGTGATAGCTGTCACACGGGAGACGAGGCGAAGAAAGCTCTGGCGGGCCTGGCAGTCGTCCCGTGATTTGATTACCGTAATACGGTTATCTCGTCACGGCCACCCCATCCCACCTTCAACTCCCCCTCTTCGAAACCGTTCGCCTCGTCAGATGCTGATACATTTTTGATACATTGCTGAGCCTTGATTAATCCATTTAGTTCAACATGGCCAGCAAGGAAGCCGGGCAGGCATTCGCCCCGGTCCTGGCGGCCGTCGCGACAATGCAAGGAAATGTGTCTAGGACTGAGAAGACTCAGGCCCATGAATTCCTTGAGAAGTTCCAGAAATCGGTATGATTCTTTGCCTTAGAATTGAGTGGGATTGTTCGCTGACCTTGTGTTTATAGATTGAGGCCTGGACCACAACCCACGCTCTATTACAGTCCCCCGATGTGCCCGTCGAAGCCAAACTATTCGCCGCGACCACACTGAAAGGAAAAGTAAGGGTATTCTTGCCTGAAGATTTTCGCCGTTTCTAATTGCGCAGATTATATTTGATCTCGATCAACTTCCCCCGACTCAGTATTGGCCCTACGAGACTCGGTTCTCAACCTATTGGTTGCATTTGCGCCGGGCCCGCGCCCTATCCAGACCCAGTTATGTGTGTGCCTAGCCAGTTTGGCAATTCAGATGGTCACATGGAAAGATGTGCTGGCGACTGTCGGAGCAGTGCTAGGAAGCAGTGCAGGGGACTGTGTGCTGGAGTTCCTGAAGATTTTGCCCGAAGAAGTCACTGAGGGTCGCAAAATCAATCTCAGTGTATGTTTCGGCATTGACGTTCATAAAGGTCCAAGCTGACATTTACTAAAGGAAGATGAATTGTTTGCGAGAACCAAGGAGCTGCTAGAAGACAACGCGGAGCAGGTCATGCAGCTGATGATCCAATATGCCCAGTCGTCGCGTACGTATTCAACCACCCCGTTCTATCGAATTACGTATGTAGAATTCATAACTGACCACAAACAGCTGCTGCCGCAACCAACCCCCGTCTCCTAGACTGCATTACTTCGTGGCTACGTGAAATTCCTGCTGCCAAGGTTGTTGAGTCACCTCTCATGGATGTTATCTTCAAAGCGTTGGACAACGACATATCCTTTGACGCCGGTGTCGACTGCGTTTGCACGCTTTACCGCGACACAAAGGATGTGGACGAGTCATTGTCCGTCATTCAAGCCCTTTATCCCCGATTGATGGCACTGCGCCCAAAGATTGCCGAAACAGCTGAGGCTGAAGATTTGGAGGCTTTCAAGGGTGTCACACGCATGTTTGCGGAGGCAGGCGAAGCGTGGGTTGTCCTCATTGCACGTCTGCCGGGTGAGTTCCAGGGACTCGTTGAGGCGCTTCTCGAATGTTGCGCGCGGGACTGGGAGCGCGATGCCGTGTCTTTGACTTTCATTTTCTGGTACGAACTGAAGCAATATATTACTCTGGACCGGTACACCGACGCTCGAGTCGCCTTCCAGCCTATCTTTGCCCAGTTGGTCGACATCATGGTGAAGCACCTCGAGTTTCCCAGCCCGGAAGACGGCGAGACCGAAGATTTGTTTTCTGGAGACCGCGAGCAAGAGGAAAAATTCCGTCAATTCCGCCATGCAATGGGCGATGTCCTCAAGGACTGCTGTGCCGTTGTGGGTGTGAATGATTGTCTTGCTAAAATCTACCAACTGATCCAGCAATGGGTTGGCAAGTATGCATCGCAGGCAAGCAATGAGCATGTTCCTCATTGGCAGGAACTGGAGGCCCCTCTGTTTGGTCTCCGCGCAATGGGCCGCATGGTCGACCCCTTGGAAAGCACTATTCTTGGAGAATTAATTCCTTTGATCGTTCAGATTCCTGACCAGGAGAAAGTGCGGTTCCAGGCGATCATGGCACTAGCACGCTACACGGAATGGACAGCTAACCACCCTGAAACATTGGAGGCCCAACTTAACTATGTGATTTCCGGTTTCCACCATTCCTCCCAAGAAGTTGTGCAGGCCTCTGCTCTTGCCTTCAAGTTTCTGGGAACAGACTGCCAGAAGTTGCTTGGTGGCCATATTACGCAGCTGCATGCTTTCTATGAGTCGGTTCTTGACAAGCTGAAGCCCACCAGCCAAGAGGAAGTCACCGAAGGTGTTGCCGCAGTGGTTTCGGTGCAGCCCCATGATAAGATCTACGATTCATACAAAATGTTCTGCGATCCGATTATGGCTCGCATTATGAACCTTGCGAATAATGCGCAAACCGAAGAAGGCCAGCGAGCCGTGGCCGATCATTTACAACTGATCACTATCTTTGTGCAAGTGGTGACTCCGATTCTTGCACCGGGAGAAGAAAACCCTGCCGTCAAATACTGTAGCGAGGTTCTGCCTATTATGGCCACGATTGTTATGAACTTTACGTCTTCTACGCCTATTCTCGAGCGAGTGTGCCGATGCTGGCGATACATGATCATTTCTTATCGCACTGGAATGATCCCTCTTCTGCCGACTCTGGCCCAGAGTATCGCGAACGGATTCCAGGCCTCGCGCGAGGGCTGCTTCCTCTGGGCTACGGATGCGGTGGTGCGTGAGTTCTCAGATGGTGCCGAGTATGTGGACCAGGCCACCAGCGATGCCGTTTTCCAGTTCTATGAGCAGCAGGCCCTTGCTTTCCTGCGGATCTTGAACGATCTCCCCCCTCAAAATCTGCCAGATGTGATTGAAGACTTCTTCCGTCTCTCCTCGAACGCTGTTCGATACTACCCTAAGAAGTACATCACCTCGTCCCTTGCCGTTCCCATCTTCTCCGCCGCCCTCAGTGCTCTCACTCTTCAACAAGTTGACCCTCTCATCGCTACGCTTCATTATTACCGGGATCTGTTCAGCTTTGCATTCGATAAGCCTATGGTCTCCCAGTTCACCAGTCCGGAAGGCCAGCCTTACGTTACCCCGCCTGAGGTTCGCGAGGCCGTTAAGGCATTGATTATCTCGCAAGGCCAGCCTTTGGCGCAGCGTGTGTTGACGGGCATGATGTTCACTTTCCCAGGTGACTGCTTCGCTGATGCGTCGGGAGTATTGATGACGATGTTCGAACTGCTCCCCCAGGAAACTGGGGCATGGCTGCAGACCACACTGCAGATGCTGCCGACTGGCACTATGAAGCACGGCGAAGCCGAGCGACTTCTAAAGACTGTCTCCGAGAAAGTACAGTCAGGGGACACCCGCAAAATCCGTGTTCTCCTCCAAGGTTAGTCCTCCTTCCCCTTGTTCTTTTATTGCCTCATCTAACCCCACGCAGACTTCACCAACTCCTATCGCCGCCGCAATGTAGCCCCACGCGATGGCCTTGGGCGCCTGGAGGCCACTCGATTCCGATTCAGCGGATGAAAATGTCACTGGAAATTCTTCAGTGCTGATCGGCACTCAAAAAAAGAGAAACCCACGGAAGCATTGCGCAAAACCAGGCGTCAGTTCTTTGCTATTAACGTGCCATGTGGTACGATACACGATGGGATGGCATGAACTCGGTGTGATGATTAATGACCTGCTGGTACGCCGGCACTGACCAGATCCTTTCTGGCTTTGACATTGTTGCCCCTTCTGGTATTGTACGAGCTCGACCTGTATCTAGGTATTCAATAGTCCGACTCATTTCTGCATTGAGATGCGTCCAGATGTCTTTGGCGCACTTTCTGTATATGGTCATTTGATTACGAGTAATGAATCTATTGGGCATCAATAATCCATTGGCATATATATTATATTTATTGTGTAGGTGTTTTATGTTTTTAGGATAGTACGGGATCTACAATTATATAGGCTAACTCCAGGTACGGAGTATAGAAAGAGATTATACAGATCATTCCGAACAGTATATATCACTACTATAGAGCGTATAGACATATTAGGAAAGACTTGAAGTAGTATAACTATTCCTTACATATGATATACTTTACTATACGAGATATACTATACGAGATATAACTCAGACTCACCTGGGTCATCTCCACCCCACCGAGATCTCCGCACTTCCTCCCCGGACAACCTTCTCCTTTGCGCTTCATACTTTGATTATTTTCTACTCTTGGACCTCCTTCCGACACATTCTTCAGATTCCACTAGTGATCGTCGTGCCATGGCATGAAATAAAATGGAGATCGACGGTCAACCCTCGAAGAGACGGCGACGCAGTCGCAAAGTTCTGTCCGATCGCAAGTTTGAATGCACCTTCGAAGGCTGCGGGAAGAGCTACTCTCGTGCTGAACACCTGAGTCGCCATGCGCTCAACCATACCCCGAAACAAATCTATCGCTGCGACTTTCCCAACTGTTTCCGATCCTTCGTGCGACAGGACCTCTGTACACGCCACCGTGAACGTCACACCACCAGCGGTTCCCAGCTCCAGAAACGAGATAATTTCACCGAAAATGACACCAAAACTTCCTCGCCTTCCTCGCCTGCAATCACCGCACATGAATACTATGTTGACTCGGAAGAGTCCAAACCACCCGTGACAACATACCCCCTCACCACTGGAGTCGATAGCAATGGGATACCGGTGGATCAATACTCGGATTTCCCGGCGGTGCTGGACCAACCCGATAATCTGATCGACCTTGACTCCATGTCCTACCCGATATTTGGCGGGGAAACCTATAACCGATCACCATTCGCCATGGCGGACGACTTTGCAGCGTGGCTATTCAGCGAGCCACTCACACCGTTGGGCTATGGAATGGTACCGCTTGTTCAGAACCAGTTTTACGTGAATGAACCTGCATATAGCAATGACAACTTCTGCTCCGTGATTCCACAGCATCCGATGAGCGTGACGAGTATTCTGGACTCGGGAGCTCCACCGGCTATTATATCGGAAGGAAAGCGTCAAGAGCTGCTGCACTTGATGTCAACTCGATTCAATGAGTCGGCGTATGCGATGGGTGCTAAACGCAAAGACGCGCTGATGGACGGGGATTTGAACAATGACCGACATGTCTTGAGCTTGCGCATGATGCAGTCGTACATTGGATCTTATTGGTACCACTTCCATGCACAACTTCCAATCTTGCATCAGCCGATGTTTAGCGCTGATCGTACTCCGAATCTATTACTACTAGCGATCATGGCGATTGGGGCCGCAACGTTGGATAAGATTCATGGCCAGTCTGTCACCGAAGCAGCGGCTGAACTGGCTAGCTTCATTGCCTGGCATTTGCGTTGGGAAATATTCATGGATGCGGACTTTCGGCCGCCAGCTGGGCTCTGGGTGTTCCAATCTCTGTTACTACTTGAAGTCTACGAGAAGCTCTTTTCTACACGCGCATTACATGAACGCGCACACATCCACCACGACACAACACTCACGCTTATGCGTCGAGGTAGTTCGCTCATCGCTAATCCTTCATTTGCCACCCCGGAAGCCAAAGAAGAAGACGAGTCATGGGCAACCTGGATCAAGACTGAAGCGACTCGGCGCGTGGCATTTGCCGCCTTTGTGTTGGACTCAACGCATGCCACTATGTTCGGCCACTCGGCCAAAATGGTGGCCCACGAACTGCGGCTGCCATTACCATGTGACGAGGCGCTGTGGGCTGCAACCAGCGCCGCCGAGGTCGCTCGCGTGCAATCCAGTCTACAATCGCACGGTGTGCGGCCAATTATGTTCCTCGACGGCCTCAAGCGCACACTCAATGGCCAGCCCGTTCGGACCAACGCATTTGGGCGAATTATTATCATGTCGGGCTTGCTGAGCGTCTGCTGGCATCTCAACCAGCGAGACCTGCAGATCAGTTCGCTTGGTGTGGGCCAGACCCTCGGCGGACGAGATAAGTGGCGGACAGCACTTCTTCGGGCGTTTGATAACTGGCGTCGCGACTTTGACGAAGCCCTGGGTCCGTCGACCACATGCGAGTCCCGCAACGTACTGCACGGGCTGGCCCATATGGGCTCCCATGTCGATATAGCCGACCTACAGATCTTCGCAGGTGCTGGTCGGTTAATGGGACGGTCTATCACAGCGCGTGACTACTCCGCTGCACGAGAAAAGACCGAGAAATGGGCGACCAAGGCTTCCGCACGGGATGCCACGTTCTACGCGCTCAAGTTCCTATGTTCCTGTTTCTTCGACCCGACCACACAGCCTGGAGAGTATGCTGCGCGCGATGACTACCTCTTAAACCGGCCGTGGGTGATGTACTTTGCAGCGCTGGTGGTATGGACTTATGGGTTTGCGCTGGATGGACCCTTGCGTCCACCCCCTATTCTCCTAACAGTGGCCGACCGAGAACGCGACATGCAGGGGTTTTTGCATCGCGTGGGTGAAATCCAGGAACCTCACGAATTGGAGGCTATGCGCGGGCGCAATGGATGTCTCGGTCTGTTAATGATTCTCCGAGACTCCTTTGCCAAACCACGGTGGGAGTTGTTGGGAGAGGCGGCGCAGCTGCTGGACAGCTGCATCGCAAAGCTGCAGTCGTAGCATGTATGATGTGTTTATATACCAATGATTATGTTTCTATTATTCTGAACCTTTGAAATGAAGTACAGAGTATGCACTATCGAAGTATACAAGTATACAAGTATACGCCCCCTGAATACCGTAGCGTTGCCCTAACAACCGCCGATCCCACATCCAGTTACCCCCCAACCTTCACCTCTCAATCCGCATTTTTGTTTCCAATCTCCAATCTCCAATTTCAAAACTATCCAACCAAAATGGTGAGTTCTCAAATTCCTCAATGTTGATGCACTTCCTATTCAAGCGGTCCTACCGTCACCCCTTCCCGCCTATGTAACCACGGAATTGGCCCCCCCCCCGATTCCCACCCCCTCTACAACTGTATCATTAAGGCATTACCGTCGAGCTCACTTTCATCTTCATCATGGCTAATATACACGACCAGGCCTCTACAAACTACAAGGAAGCGTTCTCGCTCTTCGATCGCCGTGGTACCGGCCGTGTCGCTGGTGACCTCCTCGGTGACTTGCTCCGCGCTTGCGGTCAGAACCCCACGCTGGCTGAGATTAGTGACTTGGAGAAGTCTGTCGGTGGTGACTGTATGTTTTGATTCTTACCTTGATAGATGTTCTTGCGCCTGTCTATCGAAAGTAGAGGAATCCCTGGCTAATTCTCTCTCTCTCTCTCTCTCTCGCTCTAGTTGACTTTGACTCCTTCCTGAAAGTCCTCAACCGCCCCGGTGGTTTCCGTGAACCCGGCGAGCCTGAGGAGTACTGTCGTGGATTCCAGGTCTTTGATAAGGATATGACTGGGTTTATCGGCGTTGGACAGCTGCGCTACAGTATGATTTTGCCCCGCAAGTTGGATGCGCTTGGAAGGGATATCGCTAATATGACACTTGCAGTTCTCACAAATCTTGGCGAGAAGATGTCTGATGATGAAGTCGATGAGCTGCTCAAGGCTGTTGACACTAGCTCCGGCGAGATTAACTACACGGGTATGTTTGGCTGTGGGAGTCCAGTGTGGACTATATATATGGTGAATTACATCTGCTAACTCCCTCCAGATCTTGTCCGTACTATCCTCGCCAACTGATACCCCGATATGATTAACGTTCGATATGGAAATGGCTACGGCTTGAGGGATTGATATTCGGCGCGTTGGAACCTTCGTCTTGTATGTTTTTATCAAATACACTGTATTATTTTGGTCCGGGGTATCTTAGAGTGTAAAATACACATCTACATCTGTACGTAGATTGTACATCTAAACAGCCCACTCCCTCCATTCCCTCTCCCCAACCCCCTCGCCCCCCAGCTTCTCCGTCTCCACAACAGCCCCGGGAAGAAGGTAAACAGCAGGCGGCCGTTCCTCCTCTTCTTCATCTTGCCTCGTCATTCCCCGATCCCCAGCAGACGGCCAATGCAGCCGATCTAGATAATACCCCACAACCACCTTGCACCGCCCACATCTCAAAAGAATCCTCTTCTCAATTCCGTCTTCGCGTCGGATAATAGTCGCCCGTCGGTCCGGGATCGTAGTGGCCAGTAAGAGCGTCGTGTGATTAGAGGCGTGTCTTGTTTTGCGTGATGACGTCTCTGTTGTCTCAGCTTCTTCTTCGAGTTCGGCTTCTATATCCCCATCTATTGAGCTCTTGCGTTCGAGTGGTAGGATCAGTGCTTTGTCTTTGCCTTCGCCGCCGCGTCGTGGGAGTGTGCTTATGTTGCGTGTTGTTGCTAGCAGGAGGTGGTTGCAGAAGCGGCAGTGTTGGGTTTGGATTGGGAGGCGTTGGTCAGTCATTTTGAGGTTGGTTGTGTTGTGTTATGATTGTTTATTGACAGATGCTTTTGACCCGAGGAGCGGCAGAGACAGAGCTGGTGCGCACTGGCAGATCGATTGCTATGTCGGTGATGCGAGTCGAAAGCTGGGGTCTTGGTTAGTCTTTTGCGCGGGGTTGAGTTGAAATTAGCTTTCTGTTGGAGGTGGCTCAGTAAGTACTTACAGGTAAGGTGATTGGATTGAGGTATTTAATCCAAGACTCTGTGTTGTCTTGTATGCCAACGTTCTACAATGAGGCAATTAAGAAAAAGAGAGCTGTTGCAGAGAATTGCAGAATGGCAAGGCGGTGTGCTTATCAGTATATCAACAGTGTGATGTTTTAGGCAGCACTTTCAACCTTGGAAGATTCCAATGTTAGCTAGTTACAATATAACTAACTAGCTAGTCCAAGTTAGAGGAATTATCAACATGTTGCTTGGCATTCATGAGCACAAAAGATGCATTCGTATAGCTCTGATATAATTTAATAAAGGTATAGTGTAAAGCCAGTCATAAGCTCTGATGGTTGTTAAATGCTGCGCACCGGTTTATGCCAGTCCCAGGTCCTTATAGAATGCATCGGTCTGAGGCTCACGGCCCAAGAACTCAGTCAGAGTCTTCATCTCATCCTGGCTACCACCCTTCTCCAGAACCTGGTAGCGGTAGCGACGGCCAGCAGCCTTGTTCATGGGATCGTCCTTGAAAACAGTGTAGAACATATCGGTGGAGTAGACTTGGGAGCTGCAGAGGGGAATCATCAGTATTTGCACAACATTGAAACCAATACAATCAGCTTATAAACTTACCTCAGGTATCCGTAGTATCCAGCGTCGTAACCTCCGATCAAATGTCCGAAAGTTGCCTCGCCGTGGCCCCACTCGTTACCAGCGCCCAGAGCTTCCGGCCCGTCCATCTGGGTAATCTCCTGGCGGAGACGGTTGTATGTCGCAGATAGAGGAAGAGCCTCAATGTCAGCGTGGGTCTTGGGTTCGTGCACGGTCATGTCGAAGATGCCGAAGTGCAGTTGGCGCAAGTTGAACAGGGAGTCGTTGACGTGTTTAGTGCGGATCAGGTTCTCAATCACATCGTCAGGAATACGCTCTGATGGCTGGCTGGTAGCCTTCTCACCCTGCTGGGCCTCCTGCCAGCTAGCAAGGTACTCTGGGGAGAGAGTTGAGTAGTGTCGGCTCAGAGAGCGCAGCTGCGAGGGTGTCCAGCACCAGTTCTCCAGCATCTGGCTGGGTGCCTCAACAAAGTCCCGCACAGTGCTGGTGCCATGGAAGCGGGAGTAGATGGTCCGGGACACAAGATCGTGGATGCCGTGGCCTAGTTCGTGGAAGAGGGTCACAACCTCGTCGTGCTTCAGCAGACTAGGCTTCTTGGGCTGGGGCTTGGTGAAGTTGCACACCAAGGCGGTGGCAGGGAATCGGCGGTTACCGTCCTTATCAACGAAGCCGGGCTGCAGGTTAAAGTTGGCCGCATGGCCATACTTACCCTCGCGAGGGAACAGGTCCAGGTACAGGTATCCAACGAACCCACTGCCCTCGCCCTCATCGTTCCAGACAGTGTACACTTGAACATCCTCGTGCCAGACAATGTCATTGCCCTGGCCAGTTGGGGCAATGGCTGCTCGGTCCTCGCCAATGATCTCAACAAACTCCAGACCGAATAGCTCCTCGAAGATCTTCAGCATACCCTCAATGGTTGTCTGCAAGGGGAACCACTCAGCAATAAGCTGTTGGTCCAGCGAGTAGTCCTTCTCAAGCATAAGACGGTCATAGAACCGGTGGTCCCACAGGTAGTAGCGGCCATCAGCCTTAGGGTCCGTTGCGTTCTTCAGATCCAGCAACTTCTGTGTCTCCTTCTTACCGCCCGCGGTTAGTCTGTCCCGCAGATCACCCAAAAATTTGTTAACGGTCTCGGGGGTCTTGGCCATCTTGTCCTCGATACGGAAGGCAGCGTGGTTGGGGTAGCCGATCAGACGGGCTGCCTCGTCACGGAGTACAATGGTTTCCCGGAAGAGGGGCACGTTCTGGTTGCACTTGTTCTCGTTGGCGATCATGACTTGGCGGCGGATCTCGGGGTCAATGGCGTATTTCATGGTAGGGAAGAGGTCGGGGTACTTGAACGACAGCCAAAGCTTGCCGGCGTTCTCGCCCTCGCCCTTCTTCAGGCCATCTAGAACGTCCTTGGGCACACCAGCCAGCTGCTCAGGGGTAAACCAAATTCCGCCGTTCTCCTCGTTCAGGTTCTTCTGGAATTCAATGCTCAGCTGGCTCAGCCTCTTCTTGATTTCCTTGAAGCGAAGCCGCTGAGGGCCGGCGGGCAGACCAAGTCCATTGCGGACAAAGTCCTTGTGTTCCTTCTCCAACAGACGGCGTGACTCCGGGTCGAGAGACTCGTTGCGACGCAGTACAGCGTCGACCAGACCAAAGACATCCTCACGCATGACTGCCTCAATAAAGAACTCATCCATGAGCTCTTCAGCCTTGGACGAGGCATCCCGCAGCTTCGAGTCGGTTGAGACAGCCTGGTAAAATCCCAGGATGTGTGACTCTAGTCCCATCTCGTTGTCATCTTGGGCAAGCGGGCGGATAACATTGGCAAAGGTTGCGGCTTCGGGCTTGACCTCCGCCACCACCTTGTCCTGAATGGCACGCGAGCTCTTGATCAAACGTTCGGCATCCGCCACCACTGACTGTGGAGTGGCCGTAAAGATAGGGGGGCCTGGGGTGGCGTCCGAAGGTGAGCGGGGGCCATGCTGGAGGTCGTCAAGAGTCGTTTTGGTACGTTGGTACGTAATTGGCCCAGCACAGATGAGAGGCGGGCGGGGATACGGAGGAAGGGCGCCACGATGAGGATGGCTAAGAGAGCAATGACAAGATGGACACGAGAGGTTAAAGTAATGATGGGCGGTATTCGACGTGTGAAGGGGAAAGAAGGAGAGATGAAGTTGTCAGGTGATCTAGAGCTACCCATGATTTGCGGGGACAGATATCTACACTGCCTTGGCAGTTGTGTTTACAAAGAGAAAGAATCAACATTGACCAAATGACCCCTATTAGTAGGCTTGTAGAATTATAGAATTGCCTACAGATAGATACAAACACAAAAATCTTTCAGGGCTAGATGATCTGTCATATATTATGACCTATAGATCATTTCTAATAGTTAGCCATAGTGCTATGCACGTTGACAGAATCCACATTTCCCTATGTAGCTACGGAGTACAAAGAAGGCCCATCGAACTATCACAAAGCCCCAAGGCGAGTGATATCCATATACATAAAGACAATAATGACATTGGGAAGGATTGACATGTGAAGGCCAAGCGCCCCGCACTGGGCATTTTCTTCAGATCCAACCTACAGCCTAACCTCTCAGTCTACATCCAACAGAAGATTTCAAAAGTTCCAGAGTATATATCTATGAGGATGAAAATTCGTTTCTAATTCATGATTATCTATGAAGTGCGTCACAGGTCGCTTTTGATGAAACAAACAAAGAAAAAACGCCAACACCGACCCTACCCACAAATGCAAAACATGTCATAAAAATTCAGTTTAAGCTGCATCTGCAGTAGGGATCGGCTCGGGCATCTTGGTGACCTGTTGACCGGCCCGGATAATCCGCTGGCCTGTCTCATCACGCACATACTCGGAGTTCTCCTTCTGGGCGCGCTTCCAGATCTCAACCTCACCACCGCCACGGATGACTCCAACACGCATGGTGGAAAGCAAGTTGTGAGCACCATTGGAGTGGTAGTAAACACCACCGTTGAACATGGCGGTTGCGTCCTTGCCAAGACCGGACTTGATCATCGCCTTGCCACCGGGGTGGTCCTTGATGAAGTCGGTCACGTCGTGAACAACACCGGCGATGGAGATCAAACCACGGCCGTTCTTGGTCTGCTCGACATAGTCATCCCACTCCATGACGGGAAGCTGGTCGAGGGGAGTACCCCAATCGAGCTTGGCGCGCTTCTGGTCGATCTTCTTCTGCAGCTGTTGGACGCGGCCCTTCTCGATCTCGTTGGAGCGGAACTGCTTCAAGTCATAGGCGAGGCCGAGCTGCTTCCATGACCAGATGGTCCACTTGGTGGGGTCGTACTGGTGCCACTCAATGGCGTTACGGTAATCCGAGGGGAACTCGTGGTGGAAGTTGTGGTATCCCTCGCCGAGAGTGACCAGGGCGGTGATGATGTGATCACGGGGAGAGTTGCGGTCGTCGAAGGGCTGGTCGCCGAGCCAGTGGGCCAGGGAGTTGACGCAGAAGGTAGCCTGTTGAACGAAGAAGATACGCAGAATACCTGCGTACACAAATCCGCCGTACCAGTCGCCCCAGCCAAGACCGGCGACGAGCATAGGAACGATCAGGCCCATGAAGAGCACGACCTTGATATAGTTGCGGTGCTGCCAGACGACCACGGGATCTTCGTTCAGATCGGTGATGTCGGTGCGGCCAATACGCTTGGGGTTCTGCTTCATGACCATCCATCCCAGGTGAGAGTACAACAGTCCCTTACGAACGGAGTAAGGGTCCTTGTCGGTGTCGGTGTAACGGTGGTGAGCACGGTGGTCACGAGACCACCAGCGGATGGAACCTTCGACGGCACCGCCGCCGACCAGAGCAAGCCAGATACGGAGAGGCAAAGTGGCGGAATAGGAGCAGTGAGCCCAGAGACGATGGTATCCTGAATAATGGAGTCAGCTCATGTTCGGTGTTCAGATCCAAAAATTCAGAACTACTTACCCGCTGTGATTCCCAGTCCAGTGAAAAAGTAGTAGATGACTGCCCAGATGGCGGTCTTCCACTGCAGAGGCACCCAGAAAGCCTGGATACAGCCGGAGATGGGAACGCCAATGATGAAGGCGACATTCAACCAGTTGACATGTTTGTACCAGTTCTGGCGGGTCATTTGGGTATCGGCAATGTGCACCTTCTTGGTGTCAGCCGCCCGAGGGCGTGAAGCATCGGGCTTGGACGACATGATGGGGATGTGGTAGAAGGGAACTTCAATCCAGGAGGACCAAAGGGTTTTTTATACTTGGGCCCACTTGGGACCAACGTTGGGGAGCCGGGGCACTGATCGCCAACGTAGATGGGGTAAATAGGGCTAAAAGACGAATCAAATGAAAAGCAAAGATTGAAAATTACAAGATCCCGAGGCAAAAAGACCAGAAGAAGAAGATAATTGGCCTTATAAGCTCGTGCCAGTAGATTTTTGCGCTGTTCTTTGATCGGGAGTGGCGAATGTTGGGTCCAGCCAGCCCCAACGCTTTGGTGCCTCAGGCAGAAATTGACCAATCAGCGATCGATTCATAGATGGCAACTATGCTTAGGTCATCTATCCCAGCGCCGGGGTTCCACAGGTTCCATCGAGGGATATTTTTCAACCTCGGGATTTCTAGGGATATATCTGTTTAATCCAATCATCTTTCGGATGAAAGGAGGCAATTAACATGTCGGACAGAGAGTGGTTGATGCAGCCTTAGCGTTCATTACAGGATGCATTTCCCGACGTAACATTGGCCCAGGCCCGGGTCCCTTCTGTGAATGGTGAAGAAAACTGGATATCCAAGTGAAGTCATCGCCTGCGCAAGTACGGTGTACTCCATACGCGGAATGTGCGAGATACTGAGAGAATCTTATCGATTCTTCCCAAGGTTCATTCCTGGAAAACCGTCATAATCTCGATACCAAGTACATTACGGGAAACCTTGGAACGCGTGTCCAAGAAGTTAATGAATTCAGTGAAAATCGAAGCCAGATTCTCATTATTCCAAAAAAATGAGAAATTTTATGCGGATATATGATGATCGATCATTGACATTGACTTTAATAAGACTGAACAGTTGAATGTCAGTGGGGATACGGAGTATACTTTTCTGGAAGGCGGGATTTCCGAGCCTCGAAAGTATATGTTAGCTCCCGTCATCTACGTGGAGGTATGGCCACTGGAGTCGAGTCAATCGAGTCAATCGAGCCAATCGAGCCAACCGAGTCAACCGAGTCAATCGAGTCAATCGAGTCAATCGAGTCAATCGAGCCAACCGAGACAATCACAACATCTGATTCTATATGATCACGAATATCCCAGTATCTGGCAGTCTGATAAGGATGATCAACCTTGAGGCCGGAACCTTGAGGTCGGAGTCTTCCACCTTCTTGTCCACGGCACTCTCCGACTACTCCAAGATAGTAGAGAAATGGGTGGAGAGCAAACCTGTCAGCTCTCGGGATGTACGTACATATCTAGGAGACTGCCGGTATACTCCCCCACCAATGGGGATTTTAGATTGGCTCCATTTATCCCTGCATATCCATCTGGATGCACTACTCTGACAGTCTCGAAACACATATTATGGGGGAACTCGGGAACTCTCCCAGTTAAACAGCCATGGAGAACACCTTCCTTATCTTTTCTCCACTTTAGACCTCTTATCATTGGTCAAACGCTCAATGTCAGATAACGCGGGGACACTAACTAAATAGAGTCAAGCGGATAATACGTTTATGCGATGCTCTTGCTAATTGTCCCCATTTGCACTTGCTAATATGGCCTGGCGATTTGTCCGATAACAGAATCTTTGCAGGTTATCGCACACAAGTGGGGACTTCCCTTTTTTAGTCATCCCGCGAATTTCACCTTGAATTTTAAAGTTACCGAATATCGGGGTTTTTTTTTTTTTTTTTTGGGTTAAATATAAACCAACGTCCTACATTGAATATCTCTATATTCATTATAACATTCAGTATGGACGGTCCAGATCAGATCGGCCCCGATCATACGGCCAAGCGCACATTTGGCGACAAAGTACGATCTGCCGTCAAGGCTTTTACCACACGGTATGACTTCAAATACGCGTGTTCTTGGACCCTGACTCACAATCAATAGAGAAGGTCTACTAGGTGACTACGACTATGGATACCTTTTCATCCCACGACTACCCTTCACAAAGCGAGCTCGCAAATCTGCCCCGTTCTTCGGTCTCGATGACCGCGTCCCAGTCGTTCTCGCGTTGATTCTGGGGTTGCAGCATGCGCTGGCAATGTTGGCTGGTGGTGAGTAACAGACATACACCTACAGAATATACAAGCAAAATCTAAACGCATCAGTGATTTCACCACCCATTTTACTCGGCGGTTCAGGCGGTGCCCACTTTGGCGACGAGCTCTACCAGTACCTGGTTTCGACTTCATTGATCGTCTCTGGCATACTGAGTGCCGTTCAAATGTTCCGGTTACATATTAAGGGAACAAAATACTATATCGGAACTGGACTACTATCAGTCGTTGGTAGGAACTTCCCCGCTATGCTTTTCAGAAACCCCCGCTTCGGATGCTAATTGGTTCAAACAGGTACATCTTTCTCAACAATCACAGTCGCCCAGGGTGCTTTCGCCCAAATGTATAAATCGGGCTACTGTCCCACCCTCGAAGATGGAACTCAGCTCCCCTGTCCAAAAGGTTATGGCGCCCTGCTCGGCACCTCATGTCTCTGCTCCCTCCTCGAAATCGGCATGTCTTTCATGAGCAGCAAGATTCTCGCCCGCGTCTTTCCCCCACTCGTCACTGGGCCAACGGTTCTTTTGATCGGTGCTTCGCTCATCAAGTCTGCAATGCAGGACTGGGCCGGTGGTGCATCCTGTGGGTTTGACCCTTCCGCCCGCGCAATGTGTCCTAGCGCCAACGCCCCGCACCCTCTCCCCTGGGGAAGCCCCGAGTTCATTGGGCTGGGATTCCTGGTCTTTGTCACAATTATTGTTTGCGAGCGCTGGGGTCCTCCCATCCTCAAGAGTTGCTCCGTCATCGTTGGCCTGTTGGTTGGCTCGATCGTCGCTGCTGCGTGCAACTACTTCGATGACTCCGGTATCACTGCTGCGCCGGTGGCTTCTTTCCCTTGGGTCCACACCTTCCCGCTGTCGGTGTACCCGCCCCTCATCCTGCCGTTGCTTGCGCTATACATCGTTATTATGATGGAGTCTATTGGTGATATTACCGCGACATGTGATGTCTCCCGGCTCCAGGTCGAGGGTGGTACCTTCGATTCCCGAATCCAAGGTGGTGTTTTGGGTAACGGTATCACCTGTCTCTTGGCTGGCTTGATGACCATTAGCCCCATGTCGGTCTTCGCGCAGAACAACGGTGTGATTGCGCTGACAAAATGTGCTAACCGCACCGCCGGCTACTGCTGTTGCCTCTTCTTGATTATTATGGGTATTTTCTCCAAGTTCGCCGCTGCGCTGGTTGCAATCCCCAGCCCCGTCCTTGGTGGTATGACCGCTTTCCTCTTCAGTTCAGTGGCGGTCAGTGGTCTGCGTATCATTGGGTCTGTCGCCCCCACCCGTCGCAACCGATTCATCCTCACAGCTAGTTTCTCTATTGGAATGGGTGTCACACTCCTGCCGGAATGGTTCAGCTACTTCTTCACCTACAAGGGTGACAACCATGCCCTTGAAGGCCTGATCAATGCTGTCGATCTGGTTATGGAGAATGGGTTCGCTATCAGTGCGCTTCTCGGCATCTTCCTTAACCTTTTCATTCCTGACGAGCCCGATGACGTTCCTGCCATCTTTGAGTCGAACGACTCGGATGATGGCCGTGTACAAATCAACGTTCCCGAGCAGTCAGAGCCTATTAAGACTGCTTGATCTTGGGTGTATAGTTCTGTCATATATGGAGTTTGTGTGGGGCTAGCTTTGTCCTTAGCGTTGTTTTTAATACCTGGTTATATTGCAATTTATGTTGATATTCCCTGATCCTTTCTTGCCCTCTCTACGAATGAGGTTCAGCAGCTCGGTGGATTTTACTGGGAACCATCATGAATAATAACAGCGAACAAGCTATAATCCCTTTTCAGCTCGGTTTATTCTCTTGTAATCTTTTATTCTCTCTTGTTTGCTATGTCAAGAAGAAACCCGCGACTTAACAACCGGACGAGGCTGCTTATTAGCACTAGCCCTTTATGGAGGTAGAAGGCCCAGTAAAAGTCGTTTGGGAGGGGTGGGTCGGAGCGGATATAGAGGCTAATGTGGAGAGTGTCTGGGGAGTCCTGCTAGGCTCCCGGCTTGTTTCTTTTTGATCTCTGCGGACTTTTGTCTTGCTTCGGTGCGAGAGGTGGACTCGGACATTTTGACAATAGAAGGAGAGAGTTGTTGAATTCAATGAATATAAGAGGGATGGAAGGGGAAGCCGCCAAGAATCGACAACAAAGCTTGGAATATTATAGTTATAACAGGGACTAATGGCTGTTACGGTGGCTACTACAAACAACTAAATTGAGTGAAAGTTAAGTAGTATAGAGTCAATCCCTAGAGTGTTCTAGATACACGCTTGCAGCCATCAACTTCATTCCTCCTATCGAGCAACTAATATATATTAGCGTAGGCTCCACAAGCTGAATATTAACCTCTTACTAGTTTCTGCTGATTCAAATCAATACTATCACTAACCGACTTGGGTAGATAGACAAGACCCCTCGGTGCCAATTTGAAGCCATGCTTCTCCTTCATTTCCTTCAAGGTAATCGGCCGCCGTAGTTCGCAGACAGTGACCATTTTGTAGGCAAAATCATACCCCTCCCAGTCTTTATGCCTACTGTTAAATTCAGCATTACCCAGCCCGTTTTCTTCTAATGGAAGATCACCGGAACTCCGCATCCTCGCAGATAGTGTTTCACAGACATGCGTGATACTAGAGTGGGGAGCAGTTCGATAGAACCAGATTCGTTTCACGCTAGGTCTTAGATAATATTTTCGAAACTCGTAGTTCTTTGTTCCATCGACGATCTGAGCCATGTAGGGGTCTTGCATCAGTAGGATAATATCGCTATGAGAAGGGCATATGCCCCTAGTCTTCGCGCGGGACATAAGGGGCTTATGCTGCGAATAGAAGAAGAAGAAGAAGAAGAAGAAGAAGAAGAAGAAGAAGAAGAAGAAGAGTGAATGCAGGATGGAGATAGGCGGAAGGACAAGCAAGGAGAAATCCGTAGTCCTTGGGCGATTTCTCGTGTGCAGTCACCCTACTCCGTATACCAGATGTATCTGGTCGGGCCGGTTATTCACCGGAATATGCAAGCCAAGCGTCTCTCAAACGTCTCTCAGAATCATCAATATTCCATCCAAGGACACTCGACCTAAGGAAATCTAAACTCCACTGTAGGTATCTGCTGTGGCTTTCGGGTCTTATGGATTTGCATATCTGACGCTGTTGGCAGTTCCACTTCCAGCTTGATATTCCCTACATCTTGGATCTGATCACCTCTATATTCATAATGAAACGTTGGTTAACTCCTCGTTTTGTCATGCCAAATTTTTACATTGCCAGACAATGTCCGGCCAGCCTAAAGTGTCCAAAAAGTAACGACTCCTCACCCAACACACCCACGACTGCGTCAACTTTGGGGGTTTCTCTATATATATCTGGAACACTTTTCTCGATCTTATTGCGGCTGGGTCGGGATACCTTGTGATACCCGGATTGCCTAGTTTCCATTTGGATTGATTTTGAAATGTTCTGATGGTACTCGGATCAAGGAAGTGTTATCTATGCAAGTTGCACGAAGGGCAGATCTCCCAGTTCCAAGGGTGATTTGCTATGGCGACCATCTTGATACACCGTATGCACCTGTCTCTATTCTTATGACTTGCGTGCCCGGTGAAGAACTAGGCCGGGTCTATGAAACGCTTAGGGGCGAGGATAAAAATTCGATTCTAGGGGAGCCCCAAAGCTACCTAGAGACCATCCACGCTTGGTCAAGTCCATAGGGTGGGCAGAGAATTTGCTCTCTTCAAGGCATCCCAATAAGGAGTGTTCGCATTCCTAATCATTTTGCCGGTTCATTTGAGTCAGAGGTAAACTTGAATGAGTATCTTTTACGACCCACTTGGTCGGGTGGCTTCTCATCGGATACGGCATACAACGATGCGCTCTATCGCGCCAAACCAATAAGAAGCTTGTCTCATTGTGCTGTCTTTACACCCACGGAGATCTAAGGCACCATAATGTTATGGTACAAGGGGTAAGATTCCCCGGGGAGGGGGGGGGGTTTGGATTGGGAATCGGAAGGCTGGTACTCTGAATATTGGGAGTTCACTACTGCATTGAGGTTCACGCAGAAAAACCTTTGGTGGTATAGCTTTGTGATAAAACTTGGTGGAGACTCATATTTGGCAGAGCTGGACTGTGAGAACGCCTTGATTACTCGGATCAGCGCTTCTTATTATTGGTAGGCAAGCAATGGTAGAAGTATTAAGACTGTCGATGCCTGAAATAGTTATAGAGAACGCCATAGTTGTAGTAATTCGGCCGTGGTCCTCCAGGGCTAACATACGACTCTTGTAGTTCTGCCCACCCAAGCACACAGAACACTAACAGATGGTCTAGCCACTAGAGATTCGCGATAGGAGCTCCTCCTGAGGTTGGATCCTAGTTGTCCGAATTAAGAAATTTTAGTGCGTGAAACTTCCCCAGCTTTTGCCTGAAGATCATGGCAGATCTCGATTTAATTAACTAAGTAATTTAATTCTCTATAACTAATGTACTGATGATACACACACCATTATTGTCTTGTCTATACCCCCTCAACCTTCTCCCCAGGAGCCAGCATCTTAATATACTGGTGTACCCCAGTCTCAAGTACCTCAACAGAATCCCCAACCCTAACCACAAACTCCTCCTTCGCAGGAACAAGCTGCATCCCCAAACATGCATTAGTCCGATCCCCATCATCAATCCGCCGATACGATTTCAGCGTCCGATCCGGCTCAGCCTTATGTCTAACCCCAGAAAGAGGATCCACATTGGGTAGTCGGCATCGAACAGTCCGACAAGAGGCGTGGATCTCCGTGCCGCCAATAAAAAGCCGTTTCCAGTGATCTTCCTCAAAAGCAGACGGACCTTGAATGATGATGTTCGCGCGGAAGCGACGGATGCTCAGTCGTGGGATCGCATAGGCGCAGCGGGCTGCGACGTCCCGGTGACTGGAGATGCTGAGCAGGTGGATTGGATATGCGTCTGCAAAGGCTGTGTTTGGTTGGAACCCAAGGTCTTCTTTGCGCGGTGCGTTGCGGAAGATCTGCCGCGAATGAGATGCGCTGGCGCGGAAGAGAGTTAGGGGGTTTTTTGATGGGTCGGACCCTAGATATGCGTGTAATGATTCTGGGAGTAGTCTGCCGTAGTCATGGGCTAGAGGCTTGTCTTTCCAGATCTTGACTGGGACCAGTGGGAACTTGGAGTCTGCAGATGGAAACAGGGGTACTTGGAATGTCTGCTGGTTTTGGAGAAACTTCAGTTTCATACCGACCTTGATGGGTAAGCCCTTCCACCCCGCTGGCGGCATTCGTGGATACGATATCAGCATCACGCCGTGCGACTTGACTTCTGGTAGTTCTGCGTCATAATCTGGGGCAGACGGATCGGGAACCCAGATCTCGGGATGGATCAAAGCTAGGCGGTTGAAATCGGCATTGCGCAGGGTGCGAATGGTCCATTCAACATTGTTATACTCCGCAAAGACGAATTGTCGATCGAATTCAAGCCCGGTTGGTATGACATTCGAGACTTGCAGCTCGACCGCACCACAGGATTTGAGTGGGTAACTGAACAGTGCTTTCACACGCCAGGATGGGCGGCCGTGATCATCTTGATCGCTGGGTACACCGTGGCTGTACTTTGAGTCGAATTCATCGTCCAGGTTGCTCTGCCCTGGTGGAAGTCCCAGGCGGCGACATCCTTTCAGATTAACCTGTGCATCCAGTGTCTTTAGTCTTTTCAGAAGAAAAAGCACAGATAGAACGAATATGACCATCAAATTTGGGAGAATCCCCCCGAAGGAAATGTCGACATTAGACATAGGGAGTATGCAGCACTGGAGATCGATCGAGGGAAAAAAAATTCCCGATTTCGGATCTCTGAACCGTCAACAATCCGACTGCTTCTGCTTATAATGATATTTTTTATGTCATTTCTAGAATGAGATTGAACGCAGTAGAGCTTAAATTTATTTCCTATTCTTCTACTTGGCTTTGAATTGGCTTTGCTGCCAGCCATCCTGATGCGCCCATGGGCACCAACATGGACCTTCTCGGTCTCGACGGTCTCGAAGGGTTCGACGATGAAGACACGCGTAAGTAGTTTCCCCAAATGCCTTAGAAAATAAAGCACCAAACATTAAACTATTCCCAGTGCCCGTGGTCTCGATCTCAGCATCACAGTCCCTCAACGCGTCGGCCGCCACCCGCGACCCGATCGCGACGGGCCTGGCGCGTCTGGACGAAGTTCTAAATGACCTCCCAGACCAGCCCAATCAGGGCGGAATCATGCGTGGACATGTTACAGAAATATTCGGACCCCCAGGAGCCGGGAAGACATCGCTGGCGTAACTGCAACCCCCTCATATCCACACCGCCAGAGTTCGATCTAATCTATTTCCAGGTTGAATATTGCATGTAATGCACGACGTGACGGCAAAGTAGTCTGGATTGGTATGTTCATGCTAGTTTCCCGATTAGCTGCGCTGTCCTAATCACACCGTTAGATACGGGATGTCCCTTGCCTAGTCCCCGACTCGAGGAAATGTCCGTCAGCCTCGATGACTTTATCTATTTCCGGGCACATACTCTGCCCCATCTTATAGCTCTGCTTGCACGTCCACCCAAAGGGTTTCCACCGTCGGAAACAAACCTTATTGTTGTTGACTCTGTGTCGAATTTATTCCCAGCTTACTTCCCCAGCGCCCAAGAGCTCAAGGACCAGCTTGCCGAGGGCAAAATCACTGATAAAGCACACCTGCAATGGCTGCTGAATCGCAAATGGAACATTGCTAGCGAGATAGCTACACATCTGGCCAAACTCGCCGCGAGAAATATCGCCGTGTTGGCAATTAACCAATCCCATACAAAGATCAAGGGTCAGTCTCATGCGGCTTTGCAACCGCTCTTGTCGGGCAGTGCGTGGGAAGCTAGCGTACAGACTCGCATTGCGGTCTATCGTGACCTGCCAGATGAGCGAGTTGCGGAGGTTGAGAAGTGCGCGGGTAAGCCATTGCCCGAGCAAGCCGAGGGGCTGCTCGTTGCGTTTCGCATTGAACCGGTATGTCAATGTCTCTGGTCTGTTGCATGCGATTGTGCTTCTAATTTATTTGTCTAGGATGGTCTTTATGAAATAGAGAGAAAGGAGTCTCTCCTCTCCGAGCCTTTGACCCCCGTGCCGAAGTCTCCCGACTTTGAGTACTATGATCCTCCTACTCCGACCCCTTCGCCTATATCCTCTGTGCTGTCTTCTGCACCACCATCTCCGGCAATGGAGTCCCCCAAACTGTCACCAACTAAGCCGGCGTCACCAGTACAGCCTGTGCAGACACAAAATAAGAAACGGAAGGTAGAGGAGGTAGCTGATAGCCAGGATGAAGACTCCGAGGAAGATGTCCCATGGATAGGCGAGACAACCCTGAACACGAATTAATTGTGAAATCATATATTAAGAACAATTTTAACCTTTAACCTTTAAACATCACAAGGTGATAGTAGAAAATACTTGTCTTTTTTTTTTCTTTTCATATCATTGTTGGATATCTCTTTCAATAAGATCTACATGTATCTATTTTTGGGATTTATGTCTATAGATGTACAAAGATAAAAAAAAAAATAAACAAAACCTTGCCTTCCAGCTCCCACATGCTTAGCATTTAAGATTAAAACGGAGTAATTAATACCGGACTTGGCCCCCAACTCCGAGGCCGGGTGTTGAGTTTTATCCCCATTATCCCCAAGGGTTACCCCAGACTCTGCCCCTGGAGTGAACACTTGAACACCTGAACATCTTACAAACACCCTGTCAATACAATATACAATTCTCTCGTTTGTTTTTCTTTCAGACAAGCCTAGAATTTGATCTGCACAAAGCATTGACACTTTCTCGCGCCTTGTACGACCAGTCTATATCCCACACTACATTCGAATATTTCCGCCCTTTTTTTGCCTGTTTCTTCTTTCATTACCCCAACAAAAATTCGTTCATACCCAGTTTATCCATAGGAATATGTGGACATACCAAACAGGGTGAACCAGACTCCCTAATCGAGTCCGGTTACTCATATAACTCCTCTCAAAGCCCGAATGTGTCTCTTCTTCGACCATGTCCAACGTTCCCCAGGACATGCTGGATGGGATATCAGGTGCCCTCGCGAAAGAGGGTGCCGTGTTACAGCTGATCCTCGTCACTTTCATCGGTCTATCATGCTACAATGTCGCCGAGCTAGTTATACTCGTCCCAGCCACATTCCGCAGGTGGCGTGGGCTCTATTTCTGGTCCCTGCTGGTCACGGGGGTGCTCGGTGTCGTACCATACTCAATTGGCTTCTTGATGAAGTTCTTTACACAGACTGACTCCGTGTTGTCGGTCACCGTCCTGACTATCGGCTGGTGGACTATGGTTACTGGCCAATCTGTGGTGCTGTACTCACGACTCCACCTTGTGCTACGAGATGAGCGCATGTTGCGCGGTGTACTGCAGCTGATCGTCGCAAATGTCATTATCCTGCACGTACCCACAACGATCCTAACTTACGGCGCGAACATAGTCCACAGCGGCGACGCCGCCTGGGTGAATGGGTACAACGTCATGGAGAAAATCCAGCTGACCGGGTTCACGATCCAAGAGAGCCTGCTGTCAACGCTGTATGTGATTGAGACGGTTAAGCTTCTCCGTCTTGGTGCGGATGTGACTTCGCGCCCGGATGCCCGGATCATCATGTACCAGCTGATCGGGATCAACTGCACGATCATAGCGATGGATGTGCTGCTTTTGGGCCTGGAATACGCCAATTTTTACGCCGTGCAAATCACCCTGAAGGGATTTGTGTACTCGCTCAAACTAAAGCTCGAGTTTGCTGTGCTTGGTCGTCTGGTAGATCTCATCCAGGGGTCCAGACACCCTATTTCTATCGCGATTGCCGATACATTGCCTCTTTGCTCGATGCAGAGGCCGCCAGAGACGCCAGATCAAAGCGAGGATACGCGTTATGATCAGGCTGAGCCGAAGGACTTTTTGTCTCCGCCGGACGGAGGCCGAGTTGTTCAGAGGAGGATGCTGGTGAAGACTGGGAATGCGTCTTTATTAGCAACATGACGGCGTACAATGTAAATAGTGATAATGTTGAAGCTTGGAATTGGATTTTTGGAGTGTTCCAGTCCTATACAACAGCCCGTGTAAGACGATTGTAAATGAAAATAAAATCGAAACCAGGGGTGGCTCGGACCATCTTGTGGCGGAAGGGTCCTGATTTAGCCATTAAGATATAGGTGACATGAAGTAGACCATTAGGTAGGTAGCCGTCTGTGGGTGGCCATGCGATTTGTAATGGGAAAATGTCAATACCAGACAAAAAGGAAATGTTTCATTCGAGACTACATGAATTATGTGTTCTCGTTCATAGATTGGTCAGGTAGTCCTCGATCTGCTCCTTAGTCAACTTGCGGAACCGCGGTCCCTGAGCACCCTCCACTCCCTCGAAGCCCAGCAAGTGGTCTGCTGGGGGGCCGACAATGCCTGGAACGGAATTAGTCAATGTTCACCAGGCTCTTGATAGCCAAGCAGCTAGAATGAGAGGAAACGAGACAGAAACCCCCAAACTTACCAATTTCTATTGTGTCACCATTCATCTCGCCCTCAATAGTTTCCTTGAGTGTCAACAGTGCAATGTGGATGGCGTCTTCCAATTCTAGTCCTTCAGTGTACCGCTTCTCGAGGAAGGTCTTGGCGCTCGTTGCGTGTTTGCCAATGGCCGTCGCCTTCCACGGGTAGTAGCTGCCACTGGGGTCGACCTGGTACAGACTGGGCCCACCCTTCTGGATACCACCAGTCTTGCTGGAGATCTTCTCCTCGGGGTCATCTTTCTTAGCCTCTTCAGACTCGGGCTCAACGCCCTCGTCCCAGCCTGCGACCAACAGACTGACACCATAAGGCCGCACACCACCGGATTGCGTAGCTTCTTGCACTACTCGGGCAACGTCCTGAACCAATATACGGGTAGGTGGGTATTCGTTGTAGATGCGCTTGTAGCCTGTGTGCGAGACCTTGCGGGCCTTGTCAACCAGCACCCGGTAATCGGGGCCCATGCCGGCGTAGACCATACCGATATCCGGCGTGATCAGGGAGATCTTGGATAGGGAGGGAGGGTCGATCAGAGGCGAGGAGGACTTCTTCTCAGTTGCGAGCACAATGCCGTTCGTAGCTATCACGGGGCGGTCAGCTTGGCCCCATGTGGGAGAACCTGATCATCTGCGAACCTTTGATACCAAGAGCAGTCACACCCTGGTTGACAGCGTTCAAGGCATATTCTATATTGATCAGTCATCGATGTTTAAGCTTAAAGGCGATGGTTCATACCAATTTGCACCAGCTTTCCGCTGTAATGGAGCTGAGTTAGCACGTTGTCAATTCCACAGGACTAAGTTGTTCTTACCTGGGGGAGAATGTAGTCAAGGAGAATGAATATCGGTCCGCCATGATTCGCTGTCAAGAGGAAGAGAAGAGGAGAGGATGGTAAGATCAAAGGAAGGGGAGCTGTGTTGTAGGCAGAGATGGGTGACGTTTGGCGCGGTAGAGCTCACGAAAGGCGGTGACCCGATCGGGATTAGCCGTGGGGTTTGGGACACCTTCAGCTTTTCTGCTTTTTCTTCTTCTTGTCGTTCTCTCTATTTTTACACCCCAAAAAAGAAACAGTAATTCTATCTCGGCCTTCTATTGTCAAGGTTCGAGCAAATCTCGATGTGAGACTACATGGCAGACACACAGCATTACCCTCCTCGGGTCTGTCGCATCTGTTTGGAAAGCGTGCTGCCTACTTTCCAACCCTCGGAATTCCTCCAGAAGCCTCGAGTGGTTTATGAATCTTCCGATCCAGAATCTGGCCGTCTGTTAAGCCCTTGTCAATGCAAAGGTTCCTCGCGTTATGTCCACGAGGGCTGCCTGCAGTCATGGCGCCATGCCGACCCCAAATTTGGGACGAGAAACTTCTGGCAATGTCCCACATGTGGCTTCCAGTATCGTCTGGAGCGTCTAACTTGGTCTCGGTGGATCAGTAGCGCCACTACCCAGCTAATCCTCACACTCGGCATTCTTTTGTTAACCGTATTCCTACTTGGATTCATTGCTGACCCCATCATTGATTTTTACCTGGGCCCCGTGGATACTTATGCCGAATTGGTCGAGGAAGATGTTACCTGGTTGGGACACTTCGTCAAAGGACTCGCGTCTTTGGGCTTGTTGTCGTTTCTCAAGGCAATATTTGCACTGTCGCCTTTTCCTTGGAACCTTCGGTCTGTCGCATCAGGGCGGAATTCGGGCCGTAACCGGGCCGCCCAGTTGAACTGGCTAGTGGTCATGGTTGGCATCGGTACCTTCCTTTGGGTATGTGTGGTCACATGTTACTAAATCTGACTTGGCGCTAACCACAGATAGGCTGTCTACAAAGGTGTTCGGTCATGGAGTAGACGAACGCTAGAAAAGGCTGGCGAACGGGTGATGGATGTCCCATTACCAGATGATGAGAATGAGGATGTCCCAGTACCGGAAGGAATGAAGGAAGAATAGTTCAAACAATGAACTCGCACTACTTAAGTTGCCGTCCTCCTCTGCCCCATGAGACGTCGATTAGTCAATGTGCGAAGAACAATAACTGCCTTCAATAACTCTTGATTGTCTGCCCGAGAAGTATATGATTGGCTCGAGAGCGTCTTGTTCTCAAGTCATTCGCTGCTTCACCAAATCGGGCAGCGTTCTTGGGGAAGGCAGTCCACCACTCAATTGTAAAGAAGCGTTCTGACCCTTTTTGAGTCTGACTTATTAGCGCTTTTGGATTGAGCAGCGGTAAATTCATGTATCGTATTTCCTATTCAGTCTTATTCCTATTCAATCTTATTTTCACATTGTCACATTGTCACATTGCCATTGTCTATTTTATTGTCACGCGCGTCTCTTCAATAACCTCAATTCATCATTATGGCAGTCTATCTCTTAAGAACCCTTCGGCTTTCTCTCCCTCTTCTCCCCTCTTCCTATCCTTCACCTTCCTCTTCTTTCTCACAAGTAATTCAACATTCTGATCTCAGCAAAATGGACGATCTCCTACCAGAATCCCGTCTCGCGGTTGTCCGCTCTCAAGTCGCAATCGACCCCGACTCTGAATTGGATGGGTCTAAATCCACCACTTCTACCAACGACACAGCCAACACGGACACCGAGCCATTCCCTGAGTATGACGAGTCCGAGTGTGAGATGCTTGCATCTTCCCTCGTAGCTGAGAAGCCCCTCGAGGAAGAATGGATTTATGCTCTCGGCAAAGCCGCCCAGCAAAAGATTCGCATGCTCCATGTCGACCCTAACATTGTTCCTTACAGCAAAAGCGACCCATCTCAGCTCAGCCAGGTCGTCCTCGGAAAGCTGCAAGATCTCCTCTCCGAACCGCAATTGCGTCCTGAGATCCGCGAACATTTTATCGCCATCATCAACGCCACCATTAAACTCAACCTCGTCATTTTCCACCAGAGTCCAGAGTTTCCAGGTCCCCGAGCGATCAAAGACGCAAGACGTCCTCTCGATGCCATCTTCAAGCACGTCCAATTCATGGAAGGCATGCTCAAAGAGCAGCTCCATACTGCGGAAAAGGTTTCTTACGTCCTGGGTGATGTCTCCATGGAGGCTATGCTCCCCTACGAGCGGCTTCGCAACATGGCATCTGTGGTCGCTAAGTAAATACCAATACCCATGTTTCTTGCCTACTCTCTGCTTCAGCACTAATGCTCAATGAACAGGAATATGGAGAAGCCCCGCTACCTTGAACAACGACTGCTCGCTTTGTACATGGATATGTACGAGGAATGGGTCCGCGCCCCTTTCCTTCGTTTGCGCAAGCCCCAACTCCTGGATGAGCAATTCCCCAACTTCCCACGCACCAAGATTTCTCGTCATGTCCTTATCGTCTGGGAGGCGATCCAGCGCTGTATCGAAACCTACGGTGCCTTGACCCGGGTCACCCACGAAATCAAACGACAGTACTTTGCGCCAACGATGGGCTATCTTTGCGACTCGCCAGTGATCTGGGAGAAATGCTGGCAACGATACCAGAAATTCGAGAAGGATCAGCACAGGTCAGGCGAGCAGGATTTCTCTAAATGTGTCACCAACTGAACGATGGAAGAGCTACCAGATCATCACATGAAACCTCTTCTCCACATCTACGATTTTACGATTCCTCGACTTGTTTTTACTGTTTCAAATACCCCAGATGCAATGTTTTGAATATCAGAACAAACCAATAGTGAAATTCAATGTGAAAATTCCATTTCAACCCATCTCCCCCGTAACCTCAAGCCGTACTATCTTTATAATCCCCAAGTTTAAACAACTTCTTCGCATTCTCCCTTCCAATCTTCAACCGATCCGTATTCGACATCTCCGCCGAATCAAACCAGTCACACGCATCCCCAAACGTCTCAAACGGATAATCAATCGAGAACAAAATCCGATCGGCCCCAACCTCCGCCATACAAAAGTGCAACGTAGGAGTCGAGAAATGCCCCGACGTCGTAATCCACAAATTATCCGCAAAGTACTCCCGAATCGTCCGCTTACACGTCTCCCCAAGTCCAAGCATCTTCTTCCGGTCCTCGAACCAGTGATTAATCCGCCACATATCAAATGGTATATGCTCTCCCAAATGACCAAGTATCACCTGAAGCTTGGGGTTCCGATCAAATACACCGTTCGTGACCATACCCAGAACATGGAGACTGACACCGTGTGCGAATGACAGTGGAGGTCCAATGAGCCATTTGCGATCTGCCCAGAGCTTCTCGTAGATCGTGCCTGTCGGGTTGCGAGGGTGTAGATACAGCGGCACGTCGAGCTCAGTACATGTAGCCCAGAACATGTCCCATTTCTCGTTATCATAGAAGATCATGTCGTCGCCGTCCACGCCGGCGCGTTGTGTGTCATTCACGAGTGCTCCCAGGAACCCATGCTGTGTTACACAGCGGCGGAGCTCGTCTGCTGCTTCTTGTGGGTCGTGCATGGAGAGCGTGCTGGGGGGGGGGGGGGTTGAGTTAGCTGGGTGTATACATATCGACTATGAACGTATTGACACAACTTACGCAAATGCGGCAAATCGATCTGGGTGCGCTTTCACTTTCTCTGCGATGTAATCGTTGATCTCAACGGCGAGGGCTTGTGCGTCCTTTGCATCCCAGATATCTTGTACGCCAGGTGCTGTGTAGCTGAGGATCTGGAGACCGACGCCGTGGCGCTCGGCGAAGTCGAGTCGGATTGGTCCGACGTCATTGATCTCTGCTGTGTGCTTCTCTGTATCGGTTGCAAACATGCCTGCCCACCATTTTGTCTTTTCATGGAATCTGGGGAGCGCAAAGGCTTCTTCGAGGGCGATTTTGCCGAGCATTTTGGTATCTACAAGTGAAGTAAGAAAGCTATAGATGTTAACGAACCCATAGATGATTCTCTGTTTTATAGTATATGCGGGGACCCCGCACTTCGGAAGCGCTCAGATATTCCATGGTACATTTTACTACACTGAATCATGAGTGTTGTCGGAAGGTCGGATGTGAAAAAAAAGGAAAACATCCGACGGCGGTTCGCTGTCGGGGCGGATGCGGACAGCGGTTAGCAGCGGATATGAGTGTATTATTCGTTTCTATACAAGCTATGTATTCAATTTGGTCACAGATCGCATTCCAATTCCATAAGTAGGTGAATCACACGTTTAGATTAAACAATCTCAATCGCTTCTTCGTCGATCAGGCCTTTAGCAACCAGATGGCGAACATATTCCATGGTCCATTCTTGACACCGCTTGTTGGTGGTCTGGAAATTCGAGTGTGTGAGCGTAGTCCAGACCTCACAATGTATTTCCAGAGCATATGCCTTGCTTACATTGTTGACAGGTGCCATGAAGTTCTGATTAATTCCCGGAGTTGGGATTTGTGTTGCCGCTAATTCGATCTTCCCTCGGGGGGTGGAGTCGATAGACGGAGCCGCATCCGGGGAATCCACGATGTCGGACGAGTGTATCTGGCCGATTGGAAAGGTCTGGTTGTGGGGATCGAGACTGAGATTGTAATTTCGTTTGAATTCCAGGATGTAGCCTGCCATCGGTGCGCCAACCGCGTGGATTTTGGTTCCCCGGTAGGGATTGGTAGCTGATGGGACAAATATGGAGAAGCGGGCTCTTCAGAAGGATGTATTGCGAGCAGAGATGAGATAAATTGTTCTTGTAGCCATTGTATATCGTAGGAAGGAAATAAATGTGAGGTCAAGAGCTATGAGACAGTCATGCGACCGCTCCAGGTACCCAACCTTAGGCTTGACATCCTTCAATTTGAGGTTTAAATTAAAAACAGTCTAATAATTCAAGAACAACTAGAAATAATTTGATTCATTCAGACTGCTCATTAACAAATATGGTGGCATCGACTCCGAGAAAAGAAATCAAAAGCATAACCCGAGTTTCCCAGTTTCCCTGCGAGTTTCCTATTTCGCAACAAACTTGATTCCGCATTCCTCCTGTGGGCGACAAGTAGCAGAGTCATTCCAGTCAGGAAGAGGAAGACGATTAATCTGTTTGCCCTGCCCATCAACCATCATAATATCAAACCGCATCAAAGCTTGAACAACCACAAGTTTCATGCTCAACGTAGCAAGTCGCTGGCCTTTGCAAGCGTGTTTTCCCCCACCCCAGCCAATAAACGGTGTTTCTTTGTCAATCACCCGAGATGGATTCCAGCGAGTTGAGTCAGTGTAGTACTTTGAGTTGAGTGCTGTATCCGAAAATGGGTATACAACAAGGAATCCCGAGGGGATAACGTATGGGCCGATGGTAATATCTGGACCGGTATTCTTTCGCACTGCTGTATATGGCTGTGAGGTCCGCAGTGTTTCACGTATACAGAGGTCTAGATTGGGTGTTTGGGATTCCCAGGCTGTGAGTGAAATTTCTGAGAGGGCTTGGATGAGGGCGTCCCCAGAGAGAGAGGCTGATGGGGATATGTGAGTGGATATAAAGGTCTTGATCTCCTCTTGAACATTCGAGGACCAAGTTGGGTCTGAGGAGATGTGCATGATCAGCCATGTAACTAGATACTGTCAGTGTAATTATATTTGGCGATACTGAATATCCAACTTACCGATTGTTCCAGTAGCACGGGCTCCAGCTAGTGATAGCCCTAATATGCACTTCAGAGAAAGTCAGATTCCCTCTCAAAATAGTTGAATAGAAAAGTGGCAAGAATACGGACCCCAAAGATTCGAATCGTGCTATCTCCATCATCAAGCATCTGCTGCAGCATATCATCCTTCTTGGTTCCGCTCCTCTTCCTGGCGATGATTCCCGCTTGCACAATTCTGTAAATTTGAAGAGAAGCAAAGAGCTTGTGGAACAAGGCCGGGCCAGGTAACCAAGGGAGCCAAGTGGAGTATGGGTTAGTGATAGAGTCGACAGTGTCGACAAGTGACTTGAGACGCGCCGAAAGCACCGGATCATTGGCAATATCAAAGGAAGCAATGCGCATGACCAGTTGAAAAGTGACCTAGGAAGAAAATAAGATGTCTCAGTTCAATGTTTCCTATCGACTCAACATAGAACACATGTCCACGTACCTCGTGAAGGGAAGAACAAGGGTCGAGAATACGCTCGCTACCCCATGCGTCCATCTTACGCTGGCATTCCGACAAGATCAATGGAATCACTGTATGTGTATTAGTAAATATTCTCCTCCATCACAAACGGTAAACTCACATTTCTGGAGGTTCTCAGGTCGTTGAATCAAAGACATTCGTCGGACTACGCCGTCGACTTGGTGAGGGTCAAATTGAGCAGCGCTCTAATGCGAGAGTTATTATTACCGAGAACAAAATCAATCGCTAGGGAACTTACACTGCCCATCATGATGGAAAATGTATCATATAAGCAGAGACCCTTCTCCTTGAAGAAGATTTGTCGACCTTCATTCCCCGATAGAACAATGGCGTTATATCGGAATAGCCTGGTCTGGTAGATAGCTGATGAGGTAGCCCTGAATCCATCTTTGATGAAATCAAATCTCTTCTCAAAGAAGAATTGGGAGACCTTCCAGCTAGGCAATTGCAAGCTCGGAGGGGAATGATCTTTTCGTGGGGGAGATATCACCGGCACATATAGTACTTTGAAGAGTAAGGCAGAAAGTAGAAGAATCACTGAGGCCAAGCCACCCAGCTCTCGAAGAGTAGCTGACGAGTCATTGCATGAAGTAAGTATCAACCGAGTCAGAGTGTTCTGTAGCATTGTGAAAAAGTGTGTCAAGGAAGTGAGTGTAGAGTTGCAAGTAACCAGGATAGTTCCAAGGAAGTCTTTATACCCCGAGAGAATAGCCCCCGACACGGCGGGGGGAATTTAATGACGACCAAGCATATACTCCTGTCGAAGAGTAATTCTACCGAGCCAAAGGGGCCAAACCTCCGTTGCTCCTTCCATTTGGCCCAATGCCCGGGGTTTCAGCATATTGCGCCATAATTCACACCCTCCAAGGCCCACGCACTTGGAACCCTATCCCGCAAGTCTTCTGCTAGAATTAGTTACATCTTGGAGCCGCTGTTGGATTTGGGTCATTCATGTCAGAGCATTAGCGCGATGCATATCAGAATTTAGATTAGAGCGGACTAAGGCGGGACGTTATCGCCAAATCACAATCGAGGCCTATACAATTTAGTTTCGACCATAGAGGTGTGGTTACTTACCATAGGGGTGTGGTTACTTACCATAGAGGTGTGGTTACTTTCTTCGGGGGTAGTTCCGGGGTAGTTCCAGAGTAGTTCCAGGGTTCGGGTTCTGATACCTCGGGGTCAAGCCTTCATTAGGTTAGGTCAGGCATCCAGAGCTTTTAACTGACAAATTAGATCTCACCTGAGATTCCTCAGTTCTTCACGTCATTTTGGGTATACCAAAATATGACTTATCTATAGGTAAAGCCTAAATTAGGTCCCGTTTGGAGAACCAATTACGTTGTGTCCCAATCAATTCACGGGATGCGGAGATAAACCATGTACGCATTAGGACTGTCTTATAGAAATTGTGGGGATTACAAGGCTGCGTGATGGAATGCCAGATCTTTGCCTGGGTCTTTCGGGGTAGACATACCACATGACTTTATTTTCTCCTACAATGCATGATTCCTGACTCTCTCCTAATTAGGGTTCTTCTACCGCTCTGAAGTGATTCCGAGAAACACCCGAAGTCGTGGCCCACGTCCAATTTAAATCTCATTTCTGTTAAGATAAAGAGAGTAATCGATTTTACAATAGAATAATATCTTACATACGAACTATTCTGACTATGTCGATCCATGTATGTCTGACTCATCTTTTGTGGCTTGACTCCCGAGGTCGTATAGGATCGGGGCTTATTTCTTCTTAACCGGGGGAATCATCACCTAGGCTGAGAATCGGATCAACTTGGCTTAACTTTGGATTGTATTTGCCAATTATTTTCCGTGGCCGATGACAATGTCATGCTCGAAGCTGACAACCATCCTGGACCATGTGATGGTCTCCTGCAATTGGCTATATTGTTAGCTTCCATATAACTAAGCGTAGTCAATCTATATAAGCGCTGTTGGAAACGCCACAATGCAACGCACTTAGGGTCGACCTGATTAGGTTTCGCACGCTGACGAACCTATAAGACAAACCATATGTTAATCCTTCAGGGAAAATCTATAAACTAGAATAGTCAAAGCGTCCAATCGGAGAGAGACGGGAAAAGAACCCCAAATTCTTACATGGGAATTGTATTCCAATCCAATCAGAGGAAGTCACTTTGCTTCGTACAAGATGTAAAAAGGCATCTAGAGTTGAGGCATCGCAATTCCGTCCAATCCTCCAGTAGGTGGGAGTTACATTGTGATAGTTCTTCATTTAAAATACCAATATGCTAGAGTAGTGCTATGCTAAAACAGAAAACAAACCGATGTAAAGACACTATCCCTTGAATCCAACTTACTCCGTTATCTATCCTATCATGCATTAAATCCCACATCCTGAGCCTTCACCAATTCCTCCCTCTCATAAAGAACCTCCGGCATAACATCCCTTCTCAACAAATATCGTTTAACAAATACCCAATCTGCCTTAGTCCATACCGTGCATGGAGCCTCGTCAGCACAGAAAAGACCTGATCCAACTCAAGCGTCTTCCCTTTCGTTTCGGGCATAAACAAGAGTACCAACCACCATCCAACCAAACACCATCCTGCATGCCAAGCAAATGCACCCTGTATTGTAAACGCGGCTCGCAGAGATGGCCACGTCACACCCAGCAGGAAATTACAGAACCACATCGTTGCCGTGCCTAGCGCCATTCCGTATGACCGGACATATAGCGGGTACACTTCAGCTGTGTATGTGAATAGCACCGGTCCCTCGCCGCGTGAGTAGACAACGCCGAAAAGATATGTTCCCAGAGCAATGCAGGCGAGGCGTGCAGTGTGGCTGCTCTCGGGGATCCAGAAGCTGAACCCTGTGAATAACATTGTCATGGCCATGAGTGGGAAAGTGAGTAACAGGAGATTGCGTCGGCCGAATGTGTCGATTGTGTAAACTGCGGGAATTGATAAGAGCCAGTTGATTAGACCCAAACCTAATGAGGCAGCTAGGGCAGCCGGTGGAGAGAATTTGGCCTAGGGTTGTTTTTGTCAATCATCCTGCTGGAGAGGAAGGAGGATTGATATCTTGGACTGACCTCGAGAAATATCTCGGAAGAATAGTATGAAATAACATTGACACCACAGAACTGATTTGAAGTTAGCACTCTCTGCAATTACTTCGGTATGTCCTGCTAAAAATCCACACTTACCTGCTGCATAAACATGACAATCTGAGACGCCAACATCGCTCTGCGATTTCGTGGGACTTTAATTAGCTCCAGCACCTTCTTGCGCCCACTTCATACTATCCTCGGCCTCCAGCAGGGTATGCATGTAGTACAGGTCACGAGCTGCCTGTATTTTATGATGTCGCAGCGTACAGATGGACTTGTAAGCACGGTAATACTGCTTCTGGCGCATGTACCAATGCGGCGACTCGGGACAAGCAAAGACAAAATAGCAAACGACCAGAGCCGGGAACATTGCCGAGGCCATCATACAACGCCAATTCAGGCCGATTATGACAGTCGAGTCGACATTGTAGAAGATGAGGTCCTCTGCATACCCGATCATGATCCCAAATGCCGTCCACACATGCCACTGCATGACCAATGCACCACGGATGGACGGCGGGGGTGTTTCGGCTGCGTATATTGGCACAGTGGCTGATTTGGGGCCGATGCCGAAGCCTAGCATGAATCGTGCAACAAACATCGCCCACCAGGTGGGGACAAATCCCTGCCAGAGACAAGCTATCGCAGAGAAACAGCATGTTAGGAAAATTGTGCCGCAGCGGCCGAACCAGTGGTTGAATGGGACTGTTAGCCAGGAGCTGATGAAGGCGCAGCAGAGGTATGGTGCGGAGTTTATGAGACCGAGGATCCACGCGTTCCGAGAGGATTCCTTGCCGATGCCGAATTGGTATTTGTAAAATATTTGGGCTCCGTTGACAACCGTTTGATCTGTTGTTGTCAGCAGGTGTATACTTCGAGGATTTGGGAACTTCGAGGTGAACATTTACTTACCCATCCCCTACACTGCAGCGGATAAAGAACACAACGTAATGACAGCATACATCTTCCATGGCTGTGACCAGCGATGCGTGAACTCCCGACGCAATACCCTCTTCTCCTGGTTGGTTAGACCGGCGACATTGTCAGATCGTTCCGGAGATTGTGCCAGCACAGCACCCAGCTCGAAAGCACGGATATCCGAATCCTCCCCCATCTCATGAAGTTCAGCAAACGTGCGACCCTGTTTCCGTAGTTCGGTATGGCTGAACCCGGCCAGCGGATTGGAGAGTTTGGCATTGAGACTGCGCCGTGCCCGCTCGGCAGCTGTTCCGAATGGCCGTTGCGGTACGACTTTATCGGATAGCGTGGCGTCCATTTTCTCCTTTTCTACCATCTTTCGATTTTTGATACGTCTATGGAGGGAAAATATTGAGGAGGCGATGCTTGGCTTTTAGGGTTGGACTGGATCCCGAGACAAAGAAACTCGAATCCAAGCAAACCACATGGCTTTTGATCTCTTTTCCTCAAGGGTACGAAGTGAATGCACATGTATAGGGTCTGTTAAAGAACCTATCAAAGAATGGGGCATGAGGTTTGACCGCGCGGAGAAGTGATTGGCAGGGCTAGAGCTTACTATGTACAGAGTAGGGATTGTAGACAAAGGATGGTCTGCTTGTTTTGTCCCATTTCAAACTATGCTTGCACAGCTTATTGACAAGTCACTTCCATGAAGTAGAGGGGCGAATGAAGGTTATAAATTGGAGATAATAGGAACTAAGATGTATACTACATTGTAATTCCAATGTCAATCAGCACAATCTACTCCATAAGTACCATTTGCAGTAACTTGAATATTTCAAGACTGAGGGTATTGGATGGGTTATGTTCCTGTGACAGAGGAACCTAGAAGTATATGCAAAGAGGCTCTGGAAAAACTCTGTAGATGAAGGTCCTATCTACACTAAAGGGGAACAAACGGGGAGGTCACATGACCAGTGGGCTTGAACTTGAGTGGATATGAATACACTACGAAGCGAAAACAATGGAATGTGATATTATAGTACAGTGTACTAATTTCATTATAAATTATTCAAAATCTAGTTGTATATGGAGAGACAAGTGACACTCTGTAGAAATCTGTAAAAATCTGGAGTCATATTAGCAATGATCGCATAGACTCGACAAGAGAAACAAGGTCAAGAAGCTCTATTCAGACAGCAGTTGGTACAATTTTTCGTCGACATTATATTTCAGAACAGGTCTCGTGAAAGGTTACATCATCATAAGAGCAGGAGAGAAGAGAGAAAAAAAACAGTCAAAACTCACATTTGAAAATTCAATCTGTCCCGTCAATGAAGAAATTCATCATATCGGGACAGTTGGGACATCTCGGAGATGTATACCTTTAGGAAAGTATGGCAAGCTAAAGCTACATCATGCTATGAGCTTGCCAAACACAACCACAATGTTAATTGAGCCATTGGTTTTGAAAAGAAGAGAAGGAGTATGAGATGAAGAAGAAATAATGGGAAGAAGAAAAAATGTGAGCGCGTTAAATAGTAGGCGAAGTACCAATTTGCACTGTTTGCACCCCCCCCAAAAAAAAGTGGGAGATACAATTTACCAGGTCGATTCTTTAGCTTTTGATAAAATTATTTTGCTGTGCTGATTACTCAGAGTATCTTTTTACATTGATACTAAAATCCTCATCTCAAAAACCATGGATGATGCAGAGAGCCCCAGACTGGAGGAACAGCAGAGTAAGATCGTCCTGAAAAAATACCCCAAAGAGTCTCGACTAATCGATATCTACAATGTACAGCTCCTACCAAGTCTCCTTTCACAAATGTCCGCACCGATGGGCGGGCCTTCAACTCTCCCAATTGGCGTATGAAAGTGGAAAGCCCAACCCCGTCGCGCACCAATGCCAGCCCCAGCGCGAGCCCCATTCCCAACCCCAATACCTCCCGCGCAGCCTTCAGCCGGCCCGGAGCGCACGTCCCCCAAGCGATTAACGATGGCCGCCGCCTATACGTTGGCAACATGCCATACACGGCTAAGATGGAGGATGTGGAGGCGCTGTTCATAGCGGCCGAGTTCCCTATGTATGACTGCACTTGAACCTGCCAGCCGTGAATTCGCCAACTGAACTTCCCCCTTCCCTTCCTCAATAGCGAGCGCATAGATATTGCCATTGATCCTTTCACCGGCCGGAACCCTTCCTACTGCTTCGTCGACTTGCAAAACAAGGAGCATGCCGAGCGCGCCATGACCGAGCTCGATGGCCGTGATATGTTGGGTCGCCCTGTCAAGATTAAGCCCGGTGTGGCCAAGTCTCAGGAGCGCATTCAGAGCCCACCTGAGCCGTTCCGTATTGATCGCTGGCGTCAGCAAGAGAGACCTAGTTTTGCCAAGGTCAACAGTGACTCGAGCAACCGCGTGTATGTCGGTGGACTTCCACGATTGACCGACCACGGGGCTGTGCAGAGCAACATGGAGATTTTCTTCAAGGGATTCAAGATGTAAGTTTATGATGGCTTGGGTTTCCGGTGTTGCGTGACCAATACTGATGCCCTATGTTTGCAGTGAGAATGTCAGCAAGGTCTTTGCCCCTCACCCCGCCAAACGGTTCGATCCCGGCGAGCACTACTATTTGTTCGTCGACCTGGGTACTCCCGAGCAAGCCCTGAAAGCCATGGATACCCTGAATGGTCTGGAAGGACCATGGGGTGGTCCGCTACGTGTACAGTTTGCTCGTGGACCCAAGGAGGTCTGATCTAAGTACAGGCCCTAAAAAAATTATTAAGTATTATTAATGATAGGACGTGTCGCATTGCATGAGCTATGATACCAGAATATACTACAAAATGACATGCATAATTATCTCGCCATTCCGTTTTCGTCACTCAGTGCCTATTTATTTTCAAGCTGAATTATCCCGGCCCAATAGAAACGACATCAAAGGTCGCTATATAAAACTGACTATGATATGTGTCATGTCGGGTTGCAGAAGTTCTGACGATAAGTAGCCGGACTGGACCCCATTTCTTCTATAATTCGCTCATCCGGGCACCCGAAGATGCGAGGTATTTATTTGTCAAGCCTGTAATACTGTCCATCTTTAAATGTCATTGGTTGGAGTATGTTGAAGCTATGCAACTATATCCAACTAGGATATATACCTATAGTAACGGGAGTGTTCCAGAGCTAGCATTTTTCAAAATAGACTATACAATGGGATTCAAGGAGTATGTTTCTCATTTTGTATACATAATTCTCTCTAGATGTCACTACTAAGCCCGGGTATAAGCGCCCGTATATGAAAACAACCGCATGCGGACATCATCTTGAAGGGTTAATACGAAAAATGAGTATAGTATATATATATATATATATATTATCTGTTTAACCTCTATATAACTTAGACTGTAGTAATATACGAAGGAATCTCTAAATAGGATCTTATCGAGAATCAATATGCTATATATAAAGATTTTATAGTGGATTCTCAATGATTTCACGATGGGATGACGTTTAGTGGGGAAATCCAGACTCACCGCATTATGCGCCTCTCCCTGTTTCTGTTTCGGTTTACGTTTTTTTTTTTCATTTTCTTTTGTTGAATTCATATATACCATATTCATTCCTGGTCATTTCTTCTATACCCTTGACTACCCCCATGTTGGTTTAAAGTGATCCTTCTTGTTTCTCCGGCTTCGGTCGGAATTGTCCCTAATCTTCCCGAGAATCTCTCGTATTTGCTCTCTCCTTCATATAACACCTTCAAAATGTCTTCAAAAAATATCCGACGCCAGCATAAGGCATTCATTGCAAGTGTGAGTGCAATTTTTCTGTTTTTGCTCTCTCATTTTTGATATCCGCGGGGTTGTTGCTCTACCGAGGCATTACGTATATGCGTATATGCGGATTTGAGATTGATCTCTGTTAAAGTATGGGGCTCTTAGAATGGCTTCTGAGTATGCAAATGCGAGCAAGTAGAAGAACTGTGCAAGACTTTCACAGTTCCAAGTTTGGGTCTATACCTTTTATCTCTACCTTCGGTTTTCTTCTCTTTTCCACCCCGCAATCAAGCACTCTTGCAACCATCATTATTTTTTGAAAAAAAGAAAATGTCAGCTGTTAACTTTGCTACGCAGTCCGACGACTCGAAGATATGTGTCGTCATGGTGGGCCTTCCGGCCCGAGGCAAGAGTCTCATCGCTGGCAAGGGTAAGTGGAACAGGGCCATAATGAAAAACGTGGGAGACTAACTTGCGACAGCTATGCGCTATCTGGGTTGGGTCGGTATCCCTGCACGTGTCTTTAATGTTGGCAGCTATCGCCGCTTCAGCACTCCACAGCCACAGGCGGCCTTCTTTGATCCCCACAATGAAGAAGGCGAGCGCATGCGACGAGCTGCCGCGGAGGCTGCCATGGCTGACATGCTCCAGTGGTTTAACACTGGGAAGGGTGTTGTGGCCATCTTGGATGCTACCAACTCCACAAAGGAGCGCCGCAGGTGGATCTATGAGAAATGCCATGAAGCTGATATCGAGGCTCTATTTGTTGAGTCGATTTGCGACGACGAAGACCTGATTATGACCAACATCAAGGAGGTCAAGACGACATCCCCAGACTACAAGGGCCAAGACCCTGAAGTGGCTGCACTTGATTTCCGCAACCGTATTCGCAACTATGAAAAGGTGTACGAGACCATTGATGATGATGAGAAGCAGTACACTTATGTCAAGCTTATCAACGTGGGATCGACGGTCATCATCAACCAGATCAAAGATTATCTGTCCAGTCGACTAGTTTATTATATCCAGAATATTCACATCAAGCCTCGTTCAATTTGGCTATCAAGGGTAAGTCCAAGATCAACATTACGAATTATTTCGAAGCGGGACTAACGAAAATAGCACGGTGAATCCGAGTTCAACTTGACCGGCCGGATTGGAGGTGACTCCAACATCTCCGAGCGCGGTGAGGCCTACGCCCGCGCGCTCCCCGAGCTCATGCGCAAGTCCGGGATCCCTGAGAACACCAAAATCGTGATCTGGACCTCAACGTTGCGCCGCACTATCCAGAGTGCCCGCCACCTCAAGGCAGAGACTGGCTACGAGAAGCTGGAGTGGAAAGCCCTGGATGAGCTGGACTCAGGCGTCTGCGACGGGTTGACCTACGAGCAAATCGCAGAGAAATATCCAGAGGATTTCGCCGCCCGCGATGAAGACAAGTACAACTACCGCTATCGTGGTGGCGAGTCCTATCGCGACGTTGTCATCCGTCTGGAACCCATCATCATGGAGCTGGAGCGCAGTGAAAATGTCATTATCGTTACCCACCAGGCTGTCCTCCGCTGCATCTACGCCTACTTCATGAATGTACCCCAGGAGCAGAGTCCCTGGATGGAGGTGCCTTTGCACACTCTGATCAAACTCACGCCCCGAGCTTACGGTACCGAAGAGCAGCGCTTCAAGGCTAACATCCCCGCTGTGTCGACCTGGCGTGGGAAGGGGACTTCGGCGAGGCACCAGGAGTTCCATGCCGCGGAAGGAGGAAAGGTAGATGGCACGGAGACTAAGCATTAAGGATATGTTGATCTGCATCGGCGCGGCGTCACCTGGGTGTGATCGGAATTCGGACTGCATGAGATATTCAGATACCAAAAACATGATTTTTTTTTCTTTGATTATACGATACAAGAGTAGACGGCCGTGTATGCTGCCTTATGATGTCTTTTTCAATGGTCTTTTCCCGTGGTCTGACATTCGGTTTACAGCATATATGTCTTTAAGATATTTTCTCTCCCTTCTCAGTTTTATAGGTAGAGGGTAGAAAAAGGCGGAAAAAGCATACTTTAAATATATTCTTCAAGTCATGTTCTTCGCAGCAATATCGTACTCTTGTTTCTAGAAAGTTCAAGTTTATTTCGACACAGAAATGATATAGTTAGACACCTCCAAATCAACTTGAGTGACATCTTCTTGCTTATTTACAGCTCTTTTTGAATGACCACAAGCCTAGTAGCTACCATTCCATTCTAAGCAGAGAAACCTTGCAGGTATGAACAACTGACAAGAGAGGCCAAGAATCCCAGTTGCTCAGGGCCCAGCCCAGCCAAAGATATGCTGACTCAGAACTGACTCAGCCCCGGACGTCATGCGGAGAGCTCCAGCAGGAGGGCCCCTCGAACCTCCAGTGGAAGGAATTGAAGACAGCACGCCCATGTTGTCAGCATTTACTGCGCGGCCGCTCGTGGAGCTCAAGCCGCGCGACAAGTCCCGCATCGAATCGGTCCTAGCCTACGGTGACCGCCTCCTCGCCGGCTTAAACAATGGCAACCTTCGCATCTACCGCGTCACCGACGACGGCAAGACCGAGCTCCTCCGCGAACTGGAGAAATTCTCCCGATACAAGATCGAACAGCTCGCTTTAATTAAGGAGGCCAACGTGCTGGTTTCTCTTTCTGGTGGTTATGTCTGGCTCCACGATGCGCAGTCCTACGAGCTTGTTGAACAGCTAGCTCAAACGAAGGGCGCTTCTGTCTTTGCCATCACGTCGAATGTTGTTAATGATGCCGATACCAATGTACCGGCTATTGTTTCTCGCTTGGCGGTCGCTGTCAAGCGGAAGATTCTTATGTGGGCGTGGCGCGACATGGAGCTGGAACGGGATACGGCTGAGCTGAGCTTGGTTAGTGGGGTCAAGACTCTTACCTGGGTCGCGGCTACACGGCTAGTGGTTGGGCTGAACTCGAGCTTTGTCATGGTAAATATTGAGAGTGGTCAGTTCACGGATCTGGCTGGGCCCGGCAGCATTGAGGAATCGGGCCGGTTCGGAGGCGTTGGTGCCGCGAGCATGAGCTATATTGGTATGGGAGGTATGGTACCGCGGCCGCTTGTGACGAGACTGCGTGAAGGTCAGATTCTTCTGGCTAAGGACATCAACACGAATTTCATTGATATCGATGGCCAGCCTCTCGGTCGGAAGCAGGTGCCTTGGAGTCATGCCCCGGTGGAGCTTGGATACTCATACCCGTTCTTGTTGGCTTTGCATGACTCATCCAAGGGTGTGCTAGAAGTACGGAACCCGGAGACCTTGTCGTTACTACAATCTATTCCATTGCCGTCGGCTAGTATCTTGCACATTCCGCAACCGAACATCAGCCTCGCCCATGCCGGTAAAGGGTTCCTTGTGGCGAGTGACCGCACCATTTGGCGCATGGAAGCTTTGAGTTATGATACCCAGATTGATGCCTTGGTTGAGGGTGGTTATCTAGATGAGGCCATCAGCTTACTCGGCATGCTGGAGGATGCTCTTTTACGGGATAAGGCTGGTCGACTGCGCGCGATAAGACTTGAAAAAGCGCAGAGCTTGTTCGCCCTGCACAAGTACAGGGAATCTCTAGATCTTTTTACTGAGGTGTCTGCACCTCCGGAGAGTGTCATTCGCCTCTACCCCCGCTTGATTGCGGGCGATTTATCTACTGTCCCGGAGCCTGAAGCCCCGAATGGAAAGACGAGCGGGTCCCAGAGTGACGGTTCGTCCGATGATGCTGCTGCTGGACAGGCATCCACCCACGCAGCCTCTATTATATCTTCTGTGCGAAAGCCCGATGAGGGAAGTGAAGCTAGCAGCATCCGCGGAGATGATAAAGGTAAGGCACGCTTCTATTGCTTTTGAATCCATGCTAACTAATTATAGGTCTTCGAATTGCTGTCCGTGAGCTACAAGGATACCTGGCAGATGTTCGCCGACGCTTCCAGCGCTTCGTCAACCCCGATGGAACTCTCAAAGCGGCTCCACCAAGCGAAGCCACAGATGAGGCAAGTGACTCGGTGCTAAAACTGCTGGATTTTCCATCTGCCGACGAGTTTGCCACACAAATCTGTGCCAAGGCACGGTTGGTTGACACCACTTTGTTCCGTGCACACATGTTCGCGACTCCATCACTAGCTGGATCCCTCTTCCGCATTGCCAACTTCTGTGACCCAGAAGTAGTCATGGAGAGACTCGAGGAGACTGGTAGATATAACGACCTCATTGACTTCCTTTACGGCAAGAAATTACATCGACAAGCACTGGAATTGCTCCAGCGCTTTGGACAGACAGACAACGGTCCTCTGAGCGGTCCGACACGTACAGTCGCCTATCTTCAAAATCTACCGCCAGACCAGATTGATCTGGTTCTCGAGTTCGGAGAATGGCCGCTTCGTGCCAATCGCGAGTTGGGAATGGAGATATTCTTGACCGACACTGAAAATGCCGAGACATTACCCCGTTCACAAGTCCTCGCATTCCTTGAAAAAATAGACACCACGCTTGCCATTCAATACCTCGAGCATGTCATTAATGAATGGAACGACATGACTCCGGACATACATCAGCGGCTGCTTATCTTATATTTAGATCAACTTACATCCAACAACGAGCAAGGGGAATGGAAGGAGAAGTTCTTGACGATGTTGAAAGAGAGCGAGCAGTACTCGCCAGCGAAGATGTTAGATCGGCTCGATCGAGAGGGTACGTCGCGGGCTACTCCTGCCCGGGGTATGAAACAAGCCATTACTGACGCATCCCAGATCCAAACTTCTACGAAGCCCGAGCTATCCTATTCAGCAAGATGGGCCAGCACCGACAGGCGCTCGAGATCTACGTCTTCAAACTTGCGGACCACGAGAAAGCAGAAGAGTGAGTGATATATCATTTGTCCCCAAAACAGCAATTGCTAACTCCAGAAAGATATTGTAACCAGGTCCACCTAGCCGAAAAGGCCGAGGAAGAGAATTCCATCTACCTCACCCTCCTTTCCCTCTATCTCTCTCCGCCCCATGGCTATGAGCCCCAAAACGACCCCGCAATTGATCTGCTAGCCAAGCACGGCTCACGCCTCCCAGCCGACGCCGCATTGAAACTCATACCGGACAAACAGGCCGTGCAGAAACTTGAATTCTATTTCAAGGGTCGGATGCGCGCCGCAAACTCGGTTTTCAATGAAGCGCGCATCGTGGCAAACCTGCGCAAGGCACGGGATATGCAGATTCAAGCCCAACTTGCTCTTGGCGAGGGAATTCGTGGTGGAGGCACGCGGGCTCGCCACGTCACTGTCACTGAGGAGCGAATTTGTGGCGTCTGCCATAAGCGTTTGGGTGGGAGTGTGATCAATGTTTTCCCCGAGTAAGTCGTTTCCCGTTGTTTGTCTTTTTGGTCTGTTCATCGCTGACCTCTTTCCAGTGATACCGTGGTTCATTTGGGGTGTGCCAGTCGAAGACCCAGTGTTCGAGCTGGGTAGTGTGCATACTCTCCTGCATCTGCATTCGCGGGGTCGTTTTATTCTTGTTCATGTCCTTAATTTTCCTTCTCTTTTTTTTTCGTTTTCCGGCTCTAGGTTCTCTTTCATTTGGTTCTTTTTTGTGTTGATAGAGGCTACCCCAGCGACTTTGATACCCATAGCATCTGCCCATTTCACGATACATCCTGGTCATGCGATCATGCATCATCCTCAACCACTTCCTCTCCGTAATTCTCCTCCTCCTTAGCTTCCTGTGCCGATAGCTTGCCCTGCACCTTGTCCTCTTCCATGCGCTCCGTAAGGAAGGCATTGATCTGGTCCTGCAGCTTGGGCACGAGTGACTGCAGCTCTGAGAGGTGGGCCTGTTTAGCCGCTAATGTGCCGGTGGTGGTGGAGAACACATGTTCAAAGGTCTCAGTTGATTGAGGGGCGGTGTAGACTGCATTAAGGCTCGTGTTGGAGGCCATTTTGAAATTTAACAGAAAAGTTGGGGAAATTGGGGGGAAATTGTTTTAAGAGGGGGAGATGGCAGAGAAAAATGTCCCCAGTTATAACTTACCGCCTTTCTTACCGCCTCTGATCTAAGTCCCTCGGGGACTTGGCTCTTCCCCAGGGGACTCCAGGTACGGCTGAAAATACATAGTTGGTACTGGGGGTTTATGTATTACTGGATGTGCATGGATCATACGGTAGCATTTCCGAGGCTAATCTCTGTTGGGTTCTAGGTTATAGGACGGTAAGACCTAGTCTATATGGGGCTGAATGTAATAAGAAAAGTTGAAAGTTGTGGAAATGATGGAAAGGAGGAAAACATGTCATATAGACTACTACGAACATAAAGCAGTGACATGATTTACGAGTATAAACCGCAAAATTATAAATTCTGTGATCACCAAGTCTCCGCATCGTAGATCTGAGATTCTGCCAGATAGAGAGGTTATAGAGGAAGGGATCGGCGACTTGCCTAGATGTGGCTTTTGTAACGTTGCAAGGAGAGAAAAACCCTTCGCGCCCAAAAGATAACTCGCCTAAAGGAGAGAGCATGGATTGTTCGTTATGAATCCTACCTTCCGATCCCCCAACTCGCCTGGGCGTCAGCGAGTACCTCCTGCCCCTCGATACCCCCGACCTCCGTCTGATGACGAAGACGACGACTCCGATGAAGACGAATTGGTTCGCCCCGGATCCTCCGGTAGTGACGCTTCTTCTAATGTGACCACCGTTTCTGCCGCTCCTATCACTCCGATCAATACTCAACTTCCCCCTGGGAGTTACTTCCCTCCACAATCACGCTCCGCCACTTCACCTCATCACCCTATGCCGAACCCAACAGGGCGCAAGCCCTCCGGCCGGGGTCCCTCCATCGAGTTACCCCGGCATCGCTCACGGCATCACTCACAGGGTTTCTTTGAGCCATCCCTGCCGGCAACCTCCTCCGACCCGGTCCCTACTGTGTCAGCCTCCCGTATCGCCGCCCAGGCAGCAATGCAGCAGACGAAAAGGCAACAAGGTGTTACGACCCCGATAGAGGATGGTCCTCGTCCCAGGCGCAGTGGAAGCGATTCACCTCCTCTTATGCCTGCTCCATTGCGTGTCAACCAACCCTCTCCCCAACCGCCTCTGCCATCAGGGAACGTGGCTACGACCGCTGCGAATGTGGTCTTCCCGCGAGCCGGTGTTACACCGGTAGAACTACAGCCCGAGAAACAGAAGAAGAAGAAGCTCTTTTCGAAGCCAAAACACATCGGAATCAGCAGTCATAAAGATCTGGGCAAAGACCGTGCTCTTCCCTCCCCGAGCAAGATCAGTGGGTTATCGCGCATGGTCAGCGGCTCTACTACAAACCTGACCGATTTATCCTCGAACAACTCGTCAATGTACAATCTGTCAAATGCCTCCGTGAGCACAGTTGTCCCCGCAGATCGCCCGTCACTTCCAGAGAAGGAAAAGGATAAGGATAAGGACAAGCACAAGCATCATTTCCTGTCGAGGCAGAAACTCAAATTAAAAGACCGAGTCGAAGACCACTTCAACCTTCCTCTATCGTCGGCTTCGAGTAATTCTCGTCCGGCAGATCCCAATGCCCCACAATCTTTATACTCCTTTACACCTGCGTCCCCAGCTCCTGGAGCGACATTTGGCAAGTCGGTCAGTGGGTTGGATCTTCTGCATGGCGGTCGAGCACTGCGTGAAAAGAAAAAGGAAGAGAAGGCGCTCGCTGAGTCAGAGCAGTTGGAATGGCTGGCTAATAATGCTGGCGCGCCCACGGCACCCGGTGGTTTCCCAGGCCCGTCTTCAGTTGGTAGTTCGGGGACATTCCCCGAGTCTATTCTCCGGGAGACCTTGCAAGGGTTTGGGTTGAATAATATGACCCCCGAGGATGCGTGGGACTTCCTTAAGGCGAAGCTGCTTGTCATCTTCGATGGTGAGGATGTGCGCATTGCCATTGAAGATCTTAACAAGCTGGTGCTCGTTCATTTGCAGCGTTGTGTCCTCAAGAGGGCTCCTGCATCTATTGTAATAGACCTGCAAGAACTTCTACACACTGGATTTGCGACTTTGAATCACAGTTCGCTGGCTGGCCTCCCAGATGAAAAGTTGGTCCCGCATCTGGTTCAAGTGTGGCTGCTGGTATTTGGCACAATTCTGCCCTTCATCCAGGCCGTATTTCTCCCCTTGGATCTTGAATTCAAGGGCTGTGGATCCTTGATGACTAGCCGGGAAGCCGGTGAATTCTGGGGTGCATTGCCTGTTGGGGGGACACTTGATGTGCGAAGTCTAGTTTTGATTGCCTTCCGTGACTGCATCATCATGAATCGCTACGATGCCCTCAAAGCAACCTTCTCCCGGCTCAGCCTAGACTCCATCAACTCCGGATTCCCAACGCTCAGCGTCACAACCAAGAGTACCGGCGCTGGAGGCCGTCCTGGCACTGCAGCCTCCCTTGATGCTGGTTTAGGTAGCTTCAACTCGCAGTCATCTACGCTTCTCAGCACCATCGCCGATAGTTATTCATCTGACGGCATGAGCGCCCTGGCCAACCACCCACGTCCATCAAGCAGTGATTCCCGCAGCCGCGCTGCCTCGAACACATCTTCCAACGCAGACCCCTTCTTCCAGTCCATCGCGTCTCCCTCCCCCTCCAACAACCGGGCCACCATCATCCACCGCGGCACATCCACCGATTCATCTCACATCATCACAGAGACCGTCGGCCGTATGTTGCAATGCATCAGCGTCCTGGCCAGCGTGCAAACCGACGACCCTGCCCAGGAGCGAATGGATGTTCTTAGCAAAGCTCTCAAACACAACTGGCTCGGCCGCGGCCGCACAGGCCGTGATCGTCGTGGTTTCGTCGGCGCCAAAATCCGGCCTGTGATGGTCGGTGGTCCTCCTGTTATCGATGATATGGATTCTCTGACTACGGCTGGCATCAGCATCGGTGCTAGTACTAGTACAGGTGGATCCCGGGGCCGAGGTGACTCGTCCTCGTCGGAATGGAGTTCCAATATTCCGGGGCCTGGCATGAGTATGCGTAGTGGTGGTCGACGAGAACTGAGTGTTCTCTAGCTTTGTGTTTTTCTTCTACTCGTTATGAATGTATGATGGCGGGTTGGGTACTTTGGCAATAAAGGGGCGTTTTTAGTTTTAAAGGAATTGATATCCTGTCTCGGGCATTGTCGAGAAATTTCACCTATGTCGTTCTACCCCGTACTCTGTTGGGAATTGTGTGAATCTTACAATTTTTTTTTTGGATTTTGGATTTTGTAGATACATGTAATTTTTTTGGCCGGTTTTGTGCTTTTCCCAATTTTTTTGTCCTTTTGACTTAAATGTAAAGTCAAATCCAACAATAAATCTGACAATTAATTGTCACATATGGTGGTACCCAGGGCCCGGTCAACTAGCCACTGGGGGAAATCGTAGATATCCATATCCATATCCACCAGAAGAATGGCGTCTCACCTCGCCATCCATCTCAAGCATCCAAGAGCAAGCGGCTTACTCTCGCGCCTTGCCCTTACCCTTCAAATTGAGCTCGACAGAATCCTTGAGGAATTCGTATCGACCCTGGCAAACTGCGGCGGGAATCTCCCAGCCAAGCTCAGCCGAAACAAAATCGGCAATCTGCAAAAAGCCACCGTTGTCCAGCTCCGAATCGAACTCACGCAAGCTTTCCAGAAGAACCTCCTATTCAAAAGTCAGTACATTGACCAAGAAAATAACTCTCCATCCCCGATAGAACCCCAACGGGTATTCGGGATTGAGGTCATCAAAGGGCAAAGTGAACACATACGTCGAAACCGGGCCAAACACCAATCTTTTCTTTAATCCGTCCCCATCGCTTGCTCAGTGCTCGCCATGTCATGATATCGTCCTGGGCAGGTCGGTTATTGTTCCATGTAGTGGCGATATCCACCCACGACATCGTCGTCGTCTCTTTCAACTGGGACATCATCTTGTCTGCGATATGTGCTGTCTCCCATGAATCTGGGGTTGCGTTGCCCTTGCCGATCTTCTTCGTGCTGGAGCTGGGGTTAACATCAGCGCTGCGCAGACGGCGCGGGGAGATGGTGACCCGAGGCTCTGGAGTACCCAGCCCAGCCTTTAGGCTGATTCTGGAACTACGTCGGGATGGTGTTGAGGCAGGCGCAGGCGTCACAGGCTGATTCTTGGAACGGCGGCGTGTCGAGGTTGACGTAGACGAAGGGCTCGTGGTCTTGACCCTGGATGAGATGCTGCGGCACTGGACCGAGACTGAGGTTCTTGCTGAACCAGTGGTTGATAGATCTGGGGTCGAGCTCTTCGTTTTGGGTGAACTGTGTCGGGAAAGCTTCACGGATGAGGCCTGAAATGTCTCTTCCACTGACTGCGGGGTCTGACTTGGGACCTCTGACATTTCCCTATGATCAGGAAAGGTAGCTTGAGCAGAAGGAGATTCAGTATGAGCGGGTTCATCAGACTCAAGTCGATCTGGAGGATGCTGGGTGAGAGAAGACTCGGGTGCATCGGCCTCAGTGGGATAAGACTGAGAGGGACCGATAGAATTCCAATATCCAGGCTGTAGACGCTCATCGCCAGCATTTGCAGCTTCTATCGCATCAACGGCAGCTTTCATCTCAGCAGCGAGAACATCCGGAGCAAGGCGTCTTCTCATACGTCGCTGTTCTTCCCAGGCAAACACATGCGATGTATCAGCATGGGGGTCGCCCATTTCACGCAGAACCTCCTGTTCAGACGCTATGATGCGCTCAAACTCCTCGGGAGTGTAAACACCCGTTGGGTCATTGGCCCATTTGCTGTTGTCGGAAGTCTCTCCGGGGTACATGAATGTGGAGGGGAGGGCATTCAGGTCTTCAAAGGGGATGATACCTGACATTACCGCTGAGCCATATGGCTGAGGAGGATCCATATAAGGGTCCATCGAAGGATCTAGATCGGGATCCCTTGGAGGGTTTGTTGAAGGGTCCGGAGGAGTAGAAAAGACGTAATCCCGAAGAGGAAACCGGTAACCGCTGTAGCCAAACGGAGCTTCGTCAGAGTTTGAATGAGCATTGGGGGATGCACTGGTAGCGGGGAGCTCTGAAGTAGGGCTGATACTAGTAGATGCCTCGTCGTAGTCAGAAGGAGACCCATGAGATTTGCTGAAAGTACTAGGCTTAGGAGGATCCATATTGGACTCGGGGACAAAAGAGGACTGAACGAATGTATTTGCGGTAGGCTTCAACTGATCAGAATCGATATTGGATGACTGATCACTGGGTTTGGCGGGGGACGAAGGATACTCGTTGCTGACGGGGTTGGGTGGAATAGTAGGGGGATTGGAGCCCATGATGGACTGACGAGGTTTCTGTTGACAACAAATTTTATTCTACGAGGGGCAATTGGAGTCGCATCATTGGGGGGGTTGTTTGCATTCGTAGAATCCGAAGCTGTGCTAGAGTCTGGGGTGGCCTCCCGAGGTCTCTTGAGAACAATTTTTAGCCTAGGAGTGGTAACGGGAGGCACGTTCTTTGGACCTCCCTTTGCATTTGCGGGATCTGTATCAGTACCCTAGCGATTGCGAGTTATGATAAAAGCAGGGGTATTGCCAGAAGAAACAGTGGGACTCGCTGCAGGGAGGTGCTCCTGAGAAGTCTCTCCAAGGAAAATTCGAACCTGAGTTGGTCTAACAGGAGTGCTTGGAGCTTGATCAGTGATGCGACGAGAACGGGTGTTCCGTCGGGGTGCTTCCGGGGAAGAGGGAGAGCTCGAAGCCTCGTACTCCGAACCAGATGGGATCTGTGGATTAGGCACAGACGAAGCAGCTTCGTTATCTCTGTAAATGGTTAACTGGGGAGAGATGTGAGAAATGTAGTCAAACGACAAGGAGATTAGAACTTACATGTACAGACGCGGCCGGGTCAACAAATCCAGCGGCAGTAGGGCTCTCATTTGCACGTGCATTCAAGGAATCATCCGATTCCTGAATAGAGGGTGTGCCACTTGTTTCTCTTGACAACTGAGTCACTAAGGCTGGGAAAAGGTCCCTACTGGTGTGATCCATTGTGGGAGGCGACGAGGCTAGATTGGTTCTCCTGTTAACAAATGTTCTTATATACACCGGTTCTAACGATATAATACCCATATTTGACGATGTAAGGATTTCAAGGCGCTTAGTTGTGAGCCACTACACCACCTTTAAGGATTCTTTACTATCATTACTAGTAGTATATAGTTCCCCCGGCTCTCTGTGTAGTTTCCACAACTCTCTGTACATCTTAGGATTGAAATCTCCACATCTATCTCACATGTCCGAAAAACGTATGGATGTATGAACAAGTCAATTATATGAGTAAATATCTTTGACCGTGACTTCCAAGTCTAGTTGTGACCTTTATATTCCACCTTTCTTGACCTTTGTAACCGGCTTTCACTACGGCAGGGTTTGGTGTCTATCGCACCAACTTATGTACAAGCATGAGACTAGTTATCCATTTTAAATAGTTTTAGGAACTGGATAGATGCCTTACTCCAAAACACCTATAATATCTAAATTGCTGGTACATCCTGTAGAGAAAGTCGAGCGCTACTTTAAAACCCACTTTGCTATCATCTCTATCAGTCTTTTCAAGGTCTTTTCAAGCTCTTTTAGAATATAACGCCCAACGGTCCCCTAATATTGTTACCAAGGCACCTTTGATAGCTATTTCTGGACCTTTGTATTCGGTCTCTACTTCTATCAGGATAGTCGGACCATCACTATGCTACATTTTAGTTGATTTTGAACCTCGACTCTGATTGCTTTGAACACCTCCACTTTGAAGATCAGTTTCACTCCATGCTAAGACATGTTCTTTGTACTGTGAGGTGATACAGGGATATTCATTGAATAGAAGAGTAGAACAGATACAAATCTAGAACAAACCCATAATATGTCTAGAACTATTCAAAGAATGATGTTTAATGACCATTACATATTCAACCTTGGCGCCTAATATGAAGAGCGGATTCGCTGAGATTTAGGGCTACAAAATACCAGATTTCAAAGACATTTAGGCCCAAAGACTGGGCAGTTTAATAATAAGTACACCGTATATTTACAATAATAGGACCAGCACATAGATTCGTGGGGCCGACTGATTGGCTTCAGGGCTGCAGCCTGTGCAGGCTGCGCATCGTGATGTGTGCCTCTCTCCTTTCACATAAAATGCGTCTCACCCACAGCGCCATTCTCTTTCTTCTTTGCATTTTGTCTTGGTTCTCTTTTCCCCTCCCTTTTTGCTATTTAATCTGTTATCCTCCCAGCTTTGAATCTCCAACTCTCCAACCCTCTCCAATTCTCCCCAACTTCCCCCGGGGCTTACGTCTTCAGCCGCATCCTGCAGCCTACAGCTTACAGCTCACAGCTTACACTAAGCTATCATGGATCCCACTTCTACTCTAGCTGAGGCCAAAGATGAAGTTGTTTCAGAAAATCTGAACGGCTCTGCCCAACCTACAGAAGTCAAAGAAGTCAAGGACGCTGTCGCCCCCGCACCAGAGAGTACCCCTACTCCTGCACCCAAACTATGCAAAAAGCACAAAAAGAAGAATAAGAAAAAGGATGAAAGTGATAGCTCCTCTGAATCTTCGTCTTCGGGGTCCGACAGCGATGCCGACTCTGAGGATGAATCCGATTCCACCGAGAGCGACTCTGATACCGAGAAACGCAAGCGGCATCGGCTACGAAAGGTGCGTGCGAGACGTGCGCTCAAGGATAAGAAACGTCGTAAGAAGAAGAAGCAACGGTCGCGCAAGGTCGAGTCGTCCGCTTCGGAGAGCGATACTTCCTCTGGGTCAGATTCGGAGCCTTCTACAGACTCCGATGATGAGATAGATGACAAGGCCTTGCGGAAATTAGTCACCAAGCTCAAGCTTAGCAAAAAAAGAGCTAAGAAGCTGCGTGAACTGGCTGCTGATGATTCGGCCGCGAGTGATCCTGTAGGCGAAACTCGCCGCGAGAGGCGGTCAAAGAAGAAGAAGCCCGCTTCCAAGGTGGCCTATAAGCGTGTAGATCAATGTAAGTTTCTCTTCTTCTTAACTTGCATGTCCAGAATTTTCCTTGCTAACTTGTTGCAGTATGGGATACCACCATCCACAAGTACAAGCTCACTGAAACTGTGGATGACCCCGATGCCGACGAATGGGACCAGTACATCTTCAACATCCGTCGCAAGTTCAACTGGGAGAACAAGTACCTCGAGACTGTTGTCGATATCAAGAGCAAACCCCTCCGCGATGCTCTCTCCAAGATCATGGACGGCGTCAAGGGTGTCAGTCTTGTCCAGGAACCCGCCGTCGTCGATCCCAACATGCTGTTCTTGTATCTAGAGGAAACAAGGCAGTACATGAAAGAGTTGAAGAAGCAGTCACGCAGCGAGAAGAAGAAAAAGGCCAGAAAGATTGCTGCCACCAAAGCTTCCCACCTGAAGGTTCTCGTCAAATACCTCGACACCGACTACGCAGACATCAAAAAGACTCTCTACCCCCTGCTCGAAGCCAACACAATCACCTTTGATCTGTTGTGGGCCCTATACAAACCCAACACCATCGCTTACACTCCAACCTACGGCAGCTCAGATGAACCACGTGCTTTCAAAATTGAGTACGCCGTCAAAGAGTCCTCCTTCATGAAGGGTCAGTGGTACAGTGTCGATGGTCGCTATCTGGAGTACGATGGCAAGGACTACGGCTTCGGCACTATGTCCGCTGAAGTCGATGCCTTCAAGGGCGCTCGCAAGATCACTAGTCTCGCCTGCTACCCGCTGAATTACCACCGCGATGCTGAGGCTCTGCGTGCTCGTCTTATCGAACGCGGAAAACGCTTCGTCGCCCTCCGTGGTATGAACTACCGCTTCCACAAAGGCATGGCCTTCTACAAGAAAAAGCGCTCCCTCATCATCAAGGTCAATATCAATGGTCGCGTCATGATTGACCCGGCTATCCACCGTCGCATCAACCCTAACTATCCCATCTCCACTGTCCGTCCTAAGGACCCGGATCTCATCGACCCCGAAGATCTTGGGATCAGCGGTGATGAAGGTGATGATAGCGATGGCTGCTGCTGTGGTGGATCAGACTCGGACTCTGACCACGGCGGTGCCTCTGATACCCCACGGACAATATACAAGGTCGTAGAGGATACGGACGGGTGTCCGCGCGTCGTGGAGGTTGAAGTCGATGAGAACGGTGTGGAGATCCAGAAGGAGAAGATGGATCGCATCGAAGGTGCCGCTGCTGACACCAAGGAGCGTGAGTTCACCGAGGAGGAGTTGCTTGTTGCTTCTCCTGTCGTTCTGGGCTTTGCTTTCAGCGAGAAGCTCTGGCTTGAGTTCACTATCTCCGGTATCAGTGATATCGAATGGGATAAGGAAGCCTTTGGCTCGCTTGTCCTCCCAGCGAACCAAAAGTCGATTGTCAAGGCCCTCGTTGAGTCGCATACCTTCCACGCCGCGCAAAATATCGACGATGTCATCCAGGGCAAGGGTAAGGGTCTTGTTGCCGTGCTGCATGGTCCGCCCGGTACGGGTAAGACCCTGACAGCAGAGGGTATCGCCGAGCTACTCCGTCGCCCGTTGTATATGGTCAGTGCCGGTGAGCTGGGTACTGACTCGCGGACCCTTGAGGCCGAGCTGAACAAGATTCTGGATATTGCCCATTCCTGGGGTGCGGTACTTCTCCTCGATGAGGCAGATGTCTTCCTTGAGAAGCGCACTATCCACGATATTCACCGCAATGCCCTGGTCAGCATCTTCCTCCGTCTGCTGGAGTACTTCCAGGGCATTCTGTTCTTGACTACCAATCGTGTTGAGACCTTTGACGATGCCTTCCAGTCTCGTATCCATGTCGCCTTGCGCTATGGTGATCTTACTTCCAAGGCGAAGAGGAGTATTTGGAAGATGTTCTTAGAGCGCGTACGGGCTATCGAGGGTGTGCATATTGCATCTTTCTCTGAGGAGGACTACGATATCCTTTCTAGGCACACGCTGAATGGACGACAGGTATGTTTACTAACTATACACTCCCCTTCTGGTCCTAAGACTAACCGATCCACCATCAGATCAAAAACTCCGTCCGTACCGCACAAGCCCTGGCCGTCAACGAGAGCGCGCCTCTCTCCATGGAGCATATCAAGCGCGTGCTAGAGGTGGCCGAAACATTTGATCAAGACCTGCGTGGTGGAACGGGATACCTGGACGCCATGCGGAGCTATACTTGATTTATTCTTGAAGATTTCCGATCATCTCGGGGATGCTTGCTATGAACATTGGTGCAAGCCTAGTATGGAGCTCGCTATTTGCTTTTCTTTCCATCTTTCAATGTTGCTTTCGTGTTCACTCCCTGTTTTCGGTTTAGGTGCAAAGTATTTAGTTTGCGACGCCTTCATTTTTTAATTTTTGCATTGCGGACATGGAGCGAATGAGCTTTGGTAGTTTCAATACACAATACGAGTTGAAAATAAGTACAGTTACAAGTCAGGATCGAAATATAGATCGATTTATGGATTAGGATGAATCATCGATCTAGTAAAGAACATTGTCATACACTTTCATTATTACAGAAACAAAAGTCACGACGAGATATGGATGGTTGTACATGGAACTTTTCAAGGGTTGGCCTTGACGAAGTCAACACCCTTCTGGATGTTCTTCTTCAGGTCAGCCAGGCAGGCATCGAGGAGACCCTGCTCGTACTCGTTGATCTCACCAACGGGGTTGATCTTCTCAACACCGTTGGGGCCGAGCTCGACGCGGGAGGCGAAGAAGTCGATACCCTGATCCTTGTACAGAGGGGAGTCGACGAAGGTGGGCTCGATGACACCCTTCTCGCCCTGGGCGGCGCGGAGAAGAGACTCGGCGAAACGGGCACCGGCCATGGCCATGGAGAGGGTGGCGGAACCGGCACCGTCCTTGGCCTTGACAACCTCGTCACCACCGAACTGGATGCGGTTGACAAGAGCATCACGGGCCTGGCCGGCGATGGAGGAGTGGTTGGACTGCGAAAGCAGGGGAACGATGGTCACACCGGAGTGGCCACCAACGACGGGGACAGCCTCGCCGGAGGGGTCGGTGCTCTGGACCTGAGAGATGAAGCGCGAGGCACGGACAACGTCAAGAGTGGTGACACCGAACAGACGCTTGGGGTCGTAGACGTTGCGGGCCTTGTAGACCTCGGCAACGATGGGGACAGTGGAGTTGACCTTTTAATGAATGGTTAGTAGGGTATCTTAGTTTGTGAGATCATTATAGATGATTATTGCAACTTACGGGGTTGGCGATGACCAGAACGTGGGCCTTGGGGGCGGCCTCGGCGGCGGCCTTAGCAAGGTCGCGGACGATGGAGGCGTTGGTGTTGAAGAGGTCATCACGGGTCATACCGGGCTTGCGGGGAACACCGGCGGGGATGAGGATGATCTCGGCACCGCTGAGGCAGTCACGGAGACCGGAAGCATCGGGGGTGTAACCAGTAACGGTGCTGTTGGTGTTGATGTGGCTCAAATCAGCAGCGACACCTAAACTACGTCAGTAATTGAATCAAGCTGCTGTCGAAACATCATCATACCGGGTCCACCGCGGATATCGTAGAGAGCGAGCTCAGAAACACGGGGGTTGAGCTTCAGCAGCAGCGAGAGAGGCTGGCCAATACCACCGGCGGCACCGAGAACGGCGACCTTGGAGGCCTGTAGGAGGAGTTAGCTTAATTGAAGGTAGAGGAATATCTTGTTTCACGCACATTGATAGCGGAGGCCGAGAAGGCACGCTTCTGGAAGAGGTTGACAGTACGACGAGCGGCAAACATGATTGATGGAGTGAGGTGGAAAGGGAAGAAGAAGGAGAAGGAGAGATTCCGGTGAAAGAGATTGGGCTTGGCTCCACAACAGTTTCCGTCCTCCCGAGCTGCCGGGGCTCGGCTGAGGTTGCTATGTATATTTCTCAGAATTGTTTTAGATTCATTTCTCTTTTATATTTTATTAATTACGGGGTAGATAGAATACTAATTTCCTCCTCGGGTTAGAATCTGAATAATCTGAATAATATCTTATTTCATGTTATTCTCGGAACATTGAAGTACTTCTGCATGTGCCATCGCAACATCTTACCCAGCTAGGTAATTATTTTCATGTGCTAGAAGTACTAAATATTTACAGCGGCTTTTTAACACTTGAAATATATCCAGGGAGACTTGGCCGGAACCCCAATGCCTTGGACAAGGGACCGGCTTATATGTAATTGAAAGTGTGACTACCCAGGTAGTATACGAACATTTCAGGCTATATACATGGAAAAGTTGTTTTCATAAACCAAGCCTATAGAAAACCTCTTAAAAAGAGACATATCTATATAGAATATCTGAAAAAAAAAATCACTGAAGATATATCACAAGGCCGCATAAGTGGCCAACTATTATTGCTGAACATAAGAAGTTCCAATTTCACCCAATGCCTACATTATATATGTAGATAGTCAAAAGTTTATGTTAAGGATGGTTCTTCTACTAGGTTTTAGAACCGTGCTATATCTCAAAGAATAATAGCCGATAGACCATAGCTGCCTGTAGCATATATATACATTTACAAAGACCATACACTCCCAGATAAACATAGATACTTGATTGGCAATAAGAACATCAATTGCAAGGACCAAACGCCGACGCTGATGAACCCAATACAAGATACAAGACCACATGGGGTAAACCCCAAGAACCCTCGCCAGCTCCCAAATATACCCCAGGCAGAGATCAAGAACACATAGTGATATAATCTTACCGCAAGAAGTGTAGCACTGCCCAGCAGAACAAAAAGAAAACCACCACTCCACCCCAGAAAATCCACTTATCCTGACGCGCTCGCCGCTCCACCATCCGAATTGTATCGCCGCTCACACCGAGCGTGTTCGCAACACTATATAGTCGCCGCTGCGTACCCTTGAGCACTTCACGTTGCTGCCCGAGGTCGGCGAGGACCCCTCTGCCTCGGTCCAGGAAATCATCGAGCTGGTTGTGTGTATTGGAGAAGAAGGACTGCTCGCGCAGCGCGGTGGTTTCGCGATTGTAATCTGCTGGGCCAGCGCCAAAGCCGAGACCTGAGGATGAGGGTGCAAAGGCCGATTTGCTCTGTGGGAGTGAAGACTGCGCATAGGGATTCTCTGGTGTTGCGGCGTGGTGTGGGCGACGGCCTAGGAGTTCATTGTGATTGGCAACCGATTGCTGGCACTGGGTCAGTATTGGAAGTACTCCTTGAAAGGATTGATAGGCACATACTGCATCTTCACGTTCTTTGCGGAGTCGATCGAATTGTGTCCGGTAGTCTGTAATCTCACTTCGGAAGTTCTTGATGCGGTCGAATGCCTTTTGTTGTTTCTCGGGAATCAATTCCTTCTTGGAAAGCGCCGAGTAGTCATCGACGGTGCGGGAAAGCGATGCTAAGGAGGCTGCAAGCTGGCCTAGGAGCTTTCAGTCAATATATTTGGATTGCAAACAGTCGGTGGTAGGAGCGCACCTTGTAACGCGGGCGAGGAGGTGGTCGGTGATTGTGAGAATGTGTCCAGATCACGGCGGATGGACGATGATTGCTTTAAAGCAGAGTTGAATAGCGAGTTCTGTTTATGTCAGTTGTGTAAACCCATCGAGGAGAACTGCAATATACCATGTTGACAATGCGAACGGTATAGATTGGACTCTTGGATTACTTGTACGCCCAGTAGTCGTGGGGAATGGAGCACTAAGACTGATAGCAGGATGAGTAAGTGATGACAAGCTCCCGAGCTAGTGACTTTATTTCCACAAACACCAAGGTGGACATCAACTGATCCAACCGGAGGCCAGATGGTCTTGTTTGGGCCCATTCTGACGTAGTTCACCGCCTTCGGGTACACTGCATTCGATAAGGAGTCCACTACATACCTACATACTCCGTACATCTGCAAGCCCTCGGTATATTTTTAGATTCTGCAACTTATCTCAAGGTCAAATATCTACAGGTCATAATTTTCTGACAAAACTACACTTGAGTTAATTTTGTCATGAATGTTACAATTGCTAGAACTTCCAAGGAAAATGATATCGTCGTTAAGGTACTGATACAGTCAATCCGATCCGACTCCATTTTCGCCAAATGAACATAATGCAAAACCACAGAAGAGATGGGATGGTATATCAAGACACAAAGCAATTAGGCCACACCAAAAATAAAAGATGAAACGCCGTACATCTATTTGGGGGGGAACTTGTTCTGCAAGAACCACCTAGATAATGGATTAGCATCATTGCCATACCCATCAGTCTAAGAATTTATGCAGTACTTACTTGCTGACAAAGTAGTCCACGGCACCAAAGACTCCAACCGCACCGGCAGAGAGTCCGACCAGCTCCCAGGAGAGGTTGCCCCGTGCGTGTTGCTTGTAGGCACCGAAGCCGAGGCCTGCACCGACCACTGTAGCGATAGCGGCGTTGGCAATGAAGACAGGGTTGCAGCTGTTTTCACAGATGCCACTGCTCTTCACCTTGTGGGTCTTGGCCTTCTTTTTCTTTTCCTCATTCTCACGCTTCTCCTTCTCATCAGCTTCGCGCTCTATCCGCTCCGCCTGAGTGGTGGTTTTAACATCGCTTTCGAGGAAGTCGGACTCCACAGTCTGCACATGGGGGCCATCAACGTCGATCAACGAGGCCGTGCTCTCGGATTCATCGTGGTAGACTCCGCCCATAGGGGGAGCGCGACTGGAACATATGTTAGTGGTGTGTATGGGATAGTTAATACTATAAAGAACTCACGCCTATTCTTTGTTAGTGCTGTAGTTTAGATATAGGAGCTTGAATACTTACATCCTCGGGGGACTGCTTGGGGCCCTTGGCAGCTGCGTCGGCGTAAGACATGTTATTTAATTAAAAGGTAATGATTCTGGAGAATGGGTTAATAGCTAAAATAGAAAATAGAAGAAGGGATAATTACCAAAAACGTTGATGTGGTGAAGAGAGTTCGAGGGGAAAAGGGAAGGATTTATACCAAGGAAGCCGGGTATGACATCATTGACCTGGAATTGATCTGGGCCCACCCTTGAAGTTCTGTTGATCTCATATTATACCTAACGTAGACATATTGGTATATATACCGGTTATTATATGATATTATAGATTCATTTAAACATATGCAGTTCCAATATAACTCACTCCAAGGTAAGAAGATATGATACTCTTGACCTTGGGCCCCTCAGCCACTTACGTTATCAAGCTCAACACCAAAACATGAAGATGAAGAAAATTCCATTGAGAGGATTTAAAGCTGCTAAAGAGATCAAAAACAAATGGGACCTATTTAATGGTCTAATGGGGGAGGCAAGGTGTTTTAATACAGATTACAGATAAGTCAGAACGAGAAGGGCTTCGCTATTTACAGCAGAAGCTCCAGAGGGTTCTCGACGACCTTCTTCAGCTCCTTGATCCATTCACCACCAACGGCACCATCAACCACCTTGTGGTCGAAGCTACCAGTCACAACAATCTGGTCATCCCACTCGGTAACGGTGCCCTCCTCGGTCTCGACGGGGATAGCGACCTTACGGGTGGTGCCAACAGCCAGGATACCGGCCTGCGGGGGGTTGATGACAGCAGTGAAGCGCTCGACAGCGGGGTTCATACCCATGTTGGAGATGGTGAAGGTGCCACCCTGGTACTCCTCGGGCTTAAGCTTGTTCTCGCGAGCGCGCTTGCCAAGGTCCTTGATCTGCTTGGAGATGCTGGAGAGTCCGAGACCCTGAACGTCCTTGACGACGGGGGTGATCAGACCGGAGGGGGTAGACACAGCGACGCTGATATCAGCGGTGTTGTGCTGACGGATGACGGCCTGGCCGTTCTCCTCGCGCCAGCTGGAGTTAACCTGGGGGACCTTCAGAAGGGCAACGGCGCAAGCCTTGACCAAGAAGTCATTGACAGAAAGCTTGTATTGGCCCTCAGCGGAAGCGTTCAGGGCCTGGCGGAGCTTCAGAAGCTTGGTAACCGAAAGAGTGGTGGAGACGAAGTAGTGGGGGTTCTCGGCCATGGACTGCTTCAGGCGGTTGGCAATGGTCTTGCGCATCGAGCTGACGGGGATCTCCTCGAAGGAAGCCTCGCCAGAAACAGCGGTGGCGGCGGGCTTGGCCTTCTCAACGTCCTCCTTGGTGATAACACCACCACGACCGGTACCCTTGAGGCCCTTGATGGACACACCCTTCTCGAGGGCCAAGATCTTAGCGGCGGGGCTGATAGTGGGCTCACGGTCAAGACTGGGCTGAAGCTTCTCGTCCGAAGTCTCGGGCTCTTGCGCGGCGGGGGCCTCCTCAGCTGGGGCCGGGGTGGAGGGCTCGGCGCTCTTAGGCTCCTCCTTCTCAGCGGGGGCAGCCTTGTCACCACCAGCATCGGCCAGGGTGAAAGACTCGAAGGCAGAGACATCGGCACCGTCCTCAACAAGGACGGCAATGGGCTACAAGGCAAGTTAGATTGATGTTTTCCCCGCGGAGAGAAACCGGGAAATTTCTTACCGAGCCAACAGCGATATCCTTCTCACCGCTCTCCTTCAGGACCTTGGCCAGAACACCCTCATCCTGGAACTCAAAGTCCATCTGTGCCTTATCGGTTTCGATCTCTACCAGGACATCACCGGGCTGGAGGACATCTCCGGACTTCTTCTGCCACACGCCGATGTTTCCGGCGGTCATTGTCGGCGAAAGTGCCGGCATGCTGATGAGTGTGTGGGGAGGGAAAGCTATGGAGAGGCATATTAGTATTGGTATGTGGGACAAAGGGATGAATCAATTATCATACACTTGGAGGCATAGAAGCGGGAAAGGGCAGAGAGTGCAGGCACTTGGTTCCTAGTGGAAACATCATCAGTATCAACCTACAATCACAATTGGCATTAGTGAAACATACTGAATCACCTCCTGGAGCTTGGAGGAGACCTGGGGCCGGCGCATAGCGGCGGCACCTCTGGACATGAACATGGCGCTTGGGGTGCGCATCCGGATAGCTGACGCAACCATGGTGCCTGAGACTTGTTGCGATTATAAAAAAAGAAATAAAGACCCTTAACGCTGAGATGAAAGAATAGAAAAAGCCCGGCGCAGAGAAAACGTGGAGGGCTAAGAATGGATAAGGTTGGGGTGGAAGGAGATGCCTCTAAATCACGAACTTTTCTGTTGAGCTACCTGTGGCTCCCGGTGAGAGGAGCGGCAGCGGCCTCTTCCGATATAGTCACGTGTTGTAATTTACAGTCTCAAGCTGGCGGGTATTGTGTTTGGGGGCCAATGCTTTACTCACCGCTTTGATATACCCCCGTGAAGGACGCTGGAAAGCATTTGAAAGCAAGCTATATCTAGGAAGTACCTACTTGAAGATACTTTCTCATGATAAACTATCATTCTGAATTGCAATATCTCAAAATGTGCTATCACAAAGGGTAGATATGTACAAACTATCCATGTATGTAAAATGAATAGTACAGGTTTACGGAACCAGACGAGCAACATTCTGCCTGGCAAAAAGACCGGTGAGAACCTCAGGAATGTCCAGGGGTTCCGACATCCCAGGGCGGCCAATCCTGGGCTGAGGTAAGCATGCATTAGTCCCGATTCGGAGAAGACACGCAGCCCCCGTCCTTACATGTCATTGCGATTGTTTCGAGCTTCCCCACGTTTGCTCGTTCAATGTTTTTGATCTAATTAGATCACTCCGCCCGGAGTCTCCTTGACCATGGCGGATACCGACCCCGGCTCCAAGCCGAGCCAACCCATTGAAATGCCTGAGAAACCCGTCGAAACCCCCGACATATCTCCTACAGCAACAAACTCCGAGCCAACACTGCCCGAGCAGACCGAATCACAAGAACCAACCCAAGAGGGTGACGAGGAGGTAGCCGAGGGCCAGGAAAATGAAGAAAAACCAGAGGTGCCGCTCAAGGACGAGCCTGAACATACCGAAGAACCCCAAACAAACGGTCCGCCCACGATCCAGGAACCTCCCCGGGAAGACAACAATGCGGCAGAAGGCAGGCTGCGATCGGACTCGCGGTCAACCACTGCTACATTTATGACGCAGCGATCTACCCCGGTCAGCTCCACGGTCTTTATTGTGACGGCTCTGGACAGTATCGCTGCTTCGCGGGACGCCCGGAGGGACAAAAAGCTGGAGGATGCCACACAGGTCGCCCTGGCCAATATCAGGCAACCAGATGGGCAAGCAATTGATCCAGAGTTGATTTTCCGCCCTTTGCATCTGGCAAGCAAAGCCCTCAGCATTCCTCTGCAGGTAACTGCATTGGACTGCATCGGAAAGCTGATCACATACTCCTATTTCGCATTCCCATCCGCCGAGACCGAGAACAAAGACACCCGCGAGCAACCTCCCCTTATCGAGCGTGCTATTGATGCGATCTGCGACTGCTTCGAGAATGAAGCTACGGCGGTTGAAATCCAACAGCAGATCATCAAATCGCTGTTGGCAGCGGTCCTAAACGATAAGATCGTCGTGCATGGAGCTGGTCTCCTGAAAGCCGTCCGTCAAATTTACAACATCTTTATCTACTCCAAGTCCAGTCAAAACCAACAGATCGCACAGGGGTCGCTCACACAAATGGTCAGCACAGTCTTTGATCGAGTGCGGACACGCATGGATCTTAAAGAGCTCCGAGTGCGAGAGCTGGAAAATCCATCCTCGGCCCTCGATGCATCGGCGAGTGACGTGGGCCAAATCTCGGAGGCGGCTTCTGTGTCTATGGCTGATCAGCCCGTGACCAAAGAGCCTACCACCGAGAAGCTCACCCTACAAAGTTTCGAGTCGCCCAAGGAGGTTACCACCGTCAATGACAATGCGCCGACTACAGTTACGCGCGCTAAGCGGCGGTCAACGACAAGGTCAATGTCTGGGATCCCCGAAGAGAGAGATGATGATAGCTCGGCGGAGGACGAAGTGGACGAGATTTATGTCAAGGATGCCTTTTTGGTTTTCCGGGCGCTCTGCAAGTTGAGCCATAAAGTTCTAACCCACGAGCAGCAGCAAGATGTCAAATCCCAGAACATGAGGTCGAAGCTCCTTTCGCTGCACTTGATCCACTATCTCATCAACAACCACACCGCAACCTTCATATCCCCTTTAGCAGCAATCAAGAACAGCTCATCCAGCGTGGATGGAATGAATCTCCTGCTAGCTGTACGGCCTCATTTGTGCTTGAGTCTAAGTCGCAATGGCTCTAGCGCCGTGCCTCATGTCTTCAAAGTTTGCTGTGAGATTTTCTGGTTGATGCTGAAGGACATGAGAGTTATGATGAAAAAGGAACTCGAGGTATTCTTGAAAGAAATTTATCTGGCCATTCTCGAGAAGCGCGGGGCTCCTGCGTTCCAAAAGCAGTACTTCATGGAGATTCTGGAGAGGCTAGGTGGTGATCCACGGGCTTTGGTTGAAATCTATCTCAACTACGACTGTGACAGAACGGCGTTGGAGAACATCTTCCAAAAGTATGTGTTACTGAATCCTTGGTCGTCTTGGACCTGAACTAACTTCCTTAGTATCATCGAGCAATTGTCCCGGTACTCGAGTGTGCCGGTTGTAACAACACCTTCTCAGCAGCATCAGTACCAAGAACAGCACACTAAAATGTCAAATATTGGTTCCGAATGGCACCATCGAGGAACTCTTCCTCCTTCGTTGACAAGTGCCCATATTGTTCCTACTCCGCCGCCTCCGATGCCTCATATTCCATCAGAGTACGGATTGAAGCAACAGGGTCTGGAGTGTCTTGTGGAGATATTGCGCTCATTGGATAACTGGGCCACACATCGCATTGATGAACAGCCCGAGGCTGCCATCCCCTCTAAATCGATAGACAACTCCCGTGAGTCCCTGGATACAAGCGTGTTTGTTTCACCGCATCCAGAATCCTTCGAGAGTGGAACAGGCCGGTCCACTCCGCCTGAAGACGACCCAAACCAGATTGAAAAAGTCAAGCAACGAAAAATTGCTCTCACAAATGCTGTCCAACAATTCAATTTCAAGCCCAAGCGCGGCATCAAGGCCTTCCTGAAAGAGGGTTTCATCCAATCCGAGTCTCCTGAAGAGATTGCCAGCCTCCTGCTTCGCACGGATCGCATTGACAAAGCCATGCTGGGAGAGTATCTTGGTGAAGGAGAGCCGCAAAACATTGCCATTATGCACGCTTTTGTCGATCTGATAGACTTTACGAAGCGACGCTTCGTTGAATCCCTGCGCTCATTTTTGCAGCATTTCCGCCTGCCTGGTGAGGCCCAAAAGATCGATCGGTTTATGCTGAAGTTTGCCGAACGATATACAACTCAAAATCCCAATGCCTTCGCCAACGCTGACACTGCGTATGTGCTTGCATACTCGGTGATTCTACTTAACACAGATCAGCACAGTTCGAAAATGAAGGGCCGCCGTATGACGAAGGAGGACTTCATTAAGAACAACCGCGGGATCAATGACAACCAAGATCTGCCAACCGAATATCTTGGGGCCATTTATGACGAGATTGGAAACAACGAAATCGTGCTATATACCGAGCAGGAACATGCTGCCAACCTTAACCCTCAACCCCCCGCTCCCACTGGTCTTGCCACCAGAGCTGGACAGGTGTTTGCTACCGTTGGACGAGACATCCAGGGCGAAAAATATGCACAGGCTTCTGAGGAAATGGCGAACAAGACGGAACAACTCTATCGTTCCCTCATTCGAGCCCAACGCAAGACCGCAGTCAAAGATGCGCTTTCCCACTTCATTCCCGCAACATCAGATCGTCATGTTGGGTCCATGTTCAACGTCACATGGATGTCTTTCCTATCTGGTCTGTCTGCGCCGATGCAGGACACCTCGAACCTGGAAACCATCAAGCTCTGCATGGAGGGCCTCAAATTGTCCATCCGGATTAGCTGTGCCTTTGATCTAGAGACTCCTCGTGTGGCATTTGTGACTGCCTTGGCAAAGTTTACTAATCTCGGAAACGTGAGAGAGATGATGGCCAAAAATGTCGAGGCCCTGAAGGCCTTGCTCGACGTCGCCTTCACCGAGGGCAACCACCTCCAGGGCTCATGGCGGGATGTTTTGACATGTGTTAGTCAACTTGATCGGCTACAACTCTTGAGTGATGGTGTCGATGAGGGATCGCTGCCTGACGTTTCAAGGGCACCCTCATCAGGAGATACCTCCCGCAGATCGATGCAAAGCACACGACGCGCTCGCCCTCGCTCTGTGAATGGACCAACCGCTTTCCGCCCAGAAATTGCCATGGAGAGCCGTTCGGCAGATATGATTCGCGGCGTGGATCGTATCTTCACCAATACTGCCAATCTATCACACGAGGCTATTATCGACTTCGTCCGGGCCTTGAGCGAGGTCAGCTGGCAAGAGATCCAATCTTCCGGTCATACCGATTCCCCCCGAACCTACAGTTTGCAGAAGCTCGTTGAGATCAGCTACTATAATATGACTCGTGTCAGGATTGAGTGGTCCAAGATCTGGGATGTTTTGGGTCAGCACTTTAATCAAGTTGGCTGTCACTCTAACACGGCGGTTGTCTTCTTTGCCTTGGATTCGCTCCGGCAACTTTCGATGCGCTTCATGGAGATTGAGGAGTTACCTGGCTTTAAGTTCCAAAAGGACTTCCTTAAGCCTTTCGAACATGTGATGGCAAACAGCACCACCGCCGCTGTCAAGGACATGATTCTAAGGTGTCTGATCCAGATGATTCAGGCCCGTGGCGACAACATTCGTTCGGGATGGAAGACCATGTTTGGTGTCTTCACTGTCGCAGCACGGGAACCTTACGGTAAGCATCGCGGGTCAAATTACTCCGTAGCTCGCTAACGCATCAAATAGAGGGAATCGTAAACATGGCTTTTGACCATGTCACCCAAGTCTACAACACCAGATTTGGCGTAGTGATCACCCAAGGCGCCTTTGCAGATCTCATTGTATGCCTGACTGAATTCTCAAAGAACTCCAGGTTCCAAAAGAAATCGCTTCAGGCAATTGAGACCCTCAGGTCTACCGTCACCAAAATGCTACGGACTCCAGAATGTCCCTTGTCACACCGTGGTGCTTCGGCGGCCACCTTCCAGGACAATGGAACCAATCTTGCTAAACAACTTACCCGTCAATCACAAGAGGAGCAGTTCTGGTATCCGATTCTCATCGCATTCCAGGATGTACTTATGACGGGGGATGATCTCGAGGTCCGCTCACGGGCACTTACATACCTCTTCGATACGCTCATTCGACATGGTGGCGATTTCCCAAGGGACTTTTGGGACGTCCTCTGGAGGCAGCTCCTCTACCCGATTTTTGTGGTCCTGCAGTCTAAGTCTGAAATGTCCAAGGTTCCGAATCACGAGGACCTTTCGGTTTGGTTGTCCACGACAATGATCCAGGCGCTACGGAACATGATCACCTTGTTCACGCACTATTTTGATGCTTTGGAGTACATGCTGAGCCGGTTCTTGGAACTGCTGACATTGTGCATTTGTCAAGAAAATGATACGATTGCACGGATTGGTAGTAACTGCCTGCAACAGCTGATTTTGCAGAATGTTGCAAAGTTCAAGCAGGAGCACTGGTCCCAGATTGTTGGGGCTTTCGTGGAGCTCTTCAGCAAAACGACTGCCTATGAACTTTTCACGGCTGCCGCGTCGATGTCTAAGCCAACAGAGACAGTCAATGGAAATCCCACACAGTCTCCAGATACCGCTGTAACAACAAAAGATTTGCCTGATGCGTTGCAGCCCAATGGATCCCAAAGCACATCGTCTCTTCATGAAAGTGGCGATCCTCCTGTACAAAGTGAAGCCCGCGCTGAATTAGAAGACTATCGTCCCCAGTCAGACCAGCAGCAACCTGCCGCTGTCACTGCAGCTCGGCGTCGTTACTTCAACCGCATCATCACGAACTGCGTTCTGCAGCTACTCATGATTGAAACGGTTCACGAACTTTTCTCGAACGAAAATGTCTATGCACAGATCCCCAGTGTTGAGCTCCTCCGGCTCATGGGGCTGCTGAAAAAGAGTTATCAGTTCGCGAAGAAGTTCAATGAGGATAAAGACTTGCGGATGCAACTCTGGCGCCAAGGGTTCATGAAGCAACCTCCTAATCTATTGAAGCAGGAGAGCGGCAGTGCTTCTACCTACGTGCATATTCTCTTCCGGATGTATCATGACGAGCGAGAGGAAAGACAAAGCAGCCGCGCAGAGACCGAGGCTGCACTCATTCCGTAAGTTGATTCTCCCTGGTTTTTTTTTTCTCCCTTGGTCATTGCTAATTCCACTAGACTCTGCGCGGACATTATTAGCAGTTTCGTGCGCCTCGAAGAGGACACCCAGCACCGTAATATCGTCGCTTGGCGCCCGGTAGTGGTCGATGTCATTGATGGATATACCAACTTCCCCCAGGATGACTTTAATAAGCATATTGAGACTTTTTACTCGCTTGGAGTTGAGCTTTTGAGCCGTGATCTCAACCCGGAGATCCGTGTTGCCCTCCAGTCTCTACTGCGCCGGATTGGCGAAGTCCGACTGGGCATTGCTCCGCCCAGTCCCCTGGACGTCCCCATTAGCCCGCGAAGCTCAGTCTCCCAGAAAGCCTCGCGCCACGATAGCCAGGTCTGAGTTACTACATGATTTTTGGATATCCTTGTCGCAGGATTGATTTTCGGCGTTTTATAACCCGACTCTTCGGGGTCTTGTGTTGTCCCACAAGCATTTTGTTCGACTTTAGAGATGCATAGCTGCTGTATTGATAAGATAAAATATTACTGTGTTTTTATTCATTTATTTCTTTTGTACTTCCTCTGGGGTTGGGATTTTACCCGACTCGTAAAAGGATAATACGCTGTCCATGTCCTTTTCGGTCATCTGTACAAGTTCATCGAGGCTCCATGTTTCGCACACACCGGACATCCTATGATTATTAGCTCACACTTATCCTTGGAAGAGGAACCAGAATATTGCAACTCACCATTTCATTCTCTTAGGGCCTTGGTCAGGTTTCGGCGCAACCTCTCGGAGCTTCTTCCGTAGCTTTCCTACATTCTCAATAGCCGCCCCCATGTTTGCTGGCAAAGTCTCGGCGATCTTTTTGCGCACAATACTGGCCAGCTTGGGCCCATTCCCATTTGTGCTGACCATGATCTGTAATGGCCCATCGCGGTGAACACTTCCAAAATAGAAATCACATTCAGGTGGGACATCAGCGATGTTGGCTGTAATTCGTCTCTCCTTGCAAAGTTTCCAGACTTGTGTTGAAGCCTCCGGGTCGTCAATGGCACAGAGCACCATGTCCACATCATCAAGGTCGGATGGCTCAAAGTTTCGATCAACATGTGTGATTTGCTTTTCTGCCAACCTGAAGGCCACTTCTTCGTTTAGTCCAGCGGCTGGACAAACCACAGTGACCCGAGCGTCGGCATTGAGAGCGTGCAGGATGCGTCCTGCAGCAACCTAGCGAAGATATATAGATCAGTCCTAGACTCAAAACGAGATATAGCTGTTATCAGTGTTAAATCACGTACCTCTCCACCACCTATGACTAGCACATGCTTGTCTTTAATTTGCCAAGCGAGTATCAACGAACCTCCACCCTGTACTTCTGGGAACTTGGACATGGTGGGATGTGGGAATGATGCAACATCCCCGTTTATCGGCCTCCGATAAAGATCCCTCCATACGGTGGGCGATACACGCCACTCCCGCAACATTCCCGAGCTTTTCCCTTCCGAACTTTTTTCTTCCTTTCTTTTTTCTTTTCATCTCACGTCACTCATGTCCTTTTCTTAAATCATGCGTGGTGTTCAGATATTTTCGGGGAATTCCCACCCTGGCCTCGCAGATACTATCTGCGAGCGTCTAGGCACTTTGCCTGCGAAAGCTAACCTAGGAAAATTTGCCAACGGCGAGACCAGTGTCAACATCGGTACCTCAGTGCGGAACCAGGATGTTTACATCATTCAGAGTGGTAGCGAGAAGATTAACGATAGTGTTATGGAGCTCCTGATCATGATATCAGCGTGCAAGGGTGGCTCAGCCAAGTCTATTACAGGTATGTTGCTGATGATTCTACAAAAAGGCTTTCTCCCCCCACTAACTCGTTTCTCTAGCGGTCATGCCGTATGCTGCCCGTCCTGTTTGAGCTAAAATCACAGACAATGCTGACTCTCAAACGAGATATTTCCCATACTCGCGCCAATCTAAGAAGAAGAGTCATCGTGGTGCTATCACGGCCCGCATGCTTGCCAATCTCCTCACGATCGCCGGCGTGGACCATGTGATCACCATGGACCTGCACGTATGTTTCTATGCGATGTTGAGTTTTGTAATATGGATATTGATGGGCTCCTAGGCATCCCAGATGCAAGGGTTCTTCGGAAAGCCGGTCGACAACCTCTTTGCCGAACCGTTCATTGCCCGATGGATCCGGATGAATGTTCCCGGTTGGAAAGACGCCGTGGTGGTTAGCAAGAATGCTGGCGGAACCAAGCGAGTCACATCGCTGGCTGATACTTTGAAGCTCAACTTTGGTATCGTGACGACAGATCGTCGGCGCCCGAAGGTCCCCGTGACCGCCATGACTGATAGCACAGTCTTCTTCGATGCCGTGGATGAAGATCCCCTCGTGGCGAAGGAAACACACCATTTTGAACTTCATATGCACAAATCTAACAGAACGCCTGCAACACCTGCAACACCTCCCATCCCAGAAGAGCCGGAGCCAATCACTCCTCCTCCTGTACCGTATCTTCTGCGCCCGGAAACCCCACCTGCGGCTCGCCGCCCGTCGGAGTTGGACGCAGAATTCGAGTACACCGACGTGCGTGTGCGGGAAGTGATCACCGGTCGTCTGGTGCAGGGTCAGTTGGTTGATGATGATTATCGTGTCAATGAAGAGTCACAGTCTGGCGGCACCACACCGGGAGCTCGCAGCAACAACCATGATAATACAGACATCATTTCTGATCCTATGGCTAACTCCATGATCTCAAACGTCTCATCGCAGCCCCCTGATCATGCACTCGGTGGCTCCTTTGACGCAGTTGAGTCTGACGACGAAGCTAGTGTCTGTGATGGCCGCGTCGATGAACGGACCATCACACTGGTGGGTGAAGTGCGCGACCGATCTGTCTTCCTTGTCGATGACATGATTGACAAGAGTGGATCGTGGATCGCCGCTGCAGAGACGGTGGTCAAACGTGGTGGGGCCAGCAAGGTTTACTGTATTGCCACCCACGGATTGTTCGGGGAGAACTCCTTGGACCAGATGGAAGCTTGTCCCTCCATCGATCACATTGTCGTGACCAACACTTTCCCGATCTCACCGTCGATGTTGCGGAGATCGAAAAAGTTGATTGTCATTGATATCTCGAGTCTATTGGCAGAGAGTATCCGGAGGCACCATTATGGCGAAAGGTTTGTTTTCACCGACTCTGGTGTCGTGTGACCATGCACTAACAACGAGCAGCGTCTCGGCCCTCTTCCACCTTAACGACTGATGAGACATATGGCCGTAACGAGGAAAAAATAACGACACCAAGCAAAAAGAGACCTTAATACTCCCCTCTTGAGGCGTTTTTTGCGTACTGATGTGCAGATTTTCCCTGCAACCCGCTTGATGACATGATACCTATTTCCGATCAAATGAACGACTCGTTCTGGACCTTTCCCACTTCCTCGTCCTTTCCCCTCTTCTTTCCCCCCCCCCCTCCGGTTGTCCTTTTCAGTTCTCGACCTCGTAAAGTGATTCTATCACCCCCTCAAACCAGCGATGCAGTCCACTCTGGGTTCTGCAGGAGCATCTCGTTTTCCACAAGGTGTTCTTAACGGAGCGTTGGCAGATTAAAATCGGATCATGTTTTTCTTACTTCATGCTGTGTTCTCTTCGGAGTTGATAGCATGGAGACGTCATCTCTTTCTCAGTTCTTCGGAACGTTTTGACCTTGCGGTTGTGGAAGTGGTGCAAGAAGGCGATCTCGAACATAATGTAATTTGATAGCACACAATTTTACCTTTTACCTTTTTACCGTGTTGATATGCAAGCTTATGGAGTCGAAGCCGGGCTGTAGATGGCCATGATTTCTTTAATATTTCTCTCTTTCCACTCCCCATTTCCTTATCATATTGACTTTTTTTTCTTTTTTTTTCCTTTTTCACCCGGATGCGGTTGGCCGTGAATGATAAAGTCCACTTACGGGAGTCGAGGTATCGACGAGGTACCCCAATGGGATAGTCGGTGTGCACGTTTCCATACCGATCGACCGTGAGACCGTGAGATAGAACAGAGTGCCCACTTTTCAAGGGTTCCAGGTTACTTGGCATGATCAATTGGTTACTTAGGACTAAGTATAGTATCTTCTCATCTCCCGAGCCGAATCTTGAACGGCTATGACTGGGCTAATTTGCAATCTTAAGGTGTGACAGATGGACTCAGATCACTCAAGTCTTGCAAACCCTTCGGAGATGCAGTCTTTCTCCGTTGACTCCCGGTGTGTGCTTGTCTGACCCCTTTTGATACTTGCAGAGAAAGACTCGTAGAAACCTACCGTTGTGTTACCCTGCAAATTTGCTCTCTCTCTTTTTTTTTTTTTTTGTATACTCTTGTACTCTTGTACCATGAAAAAAAAAAGAAAAAGAAAAAGAACTAGAACTGCCCTATCTAGTCGTTGGAGAAGGAAGGTCTTGGCTAGAATTCCCAAACAAACATGTGGATTCACGGATGTGACAGAGAACATTCTCTACTAGACTCAACAATTCCATAATTTTTTGGGGGGGGGGTTCTTTTACGGCGTTACCTGGCTTTGCGGTTATATTCAATAAGCAATTGGGCCATGCAAGCGCCGAACTGTCTACGGGTGGATATCTAGATTTGTCAAGTCAGCTGAGAAATGGTTGTGAAAGGGCGAAAACTGAAATAGGTGAAAATAGTACTAATATGGAGCCTGTGGATCATGGTCTAAGCGAAAGTTGATGTATCAACCATTAATATTAGGAGTTTCAGGGGGATTGAAAAGTAAAAGGGCGTATAGATATCGAAGATCGATATAGAATAGAATAGAATAGAATAGAATAGAATATAGATCTTCGAGTAGAAAGAGAATAGAAATAGGGTAGATATTCTGTATACTCTTATGCACTCGATCGGTACCGGGTTACTGGGATGCAAAGGTCCGATCGAAAGATGAAAGAAGTACTAAAAAAGTACTAAAAAAGTACTATATAATACTCCACTTCATAGAAACCTCCGATCTTAGTTCAATCCAAATTGTCGGGACACAATGTCTCAGCTCCACTTAGATTCATTTCTATCATATTTTCTTATATCTCCTATATTTCCGGGTTCTTTACTTCCACTTAAGTTCCTATATTTCTTTTTTTATATTTTCTATATTCCCAAAAGTGTACTAACACACTAAAAGATACTAAAAGATACTAAGCTATACTAAACTATACTAAAGCAGTACTGATTCATTCGGGTCTCCTCCCGGTTCCCCAGGGTAAGCCCCAGTTAAGCCCCAGCTTTCTTGATAATCCTTGTAAATGGAAATTTACCAATCAGCTCTCCCCGATCTTCATGATCGAACTTCCTATTGTCCCATTGTTAGTCTAGGATCGTCCTAGCTTTAAATTTCTCATGCAAGATGGCGATTTCGGTACATCTATCATTTGAATTTCTCTCTTAAAACACTTCAGCTCTCCTTTCATTTTTGTTTTTTTTTCCCTCCTTTTCCTTCATTTTTTTTTCTCAATGAGGAATTCAATTGATCCTAGTTACATGCGTCATCACGGCTTTCTGCGTATTCTAGCTCTTTAGTTGTGGACTAGTTACATCCGCGGTCCTCACCGTGATCTCGAGAAAGAAGTATATAATGCTGGATGATTCCTGACTTTTGAGTCCCATCTTGACCTTCACACTTCATCTTTCCTCTTCCCCCAATTGACTTCTCTTCACACCTTGAACCCTCTTCTGTGATATCCTATTTCCCCTCCCAATCCCAAGTACTTGGAACTCTTCTCCGCTTATTGATCGACGTTTCCACTCCCTCGGGTTTTTAGGTGAGTCTCAACATAGAACGTGACAAGAAACCTATATCCTAACTAGAAACAGCTTCCCAAGTCTTGCAAGATTTCAAGTCTTTTGACATGGCCAACCAATGTTCCGGTCACGTCTTTGCCATTGTCCAGGCGACAAATGGCAACATCCTGACCTGGCGTTGCTCGGACTGCAATTCAGGACCCTTTGTGGCTATCTGGCGCTGCAAAATCTGCGGTCACTGTCGCTGCAATGCTTGCCACACCAATAAGGGATAGATGAACGGTAAGATCCCTGTTATGAACTCTATTGAATTGTCTCCTTGCAAAAGGCTAACTTCCTCAAAGAGACGTCTGCATTATGCTTTCTAGCATATAGAGGACTGATCTGCTCTGCATGAGCCCTGTGTAAGGGTACTTCCCCCCCCTTGGGGCTGGGTTTTTCTTTTTTTGCGAACCCACTTTCTTGACCGTTGGCGAACGTGTGTGCATTTGGATGTTTTCCAAGTCAAAAAGTTCTTGATGCAGCGCATCTCGCATCCGGAGGAGTTATACTTAGACTATCTTTTTTTTCTCTTTCTTTCTTTTGAGCCAATTTGTATTCTATTTGAAGATTTCCTTTTAAAGGAAAAATGTGACATTATTCATTTTTTATCAACCTTTTTCATGCTACCATTATGTATCCCGCCCAATATGGCCTAGGAAATAGGGGAGGTACTGTGTTGAGTGGCAGATGTAGGACTTGAACACCCGAAGGTGGTTTCCCCTGTACTATCAAAAGCAAATTTCAAAGTTTCGGCTAGAGATCCGGCGTGGAAGAGAATAAAAAAAAAAGAATATCAAGATAAAAGTACCGTACTAAAGTACCATATTGCCAAGAACTAAGCTAGTCCATTCCTTTTCTGAGGACTCTTTTTCCGACAGCCATTCAATTGGGAATAAGATGTATCACTTCCGGAACTGCAGTTTACTCAGCCCGGGGCAAAGGGAGATCCCACGGAAAAAGAGTCAAGTTAGCAGAGTATCCAGGGGGTTGGGACAACTCTATTATTTCTCCCAAAGTACTCTTTAGGGCTAGATTTTCAGGAGATATATCAACCGTGTACTCCGTACTCCGATATGTTTACGTTTCATCTTTTTTTAAAAAGATAATTAAAGAGATTAAAGGGTTTGATTTGCATTGAGCTCTTAAAAGAGATCGGATTATATGGATAAATATATGCAGATCTCCCCCTCAATTTAGGTGTAGATACTCTGTGGAAACAATTAGCAACGTAAAGAGATAGAGAAATGATCAATCTCACCTCGGTAATCTGATTGACAGCCAAGCCAGGCTCGGCCATTTCAGCATCACGCAGGAAATCCAATGGCAACCAAACAAGGTGACCCTTGATGAGATCCAGCTTCTCACGCACATCTTTGGCAGGCATATAAGGATCGAACAGATGTCCTTCCTTGTGTGTGCCTCGGGGCCGGAAATTGTCATAGTCATCAAAGGTCTTGATATGATCGTCAGGGTCCGCCCGGAACAACATCCGATACGTCTCAGTGTTCCCGGTCGCCTGGGACGTCCAGGTGTTCCAGACCCCATCGCTAAGTGGATCCATCACGAACTCGTTTTCCGGTCCTTCATCGATCACGTTGAGACACTCATCTGGCGGCTGCGCGTTCGGGTCAGCTGAGGCCTCGTAATCTTGCGCCGGGAGTAGGCCAAGATGTTCGCGCCACAGTTGCCGCCGTAGCGTTGCGGCCAATCGGGATGCCTGATACGGCTGTCCATTCATTGTACTGTCGATAAGGTCTTGGTCTTCCATTACGATGGCCAGTTCGCTGTCGTGCGAGCCAAGCTGAGACTGTGGGGGGGGGACAATGAATATTAGCAGATGATACAGATAGATGTGAATGCGGCAGATGTGAATGCGGCAAATGTGACAGAGGTGTGGATGCTACTTACCCGATCGTTGATGTTGGCGCTGCCGCAAATTATCGTGCGATCGTCGACAATACACACTTTGCCGTGCACGTACAGCTCCTCCTGGACAAAGTTGGGCTTTTCCGCCTCTGGGTCGCCCTCCCAGTCCTCGTCGGACATTTTACCCCCGTTCAACATGGTGCAGTGCGATACTGAATCCTTGCTGTGGAAACCATCGTTGGCCTTTCTCTGCTCGACCTTGTCTTGGAACTTTTGAAGCTTGCGCAAAGTCTCTTCCCTGGCACTTTGGTCGGCTGCGTAGTCCTTCTCGTTACTGTCGCCTTCTTTTCCCACCGCTGGGTGCACACTTTCACTCATGATGGTCTCTGCGATACCGCGCTGGATATCCTGGTATGTGACACCGGCCTGCTTTTCGAGCTCCTCGAGAACGGGCGTTTTGTTGATTCGGTCATAAGCGCGCAGGGCAAATACGAAGACATGCTCTGAATGAACTGTTAGACATGCAAAACCGAAGCCGTACAAAAAGAAAGAAAGAAAAAAAAAAAACTTACCTCTCGGGTCGATACCCTCTTTCTCGATCTGCCCAAATATCGAGTGCTCGCCACGACAAATCGACTTGTACTGGTAGTCCATGATCGCTCGAGTACCCAACGCAGCATTGTCGCGCAAATCGCCAGCGAATCCAGGAATCGCGGGAATGACAATGATGACCCGGAACTTGCGGCCCTCTTTGCCTGCACGCACGCAAGCATCGACGATTGCTCGGCCAATCGTGTTGAAAATCGGGCGCTGTTGGTCGCCAGTAGCAGTGACTATGAAGATTAGCGAGGTACACAGCTAAAAGAGAGAAGGTGGACATACTGAAGAACTGATTCTCAATGTACACAAAGTGCTGGGCATTGCGGATGGTCTCGCAGTACGCGTTTTGGATGCTGTGCTCGTTTAAGATACCGCTGCTCCAGTCGTCACTGCTGCGCACGATTTGAGCACGCACAGTGCCCACATTACCGCGAGCCTTGGTCGATAGCGGTGTCAGCGGGTGCTGGACATAGTCTCCACAGGGGTACTTGGGTCGCTGCACAGCGATGATATCTTCTTCATCTTCACCTGTATGGCCCTCCATTAGCAGCCAGTCGACATCGTGGCTGCGCTTGTATTTGTCGCGCTTGATGAAGTTCCAGCGCAGAACAAAGTGTTCGGCAATGTCATACACACAGTCGCCCTGCAAGCCCATGGCCACGTCGTGCCAGGGCATGCGGCCAAAGTCGACTTTGCTGACCTCGTTGCTCTGCCAGTCCTCTACACTCTGGAAATCCATGATCCGGTTGTTGTTAAAGTCTTGTCCGGGGAAAATGTCATCCCGCAAACCTGTTGGGTGGACATCGGCCAGTGGGTGCTGGTTTGCATCCCATCGTCCGAAACACAGATCAATACCTCCGATGAAGCCCACATTGTAATCAATGACGATGAATTTCTCGTGGTGTGCCTGATAACTGTTAATTCTGTCTCGGTTGGATAGAGTCTCCTCCACATACCCAGTAAAGAGTCATATCCGCTGCATTCTCAAAGATATTGTGGTCGGGGTGGCGCATCACTCGGATATTGCCGTAGCCAGGAGTGCCCTCGGGGCAGAGGTTTCGCAAAGCATATTTAGTATGTGCGGAATTACAAGTCAAGGCTTGGTTGACCTATAAATGAATTAGTGTAGTTCTTTTTTTTTTTTTTTTTTTTGGATACAGGGGAACACCAACCTCTTTGTAGACAATGATATAGATCTTCACACCCGCTTCCGCGCGACGCTTCAAGATCTGATCCAATCGCCATTCCTGGTGCTGAACCGGAGGACGGCGCAAGAAGAGTTCGGGGGAGAGCCACCAATCAGCGATGTAGATAGTCTCGGTGGCTTTCTCCAGAGCTGCAGACACGGCCCACATGTAGTCCTTACCATCGACATACCACTTGACGCGATTACCATCATGGACGGGTGCAAAAGACTTGAAGCGGTGGGAGTCTGCGATCTCGGAGCGCTTGCGGTCTGTTGCTTGCTCGTGTTCCTCGTCATGGCGATGGTTTGGGTTTATGATATTAAAGAACTTCCCAACCTTGGCCTTTAAGTGTGTAGCTTCAGCTTTGACATCGTGGATATGGGTGTCTTGGACAATGTCAGTTTGTTTTCCTTGATAGATGGGAATATTAATACCTTTGAAAGACCCCTCCAGATTACCAATTTTTTGTTCAAACTTGTCCTTGAATCTCTGCATGGTTGGTAGGTTGGAGAAGGGGAGAGAGTGGGAAGAGAGGGGGAGGATCTGGAGATATTTTAAATGACATCACAGATCGCCAAGAAAACAGCCGATCGAAATCTTCCATTATTATTAGGTATAATATTAGTATATGTACTATGGTACTATTATTATATAGCCTATTATCAATTTGTTCCTAGTGTTTCTAATATCGGGGTTCGCCGCGTGGAGAACTTTTGATTTCCATGGTAATATCTCTCGCCTCTTTCTTGGCATAAAAAAAAAGAGATCTGGAGAGTCGATCATATATCTCGTTGAGATATATCGTAGCCAGACATTCATATAAAAATTTAAGGATTTCTCAAGTTATACAGGGAATATTCAGTTTGTAGGAACTGTCCGTGCTTTCACCAGATTCTATATTTTGTCAATCATTATCTTCCTAGCGATAAATATCTCAAAACGTATAAACATCGCAGTGGTATATAAAATATAACACATCTAACATCATCTTAAGCCACATAGATAGATACCTCTGTAGGTATCCAAATTATCGAACTTGTATATCTAAGGTATAATATATATATTATCCTGTGCAACATTGTCTATAACTACTAGTTGATCAGATTCAATGATGTAATTGAATTTGAAGCTTCCCAAATTGGAGATCCCAATTGAGTTTAATAATGAATTGTATAGGATTGAATCTACACCAGATGTCTTCCAAGGTATGTATTGTGCTAGCTTTTCTCTACATAAGGTTCTATCACTAGAAGACATTGCGACATTGTTGATATAGGTCACGTGATAACCAACGAGCTCAAGTTCGGAACATACAATGATCTTTTTCAATGACAGTAACTTTTATGCAACCTTGAAGACGCGAGAGAATATATTCCTCATATTCAATAATCTAGGCCTACGTTCAAACGTGAATCATTCCTGAGCTCATTGTCAAGGCCCTTTGTTGTGATAGGAATGCTGACCGCCAGCACGTGACTGGATGGGAAAAACAACGTTGTCAGAGGAACGGGCCCTTTTCTGTTTATCCTCCCTCGACTCACACAACGCGGCTAGCCTTTCAGAGCCCAAGGCTCGCGACAAGTCGTCACTTTTGGTTAATGTGCTTGCATCGTTTTGGATTACATATTTTGTTTGTCGGGTGTACCTGCCGATTTTTGGATTTGAATGGTCTTGTGAACGTTGCGAAACGAGAAACACTGGCCATCGCCCTGGTTACCGGCTCCTCCACTTACTAACTCAAACGAAGCAGAGCATGATGCCGCCAGAACTCGGTAAGTACAATGCACTAAAAAAAATTATTCTGCGGGTCATTTGGGTTCCCCATGCTGACGTGCTTGCAAGCCCGAGCTCACTCGCAGGGCAGTATAGTGTCCCAGACAACACAGATTGCCCCTCAAAGCCGGCCAGGTACTGCAGACCCTGTGCGTGGACGCTCCGAGGCTCTTTCCAGGGCAAGCCGCCGTCCTCGATCCCGAGGATCAACAGCAAGCATCCACTCGAGTACCACCCAGCAAACCCAAGACCAGCACCTTGACGGGTTCCCACAGTTTATGCCATCACAAGTCGGAACGGGCCAGCACATGTTCAACAACCCGGAAGACATGCTGATGCGATTTGGGCATCAGCTTGCACATCATCAGAACGGTGCACCGCTGGATCAATCAATGCAAGACGCCCACTCCGCCATGTCTCGAGCCGAAGACTTTCCCAATCACCCGATGCAAGGTCACCCGCTTTCCCACCACCCCATACAGCCCGAAATTGCAACTGGCTTGCCTGGTGTACCCGTTCCACAATATCAGCAAATATATGATAGTGGTGTCGAGAACCACCTTCCGGACCACATGGTCGAGGATCAAGAAATCTCGGAGCCAGGGACTAAAAAGAAAAGAGGAGCGAGCTCGACGGTGGCAAACGACAACGAGTTGCGAAAGCTACTTCGCCAGTATGAGGGATGGAATCTCAAGCAAATGGCGGCTGAAGTCATGAAGAACGAGGGAGGTGGGGGGCAAGGCCGAGAAAGTGAAGCAGGTCTTCGCGATGATCTGGTAAGGCATATTGCCGCAAATGCCCTGCAACCATTTGTCTAACTGTATGCACAGGCTGAGAGAAAATTGCCGGAAGAGCAGTGGTTCAGTACGTCGTGACCGGGTTTATTGCTGCTATGCAGAGAACTGTGGAACGGAGCGCGTCTCAGTACTGAACCCTGCATCATTCGGAAAGTTGGTTCGCATCATCTTCCCCAATGTACAGACTCGGCGTCTTGGCGTCCGAGGCGAGTCTAAGTACCACTACGTCGATTTGTCGGTCATTGAGGAAAAGCAGCAAAAGCTTGCGCCTCTCAACCCACAAATTGCTCATCATTCAAATGGCCCCGCTTCTATGCCCTCCAGGGCCGCCAGTGCGATGCGCTCGAGAAGGTGAGATATAACTGACATCCATCTTCATCTGCTCTCACTAACAAATGACTAGTGCTAGCGTACAGCAACCGACTGCCGATACTGCCGTGTTCCCATCTCCCACCACTTCCTTCGCTCCCCGATTCCCGAACAATGCCTCTCCTGCCGACTGTAATTGCCAAGGCCAAACCCCAGCTGGGCCAGATGCAACGATCACTCGCGAGAATGTAGCCCAGCAGGCTGGGAAAATGATACACCAGATGCTTCAGTTCCCGATGGATGAGAACACCTTGGTGGATAACGACACCCTTCAACTTCCCGATATCCGTGCCTACTTGCCTGCAAACACCGATTTGAAGGTTGCTGCAGCTCTTGCTGCCCTATATCGCTCGCACTGCATTTCGGTCATCGACAGCTTCCGATATTGCAAGGAACGAAACCTTATAAAATATTTCTCCGCTTTCCATGGAACATTGACTGTTCCTGTTCAAAAGTTGTTGACCCACCCCAACCTTGCTCCATGGATTAAGGAATGTGATTGGATGATGTACCAGAAGATGATTGCGTTTGTGGCGCCCCTGACAACTCAGGTGGTTCCCAAGCCAGTCCTAGACGCTTTCAACTCTATCTCACAACGGCTTTGCGGTCACATCGCTGAGACCTTCAAGACCCAACCAACCCATGTATCGTTAGCACGATTGATTCCAGCGCATATCTTTTGCAACCTCCTCAAGCATATGCTTGATGTGAACCAGGCAGCCAATGCCGCTGCCGCCTGGCTTTGCCACCCGGACAACCGAAACCAAATGTGGACCGACTTTAAGACCATGGTCAATCCTAGAGATATGATGACCAAGGCGAACATTCCCACGTGTGCCGAGCCAGCGACGGAGCAAATCCTCAAGCACGACATCCGCGCGCTCTTGACTCCATTGACTGATGTCGACCCCTCCGCAAGCTTGCTTTTCTTCACGCAACCTGATACCCCCGATTCTGTCGAGGCTCACAAGTTCCCAGTGGAGAGTGCTCCAGGAGACGAGTACAATTTCCCCGATAAATGGGTTCAGTTTATCCTCAATATCCCCGCCGTCTTTCCCAACCATCGTACGCAGTGTGTCATTGAAAAGGTTGATGCCTTGTGGGATAGCGTGTTGCACCGACTTACCCTGGCCGGAGCCCCGAGCTTTAGTGCGTGGTGGATGACAAAAGTCTTCTTCCACGAGATGATGGTCTGGCAAGCTGAGAAGGGTGGATTCATGCGCAACACCCCCGGATCACTGCAAAGTGCGACGTTTGGTCCCGAATCACTTGGCCACTTTCAGATGAAACAAGCGTCTGTTCCTGAGACATCCCCTTTCGATGCATCGAATGATACCCAAGCCAAATCCAACCCGAGTCCTCCTGTGGCTCATAATGGCCACCCCAGTCACCCTTCCAGTCAGCACCCGGAATTCAAACACCCCCCCAGCGAGAAGCGACTCTCTCTTCAAGATCCGGGCTTCCAAGGTCATAACAATGATGACAGCGCGATTGATCTCGAGGATGATACTATGTTGCTGGCGGTTGGTAAATACGGTGACATGATGGTTTCCGACCCCGCCGATGCCGAGGGTGATGTCGTCGTCATCTAGTCTAATTTTTGATTTGTGTTCATGAGTTGGAGTTGGATATCCCTTGTTTCTGGAGGCTTCTCCATTGGTTGTGGATGGCGTTCCCACGATTCTCCTTTGTTTGTTTTTTTTCTTTTCCTTTTTTTTCTCCTTTGTTTGCATGAAGCGATGAGACATGAGCAATGAGGCTCTCATTGAGTCTTCCTTGCAACCCCGGTACGCCGGGTGCTTTCTTTGGTCAAACCTACAGCATTTAATCGGCGTAGTGGAATCAGTCCTGACTTGGTTCTGCTTCTCCTTTTCCTGTTTGTTTACTTTCGGGTCTCAAATTGAGTCCCTCTGTACATATTACTTGTCGACGTCATTAGCGCAATACTTTAATGTGCATGAATAACTGTTGTCACACACATTTCCATATGGCCTTGAAGTTGATTATATTCTCTCTTCCTGCTCATAGTCCCCCGAGTCCATATCTGCATGACATGGCTCTTCCCTATCGCTGGACATAATAGTGTCTATGCTCTGTTGTAGATAGTGGGAGAGGAGGACGTTTAGTCGAATCAGCTTTGTGTGTATGCGCGTAGCCTAATCTCTAGTTAGTTCAAAAGTGCTAGGCAAGATTTGGTATTAATAACGGCCACTATTCGCTACGCAACATTGCTTTGCTTCCCTACAAACTAACTTCCTAGCTCCCCCCTGGAAATATTAAATACCGATGGTTTAGGAAGCTTCCAGAGCCGCATGCTTTTTTGGTGGTATTGAAGATTCTCTGTATGGTACCAAGTTAAAGGGGTCTTGCAAGCACACTCACTCCTAAATTATCCCTGAAATCGAGAGTATGAATACTGGCATATTTCATGTTAAAAAATAGTTGGCCGTTGTGATGTCTTTTCAGTGGTCTTTCTAGTGGTCTTGTCAGATATTGCTGTTTAGGTGTCTTTGTGAGATATTTCCCTCCCAGTTCTCGGTCTTATAGGTATATAGACAACAGAGAGAAAAAGGTCGGAGAGTTAATTTGTGACAACGATGTATATAGAACAAAGGCCTAAGGCAGAGATTCCCAAAGAGGGTCAGTAGTAGAGCCCTTGCCAATATCGCGGCCCACGTTTCTCTCTTTCCATCTATACAAGTTTCAACTTCATCATGGCTGACCAGCTTACTGTTGATCATCATCACATATTTTCTGAGCTTGAAGACCCTGAGTGAAAGGATCTTATTGCGCGTATCGTCGAGCTTAACCCCGAGAGATTGTCGAGAATACCACTGGTTCTCAGATATCCGGGCACTTCGAAGTTACTTACCCGCTGAAATAACCGAGGAGAGTATCAAGAGCTCGTATTTCCTGCAGAAGATCCTAAAGGCCTCCTACAGCTACAATGTAACTGGGATCTGTACTACCTCAGGAACCCTACATGCATCATGACACCAAACCAACTAGATCTGCGTCACCTAGGGGCTAGGCAATTGGAGGCTAATAAGGCCGGCAGCAGAGATCACCTGGTTTCCCTCACCGATCCATCGACATCATCCCTCAAGATCCTGAAACATCCCTTTCGCCTTCTTTAGTGGCGGTTGATCCCAACATGCTTTCACCGCACGGAGCCATTGGGAGCAAGATGTCAGTCCCGTGGCTCTGTCTCGGCAACTTCTTGTTCGCAGCAGTGTGACGGAGAGGCTAAGTTGAAGGTATGATTTATCAAGTGGGTCAAAGAGGGAAAAATGCTGACCTTATCAATTTTCAGAGCAGAAAGCAGGATATGGAGAAATGCGTGTTGACAAAGCGGGGATAGCCTACCTTACAGATGGCGCACATTGTGCCAAGCAAGCTCAATCGAACCCGCAACAGTCACCTAGAGGAGGAGTCTTGCTGGGTGTGGCTTGAAGAATTCTGGGGCAGAGCCCGCGTTGAGCAATGGCAAGCACGAGTTCTGAGAGACGCGATTGACCGGGTGTACAATTTAATCACTATGGAGATGCAAGCACGTGCATACTGGGATCGCGCATCTTTCGTACTCCGTCCCGTGTCAATCAATGCAGCAAAAACTGAGATGCACATCGCATTCCATTGGCTGCCTTTCGTCAAAGATGGACCGTCACGAATCCCTGCCAAGCGGACCGAAGGCGTACTGGCCAAGGAACACATATTTAGTGACCCATACTACAAACATCGTATGGAGCTCGGGGACGGTGTCGTTCTTCTCCATACTAGGATGGGGAAGCCGATTATGTCTGGGCACGTTTTTAAGATGACGACCGACAACAAAAAGGAGCGACCATTGCCTTTGATAGAACTGTTGCAATTAAAGTGGAACCTGTATCGCATCGCTGAGTTGCAGGGTGCCGGTGAAGACGATGACAGCGATGATGATTCCGACGGAGACCCTGTTCCTGTTCCTGTAGGTCCTAGAAGACGAACACCAAGCAGGGGAGGCCCGTCTCTCGTGGTCGCCCTTCCGCTCACCCACTTCCATCCTTGTCCCCTTTAAAGCGACATATCCGGCAGTCACCTTGTTGAGTAATGGGCTACTCTTTTTTCTCTTGCAGGTGTATTTCAACGATGGCATGACTCCTAAATGGAGTTCACCTGGCAAGAGGGTTCGGCTTCTTCTGCCCCAAATGGCGACGTGCCTGGTCTGGCCTTTTGTGGAATGGTCAAACATCGGTCTCGGGTTGGCTTGGTATAGTTCATGAATGAGGGAAAGACCAACTTTGCATTTTACAAGAGTTATTGGCTTCAGCTTTATTTGACTCTTTGGAGGGAAGGGAAGTTTCGATTTACAATGGCTCTTGCAGCAGTCCCTGGCTTTGTAATGTTCTGTTTCTTGAATAGACGAAAGATTACTCTGTCTCTTGCAAGAGTGGGAGGCTTTCGGCTTTCTCTGGCTATTAGAAGAATGGGTGGCTTTGGCTTTCTCTAGATTGGAAGAATGGGCAGTTTGAGTCTGGGTCTTGCAGCAGTGACTGGCCTAGCTTGGTATGACTGACTGGAGCAGGATTGACATTTCCGGTCTTTTCAGATCGGGGTCTTCTGGGATGCCTTCAGTTGTTCGGGAATATCCAACAGCCACGAGCTTGGACCTCTACGTGGCTCTGTTGACTAGTAGCCTTCTGGCGAAGCCAACGCAAGCTCATACCCGTTTCCCGCTTTCTATCACCCATGGGGTTTGTTACATGCTACACCGAGTATTTATTGAAGTTGATGGAAGCATAATAGTGGCTTACAAGGGATCTGGTGAATGACAGCGTTATCGCTATAGCCTGGAGAATAGTTTTACTGATAGTATTGTCACCTAGGTCTACCACTTCCACCTCGTATTTACGCAAACAATTCTGCGCTTTACTGTTCTTCTGTTTAGGTTCCTGGCCGATCAAGTTATTTGCATCTATTAGTGAATGTGGTGTGTGATAGAGGGTTGACCATCTAAAGCCCAAGTATATGTAGATGGGCATCACTTCTTGCTACGTAGCAGGATAGTCCATATACGCAAGTTCCTTTTACTACTACATCATATATTTCAATCGTCAATTGAACTCTCAGTTCAACCTCAGTTCAGTCTCAATACAATGTTAATTCAAGCTGTAATGGTTTGATGAGATCTTGAAGTTGTGAGAGCACTGGGTAATCCTACGATCCTTGCATGCACCCTGTCAACATCATGTTATCGTAAAAGCCCCCATGTCGCTTCTGCAGTTCTGACTGGGAAAATACTACTTCTATCACTTTCGCTATCAATCGTCTATTGTTTCTAATATTGAGCAGTATCCAAGCACCCTAATTCAAATGAGTTTTCTATTCCAAGGTAGTAATCAAATATTACAACAAAGCCTGCAAAGGAAACTTGAATAACATGATGATCTAAATAATTAGAAATTATATCTCCATTTCTCATTTTCTAACCAAAGCTGTCTAGTGGCGCGAAGCACGCAAGCCAACCGGCAAATATGCGACAGCAGGCTGGAGAGGGTGTATGGTAATGAAACTTCTAGTTGGGGATACGTCTACTTTTAGATTGCCGTTGGGATATTGGGATGGGAAATAGGTTTGAGGCATAAGGAATGTTATCGTAAAATGACCCTCTGACGTCTTTCCAAATATCTTTTTAGATGTCCTTTGTAGGTAGAAGGATGGTCATTGCGTTAGAAGACGCTTATCCACAATACAACGCAGAAAGCATAAACGGGATGACTTTTCTATAACCAGAGACTTGTAAATTTCCAAGGTTCACATATTAATTCATATGTGTTTGCCAAAGCTGGAAAATAGCATGAACAGAACTTTACGTCATAGATTCACAGGGCAGCAGTTGACGCTTCTATCTTTTCCTTTCCTCCCCCATTTCCGGTGTCATTTTGGCTTGAATCATTCATTACACTTTGATTGGAGAACCTTTCATATGGATTCTAACTTACAATACATTACTCTTAGGATAAATTGTTCATTTTATAGTATATCGTGGGTTACATGTGAATATCCCGCAAACAGGCACCAAGGCACAGGTACCACTGCTTACTAGTTATGTCATTACTCTTGGGAACTACATCATATGCCATATATGGTGACCTATTTGCACCTGGTTTGCTATTTCTAACATCGCTGCTCCTATTTTAGACTCAACAATCCCAGAAGGTTACATAGCCTAGTAAGGTTGCATTAGATCAAAACTAAATCTCTATGTTCCATGGGAAAAAGGAGCTTATGTGTGGACCACCGTAGTTCATGCATGTAACAGGTCTACGTCGAAAAAGATTATGGGAGAGAGAATGAGAGAAAGGTGATATTTGCAATAATATGACAGAAAAAATAACATCCAGTTATGATAAGTACAGGTGTTCACAGTAGATAGGATGGATATATAAACAAATACATGTAGAAGAATCATGTAGAAGAATCATGAAGAAGAATCATGAAGAAGAATCGCTTCTACTCTGGACGACATGTTAAGTGTTGGGAGCTCCCGTGAGACACACGGTGTCTCATTGACGAGATCGAGGCCGAGCCAAACGATCAACGCAAGGCTTCGCGATCGATCTGGCGAAACTCTGCTCGGCTCCCTCCCAACCCCCATGCACGGGACCCGACCACCAAGATTGGTCGATCTCGCCATGATGGGAATTGTCGCAAACCCAGAGTGCCCATCCCAAGCAGACACTTGGTAGATGAGGCATGCAAATATTAAGATAGATGAAATGTAAATGAAGATTCGCGTCCAAGGCGGTTCATGAGAAGGCTTAGACTTTGTGTCCTGCATCTTTTTTGGGCTCTTTTTCCTTTGGAGAGTATCTCCATCGGTCCCAGTTCTCCAATACCCACCAGTTGGCGACATAGGAGGCATTGTATAGCCATTCCAGAGTCTTTTCATCATACTCTAGCTCGACGGCGGCCGCTAGATCGACCAAGCTGAAGCGCTCGATCGGCTTCAGCTCGTTCGGGTCCTTGGATACATCGGAGAAGCGCCACTCCACATCGTTGACGAGGGGGATCACCAGGCGGAACTCGGGCTTGGCGGCCGAGCGAACGGAGAGCCAGGAACCACCGGTGTTCATGACGGTGAAATGCCAGGCTTCGCGTCCATCGTGCTCGACGACCTGGGGTCGGATGAGGGATTGTCCTTCGTACAGCGAGCGAAGATCGCGGGCGGACCGGGTGCTGTCCTCGCTGAGGGATGCTGACTCGATCAACAAGTCGATGATGGTGGGGACGATCTGGCTGTTGATGACTGGAGTGTCGATCTGGACAGGAGGGAGTTGAGGGTGTGCAAGCACGATGGGGACCTTGAAGCTGCCGACGTGGGGGTTGTCATAGGGAGTGATACCGCCGTCGTTGGGAAGGGAAAGACCGTGATCTCCCGCCATGACGAACAGGGTCTCATTGGCCACTCCCTTCTCCTCCAGGATTCCGATGAGTTCCGAGAGCCAATCATCCACATAACCTACCGAGTTCAGGTATCGATTCATATCGTTGTTCGACCCAGATTTGGAGCCCATGATCTCTTCAAAGGCATCGTTGGGAATTCCCCAGGGATGATGAGTGGTACTGGTGAGGTGGGTGAGGAAGAGACGGTGGTGGTCACGCTCCGCATCATCGATGGCATCCCTGATATACCCACGAAGCTCGGTTTCGGGATAGCCATAGTAGTTCACCTCTTTGCTCTTGACCGGATAATACTTGGCTTTGGGATCAATGATGGTCTCCTTGGTTTGTTTGTCTCGGAATCCCAACTGAGGGGTCAATTTGTCCTGGTTGTCGTAGGTTTCGGTGACCGACATCATAAAGGTCGAATGCCACGGCCACTTGGTGAAGTCGTCGGTCTCGCTGGTGATATCCGGTTGCTGGCTGAGAGCATCGAATACGTGGGGTAGGCAGGGCTGGTAGATGTGGTGGTCGAATTCGCGGTTGAAATCGGCGACCAGTGGGGTCACACCACAGAAACTTCCCGTCAAACTCTTGAGCGTATAGGTGGCGCTCGTGATGGCATCCCTGGCGCTGATGCCACCGTAGGCTTTGCGACCGAACCGGGAATCGTCGTGCTCGAATCCATTGGGGAAGTTGGTCAAAAACTCGGCAGTGCGGGTGAGGTTGGCCAGGCGGTCCACCACCTCTTGGGGAATCTTCTTGTCCTTCCAGGATTCGGCGATGCGCTTGTACATGAAGCTGTCCTTTTGCAGGGGGAATATATCGGCACGGGCACTCTCGAGTTTCAAGAACACGACATGCTTGATCTTGACCTCGCCGCTCGACAATGCCTTGTGGATCTCCTCCAGCACGGGCTGATCGAGGTTGGAAATGTGCAATGGGTCCTCGTTGGGGTTGTAGTGCAGGGCCATGGGATCGGATTGATCCCAGTCCTCGAAACCGGTGATGGGTTCCTTGGACATCCAGCTCCAACGGGGTGCGGGGCGCAAGGCGGTAGCCCGATCCAGATAATTCAAATTTCCGGGGACACCGGTGGTATCGACGGGGGAGTGACGCTCGGCACCCTCGATGACGGTGGTCAAGGGCAAGGTGGTGGACATGTACATGTAGATGGGATCCCACGGGCGCATGAAGCGGAGGAAAAGGAAGAGAGTGAACAATCCCAAGATGATGGTCCGTTGGAGGACGCCATCGGTGACTCGCTTGGACTCTGGGAGGCGGTTAGGGAGTTGGGCGGTATTCAACAGATGGTCCCCCTCTTCATTATCACTGAGATCATCGTTGTCATCCATGTTGATCTGTTCATAGATTCGGGGATCGGGCAGGTCAGTGGCTTCGGATTTGGATCGGGGCCAGAAGCGCTGGACCAGGGGCTCCACGTGCGGTCGCACGCGAGCCCACAACCACCGAACGGGCCAGGCCCAGACATGCAGGATTCCTCCAGTAAGTGCATGAATGGGGTGGGCAGCGAACAATGAGATTGTCAAGAGGATTCCCTCGACAATCAAGAAGCCGGTCAAACCGGAGAGTAGGGTATGAATGGCGGCGGCATCACCATTGAAGGCTTTGGCTTGGCGCCAATGGATCTCGGCACCGGTGAAGACATAGAAGGAGGTATTGGCGGCAGCCATGAAGGACATGATTAGACTGCATGATTATTAGTATCCTGTATTCCTCATTCGATGTATCCCCGAGTTCATCAACCCCAGTGGAAGGGGTTTGGTGGAAAAAAGGGGCACGTGGACACTTACCTAGAGGGGATAACCAAGATTGCGAGCATGGCGGCTCCCGGTCGCCACGCGACCTTTTGGCAAAGAATGCGAAACAATAGTAGGATCATGACATCTTGGAAAAAGAAGGTCAAACCCCATAAGAAGAATCTCGGTAAGGGAAGAGAGTATAAATGAGCGTAAAGATGCAACAATTTAGCCAAAAATAATGAAAGAAAGGCGAGGGTGAAAAAATAACGACGGGCAAAGTCCCAGACGGCATCCAGGGTCTCAGCAGGAGACTGACGAACACGCCGGATGCCGTTGCTCAAATAAGCATGTACAGCGTGAACGACTTTCATGATATATAGAGAATTGTATATACACCCCCGGACATTGAAGAGAGAGAAGAAGAAGAAGAAGGAGAAAGGGTCTCTCTTTTTAGCCAAGTGGGATTTAGTGGAGATGATGACTGGACCATCCATGGATGTACCATTTTCTTTTTTTTTTTTTTCCCCTACTATAACCATTTAATATTTTTAGTATTGAAATGTTATAGTCTGATTGGATTGAATTATATTTCTCTTTATTTTATTTTATATTATTTATTATACATGTTAAGTATCATATCCTTAATGGGCAATTGTGAGTGTGACCATTTTAGCCCCCAATTTCCCCTATCAGCCTCCAAATGTCCGCTCTTTCCTCCCTCAAATGGTCCCAATCTTGGTCTAGCCAAGGAAATGGTCCCCGCTTTCCGCTTTTGGATAAATAAAAGAAAAAAAAAAAAAAAGAAACTCGGTTCCTTTTCTGTTTTGACTTGGCTTCTCTCCTTCCTCGGATCTATCTCATATCATCATGTTGGGGAGCGCGTTCGGTTGGATTTCACTCCTGTTTGAGCCGTTGGCCTTTCAGGTCCCTCTCATCCAACCCCAACCAAGACTCAAGGCAGAAAATAATATAGGCATTCCTGCACAGGGCCCCTGGCAAGAGATCATTACCGGTCATTATGCTATCCCGCCTATATTGAAAATTCATGATCGGAACAGTGTCGTCAAATGGAGTTGGCAACGAGAAGATGTTACTCAACCGCTACCCCCTTTGATCAAGAGTGGTTTATACAGCCATTTCAACGATGCCACCGATATGAAATGGATGCGAGGGGGGAGAAGTGTGGCTGCCGTCTACAGTGCCCTGGTCGTTGTCGTCAATCACCACCCCGATGAACCTTCCACCGATAAGAAAATCACCTTCGCCCTCAACCGAGCAAATGATGTCTTACACAATGCCCACACCATCGAGCCATTACCCGGTGATCGCCTTGCCGTCGGTACCACCGGGCAACGACCCTGGGATGGCATTTTGGTCTACAATATGAGCGAGGCACTCCCCCTTGTCGATGAACCTCCCGTATTACAAAAGATCGAAGGTCTCCGTGCCATTCATGCTATGATCTGGGATGAACAGGGCCAGATGCTGTGGGCGACCGGCACCAATGTCGCCGCCGATGGTTCCGATCCCGAACCCGCCTACGGCGTCATTCAGGGATACCCCTTCGATGCCGAGACCGGTCTCCTCCGCATCGATGAAGCCTATCGATTCCAATTCCCGGAATACTACGATATCGACGCTGAATGGGGACATGGATACAGCTGGTGGGCGGGACCCCACGATCTCGTCCCCGTGCCTAACGAACGAGTCTTTCTCGTCTCCAACGATATCGGGCTCCACGCCTTTGATATCGATAAGATGAATTTCACCGCCGCCTACGACGAAGTCGTCGAGAAATATATGCCCGGCTTCGAGGTCACCACCAACGATCGGCACGGGACCAACCGCGCGGGGGAATACGTGGACTTGCCCCAGTCGGACCTCAAGGGGTTCAGTCTCGCCCCAGATGGCAGTTACATCTACACGCAATCTCTCTGGACTCTCTTCCGAGGGAATTATACTAGTCTCGTGGCTAATGGGGTGCGGACCAAGGTCATGGTAGGGGATGAAATCTATCGGTCGCGATGGTTTGGAGATATCGATGGCTGGCCCAAACCGAAGTATTAGAACCAAGGTTTTGTACAGCACACCTTGGCTTTGGCATACAATATACATAAATGTTTGGATATATAATGAACATTCTTTGCTTTTCAGAATAGAGTTTGCGGGAAAGGCGTCTTTTGTGCTACAAATACACAGATACATTCATACCCCTGGATATTGACAATCTCCAGGTTAGGCAACTCTCTAAATGCGCTACTCTGAATGGAGATGCTGGATTCTTCCGCTACCCCCGGCCTCAGTCAGCCCTAGTCGGCTTGGCGCAGGCAAAATCTCCACCAAATTCACTGACATCCGACAAATGGGTGTGTTGTCCATTTCTCATAGGTCCATCTGCCCCTGGCCCCTGGCCCCCAGATTCGATGTCTGTGCTGGTCTCAGTTCCTCAGCCTATAATCCACTATCTGGCCTGTTTCATCTCCCTTTTACGTGGAGAGACTCTCAAGGCCCTGAAAAGAGAGCAATTTTTGAGACTTTTTTCCCCCTACATCGTAATCGTATTCGTATCCGGTGCCTGTACCTGTCTGTGAATTGGAGAACCCTCGCCACTGCCAAGGCTAGGAACAGGAGGTTGAAGATATTTTTTACAGGATTTTATATCCAAGTCAAACAAGATCAGAAAGTGTGAGGTCATTAGCGATAAACCATGTTTAGTCGTGATATGGAACCCATACCGTATTGGGTACTACCGATGCCGCTTTAATAAGGCATGAACAGAGGGAGCAACAACTCCAGATAGAGCGTGGTTATCATAAATGCTAATGTGACAGATCCTTTTTATTGATAGTATTCGAGTGGAAAAATAGAGAATTGTGTGTCATTTCCTAAAGCTATAGCCTAAAATCATATTCTGTAACGAAAGCGACAAGATGATAGACAGCAGCCAATCCAGTCAATTAAAGCCAAAAACAAGCAGGTGAATGTCTCATATCGAAGAAAGCAAACACGAATCCTTCCAGATCAGCAAACCCCCGACAAAGCTCACGCCTCAGCAAGTCCCTGTCACTCCAGGAATGGTGGGATTTCAGCTATCATCCATCGCTACATACGAGTAAACGGCGCCTTGCGTAGTCTCGTTTCCATAAGCCAGATGGGTCAAGGCTATCTCATTGTGACTCGGAGAGCTGACCCATGTGGTTTCTGGACTGTAGTCGCCCCTCCCAACTTTCCTCGATTGGCTAAAACAAATGTCACACATTAGCTATACGAGCCTCCAACCGATCGCCTTGATATCCGATGCTTACGTTTCCATCTTCCTCACCCTCAACGAGTTCAGTGATGGTGTATGAACGTAGCTCGTCTCCAACCCGCACTGGACCTTGTTAGAAGACTCATATTGCGTCAATATTCACAGGGTGGATGCGAATATTGAGCGAATACTCCATATAATATTCCCTTCAGGGAGTTGCTCACCTTTTTCTCTCTCATATCCATAATAGTCCTCTTCTATGATCACGGGGACAATATCAATGCGTATGCCCAGAGATTTGAAAACGGAGTACAATACAAGGTCAGCCCCCTTGAATGCCTTCGGAAGTAGTACTGGAGCTTCATCGGATATATGAGGATAAGCGTGAGAGCAGTAGAACCCGAAAGCGCCGCCTTGGGGATCGCGGCGTGTCAATATACTTCCAGGAAAGTCCAGATGGTCCCGAGTAAACCTACCGCAAACAGGCTGTTAATATTTAGTGCAGAAGAAGGTTTGGATTGTCACTCATTGAGTTTGTATAGCTCGGCACTCGGTTTCCGGAAAGGGAGAGAGTTGTCCTGTACTGTGTTGAAGTTCGGAAGGAGAATTTGCTCCACATTTTGAAGGATTCCGAAGTCTAATGGATGGAAGCTGATAAAGAAATGTCGGGGCTCAAGCTTTCCAGCTTTTCGATAGTTAAGATCAATAATATCTTCCTGCCCCCTGCCAAAGCTAGCAGGACCGCAATCTACCACCAACCGATGCAGACCATCGGGTGAAGATTTGGAGTCGGCGTTCGAGCCAAGAGGTAGAGCCACCTCTCGCGGGATATTGTCACCATCTGTCCGCCAGCAGACTCTCACTGGTGGAGACACGGGTATGGTTTGGGAGGATATGGAACTATCTGCGGCTTTCTTTGCATCAATGGAGACAAGATCCCCACAGACAAACGATGCAGATGCCTTTTTCTGGCGAAGAGTACCTCCAGTCGACGCCAAATTTCTTTGAATGCGAGGGCAGCCAATTTTGGAGCCACTGACTCGGAAACATCCTTGTAGGGGTTAGCAGATGCCATGGTTGGTTGAGGATGATAAAGATGGTGATACATAGGAAGAACAAAACACGAAGGGATGGGAGTTGGGGGGGGCAATACCTCTCTATGGATGCCGACTACATACGCAGTGTCGGAAGGGATCCATGGATACCCAGCGATTAAGCATCCGAGACACAAAATAGGAAGTCACCATACTAGATGAACCTGGTTCAACCAATCAGAGAAAGGGAAGTTGGGCGAAAGTAGGACTTGGTCCAATAAGAGTGCAGGAACAGATAGCTACTAAACTACTAAGGCCAATTTAGCGCTAGTGCGCCTTTCATAGAGACGAGAGAGAACAAGGTGTTGTAAACTTAGGAACTAGCAGAATTTAAATTTCTTAATAAAAGAGGAGGATATATGTAGTCTTTTTGGTATCACTTTCTCACCTTTCTTAGTTAGCAAAGAATATCCATAGCCAACATCTGACAGTCTATGGTTTGGATTTATTGACAACCAAGTTGGGGCCTTATTAAAATACTCTCACAGCCCAGAACTGGTGATACCAATTAAGCCCCTACACCAGCACCGAGAATCTCGCCTGTAGCCTCTGTCACTAACTTGTTTATAGTCCTGGCAGTCCACTCTGATAGCAGTACAAACTCGAAGAAACGACTGTCATAAAAGACGAGAACCTCCAAGACCTTTCCGCCCGATTTTCCTGGTCGTAGATTGACCAGCTTTTGACCAGTAGCATCCTGCAACTCCATGTTCCTCCCAGTTAGCCTCCCAGTTAACATATCGAGTTTCCATTTTAATTGACCGATGGCCGGTGACTCGAGCGTGAAGTTGCCGGGACAATTGGTTCAAACGCATATATATTGGCTGGCCGTAAAAACCCAGGTGTATCTTGGAAGAAAGGCTTGGAAGCCGAGCATCGCCAATGATGTCCCATGGACTCTTACCCCAGCCCCGAAATAATACCACGTTGGGTGCACTATCATTGCATGTGATTGAGCACATAGGTGGTGCCGCAGTTGGGTAGCCTGAAGGGTGAACCAAAGTCTTTGATGAGTCCCATGGCGCTGGCCGTAGCGAGAACGAGACAGAAGACTGTTGATTTAAAGACTTGTTGGAAGAAAAAGAGGAGAACAACACCATAAGGTTCATTGTTGGAACACTGATGTAGTGTTCTGAGATGCGAGTTGACGCGTAAAATGACTAGGTAGCAACCAAAGGTTGAAGAGTGTGGAAGAGTAGCTTCTTCACATTTGATTGTTTTATACCTCTTGTGTTTCTTTTGAAGTTGTGTAATGATCGCCAGACTACATCTCTTGATCAATAGCTATCTTCTCCTACTTCCTGATCAGGAATAATAGTGCGCTGCATTACGGGATGTGGACTGGGTGATTGTAACATATGATTGGCTCATTTATAGACATGCCAAGTAACCTTCATCTTCCACTTACAACATACATACATGTATCTCGTACTCAGCTTCAGCCTTGGCTGGGGCTGTGACAACGAAGCGATGACGTCACCTTAATATATCTTCGTCGCGCCATCCATCTCATTCAGAGATCCTATCCAGCATTGATGTATCTAATATTTCATTCCTTAAATCAGCCCTGACAGTATGCCTGGGGTTCCATCTAGTCGGGGTTGCGATGCATGTCGGAAGGTGAAAAAGAAGGTTTGGTTTCCTAACGGCCAGCTTGCTGTATCTTATTAATTTAAAGATTAGTGTGATCAACTCAGACCGACTTGTTCATGATGCGCGCGTCTGAAGATGACGTGTGTTGGGGGAGGGCAGCAGCGGTATATGTTCAGGAATCAATCGCTAAAAGCGATGCAAGCACAAGGCGCAGAAAGCCAATCAGAGCTTCGATCAATTTTTTCTAGCAAGACAGTGGTGTTTGTCGAGGGACCGACACAGGTGCCTAGCACTGAAACAAGGATAATGGCAGCAGCCTTTGTAGCAGCATTTCAGGTGACTGATATCCGATATGCTGTGGCCTACTATGGGCCTTTCCTCCGGGATATTCCACGGCGATTGGGTAACAGCACCGTCCTCGATTCAGCCGTGGGAGCCATATCAGCTGCCTACCAGTTTCTTCACACGGGCTCTTACCCATCAAGTGTACTCGTTCGCTATGGACAATCGCTACGGGCACTAAGAGAATGCTTGAACAATCCAGTCGAGGCCCGAACTCCCAACAAGCTGTGTGCTGTCTATTTGATTATAATCTGCCAGGTAAAGCTTTAGTTTGAACCCCATCAAAAAGAGATACCCATGAAATAGGAGCTGATCATCAATCATTTGTCAGAGTTGGCTAGGGAAACACGATGATTCACTCACTAGTCATAGCGAAGCTATCGCTCATCTCCTTCGGGCTGCCGCATTACATGAGTGGACAAGCACCTTTGAGATGGAGATGGTCATTACACTGTGTGTACCTATAGTACGTTTGGGCTCTCTGAAAAACAAACTCAGTTAATACCATGGGGGATTACTTACAGGCCCTGGTTTGAACAGATACTCGAAGGCATCGTCAACCCCCGCATCAAAATGGATTCAGAGTTTTGGGAACTGATCTCATCCTTCAATCATCGTCTATCTACCTCGCAGGACAAAAATCGGCCGCAGTTAACCACCGATCTGCACCATCTTGCTATGTTTCCCAAATTTGTCCAAAACCCCGAGCCACACCTTGCCGAAATTGCAAAGAGATACATGCAATTGAGGCTCGATGCACATAAAATAAGACAACATCTTGATCAATGTGCAAATTTTTCTCTTGTATCTTTCTCATCCTCTGAAGTCGCAACACACTCCCGTATCCAAGCTGCTTATGCCATTCTCTCTACGCTGGCTGTGTTGTTGAACAGTCTTCGAGTTTTTGATCCCTGGAACGCTTCCTTGGTGAGTGAAGCTGTCTTTCTCTGCGATGACATTACAATCCAAGCCGAATTGGCATCTTGCTACCGCCCAGTTGGCGCAGGGTATATTCCTCTATGCTTGGTTGTTGCTTGGGCGGCATCAGATAATCCAGTCCAGCTGGCAAGAATTGAGGCGATTCTTCGTGAATACCAGTCTGATTTTGCGGACGTGCCATGGATGAGCCGTGCTGTCTGGTTAGCCTCTACCCTGGATAGCCACCGCATACGAGTAATATCTGGAAAAGAGCCTCCAGAATTCCCTCTAGAGACTGTCTCCATGGGTGATTCTGGAGGCAGTCGTAGTGCGGGGAACAAAAGGCCTTCGGTGCGTTCAGAGTCTTGCTGCATTCTATAGACCCAAAGAAACGAAAGAGAGGAAGAAGAAACAAGAGATAACGAGTTTATCTACTGTATATTTTGTTTATTGTCTAACCCACAGCCACTCCGTTTGATACTACTGTTAAAACAAAGCATCCACTAAATAAAAGCATGCCCTAAGGCTACCTATCATCGCAATCAAAAGCCTGGCAGTACAGTTACTGATATGAGGGAATCTGGTCGACAATGCTACTTCATACTTTGGGCCAAATGGTATGTACCTAAATGGAAAATTGCGGACTTGTCCAAGGGGTGTATATATTAGATGGCATATCTACAATGAGAGGAAAATGAGGAACCGAACTAAACAAAAAACAAAAGAATAGAGCTCATTAGGATCCGTTGCTCCCTGGACCGTTAAAAGCCAGCCGAGCCAATGCTCTCGACACGAATACCCAACTGGGTCATCTTCTTGATCTCGATGATACACCGCCCATCGAATAACCATTTCGGTGTTTCCATGTTATTCGAAATTCTTTCCCAGTCAACCTGGTTCTTAGGAAGGTTGTTGCTGAGTTTGCGCACAGTGACCTCGCTACCGTTTTCTCTCTGGCAGTCTGGGCAATCTACGGCGCAATTGGGCTCAATCTCAAGATCCTTTTCAGCGTATGCGACATATAGTAGATCACTCGCACTACCTTTCCTAGAGATGGCTTCTGTCCCGGGGAACTCGGGCATATCCTGGTTCAAGGGTAGATGTCCTGGCGGGGGGTTTGAAGAATGGGGAACGGCAACCAATTCAGTATTTCGGAACTCGTCAAACTCGGTGACAATGAGTACCGCATTGGATGACGCGCAGGCTTCATAGACATCTGAGTAAACTTTCACCGCGCCACCATCATCTCTGAGAGCGGGAGGGCCGTATCCACGTAGCTGGCGGATCTCGCTCTCGATGACATAGGGATTGCAGCAAGGATCAAATATTGCGATTTCTCCAGGGTTTTCATCAAGCAATGTCTTGATTATCTCAAGGGCGGGTGCTTCGCGGGTATCCGATGTGTTCTTCTTGAAGGCATATCCCAGGAGAGTGATCTTCTTACCAACCAGAGTATTGTTCAGACACTTGATGACGCGACTGGTAAATCGGTTGCGCTGGTATTCATTCATGGTCACCACCTGGCGCCAGTACGCCCCGACCTCTTTGAGACCCAAAGACTCAGCAAGGTATACAAGACTGAGGACATCCTTCTTGAAACAGCTACCTCCAAACCCAATGCCTGCGCGGAGGAATTTGTCACCCACTCGGGAGTCCATCCCAATTGACGCCGAGATTTCATTAATCTCAGCTCCGGTGGCCTCACAGAGGGCTGAAATGCTGTTGATGCTGCTAAGTCGTTGGGCTAACATGGAGTTGGCCACGAGTTTCGCCAACTCTGATGACCAGATGTTGGTAGTGATGATACGAGCCTCGTCAACCCAGCCAGAATAGACTCCAGCTAGTGTTTCTGCTGCAGTCTTTCCTGCTTCTGTAGTTGCGGAACCTATGATAACTCTGTCCGGGCGTAACAGGTCGTGAATTGCAGTCCCAGCCGCGAGGAACTCAGGGTTGGACAGAATCTCAAAGTGCTCACCAGGCCGACGGACAGCAATCTATGCAGATAGAACGTGAGTATGTCTTCATGATCAGATGGGAAAGTATGACGTACCATCTCCTGGATCATTTGGGCTGTTTTGCAAGGCACCGTGGACTTCTCCACAATAATCGATCCGTTCCTTGCATGCTGCACAACATCCGCAGCGACAGCTTCAAAAGCTGTCATGTCTGTTGCACTCCCTGCCCCCGATCCTCGCATTTTGGTGGGAGTATTGACCGCAATTATGACAATATCCGACTGTCGAATACATTTTGAAACGTTCGCGGAGAAAACCAAGTTTGGTACCCGAGAGGATGCTGTGATTCCCTCTTGTCTGTTGTGCGCCTTGTGGGCTTCATGCTCGTTCAATATATGTGGGGCTCCATCTGGTTTTGATGACGCAGGCGGGCTGGGATGATTCCGGACTCCATCTCGTGCGATCCGAACGATTTCCGCAAGCCCCGGTTCATAAATAGGTAGATGTCGAGAGTTCCACCTTCGAATGCGCCGCTCATCTTTGTCCACGACGGTGACTCGGATCTGTGGGTTTTTGAATGCAATGACAGCAGCAGTTGGACCGCCTATAGACAATCAGTCTGTAGGCCACGAGAAAAGAGAATATCAGAATATATCCGCGCAACGTACCGACATAGCCTGCTCCAACGCAGCAAATATTTCGGATTGGCCTGGGGCCAACTGGAGTATCTGGATCATTATCATCCCCCACCGTGGTCCTTGTACCACTCGATGCTACGTCAAGTCTATCTGTACCATTCAGACTTTGTTCCGTACTTGTCGGCACACTTGATCCAGCTGAAATGATTGCTTCAGAGTCAAATTCATGATCAACAGGTAAGGACATAGCTATGAAGTTGGACTACCAAACTTCATGCGCTCAAAGAGAGCTCGGGGAATGTTTGACAGAAGCAAACAAATGTAAATTGCCACAGAAGACAGAAGTCTTCCGGATACATGTCTTTTTATTGTTAATTTCGACTTCTTTACACTGCCAAGACAAGAGATTAGTAAATAACTACAGGGGAGCAGTACGGACAGAGAATATCCGAACCTCAAAGAGTTGTTTTCGGAAAATGACCCATAGAAGAACATACTAAAGCTAAAAATTTCGGTGGTAATTAGTGTACTTACATCTACCATTGAGGATCATGCATGTAGCCATGCGGTCAAATGCCCCCTTACCTTTGCATCGCCATACATACGTAACCAATGTCAATAAGACCAATCACAACCATCTATGATCCCTGTAGCTAAGATCGTCCCCGTTGCACAAGCCTGTGGACTTCACCGTATTAGATGAATCAGCTAAATTTCTGGGACTGCATTTCTGCGATTTTAGTAACCTTGGAACGTATTAGAGAACTTTTCTGGAAAGATAGGTATGAAAATCCGAGAACCCAACTTAGCTGGATAAGTTTGAGAGTTCCCTCAACTAAGGGTGTTTATATTTGCTAACTATTCATTGCTATTTAGTGTATTAATGTGGAGTTCTTTTCCCTAGGCTAAAAAAAAGGCTCCCTAAATGGCTTGGCTGTAGTCCGCAGACGAATCCAAGGTCTTTAATTGCACATGTGTCAATACGTTAATAGTATACAACATGTTTGGCTTTTCTAACTGGAAAGAAAGGGGAAATCCCCTAGGAAAGTGGACCTTAATCGCCCAACTCTGGACCAATTCTGAATGGATTCTGGATCCAATATTCTACAAGAACAGTAACAAAGAACTCTATGGGTAAAATTGTCCAATGGATCTCAGCCCTATTCACCTCTTGTGGGTCTTAGTTATATGAAATCCAATATATTATTTTCTATTTATTATTCCAAGCGACCGTATAAAAGTATACACTTTTGACAGCTGGCTTTGTCTCAGCCATTCTGAATCCACAAAGGTCCGAGTTGTTCCACGTGCATCAAAGAAAGGCGTACGTGCGTCCTCACGTTTCTAATTGTTCATGGCCCCCATCCTGCATCTTACGTGTCTATATTACAAGTCAATTGTACTAGAAATAACAGTATTGTATCCGTATAGTAGCTTCGCAGTATCTTAAGGATCCTGGGATAGGTGCCGGAGCCGGTGTTACGCTCTTTTATTTATCACATTACTATCTTTTGTGTATTTTTCAATTTCTCGACTTCATGTGAATATTTGGATATCGGTATGGTAATTCTCTTCCTGTCTAGTGGCTGTCTAGTGGGGATATCTTGCATCTATACTGCAGATATTTTCTTGGCATCTAGTTCTGCTTTGCTGAAAAATGCGCAACCAGCTATCACAAAAAGGATACCTGTGCCGTTCAAGATATCCACTGTGAAATCTTTGAACACAAAGATTCCAATAGCGAGTGTGAGAGCCTGCTTAAGGTTCCCGCAAACCGATATTGTTAGAGCACCGGCCAGCTTGTTAGTTTGGAAAGAAGACACATTAAGGAAAAATGCCAGGAGTCCATTTCCAAGTAGGAATACGACGGTCGCCACAGTGGTTAGTCTCGAGGACTCGGCTGCACGCTGAGACATGGAATCTGCAAAGGCTGGCAGCTCTCCGGCAATTACCGCGAGCACAAAGGATTGGATCGCAGCCAGTGGAGACATTCGGAACAGGAGCTCCATTGAAGGAAGTGCCAGAGATCCTGTCATCAGCCGGTTGGTTGTGACGGTCTTTTATCTTGTCAGTAAGTTTCCATTCCAAATAGGGAAAAGGTCCAAGAATATCGTACCTTGACCGCTGCGAGAACCACTCCGAATACTGTGATGAATAGACCTAGAGCAGAGTAATGGTATTCTCCAACAACAGTCATTCCCGCGCCGATAATAATAGGACAGAGGGAGAGATATGTCGCCACATAGTACGAGCGGCCGAACCAGACTCGGTATATCAGAACGGTAAAGATGGGGACGGTATTGCGGATGATTTGGAAAAAGGCCAGGCTCACGAGGGATCTATGCAGGCGTTAGAGCTTGACGTTCAAGATACCAATACGGTCACATACAGCGAAAGGTTTGACATAGCGATGTTGGCCGTGAAGAGCACGGAGAATGCGACCAGCGCCAGATGTTCTCTTTGGCCCAATCTTGAGAGTTTAAAACGTCCAAGTTTCAATAGTACAAAGGTACCCAATGAGGCGAAAGTGGTGTGCATACATGTTAGCAGCCAAGGGAATTTGAACTGTTGAAAGGAAATCAGTATTTGAGACTCATCATTTCCAGGGTCATGCTCACAGATCCCAGAAGAAGCTTGTTGTATAACGTCAATAACATGCTGAATAGGAAGTAGGAACCCAGCCACATGAACTTCACGGACGTCGGCGTCTGATATTCGGGCTCGGTGATATTTGTTGTATCTTCATATTTGCGATTGGATTCAAGGTCATCGGAAGCTGTTGAAAGGGTGTCGTCGTTGAGCAAGGCCAGCTCTGCCCCATCTGGCTTTGAGCTCATTTTATATTTGAGCAAGTGTGTGAACTGTCAGAAGTTGGGAAAGGCCGTGAATGTTATTTTCTACTAAAATACAAATTAGTTAAAATAGAAGGTAAGCATGTAATATTTGATGCCTTATGCCAAGCAAAATAATTACTTTCCTCCAGGGCTATGTTAACCACTTACATGCCTACATGTACGTATATATGCATGCATGTACTGTGTATTTTATGTATTCTGTATTTCTCGGGTACGATTACGATCTCCGTGATAACTCCACGTTCCATTTTATCTTCATGTTAGATTTCTAACTTGCCGGTGACTCCGGTGTATTGTTATGGTACGAAAAAGGGGGGGCGAAAGATACCTAGTATGGGAAGACCTCGACTTCGTATCCTCGTACTTGATATTTGAAGTCTTGGCCACATGGGGCACATGGGCTCGGAATCTTTTCACTTTCTGAAAGCCATCTTCCCAACACGCTTCTGGACTTATTTGGGACATGATCAACCTTTGGCAATTATGATGCTACTCACCAGTCGCTGGCATTGGGCAGTCATAGTCAGCTTTGTGGTAGTTGCCTTGGTCACCCTACTTCAATATCATTCTCCGATCGGGGAGGGACGGTCTTTCCCAGTATCATCTGACGTTGTAAGATCGCCTTTGAACACTGTGCGCGTACAAAGGGAAAAAGATTAACTTCTTTCTCAAATAGTCGACTATACCGGGCAATGAATCCATGCCCAACAAGGAAACCTCACCCAACGAGAGTCTACACAATGAGACTCTACTCAACACAGAACAACTCTCCAAAACCTCAAAATTCCATCTGCTTGTCCCTGCAAATGGTCCCCACTTGCAGCTATGCAGAGCCGTTGTATCATCGACCATACTGGGATATCCGGTCCCCGTTTTCAATGGTTGGAACAAAACTGGGGACTTAGATGCCTCCGTTACCCATCTAGCCAAAGTCCGGAATGTGAAGCGCTATCTGGATAGTTTGCCCTCTGACTCGAACGACGATCTCGCCCTAATGATTGATGGCTATGATGTGGTCTTCCAACTCCCCGCCGATGTTCTCATTCAACGGTACTTCGCTGTAATAGAAACAGCAAACGCCAAAATTGCTGCGCGATTTGGCCAGGATTCAGTGGACAGTCTGTCTGGCCACAACAGCCCACGACAGACCATTCTGTTCGGCCCCGAGAAACTCTGTTATCCAGTCGACGGGAATCGACCAGGGTGCTGGGCTATACCTGAGGATATCGATATTCCTGTTGGCGCGTTTGGACCGGACAAGGGCGGTTTCAGTCACAATCTACCCCGGTGGCTTAATTCTGGCACCATAATGGGCCCAGTAGGGGACATGAGAGAATTATTTGCAGCAACTTTGAAGCGGATCAACACCACCTATAACCCGCAACATGAATTCAGCGACTCCGATCAAATGTACATGGGTGATGTATGGGGAGAACAAGAGTTTTGGCGTTCCGTGAACAGACACAACCATTACTTCCATGATGATGTGGACCCAAGGACGATCGCACCAGCTGGAGAGCCAGACAAAATTATACCAACCAGGGTGGCTGGCCAAAAAACAGAATTTCACATTGGGATTGACTACAAATCCGGGCTTTTCCAGACCCGTGCTGGTTCCGACCATGTCCTTGAACATCTTGCTTTCAACCAAACTGCATCCGATGGGGTTGGTGCTTCAGCGTTGATAACTCAAAACTTGATTGAATCCCCGAATTTTCAACCCTATGAGATTGAACTGCCCGTCAATGTCATTTCTTCATTGATAAGAATCTCGAGTGCAATCTCTGACGTCCTCAAGGTCGACCCTAAAGATTTCGTCACGAAAATACATCTCGGAACAAACCTAGTGACCAAAAGTATCTATGGACTATTCCATTGCATTGGTGAAAAGACCTATCTCAATGACTTGTGGTATCGGCTATGGTTTCAACAGCATGCTCGGTCACTTTTAGAAGCGGGAATTCAGTCTATGAAAGAAAAGAAGGACATTTCCAACGCCCTGATTCATGGGCGAAAATGGGTCGTTGCTCATGGCTACCCGATTATATCTGACAAAGGCGTGCACGCTGCGGGTGGATGGATGGATGTTGACGGCCAGTGGATAACATGGAGCGAGCTATGCCAATCGTTCGAAGACGACATTTTCGGGACAACATAACATTGAACCGCAATCCGGCGTTGGAGTTGGATTATTGTATTCTTACTTTTGTTAGGTTATCATTTACCTGTATTAACTATAATAACCCCATACATTTCAATTGGCTGTACTCCGTATTGGGTCTTAGATCGATATCACGGCTGGAATTCACATACTATATGTGGTACCTATTTACTTTCCTGAAAATCCGAACACCCTATTTACAAACACTATAACAGAAGATGGGCATGAATAATGAGAAAAACAGCAAAATACGTCAATAAATTGGAAATGCCATTCTCCTGCTATTCACTGGATCAACCTGCGCCGTCATATTTCTGTCGTCGTTTCATGGACTTCCATTGAACAAGCCCAGCACCGATAAAAGATAGTAGTGCACCAGCAACAGACACATAGAATGTTTGGACGACGGCAGTGTTATAGGCGCGTAGGACGGAGGGCAGAATATCTTTGGGAACGCGTTGGGATAGATTTGCGGCCCCGGCGTTTATTAAGGCGCTGGGGCTAATATTGGGAGCATTGGCCATGATACTGGCCACAAGGCGATTCTCAAAAACAGTTTGGGCAATCGAAATAAACATTGCGCCACTGAGGCTCTGTGCAAATGTGACAATGGCAATTCCGATCGGTATATCCCGTAATGGCAGTACTGTCTGAAGTGCGTTGATGCATTGCTGAAAGCCAAGTCCGGCTCCAATTCCAAGAATGACCTGGTATCCAATCCACTGCGGATATCCGCTGTTGACTTTGAAAGTTGTACACAGTCCAGAACCGATTGTAAGAAATGCGCTCCCAATGAACATAAGCGGTGTATAGTACCCAAGGATATTCACGACTAGCCCCCCTAAAGCAGAGAAGATAATCATAGCTATCACCATTGGAAGATTGTTGATTCCAGATTCCGATGCAGAATCTTCCTTGACTGCTTGAAACCAGATAGGGAGCTTGGAGACTTGTTAGTAATGAAGTTAAGGGAATGAGCTTAGAAACCCACATAGTATCCAAAGACAAAGAAGGAGCCACCGAGGAATGTAGCGTGAATCACTGCCCCAAGCACATTGCGATTCTTAAGTAAACGAGGCGGCACCGTAGCGTCGTCCTGCTTCCAGACCTGGATAATGCACCACGCAGAGCTGAATAAACCAAATAAAACAAATAGAGCAATGATTCTAGGATTGTTCCAACTGTATTTGGTGCCGCCCCATTGTAGGCCTAATAGAAGGGAGACGACCGCGGGGAGAAATGCAAGCACACCAAGAGGATCCATTCGCTTTAGCTGCCCAATGCGGCTGATTTTGGGTTTTGGTGATGTTGAATCATTGAAGAAAAGTAAAATGACAAGGCCAGTGAGGAGGCCAAACGGTAGATTTATCCAAAAACACCACCTCCAACTGACATGATCAGTTAAAAGTCCCCCTATCCTATGGTAAAATTAGCCCACATTCTGTGCGATTGAAATAGTGAGCCTTACAGTGGTCCTGTGATTGTCGCAATTCCACTAGTGCTACCGATGATTCCGAAATAAAGGGCACGCCGGTGAAGGGGCACACTATTCGCGAGCACAAGGAGAGCACCCGGCGACAATCCTCCAGACCCGATCCCGGCAATTGCTCGCCCAAAGATCAATCCCTTTGATGTTGGTGTCACTGCGCATATCAGAGACCCTAGTTCAAACAAGCCCAGAGCCACCATATATGTCCACTTTGTCGAATAATATGTGTATACCTTGCCAAATGGCAGGGTGACGGCACATGTGGTCAAAAGATAAGCACTCGCATACCACGATATATCACCTAGTGAGTTGAATTGTTCGGTGATCTTGGGGACGGCGGTTGAGAGGATTGTGTTGTCCTGGTAAGTCCATATTAGCTCATGAAATAGCAACAGTAATTTGAAGCTTACCAAGGCAATGCAAAAAGATTGAAAGCAAAGTCCGATCAAAATCGGAGCAAGCTTTGAGCTTGGTGGATAGATTTGCTTTTCTTCATCATCACTCTCCTCAGCTCCAGCCTCTTTCAACGGGATATCATCTCGATTTGTGTAAACTTGATCCTGGAAATCTCTCATGCTTGAACTGTCTGCAATTAAACTGCAAGTTAGATTCCCCAGTTGTAAAAAATGAGTTTGGTCGGATCATCCGCGCTGAGGTTTGTTGTTTGAAATGGGCGCATTAAATCCAAGGGTGGATGTACAGTATTTTTCATGTAGGGCATCTATGGACCTACATTACCACAGGTGTAACCCGATAAAATATGCAAGGGGTTTATATCTTGATTTATGCTCAGGACCTTTCATTTTCACTTGGTCACATTCTTGTTGCGTTAATTGGTATGTAGTAATACTTTTTCCCCGACAAGGTGCTTGCCAGACCTCAGCAGCATCTATATCTTTGTTCAAAACATATCTACTGATGCTTTGAAAATATAAATACTCAAATTTGGTAGTCGATCTGATGATAAGGCTGTATTATCTGACGTCGTTCGTTGCTCGAGGTCGATCACTCTCACGACTTGATGAATTTTGGGACCCTGCATTCCAGTGAGACTGTAACCTCACTAAAAAAGAGAGCTCATGATAACTAGTCAATTTACACACTTAGTAATAAATAACTTGGAACCCTACCCAATATTTATGTTAATATTCAAACAAGAGGCTCATCGGCGACCCAATACTGAAGGTGCTGAGATTCAGCTCTCATACTTCATAAATCATAGTGCACTCTAAGACTACACAGAAATATTTTCGGTTCGACTTTTGTGAAGAACCTACTAACACTATTGGCTTGATCACAACAGGTGGCTGTTGTAGCCCATTTTTGTGCGAATCTACCAACCAAAATCAATGTGCCACCTCTGTATAACCCACCGTCTCAGACAAGGTCTTGTGTGTATTTTATTACCTTCAAAATACACTGATAGTGAGGCGCTCAGTGAGAATGCCTACTTATTATTTCACTGTAATTCGAGACATTCATATTCGGCGAAAAACATCTAACTAGCTCTGGTTATAGTTAAACAAAGTTTTATCATCATAGATCTCAGCCATTTTGTCATAGGATATACCTAGAAACGTCTCGATTACGACCGGGCTACTATTCGCCTGCTGATTCATATATTTATGAGTTACAAATTGGTTGTTGCAGGCATAGCAAGGACGGGTAGGCACAAGGCCGCGATAGCACTTATTGAGCATGGGGTCAAAAGAAAACAAAAGCTTGCCTTTAGAAAATATATACAATGGGACTAGATAACGGATATTTCAAGAATCTTCCGAAGGGATCGATAGAAGGGGCAGCGGGGCACATAGCCATTTCTGACGCTAGCAGATCCTTTAGGAATCCTGATTGATGTACGGAGTGACTAAATATTATTCCGAGGAATGTACATGAGCTGATGTTGACTGAACTTTATTCTTCCGGGTCTATTTTTTACTAAAACCTGGAGCTCCCATCTGGGTATCTTCTTGGACCTGTTTCTGTGAGTTCGATATGGGTTGGAGGAGACAATACGAATAAAAGACATGATCAGTGGTGGTGTTACGCAAGTGCAGTAACTGAGACTTGACAGGTTGTATGTGATCTGTGAACCAAGAGCTAACTTTCCAAGACAGAGCAAATATGTTATTTACAACAACAACACTCCTCATCACCACATGGCGCGCTGCTTTTGAACCTCGTCCGGAACGCTGAAATACCCTCTATTCGCTAGATGCCGTTGAAGCTCTCGGAACTTGCTGGCTTTTGCCCTCTTTTCAAAAAGAATATCAATCTCCAAGTAACTTAACCCGAATGTCTCTGGGAGTCGTAGGTAGCACCAAATGAAACACACGGCGCTAAATCCCAGAAAGAAGAAGCATGACTTGCCCTTCCAATTCCAGGCTGTAGGATTCAGCATTCGTGGAGTGATAACATTGGTCACGATAGAAGCCATATTATAAACGATACGGGCAAGGATAACAGTCTTGATTCGCAGCCGGGTGCAAGGAATCTCTGCAACGAGGACGTAACATATAGGCCCAATGCTGAGGTTGTAGATAAATGTGAGGAAGGTAATCAGACCCCCAAGAGCCCATGACTGCGCATTTGTTGTAGGTAGGAACCCAACACCACCTGCAACCGTGAGAATAGCCATTGAGGCCGCGATGCCAATGAGGTAGATCCTACGGCGTCCGGCTCGCCTTATGCAGAACCACGAAAGGATCGCGCCAACTATAGCTATGCCGTACATACCGATAGCAAGGGTAAAGGAATTTTGAATGCTGAGACCAGCTTGTTCATAGAAATATGCTGCGTAAGTCCCTGAACTGGAGAACGAAGCTTGCTGTGTAATCCAGATCATGCAAGCAATCTCCGTCCGTCGGAGATTGATCCCCTTAAAGCAGTCCCAGTATGTAATTTGAGCATTACCCAGATACTTCTCTGTCTCATTGGTATGTGTCATCATCGCTATCACCTCATCAACGTTGAAACAGTCTTCGTGTGCTGTGGTAAGGCGTAGTAATGTTCTTCTGGCTTCCACGGGCCGCTCTTTGCGAATCAGCCATCCTAATGGTAATGTAAGGTTCGATAACTACTAGAAAAATCGAGTTAGGGGACACCATACCTGGTGACTCGGGTGCGAAATAAACTCCGATGAGAATCGGAACGGCTAATGCCCACTGCAAGGCAAGTGGCAAGCGGTATGACCACTCCGTTCCATTGCCTGCTTGGCTGCGAACTACCCCAACAGCACACATCTGTCCTATCAACCAACAGATATTCATACTACTCAGAACATATGCCCGAAGTGCAACTGGCAAAACCTCTGCCGCATACGTTGTGGCTAAAGTCTGAAAGATTCCCCACGGAATGCCACATAGAAACTGGCCAGCTAAGAACATCTGAACATCCACCGCGAAGAAAGGCAAGGATATAAAGAAACACAAAGAGACCAGCGCCGTCAGTATCGTCCGGCGATACCCGAACCAGTCTGCGAGGAAGCCGTTCAGAAACAACCCGATGATTTGGCCTACCACAGCTGCGGAGGTTAGGCCTGATTGCCACTTAGGAGAAATTTCAAAATTTCCAGGTTGAGATGGGTCCGGGGCTCCATATTTCTGTTTAAACCCGGGGAATGTAAAAAAACTAACGAGAAGGGTAGTATCATAGCCTTCCATAATGACCGTGAACGAGAGGACAATTGACCATGCGATTGCCTTGGGGTAGAGTTGACAGCCGGTAAGCAACGACATCTTTTGTTCCGCCTTGGTAGCTGCCCTGGCACCCGATGACAGCGGCTGTAGGCTGGGGATGCGGGCTGATAGATCGGAAAAAATGTCCTCATGGTGGGAATTTGGTGTTTGCTCCAGGGATATCTCATCAAAAGACAATTCCACTAGGTCATGGCGAGGTTTGGATGCCATATGGTGGCATAAAGGAGGGGTTGTGAAAGGACTGTGATTCCCAATCTCAGTTCGGATCGACCAGCCGTTATTTAAGAATTGGTGTTATTATCGTGGAAAGTTGAAGGAATAGGAATAAAATAGAAAAAGGGGAGATAAATGGTTGAGGATTTGGGGACTTTCCAACTTTGGCCACTTTGGTCGCATAGGGGCTTGCACCCGTCGATGATCCACCAAGTTCTATCGTTACCCCAAGAAACTGTTGACTTCCCCAGAATTCCAGGAAGTATCCAAGCGGAATAAACGGTCCCGCCCCGTTGATGCCGTGCCTAGGGTAGTTAGCATCTTCAACCACATTCTTGGGTCAAGTTCATCGAATTACTGCTATGCCGCCTCGGGTATAACCACCCCGCCTGTCCAGTTGCCTATTTGGGCCAACAGTAGGCGGGATTGATATAGGAACCGAAGAACTTTGGGTTTTAGCCAATTACTCGAATTAATGTGGTTTTGCCTCCACATTATTACAACTAGAATATGAAGACTTGTGGAATTGACACCGAAAATGATCGCTTTTGAGGCCAGAAACCGCTTTCCACCGTAACTTTAGACGTCTAGTCGCCTAGTTGACCGCCCACTAGTTAGTTACCCTATAACACCACTAACTATACCCAGCAATGTTAGTCATCCTCCGGTCCTGATATTGACACCTTCGCACTGAGAACTTGTCCGAACATAACATTGGATTCATCCGAGATTCCGCAAGCTCATTTCTGAATGCCGATCAACGGTTTGAAGCTAACTCAAGTGATGCACGATCGATGTCCCCTGGAAACCCTCCTTCTCTCGAAAATCCGCAGATTCAATCCAAAGTATTTTTTCAAAGAAATGGCGGGGTTTAATGTGGTTTGCACCCGAAACTCCGCATCTTCCATCATTGGCTCTGTTTGTAGTAATTTAACTGATCCCATTAGAATAAATGAGGCCGAGGGACTAGTGTGAAACGAGATGGATTTTGGGGGAAAGGGGCTGTCCTTGGAGATGATTTTATTCCGCGAGTAACGACCTGAAGGATCGTGTGAGATTTAATCAGAGAAAGCTCCCGCTAATATCGCTATATGACTCAGGAGTACTAAAACTACTTCAACAGGCCAAAATTTGAACCGCTGTAGCATTCCCACGGAGTATTAGCCATGGCTTATTATTTTCTTTTGACGGCCCTTTTTCTTCTTCGAGCACATGGTCTTGCTGCAAAGAGAGGGATTGCATACAACAACAACAACCCTTCGGGAGACTCAGTGTATGCAAATCTTTTCAGGGGGCACACCAAGGTATCATGGGCATATGATTGGGGATACCCGTCCTGGGACCTGGACTCTTCGTTTGAATTGTAAGTTAAGCCTCGGAGGATCAAATATTGTGCTTTATTGACCTCCCCTCTAGTGTTCCCATGCTGTGGGGACTGCCTGATGGTACCGATCCAGACTGGATTGCTGCCGCACAAGCTCCAGGAACGAAGAACGTACTTGGATTCAACGAGCCCGATCTCACTTATGATGCGTCATCGAATATCATCCCCGAGAAAGCTGCAGCTGGATATCTCACCTACATGCAGCCCCTTGCTGGAACCGTACGAATCGGTTCTCCCAGCGTGCTATGGAATAACGTTGGTTCGTCTTCTGGCGGGTCTTATGATACCGCCACCTGGACTCAATACTTCCTGGGAAATTGCACCGGCTGCCACTTGGACTTTGCAGCTATTCATTATTATCAAGACTGCGTTACTCCTGAGGGTCAGAACGGTGCTGTTTGGTTCCAAGGAAATGTGACCAACGCGCATGACGTTTTGGGCCTCCCAATTTGGATCACGGAGTTTGAGTGCTACGGAAGTGAGGACCAGCAAATTGCGTTTTTGGAACAGGCTCTTCCTTGGCTAGACTCGCAGGATTACGTGGAGAGATATGCGTATTTCGGTGCTTTCCCTCAATATCTCATCAATGCGGATGGAACTGGATTGTCTGATTTGGGAACCACTTACGCAACTCTTTGAATGTTTGAGGTTACATTTGACTAGGTGAAGTATGTACATATACATAACTATAGTTACTTTTGAATGTTTTAGTTAGTTATGCTTACCTTGACTCTGGCATAGGTAGTTTGATGGTTCGCTATGGGAATACAACTCTCTCTCCAGCGCTCTTTCTGGGCCTTTCTGTAGTCCATTGTAACTCGATAGTCAAATTTGACTAGGCTAGGTCCACCCTGCAAAGCATTCAAGTCCCGAGGAGCTGCATTTCTGCATCCCTTCACTATGGTCATGGCAATGGCTCTGCCGCATTTTATTCAATGTAACCTTGCGGACTTTCCACGATCTTAACTGGGGTAATTTAGGAAGCCGCTATTTTCTTCTATAAAATACTTCCTTACCGAAAGAGACATCAACTTTAATTCATGTCAACAGTAAGCACAACTCACGGCCAAGAGGGATGGGAATAACAGGAGCTTACAATATAGACTCCACAATGAGTGGGCAACATGCAAGTTTTACGTTGAGCAAGGAGAACTACTGAAGCGATGATGAAAATTCAAGCCTGCGCAAATTTCATCTTTTCCTTGCTGATGTATTTCAACTTTGCACTGGCGCTATTTAAAATGCCACGGAGTCCTCCGTATACCTTTGGTGCTTAAGAGCGTAGACCCACTCATCTCTCCTGGGTCTCTGGCTAGTGGCTATGTACCCGACCACAATCTATTCGGCAAGCGCCTAGTACACTATCTGGGTGTCATAATATAAAATTTGAGACGTCTGGTGTGCTTTTGCCTTTTCTTTAAAGTGCCAAAGCTTGGGGGCCGCTGGGAAATTCACATCGCAGTGAGAATGAAACTAGAAGAAGGGGAGAAAAGGAGAGAAATAGTCTTGGAGTCTATAAACTATGGAGAGGCCATGTGACTATTGAGAGATATCAACATATACTATTCTTTATCAACGCACTATTGCACTGTTGTTCCTACGGGAATGTTATAAGAAGCCTTGCCATAGAACCCTTTCCGTTCTGTTGAGCTTTAAGATAACGCAGCTATATCGTGCGCCGAGGCCGGCATGTTACGTCAACTATACCAAGGGCTATTACCCTACAGTGGACCTTAGCCCCACGGGTTGAAGAAACCATCAAGAAGCGGCTAGGGCTGATCACTAAAACAACAGAAGGGGAAAGCCATTTCGCGCGATCTAGAATATGATGTATATGTGAACATGCGTTCCTTAAAGTCTATTTCAAAATTTTTTCAAACTGTTCCTCAAAGTTGTCATATGGCGTACGAAAGTAATCTAAAGTCAGGTAGAGTGCTTTTTATTATTGTCGAAATAGACCGATGGTATATATTACCCAACTTCATAATGCGCTCAAATGGTGTGTATTGAATCATAGGAGTGTCTGCTTATTCTTCTCCCTGCTCTTCTTAGGGATGTTCATATTACTATACACCCCCATTCGTGATCATAATATCGGGGACACGCGGAACTAAGGCCCTAACTATATTTATTTTGTATTTCGTTTGTATGGCTTCGATATGTATTTGTCGGCAACAATACGGATAGAAAACATTATGAGGAGATTTATGGTGAAGAAAGTTGAAGTGTCAGCGGTGGTGTTGAAAAACTCGAATCTCTATTCAGACACGTGTTATTTTCTACAAACGCCCATAGATGAATAGTTCTCCTGGCCTATATTTGGGGGTACCCGAGACGCCCCGAAAGACAGTACTTGGCCGCGATCTGCACGCTGTGTCTCAGAACTCAATGACTCAACCTAAATGACTCAAGTGGCAGACTGCAAGTACGACGTTCAACTGCGGTGGACGCAAGGGTATTATGCTAGTTAGTGTTTCCTAGAAAATCATGATTGGGAGGGAATCTGTATATCGAAGTACTCCGTACGCAGTAGGTTTGTACAGATATATATTTACAACACACTTAACTAGTTATACTACAAAAACCACTAACTATGAAAACTACCTTATTTTTTACTTCTTTTATTAGATTTATATAGCAAATAACATAAATAAGAAGCAATCATATATTATTACTGCCAATTACTAGTAAAAGGTAGTTAATAAATTAAAGTAATAAATGTTGGTAATTCTGATTAGTTATACGACCTCGGGACTTTATGTATATAAGTCAGCAGATTACCTATCCGAAATAGGCAATTTCTTGGCAAAATTATGCTAGCGTGGAACCATATGGGAGTCCCATAAGTCCCATGGGACTATGGGACCGGAAGTTTTTAGTCCTATGGGAGTAGATGGGACCAGGATATGGGATCGAAAATATTTTGGTCCTCATGGGAGTTGCCAAGGTCTCCGTTAAAAGTGGGTTGCAGCCGGAATTACCTAAAGGGGCATACTGCATTGCTCGGCAGGATTCAGCCCCATATGTTATACGGGGTATGGGGTAGTACAAACCAATCCCTTATGTCCTCATGTACAATTCCACTTTGGCGACCGCACATCTTCCTAGCTAAAGTATGATTAGTCGAAAACGCAATACTAGACGGGTAGTGGAGAGCACAAAATAGGGACGTGCGACATGGTAAAATCTTTAGAGTGGGCTGTGGCCCTATATATATCGTGGCCCGGTTGCGTTTTGGTTTTTTTCCTTCAAAGTTGATCTCGGCAAAAAAGGACCTAACAAAATGATCTCGAGTAGCCTCGGGTACATGGAGTACTCTGCAAAGAAAAATTGGCCCCCGGTGCACAGCGCACACGCGGAATTGTTTCGAGGTTAAAAAGTATAGGAACAAGAGGCTGAAAGAGATTTCTAAGCACCAAGGTATAGATTGTAGACTGTTCACTATATGGAAAGCCCTTTGCAATTTTTAATATAATTTCTTATTTTCCTGTGTAGGGAATACGCAGTGCTACATCCGATGGGAACTGATATCCTCCGTTTATATGAGCACTGCCCAGGTGGCCCCACACCTGGGGCCGATTAGAGGGGCATATGAAGGAAATACGAAGCTATTATTGGCAATTCGGAGCGTAAATTGGCGTAAATTGGCGTTTCCTAAGAGTTTCCACTTGTAAACTGAAATCTGACAGGCACAAAGTGATCGGCGGGCGCTGATCCAAGCCCCAAACACCCGCTAACTGAGTCTGGAGAAGCCGATGGATTTTCCCGGTTGATATTATATTGATTGGCTCTATATGTCGCGTGCGCACTATCCTGGCCCGAAAATGTATCAGGTTAACCTCCAAATAACGTCTGTGCAAATTGTTGTAAACCTAGAGGTGACCCTGGGAACAGCCAATCAACATTAACGCCACTTGCTCGTATGGACTGATCTGGGAAGATGGTGGACCCTGAGCATTAACTACTCTTCCAATCGCATTCTGTTTCCTTTGGTGTACAATGTATGTTGTAGGTGGTAGTTAGTGGAGGGCAACAAATTCTTTAGCCCCCCTAGTCCAGAGAGGTCAAGCCCCCCCTGATTCTTTTTAAACCGACCGATTTCCCTGCGCTGATCATTCCTTTTGGTTTTGTACTCTTTAGACTGGGTTGGCTTATATACTCTCGTATATTCAAAATATAGAGAGAAAGGATCCTCAGTGGACCATACCATTATGCGGACCAAGCGATTCTTGGGCCTTAATGGCACCAAACTTCAGATTGCCATCGGTTTCTTGGCTGGCATGGACTTCCTGCTGTTCGGTTATGATCAAGGCGTTACTGGCGGTCTGTTGACACTCGACTCTTTCGTCAAATACTTCCCCGAAATCAATACTCTAGAGAAATATACCGAGGGCTGGACCCGCTCAGCAAGGAGCAAGCAGTCCACCCGGCAAGGTATCACAGTCGCAGCATACAACCTGGGATGTTTTGCAGGCTCGATTCCCACAATTTGGATTGGTAACATTATTGGTCGTCGCAAGGCTATCTTTGCCGGTTCTTTTATTATGTGCATCGGTGCCATTCTTCAGTGCACGTCTTACGGACTTGCTCAGCTTGTGATTGGTCGATTGGTCACTGGATTCGGTTAGTATGAGTGAAATTTATGAGCGAGTAATTGATTAACATAAGCTTCAGGTAACGGAATCAACACATCCACGGTCCCTACTTGGCAGTCAGGTAAGCCGGAATTGAGCAAATCCCACCTCTCGTACTGATTGACCTCTCGCCTCCGTATCTCGAAGATCGCGAGTGATGGATTGATGATATCGGCATCAAACAGTGAAAGTAATCTAACGTCAGGTAGAGTGCTGCAAGTCTCATCGACGAGGCCAGATGGTCATGATTGAGGGGGCCATGATCACATGCGGTATAACCATCAGCTACTGGATTAATTACGGCTTGATGTTTGCAGACCCAAACGAAGTCGCTTGGAGATTCCCTTTGGCATTCCAGATCTTCTTCGCCGCGATTATTCTGGCCTTGGTAATGTTCCTCCCTGAGTCACCCCGTTGGCTTATCCTTAAGGGCCGCGAGGAAGAAGCAAAGGAGGTCTTGGCATGCTTGATGGGCAATGAGACTGATGAGTCGTTCATTGACACCGAATTCACCGCTATCAAGGCCACTGTTCTCGAAATGGCAACAGGATCATTCCGGGATATGTTCACTATGGGCAAGGACCGTCATTTCCACCGCACCATGCTGGCATATGTCAACCAGATGTTCCAGCAAATCTCTGGTATCAACTTGATCACCTACTATATTCCCATTCTTCTGGAACAGCAGGTCGGAATGTCTCGCAAAAATTCACGTCTTCTCTCTGCATTTAACGGAACAGAATATTTCATCGCCTCCTGGATAGCGGTGTTCACCGTTGAAAAATTTGGCCGTCGAACACTCATGATCTTCGGCGCTGTTGGAATGTCGATCTCTATGGTGGTGCTTGCCATCACCGACAGCATTTCATCTACCCACAACAAGACGCCTAAAGGGGTCCAGGCAGGTGTGGCCCAGACCGTATTTTTGTTTGTGTTTAACACCTTCTTTGCCATCGGCTGGCTTGGAATGACTTGGCTGTATCCAGCCGAAATTGTCCCGCTAAAGATTCGCGCCCCGGCCAACGCTTTGTCTACATCTTCCAATTGGATTTGGAACTTCATGGTTGTTATGATTACCCCAGTCGCTTTTGACAGCATTGGTTACAAGACTTACATTATTTTCGCTGGGATGTAAGTCCTTTGTTTGTACCCGTATCACCAGGTTTTGTACTGACTTGGCTTAGCAATGCGGCCATCGTGCCTGTTGTCTATTTCTTCTTCCCTGAGACTACAATGCGCTCGCTGGAAGAGATGGATCGTATATTCCACAAAACTACTAGCGTCTTCAATGTGGTATCGCTCGCTCACACGGAGCCCTACATGTATGGGCCTAATGGTGAACTATTGCGTAGTCTGGATGATGTTGAGGATGATGCCGTCCGTCATGCCAGCTTCCTGAACAAGGAGAGTAGAGTCCACCACCAGGGCAACATTCAATATGCAGAACTATATAGCGAAGGCCCTCAATATGCAGAACTATATGGCGAAGGACAGACTAGGGAGGAAAGATAAGCTCTGTCGGTTGATTTATACGCGGATCTCACATTGTACAGGCATTTGATACCACTTCAATATTTTGGGTTACAGCAGTTTATCTTGGAAGCGATTTGTAGAACTTTTCGAATGGTGCGATACCGATATTCCATAATTTGTCCATTTGAATCACTCTAGCACATACGACTTCTACAATATATGATCATCAGATGCTTCAGCTAGTTTGTTCATAATATTGTTTATGAGTGGTGGTACATGCATTATTGCATTGTGTGGGGAGCTATCATCCAGCGTTGATTCAAACCACCTCATGGGTTGTACCACCGATGTCCATCTTAGCACTAAGATCCCTGCGGCGTTCAGTCTCTTGCCCAAAATTATCTCCAATTTCGTTAGTGCGCCATGGCTTGATGTCCGCCTCGAAGACTAGGTCGATCTCTTCAAGCGACCGGCCCACAGTTTCGGGATACGTGAAGAACACATGGCAAGTCATCACTGTGCAAAATACCCCGAAAATGATATAAGTCTTCCACTGGATATTGTGGAAGGCCGGTGCCACAAAGTAAGCAAGAGCAAAATTGAAAATCCAGTTGGTGGCAGCTGACAACCCGACGCCTTTCGCTCGGTACTTGAGGGGGAAAACCTCTGCTGCATAAATCCAAGCAATCGGAGCCTATAAATGTTAAACACGGTCGGTTACAAATGGAATTGAATATAAGATACCCAAGTCAGACCGTATATTCCGGTGAAGATGTATGAAAAGGCGATGACTGTCATTCCTGCATTGCCCTTAATCTCCCATGTCAAGTTGGCATTACCATTCACGTTTGGAACTGGATTGCCTTTACTGGCCATAACACTAGCAATGATGAAGTGCACAATCATGCAGGCGACAGATCCGAGAAGAAGTAGGTTTCTTCGTCCAATGCGATCGATGAACGGAAGCATAAAGCCGGTAGTCACCAAGAAGATGGCATACTGAATAGCGGAGGACCACAGAGTTGTGTTACCAGTCTGTAGCTGAAGGTCAGCAAAACCGTTGGAGTTCCCTCTTTTTCTTCTTTTCGACGAGAAACTTACCATGCTAGCCATTTCGAAGATGTAAACCACATAATACATGGCAACATTACCGCCTAGAAGCTGCTGCCACATTTGAACACTCATTCCGCACATCGTGCGCTTCCAAACACGAGGTCCAAATAGTGCCAGGAATGAGACATCTTGGGATTCATGCACCACTCGCACGGCCTCTTGGACTTCTTCGAAGGCTACCTGTACAACAGGGTCATGGCGATCGCCATTGGCGTGAATGATTGCCAAGGTGTCTAGTGCTTCTTCCCAGCGCTCTTGCGAAGCGAGCCAGCGAGGGGACTCTGGGAAGAAGAACAAAGCGATAAACAGGATGAGGCCTGGAACGGCCTGCACACCCCAGCAAATCCTAAAAGCAGCTGTTCCATGTACACCGACCACGCAGCCATATGCGATCAAGTACATGATCAAAATACCCCATTCGATTGCCCATTGTTGAATACCCACCACACGACCACGGATATGAGCGGGCGCCAGTTCTGATAAGTAGACGCATGTTTGCGAGGAGGTCACACCAACTGCAAGTCCGCTGACAACACGACCGGCGACTAAATGTGTCACATTCTGTGCACTACATTGAACCATAGCACCCATGATCCAAACAAGAGAGGCAATCATCAATGCATAGCGACGACCAAGTATATCTGATAACCAGCCAGCTGCAATTGAACCCGCGAAGGAACCAGCAGACATTGATGCTGTAATCTATGGAGGAATATCAGCACCTGAAACAGGATTGGAGATAGATGGGACGTACTCCACCTTGGAGGTTGGAGTCTGGTGAGCCGAAGTAATCTGTGTATGTATCAACGCCAATCCAGGCACTCATAGAGCTTTAGCTTGTATTAGTCTCTATGCTATGATATTCAAGAAAGTGATGTCGAATGTACATACCTTACATCAAAGCCGAAAAGGGCGCCTCCAATTGTACCAAAGGCAGCAAGCACTGTAAAATGTTAGCGTTGCGAACACACGCTTAACACCCATACTGCACATACTGTAGATGTTTGTTATAGTATACATGGTTGTGGTTAGGCCATGAAGGTTGTCAGTCGAAGGTTTGGGCTTGCGGCAGGGCGTTTTATAAGTCAAGTAGTAGCGGATCTACAGGTCAATGCACGATTCGGTCGGGCTACACGACGTTGCATGGTACGATCCGGGCCCCTTGGACTGGGAAAGATCAACGGGAATGAATTGCGGAGCGAGAAACCCGGGGCACAAAATTTGGGGTTGGACATGGCGTCATTGGCCTATTCGACCCAGTCCGGGGCATTCGAACCCCCTTATTAACCGAATTGTTATTTATCCGCGGTGATCGTCGGTTCCAGATGAATGTTCCACACGGATAATTTGGACAATATGATTCCGAGGTGGTTTATATTTTGCCTACTATACTTTCTCTCCCCTCAATCGGCCCGTTTCTCGAAATGGATCGGCATACCGACGTCATGCACCCAGACAATCTAGTAGTGGAGTTGGGCCTCGCGACGGATAGAGATGGAGTCTAGATCTGTCTCGGGGAGATGAGCTCCGAGACAAGAGCTATCTACGAAAGAGTACTCTATAAGTGCTCGCTAGATCTGGCTGCGAAAAAAAAAAAAAAAAAAGAAATCTGGGTAGAGAAGATAAGTGGGAGAGCAGAGGCAGAATGTGGATTTCTTCAAAATCAGCCAGTCGATATTAGAAAAATAGTTTCTCAATGTATTTAATCAAAGCTTTTAGTTATTATTTTGCTAAGGTCGGGTAAATTATATCGAGCTGCATATATTTCCTTTTCGATGCTCCACATTGTAATAACCTCGAGGGTGTTTCTTTTTTTCTTTTTCTTTTTTTCCTTTTGCATTCAGCTGCTTTAAAGTTAACATCTTCATATTAATCTTTCGGTGACGTTTCGGTGGCACCTAGGAGCATCCTGCTGCACGAGACCGGTATCGACTGACCTATATAGTTCGACAAGGTTTTCGGACTTCCATGGTATCTTTATATATCCGATAAATTTGACTCTTGTGGTTTTTTCGTCTATCATTTTAAATTCAACTGTGGTGCTGTGGAACAATATTGTCATCATCCTCTGGGATGGTGCCTATCTCAACACATATCTACGCGAGAAGAGGTAATGTCTAGGGCTTCAAGACAATGCGATAACTCTCAGACAGGTGGGTTAGTTGTACGTTTGTATCCCCGATAGTCCCGTTCACCAACTACGGAGATATGTAGTTTCGAGAAGATTCTTTATAGGGAGTGAACGTAGTGAAACAGTCACCTTCTAGGCGACACGTAAGGATCAAAGCTTAGTGGATGGGAAGTGAAAGCTCAGGAATGGGCTCTGTAATGTGGCAAGCACCCGTACCAGGTAGCATTACCACTCCGGTGGTATCTAGATGCATTACGAAAACAAACTTCGAAAAGGATCATGTGTACATTGAACTACAAACAGGGATCGAACAGAATCATTGGCCATTCTATGAAATCTAGGTATATAGCTCATCTCTCTATGGTCTATACTTGAAACTAAAAGGGCGTAAAAAATACATCAGAAGAACGCAGTATATCGCAAAACCACAAATTTACAGCTTGCTCTTGGCCGGCTCGTTCTTGAGCAATGCCGAGTTCCATGGGTAAGGGTCGAACACCAAATCGTTCACAGGATTCTCCTCGCTTGCTCGACGGAACAGATCCTCGTACACCTTGCCGTCATAGCGGCCCAGGCTGCTGTCGAGCTGCCAGTCCGGAATCGCCCAGGCATCGACCAATCGGACGGCGTGCGGGCGGATCTCATCGAGCAGTTTCAGTACCGCGGTGGTGCGAGTCAAGGTGATCTGTCGAACAGTCACGGCACCGGAAGAGAAGAACTCAGCTGCTTCGCGCTCCAGAGTGTGCAGTGAGAAGAGTCGGAATAGTTGGTGCATGAGGCCCTTAGTCTCTGGATCCAAGGCCGCTGAGAGTTCGGGAGAGGAAACCGCCTCGTAGAAGTTCTTTACCATCATGTATTGAGAGTGAGCCGTAGACAAGCGCCAGAAGTCAACCAAAAGGCTGTTCCAGGAGCGCTGCTCAGCATCCCGATGCTTCAGAGCCTCGAAAGTCAGATGGGCTGTGCGCCAAGCAAATGCAGCCACAATGTCCTTGTCCTCATCGAGCACATCGAATGAAGCTCCCTTATCGCGTCGATCGAGGTATGTCTGGAGGATCTGGCTAGTGTCGTTACGAGCCGGCTTGCCAGCCAAGACAGCGCGGGCGGATTTAAGAAGCTGTTGATAGGGTCAGTCTCGAGTGATTAGAATGGAAGAAAGGACAGGGACATACATATCGTGCAACCTGTTGGGTCAACATATAGTTATCACCTTCCCAGGTCAGTGTGGGCAGATAGTCCGCGTAACATGGCCCAATGCCGCTGTAGCTGCTGTATCCATGACCACCACATGCGCGGCGGCAGATCTCCAAACCCTCACCAGCAGTGGTACTGGCCAGCGCCTTGAGACCACAGGAGGTAGCATGCAGATCCGCAAGGAGATTCGCACCAGCGCGTAGCTGCTCGGGTCCAGCGCCTCGCGACTCCTGGTCGGGCGAGCTGGCTGCCTTCATGCGGCTTTGATTCTCCTCATACAGGCGCATCATACCACGACCGGTGAAATGCAGGGCGTACATGGATGCTAACAGCGGCAGCAAGCGCACCTGGACCATCTTATAGTTCAGCACTTGAGTTTCACCCGCGTGTGGATCTGCATCACGATCCTGGAACTGCCTCCGAACGGCACAGTATCGGGTAGCAATAGTGACACCGCGAGCCAGAACACCGCCGGCATCAAGAACAATATTCGCTCGCACCCAGGTCATAGTACCAAAGACAAGAGATGGCATAGCGGGCTTAGCGTAGGAGTTCGTCTCCTTGTTGACCTGACAGAAACGGGCCAGCATGCTGACATGGGGTACCTTGACGTTGTTGAACAGCAGGAAACCGTTATCCATAGTGCTAATAGTCATTAGTCCCTGTGCTAGCCAAGGAGTGAGAAGGGACTTACTTGTAGCCAAATTTGGGGCCAATATCGCCCACATATACATTATCCAATGGCTGATGGGTGTCGAGGTCACGGATCTGCACGACGAATGGGTGGGGACCGTAGTTCTTGCCATCAATAAACAGCTGGGCCATGACCACTGCATGATTGGCTGTACGACCGAGAGATCCGATCCACCACTTCGAGGCAGTCAATGTTGGAGAGTTGATGGTGAATGTCTTATCGTTGGAGTTCCAGGTTGCGGTGGTTTCCAAGCCCCGCACGTTGGATCCGTGGCCCAATTCTGTTTGTGCATAGCAACCGATAATCTCGTATTTTTCGGCGCGTTCAAGGAACAGTTTGTGCTGCTCGGGGGTGCCTTGTTCCCGGAGAGTGACCTAGATAACAAGTGGTTAGTTGGATTCTTGGAAAAGGGTCCAATTCACTTACCAGGAACATGCTGGCATGCAAACCATAGGGAGTAGGTTCACCGATCAAGTCATTGGCTGCATGGAGCTCTTCCATGGACCATTTGTGCTCTTCCGCGAGTTGCTGGAGGCGCTTGGCCTTGCCCAGCGACCGCTTGAGCCGCTCTACACGGCCCAAAGTATGATTTTGAGATTTATCAAATACTTTCTCTGGCTGTAAAAGAGCTAGGAGGGATGCTCGTCGCTCCAAGGTTTCCTTTGTGTGCAGATACTCGGATAATCTTTCGACATTGACACTCGATTGAGCACGCTCTTGCTGGAGGAGCTCAGATCCTTGTGGACCTGACGGCTTCAGGGCCTTAACCCAGTCGGGAGGAGGTGTTGGCATTGTGGAAAAAAGAAAGGTTGGGATGTGTGGGGGAATGGAAGAGAGAGAGAAGGGGAAAGATGGGGTTATGAACCCCATAGGAACCTTGGAAAGGCCGAGGGTCTCAATTGGGAAACAGCCTCGGCTTAAACTGGCTGACTAAGCAGGATCTCCCGGGACCGGGGCCGGGGCCGGGGCAATGGACCCGGGGAACTTTCAAGTCCCGGTCCATTTACACTTGTTAGACCACTTAAATCCCTTTGACTTTGAACATTCTCAATTCCCAAGTCACCCCGCATCTTCCAGTTCGATATGGGGAAGCGGAGAGAAAATACATTCGGATTTCCTTTCACGGCTTAACAGGTCCCGAAACCATAAAGCCGATCGGGTCTTAGACTAATGAGATCACCGAGTACGGAGGACCCCGTTGTAAGTGTTTTGGAAACTGACCTCGGTTTAGTGTTTTGCCCTTGACACTTGACGCAAACTTTCAAATTATAAGATCATACGGTCGGTCTTTTCAATCGGCAAAGAAGAACCACGTGAAACACAGTAGATTATATGCGGGATGGGCGAAAAGTCCGAGATAAAGAATCGGATCTGATAACGAAAAAATCTCCGAATCATTTTCACATGTCAACATGTGAGTTTTTTTTTTTCTTCTTTTTTTTTTTTTTTCTATTCATTGTGCCTGATCTTAGATACCCGCGGCAATACCAGCCACGTAACAAGAATGGCACCGGACAGGGCAATGATAAATGGCTGCAACACTTTCACTCCCTTGGCTTGTGCAAGCACACCGACCGCAAAGGGGAGAATAGCGGCTCCACTACCCCCAAAGGCAGCAACAAACCCTATTGAGGTGACATGGAGATGCTGAGGAAGAAGCTTGGTAACCATTACAATGGCCCCGGGGAAAAGGGGGCCTAGGAAGAAGCCTTGCAGAGACACTGCCACGGCCGACGCATAGAACTGGGGCACAAGCCATAGAATCAGGGCGAAGCCCATGGAGCAAACAATATACACCTGGTGGAATTCAGCCTCGTTCTATCGCAAAGTAGCACGATACTTACCGAAATTGCAACTTTCTCGCCGACTCGGGGGGTCACAAATCCCAAAATTACCCGTCCCACCGTGATACCCAACCAGAACCCAGTGGCTGTCATCCCGCTAGCAAAAGCACTACCTTGTCGGACTTGGATCATAAAAGTAACAATCCAACCTCCCAGCGCGACCTCTACTCCAACGTATCCTAGCAAAAACAATGCGCAGAGCCAAGTTACCCGGGCAGCCGGGCGCTGGAAGAGTGCATCTCTCAACCCACCTTTGTTGTTCTCCACTGATGGTATGTTGGATGCGCGGAAATCGGCGGCGGTTGATTTCCAAAAGCATGTACCTGAAACCACCAATTCGACGACCGCACATCCGATCTGACTTATTAACTCTGGGTCAAATATTTGCGAGGAACCTTCACTCACCATGACATAATAAAAGTAATACCACGGCAGACCACCCTTGGCAATCATGGACGTTGCGATCAACGGACTCATAACTGCACCGGCCCCATAAATACCATGCAACACTCCTAACACCTCATTTGCATTGGCCATGTTACCAATCCATGCATTCCATGCAGCATCCTCTAGGCCATTTCCCAACCCTGCAAAAGCGAACGCGACCACTAATACTGGATACGGCGGATGAATGCAGTTGATAACATAGGCAATGAGATGGCACGCCGGTCCAATAATGGCCACACCACGTTGACCTAGTGTATAGTGGATGCGGTGATTGAGAAAGGCGGCGACCGTATAACCTACTAGAGGCGACAAGAAAACGAGCGACACAATCGTGTATGAGAGATGGTAGTATGATTCTAGCTGTATCCTGGATGAGACAGATTATCATCCATTGTAGGGGCTTTCATCTTACATATGGAATTAGAGCCTGCAAACAGTCAGCATATATCTCGAATCATTGGGACATATCAACTTACACCATAGGCTGCATCATTCGCTCCCATGACCAGGAATGACCAAAATGTCGCAATGGTCCGATAAACATTAATGCGAGGCTGATTCCATTTCTCCAACAATGGAAAGCCTCTAGGAGGATCTGAAGATAGAGCTGTGTCTGACCTGGGAGGCAAAGCCTCAAGGGCAAGCGCATCGCAGGATTTTTGGTTCACACAGATAGTTGCCATATGTAATTCAATGTAGGAGTTTTACAAGCAAGAAGAGCAAACATGAATAATAAGGCGAAAGTTCTTGGCGCGGTCAACCCGCATCGCCGGATTGAGGGGAAGTCCCCTCCCCCCACAATCCTACGGCAGAACTTCGGTTGACAAGACTTGTCTCTAGAAGGGTTGTCAGTTGCCATTCCCAATTCTTTTGACTCACACAGGTTTTTGCGCTTGCCGTATCTTCGAAGAGGTTATATATAGACCGTTTTGGTTAATGAATTCTATTATTGGGTTGTTGTGAAGGCCTGCGTACTTCTGCGTTAAAGGGGACTTGATTGAAGCTCTTCACATTATATCTTCGATTGATGTATAGCATCCGTGGTCGCTTGGGATTTTGTCGAGTACATTCTCCTTAATAACTTCCACACATTTGGACTTGAACGTCTCCCTAAACAATGCGCTGGACCATCCTGCGAATTCTATATATTGAAGAGGGAACGCTCAAGGCTGTATGCTCTCTGGCATACGGGTCGATTCAGCAGCTGTAACCCAGCTTCACACCTTCCACAACATACAAAGCAAACCGGGACAGCGAACCAAGAAGTGAACTCAGAGAGATGTAGGAGTGTGTATTGTCAGCTGTAAACTATCTGCTACTTGTAACCTCCGAAACACTAATTTACACCAAGTGCTTACATGATATCTGTCTGCATAAATGACAGGACAGGCGGAGGCGCATAGTAGTGGGTGGTCATATCCGCCCTACAATATATATCACATTTTTCCCCTAGTACTTCATTTAAAAAGACCTTCCCTTCTGTAAGATAATCCGAACTCGCGCCACATTTTGGAGTATACGGGCGTGGTTTTTCCACCAATGAAAATATATTTATGGACATATAAGCCAACTGGCGCCCTGAACCTATTTTAATAACTATGAGTTATGTTAATCCCATCATTCCGGGGTTCAACCCCGACCCATCGATTGTTCGTGTCGGTAAAGACTTTTTCTTGGTCACCTCTACATTTGAATACTTCCCTGGAGTTCCCATATACCACAGCCAGGATTTAATTCAATGGACATTGATCGGTCATGCGTTGACACGACCCAGCCAACTTCAAATCCATACACCAGAACCGGGAGGAGGAGTATGGGCAACCACGATTCGTTATCACGCGGGGGTTTACTACATCATGGCAGCGAGCTTCCAGCGTTATCGACCTCAACAGGATGATCGAGTCTGGCCCCAGGGATTTTATGTGAAAACGACCGATATATGGAACGACAAGACATGGTCTGATCCAATCTATTTTGATCAAGTTGGTTTTGACCAAGATGTGAGTTTTAACCAAGGGCATCACCACCTGCGTGGAGAATGAGAATAACAGTTGAATACTATAGCTTTTTTGGGATGATGATGAAACTGTATATTTATCGTCCACCTACAGAAAGACTCAGCCAACTGTGGGTGCCAAGCTGAAAGACTTTGCGATTCATATATGCACTGTTGATCTAGCCACCGGGCATTCGACGTCGGTACCTAAATTGATCCGGGAATCTTCTTCTGGTGTTGCCGAGGGTTCACATATTTTCAAACGCGGTCGTTATTGGTATTTGTTTACAGCAGAAGGCGGCACTGAAAGTGGCCATAGCGAATGGGTGAACCGCAGTGAGGTTAGTCCAATGGGACCGTGGGAGCTTGGGCCAAATAACCCTCTCTGGCGCAATGGCATTGAGGACGAAGTGCAGAACACCGGACATGCTGATCTGGTTGAGGACACCAAAGGGCAATGGTGGGCAGTTGTTCTCGGCGTTCGTCCTTTAAGACGGGGAGATACATGGGAAGAATCAGTCCTAGGTATGATGGCTCAAAGTATTGATTAGTGATTATACTAACCTTCCTAGGCCGAGAGACATTTTTAGTTCCTTTGGAATGGAAGGACGACTGGCCTGTGATCAATGGGGGACAGAAAATCAGTCTCAACTCCAATGGACCTGGTCTTTACCAATTTCATACCCCGGTAAATTGGAGAGACGAATTTTCAGAGCCGGAAATGCAAGTTGGATGGTATCGAAAAAGTTAGTCCCGAAGAACAAACCCGCCTGAGTCGACCTGATCAGAAAATAGACACGCCCTTCATCAATGACTACTCACTTACGGAGTGCCCCAATCACCTTCGTCTCCATGGCGGGCCGTATAACCTCTCAGTTCCCGCCAGTCCGACCATGTTCCTTCGCAAGCAAACCCACCGCCTTTGCATTTGGGAAACAATACTCTCCTTTCACCCGACGGTAGACGAGACCGAGGCTGGCACTGTGGTCTGGTTAAACTATTTTACATACAGCAGCATCGGTATCAGGAAGGATAGCAAGGGCCGTTTCATCCGTTTTCGACCATCGGAGGGTGAGATCGTGGACCATAGATTGGATCCAAACACTGCTGTCACTCTCACAGTTGACTGTGGCGACGAGTATCGATTTGGGTATCGTGAAGACACAGAATCTGACATCCACTGGATTGGGACAGTTTTGAACAGTGCTGCTACAGCAGCACCTCCAGTTGGGGCCAACTTTACTGGCATGATGCTGGGGTTGTATGCATTTGGAGAGCGCCAGCGATGCCTGGCCCCAGCTGATTTTGCGTACGCAGAGTTTAGATAATACAGTGATGTTCCTGTAGAGGTCTCGTTATTATGGAAATATTTTACAAGCGGAGAACATTGATATATTTTCCAACATCTCATCTATCTGTACTATACGGAACGTCATATCTTAACTCCGTGATCAACTCCGGCCGCCAAGCAATCCGATTGGAGACTTGGAATTTTGTTTTTCCTCCCTTTGGCATAGGATCTATCTTCTAAACTGTCCTAAGCAAACAACACCTTAGTTTCTGTCGGTGGCCAGAATGCCCGAAACCTTGGAAATTAACCATCCAATTTCCATCTCCGATGACGTCGAGCAAGTGACAGACAAGTGGTCTGGATTGACTGACCCGACTGAACGCCGTCGGCGACAGAACCGCATAAACCAGAGGGCTTACCGTATGTCTCATCTGCTGCAGTCTGTTCTTATGCTAACCTTTGCCAGGAAAGCGTAAGCGGCTGTTATTAGCCAAAGACGTCCATCCTAAGAGCCTAGTATCACCCCCTCCTTCAACCTCCACCCAATTGCAAAATCGCTCTTCACAACACAACCCAAAAGTCAACGTCTGCCGCAGCCCCGAAGTCTTACAAAATCTTCTGGATAGATTCGCCAAGTCAGCGTATGAAAGTTATGCACGAGGGAACCCGACCGCCGATCATCTTATGACATTGACCAAGGTTAATGTTTTTCGAGCATTCGCCCACAACTTGCGATTAATCGGCTGGTCGGAGTATTGGATGGAAAACGACGCAATTTCACCGTTCAATACAGCCTTGCCACACAAGGCCTCCACAGAGGATGATAGCAGTCTCATCCCGACCAATCTGCAGCCCACTCGGATTCAGAAATCGATACCCCATCACCCATGGCTGGACTTTTTCCTTTCCCCAAGATGCGTGATAATCTCATCGAAGCTGGGGATGACTGGGATGACGAGCAGCTTTGTCACGATATCATGGGTTTCTGGGGGAGTCAACGATGGATGCAGGACTGCTAGTCTGGGGAGAGCCGTGGAATGTGCAGAACTGGGAAGTCACTGAGCCGTTTCTAAAGAAATGGCAATGGGTTGTTCGAGGTTGTCCTGAATTGATGAACGCAACAAATAGTTGGCGTGCCCGTCGAGGGGAGAGGCTAATATTCCGCTATATTTGACCTAACATAAAATAATAAGGGTCGTGGTAAGTGCATTATTGTAAACCACGTGCAGAGACAGGTTACTGACAGCCTAGTTACTCTTGTAGATCGGGCAATCAAAATGGAGACAGAAGTCTTAGCGAATAGCTTGTTATACTTCATTCCATGGAAGAGGATACAATATTGCGTTCATGATCATCATCACCATGTCGGTCAGTGATGAGAAGTGTTGGCGATTGATTTCCAGAGCTTCTCCCAGGTGGGAGCTGGATTAAGAGTGTGCCTCTCGCCGTTCTCATTGGATATTTGAACCCCATGCCAGTCCAGCACAGTAGCCCTCTTTGTGGCGAGAAGTCGACTGCGGCATGGAACTTTCCCAACTTCCCATCACCTATATTTTACCCGTTTTCGTCATTGTGTAACTAAATCGCAAGATCCTTTTCCTTGCCACTACTTTCAACTTGACTTACTGCGAAAACTTCAATCATGCTAAGGGAATGTGGTTTCCATATGTGGAAAATCTCAGAGGGTCTATATTCCGGGACTCAAGCCGCACATGTATGCGTATACCCTAATTTCGAAATCGTCAATATGCAGAATAACCCACCTACCTTATTTTGTGATACCTGTTATGGTAAATATGAATTCGACCTATGTGTATACTCTAATAAGATAGCGTATATACACATGGTGTAAGAATTACATGGAAGGATTAACAGAATGGCCTAGGTCAAATGGAGCAAGATGACCACAGTCATGTATCGGATTCCGGAAAGGGGTGGCTATGCAGCAATAACCCAACTTGCTGGTTGATATAAAGCTAGATGTGGTATCCCGGAGATAGTCTGAAGAGTACTTACTATGTATGCCAATACAATGATATATAAGGGTAGAGCTACGCCCTGTATTCCCAGGGAAGACCAAAGCAGCATTGTATCTTTGTTTCGCTTCTCTTTTGACCACCAAACAACAATGACAAGCAATAATAACATCTCTTTAATCATCAATAATTTGATTTCCAAGGATTAATATACACAAATCATCGACAGATTCTTAAGCGGTGCCAAATTTCAAATCTTTCCCAATGAAGATACCACTCTTGAAAATTTTATCTTTACCCGGTTTGTGGGACAGGCAATTGATGAAAAGATGGAATAGCGAGACAGGAAGCTTTAGTCGGCCAACAGTTCTATCCAATTTGCGCAAATTTCGTCGTAATGTCATGGGGAAGCTGCCTCAAGGCAATCCCTTTGAAGTTTGCACGAAACTCCGACGAAACTCCGGATACATATTACTTGCCGTTTTGTTCAGATAGGGTGACTACTGGTCTGATCAATCATATGAGCTCCACCGCTCTGGAGTACGAAACGACCGGAAAGTTCCTTCACCTTCAGACGTCACCGGGCTTTGATCAATACTTCAGGTCAATGATAGGAAATGCGGAGGCCTTCGTGTACCTCACTGTCCCCAGACATTAATTGCTCCGGATACGATGAAACTCTGACTCGGTTCATCCAAGGTGTGCCAGAGCTCTTCGATGTTACCAACAACGTGAACGATCTTCTTTCGTTTTACACGGAGTCAATCGTATCTTTCGAAAGGAATGGTTATGTGTACCATCGTGTTGAAGCAAGCCAAGCCACCATATCAGAATACTTAGACAGCCTAGTCAATGAAATCCACGATAGTATCTGGAATATCGACGCTACTTTAATGAATAACCCGGATTTATTCAAAGTTTTCAACGGCTCCACCTGTGAGTTTATTGCGTTCCATGTGATTGAGCTTCGGTATAGAATTGGTGAACTAGTAGTGCCATGCTCGAAGTAAGAAATCCTATCTCACATATAATCCTATGGTTTTACTAAGCATCACTGGGCTAGAAAAGGTCTCTACTGACTTAAGTAGTCCGCAATAATACAGAATTAGTCTCGATGGCCGTGTGGGCACTACAAAGAACATCGAAGTTTCTTCGTCCAATCCCTCTCTATCCTCTCTTGCTTCTTCTTTTGGTTCGAAATATGTATATGCGTACGTGCTTACTTGCTTGTGATTCATGTATCTTGATAACACCGACTACCAATACTCTCCTTTTACCTTTAACAAGCCAGTGAGCCTGAAATTCCAGCGCGTATCATGTACTTGTATCAAGATATCCATTAGCCAATAATACTTAATACTAATTTTTTGAGTAGCTGTTCACCGAGCATCGTACTATGTAAACAAATAAGCAAGAAGGGAATAAGCTGATAATAGGCGGGTGATACTTTAAGACTTTCAGCCTTACGGAGGGCCTAGTAGGATGAAAAATGGAATCGGGAGATGAAGATGAAAGGTATACACAATGGTACGAAGAGAATTAATAGTTGTATAGCCTCTCTAACTAGCGAGATAGCTTGTCCCCAGTTGGAATAACAAATTAACTATACACGGAGGGTTATTAAAACTCACAAATTCTCTAAAACATTTCGCCATTTGTTTTCCAACTTTGATTAAGCCCTCAAATTCCGCCCTGTTCCTTCATTTCGGGTTGCGGGTTGGAACTGTGTGTGGGTTGCTCTTCCTGCAAAACTTTCGGAGAAAAATACACGCTAATCGTCTGATTCAAGCGATTCCATTTTTCAGACTTCCGTTGGACCAAGTCTATAACAAAGCAAACTTGTCAGCTTGAAAAAGTACCATCAATAAGTATGAAGATCTCTTCACCATTCAGAATATGAAGCAATTCAACCAGTATCGGTGCCCAGATTGCCAAGGCAGCAATCTGGCCGAATCCCCACTCGTCATCCTCAAATTGGTCTCTCGCCACGCTCCGCAGATGCCTTCGTTGTCGCCACATCATCGTCAGACCGACCACCATGCCTGCAGTCAAGAGTCCAGTCAACAAGACCCAAAATAACACTAATAACCTAAACAGCGATCTGTGTAACTTGTCTGCCTGGAATTTTTCCTTGAGAGACTGTAGCCAGAACGCAACTGTTCCCACGACGGCGAAGATAGCGACTGCCCATGATGGATACGGGATAGGGTTGATGACGCTGTAATCTGTTGAACTGTGTGCGCAGCCATCAGAGGCAAGTCTCCAGTTTGCTTTTCTGTCGCTGCCCAGGTTGCTCTTGCCTAAGGCGACGATCACGAGGACAAACACTGCAAAGTATAGCAACACTCGCGCGGCCCAACGCGACATTGGCTGCGCGACGACCATACAGAAGAAGGTCACGAGGATGCTGTTGACTTGCAGGAAAGCCATAGCCTGCATCTCGGCGATCTCAAAGGTAGACGGGTTCTGTGACAGGTTTGCGAGTGTAGCTATGGCAGAGGAACCGACGAAGAAGCCATTTGAGGAGAAGAAATTCGTTTGAACGTCTTTTAAGTCTCGGATGAAGGTGCTCAGTGGCGCCAGGGTGAGATACAGTATACGATAAACAGGACCGACGAGGATGGTAAGTCCAGTTTGGATGCTATACGCATACATCATCTGGAGTAGCAGGAGGCACAATCGATTAGTTACGACGATTGTGGAGAATACAAAGAAAACTAGTGTTTGCGAACTTACACCGATCCCAGAAAGATCAGGGTTTCCCACGCCATATGTGAGCAGGCACAGATTCTGGCACTTCTGGACCTCCTCGGTGACGTTTAGACCGTTCTTGCTGGCGTGATCGAAGAAATCGTCCATCGTATCAAAGTCACAGGTTCTTCCATTACCTACAAGGGACCTTTCTGTGGGTGTAGCTGATGCTACGCTCGAAACTTCGAATGGGGTTATTCCCTGTGGAAGTCCTGTAACATCCTGTAGCAGGAGGTACCCAACTAGGTAGTGAAAGCGGAGCAACATGGTCGCTTCTAGAGATCTCAAGGCCTTCCTAGTGAAGAGATGTGACTTTTATTTGAGTGGAGTTCATTATTCTTCAAATACGGGCACGTTATCTGTTGAAATGTTCAACGGGCAGAAAAAGCGGCTGAAATGCCGCAATCTCGCCAAGAACCCTAGTCTACACAGTTGAAGAACAAATAAACGAAGGCTGGGTGTCCTACTCCGTCCCCGACTTATCAGAGGGCGTCAGCACCGTTGGGTACTCCGTGGTGAAACCCAGATCAGGAATAGTTACAATGGATAAAGATTGAAAAGGAATAATATAAATGGATGTCCATCCAATGATAATATCAGGGCTGTGGGTTTGGACAACCTTGGAGCGGCCCGGCCCAACTAGACCTTGTCGCTTTGCAGTGATGCATCGGATATCTCCGCTAATTATTTTGTACTAACTATTCTGATGCTGGATTACGACCCAGCTAGCTACACTTTTCTCGTATGCATCATTTGGAGGGTGCCCATCGCGACGCAAAATTTTGTACCTGATATTTGAACTTCCAACAATGTACACATTATACAAGGAAACCAGGTCTGGGCCGGAAATAACAGGAAGGCGGGATGCTATTCACAATCATGAAGAATTTGCTTTGGTTCACTCACCTCGAAATGGGTGACTGATTTATCAAACTAGGAAATGTTATGCACCAAAAGTGCCTTACATATTGTTAATATAAAAAAATGTGAAAAAATGTTTTTTTTACTATATTACAGATGACCATTTGGCCCCTTTTCAAGGGTAAATATATCATAGCTGATAGGTTCGATGCCCGAAGCCAAAGAGGAAGATTTGGCGTTGCGGAGATGAGTGGGGACAATACGAGAACCGACAGGAAACCTTTTTCCCGGTTGGAGTTGCATCTACCTTTTTTCAAGTGTGAAGAAAGTGGCCATAGGGGTGGTCATATTCTAATGTTCAATCGGAAGTGCCTAGAGGGAAATAAGAAAAGCTATATCGCCTGTATTTTTTTTCTTTATTGGGCCTCAAGGTACTGCCAGGGGCGCCCTTGGGGTGTGGGGGTGTAAGGCTCCCGGTTAGACCAAAACTGGTTGCTTATCGCCTGATCTGGACAAGACCGCTGTGAAGGAGTTGAATCCTAGCAGGTCCCCACCAGAAGGACTGTCAGACAGTACTAAGAGTCCCTAAAGACCTCGGGAAACACACAAACCCTTCAGGCTGATTTTTAGTCATCAAATCAAAACACCCCGTCTCGAAGCCAGAAGTTAGACATAAATCAATCTAGCCACCCTGCGGCGATGCTTCGCAGTTGATCACGTTGTCTCATCTTGGTGTTGATTATAACCACTCGAAGGCAATCCAAATCACAGGGCCATACCCAGAAGCTGTCACCATGGCCAGACTTGACAGTAACCCGAAAGCTCACCCATATGAGCCTCCCCAGGTTTCTGAATTAGACTCCGAGCCACAGACTGCCACCACTGAGTATAAGCGCCATCCAGTATACTCGCCCAGCGAATGGCTTTTGGAATCGATCAGTTCGATTGTGGCCCTGGGCCTCCTCATTGGCATTGCCGTTATCTTCTGGTATATGGACAACAAGCCTCTCTCTGCCTGGCGCCCCAGCGTCTCTCTCAACGCGACAATTTCTATCCTGACAACTGCATGTACGACGGCGTTAATGCACGGGGTGAGCACATTTATTGGACAATCTAAATGGCTCCACTTCAAGAGCGGGCCTCGCAGACTTGCTGATTTTGAAACATTTGACGGAGCAAGTCGCGGTATTTGGGGATCTATTCTTCTGCTTACCACGGTCAAGTGGAATATAGCCACCATCGGCGCATTCATCACAATCTTGCGACTTGCCTTCTCGCCATTTGCTCAGCAGGTGATTCTGATTGAGCAACGAGAAATCATCTCTTCTGCCGACACCGCCACCTTTGGATATGCGCACAATTACACCCGGAGTGAAGCTGATATGGGGTTGGCGAACGCTAGAATTTGTATGCACCATTGAAACCCTACACAGCCGAAACAAGAAGAGCATCTAACATGCTTCTGACTAGCAAACATCCGGCAAGATCCCGATATGCAGTTCTCTATCATACAAGGCCTGTATGGCGTCAACACCACAGAATCTTTCAAATGCCCCGGGGAATGTCGCTGGACCGGACCATATATATCACTTGGGTTCAAGTCCGAGTGTAGGAACGTCACCCGGGAAACATTGCAAGCGGCCACCTGCGAGGGTGATGGCGAATCGGGAATGCAGCAATGCAACATGACAACACCAGGCGGAATCGACCTTGCAACTCGTTATTATACTACCGATTTAGGGACAGCATACTATATGAATTCATCCTCGCTGATGGATAAAGCCGCATCAGATCGATTGCCAGATACCTTTCCCGAAATCTCGCGATTCGCGATCTATAGATCCACCACGGACAATAATTTTGCAATGCAGGATATCAACATCACAGACTGCTCTCTCTCCCTGACGGCCTACGAATACACAGGTGCCAAGGCCAATGGTAGTGATTTCTCCTTTGCGACCACGCGGGAGGTCGACTTCGGCATGAAGAATCCCTGGACGTCCGGGACCGATCTAGCCATTCGAGATTTCAACCGCATTCACACCAACGAGTCAACGATTGGTGATATCCATATCCCTGCACTCGAAATTGGCTATACCACCCTTGCCGGGCTGGCAAGTTACTTCGAATCAACGTCAGTGTCTACAGAGTGGGTCGCAGGAAACTTTGTCAATGCGAACACCGGGTTCGTTGCTGCTCTATCTGGGGACGTGGATATTAGCAACCGGTTTGACAGAATGGCGGCTGCAATAACGGAATCTGTGCGATATGGTCCAAATATGCAGTCTGCACATGGGGTGATTGTTCAAAGCGAGCCATTTGTTTTTATCCGCTGGGGATATTTCATTGTTCCAATTGTGACTGAAGGACTGGCGATATTGTTCGCCATCTTGACTATTTTTAGCAATCGCCAGAGCCGCAGTGTTCCCCTGTGGAAGTCTTCGACGCTTGCTGTGCTGGCTTGTCAGAATGAGGAGGGGCTCGGGCACCTACAGACCACGGGCAAGGATATTAACGAGATCCGGGACGAGGCGAAGAAGGCTGAGGCACGCCTGCAATAATTGGAACCTCGAGGTAGTATAAATGAGTTATAAAAATACCAATCATGATACACAACCTAGTTAAATATTTCAGGCTGTTCGGGGACTGTGCCATACACATTGAGGCCATTCAACAAGATTGAACGGGTTTTGAATTCGAGGGTCCTGGGTTCTTGGTACCTCTTTCAATTTGCTTTACGGGCTTAGGGAAACAGTAACAGCCAAAATAAAAGGTAAAAATGAGGCTGATAAGTCCCTCCTTAGCCGGCTTTTGCCACGGCAAGAGAGTCTATACCGATATTATTCCCCCACGATATACCCAGCAGCTAATATACGGTCTACTAATATACGGCCTACCCTAGGGAACCTTGTCCGATTGGGTGATAGAGCACGGGATTGGTATTTACTTGGGTTTCTTGGTCCTACCAAAGCATGAGACATCGACAGCTAGAATTCCAGGTAGTAAGGATGGTGGATAGAATACGGTTGTTATTGTTGAAGGTGGAAAGCGCAGGCATCAGAGATTGGAAAGAAAATGACTTCACATGGAACTTCATTATTCTGTTAAAGCAGGTGGTCCTGGCACCACCGCCAAAGGGTATTCGTCTGATAAAGCAAAGGTTTACTGGTACGAATTGTTGACATACAAGGATACCTATTTATATAATGACCATATCTTCAACCTCTCTCTCCTCTCTTCGACGTATATATATATGATCCCAGCAGCTCTAGTTCTCTCCAGGCCAGACCTTGTCGGCAACCTATCTGACAAGCTTCATCTTGGCGACCATATCATTCCAAGTCACTGCATTCCCACTGCTATGGCTGGCCAACCCACATTGAGGGCTTGCAGAAATCTAATTGAGGCACCCACCCTCTCTGACTCCGACCGCTGCCTCTCCTGGATCCTGGCTACCGTGGCGTCAAAATCTTCCAGACTCGGATATTTATTGTTAATGACAGCCAAGATGATATGTTTATCAGCGGGGAGGTATTGGAGAGGCTTGAAGCCTCCTGCACGCTGAACATTCGGTGAAAGGTCAAATGGCGCGATTTCACGAAAATGCTACAACATAGGTGGAGGCCAACTTATATGCCATTGGGAGCCTTCGCTATGATTTTGTTGTAAACATCGATGGATTTGGCCAGAAGCCCGTCAACGGTGGTCGAGTTGAGGGGATCTTTATCGAAGTCAGCGACATCGTTGAACTGCAGGGGTTTGCAAGGATGATCAGTACAAGATCATAACATGTGCAAAAAGCTACAACAGATATTTGGGTCGTCGATCTGAACGTTTCGCAAGCCATGCTTGTAAAGGACTTGTAATCCCTTCTGAAACACCGTGGTGACATTGGCAAAGTATTCATTATCTGTTTTTATAAACATCCTTCGGGTTGGCCGTCTTTGTAGCGGAGATGGTGGGTTTGATGTTGTCGTGTTTTTCCTTTAGCAGAATATTTTGAATGTGCTGCACTTGCTCAATATGCGTCTTGGATACCGCAAGGTTGTAGTTTAGCTTACCCGTGCGGATTACTGCCTGGCCCGGTTTGTAGTGTTTCTGATAAACCTTCAGTGTCCTTTTTGCTGTTCTTCTGTTTCAAAATATGGGAAAGTTCTTAAATTGAATTGACATGGCACAAAATCTCTTGTCAATCAAAACCGACAGGGATATACACATACCTCCAAAAAGGCAGGGTGGAGGGTCCAAGATCATGGACCACCTGGAGGGTCACTGCCAGGTCTATTTATAGCAGAACTATCCCAGCAAGCAAACAAACTCTTTCCTAATTGGGAAGGATACTATTACACGAATAGGAATAGTAATAAAGAACAACGAAAACAAACGAAAGCATATAATCACGTAGATCATAGCATGAGATAGGGTAGGTCCCACTTTTCTATAGCCAACCATATCCACCAAATCTCCGTAAGTAACGTATTGTCAACTACACCGAGCCTCGAATCCAAACCTCCCATGGGATCGGGTAGTAACCCAGAGCCCAGCGCTAGGTCAAGATTTTAGACCCGGACCCAACTCAAACCTGGGTTAGGTCCAGGTTGGGTTCGGGTCCGGGTTGAATATCTCGACCCATCCCCGGGCTGTGCGACAGACTAGACATAAAATATGATGATCAAATATCCAACTCTCATTCAGTCATTATTTGGTGAGACATTTCGAAATAATCCCCTGGGACTTACCGTCCAGGGCTGCTATTCCTGAGCCTAGACTCTTGATATCATCCTTGCTCGTGCCCCTCCGAGCTGTACCCATCGCTGAGAACGCAGCAGGATTACGCAAACCACTAGACAAAAGTGTTTCCAGGATGGTGAGCGGGGCCATCGAGGGGTCTTCAACGATGGCATAAACTGTGGTGGCAGCCATCCCGGCATCGCCAATCAACGTGCAATCCTCGACAGTCCGACGAACGCATCTGCCACGAGGTCCAACTCGCCCAAAAATGGCACAACCAGGAGCACCCCCATCAGAATTTCGCTGATCATCTTCTTTTTCTCGGTCTTTTCGTACGACTCGGCGACCTCAACCACTGCTTGCATGCTGGTCACAGCCTGGCTCGGCATGAAGACCGCCATGGACAGCGATTGCACGAGATCGTCCGTGCTGCCGAACCATGATCCCAGTGCCAGGTCAATCTTTGCCACAGAGATAATGGATGTGAGGTTCTGTATGTTTGGCAGGGCCTTGATCATGATATCCTTGGGGTTGGTCGCAGTAATGTCGCTGGTAGGTGCCTTGACGGGATATCCTATGTACTCGGCGTGGACCGCCACACACCCCGTCTCATCCATGACTGGCGAACATATCTCGTCATACTTACGCTTCCCGAACTGCACCAATGACGGGTTGATACCATAGTCAGTGGACAGTTTACTGTAGAACCCTTCCTCATCCACTAGCTCGTAGTAGGCTATGTAGGTGTCCGATTTAATACCAATATCCCCGGGGCACGAACTTGTGGTACTATTCCGGCCAATAAATTTATAGGTGCAGTGGAAAAACTGGTTCCCTGGGCCATAGGGTGCCTCGGAACGCATGAACGCATCTAGCTGGTCCGGAATGACCTCTTCAATATATTTGACATATTCGTCAAATTTGTTGTCGTAGCTGCTTGTGATTCCCGTGAAGTTGGTGAGGGTCTGTTAAGGCACCATTGTCAACCCGTCCAGTGTGTAAAAATCTACACATGCTGGTTCCAGCTTGTTCAACGCGGCCTCCAACGCATCCAGCGTGGAGAAAGACTTGCTGAAGTCGCAGACCTCGGACTCGGTGCATGCGGGGCCTCACCGATCGTCATTAGCACAGACCTGGAAGTTCTGAGTTGTCGACAAAAGTGGGGCTGGGGCAGTAACTTCGCGTGCAGGCAAAGTTGCAGAGTCCACTGTCACCGCCCATGGTAGAAAGGCCAGTAATGCTAGTGTTGGCGGCCCGGGGGATGTTCTATGGACCCGTCGCTGTGCAGGTGCAGTTATGGATAGGGCAGTATCCCACATTGCATCCATAGCTACATAGGCCGGCTAAAGTGCCCGACCCTGAGCCGCCAGTGCAGGTATCCGCGGTGAACGGCGACACCGTGGGGACGGTGAGCGGGGCCTCAACAGTGCCACAAACGCCCGGCATACAATTGCCATAATTACAAGCAAAGGAACATACACCGCTATAGCTTGCGCTCTCGCCCGCTTTGGGATAGCTCTTGATGCCGTTGGCTACTAGCATCTGAGCTCCCATCTGCGAATACACGCAAGCGCCCACCGGGCAGTAACCCAGGCTACAGGCGAACCCACACAGCCCGGCAAAGTTCCCTTTGCCCCATCTCTGAATGCAGACCTTATTAACCAACGAGGGCAACTTGACGGATATCGAGTTTCCAGCCCTCTCGCTGCCGACCTAGGCGTTCCAATTTTCGACCCCCAGCGTGTTAGAATACCCACTGGAAATTTCTTCTCCGTTGAGGGAGACGATGGTACCTCCATCACGGGTGATTGTAATCTCCACGCCCCCAGAGTGGCCTTTGAAAGCTACACTACCGTAATATATGCCTGTGTTGCCGATAGGGGTATGAGTCCAATTAGCCCCAAGGTCCCCGCCATCTACCTCGACGGTAACCTGGCCTACGGAACCCAACAGCGCAGAGTAGAAGATCTTATCCTGAGCGATAACCTTCGCCTCATATTCTAGCTGCAGCTGGCTCACTGTATTCCCTACCGTGCCACCATCGGAAGCACACGCCCCGGCCGCATTGAACCGATACCATGCCGACAGGCCTTCATCTGTAATTGTGGTGACGTTCCTTTTGTAATTGTTGCGGAAAACCTGGTTCGACCATCCCGAGCCTGGCGCCCCATTTTCGTATGAGCAATGGAAACAGGGTCAATTTACCGGACGCGCGATAAGCCCACAGCGTGCTGGGGAGCGGTTCTCGGATCCACTACATCATGATTATACCCCCGTAAAATTGGAGCAGACATTTCAGCACGACGGTCTCCAGGTCGTGGTGGAGATTAATCGCATTGAACTAACACCGGAGAATCCCGTGTATCCTAGATACTCATTTCCATACTGAAGGGCTGCGCAATCACCATATTGTGGCCACCAGTCTATACATGGTGGAAGCCAAGAATGTAACCCAGGCCCGCGTGGCGTTCGACCATGAGGATGAAGTCCACGCGGGTGAGCTCGAGTGTGAGGTCCCCCAAGCGCTGTCGACTGTCCTAGATGTGGATCACTGGGAAATATTCCAGGAGAGGCCTCCTCGGGCACTACATACATTTGGGTCAGTTCAAATTACAGAGGGCCACCTTCTGAGCTGGCCTAATACATATCGGTCGAAGCAAGAGTCATCTCGCTTAAGGGATCCTAGTCAGCCTGGAAACCTGACCCTTGTCAAGCTTCGTCTAGTGGACACGTACTATTGCATATGCTCCACACGCAGTGTACCACCACAGCAGCATGATTGGTGGGCTGCGGCAGCGCTGCAGGCGACCAATCTGGATAACCGCTTGCCCCGGGAGTTGGTGCTTTCGGTCATGCAACATGAAGACTGGTGGCAAATGTCTGCACCCGAGGCACGATACTTGCGTGAAGAGTTCCATGGTCATCACGAGCGCGCGCGAAGGGCTATTGATAAATGTGTGGGGCACCATATTGTGGTGTTTCTTCCTCACACGCCAGGGGTGTCCACAGATGCGACTGCTAGTGCTAGGTACGAGTCTCCTTGGTGTGTCTATTATACAATGTTTCATTCCAGCTCAAAGAACAAGGTGGGTTCCCATGTCCCGGTGCAAATCTCGGTAACCCACAAACGCTTATCGTTGTACATATTGCGAAAATCATATACTTCATCGTGGGTTTCCTGAATAGTTGGTTGATATATATGGACATTGTATGTAATGCAGAAATCTTGGTAATTATAGGCTGCGTAGAATTGAGGAAGCCATTCGTTAGGCTGAGTGGTCAACACACGCAGTATATTTTGTTGAAGTTCCAGGCAAAGCCAGTACTGGGGTAATGGCCGGCTTGTTGGGGGGGGGGGGGGGTCATTCATTGTAGGGGGTTTTTCACCGTAAGAAAGGTCGGGATTATTGAATATAAGCAATTACTTCGGTGGATTTGGGCCATTAACGATCGAGATGGCCGTATTCAAATCGGAGTGGAAATCCACCATTAGGATTTGCATAGTGTTATTGCCAGGGCTGAATGTGATCCAATTAGAAGCACTAGGAATCCGAGAGAATTGAGGCGATTTTAATCCGGAGTTAAAAACAACATTCACAAAACTAGCTAAGCAGAAGTGGACCCTTAGGTGGTTATTATACTCTTTGATAAGCACTGGTTTATTTAACTAATATTCCAAATGCATAACTAAGTGGTATCCAAGTGTCTTGTTCGATGGATAGTTAGATAGTACAGGCTATAACTATTTATAGTTACTAAATTCAACGAAATTCCGGACCATTAAAGACCAGCCAAGCTAAGCATAACTCCGACCCGCGCAGTGGGACAAGGAACCAATCATGACTCGTGGTTAATTGGCGTGTTATATATCTTACCGTATAAGCCACCATTGGCATGCCTTATTTTCATGAGGCCCCACTCCTACGGAGATCCTAAGTGGTTTGAAATATTCGACCCTCAGCCCTCAATACCATCTCCGATCCGAGATGTTGTTGTCTTTAGGATTCTTGACGGCCATTGTGGATATTAAGTTTAAAATGTTCAGTTCTTTGTTGTAATAACCTGAACAACGCTATTCCACACATTCATCATGACTACGACCGCTATAACCCACTTACCTAGTACGCAACTCCTCAGCAGAACTAACTAGTTAGTGAGCTGAATCATCTAAATGCCTTGTAACAACTCCTAACTAACAATACTTTTAATCGTTAGTCGCAACACAAATCCATCACACTCCACGCTCCACCCCACCAGACACACCAACAGACAAAACCTACCACCTATCCGGCGGCGCAATAACTGGAATAGTAGTCGTATCTTTCGCAGCCGTCGCTATCGTGGTGCTCATCATCTTTCGCAAGAGAATCGTGGGTTGCTGTGGCCGCCGTGATAAGATCCCAGTGGTCGATATTGAGCACGTTTTGGCGTCGCCCACGTATATGCCCCCGCAAATGCAGCCTATACAACAGAATGGTGATTTAGCGTGGGCTTCGGAGATGTCGGAGGAGAATGCTATACATGAGATTGGGCCCATGGACGCTAAGTCAAAGGGGAATGGACGGATTTTCCATGAGCTTAGTTGAGAGACTGGGGCTAGGGATGACTGTCGACATGTTTGGGGCAATATGATGATGATCATGAATGCATTTGCTCGATGTGACTTGCTCTACATATATGCTGCGATGTGGAAGTGCTGTCAGGCTTGCCGACAGTTGAATAGCTAGGGCACCCACACTCAACCTGGCCACGGTAACCTCCGTCGAATCGTGGACTTGGGAGAGGTTATCGTGGTCCTTTCAATATATAATATCCATTACTTTTTGTATATAAATATCAACAAATTTACCGTTAAACATCAATTAAATGGATTATAGGAAGCGCAATTGCCAAGTCATTTCTTGTTCTTTATAATATAAGTAAATATAAAGTATATATGGGAGAATTATTGATATGTTTACATTATACAATGTAGATCGACCCTGTACACTGGAACCCGGAATAACCACTAAACTAAAAGAGGTCGGTCGTTTTTAATGCAGTGCGCTGCGGTTTGTGATTACAAAACAGAGCGAAGTTTACAGCAGTTTCTAATTTGCTTCTAAGATGAAAAATCTAAAATAAGTTGTTAGACGTGTCACTTAAGCTTTTGTGGATTAGTCGGGTAAGGCATCCAATGCTTATGCGCGCGGATGAAGCGATAGACATCATCCCGGGGATTATCAATCGCCATCCTTACCATAAAAGTTCACGACTCTTCCATTTGCCCTGCTTCATTGTGTATTATATTTTGTGATCAAACCCAGAATATTTCAGCAAATCCAACACCGTAAATATGAAAATTGTCATTGTGGGTGTAGGTCTTGGAGGTCTCGCAGCTACGTGTTGCTTTGCCAGGGATGGTCACCATGTCCAGGGAAGTATACAACCTGCTGAGATTTGATTCTATCTAATAAAAAATCCTGTAAAGGTCTTTGAAAAGCCAGATAAATTGTCGCCAAAGGGAAGTGGACTGATGATCCGCCCTGGTGCATCTCGCGTTCTTCAATCCTAGGGCCTTGGAGACGCCATTGAACAAGTCGCGGACACCTGTCTCCCGTTCTCCATCCGGGACCTGAAGACCGATAAAGATAAGATACGTGCTTTTCCAGCATCCCTCACTAGATACCTATATTGGGGAATTCATCGACCTATTCTACAGGATATTTTTTATCAACATGCCATCCAGTCTGGGGCGGAAATTATCTTTAGCAGTAACGTGGAAGACTTTTTGGACGAACTAGATAGAAGACCAAGCTTACGATTTCGACGGGGCAAAATATCTTTCGGCGATCTTATTTTAATTGCCGACGGGATTCGATCACGCTTGCGCGCCAAAGCCTTGTTTGACATATCTGCGGGATGGTCGGTGGAACCCAAAATCAGTGATTCAGTATTCTACGGCGTAACAGTGCCACAGCGAGAACTATAATTAGATAGCGATGCTGCCTTATTGCTCTAGCAAGTTGAAACATGTGTTTGGGCCGGTAACGAACGTTTTGTTGTCGGTCGGAGGCCCAGAAAAAGTGAATTCTGGAGCGGATTGTTCGGGCCCAATCATGATGCTGGCCAAGCTAGTATGTGGAACGAGGTATGATTTTAGCTCGATGCAAGCCATATGGTAATCTAAAAACTACCAAGGACGGTGATATCATCTTTTTGAGGCAGAGTTTTGAGGGGATCTGCCCACCTCTTTCTGCAGTTCTCAAATTGGTGACCAAGTGTGACAGATGGAAAATTGGCCAAATGCCAAATCTTCCTCGTTGGACGAGCAAGTCTGGCAGAACCATCCTATTGGGAGACTCAGCGCATGCAATGGAGCCCAATGCAGCATAGGTTTGTCTCACGTCGAGACTCGGGATTGATTGGAGATATATACAACTATAGTGTTGTGCTAATTTTCTCTGAATAGGGACTATCCCAGATTATTGAGGATATAGGAGTATTGCAAACATTTATTTTGTCATCTCCTTATTTGGGTATCACAATAATTAGTAGATCCTGGGAAAATATCCGGAAGCCTCGGGCTGAACGCATCAAGTCCTACGCTGCTTGGAACACGCACATGTTTCTCGGTAACAAAGATCGTGCGGCTTCGCATCCAAAATACCCTGATGCCGACTGGGATTCTATCAAAGATATCGAGCCCAATTCTGCTGTTGATTTTACAAGCCCTGCATTTTTCAAGTGGGCCCACGAGTATGATGCGATTGAACAAGTGAGTCTTGTGTCCCACTCGGTTCGTGTGCATGTATTCCCTGCCCGAACGAATGAGAAGAGAATGCAATGGCAATCAATAAATACGAAATGGCTAACATGGAAAAAGACCCACAAATACTTGGAGCAAACCAACAAAGCAATCTCGAAATTGTAATTATTTCGAAGTGATAAATACTTTTTGAAAATGGATATAAAAAAAAAATGGCTTAACACTACAATCTAGTGAAGGTCCCTTTCGGGCTTGGGATGATGCAACGCTACCCCTAATATCACCACAGTTAATGCCTGCTCTTGGGCATTATCCAGGGACTTATTTGGACCACGATGCGTCGAACGAGATTTGTGATCGCGAACACATACTTTCAGTGGATAGTAGGGAGCAATCAATTCTAGCGCCAACGACGCGATTATAGGTTTCACTGAATGAGCCAAGCCTGTTTTACTAGGCAGTTATGACACAAAAATGTGACAGGGGCGGGATCCCACCAGGAAAAAGATTGGCCTGACAAAGTATGGATGGCATTGGCCTTCTGGGTTGGTGTGCATTTGTAATAGAGGAAATAGTCGGATCTTGGACCGATCATGGCTTGACAGGTAGTCCATGAAACCCTTTCGCCGGGGGCGATGAGATTCTGTGTATAGTTCAAGTGGAACTGGTATGAATACCAAGTTGAACATACGCTCGAAATAGCTTAGCCATACTCGATACATCTTATTTAGACAAAGGATGTTCAGACAGCCCGCATATTGATTTCTTTGTTCAATTCTTTTTCACTGGTGAAAAACCATCATTCCCAATAATTGCGAACGTGGTGCCAGCCCTTGACACTAGTCAGTTAAATGCGTTTCGAGGCTACATAAGAGCTATTGCAAATGCTCAGCTCATTTTTAGGCCCTCAATGCTAACCCAAATCTGATCAAGATCACTTCACGCGTAAGGAAATAGATGTGATACCGGTATATTCCGAGGGACCTTCATGGGCAACATTATAGTACATCCGAACAATCTGACACACTTGGGCAACCTGCATATACTATAGTTTTATGGTACCTCGTGTATTGTATAAAAACCGAGAAATAAGCCTCTGTGACTGCTAAACTCAAAATTGAAGACCATGAAAATGAACAAGTCCTCCACTGAGATATCGTAGTGGGGCGGTACATTTTTTTTCAGCTCATGCACAATCAAGGCGGCACTTAACCGGGGAGTGATCATGTAAATGTTGAAAGGATTTAGTATTTGTATATAGCGGTCCTAAAGAGTAAAGCAGATGGCGAGATGGGGAATCGCCTTTTTATTTCCTCAAATCAGAACCCCCATTCCCGATTTTCAACATCTGTGGATTGGATGGATGATATTCGTCTTCACTGGACTAATAGAAATAAAAGAAAAATCCACCGTAGTCTTCTCACGGTAATTACGAACCGTGTAATAATTCATTTATGACACTGACCATATATATTGACTATGAGATTCTGCTCAATCGTTCATCACAAAGTCAAGAGGTCATCATAGGCCAATAGAGAGTCAAGACATCTTGCGACTTTGGGCTCTAAAATCACATGCCTAGAGGTAAAACAAATTTACTAGGTTATATGACATTTTCGGAGATCCTCAACACCGAAATGCACACAACTTGTCTGAAATTACTTAGCACAGCATAGTTGGATAGTGCGAGACGAGTTATGGTGCATGTTGAGGATGAGAGCGAATTAATGCGCAAAATTTGGTAGAGCCGATGTAGTATTCAGGGGCCATGATTCGAAAGCTACAAGTTCAAGGGCGTCAGCTTAGCAAAAACAGATCGCCGTGGTTACAAGGTATACAAGACACCCCCCAGGTTTGCCACCATATTGTCTTTTTCGTTTGAAGGATATGATCGGGTCAGATCAGTTATATCGGATAGGCCCGGTTCCATGAACGAACCGTGTTTACCTCTAGAAACTCCACACAAACACACAAATATTCATACACAAATATAGTCGTGATCGCGGTGAGGTAACTCAAGCCCCTGGCAGCCATTCCTCACCCTTAATCCATGATGCACTCTTAAAGGGAAGCTTTTGATATGGACATTACTAAAATGGCCACTACCATAGTTTCCATACAGACCTGCCGCATCATGTAGTAATCCATCGTCCTTGACAATCAAGGTAGTGTTCGTACCTTCGCTGTCGGTCAACTTGACCACAAGGGTTGTGGAATGCACAGAGAGAGACAAGTGGTAGTTCTGGTTTGCCAATAGGCTCCATATGCAAGGTAAAAGTCGCTTGATCACCAAGAATACTATCAATGATGGCCGTATATCTGGTCAACTCATTCGGAGCAGTGAAGGAATTGGACGCCCGTACCAGCACACCCGCCACGCCAGAAGTACTCGTGATGGTGACATCCGTACTGATCTCATAATCCCACCATCCAGACGAACCGACAAGCACGATCGTGGAGGGAGTAGTGAGGGTGCAAAGGCGTACTGGTCGCCCGAGACGGACCAATGGTCATCGAACTCAATTCATCCAGCGATACTAGTAGATGAAAAGTTGGAGGTATACGGCAACTGGGCGATTGGTGCTACATCTGTGTCCTCGCACTGTTTACCCGGTGCCTCATTGTTTGTCGAGTACAGGATTGTTACGTTTGATAAAGCTAACAGGTTGGGGCTGTTATTAGACGCACAGTTCGTGCCATTTGGAACAAACCAAGGAGCCGGTGCCCATGACTAATCGATGCAAGCGTAATTCTTGTTGACATGAACAACATGAAGGCCGTAAAAGGGGCAATGATCTTGTCTATTTCAGCAGTTGGAGAAAATCGACGTTGCGCCCGGCTGGAAACAATTGTTTCCCGATAGGATTCCATATGACGTACGGGCTTCCGGATGCCTGAACACTATCAGGTGTGGAAAAAAATGTCCCATTATCTGTTAGGCTCCAAGTAACACCATCTTTCAATGATTTTCTATGGACAAAGCATGGGCGGCTATGGTTGGTCCCCAAAGCTTCTTGAATCACACCACTCATAGGTCATGAAGTACTCGCCATTATCCATTCGAGTGACAGTAAGAGAATGACGGTGGTACTGTGAATAACACGACAAATATTATTTCAACCGGGAATACTACCATTTTCAATACAGAATGCATTACACGTACCCACTCTCTAATGAATGATACACAAACAGCACACGGGACCTTTTCAAGTTTACCTCAATTTGCTCTCGGCTCCATAAAAACGTGTTTTATATGCCAACTTCGGTTTCAATCATCCAGCACCTCGGCCTTGCTCTCCTTTCCCAGTCCCATTCGAACATCTGCAACTTTTCGTCAATAGATTAATCGCTCCTCATGCCTGCGATTCCTTCTATACTTTGTCTGCGCTGCAATAGCATTTTTCACATGATTTGCTTGACGGGGGTTTCAAAACTTGGTAGCGGATACAAAGTCCTCCCACTCGTCACAGATCCCTAGCTTTGCCTGAGAATTTTCTCTTATCACACTTATTGCATCAGGTCCTAATGGAAGCATAAAGGGAAGTTCTTTGTCTGTACATCTCCTTGACCTTTGACAGCATCCACTATCAAAGTAGCCCCTTCGAAGGGATCCCCAGGCTGGTTTCTGGCTGCGGCATTACAGCCTGCCTTAATCAGCATATTGGTCTCCGCATATTCCAGCAATGGGTTCGGTGCCCGGTACAGAATATTGCCTGATGTCATAACACTGGTATGAAAGTAACCAGGGGTGACCATGCAGGTTCGGAGACCAAATGGCTCGATTTTCAGACCGAGACTAGGCACTAGTCCTTCAAGCAAACCCTTCGAACCTGCATATGCGCTGGCGCCGGGTGCACCATAGTAAGCACCCACGGATGACATAAAAAGAATAGTCCCAGTCCGCCTACCCTGCATGAATGGAAGGAAGGCACGTGTAATATTGAGAGGACCAATGGCATTGCTGCGGAGGGCCTGGGTCAAGAATGCTTCACTGGATGTCAGGTTTTGTATATCCACTGTACATGTTTTGTTTATGGCTCACTCGATCTCTTCGAATACACCCGCATCAATGTAAGCAGCATTGTTAACGAGGACGTCAATTTTCCCGCATATTTCCCATGCTTCTTTAGCCTTAGCATTGAGCACTTCCGCTGATGCCGTAACATCTAGCTCCATCACAGCGGCTCCTGCCTCCTTAAGTGGAGCTATGCGATAAAGAGCATTCGAGTTTCGCGGACAAGCTGTTCAATGACTTGATCACCCTGGTTACAATTGATTAGCAAAATCTGGATTATGGGAAAGCAGAACCCAGTGGCGCTTACCGCCACAAGAATCGCCCGGACCAGGCATTCCCCCATGCCAGAGGAGCAGCCAGTCACAAACCAGGTAAGCTTTCCAGACATGTTGTTATAGTTCCTACGGAGTCTGGAAATGATTTCAGGAATAGCTGCGATCTGCGGGTGTTGGTGCCGTAGTTCCTTGTTCGAGCGTGTCAAAGGAACGTTCGTACTGGCCGAATTCGACCTGCTTCAATGGCATTTTATCAAGAGTGTAAGAGAATGGGGGAAGAGATTTACGATTTAATACTTTTTCAAGGAAAGGGATAAAAAATGTGTGGAGTCAAAACGGGTAGAGTGCCTGGAAGTTGTCGTGATGGCTGAGGATGATTTGCCCCGCTTTTTGGCAAGGTGAGCGACCGATGATATCCCTTTCCTATGGGGAATTTTAGGCGTCCCCCTAGTCTGTAGCAAAAGTTTATTACACCCAGGTTATGTCGGCGTAATGAAGCTGGTCTATCGGGAGGTTTTATTGTCAAATACTAAATCCAAATACCCGGTTAGATACAGTACTAAACCACCCGATCGGATACTGGGTAATTTACCCTGAATCTCCACAAACGTCGGTCCCATCCCGACCAAACTACTTGAAGCTATAACTAAATATAACATAACTATATTAGTTCCTCAAAAAATAAGATATTGATATTAATATTTTAATATTATTTAGACTGTTCAAATGATTACGCCTAGTTGTATTTAGTTTCTACAACACTAAGCTATAAACCAAATACTAAATAGTTAATATAGAGAAATGTATATTTTATGTCACGATCTACGTGATCACATGCTTTCGTTTGCTTTCTTTGGTTCCTTTGTTCTCCCTTTACTACTATTCCTATTCGGGTAATAGTACCATTCCCAATTAGGAAAGAGTTTGTTAGCTTGCTGATGGCTCTACTATAAGATCCCCTGGGATTTACCACTTGCTTCTTCTCTCTCCTATTCTCCCAACCTTGACTTTTCTAGTTGAATGCTCTCTTTCTTCTTGATTGATCTGGCACATAACATTTTATACAACTCTTAACTCAAAATGTTTGGAGGGCCGCCCTCTTAAGGGTAAGAAAATAACCTGCCCGACCCGCGGGCTGCCCTCCGCTCGCAAAAGTGCGGGTCTGCGGGCGGTTATGAGGTTGATCCATCACAATAACCCAATCACAATATCTCCATATATGTCAGCCTCTAAATCTAACCTGACCTTAGCATGCAAGTCTAGATGGATCTTGATGTTCAGGCTGCCCTTGTCATCGTCCTTCTTCACTTCACTATCCTTTCTCCTTTGGGCTAGTTCACGGGCAGCGCCGGGTCCAACGAGGGGAACATCATTAGCCAGTGTCTCAGGTTCCACCAGACTTTCAATTGGGTCATTGGTTGAAGATGAGCTTTCTGATCCCTCGCGGGCCTTGCGCTTTCCTTTACCAAGGTTGGGGGCGCCACTGCACCGTCCGAATCTCAGGTTAGCCTCTGGGATTTGGAAAGAGGGGTCTTGTTGCATATAGAATAGTAATATGACGGCATAGAATATCAACTGAGATTTGATATACCTCAATGTTGGGATGGGGTCTCCCATCTTTGTGCTCGTGATTTGGTTTTTCGGGGAAGAACTGCGAGAAAATCATTAGATATTGGATGTGAAAATTTAACATTGAAGATATATCTCACTGCCTGCGCTGCAGTAATAATTCGTATTGTTAAGGTTTGACCTGAGTAGTCATTTTGGACAGAAAGCTCACGCCAAATATATGTATCTCCCTTCACTATAATGAATGCAGCGAGTCAATGAGAGTCATTAGTCCCAGTCTAAGAAGTAAAATGCCGCAGCGTAGAGATAATTACAACCAGAAGTCTCGCTTTCCATGACGTGTTCACACATCTATGGTTTCTTTAACTGCTACACACGTAGCCGCTTGCGGAAATGAGAGCTTTTACCTCTTCTTGACGATCCGCGCATGATGTAATCAAGTGGGAATATTGCCACTATGAAATGCAACGCGAATTTTGATAAATTCTTCATTGCGTCATATAAATTAAGGGTTCTAACCCATCTTATGACAGGTACGTGAACGCATGAGCCCAATCCCATACTAGGCTTGGCATTGAACCAGTTACTAGCCGGGTTACATTGCTGGAAAACTATTAGAAAGGGCAACAATAACTTATGAGTTACAACAGATGTTCATGTTTAATTGAGTCACCGCATAATTCACTGAACTAAGATGGTATTTGGCATTTTCCTCATGACAGCGATGGTCCCAACCATCATTGGGGTAAACGAGGCTTCTAAGGGCACCCGAGACCATGAAGAGCACAGGCGCAAAAGTGCACGACAACAGCGCTGTCATATTTCGGTACAATGCATGCCTTTGAATGGGTCAGAACAGCAGAGATTGGCAATTCATAATGCGAAAGTATACTTGGGAGCGGATAAAAAGGCACGTCAGTTCCTATACAACCCATTGATGATTATAATTTCTTTTGCGCATCCCTTGCGTATACGTCATCATGAAATCGACTCTGCCCATCTCTGACCAAAAATAGATGTACGTCACCAAATCTACCAATTCACGTCTTGTCCCACTCAATGGTTGCTTCTACCAACATCCTGACTTCCCCCCTGGCAACACATCGGGATTTGTGACTATTACAGGCGAAACGCCTCCAACTCTCCGTTGGGTTTATCTTGATTTGCACACCCACGAGCTCCGGTGGGGAGGGAAACAGGACAGTGAAGGAAATATCTGTGGCCCTTTCGACTGGACACAAGATGAAGAGCACATCACACTAGAGGGTTGGGAAGGTTGGCTGGCTGTACGGGTTGACAACGAGAAGATACCTGAAGAGCTCGGCGTTGAGAGCGGTCAGGAGCTTTGGAGATTATATTTCGACCAAAATGACGATGGAGCTGACTTATCTCAAGATGCGGAAGTACTAGAAGTCACAATCAAGCGAACGGTGGCGGAATCTTAATGATTATTTGGTTGACTTGAAATACAGTGACTGGATATTAGTTAGTTTTTGCACCCCAAAAATCTGCACTTGACACCATCTATGTAATGGGAATTGCTAGGGACACCACGGATTTTGCTAACCGCACCACACATTATGTAATATCCGCATCACATAATCAATTTTGCCAAGAATCCTTACCATACATTACTGCAGCAACTACATTACTTACCACTATAGCAACTACATTCTATTAACTACTACTACTATAAGAGCTTCTTTTTCTTCTATTCAATCTATCTTTCACTTGATTCATTATAAGATTGCTTTATATTATTTACATATCCCATTATACCCTACATGAACGAATTGTATGGCCAATTTCTCCACAGTTTGAGCACTTTGATGGCGCTTTCTTCTTGGTAATGTTTTGCTCTGGTGTCTTGTCGGTTTGATATGATTTATTGTCTTGATTTGATTTTTTCAGTGGTGGCGGTGGTATAAGAGGATCAAGTATTGGCAGATACTCTGATAACTCATTTACAAGGCCTATCCTCCAAAATTGATGTATATCGCTTAGTGGAATCGGCTGATGTGTTGATAATAAGCTAGCGATTCCGTGGGCACATGGAAGGCCTATTGTCCTAGTGAATATATTAGTACAATTCGATAAAGGGGCTTCTAGAGTAGCCCTTTTAGCTATACTAGCTTGTTCAGCGATTAGGCGGAGCGAATATCGTGATGTTCTCTTTGTAATATTCGAATAGAGAAAGTGTAAGCAAAAATTAAGTGTTTTGATCTTATCTTCTGCAAGATCACACAAAAGCGTATAGTGCTGAGCTTCTAATGCATTATTAATTCTAGACTGCGACATCGCCCGTCCACGGTGGGCGGTGGGCTATTTGGATTTTCGAGTGCCCGTCCATAACGCCCAAGGCCCACGGGCATGCCCATCCCGGGCATGCCCACTATTAGGCTTCCGCAGAACCCAACCGGACCCGGACCCAACCCGGACCCAACCCGGGTTTGGGTTGGGTCCGGGTCCAAAATCTCAACCCAGCGCTGGGTTCTGGGTTACTACCCTCAACCCGGACCCATACTGGGGCCCCAATTGGGTTACAAATAAGACAAATATACCAAGGAATCCTCACTGCATAATTTATACAATCTCTTATTGTAATTTTGGGTATTTCTCTTACATCTTATCTATATCAAGAGTATGTAGATTTAGGGTAGGAAGATAAAATTTTAGCTAACTAGTGATACTGGAAATTATCATCATCTCGCTGTTTACGCTTCCGTCCTGATAATCGGAGCTGCGTACCATTATCCGGTAGCTTGGGCTCAATCATATCATCTTCAATATCCTCTATCGCCTTATTCTCCTTATCCCCTTTATCTAGCTCTTCAGTATCACTAATTGGGTCTACTTCAACCCCATCGGGTCTCTCATCCTTCTCTTCCTTCGCCACTTCAATTTCGTCTTGTGTAAAAAACTCTTCAAGTCGCTTAGCCTCTTGCTCCTCAAGATCGAATCTTGAAGTACAAAGGAACATCATAAGCTCTTGGATTGTTTCGGACTTCATTCTTCCCCGGCGGTAATGACAGATATCTCGAGCGGTATTAAATAGTCGTTCAACACCAGCGCCTGTTGCTGGTATTGAGAGAATATCCCTTGCAAGAGCTGCAATAGCTGGAAAGCGGTGTTGATTCTCTCTCCAGAAACCAAGAGGCGCAATTTCAATCGTATCTATTAACTAGTTAGTAAAATATTAATATTATTTAGGTTTAACATACCACTATCGAGATATTGTGTTATCTCATCTGTGACTCCCGACAGCTGTCTTCTATTACTATTCAACATCTTATCAAGCTTCGAACTTGGTCGAGGTTGATTATAAGAAGGTTGCGAGTCTTGTATATGAGAAAGCCGATCTTGATATGGCACGAGAGCTTTTTGGAATGCCTGGCGATATTTATCGCGCCACTCTTGATCCCAGTCATCAGTTTGAAAGAATTGAAACTTATTCACAGGCGCAAGCATGGTACATATCGCAAAGATATACCCTCGGATATGATCAGTCTGAGAGTAATATTCGTCAAGCTTCAGTCGACTAGCTTCGAGCGCATCAAGCATCTGTTTCTTCCATAGAACACGCTTCCGTCTGAGCTGCTTCATTGACTGTTCAAGATGCTCAAAAAGCCGGTTGTATATCTTAAAAGTATAATGTGCAGTAATATCCCGAGTCTTTGAGAGTTGTAGAGTATAATCAAAGAATGGCTCCGTGATACAAAGAAGATAGTCAATTTGACGCCACTCTTCGGTATCTGGTAGCAGATCAAGACGAGCATACTCTTCACAAAAAGGGCCAAAAACAGACCGTAGTCTCTTCGCGCGGCGAAGCATTAGGAATGTTGAATTCCACCGGGTCTTCACATCTTGGATTGGGGCAATCTTGACTTTTTGGGGCTGGAGATTGTAAAAACTCTCCCGGCGCTGGGGACTAGCGTTCACATATATTGCAAGGTAACGAATCTTATTCAGCGTAGAAGAAATCCCTCGCTGCTGTTGTTCTGCATTCTGCTGGGCCATTTTAGACTGTTGATCAGTCCACTTTGTCTCTGTAGTCTCATTTTCTGGAACTGCCTTGATGTGTCCAAGAAGCTGGTTCAGGCTAAGTTGGATAACATGGGCAAGACAAGGAATTCGAATAACAATAACACCATCCGGTAAAACCTGTTGAAGGGATTCCATAAGAGTTTTGTTGTTTGATGCATTGTCTGTTGTCAGCCCAAACACCCTATCTTCGATTCCATGTTCTGTGAGGGTCTCTATCAGCGCACTACTTAGGTTTGCACCAGTATGCGCCCCATAAATAGGCTTGAAGTCTAGTAGCACCTCTCGATATACCCAGTCGCTATCAATGAAATAGCCAGTGATTGCCATAAACGCCTGTGAGAAGGGAGAGGTCCAGCAATCAAGGGCAATAGATATCTTTGAGTGAGATGGAAGCATCTGAAGCACACTCTGTTGCCGACTCTTAACTGTGCTTGATAGCCGGCGACGAATTGTATCAGCAGAGGGGATCAACGGGGTGGATAGAGAGGTGCGAGCCATTTGAATTAGGCTCTGAAACGTTCGGTGCTCGATAAGTTGAAATGGGAGTCGATTAAGAGATAAGAAGGATAAAATCTCTTCCTCCCAGGCCTCTTGTGAGAAAGGAGCCTCGGTCGGAGTATCATCCTAAAGAAATTTAGTAAGGAGAATAAAAGATTAAGTTATAATAGAACATACAGCTTTGCTGAGGAATCTTGTGATCTCTAGCTTTGATCCACCCTTAGCCTTTCGACACCCTGCGCTCTTGATATGTTTTGACATTGTTGATGTGCCATGATATTGTGCTTTCCGGTCGCCCGTTGGATGAGGATGGATAGTGTAAGGATGCTCAAGAATCTGGCCGCAATTCTTACACATAACCTTTGGTGCCCCATCGATACTATTTGCAACCTGTTTAAACCTACCCCAAACATCAGACTGGTGGTTTGAGTCCCAATGGATCTTGCTCTTCCTTCCAAAATCAGTCTGTAACCACCAGTCGACCCATTCGGTATGAGTCATTTTGTCATAAAGAACAAATGCCTTTCTCCGATCGGGACCAACACGTAGAAGTGAGGTAGGAGGTATAAGGGGAATAATCGGACGAAGGAATTCGGAGTCAATAGAGTCGAGATCGAACGTCTGCTGGCTAGTGGATGGTTCAGGGGTACCAAGTCGGTTTGAAGGGGTAAGATAACCAAGATTGTCTATATCTCCATCATAAATCGAGGATGTCAAATTAGATTGCTGGCTCTGGGACATAATAGGCGAAATAAATAAATGATCAATTACGAGGGGAAGAATAAGAGAAGGGATTTACTTACAAAGGGTAGAAGACGTATTACCCTAGCTGTGAATAGAGAGCTGAACGAACAAGTCGTCGTTTATCAAAAGTACCTACTTCACTAGCATTTAATTGGTATATATTATAGGTTTAAGTGGGTTAGAGCCAGCATAACCCAGCCAAAACCCAGCATAACCCAGCCAAAACCCAGCAAAACCCAGCCAAAACCCAGCAAAACCCAGCAAAACCCAGCAAAACCCAGCAAAACCCAGCAAAACCCAGCAAAACCCAAACGGGCACGTGTAAGGATAGAGTGACTACTAAGATACTTACACTGTATTCAAAATATATTTCTACAACTTCAACCATGTCAGCAAACCTAAATTATCAAATACCACTACAACCATGATTATCTTTAATTTTTATTGGTAATAAACTAATATCTGGCCAATATAAAATGATATAAGTGTCTATTTAGTTTAGTCATATAAAGTTGATGTCGAATAAGTGAGTTCATATGGGTTCGATCTAAAACACAAAAAAATACGAAGATTACATGTTGATTATTTAGCAACTTTATGAACGCCAAGAGTTTGTTTTTATGCAAAGTTGGGTTTTACTGGGGCCCCATTGGGGGCCCAGCGCTGGGTCCGGGTTGGGTCCGGGTCCGGGTCCGATATCTCGACCCAAACCCGGGTTGTGCGATAGACTACCCACTATGCCCACCATTGCATAAAGTCACCCAAAATGGACGTATAACTTGCTGACTTTGCATAATAAATAACTGTTATTTACACCTGTTTTGCCAACTCCATGTAAAATCGCGGTCTTAATCTACAACATCTATAAATTTTACTGAAATATCTAAGTATATGAGAAATCAATATATATATGATACGACTTGGAATAAATTTTTGATTGAAATATATCATATTGTGTGGTATTTTCATTAACTTATTAAATCATACTGTAACAGTTTGAAGATATATATTCAAGTCAGTGGTATATACCTGCTATTTTCCACAAGTAAAATACTACTTATGGATTCTACTTTATCTCTCGCTCTAGTATATTTCTTATAGGTAGATCGAAAGTAAATTAGTATAATTCTTATTTTATAAGATTTTCTCACTAAATTCTATCAATTAAATCACTAAAAGACTTATGTTATTATTGTTACGAGCCAGTTCTTTTAACAAAGAGTGCATTTAACTGAGAATACTAAGTACAGAGAGGAGAAAGAAAGAGAAGGAAAGCATTGATGGGCTGCTGGGATTTGTGGGTCCAGGACCCCAGCAGTGCAAACCTTACAAACAGACAACTTGCTCGCTTGAGACAGTAACCCCAAACAGGAAGGAAGCAAGTACGAAGCACGTGGATCGTCACATACTCCCCGACTAAAATAGCATTCAGTCTCTGAATGCTGGTTTATCATCGTCACTGTGGTCTTCAATGAATCGGTCCTCTTCCTCAGCATCGAGCCATTCCTGTAAGCGCATAGGAGGTCCCGGCTTCGTGGGGTACTGCTCGTGAAATTCTTGAATCTTCCTCGGTGCATTCTTGAAATTACTAGCGGGATACTACTGCAAATCGAGGTCGTGCCCAAGCCACTGTACTCGATATTTTTTTTAGGGCTTTAGGGCTTAGGG